>CM070674.1:17897000-19393250 GCA_036346575.1 Dendrocalamus sinicus | reverse complement strand
TTTAAGAATGTTAAGCAGAAAGTCAAGACTAACATGAAATTTTATTGAAATGTTTGTCCAATGAAACTATGGGTTCTACAAGATGCCATCCTCGAAAAAAGGGTTCAGGGCATAAACCTTTCTTCTTAGTAGTTCCACTCGATAAGTTGCGCCCGTTCATTTTTGGCATATGGCTGCGGCTTATGCTTTTGGTTTGTTTGTGAGAGGGAGTGCAAAGTACCAGAAACTCGCATACGGTTTTGGCCGATATAAATAAAGTCGCTACAGCATGTACTACCGTTAACTTGTAAACCCGTCTTGAAAAGACACTCTGTTTGAAAGCTAGTTATTGTAGAAAAACCGAAAAACAATTTTTAAAAGTTGAAAAGAAGAGACCCGTTAACAATTTAAATTAAAAGGACAAATTTAGGTAAAAGTCAAAACCACCAACCACATTCAATCGGCATGTGAGCATACGAAAGTGATGAACTGAATCTGCATTGTAATGACTGAAGTGCTGGATAACATGTCACCCAGAATGTTCCTGTTGTGGACATGGGCTAGGCAGCAGCAGCACATACGTGCAGATGCAAGAGAAGAGCAATACTAGCAGCCGGCCCGCCAGCTGGCAAGATGTCCAGGAAGAAGATGGCAGCAGGTTTCTGCGAGAGAGCATATTGGAATACCAGCCAACCATGAAGAGAATTAGGAAAGAGTGTTACGAGTTTGAGTTCAGTGTCAGTTTAGGAAGGTTAGGAAAGAGGAGTGTTAAGAGTTGAGTTCAGTTCGGGTCAGTTTAGGAAGGTTCGGAACGTTCAGTCGAGTTCATGCATTGTTAGTGTTGGCCCAGGCCGAAGGTGAGAAGCGCAGGGGGAGTGGAGAAAGAACGAGCGAAATACATAGAGAGGAACTTTTCTTCTTTTTCCGACGACACACGCCTTCTTCCTCTTCTATTAACTCTGTTTTCTCGAACTCTCACTCCAAGCTCTACAGATTTACATACCTTTAAATAGGCCTCACGCACACACGGTTACACCACCGCACGCACTCTCTACTACTACAACTCTGACGGCCACTAACTGCCCATGCTGCTCCGCTCAACCACCTGCTAAGTGCTTCGCAGACCAGCCCATACCGACCGCTACAGTGACCAACCGCCTGCCCATACCGAGCAGTTAGCCGAGAGAGGACGACCTGCATCACCCACGACTACCCATGTTGACGCCTGCTACCAACTGCTACAGTGATCAACGTACGATCACGACCGCTGGCTTCATCCTCGGCTTGTCTTCAACCACTGCACTGGAGCTTCGACCACGACGCAAGCGACTTCGACGCTGGTCGTTACGACAACCACATGTGGCCGTAACCGACCACGCACAACATGGTCATAACGACCACAGCTTCTGGGACTACCCGCCTTACAACCATGGCTGCTCGACCACAGCTTCCCTTCGATCGCTTCACTGACCACACAGGTCTTCGAGCACCAACCGTCTTACTGTAGCTTCGACCACGGTATCGACCAGGCCTTTAACCATGGCTTCGACCACAACCAATGCACACGGCTGTCGAATATAGAAGCTACAACTACCGACCATTGACCACGGCAGCTTTGATCGACCATCGACCGCGGTAGCTACGCCTACCGACCATCGACCGCGGTAGCTACGACTACCGACCATCGACCACGGCAGCTCCGACTACCGACCATCGACAATACTCCGAGTGCCGACTGAGTCACAGTGGCTTCAACCACTCTCTCAACAATGGCATCGACCATGGCTTGTCGACGACGCCTTCGACCACGGCTTGTCGACTACGCCTTCGACCATGGCATCGACCACGACTTGTCGACGACGCCTGCGACCATGGCATCTACCATGGCTTGCTCTTCGACCATTGGCTACAACCAATATACAGTACTCGACACACGAGTACAATTTGGCTACGACCATTGTACAGTACTCAACACAAGTACAATTGGATACGACCACTGTACAGTACTCGACACACAAGTACAATTGGCTAAGACCACTGTACAGTACTCGACACACGAGTACAATTGGATACGACCACTGTACTCAAACACACCGAGGACTTCGACACCGACCACAGTACTCGAACACATCAAGTACACAACTATGACCACACACAAGATTATTTCCAACATTCAACCCCCTAATCTTGTCACATTCTTGAGTACCTTCTCGTCGAACGTCAGAGCAAAGGCGCCAGTTCGTCATCGGCATCAACTGTGACAGGATGTGCCTCCATCTTCAACTTGAGGCACTTGCTGGTCTGCGAGTCGTCGTCATCGTCATGGTCGTCTCTACTACCACGATCTCCTTTGACGCGGCCTCCGCCACGATTCTTCCTCACGCGACTCACGCACCTTGTGACAATGGCTACGACCATCATTCTCCTCATGGTTTGTCCGCACTAGTGCCGTTCACTACCCTTTGCTGCTGGCGTCGCCACTACGCACGTCGCGTGACGCCGATACACAACCGATCTCGCCATACCCACACGAGCTCTGTCGTGTTCCTGGGCGCTTGGTGCTACAGCTGGCTCGTCGTCATTGCCTTGTGCACCTCCGCCTGACGCACGTCGCTGCGTGCGCCTCCACGCCGACCCGAACGCACGTCGCCATCCGACCGACACACGGTCGGTTACAGTAGCCACCACTCACCTTGGCCCCTCGCATCCGACCAACTCACGATCATCTGCGAAAGCCTTTCGTCTCGGCATCATCTTCGACTAACGAAAATCGCCAAGGATACTTCTCCGACTTACAGAGAACAACTTCGGCTTCCCCGACACACGGAGATGTTGCTTCAACTTCTTCTCCGACACACAGAGAGCACCTGCGCGGCTTCTTCTCCGACACACGAAGAACACCAAAGCTTTGATTCTCCGACTAACGGGAATCACCAAGCTCTAATACCAATTGTTGGCCTAGGCCCCAGGGAAGCGTAGGGGAAGTGGAGAAAGAACGAGCGAAATACCTTCTTCCTCTTCTATTCACTCTGTTTCTCAAACTCACTCCAAGCTCTACAAATTTACATGCCTTTAAATAGGCCTCACGCACATATGGTTACACCACCGCATGCACTCTTCTGCTACAACTCTGATGGCCACTAACTGCCAATGCCACTCCGCTCAGCCACCTGCTAAGCGCTCTCAATCGCCTGCCCATGCCGCTCCGCTCAGCCACCTGCTAAGCGCTTCACAAACCAACCCATGCCGACCGCTACAGTGACCAGCTGCCTGCCCATACCGGCAGTTAGCCGAGAGAGGACGACCAGCGTCAACCACGACCACCCATGTTGACGTCTGCTACCAACTGCTACAGTGATCGACGTACGACCACGTGCGCTAGCTTCATCCTCAACTTGTCTTCGACCACGGCGCTAGCGACTACGACGCTGGTCGTTGCGACAACCACACAACATGGTCGTAACTGACCACACAACGTGGTCGTAGCGACCACGGCTTCTGGGACTACCGGCCTTATGACCACGGCTTCCCTTCGACCGCTTCACTGACCACACAGTTCTTCGAGCACCAACCGTCTTACTGTAGCTTTGACCGTGGCTTCAAACACAATATCGACCAGGCCTTCGACCATGGTTTCGACCACAACCAGTGCACACGACTGTCGACTATAGCAGCTACGACTACCGGCCATCGACCATGGCAGCTACCACTACCGACCATCGACCACGGCAGCTACGAATACCGACCATCAACCACGGCAGCTACGACCACCGACCATCGACCACGGCAGCTACGACCACCGACCATCGACCACGACAGCTATGACCACCGACCATCGACCACGACAGCTACAACTACCGACCATCGACAACGGCAGCTCCAACTACCGACCATCAACCACGGCAGTTTCGACTACCATCGACCACGACAGCTCCGACTATCGACCACGGCAGCTCCAACTATGGACCATCGACCACGGCAATTACGACTACCGACCATCGACCACGGTAGCTCCGACTGCCGACCATCGACCAAGCAGCTCTGACTACCGACCATTGACAATACTCCTCTTGAGTGCTGATTGGGTCAAGGTGGCTTCGACCACTCTCTGCAATGGCATCGACCACGACTTGTCGACGACGCCTTCGACCATGGCATCGACCACGGCTTGTCGACTACGCCTTCGACCATGGCATCGACCACGGCTTGTCGACGACGCCTTCGACCATGGCATCGACCACTATACAGTACTCGACACACGAGTACAATTTGGCTACGACCACTGTACAGTACTCGACACACGAGTGCAATTGGCTACGACCACTGTACAGTACTCGACACACGAGTGCAATTGGCTACAACCACTGTACAACTCGACACGAGTACAATTGGCTACGACCACTGTACTCGAACATAACAAGTACTTCGACACTGACCACAGTACTCGAACACATCGAGTACACAGCTATGACCACACACAACAAGATTATTTCCAACAATTAGGAAGTTGAGTACCGTATCTGTTAAAGAGTCCAAAGTATTAGGGATCTCGTCCAGCCTAGTTCTATAAAAGCATAGACATTGTAACCTTTGAGAATCAGGAAAGAAATAAACTTCTAGTCTATTCTTTTCTCTCGTCCCAATCTATGTCTATCCTCTCATGTAGAAACCCCAATCACCTTCAAGCCATGCCATTTGGCCCTCTTCTGCACCCGATTTGAACCTTGGTTCACATCAGTTCTCTAAACACAAATGCTAACTTTCAGGAGAATACAGGTTTAGTTTTGCTTACATATAACTCAAATTCACCACCCACGTTCAATAAAAATCAATGGACAAACCATGTCATTAACTAGAACTCAATAGACTGCAGTCCATTGACTAAAATGTCAAAATGTCCCTTATACACAGTTATACACAAGCATTCCCCTAACTTCTATTTCATGAGGATATGTTAGGGATTGAATTCAGTTTACCAGTACATATTAAATAGAATTTAATAATTACTTAGATCACGCTCCAATTGGTATGTCTATTTGAAGACAACCACCTTGCTACCACACTAGTGATTATTACCTTTGAAAACGTTAATCCTCAAATCATGACTATGAAAAAATAATAACATGATAACTGTTATGAATATTGTATATGTATGCATGAGGCCCAAAGGGAAATATATATAGGGAGTACAAGAAAGTATACAGAGGAATATGCTATATACAAATAAGGAGACTAAGGCATATAAGGAAACAAATAACAATCCTATTCTATCCTTAACACCCCCCCCCTTTCCAAACTCAAACTCATGGTGGATCATACATACTGAGTTTAGAGAGAATACAAATATTGTGCTCTAGTTTGTGGCTTCGTGAAGAAGCCAGCAAGCTGTAACTCTGATGACACAAACTATAGAGCAAGTACTCCTTTCTGCACCTGTGAGCGAGTATATGAAGCATCCACACAAATGTACTTGGTGAGCTCATACTTCACTGGATCACGAGCAATACTGATAGCACCTGTACTGTCAGACATAAGTGTCGTAGGTCCCCTCACAGGTACGCCAAAGTCCGCAAGTACCCACCTCAACCAAGTAATCTCTGTTGTCACTACTGCCATAGCCCATAGCTCTCAACTTAGCCTCTGCACTCAAATGGGAAACTACAGTATGCTTCTGTCTTCCAGGCAATCAAGGAGTCAAGAAAACACAGTAAGTAGAAAGAGAACAACGATCAGATCACTAGCCCAGGTCACATCAGAGTACACCTGAAGCTGTAGTGAGGTGGAGCTAGAGAAAAACAAGCGACGAGAGATTGTCCCACGCAAATAGCGAAAGACACGAAGGAGGTGGCTGTAGTGAAGATGAGTAGGACTAGCTATGAACTGACTCAAGATATGAACAGCAAGAGCAATATCGGGGCGAGTGCCCACAAGATATACCAGACTCCCGACAAGATGGCGATAATAGGTAGGATCCTCGAGAAGATCACCATTAGTAGCACGAAGCTGAAGGGAGAGCTCCATAGGAGTCTCAGCAGTGCGAGTGTCAGCCAGACCAAACCGATCAAGAAGATCCTAGACATACTTCTATTGGGAGAGGTAGTAACCCTACGGCGTGGAAGAAACCTCAATCCCAAAGAAGTATGTAAGGAAACCAAGATCAGTCATCAGAAACTACTCACTGATATGCTTCTTCACGTATGTTATGAATGAGGAATCGTTACCAGTAATGAGCATATCATCCATACATAAAAGTAGTGTCCTACCTCGAGGTGAGACATAGACAAAAAGAGCAGAATCGTGGGCACTGACAGTGAATCCGACAGCGGTAATCACTGAGGTGAAACGCGCAAACCAGGCACGAGGGGCCTGTTTAAGGCCATAAAGAGCACGACAAAAATGACATGGCCATCTAGAACAAAATACCTAGGTGGTGGCTGCATGTAAACCTCATGCAAAACACCATTAAGAATGTCATTCTTACCATCCAGCTGAGAGATAGACCACCGACAAACAGAAGCAACCGCAACAAGAGTGCAAACAGTGATCATATGGGCAACAGGGGCAAACGTCACATTGTAATCACGACCATACTCCTGCTGGAAGCCACGAGCCACAAGACGAGCCTTATAGCGCTCAATAGCACCATCAGACCTGGTCTTAATGTTGTACACCCATTTGCACGTGATAGAACGAGCATGCACAAGTGTCAGTACAATATCCCAAGTCTCCATACGTCTAAGAGCATCAAGCTCCTCTGCCATAGCGATCCGCCACTCAGAATGAGAAGCAGTCTCATTATAAGAACTAAGCTCAATCAAAGAGAGCATGAGCAATCAAAGTAAAACCAAGACAATCAGGAGGTCGAAGGGATGTCCGATCACGAAGGGCGTAACGAGGAGCATCATCAGAGGAATCAGACGTCGGTATCGACAAGATACCAGAAGATGAGTCTGGTGAAGAACAAGGACGTCTGGAGTAGTGCACCCCAGAGAAACAAGACGGTGGTACTGCAGGAGCAAGAGGTGGTGATGTAGAAGGCAACACAAGAGGTGAAGGTACAGAAGGAACCCCTGGAGACAGGCTAGAGGAAGGCTGTGAAAGGGAAGAAATGGGTGAAGAGTCGAGAGACAACCATGAGATCATCTCAATGGTGGAAGCAGGACAAGGAGCTGAATCTCGATAGAAGAAAGGTCGAGATTCATCAGAGACGTCTCGTGAGATCCTAATCCGTTGAGCAGAAGGATCATAGTAGCGATAACCCTTATGCTCAGAACTGTACCCAAGAAACACATACTCAACTGATTGAGCTGACAGTTTGGTGCGCTCACGAGGCTATAACAGGACAAAACAGGTGCAGCCAAAAACACAAAGATGACTGTACTAAGGGCTCTAAAGTAGAGACGTTCTATAGGACTGACATCCTTAAGAGTAGTGGAAGGCTACATATCTCATCAATATGCAGCCGTAGAAACAGCTTCCGCCCAGAACTGTGGTGGAACATGAGGAAAGGAAAAGTGCGAGTAGTCTCAAGCAGATGACGATGCTTGCATTCAGCAACCCCATTCTGAGCATGGGTACTAGGACAAGAAGACTGGTAAAGCGCCCTACTCAGAAAGAAAATGTTTGAAAGCACCATAACAGTACTCTTCAGCAAAATCACAGCCAAAAGTATGGATAGAGGACTTAAACTGAGTACGAACCATCGTGGCAAAGATACGATAGATCGCAAAAAACTGACCACGATTAGACATAGAGAAAAGCCAAGTGAAACAGGAAAAATCATCAATGAAAATTACATAGAATTTATGCCCGCCTTTTGAGATAATAGGCGCAGCTCCCCATACATCTGAATGAACTAAATCAAAAAGACGAGAAGACATGGACTCACTAGAATGATAAGTTGTAGCTGCTTGTCCAGCTTACAACCCTAACAAAACATTAACGTGTCAACAGTAACACGTCCAAGAACACCCTGACGAACTAATGAAGAAAGACGGGATCCACAAAGGTGTCATAAACAGTGATGCCATTGCACATAAGCTCCAGAGGTGGTGACAGCAGTGGCGATAGAGGCAGACGTGGTAGGAGCAACTGAAGTGGACACAAGGTGCATGCAGTGACGATCCCAACGGCGCCGACTAGTCCCAAGTACCGTCCCTATCTGTCGAGCCTGGACGAAACAGGTGAGTCAAAAACAACCCTACAACCAAGATCAGTGAGCTGCCCCACCGAAAGAGGCTGCATGGTAAGCTGGAGAACATGAGAAACAGCTGGAACAGAGAAGTCAATGGACAAAAGAATGCCCTGACAGCTGATAGACAAGAAAGTACCGTCAGCTGTCTGAACAAAGATAGAAAAATCAGGAGGTCCTACTGAAGTGAGATGTGGAGTCAGGTATCATATGAAAAGAGGCACCAGAATCTAGAACCCAAGAGGTACCTGAAGGAGACGTCTGAGCTAGACTGGCAAAACTTGCTGAGTTGTGAGTGCTGAAGGAGCCTGATAGAGCTGCTAAACAGTCACCTTTCTGAGTAGAAACTGATGAGCTGGTCTGTCCTCCTGTGAAGGGCCTCCATGCCCCTCTTTAGTCGCCCAACACCACGTGCCTTGTTCCGCTTTTTCCACACCGCACAACTATGGTAGTCGTGCCCAAAGTTCTTGCAGTAGTTGCACTGAACTCCAGTTGGTGCGAAAACAGGAGCGGAGACAGGCACCTGGAGAGGTCATAGTCGAAGCAGATATCATTGTCGTAATCAAAGAAGGGGCAATAAGCACAGTCAGAACAGACTGTTCTGCTAACCTAAGATGAAGCTCTTCAGCCCAAAGCGTCAAAGGGCCTTCAGAATTGGCCATGAGCGCTCAGAGCCTAAACTCGATGTGCTCAACCTGCAGGTGAAGGCGTGAGACGGTTATAAAGCCGAGGGCGATCATGATCCGCCTTCTGCACTTTGTGACACTCCTAACAAAGTAGAGAGGCTGCTCATCTAAATGGCACTAGAGACTTGCCAGGGCCCAAAAGAAGTCAACGAAAGAATCTCCCTAGCGAAGCGTCTTCAACTCAAACTGAAGTGAAAAGAACTGAGCATCACTACTCTGCTGGTATCGCTCACGCAAGTACTCCCAGATCTGTCAAGTAGACCGCAGACCAACCATGTCTGGCTGGATGGAGTCGTCAACGCTGACCACTAGGATGGCACGAACAAGGGCCTCGTCAGTGCACCAGCACTCGAAAGCGTCAATGGCATACTGAAAAGCCTTATCAGCAGCATCAGCAGCCGCCTTTGCCTCCTTGGCAGCCTCATCCGCTGCAGGAAGTGTAGAAGTAGACAGCCTAGGAGGAGGCTGAACCGACGGTGGCGGAGAAGGGCGTGCACCGGTTACATGTCCCCAAAGGCGGAGACCATCAAGCGTGATCTCCACGAGAGAAGACCATAACCTGTTGTTCGCCCCATGGAGCTTTGTTCCCAAGAATGGGATCGCAGCAGATAGAACAAAAGCCATTGGTAGGCGGCGTTGGACGGCGCAGCGACCAAGGCAACGAAGTCTAACAAGCGGCACTGGACGGCACGGCGGTTAGATCAACGTTATGTTTTTGCTTCTTTTTTCTTTCTTTTTCTTTTTTTCTTTTTTGCTACTAGCTTAAAGCTTCTCAAACCATCGCAGATGGCCGACTCGACTCGGCTCGGGCGTCGCTGAGGCGACGAGCAGGCGGACGGCGGAGCGGGTGGCCGACGTAGTAGACAGCGGAGCGGCGTCCGGTAGAGCGGGCGGCCAGCGGCTCAGGGGCAACGTGCGGGCAAACGACGACGAAGCGGCCATCAGCAAAGTGGAGGCTGGTAGCTCGTGAAACGGAGGCGGCTTGATCGAGCGGCGGCGGCGATGTATCGGCAACAAGAAGCGCAGATCCGCGGCGGCGGCGAATCGAGTGAGTAGCACCAGATCAGGTGAAGACGGCGGCGGCGGCGGCAACAGAACGGCTGGCGGCGACGGCGGCCGGACGACGGTGGCGACGGTGGATACTGGCACCGGCAGCGGCTTGAGCAGCGGCGGCGGCCTGGGCGGCGTCGAAGGAACGGAAGAACAAGGTCAAAGCTCTCGCTCTGATACCATATTATGAATATGGATCGGGCATCAACGATGCGATTCGCGGCGGCGGCCGAATCGAGCGTAGCATCGGATCGAGCGAAGACGGCGGCTCAGGCAACTCACGGCGCTCGGGCGGCGGTGGCGGCACTGGTGGCGATGGCGGATACTGGGCACCGGCAGCAGCTTGAGTAGCGGCGTTGGCCTGGGCGGCGTCGAACGTAGCGGAAGAACAAGGTCAGAGCCCTCGCTCTGATACCATATTATGAATATTGCATATGTATGCATGAAGCCCAAAGGGCAATATATACAGGGAGTACAAAAGGATATACAGAGGAATATGGCATATATAGATAAGGAGACCAAGACATATGAGGAAACGAATAACAATCCTATTCTATCTTTAACAATAACAACAATGCACACATGAATTATAAATGTTACTTTTTTATCTTCTATTTTTTCTAAAATAGATTTATTGGAATCAATGGGGGTATCAAGGAAGATGAAATACCGTAAAAAGAAGATTCAGGCCGTAAATAATAGTGTTGATGTTGAGAACAGGCTTCCAATCTTCACGCAGAATGTTCAGACATACATTTCCTTCTAAATCAATATTTGGATGGTACACCTGCATATGTTATAAACATACGGAGCGACTGATTGGTTCAGATGAACATGAAATTCAGTGGACAGAAACAAAGAAACCATAGATGTAGATGATTCCATCTTGTACCTTGGTCTTGCATTTGACCTTTGGTGGCTCATGAGGATAAGATGGAGATACTTGAAAGGTAAAAACGAAAGTGCCTCCCCTACAAAAATTAGTATAAATACAATCAGAAAACATTGTATGTAGCATGGACATTTCACATACAGTCACTGGCAATTACTCTGGAATGGCAAGTGACAGAGGCATAGATTAGTCCACATACAACTGGCGGAGTTATTGTCAACTACTCAACAGACATCCTGAGAAAGTAAATAACCATGATAGTTCATGAACTTAGGCTAGACTCGGTATACAGCTGAAGTTCTATCTTATTATTTCTGGATATACTAAACTTATTTGATAACTTTCTTTTCTAGAGACATAACAGAAATATTATACTAGAATTGGTAAAGATTCTCTTCAAAAGATTAGCAGCACAACGCAACAATGGCAAACTAGCCCTGTAGCATGGTACTTACATGTAATACCCTTCATCAGGTCGGATGATGATCTCAAAATTCATCAGATCATCCTTGCCATTGGGAAAAGAAATTGATGTGGTCTTAGGTAGGTTCAGCTCACTAATATCTGCAAGGTGTCAGATAAAATTAGCCGTATAAATAATTCATTCATGACATGCACCAAATTTCTGATAGTAGTATGGAAACGTGAAAAATCCAAAATGAATTTGCAAAGTTAATAACAATTATAAGTTGGCAGTTGACATGAAGAGCTTATGAAGAGATGCATCACATGCTCACTAAGCTTAAAATTTAAAATAGGATCACAGCTTGTTCAATTTGCAATAAATTAGGTCATGGGCATGTTTGGTCCCTCTTACCCTTATCCTGGCTTATTGGGCTCACAATATCTAGCCAAAGAATCTTATTAAGCCTTAAAAGCCACAAATCACCTTGTAACAACTTAAACATTTCTACGGAAGAAAAAACCCATAAACAAACCAGATATTTTGAGATAAGCCTAAAATTGATATACAGCAAAAAAATGAACCTAAGAGCACCCACAATGTGGGTGTTGGTGTCGGTACCAAGGTTATGTGGCATCCTTGGTACAGGTGCCAAACATTGGAGGGAGGAGGTTCGAAGAAAATATTGTTGTTACTGGGACCAACCTTAGTCCCAGTTCCAAGCTCATCTGAAAAAAATTCAGGGCCACCTGTCATTCACATGGGGGAGGGTGAAAGAGGGGGTGGGTCCTGTCTTGGAGAGAGAAGAGGTGGTAAAGGGGGTGTTCGTATTGGCTACGACTGATAGTTTTTCGCTACAACTGCTTTTGGCTGAAAATAGGCATGTTCTTTTCGGCTGCGGCTTATGGCTTTTGGCTGAAATTTTTGAATTTTAGCTGTTTGCAGTACAGATTATGGAGAGACAGATACTCACTTGCGATTTTGGCTGGTACAGATGTTGGGTTTTTAACATGTAGATCGTTTAACTTGTAGACCTCGTCTTGAGAAAATACTCCGTTTGAAAGTTAGGTACTGTAGCAAAAGCCAAAAGCCGTCGGCTTGTGAGGTAAAGAACAGGCCCAATGAATAGTACTGGCTGAAAGAAATGACTTTTAGAGTGAGAGAGCGAGCTGTGGAAAAAGTGAGGGAGAGCGTGCACGAGACGAGAGTAAGAGTGGGGTGTGTGGTGCTCCTGTGACCCCTGGCTTACCCTCGGAACGAGAGGAATGGAGAAGCAGCTTCGAGAAGCCAGGTGTTCAGATTGGCTTTTGGTTTTTCCAAGCAGAAGCCAATACTAACCCCCCCCCCCCACCCCAAACATTAGGGAAAAAGCAAATTTAGCGCCTAGGTGTGATGTAGCAGTGATGTGGAAAGCTAGGCCCCTACATTGTAGATGCTCTAATTATCTTATTTTCATACAGGCTGCAGCACAACAAACCGTTCAGTTGAGTGCATCGATGAACTTTTTTCGTGTTACTCTGTCAAGAACTCCCTAATCTGAACTAAGCTTACCATAATAATATTCAACTTGCAACAGAATTGATCCCTAGCAACAGCAATAGTAACAAGTTCCTAATTGTAATTAGTCATTTGACAATTGACACACACAAAAAAAGACCTAATTCATCATGCTTCTACAAATACAATATAGATTGTGTCAACAACTCCCTAATATGAACTATGCCTACCATAATCACGTTCAACTTGAAACAGAATTGATTCCTAACTGGTAAAATTCAAATCGAGACAAATGTTGATTTAGTAGCATCCAACCCATCAAACAAAGGTACAATATGCATGACATTAACATGAGTGGAATAATTGCATTTCACAAGACAGTTAGGACTTAGGGGAGCTTTACAAGCTTTGCTTTGTAGTTGGGAACTAGCATCTCTAGCTCACTAAATGCCATGACCAAACTCACAAAAAGAGCAAGCGCACACACACGCACGCTACCTCCATTGTAATATGATGCCTTGTTCCACTTTTCACACAGATTAGAAAATAGTTAAATCAAAGTAAGAGGGGAAACGTAGACATTTATACCATTGTTAATCTCTACTAATATAAAATAAGAGTTTGTCCATTCACCACCGTCCCTTTTCTTGTCCCTACCGCATCGCACTCCCACCTCTCCTCTTGACATACACCGACATGTGGGTCTGTGTTGTCAGCCGGCTCCCTCCCCAAAGTGCTTGCGGCCTCACACCCCCAACTGCTCCTCTTCCCTTCCCCACATGACCACAACCTTGATGCCCCAACCATTAGCCAATCTCACTATTATCGCGTCTTGATCAGCGTCGTCCCCTCTTCTTACTCCGATCAACCTCTTCTAATCATCTCCCTCTTCCATGCCCTGCGCCAGCACCTTGTCAGTTTTGCAGGGCAAATCCGCGATGAATGGCAACACTGGTGACCAATGCCCACAACTAGCAAAATGACTCGAAGAGCGAGGCAGCAGCGAGGAGGAAGATGGTGGTGTCGAGATCAAGGATGGCCATATCTAGTGCTGCCGGGGTCGAGGATGGTCAGATCCAACGGCGCAATGATCAAGGATCACCACATCTATCGGACTCCGACTTGCCCCTTGGGTCCAGCGACAGAGATCTCTCTCCTCCTTTTCTGCTGGCATGGTAGGCTGGCTTCAACTACGGCACCATGTTCTTGTGCCGCCCCCCACTGTCTTGTTGTGAGGACAGCCTGATCTGATGGCAATGAAGGCGAGGACGATCAGATCTGACAGAAGTGACCTCGGGGACGCCGGATCCGGACACGGCAACCTTAGGGTCCGCCAGATCCGCCGCGCCAAGGTGGAGAATGCTGGTGTCGAGGACAATGACCCTGAGATCATGTGGTCATGGGGTTGGAGACACCAACGAGAAGCACGATAACCCTGGCAGAGTACCAGAGGTGGAGATGGAGGTGAACCATCCAGATCCGAAGGCGGCGACCTCGGAGATGGTGCATCCGGCGACGATGACCTAAGGGATGGTAGATCCAGTGGTGACAGGACCGGCGACACGTGGGGTGGCGCCGTCTACAGAGAGGAGGCGCGGGGAGTGGAGGCGACGCAATGGCGACGCGCGGCCGAGGGGAGATGAGGAGGGGAGGAGACGACATCGGGTGCGAGTGGAGTGGCCGGATGTATTTTCTATTTACATCTAGCGCAACCTCCTCCCTATGCCGATCCTAGCCACTAGATCTCAATCCGACGGCTATGAAAAAATGTGACATGGCCAACCCCTTTGGTGCCTAAGCCCAGCCTCTTGGAGCCTCCGCTACTCCTTCCTCCCATGCGTCGCCATGCTACTGCTGTTGTACTAGGACGATGAAGATAGAGGCGGAACGGTACTCGGTGGCGAAGAGGAGCACACCGGTGTGGACGACGAGGTGTTGATGTACACCAAGGATGACGACGGAACAGAAGTATACACCGCCAAGGTCGATGATCGGATACGGAGTACACCGGCACAAATGACGAACAGAGAGGCAGAGTGCACTAGCTCGGACAAGGTGTACACGACTGAAGGTGAGGAAGAACCACAAAGCCGGCAGGGTCAAGGAGGGCAGATCTAGAGCGGCGATCTCAGCAACGACGGATCCAGCCGTGCCAACCTCACTCTTGATGATAAGATCCCCCTCTTTTTAATGTTCATTGTATGATTCGGGTCATATTTGATGATATATGTCACCTTCTTTTAGAACACCATTGCAACACACAGGCATCTTACTAGTAACTCACTGATGCTCCCTCAATTTTTGTGGGAATTTAAATTTTGAAATAAAGCAAGAGAAACAAGTCATTATATTATGGAGCAGCTCAATTACTTTTTTGTAATGCATAGTCAAATTCAGTCAAGAGAAAAAGAATAAAAGAAAGATTTCGCCTATAATTAAATGCACCTTTGTGAAGACGGAGCTCCCCAGCAGATTGTTTCTTAACAGGAGCCTTTCCAGCAGCACTTGCTGCCTCTTCTTTCTTTTGGCCCTTTATTTTGAAAAGATTAATCATCTTTCTGTAAAGCAAAAAAGAATCACAATCAGATAGTAAACATTGGTATCACAATCAGACAACAAACATTAGTAATAACTGAGAGAAGCACCGTACAAATAAATACACTTGTAATTTCAGCAAAAGCGGCTATTTTTATTCAGTAGGGCTATTCGTAAGCAGGCCTTCCAGATATTTCAGCGAATGAGGTTGAGATAGGGTACAATGTGAACTTCACTTGGAAAGAAAGTGTCCCAAGGACCAATTAGTTCCATGTCTGCATATCTGTCATGTAGTTTATTCTGTGTTGTATGGTTAGATGTTTGTTCTACACCACCCCATAGATTAAACATAGATCTTGGAGGACAAAAACGATAAGCGAAACGTGAAAAGGCCAAAGATAACTTCAAACCCACGCAGAAATCAGTGCTAAAGAGTAGCTCAACAAAGTTGACAATGCACGGGTGACAAATATAGTACACAAACTAAGATTTGTTAATTATAATAGCATTACAGAAAATTATTAGTTCAATTCTTATGTATCACTAGAAAGCAAGGATGCAGCTTGAAAAATTTTACTTCTCAGCTACTTTAATATGCAGAGGACTACCAGTTCTCCAATTCTAAAATCTCAGAAGGAACAACAAAAAGGTATAAACCACCCACAAAAAGATACTGAAGAGTAGGTCAGGACTCTATCTTCTCAGAGATGATAAAAACTTGTCTTCTAACCAATCAAAGGTGCAAAGTATATGCACCAATCTAGCGTTAATTAATAACTACTAATACCATAATTCAGAGTTTGACAGATGCAAACACTAGACTAGATGCCATCTTACTACGTCAGAAATCAACTCACAGGACAAAGCTTCACATCTAGAAAGGAAGCCTAATGCTCCAAAGATCTGATCTAGAGACAACAAATTGAAGCCTTTTGTCGTGTTTTTGCTTATGCCGAGACAGGAATCCAGCTTTTCCACAACTAATCATCATCTACTAGTACCTGAAGTAGGCGAGATATCACATTAGAACATCGTATTGTTCTCTATCATACACTAGTAGAGAGATGGGGATTAAATCTAAAGCTAGGGTTCTCAAAGCTGGGGATCAAATCCAATTTTCTCAGCTGCAATCTACTCTAAAAGCCAGATCTACCAACAAACATCACAATTCCATCTAAGTAAGACTAGATCGTGATCCACACCTTGGATTTTCGCGAAGAAGACAGAAGCGGCTTGAGGGAGAGGAGGAAGACCGGGAGGGAAGGGAGAAGAAGGAGCGGAAGCAGGGCTCCCGTCACTGCCGCCGCCGCCGCCGGCCTTGCTCGGGTCGCCCTTGTTCACGTCGCACAAAACTCGGGAATTGGAATGTTCTCTGTACAGCTGCTGCGAGAAAATTGCTATAATGGGACTCCAAACAACGTGTTTCGCTATAATAGGATTTCTAACGTTGACATCGCTAAAATAACACCCGAAACATTGGCTTCTCGTAATACATGACATTTGGGGTATTTCGAAACATTAGCCAAATGTCATGTATTACGAGAAGCCAATGTTTCGGGTGTCATTTTAGCGATGTCAACGTTAGAAGTCCTATTATAGCGAAACACGTTGTTTGGAGTCCCATTATAGCAATTTTCTCAACTGCTGCTAGTTAGTTTCGATTTGGCTTTGATTTGGTGGGTTTACGTCTAGAGCGTGGAAGCAATGGAAAGGGCAAAGAGTACTGAAACCTCTATCTAAGTTGTGATCGTTTTAGCTTTAACTTTTGTCTTTCGGATTATTTTTTATTATTTATAAATTTTGTTTTTTTAACTTTTAATTTTTGTTAAACTTTTTTACTCGTTCTTTTTTCCCGTATTTGTTTGTATTATGCGTAATGGGCTAACATATTTTTTTATATTTTTTAATTTTTTTTAAATTTAATTATGATAAATAAGCCTCTGTCAGTTTTTAAATTTAATTATGATGAATAAGCCTCTGTCAGCTACAATATTTTTTCAGCTAGCTACAGTGCTTTTCAGCCATAAGCCACCAAAAAAGCTCAAATGATCACCACCTAAGTCTGCTATTATGATATATTAGTGGATATTTCTCTATTTAGTCTATAAATAGAGAGTTTTACTCATTGTAAAGCGATAATTATGAAGAAAAAAGTAATAAAGAAAGACAAGAATTCTTCTCTATCTCTTTGTATATTCAATCTATTATTTGCATTATATGTTTGATCATCTCTTTTGCATAGAAGAAATCGATCGGATTGGATTCATCAGCGACGGTTCCTCAATATGTTATTAGCATGAATCTCTTTAGTGGATCGCAACGTAATCACTCGTAGATTGAATTGCCTAATCTAGATTACTTTAAATTCTGTAAATTTCGCTTTTCTAGATTATTTTCTACAGTGCAAATCTGCTCTAATCTACCGCGAGCAGACTTGAAATTGTCGGCACAATGTCGATCGGTAGATTACATGAAAGGGTAGATGTTGATTGCCCTATAGATTGAAAAAGAAAAAAGGCCAAGCCACCATTGCTACCCGTACGTGGCCACGACTGCCTCATTGCCTGCACGCGGCATCCTCCAGCGGCACGCAAGCCGCCCCTGGCCGCGCCTCCGCCCGCACACGCCGTCAATGTCATGGCGCCACTGACACGCGCCCCACCACCAGAAGGAGCGATGTCGGGCCCCGCACGGACCGCCGCCGGTCGCCCCACGCTCAAAGATGTCGGCCGCCGCCGCCTGAAGCCATGGCCGATGCATGGCCACACCTACTGGAGCGGCCACCGCGCATGCGCCCGAAGCCTCGCTAGGCCATCTCCAACCGGCCGAGGCTGCTCCCACTGGCCCTGCTGCGACCACTTCCGCGCCCCGCGCCGCCGCTAGCTTGGCGTCGCCCCCGCACAGGCTCCCGCAGCACCGTCATTGGCCGCATTAGTGCCATCCCCACGCGGGCTCCTGCCGCGCCGTCGCCGACTGCACCAGCGCTGCCCCCACATAGGCTCCAGCCGCGCTACACCTCACACTGTGCCACGCCTCTTGCCGCCCAGCGTCGACTGCCCAGCCCCGTAAGGTCGCCGCCATTGCGTCCCATGAAGCGCAGCCGTTGCATGGCCTTCGACCCGAAGTCACCGCTTGCCGTATGCACCCGCAGCACCATGGTCGCCACCTCCCACATGCGCCCCGCCCACTGGTTCCCAAGCACTCGCATGCGTCCCGGTCGCCGCCGCACGGTGTGCCGCCACCGCCGCCCCTTCGTGCAAGCTGCCACACGACGCACTGCCCCCACTAGCATCCGTGCAAGTCACCATCACTGACGCCCCATGAGCTCGCACCGCTGCCACCGTGGGGAATAGGGTAGGGAAAGCCTACCCCCTACGCGTTTTTAGACTTGGGCCAAATAAAAAAAGGAAAAAGAAAAAAAAAGGGGGCACCTAGATTTTGCAGAAGGGCCCTTGGAAAATCAGAAAATTACGTGAAAATTTCCCTCAGAAAATCAGAAAATTGTGCGAAAATTTTCTCAGAATTGAAAATTAGCGAATAAGCCCTTAGAAATTGCAGAATTTACTGAAAATACATATTCTAGCATAAAAAGGCCTCAAAAATTCAAATTTTGGATTGTTTTTAACATTTGAAGCATGTTTAGCACTGTTATTATTACTTTCTATGCCTTTCTGTATTTACTTACTATTTTGATTAATCGTAATTATTTAAATTACCTTTAATCACAGAAATTAACGGTAAAATTAGAGAAAATACACAGAAAATTCTCAAACAATACGAGAATCTTTTGTACCATTGTCCAATTTATTTTATGCATATTTACCTGCAATAAATTTATATATTCTTTTTATGGACATGTAAATAACATGCATCACGAATCGGGAGTTCGAGGAGCTAACCCAGCATGGCCAAAATTTACTTGACTTAGGCTTCCGATGTCAAGATCGTACTTGGAGCCAAGAAACTCCGCGCTACCATTGGGATTGGTGCACTGCAGGATGCCAAACCCACACCTAAGGAAAACGATCAGACACTTCACTTTCTTAGGCATCACCTTTGCCTCACTTTCAAGAATAAGTACATGGTAGAAAAGAGTACGCTAGCATTATGGACTGCATTAAAGAAGCGGTTTGAGAAGCTAAAGTACATCATTTTTCCTCAGGCAGAATAGGAATAGATCTGACTGAGGTTCGCTAACTTCAAGACGGTTGGAGAGTACAACTCTACTCTGCACAGAATTTGTACCAATCTTCAACTTTATAGCAGGCAGATCACAGATGAGCAGAAGATTGAGAAGACCCTCTCCACCTTCCACCCCAATGCAGTTCAATCTGCGCGCAATTATTGCCAAGACGGCTACAAGGAGTATGCTAAATTGTTTGATATTATACAGGTTGCAGAGGCTCAGGATGAAGTTCTCCGTCAAAATTTTGTCGTGCAACCACCTAGGAGCTTCGTTGGCCGTGAAGCCAACGCTAGAAGCTATAAGTTGCAAAAGCCTATAATAAAGAAAAGGGGAAGGAAGGGCAAAGTCGCAGCCTAGAAAGGCATGTCAAATACTCCACAGAAGAATAAGGCCAACTGTTGTGGTTACAGACCAAACAGAGAGAGAGTGTGGTAATGGAGAATTGAGTAAAATGAATGGCTTGGAGCCTTCCTCCCGTGGCCTATGCCACATATATATTCATATGGGGAGTGTTTGTACAGTTATACCCTTGCACATGAGTATTCCCCTCGGGGGCTCTTATGTCATTACACATGTCCTGTTTCGGACCTAACAGCCCATCTGGCTTAGGTGGGGCCACCCCTACAACAGGAGCCTCTCATGGTGAAGGGCTTCACGGGCCGAAGCCATGCCGCTGGGTCCTTTGGCTCCCTCTGTCCCATCGGCCTGTGATACTTTGATGACTTGGATAGTTCGCACGTCCACCTGTGCTTGTGCGAGGGCCGCTCGTCCCGGCTCGCGCGCCTCGAGGACGAAGGCGCCGGAAGTCCAAGGCTTCGCAGGCCGAGGTCATGCTTGTGCGAGGCCGCCGCCCGCACCCCTGGCGGGCGCGCCGAGGCCAAGACACCGAGTAGGCCGAGGGCTTCGACCGCCGGTTCGCATGCCCTACCTCGCTCCAGATATTAATGGGCGGCCGACTTGGTCGGCCGCCTTGGCGGCCGAGCCTCGGAAATGCGTCGCGCGATGTGGCGCCGGTAGCGGAAGATGGTTGCTTGGTCCGGAGTGCCCTTTAATGACACTCGAATCGCACCGCCTTTGTCGTGGTAGGTCGGCACGGCTGCCCGCCCGCCGCCTCGCGACCGATGTGGGCACGTGGCGGCCAGTAATTGGGCGCCGGGGTGCGGCGTTCCCACGACCACGGCCGTTCGCCTCTTCCCGGAAAAGTGGTCATGCGGCGGGAGTGTATGGGTGCATTGGCGCCGAGCGCCACCTACCGCCACCTACCGCGGTTTCAGCGGTTGCACCGCCCGATCGTGGTAGCCGAACCGCCGTCGTCTGCCGCCGATCTTCGCCTGTAGGGAGACGAGGGCTTTATAATCCGCCCGTGGGCATGCGATGTTCCTTGGTCGCTTGACCGCTTGTGCGTTCCTTGCTATTCCTCTTGCACCCCGCCGCTAACCTTGCCATCGCGCTGCCGCCGCCGTGAGAGAGATGGCTGCACGCGACGACCTCCCGCTAGCACAGCCGCCTTGACGACCTGCGCCGCCTTAGCGAGTGCCTCATCTAGCCAGTTGCACGCCGACGCCACCACCGGCAGAGTACCGCTGGTTCTCGCGCGACAGAAGCAAACTCCCGGACCGGGATGCCGTGAAAAGGTCCAAAGGTCACCGCTCCGTGTCTTTGGCGGAGCCGCGTCACGAGGAGACCCTCCGGACCTTCTGCAGAGAAGAAGCCGGAGGAGCGCGTGCGGGCGCGCCTACCCGGCGTGACGGGCGAGCCGAACCGGGAGTCGGAGGCGATCGCCTTCGTGGCATTCTTCGACGCTGGCTCGGATCCTCGCGACACACCTTGTTCGTGAAGTCTTTGCGAGCGTATGGGTTGAGCCGGCGCGCGCTAACTCCGACCGCGATTATGCGGTTGGCCATCTTCACGTGGGCGACGCGCGGACGAGGGTACCCGCCGCGCCGAGTGTTTCGCCATTCTCGCACGACGCCGGTGCCACCCGAGGAGAGTAGAAGGGGGCTTACTCGAACTTCGCGGTGGCGTGGACTTCGTGGCCGAGGCCGAGTGCTCGCACTGCTTCCGCGCTGGCTATGCGGGAAAAGTGGAGACCGGTGACACGGCGGTGGTTCTACTACATCGTGGCGAGCACGAGCGGCCTCCGAGCCGTGGGCGGCCGATATCATTCGACCGTGTCGAATGTGACGCCACCGCGGCGGCGAGCAGCAGCACGAGACTTGCCGGGTCGCACTCGTTCAACATGTGTGACCTCGCGGAGGAGTTCACCATGTACGAGATATCCCCGCTTGCTTGTAACTGGAAATATGAGCGGCGAGGGCCCGATCGGAAGGACGGCATCCACCCAGGGGTGTCTTCGCTTCATAGGCCCTCCGCGCCCTGTAAGTGTCCCTGCAATATGCCAAGTACCACGTGGGTGGTTGCAAACCCCTAGGTATGACCCTCCGCTTGTGCCTGCAGTACGCCGGTTAGAAGATGCGGAATGCACCGTAGCTGCGATACTTGGGCCGTACACGGCGGAGGAGCACAAGGCCCGCGAGTCCGCGACTTTCTTGGCGATGCAGGGGTGGATTAATAGGGTGTGCGAGGCCTTGGAAATCCCCGTGCCGGAGCGCCCAGTGCCTGCGGGATCACCGAGCGGTGCGACGGTGGCAGCGCCATCTTCTCGGAGCGGGGTCCAGTCGGTGGTTATTGCCCTTAGTTCGCCGGCCGTGCCACCGGTCGAGGACGTGAGGATGGGGCGAGGCGGGCGCTGCTCGACCGACCAGCCGGGGTCGCGTAACTCCCGACGAGGCCGTATATGGTGGCCAGGCGACGAGCATGCGCCCCGCCGTTCTCGAAGATGACGCCTCGTCGCCTCCCGCGGCAGCCGCTGCGGCGTCGCTAACGGCGGCTTCCGCGGCTGTCGAGGTAGCCACGGAGGCTTCACCTACGACCAAGGCAAACGGCTCGGGTGCAATCGCCGCCATCTTCCCGGGCCGATCGGTGTGGCGGTCCGGTGGCTGCGCCCGACGGCTAGCGGGATGCTTCTAAAGCCGGAGGGTTGTCGCGCCGCGCGGCGCGCTCCTAACCCAGGTGGAGGTCGTGGCAGAGGTGACCGGAGGTAGGCGTAGTTCGTTTTCGTGGCGCGACTTCGCGAAACTCTATTCGATTTACTCGCTTATTCCGTCGACGCCAGGCGAGACAGGGTCTCCCAAACGAGGGCAAGAATCGAGCAATGGGGGGCCCCGCGATGTCGCCCGCCGATTGGTGGGCTGTGTGCGCCTAATCGCTCCGGAAGGCACTAGGGCGGGGGCTCTAGGGCCTGACGTCTCCGACTTCGTACCTCAGTGGGAGGCGCTTCGCGCCTGGAACGAGGTGGCAGAGTATGCTGGCGCCCGCCTAGACCGACAGCGCCGCACTCTCGCGGGGGCGACCTCTTGGCGCTCGCGTTGGGGGCCTCGAGATGAGGGTAATGGTCTCCGCTCGCTGCATACCCTTTGCTTATCCGATAGGTAACCCTTGCTATACGCCGTAGACGCTTGCCATTAGCAAAGCCCTTGAAGAGGCTCGCGCGTGAGCGAGGGTACTGAGGACCAATGCGGCGTGGCGACGCGCCAACGCCACCAAGGATGAGGTCATTCGAGTCCGATGGCGAGCGGGGCGAGGCCGCTGCCGACGCACGCTTGGTGGGTAGGAACGCCAAGAACGCAGCGATGGCGCACACCTTGCGATGGAGGAGGCCCAGCGCACCGCGACGAGGAGCGGACCGCCTTCTTTAGCAAATCTCTGCTACCGAGGCGAGAAGGAACGACTTATCGCCTCGTTGCGGAGAAAGCGCTATCTTGGGATAACGCGTGCTCTTCGCGTGGAATGCGATGGAGTCCTTGGAGCGGGCCTCGGGAGCTTTGTGTGCGTGGAGGACGCCACCCATGGCCGCCAAGACCTAATGGAGACGCTTGAGCGAATCGAAGAGGCTCGAGCGTTGCCCTTCCCGGCGCTAAGGCTTTCGCGCGCATCGCGCTATATGAGTGCCGGGCTTGCCCTCGCCCGCCGCACGCCGGTGGGTGCGAGTATGTCGATGTCTTTGGCGAACCTCACCGACTTGCCTACCGAGCCCGGTGATATCGATGCCGTTCGTGCCACCGAGCCCGCGACCAAACTTTCATGACACGGAATTATGTCGGGAGGGCCACCGCGTTGCTTTGCGATGGACGCCGCGAACGAGGGGATGTGCCACGCTCGAAGAGGTCCTCGGCCGCGCGCGCGACGCGAGCGCCATCGCGCGAAGACGGCGCGACTCATAGGAATAGTCAGGTGTTGGCGCATTCCATGCCACGCGTGTGTCCGATTCTGGAATGTAACTGTCTTGTTGGGGCCAAACAACGATCTTCCCATGCACTTGTTGTTATGTAATATGCTGCGAGCTGGTGGGTCGTGCAAGGTGCGGGTATCGTGTCGCCCCCGTTCTGGTATGAGCAAACAGGCTTGCGAACACTGTGCATCTCGGGCCCCAGACTAGCCGAGGTAGACGCGCGAGCGCTCCGTCCCCTACCCTTCGAGGTGGTGGCAGCGGAGTTGGAGCCTAGGTGAAGTAGACGCGCGAGCGCTCCGTCCCCTACCCTTCGAGGTGGTGGCAGCGGAGCTGGCGCCTAGTCGAAGTAGACGCGCGAGCGCTCCATCCCCTACCCTTCGGTGGTGGCGGCAGCCGACGCCACGCTGGCAGACACGCGAGCGCCCGCCCCTACCTTCGAGTGGTGGCGGCGAGTGGCGCCTGGTCGGTATGCATGGGGACATCGACCACGCCCCTTGTTTTGTATGTTCCGGGGGTGCGCGCGAAGCGCTACGCGCGTGCTTGGGAATATTCAAGCCGTGGTTGCACGCTGTAAAGCGTGCGGAGATAGCGCCCGCATTGGTGGAGGGTGCGTGGGATCGACATCCATATCTTGTTTATACTCCGTAGAGTGCGCAGGATAGCGTCCGCATCTTTTTATACTCGGAGGAGTGCGCGATATACATCCACGCCTTATTTATACTCAAGGAGTGCGATCGGGCAACGCCCATGCGTGCGCGGGATTCGCGTCTTGTTTATACTCCGTAGAGTGCGCAGGGATAGCATCCGTGTCTTCTTTATACTCCGGAGGAGTGCGTGGGATATACATCCACGTCTTATTTATACTCCGAAGAGTACGCACTGGGGCAACGCCCATGCGTGCACGGGGTTTGCGTCTTGTTTATACTCCGTAGAGTGCGCAGGGATATCATCCGCGTCTTCTTTATACTCCGGAGGAGTGCGTGGGATATACATCCACGTCTTATTTATACTCCGAAGAGTACGCACTGGGGCAACGCCCATGCGTGCGCGGGGTTCGCGTCTTGTTTATACTCCGTAGAGTGCGCAGGGATAGCATCCGCGTCTTCTTTATACTCCGGAGGAGTGCGTGCGGAGGCGGACCTCACGCTACGTCTTATTTAGAGTCCATAGACTGCGCACGGAGGCGAACCTCCGCGCGTTGCGGGCGGTGAAATTGCTACGTCTTATTTATACTCCGTGGAGAGCGTGCGGAGGCGGACCTCGCGCTACGTCTTATTTAGAGTCCGTAGACTGCGCGCGGAGGCAAACCTCCGCGCGTTGCGGGCGGTGAAATTGTGTGCGGAGGCGGGCCTTGACGCTACGCCTTATTTATACTCCGTGGAGTGCGTGCGAGGCGACCTCGCGCTACATCTTATTTAGAGTCAGTAGATCGCGCGCGAGGCGAACCTCCGCGTTGCGGCGGTGAAATTGCGTCGCGAGGCGGCCTCGACGCTACGCCTTATTTATACTCCGCTGAGTGCGTGCGAGGCGACCTCGCGCACGCCTTATTTAGAGTCCGTAGATCGCGCGCGAGGCGAACCTCCGCGCGTTGCGGCGGTGAAATTGCGCGCGGAGGCGACCTCGACGCTACGCCTTATTTATACTCCGTGGAGTGCGTGCGAGGCGACCTCGCGCCACGCCTTATTTAGAGTCTCGTAGATCGCACGCAAAGACGCCCCCACGCGTCTTTATGCATGCTCATGCGTAGTGCACAGGAAGGTGACCCTTCGCACGTTTTTAGTACGAAAACGGGAGAATTTGCATGAATGATGCACTTTATTAAATTCCCGTTTGCGTGGGTGAGCGGTTACAAGGGTTAAGGCACTAACCGTTAGCCGCTTACGTCCGCCAAAGCTGGGGAAGGCCCTTGGCCTTGTGTGCTTGACTCAGGCGTAATACCACCGTAGCCTGTCCGCATTCCACATGTGGCGGAGCGTGTTGAAGGAACGCGCGTAGGCTACGATAGCAGAAAATAAAAAATTTCTACCGCGCACACCAGGACATCATGCTAAGGAGGGATCATAGATCGTTACCACTAGACGCGCAGCGCAATGAAGAAGAGTTGGAGAAGTCGATCCAACCACGCGCGCCGAGGTAGTAGTGGAAGTAGCCGATCGTCCCAATGGATCGCTCCTCCACGTGATCAACCACACCACGAGCGCATCCAATCGTAGTTTGTTGATGCCGATCAACGCCGCAACGAGCAGCGCCTCCACCGTATCCACACGCCCGGGGTTGAACGCCGATCGCGAGTGTACCAAAGACTCGCGAGCGGCTAGGGTTTGCTCGGGAGGTGGCGGCTAGGGTTTTGCTCGAGGAATGTAGCGTACATCCTCGCCCCGCCTCCAAATATATAGACCTCCTCACTTGGGCATCATGGACCGAGGCCCAATAGGAGTCTATCCGGATTCTATCCGAATTGAGCCCACATCCGAATCACATTCGAATTAGTGTTCCAACCCGTTAAGTGTGCGACCAGAGGTTCACGTATACTTGGTCGCGACCGAAACACCTTTCCGGTCACCACAGTAATAGCGCCTCTAGCAAGACATATTAACCCCAAAGTATACGTAAAGATCATATCGGTTGAACTCGTAATGTTCTCATGTACGAATCCCTTTGCCTCACGATATAGATTAAGCTCAAGGCGAGACTGTGTCATCCTCTTAATAGCGCAATCACTCTCTCGATTCCGTGATAGATTATAAACTTGTGATTGACTCCTCAATCACATTGGCATGGCCATGCACTTTCATAATCCATTACATCGAGGGCCCAGAGATATCTCTCCCATAAGGAGGGGCAAATTCTATCTTGATCATTCACATCCCACTACATGTTTCATAGCAAACCCAAGACTACTTTTATGACTACCCATTCACGGAGTAGTGGTTAGTAGTCCCAAAATAGGCTACTACGCATATTGGGAACCATGATGATCTCAAGTCTAAGGATTCTACATAAACACTACTTGAGACCAACTAATGACACATGGAATCTCTGCAGTTGTCTCATGGCGGGTCTATCCAACATATGTTCACTAACACATGTCCATATTATTGATTTGGTATCTCCATACCATGATCCATGAGACATGATCATCAATCAATACATATGCTGATCTTTGAATCATATTTGTTCCTCATATGATATATGATCAGGGATCATTTAGAAATAGCAACATTTTGGCATTAAGAGTCTCATGAATAAGTCACATACTCATTGATCAATAATGATAATGTCTATTTCAAGGAACAAAGCAATGTATCATAAACATAGTATGTGATATATTCAACATCTCCATGTTGCCTCTAGGGCATATCACCAACACGTGTGCCCTTCCAAGGTGGCTAAGCGATACGCTCCCTTCTGCAGGGCCTCTGCGACGATGTACGGGCCTTCCCACTTGGACTCGAGCTTGCCTACCGTCTCTGCGTGGAGTGCCATCTTGAGGACGAGGTCGCCCGGTCTGAATTCGCGTGGGTACAACGAACGATTGCGACCGCACACCATCTGTCGCACGTATTTTATGACGTCTTTGTGTTGCGCCGCCCGGTCTCCGTCAAGGAGATCCACGGACAATTGGCGCTCCTCGTCTGGTGCTTGGACGAGGACCCGCCACTAGCCCGCCTTTATTTCTTCGGGTGTGACCGCCTCGTCGCCGAAGAGGAGCTTGAAGGGTGTGAACCCCGTTGGGCATGTAACCGTTGTGCGAAGGGACCAGAGGACGCTGTGGAGCTCGCCCGACCACTTCCCTTTTGGTAACCCGACGAGGCGCTTTTTGATTGCGGCAGAGATGGCGCCGTTTGCCCACTCCACCGCCCCGTTGGACTGTGGGTGGCCGACCGAGGCGAACCGGAGGGTGATGCCCATGTTGCCGCAGAATTCTTTGAATGGGGCTGCATCAAACTGCAGACCATTGTCTACGGTGATCTCCCTGGGCACGTCGAATCGGCATATGATATTTTGCGAGAGGAAGCGCTGCAGAGCTGCCGAGGTAATCTTGGCCAGGGCTGCCGCCTCCGTCCACCTGGAAAAATACTCCAGGGCAACTACGACGAAGCGCAGGTCCCCTGAGGCCCTGGGAAGTGGTCCCACGACGTCAATGCCCCACCTCGCCAGCGGCCACACCGGGGGTATGGGGTGGAGGCTTGTCGGGGGCCTGTGGATAGCCCTTCCCATCCATTGGCAACCTTGACAACAGCGCACGAGGTCCTGGGCAATCGCGACAGCTGTTGGCCAATAAAAACCCTGTCTGAATGCCTTGCCCACCAGAGACCTTGGTTGGAGGAGCGGTGCGTAGACCCCCTTCTTGTAGAACGCCCCATCGAGCACCTGGAAGGACCTAGCGCGGTGTTGCAAACGCCGGAGCTCAGAGGAGTCATCCGGTTCCGCAATGCCTTGCAAAAAGGCGAGAAGGAGCTCCCGCCACGCCTGGCTGGTGATTCGTGGACGAGGGCCGCGTCCCGATTATCTTGTGCTATGGCGCCACGGCAGGTCTCAGAAACGCCCTTCGAATCGGGGCTGCCGATCGCGCCTTGGCCAGACGCCGGCTGCTCGTTGTCCGCTCGAGGGATTGCCTTCACCGTGACACCCAAAAAGTGCCGTTCCTTCGCTCATACGGCTGCTAGGTACTTGGCTAGCTCCGGGTCCTTGGCTTGATATGACTTGTCCACATAGCCCGCCACTAGCCGGGAGTCAGTGCGGACGAGGACTCGCCTTGCTCCCATCGCTTTGAGCTTCCCGAGGCCGAAGAGTAGCGCCTCGTATTCGGCGTCCAAGAGACCTGGTGGTAGCCGGAATAGGCGTCCAAGAAGCTCATGAGTTCGCACCCGGCGGTTGCGTTGACCAGCTGGTCTATGCGTGGTAAAGGGTAATTGTCCTTCGGGCATGCCTTGTTGAGGGCGGTGAAGTCGATGCACATGCGCGAGCACCGCTGGCCTTTTAACCAACACCGGTTGGCAAGCCACCGGATGTTGGACCTCACGGATAACCCCGCTCGAAGGAGCCGCCACCTCCACCTTGGCGCTTGCTGCCGGTCCGCGAACATCTGCGGTTTACGCTTGACGGGTTTCGTCGGGCGGATCGCGAGGTTATGCTCGATGAGGGCGCGTCCACTCCTTGGATATCCTCCGGGGACCATGCAAAGACGCCTATGTTGTCTGGAGGACTCGGAGCAAGTCTTGCTCTACTTGCGGAGGAGGTCTTCGCCTATGTATACGAATCGCCCTTCGCTCGAGCGGCACCTCTTCACTCCGCCCTCGGGTGGGCTTAGGCGCCCAACTCAGGGCGGATGGCGTTGTGTCCGCCCGGTATTTGTTGAAGCGTGCACCTTGCGGTGCAAGCGCCCACCGGTTTCGATGCTCGAGCCATATCCTCGATCGCGAAGATGGTGATAACGCCCGCCGCTCGAAGCTTCATGCACAGAATGCGAAGTGTGGGGCGGCCGAAGGAGTTGATGGCGAGCCGCCCAAGATGGCGTTGTATGGATATGAGACGTCCACGACATCGAAGACGACTTCTTCGGTCCTGGCATTGTCGGCCTGGCACAAGGAGACTCGGAGGCAGACCTGACCCAGAGCCTTTAGAGGTTGCCCACCGAGGCCTTGGAGGGGGGCTTCCGAAGCTTTTAATAGACTCCGAGGTATTCCCATACGATCAAGGGCCTCCGCGAACAAAATGTTGGCGGAGCTCCCTCCGTCCACGAGAATACGCCTGACGTCGCATCCCGCTATGTCGGCCTGGATGACCAAGGGATCTTGATGGGGGAATTCTACGCCCTGCGCATCAGCTGACGTGAAAGTAATGATGCAAGGGGATGCCCGCCGAGGTAGTTGTGCCGAGGAAGCGCTTGACGAAGAGCCTCCCTCGATGACATTAATGCCGCGTGCGGGTCTCTTCGGGATCCAGTAGCGGGAGGGATGGGCCGCCGCCGTCGATTGCCGCGACCGGTGCATGCCCGCGTGAAATGGCCCCGTGGCCGTGCACCTCGCACCATCTACCGTATTCGAGGATTTCTGCTCGCGCGCGTCTGGCATCGCCGCCTCCTTGGCGTCCTCTGCGATGCGCGAGGTGAGACGGCTCCCGGGAGTACCGCGCGCCGAGGATGTGGCGGGCCTTTGGGTCTTGGTTGGTTGCGGGGCTTACGAATGTCACCGCGCCACTTGCTTGTGGTCCGTCCTCGGGTTGTCTCTTGCGCTACCTCTGTGTGACAAGCCCTCCGCTCGCCTGGCGTCGGAGTCGTTGTCGTGGCACCTCCGCACGTCCTCTTCGGCTCGAGCGTACGCTTCCACTTTGTCGAAGAGCTCTGCCTCCGACTTGAGCGGCTTCCGCGCGTTGTACTCAGCGAGTGGTCCCGGGCGGAGACCTTGTGTGGCTGCGTTGATGACAGTCATTTCATTGACGTCCCTGACCTGGCAACGCTCTTTTGCAAAGCGTTGAAGTAATCCCGAAGCCTTTCGTCAAGTTTTTGCTTGACTGCGAAGAGCTGGTCCGCATCGACACGCTCGAGGTAGTTTCCCTGGAAGTTGCTGCAGAGTTGACCGCGGATCTGCTCCCACGCATGGATGGATTGTGGCGCGATGGAGAAGAACCAGGACAGTGCCACGCGTTGTAACGCGAGGGGAGCCCTCTTGCTTTGTGGTGTCGTCTCGCCAATGCTTCGATGGCGACCTCGTACACACGCACGGCCTCGCGGTCTGAGTCACCCTCGTAGGCCTCAATGACGCGTTCGCGAACTTGAAGCCCGCGCCAAGCCGCTGATGCGACTCGCGAGAGCGGGACTCGGATCTATTCGCGCGATGGGACGCGACTAGACGTAGGGGTTCGGCCGCCACCACCGGGAGGGGTTGGCTCCGAGCCTCTTGCATGTCCCACACACCCGCGGAGGTCCGTTAGCTCTGTTGAAACGCGCCGAGGGCCGCCAACGGGCCGACTGCGCGCGGCACGGCCGGGCCGTCCGTGCGCTTGGCGGCGCTACGGTGCACGACGGTGGTCACGGCTCGCGCTCCCGTGTTGCCGCCGTGTTGTCGCGGAGGACCACGAGCCGTTCACCGCTTCGCGCCGGGTGGAGAAATGGATGTGCTGCGTTGCCACCGCACGGGTGGTCGTCGGGGTGGTTCTCGTGGGGTCGGTCGTCGCGTCGGTGGCGGGTTGGTCGTCGCGCCTACACCGCTCGTACCGCGATCGCTAAAGCCGGCCCTTGTCTTGGCGCGAGACTTCGCCGCCTCCACCTTCTTCTTCCTCGCCGCCGACGGTGACACTTTCTTTGGTGCCATCCTCCTTCGGATCTGGAGGCTTACTCTTGTCCTCCCCACGGACGGCGCCAACTGTTGTGGTTACAGACCAAACAGAGAGAGAGTGTGGTAATGGAGAATTGAGTAAAATGAATGGCTTGGAGCCTTCCTTCCGTGGCCTATGCCACATATATATTCATATGGGGAGTGTTTGTACAGTTATACCCTTGCACATGAGTATTCCCCTCGGGGGCTCTTATGTCATTACACATGTCCTGTTTCGGACCTAACAGGCCTACTGGGCTTAGGTGGGGGCCACCCCTACAACACCAACAAACCGAAGCAAGCCGATAAACCCTATGGTCAGCAAGACTAAATCTGCTACAAGTGTGACAAGTGGGGGCACTGGTTGAGGATCTGTAAAGAGCCGTAACACATCGTCGATACATTCCAGGCTAAGAAGAAGAAGGGTGGCAAAAGGCAGCATGAAACCCACTTTGCTTTCGTTGAGGGTGAGAGTTCTGAGCAGCTACCTGCGCCGATGGAGGTTGACTCCACTCCTACAGCAACACCCCCTCTTGACATTGTAGCAGCTGCCGCCATGACTTTCTAGGAAGAGCATCTCACCCATGAGAAGATAGCAACAGAAGTCTCTGGCTTTTTAGCAAATTCAGTCTAATGCACAGAATGTATTTAGACTTTAATTGTTATTTATTTAATGTGTGGAAGGGATAAACTAGATTTTGCATTGTCAATACTTAAACAATTCATTTTTCTTGTTATGGTTGGATAATATTGAATAATTCATTCATTTATTCAGTTAATAATGGCATGATATGTTATGATATTTGAAGTATTTTATTTATGTGTTGATTGTCTTCTACTATATTTTAATAAAGTACTTTATATTAGAACGCGTGTGACGCCCTATGGAGGATGTGTGCTTAGCTGACAGTGGCACAACAAATACCATCTTGAGAGAGATAAAATCCATTCAGTCGATTAGCAAGAATGTTGGCAGCCTTACGACAATCGTCGGTAGCGATGCTTGTATAATAGGCTCAGGAAGAGCTACAATTATACTTCCAATTGGCACAAGTTTGGTCATTCAAGAAACTTTATTGTACCCAGAATTGACTAAAACTCTCCTAAGTTTTAAGGATATTCGTGCTAATGGTTTTTACGTTGAAACTAAAGAAGAGTATGATAAGGAATACATGCTCAACGAAGCATGAAGCAAATGGAAAAAAGGTATTAGAAAGACTCCCTTCATTTGAGACTGGGTTATACTACACTAATATTAAGGCACCCATAGCCTATACTGCCCTGAAAATAATATTTAGAAGTTATGAACTCTTCTGTGTCCAGCATGATAGATTAGGCCACTCAGGTCTTAGGATGATGAAAAATATAATTAACAACTCACAGGGATATAATATCGATGTAAAGAATTTTCTGAATCAAGAAAATTTTGTGTGCCCCGTATGTGCCACAGGGAAATTAATTACTTGACATTCTGCTCTGAAAGTGAATGATGAAGTCCCTGCATTCCTATAACGCATCCAAGGATACTTTTGTGGTCCTATACAGCCATTGTCAGGGCCATTTAAATATTTTATAGTGCTCATTGATGTTTCCTCGAAATGATCGCACGTATGTTTATTATCTACGAGAAATCATGCTTTCGCAAAGCTGATTTCGCAGATAATTCAAATTAAAATAATTTCCCTAATCATCATATAAAGTCCATCAAAATGGACAATGTCAGAGAATTTACTTCAAAGGCATTTGATGATTATTGCATGGTAATGTAAATTAAAGTTAAGCATTCTGTACCGCATGTCCACACCTAGAATGGACTAGCAGAAGCATTAATTAAGAGAATTAAATTTATTGTCCGATCGCTTTTGTAGAAATGTAATATACCAACTACATCTTCGGGACATGCAGTCCTGCATACAACAACTCTTATCAACTTTAGACTATCGGCATATAACATCCATTCATCAATGCAACTAGTGCAAGAGTCAGCACCGAAAATTTATCATCTCCGAAGGTTTAGGTGCAATATTTATGTACCTATACCTCCTCCACAGCGTACAGCAATGGGCCCTCTCCGAAAGTCTGGGATATATGTTGGTTATGAGATAGCACCCCTAATCAGTTATTTGGACCCCTTGACAGGAGATTTGTATACTCCTCGTTTCACTAATAGTATATTTGATATGGATAGTTTCCCAACATTAGGAGGAGAAAATCGACCACTTGATAAAAAATATTTAAAAATTACGTGGCAAGCCACAGAAATCCATGCACATGATCCGCGCACTAGTGAAGCAAATAAAGAAGTCTAGAAGATCATTGACTTGCAAGCTTTAGGAAACCAACTACCAGACCACTTTAGTGAGTTAATGAGCGTGACCAAGTCACATGTGCCTGCACACAATGCATCGAAGAGGGTTCAAATACTAAAGAAAGCTGAAGGTATCCATAATCCCATTCAGAGCTCAGAATAAAAGGACGAGAACTCTGGCCCCTCGAATCCCAAGTAACCGGGGACGCCTGGTGAAAAAGGATAAAAAGGACTTGACACAGTTAATCATTGAAGTTCCCCAGAACCAGAAGGGGAGCCAGTTGAGACCTGGCACCAGTATGGCGCTTTCAGAAAACGGTATACCGGATATGAACATTCCCATGGAAGAAGAAATTAGCATCGGTGCGTGCGTGCATATAGGAGCTGAAAATCTAAATGGACTTGCCCCCGCAACTTGAAGGAGCGGTGAGCAAGTAGAAGTACTAGAAGAATTAATCTATGATGAAATAGCTATAAACTATGTATATACGGGAGAATCTATGAATAGGAAAACAGCCAATGTTGATATTTATTTTGTAAAGAAAATTGCCACAATCATCGATCTTGATCTAGAGCCTATATCGCTCACTGAATGTAAGAAAAAATCAAATTGGGAGGATTGAAAAAGGGCAATAGAAACTAAATTATTATCTCTGAACAAAAGAGATGCGTTTGGGCTTATAAATTGTATGCCTCCCTATGTGTACCCCGTAGGGCATAAGTGGGTATTTGTTCAGAAGAGAAATGAGAAAAATGAAGTTGTAAGATATAAAGCAAGGTTTGTTGCACAAGGTTTCACTCAACGTTCAGGAGTTGATTATGAAGAAACCAATTCTTCGGCCATGGGTGATATTACCTTTAGATATTTAATCTCGATGGCAGTAAATCTGAACTTAGAAATAAAATTGATGGATCTGGTAATGGCATACATTTATGGAAACTTGGATTGGAATATTTATATGAAGGTGCCTGAAGACATCTCTGTCCGGAACCAAGACAGAGCAAATAGAAGCATGTACAGTATGAAACTCAGAAAATCATTATACGGACTTAAGCAATTAGGCAGGATGTGATGTAATCACTTAAGTGACTTTCTATGCAAGGAAGGCTACACGAGCAATGAGGATTGTCCCTGTGTTTTTATATGATGATCCCAGAAGGGATTTTGTATAATCTTAGTATATGTAGATGATCTGAATATCATCGGAACCCTAGAAGATATAAAGGAAGCAAGCTCTTACTTGGAGTTAGAGTTCAAATTGAAATATTTGGGTAAACCCAAATATGACTTAGGTTTGCAGCTTGAGTATACCCCTGAAGGTTTATTAGTGCATCAATCCACATACACTCAAAAGGTGTTAGAAAGGTTCGGCTTTGAAAAAGCATACCCTTCAAAAGTACCAATGGTCAGGAGATCTTTGCAGCAAGGCAAGGATCCGTACAGACCTAGAGAAGAGGGGAAGGAAGTCCTAGGACTAGAATTTCTATACTTAAGTACAGTAGGAGTACTTATGTATTTGGCAAACTGCACTAGACCGGACATTACATTTGTTGTTAACCTATTAGCAAGATATACTGCAGAGCCTACTAAAAGGCATTGGCAGGGAATAAAGGATATTTTTCGATTTCTCCAAGGAAGCAAAGATCTTAGACTATTTTATAGAAAGAACCAAAACTTGAATATGACAGACTATACAGATGCCGGGTACCTGTCGGACCCGCATACCACTAGGTCACAAACAGACTATGTATTCCTGTGTGGTGAAACTGTAATTTCATATAAATCGTCTAAGCAAAGTCGTGTATCGACTTTGATGAACTACTCAGAAATCATATCACTATACAAAGCTGCACAAGAATGTGCTTAACTTCAATGAATGATTCACCACATCCAGCAGTCATTTAGGTTGAATATCGTGCAAACTCCCATAATTATCTATGAAGATAATATAGCTTGTGTTGCACAAGTGCAAATGGGCTACGTGAAGAGTTATCTAACAAAGCATATCAACTACAAGGTCTTCTATGCTCATGAATTGCAAAAGATGGACGAAACTAAGGTATTGCATACTAAGTCATGTGAAAATCTTACAGATTTATTCACTAAGTCACTTACAGCATCTAGTTTGAAAGTTGTGTATGTGGAATTAGAATGATGAGACTTAGGGAAGTGCAGAATTCAGGGGGAGATTCTTCTCAAGCTTACCATTAAAACTTGATCACAAAAGTCAAGTGCCCAAAGAATATATCATGTAGATTAAATGAAGTTGGGTGAATTGTACTCATTTTTTCTTGACGAGTTTTTCTGAAGTTTCTCGGGCAAGGTTTTTGATGAGGCAATTCGTGCAACACAGCATAACATGTATCATGTACTCTTTCTCCAAATTTTTTCCACTGGATTTTTATGGAGTTTTGATGAGGCATGAAAGTGTCAAATGAGTGTCCAAGGGGGAGTATTAGGAAACCTGGGCTTAGGCCTGCAAGCCTAGCCTATTAGTGGGCACCCCTCCACTTAGTCTATAAATAGGGGATCTCACTCATTGTAAAGGGATGCTTGTGAAGAAAAAAGCAATAAAGAAAGACATGAGTTCTCCCCCTCTCTCTTTGTGTATTCAATCTATTATTTGCATTACCTGTGTTTGATCATCTCTTTTGCATAGGAGGAATAGATCGGACTGGACTCGCCAATGATGATTCCTCAACAAAGAGAACTAGTTGTTTTCTCAAGATTACAATAGAGGACTGCACTCACGTTCTGCCATAAAACTCCACGTGCATGCCTTAACTCATACACCAGGATTTGGTTTTCTAAGCACGCGGTGACGGTCTTATCGTTAGGAGGTGGGTGGTCGCACCAGTTACAAGGGCACGTGTGCTTCCTTAAAAGGCACGTCTGTAATATCGATATTAAGGCGTACAGTGTTTTGTGTCTTTTTTTATTTCTTCATACTATTGCATCCTACTCCTCTTCATTCCCACCATTCCCATTCACCACTGTGCCTTCACTTGTGTCCTGAGGTTACGGTCGCCACTTGCTCGTGCTCGCCCTTGCCATCGGCACCATGACCCAAGCAATCCAGCATAGTAGCCACGAGGATGCGGGTGTCACATCATCAAGAAGTGGTGGTGGTGCTCACAATGACAGTTCCGCTAAGGATTCACAGTCTAAGTTGGCCACTGTCAAGCACTAAAAGAGGCCCGAGCATGTCAATTCATTTGTGAATACACTGGGGTGCTCACTGGTGATAGACGTGCTCTTGGATGCACTTGTGCGGGACAACAAGGTCTCGGATTAGTAGCTCATTCACTGACCGGACATGGAGGAGTTGGTCCCCCTACCAAGGGAGGCGAGGCCCTGGTCTTCACCGCCTACTTCAATGCCAGTCTTCACATTCTGCCTACTCATTTCATGGGCGACGTGCTCCGGTCATACGACCTAGAGCTTCCACAGCTAACCGCAAACTCCATTGCTCGCTAGCGGTCTTCTCACAGGTGGCCCGATCGAAGACCACGATGCTGAGCGTGGTGCTTTTCATGTCCCTGCATGACACTCGCTGCCAACCAAAGCAGGTGGTAGATGGCCAGTTCTCCAACCTGGTGAGCATGAACTTCCAAGTCCGTTTGGTATGCCTGAAGGAATTCACTTCCCATCCAACTCCACACGGGCAAAGTGGTAGTCTAACTAGGTGTAGAGGTGGTTCTACCACAGCGCCTAGTCAGGCAATCACCTTCGTTAGACCGGACGGAGTATGGATTTTGTACTATCTTTGTGCACGAAGCTTAATTGGGGCGATGAGGCCTGCACAAAGAGGCTTTGTGAGCTCGCACAATGCATGAACATGCAGGACCCCGTGAAGGAGTTTTGTATACTCCATGTGGCCCCGCTGGCCCGGAGCTGGTTACTGAAGACTGAGCCACCTCAGGAGGATGGAATATAGGGTCCACTGACCCAACTTGCGAGGCCAATGGGTCTAAGAAAACTCAAACTCTGTGTTCATTTGCATGCTTCTATTCACTCCCCCTGACCTCACTTCATCAACCTATTTTTGTATTGTCACTGGAGGAGGCCAAGAGGGTCGCGGTCATGTTCCTTGGCCCTTACATCCTGAAGGACACACGGCCTTTGGTCGGTCACCACCTCCGACGACCCTCGCATCAACCACATGTGCGAGGCCCTCAGTGTGCTAGTGCTTGCACGCTCCATCCCCTACGTACCTGCCGGCTGAGCCCACAGCTCACGAGGCAATGATGGCGAGGACAGCGGTGGTCGTGAGGACCCTGATGGCCACAACGACTCTCCCGCCCCCACCACCATAATCCCAATTTCATAAGCGCCCCCCGCTCCCATTGCGCTAGAGGGCAGCGCAAAAGAACTTAGCAAGGACAAGGGTGCGATGGTGGAGGGGAGGGCAACAGTGACAGTGCGGGGGCAAATCTCCAAAGTCCAAAGCCTTTCATGCTGGTGACGGGCCCGACCTTTGAGACTTCTCCCAGGCATTTGGTGAAGCATGTCCCGTTCAATTCCCCACTAACCAGGCCAACTTCAGGCTACATGGTGGCCTAGAGGTGATGGAGGAGAACTCCACCTCTAAAGCAGATGCCCCACCAAGTCTGCACGGCCAAGGTGTATACTTCATTCCTTGGAGTCCCACGATGTGAAACCTCATGCATCCTGATGGCGATCAGACACCCATTCACGTCTCTGGTGTGTCTGTTGCAGGTTTGAGCCCTTTCTTCGAATCTCAAGAATTTGCATGGTTGTCTCCACTATGTTCACTGATGTTGTCACCCTCAATAGTCACTCCTTCTCTGGTGGCAACTACGCGAACATCTAGTGACGAGGCAGCTTGGAGTAGCATACCTGCGGTGGTTGCTGAGGAGGCTTCCCTCCCGACCTCAGCGGATGTTTCGGGGTGCGATATTTGTTGGCTCTCATTGATTCCCCGGTCGGAAGCCGTTCGCGCTATGCGGGCCACCGTGGACTGCGTTGATGCCTCACTGGATCAAAGGGTGCTATAGTCGTGCAGATCTAACTTGCTTTTTGGCATCATTGAGGCTTGCAAGGTGAAGATATGTCCTCCGCTGTGTCTTACCTCTCTATGTTTTGGCTTCGGTGCTTTATTTTGTGCCTTTTTATGCAAAAGGAGGTTGCCACTCATGCTACAGACGGCGATCCACCTTGAGGCCACGAGCGTACAGGAACAGCTCGAGGTCACTTGGAGATCCGAGGAGGAGGCCTTGGCTCTAGTGATCGAGTAGGCAGATCAAATTTGCTTCCTTGAGATGAAGGGGGCGAAGGCCATCTTTGACTTGAAGGCTGTAGTGTTGAAGGCCAACGCCCGAGACATGGAGGAGAGGTAGAACTTCCTGTGGCAGATCACTGACTGTCATCATCTTCTTCTTCGGTGCCATCTAGCCCAGGTGCTCTTCCTTCAGCTCGCAACTTCCACATTGTTCCCCATATACGACACCAACTGTTGTGGTTACACGCCAAACAGTAGATACTAGAGCTTCAGGTGATCCGAGAGAGATACCCAGAGCCTAAAACTCCAGAGAATGGTGTAGAAGCGTATGCCCAATGCTTAACCTCAACCCAGGCCTTTTCTTACATGAAAAATATTCTCTTATCTCTCTATGGTATCTTAGAGCTCATATTTATAGTCATGGGAGAAGTTGTTTACATAACTACCCTCCTTGTGTCTTAACTAGCAGGGGAAAACATATTCTTTACTTGGTATGGTCTTAGTAGGCCTGCATTCTAGTTACACGTATAACTAGGCCTGATCATAGTAGGCCAACATGGAGGCCACTCCCCCAACAATGTGTTAAATAATTTGCTTCGTCGAGCGATCCATACGACCAATCATCACAACTACAACAAGATCAATCACGCAATTAAACAATGCAAAGTAAAAGAATAAATAGACATAATATGCGAGAGGGAAATCCAAGGATCTTTTTTATTCCAATGTTTTCTGTTACATAATGTATAGGTATCTCTCCTGTATTTATAGTGTGAGAGTTCTGCCATGAATTTGGCATACGCTCATGTGTTCTTGGTAGACAAGAAACTGTGGGACCTGGGGCCTACCGTACCCAAGGGGATCAGTTCCTAGCAACTACTCCCTTCATTCTTTTTTACTTGATGTTTTTTACTTTTTACAATTGTCGAGATGCGACTTTGACTGCTACTTTTTGTAACTTTGCACTAAGATATACCAATATAAATTGTAATATTATGAAAGTATTTTTAATGACAAATCTAATGACATAATTTTTATATAGCTAACTTAAATAGTTTTAAATTTATTGATGGTCAAACTTTAAAAAGTTTAATTGTATAAATTTGAGGAAGTCAAGTAAAAAAGAACCAAGGGAGTATGATTGGATGGAGACGCGGTTGGGACTTGGGAAGTCCACCTCTTTCTCCCAAATATTCTGCCCAAATATTGTATCGTGTTGTTCACTACCCCATACAAGTTCATTCCAACCAACTTGTACCGCGAACCAAACACCTCCTTAGTGATTTTGAAAGTTTTATCTCATTCCCAAACCCAGTATATCCAAACATGGTTATGGGATTAAAATCTCATATTCCCGTCCAAAACGCACCTCAACATATGCATCTATATCCCACTCCCAAACCAACATATCCTACAATGTAAACCCCACCGGAAAGCTTTAGTGCTGGCTCAGCAATTACGCCATGCCATGTGTCCTAGTAACAACGTGGTTAATAGTAATTAACATTGAAAACTATTATATTATATACGTATGCTATGAAATATATTATATTACATACTTATCTACACTACTAGGCAGAGAGTTAATGACGAGGAGTGAGGTACCGTTCATGCCCATCTGGGTTCGGTCCATACAACCGACACGATATGCCTTATTTAATCAAAGTATATACATACGTGGAACATCTACAAAGTTTTTAGCATGTGTAGTGGACGCGCATACATGATGCGTCTTCCATGCACTCTCTTCTCAAAACAAAAGGAGGAATTGGTGATGACGGCAGTGGGTTCACTCACCCCTTCTACCTCTGCTTGTACCCCAAAAAAATCTAACAACCTAGCAGATGTATCGTCATGTCATTTCATGCGTGTGGTTGTCATTTTGTGCGCATGGCCGGTGAAGCGGGTGAGGGCCACCCACTTCCTGTGGTCGGGGAGTGCGAGTAGAAAATACACAGTAAAACAATAATTACTGTAAAGTACAAAGCGGGAATTAAAATAAACTTTGCAATAAAGCTGGGAATAACAGGAGCATAGGGTTTTGTTACGTGCATAACAAACAGCATCATGCACAATGCAGCAAACCGAAGTACTCCTACGATACATATGCGCCTTTTTGAAAGAAAATAAATTTGACCTTTGAGGGACTATTTTAGAATGGCCTAACCTACTGCGTGGACCGGAGCCATTTTTTCTTCCTTATGAGCTTAGCATTGAACTCCTCGGCGACCTCTTTGGCCTTGGCCGTTATTTCCCTCTTTTTCTCGCGCTCCTTGTGCGTGCACGCCTTGGGATGAGCTTTTGTCTCTCGACATATACACTCAATTTGCTCGTCGTTGAGGTGTTCCTCCTCTCGGATCTCACAGGCCCTTTCGCATGCCACTCCTCATAGTCAAAAGCATTGATTATGTGGGTGGATCTCTTGGTCGATCCACTTGCAGTAGCCACATAGTGGTTTCGGGGACTACGGATAGACAAGAGAAGTTGTTAGTGCATACTTTAAAAGATCAGTAGTAGGGAAACACACTGTAACTTATCCTTACTCGCTGCCGATAGCTGCTCATGCCCCAATGGCGGTCGGGATAGTCATACGAGTAGTTCGTGCAACCCTAGTAACGCATGCCTAGGCTGAGCCACTGCTTAGACTTGAAAAACTTCCATGGGTCCCTGCACCAATAGATGGGCGGCATCTCCCCCTCGGGCGAGTGTTGCGGTAAACGCTCAGTTGGAACGTTCAGGACGGGCATGCTTCTATGGGGGGCATCATTGCGGGGTGTGACCTCGTGGCACACTCCGCTTGTTCAGCCCGGGTCGCAGCAGCCATTGCTTGTTCGTCGTGGGCCATCATCTTGTCCCATTGCTTCTTCTGCCTCCTATCCATCTCGACGTTGTGAAGCCAGTTTTGGTGTAGTGTTGGGTTTAGTTGTATAGTATTCTCACGCAGATCTATTCAGTCATATTTTATAAGCCAAAGGGTTGGCATGGTGTGATTAATTCATATGACTAGCCTGCACGCAGAATGTTTCCTTGTCTTCTTGCAAAGTACCTGGTGAGATAGAGTGTTGTCACTGCGCAAAACTGCCCCCTTTTAGCCTTATCACAGCGCAAAGCTACCCCCTTTGATCTTGTCATTGCGCAAAGCTTTGTCACTGCGCAAAGCTGCCACATCTGGTTTTGGCACTGCGCAAAACTGCCCCGTCTAGTCCATTCACCATGCAAAGTTGCCCCCTTTTGGTTTGTTACTACGCAAAGCTGCCCCTTTGGTCTTATCACTATGCAAAGCTGCACCTTTCTGGTCCTGTCACTGTGCAAAACTGTCCCATTTGCTATGTAATGCATGACCTACCCTATGAAAGTAGGAGCACTCGCCCCTATGAACCATACGAAGAACTACCTTCTCTGTCGTACAATAACATACTATGGTAGACGCCGAGGGGGCTAGTCAGAGTGGGGCCACCAAGATCTTCCTCTAAAAGGAGGGAGGACTTCGATCCTAACTACCGCTTGATGCCAAACAGGCGTGCTCAATCAATATGGCCGAAATGCAGACATAGGGAGGATGCGTTCATGTAGGTCACGGAAGGACATATGGCTGCCAATGTTTTTTTTCTTATGTCCACACTCTGGGGCACAATTTGCTAATAATTTACTTTCCCTTATTGCTAATAGAGCTTCCATGTTAACCGTCCTTTCCGGCAGATAGCGAAATGTGATTTCGTCCGCTGGATTGATCCTCCCCATGAAAAGTATGTTGTGAGGAACGTGGATATATTGTGGAAGCGAATATTAGAGTTGGAGGTGTGGATGATAGCCTCAATAAGGAGAACGATGACATCTGCCAACAGATACAGCGCGAGAGGGGTAACAAGGAGATTATCAACATAGGATGTTCGTATGATCCCATATGCTACTGTGCAAACCTTAGCTACATATGTGCATGCCACTACAACGATGGGTAGCCACGTCCGAGGTGGCCCCCTTTGCAACACTCTATATGGGTAGTGCAAGGTACCTTCTACCATTAGACACGCATCGTTCTGATAGACTGGAGAGCATGATTAACTTAATGTAGTATACTATTTCCTTTCTTGTATTCGTTGTTATCGTGAAGGTGTAGTGCTCGGGGTGTTATTTTTATTCGTGTTGCTACCTACAGTGCTTTGTATGACATATGTATGTGTCATGCATGTTGTTACCGATTCAATGTATTCACATCATAGTAACTTTTTTTGTCTATGAATGGATGATTGCATTTCATGTCCGATCGTCATTTCATGCACATGGCCAAAGAAAGCAGGATTCCCGCTTCATGAGGTTGGGTCTATGTGGAATCTTCATGCATGGGTGGGGGCACCTACTTCTTGTGGTTACGGAGCACCAGTACCAAGTTATTCAGATAAATACATAGCGACTTAGCAAAAAAACTCGAAGATATGCAGTTGCATCTTTAAGATTAAAAATGCAAGAACTATAGAATAACAAGATATCTATTTCATCCAAAAGATATATTTGCCAACCATTTCAACATGCACACCAATCTATAGGTAAGAAGTTTAAAAAGCTAACAGAGCATGCCCGTGAACCGTAAGAAGACCAAACTTCTCCATCGTACAGTAACAGACGCAGAGGGAGGACATGGTCGTGCAGGTCCTGGATGCCCTGTTCGATGGTGGATGACGTTTCTTCTGATGTCCACATTCTAGGGTACTACCTGTGGCTTTCAGTGCCCGATTTTGTCATGTCAGAGTCCTTGATGTGACAGGTTTTGTCACGCCAGAGTCCTTGGCGTGACATCACTTACTGTCACACCACAGTCCTTGTCACAACTGACACCAACGAATTCTTCAGAAGGTTGCTCCTCCATTGGGAGGCCTTGCAAAAGATGGAGAGCGAATTCTAGTTCATTCATGTACCCATTCCCACATCCAAATTGTTTGTCACATCCTCTACAATGATTCTCCTCTGCACCGTCACTTCCAACTACCGGACCTAAGATGCGATCACAACATCCTTGTACGTGTCCCAATCATCGTCAGACAAGATTGGCACCAAACATGCGTGCACCTTACAACCCACACCAGCATCATATCACCTTTGCAGTCTGACAACTACCCCGGGCTCATCCTATCCAAAGGTCGACTTAATCCTAGTCACAAAAGTTCGAAAGTCCGGTGATTCGCGAAACAAAAGAACAGTCATTTCCATGAAATCAAAGTCGACATCGCTATCCATTTCGCTAATCAGCCCATCAGTAAATACACGTACAACTTTATCCATCTACATGCAACAAAATATTACAAAGTCAGTACCGCAAGTCTAGTATGATAGTATGACCGTACTACCAAGTATGATAAAATTCAGAACGTTGCTTCATCATACGTATATACAACAAGCCTAGTGGACTACTACGGCACATGGTTGGAATTAGAAAGCCTATTGGTAACAAATTTACTATATGCTACTACAATCATAATTTTATATGGCAGTTATTTACTTCTAAATAGTGAAGGTCAAAGTTTATAAAGTCTAACTATGATAAAGACAAATCTATCATTGTTTACTGGAGTGCACTAGTCACAAATAGAGAGATGAAACCTATTAAGGCCTACTATCCAACACAAATATCCTTGTTATGCACCTCTTGCTTTCTCATTTCTCTTACATGTACATTCATATTACTTATCCTCCATATGGCACTCTCCATCTATATCTCATCATCCATCCATCCTCTTGACTAAATCCATAGCTCTCAACAACCTCAGCCCTCCAAACCATCCACTCCTAAACAAAACCTAGCTTGCCAGTCAAGCTCATCAACACATCTCTGGAATAAATATAAACCCTCTACTCACTAAGCCTACCATTTCTCTAAGCATAAATTACTCCACCTCTATTTCCATCCATCTCACCAAGGTCAAAACCAACAATATCAGTGTTAACATGAATATAGCGCCACATATGTATAAGTATTTACATGGACATTGTTATGCGCACAAAATAATTTGAATTCTCCCTACAATTTTAAGCCAAATTCAATACAATTCTACATCCATTTGCACCAATACTAAATTAGGAATTACAATTACACATCAATACAGAACAAAACGTTTCTGAGCACCAAATCAGAAAGATCGCACTGGAGGGAGATGGTGACAACATGGTCATCAATTATTACCTCCACTAGTCCGAAGATGCAAGCGGGGAGGAGGCCGCTACGCTCACGAAGGAGGCCTCTGGGACTCGAGGCAGGCGACAGGGCCGCCGGGACTTCAACCGGTTGGCGAAGGAGGGAATGGCAGCGGAGCTAGAGGCGGTGGGTGGCGATGGAGGCAGGCAGCGGGGCTGGAGGTGGGCGGCAGCGATTGATGGGGGCAATGGGGCAAGAGGCGGGCGATGGCAATGGAGGTGGGAGCCAACGATGCAAGCAACCGGTGGGGAAAACGAAGAAAATGCGGAGAAAAATGGGAACTAGAGCGGCGGCCGCACTTAAGTCACCCCTGTCACACCATATCTCGTGGCGTGACAATACGAGATTGCCACGCCATTACGTACGGCATGACAGAGGCCACGCAAGCCATCCACGCTGACCGGCACGTGGCCTAGGGCTTGCGTGGCAGCTTTAGCCAGCCACCACCCGTGATGTGACAGAACGTTTTGGTCATGCCACGAGAGGTGGTATGGCCAGAGAGGTCTGAATTGAAAATAAAGTTATCGAGAGATTAACTTTAAAATATTAATAAAAAAGATTAGATAATAAAAAAATTCTATAGCTTGCTGGGGAAAGATTCCTACATTCTAAACAGGGCATATGAATTGTCATCTGGACATACCAGAGAAGCAACAACTTCTAAACAATTCATTCATTTGTAGCTATCCATTTCTTGAGTTTTCCGTTCCACGGATTTCCTCAAAAACAATTTAGCATCGATCCCTCGTGTATTTTGAGCACATTTACACCCCCCGAAAAAACTTTTAAATAACAAGGGGTGTATGTGGCAGCTCCAAAAAAAGTTCAAACCCCCTGAAAAATTAATCAAGGGCAAAAAGGTCACATAAATACCTATATATATATCTACATCCCTAGAGCCTGTACCCATCCACCAACTTGCACCGCCGCCATTTGCCACCTCCATGCATCGAAATTCCTCTCCAGCACGAACTCCTTGGCCTTGCTCACGACGCTCTTCTCTCGCCTCCTCGCCATTGTTGCCACCTTGGGCTTCTTGAGCAGCCCAATGTAGGCCTCGAGGTCGTGCACGCAAGCCGGGTCCCGCGCCTCAAAGAAGTCGATGGTGAGCTCGACGCCGACGTGGGTGTAGCAGGCGCAGCTCCACGGAAGCTCCAGCCTGCCGCCGGCAAGGGCGCGGGAGTTCTCGTTCAGGAAGACGCCGGGGAGCTTGGTGATGGGGTCGTTCACGTTGACGACCCTTAGCACCTTGATGCCGAGCTCGTCGCAACGGTCCTTGAAGGCCGCGTTGCCGACCCTCGGCCCGGCGAAGGAGTAGACGGTGATCGGCGCTGTCTTACCGTTGCTGGTGGATGTGGAGGGGTCGGCGACGCGGTTGAGGCCGAGCTCGGCGAGGTCGTAGGCGAGGAGGATGGCTAGCGAGCTTCCCATGCTATGGCCGGCCAGCGTGATGCTGACGTCCTCGTGCTTGTACTTGCCTACGAGGCGAGCCACCTCAGCGAGGAGCTGGTTCCGGCAGCTGCCGCAGGTGAACCTGGCAGTGGCGTCGTCGGAGGTGTAGAGCGAGAGGAAGCCGGACTCGACCTTGACGTCGGGTCGGGGTTCCGCGGCGTCGAACCGCGCCTCGGCGAGCGCGCTCCGCACGTTGGCCGCCCACTCCGACGCGGTCGCCGTGCCCCGGAACGCGACGACGATGTCCCTCCGACCAAGCCGCCGCGCGGCGTCGTCGTCCGCCACGGCCACGTACCCAATCCACCGGCTCTCTGCTCGGTCGCCGTCGGGCGTCGCGTAGACGTACCGCGTGACGTCGTACCCCGCGCCGGCCATGCCGGCCTCCCGCAGCATTGCTCGCCGGCCGTGTTTGCAATTGAGGTACCGCGGCGAGGCCGGGTCCACGTCGAACGCCTTGTACGCCGCCGCCACGAGCTCCCCGTACCGCACGACCTCCGACCGGAGCACCGGGTGCAGCGGTTCCACCATCCCCGCCCAGTCGCCGGCGCCCTGCACCTCCCTCCACATCCCCGCCACCGCCTCGGCCGGCCGCACACCCGGGTTCTCGGCCACAGCCCTCACCGGCGCAACATGCTTAGCCGCGACACACCCACCCAGCGCCGCCTTCCTGGACGACGTCATCGCAACCGCGGTCGCCGTGCTCATGACAACACGCCGTGGCTGGGACGCCTGTGCGGCGACGCAGGCGGTGGCAGGAGGCGAGATGACTATGGGCATGGAGAGAGAGAGAGCGAGGCGGTGGATCGACGACGACGAGTGGTGGTTAACTTGTGATCACGAGGAGCGCGCGCGCATATATATATGTGGCGGGAACGGGACGAGGACGCGGTTTGTACGTTTGTTTGGACGGACGGCGCGTTGGCTTTGGTGAGGACACATGCCATGCATCCGGCTGGCAGTCGCACGTTGAGATTTGACATTTTGACTAGCTAATGAATTATGGACCTAAGCTAGTGGCACCATATAATTATGTTGTGTTTTTTTCGGAGGAGTGCTCCGGTTTTCGGCAATTTACGGGCACAGCCTTGTGTGGAGGTGTGTGTGTCATGTTTGAAGAGGAGTTTCAGTGAGGAATATTATAGGAAAGAAATATCAAAATTCAGCCTACGGAGATTCAGAATTGGCATTCTATATTGTCTAATTTGAATAAAAAAGACCAAACACTTTACTAAATGAATTTAGCGGTGATCCACAGAATTTACTGAAACTACTGCCGAAGAACAATAGCAAAAATTTATTTGGTAGTTCACAAAACCTACGTATTTTTGAAAGGACAACAAAAATGCATGTATTTAAGAGCTGTAAAAAACCTCAGCGAACATAACAAGAATGCAACTTTTCCTCGGCTAACCAAGGACCCTAAAATAAAAAAAGAATGTTGAGCTACGAATTTTGAGGATGTCAGGAGCTCATGTGCAAAATTAACAATACAAAAATGATCGACGTATGGGTAGCTAGCTCACTCCATCGGTCTACAGTGTACACATGTGCGTGCCACATGATCTTGCGGCTGATCCTGTGTGGGGCCGAAGAAACGCTTCAATTGTCGTTTTTTTTTTAATAAAGGTTTTCCCCCGCGCGCGACTCGTGTATATGTGGTGCACAAATTAACGCTTGTTTTTGCGATCTGTTTTTGTTTTTGGCGAGATATGGCGTTACGGACTTTACTTGGAAGAACTCAGTCTGGGAGATGTTTCTATGGCCATTTTTTTTACGCTTGTTTTTGCAATCTGTTTTTGTTTTTGGCGAGATATGGCGTTACCGACTTTACTTGGAAGAACTCTGTCTGGGAGATGTTTCTATGGCCATTTTTTTTATATGGCTGGTGATTTTTTTATTTCAGCTGATAAATAGTAACAATTGACAAAGACACCATAAGGGATAGTACAGAGTAAGAGAAACTCTCATACGATTTTAACTAGCTTATAGACATCGTCTTAAAAAGAAACTATGTTTCAAACGTAATTATTGTAGAAAACATTTTACTGTAGAAAAAACCAAAAGCTAAAGTTGAAAAGAAGAGGCCCTATGCTCTTCCAAACAATGAATTGTACAAATATTAAAGCATCTTTAAAGGTGAATTGAGACTACTTACCTTTTGGTTGGTGCTTTAAGATTTGTGTATATCTATGGGAGTGAAAAAGCATGAAATCACTACTTGCTCTATACATTATTTGATTATTTTTTTTAGCAAAAATCGACTAGAGTTTTGGACCGTCAAATGTAGATTCAACATTCCAAATCCACTCATCCATATCCTAAGTAAACCTAACCCTAACCCTAACTTCTACCCCTCCCCCTCTCCCCCAAATGCCATCACCCACCACCCAACCCCACCTCTACCCCCAATGCGCCACCACACCATTGCCTCGTCGGCGCCAAGGGCCGCCGAGCACCTCCCCTACCGCTACCACCTCCCTCCGCGGCTGTCGTCGCAGTCCCCTCCACATCCCCACCCCTCCACCATCTCCCCTATTGTCGGCACTCCTTCCTTATCTCAGATGGTTCACCGTTATTGGATCCACCTTCATCGCCACTGCCACTATATGCCTCCATCTCCCCCACCCTGTCCTCCATCCTTGTTTCCGGCAGTTACTACCTCTCGCCATCTCCTGATTGCTCGGCGTTACCATCGCTCCAGTTGTCTATTCTGTCACCACCCTTCCTCAAGTCCGTAGCTGGCAGCATCAACGCTACCTCGCCACCCACCGCCATGCGTCTGCAGCTCCAGCCTCCTTCTAAATCCTTGCTCCAGTGAACGCAAATCCCTAACCTGGTGAACCTTTAACTCTAATTTTGTGAACCACCGCAGTTGAGGGCGAAGAACTCGTTGACCAAAGTTAGAGACGACGGTAGGTGGTGTATGAATCTTGAAACGAATCCAAAGGTTAGAAATTCAACTAATTTTTCTAAGAAAAAATAGTGTGCTGTATAGCACTTCTGAATACCAAAAAGATAGTTCGCGTTAATCAAATTGACCAGAGTATTTCCGCTTGTACATAGTGCACAAACAGCATGACGCACATGGTGCAACGTCATGTCCGTAGCTCAATTGCTGTCACTCTCACTCCACAGTCAACGCCAAAGCGATAGTCAACAGTATACGTTATGCTTGACCTTTTCGTACTTGCTGGCGTCGACTCGACGTGGCCACCGCATCTAACTCTCCTCTCCTGTGCTGTTGGGCATAGCGAATCCTTCACTGTTTTGGTACGTAGAAATATATATATATATTTCAAATCAAACCTGCTCGTACGCGTAATCGCATTTCTAGCCCATTCCTCATCACAACAGCAGGACAAACAACACATGTTATCTAGGGCATATTCTTTTTGTGGCTGCGGTTTATAGTTTTTAACTGCAGTTTATGACTTTTAGCTGTTCGTGTGAGAGATTACAGAGTAACTGAAATTCATGTGCAGATTTTATCGATATAAATGAAGTCGGTACAGTATATACTACAATTAACTAGTAGACCCCATCTTGAAAAGACACTTCATTTAAAAGCTAATTACTACAGAAAAATCAAAAACTGAAACTAAAAGCCACAAAAGAACGGACCCCTAATATCTACCATGCTAGCAGGTAAGGAACGCCACGGCACTTTCATTCAGCGTAGAAGACAATAGACGAGAGCAGTAAGTGGTGAGCCCCATAGGCCTGTCATAGTGTTCGACCGTGGCCCAACGTGCTTTGGTACCGAGTGTAGCACCTCCTGCTACGGTCGGAGACCATGACAAGGATAGCATTGAAGAATATTGAAAATTAAGGAACCACTAAAAATTATTAAAAGAACAGCCATACCAAATACTATTAAAAGTTGTGCGAAAACTATTAAAAACCGAGGGGCAGCTAGCTTCGATTCGACGTGGCCGCCGCAGCTTGCTCGCTCTCCTCTCCTGTGTTGTTGGGCACAGCTGCTGCATGCAGTGCTGGCTTTGCTGCCCCCATCAACGCGGGACCGTAGAACGCAGCGCCCACGCGGCGAAAGCAGCTGGGACACGAGGCCCATGCATAGGGCGGATTTAAAGTTAGTTTATATTTATACTACCTGTAACTAGTTTTTAATTATATGTTTTTAAATAGAGTCAATAAAAAAGTTATAGTAAAAAGATATACTGAGTTCAGCTGTACCGCTCAAAATCGTATGTGACTATTTTTCTCTACGTACTGCTTCTCGTAAACAACCAAAATTCAAATATTTAAAACAAACTATAAACCATCACTCTAAAAAAATTCACCTTAGTCAATTGGGTTTTCTGGCTCAAAATTTGACTTACCCGTGAGAAACTACAAGTGTTAATTGTTGAACAAACCTTATAAGCTTAACTGATCAATGCATAAAATTTCAAGTCTAAATTTCACTGTTTTTATAGTAATAAAAATGGGAAAAGCTCTGGCAAATGACAAATCAAAAAGGAAAAGAAAAGGTCAAAAGTTACTATTCGTAACAAACCTCTCTCTCTCTCTCTCTCTCTTGTTTCATCTTATACATTCTGAGTTTCGAATTGAAGTTTTACAGGTCGCTGCACCACTTCATAAACTACATCTTCAACTTGTTTTGCAACTTTTAAAGTTGATTTGGTGAACAAACCAAAGCACTTTCTATGATTCTATCGTAAGGTGGGTTTCCACCTGATACGCGCATGCATCGCCGATATACAGCCGCATACTTCTACACGCAAATGTGTCTGTGTGTGAGATTTTATATATTCTGACCACAGTGTGGGGTACACGGACTGTAGCTGACACATCTATCTTCTACAGGGAATTAGAGGCATTGGTTGACCAGCCCCGCCCAGAACCGGCCCGGTCAGGCTCAGCGGGGGAAGGTTGCTTCCATCTCGCGGGATTAAAAATATACTATATTATTTTTTAAATAATAGTATGACTTTATTTATTAATTTATAATTATTTAGGTATATACTTTTAAAATATGGCTTCAAAATATATAGATTTAAATTTTAGTCCACAAGAAAAGAATGTAATACCCCATATTTAATATATATAATATATTATTTTTATTTTTACCCGCTAGGAAGGAAAGGTAATTTTTCGAGGCCTTCTTACTGCTTACAGTTTGAGGGTTCTAGCCTGAATAGGCCTAACGACTACTAAAGCTCATCTAGTACCAGTGCACATCACTATTCCCTTAGGAAGTAGGTCAGCAAGTGGGACCGCGCAAACGAGCACCAGCCGCAACAGCAAGGAACTACGATTAGAATAGTAGGTATAAAGTAAATTGCCCAATGTTTCCAAATTAGTCCAACTTCGTACCTTTCCGGCATAAACCATATATCTCATTCCGTCCATTTCTCAGAACTTATCGCAGAATATATGCCCACTAGGACTCGGCGGGATTTCTAGTCCTCTGTTAATTCGAACCTAACGAGTCGCTACTATCAGTGTTATCTAGCTTTGAAACCTTCTTTGACTGGATCTTCCAATCTTTCTAGAAAACCAGTTCACTACGCAGCCTACCCCGTCATCAGTCCTGTGTTGCCTATGCTTGCACCCCAAAATGGTTGTTGACTTTGTACAACTCCGTAAGGCACACTATGGCAACACAGCCTACGCTTTTGTAATCGCCGAAATTGTATGACGACCCTTCTTGTTCCAGGCATACGACCCTGAGACATAACAATGTCACTTTTCTGGCCCCAAGTTGCCAAGAAAGAGTTCAATGGCACAATCAGAAACTGAGGTATTTTCAAGGGTCGCCCTCATTCCGTAGTTGAGTTCTTTCGCATTTCTCGTATTGTTTTTCAGCAACTAGCGCGAAAGAACAGCAATGGATTGAGCGCACTAGCGCGAAAGCCATTGCGCATTAGCACGCGAATCCATTTTCTTGCTTGTTGCGCATTAGCGCATCCTTATTAGTCTTCGACCCCCTAAGTCACTACGAGCGCCCTCGATCAATGCAATGGGATGTGGCTATTTATCTATCTCTTGACTTGAAATGGGACCAGGCAACAAACACCAGCTATTAAGGTGCTGCCTCCCTAGTTAAGGACGACTTTCTGAAAATAAGAAAAGGAGCAAGTCAAAGCAGAAAGAAAGCCCACAGAAAGGAGTGGGCACAAGGGTGATTACGGAGCGCCTATCGCCCTGGCACAGCACTCTAAAAGGCATGTTGGGTTGGGCCAGCAAGGCTTTGTCAGATCCGTCTTTCGACTGGACAGCTTCAGTTGCTACTTTGATCTTCCTCGTGTATCGTCTGTAGCAGAACTATGAACGGGAGCGTCTGACAATCTTTGACGCGATGCGCAATGCCCCATGCAAATCCCTATGTCGTGGGCCTTCGTTGATTGTGTACGAATGAAATACAAGTCCAAAGGCAGGGTAAGAAAGGGTTAACTGTCACTTTACCGGGCTAGAAAAGTGACACCGTCACGTCTCAGGGTCGTATGCCTAGAACAAGAATGGTCATCGTACAGTGTTTGCTGGCTGTGCGGTAGTAATATTGTTGCCAAACCGTTGCCAAATCAGGCAGATAAGCTATGGTTTTCAGGACGAAGATCTGATGCGATATTTCTAATGATGGCACTGGCTCGGCTAGATTGACATGAACTTCTATTAGGACAGCACTTGGATACAACCTAGTTCATGCCTCACCGGCTCTTCTTGTAAAGAAGAAAGAAGGTTCGCGGTGTCTATGGATCATAGGCGCGCGAAGGCTGCTGGTTCGGTATGGTACTAAAGGTCCTCGGATTTCCAGGCGGTTTTTATTTTGGGCTACTGTGATCGGATCCCCATCGGACCCATGGAAGTGGACGACCCTGTCTCTACCCCACTAGCGTAGCGGGGGACCGTCCCCGTTCCCCGCGGGGGGAGATCGCCCTCGCCCAGGCCTAGATGGGGAAATTTCCTGCAGAAGAAATTGTTACCCCTAATACTAGGTAGCTTATATGTTCACATTTCGTTACAAGATATGTAGTTGCTTTCATGTACATCAAATATATATGCTCCAATGGCCGAACGTTGATCCACGTATGTAAACTGTTCTAGAAAATTTCCACTACAGGTCTAGCTAAACTCCCTAGCCAAACTATGTTGATTGATATCAAGCATGCATGCGCATATGGATCTAATACTACAAGTGCTGAGTGTGTGACTCATATCCTAATTTTTGAGGATTTAAAAAGGTATACTACAAAGAGTACTAGACGAATTTTAATAGAATTAAAATTTCTGCTTTCTTTTAGAGTAGAATTCTTACTTTACTTTGGAGGAGAGCTAGGGAAACTACATATAGTCATAAGGGGATGTTATGAAAAACCCAAGCAATCATGCAAAGAAGTCACTCATTCAAAGGTAGAGGTGTACGAGAGGATTAAGATATTCTTTAGCATTAAATCCTTTGTACTCTTTTGAGATTGTGCTTAAGAAATTTGCCGTCCGCTTTGCCAATTTTTTCTCTCCTATCGTTGTTGCTTCAATGCTATTATTTTGGTTCTCTTTATGAGATTCATCTTCTTCGTTCTTACTATCATGCACACTCATACTGCATCTCACAAACTCTGATATGATCTAAAAATTGCTACGATAAGAAAAATAAGAAGAGATATTAGAGTGTACCGAGAGCAAACAAACAAGTGCTTGTCGCAGGCTGCTCCATAGTCAAATGGTTGTTACTTTCCCACCTCTGGTCAGACGAATTTTTTTATGAATAATCTATTTTTATTCCAAATAACAGAAATATATCCGGTCGAAAACATTTTATAAAAATAGGCTCTAGTTGTCTAACTGTTAAGTGGCTAGAATCTATCGCCCAACGACCGCGCGACAAGCAAGCTATCCGCTGGCCGTTAGATGAATTGATTGTAGTCGCCAAATGGTCGAGTGATTGCGACCAGTCACCCATCGGTTAAGCGACTGTGCTTCCAGTCACCGAAAGGTTTGGCAACTAGAAGTGCAGATAAAATGACCACGTGGCCGAGCGGGCTCGGCTGCTCGACCACTCGGTGAATAGAATAGAAGTGACAGAAAAGAGAAGGAGAGGAGAGGAGAGAAAAGGAGAGGGAGAAGGAGAGGAAAAGGGAGGAAAGAAAAGAGTGGAGATGGAGGAGAGGAGAGGAAGAAGTGACTATTGTGAGGTAATTTTTTTGTATTTTAAATTTTGTATATGAAGTAGATAGTTTATTTAGTGTTAGTATGAGTAGAAAATTGTTGATATAGACAAAAATAGTACAACTTTAGTATAAAAAATTTAGTAAATGCAGTTTTAGAAAATTAGCAGCCGTAGTAGCCTGTAGTTGTGTAAAATTTAGTGAACATAGTTGTAGATAATTAACATCGTTAGCAAATTGGCATGGGTATGAAATTATAGTTGTAGAAAATTCAGTCAATGTTACGTAGAAAATAATCGTCCGTAGAAATTCTTAGTTATTCAAAATTCAGTCAATATTTTTGTGATGCACTAGCTTACCCAAAGTTTTTCGTTGGACCTCGAGGTGTGCGGCATCGTCATACAAGGGCTTTGGAGCCAGTCTCCCACGAGCATCAGATGGGAGTTGAGAACATTGATGTGCACTGTTGCTAGAAGGGGTTTGTACAAGGGTGCCAGCGTCGTGGATATGAGCACGTGATGCTTGTACAACCATGCCCAGTAGAAGCTGTGTAAGTTCGTGTGGACAGCCATCATCTGGGAGGTGCGAGCAGCTCGGGCGGTCCGCATATTAGTGAAGAGAAGTTGCTTATGACAAGGTTGATGCGGAACATGGAGGAGAGAGAGAATGGTCACGCCATGGTGAGGGTACATGACAAGTCGATGAAAGGGCGCATATGGAGTACATAGTGCATCAAATGGAGTACGATAACCAGACGGTTTGGGCTGAAGAAGAAGCTGTATAGGAGGACGACGAGGACAGTTTGGATGAGGACGAAGCTCCTGTCCCGCAGGAATGAAACTGGTTTGATGCTGAGGGTGTTGCCACACATGACGAGCACGAATCACTGTGGGAGTATCATGGGACGGAGGTTTAGTTGCATTTAATGTTTGTTGACAAGGCATCGCTACAGGATGCCATCAAGTTGTGGGCCCTGTCTATGCAACGGACTTTTCGGGTCGTGAAATCTAACCAGGAGTAGTACACTGTGAAGTGCAAGCACGCCAGTTGTCCTTGGAGGGTGCACGCACGTAGACCCAAGTATGAGACTTATTGGATTGTATCGAAGGTAGAGCCACACTCTTGCATTCTTAGTAGTGTTTTGTCGAGGCATCGTAACCTAACGTCTACCTTTATAGCCAATCTGATGTATGGACAGATAGTAGAGAAGAAAGACATGGAGGCCACACACATCGTGGTAGTTATCGAGAAGAAATTCAAGTACAAGATTAGCTATGCGAAGGCGTGGCGTACGAAGCAAAAGGTGTTGAAAAAACAGTTCGAGTCTTTCGAGGCGGCGTATGACAATCTTTCTCGTATGCTTCGAGTGTTGTATGACAGAAACCTGGGCACATATATCACTATCAAGGACAAGCCTTCTATAAGGCCGCTAGGTTTTTCGATGTTGCAGAGCGCCTTCTTAGCATTCGGTGCATGCATCGAGGTATTTAGGCATATGCTGCCCGTGATCTCAGTTGATGGGATCTTTTTGACTGGCAAATACAAGGGTTAGATCCTGACAGCCATTGGCGTTGACGGTAATAATCAAATTATACTGTTGGCTATCACATTCGTGGAAAGTGAAAATTACGTCAGCTGGTTGTGGTTCCTCAGACATGTGAGGGTTGGAGATATTGGCACTTGTCCTGGTGTGTGTATAATTCACGATTGCCCTGTCGAGATTGTGAAGGCCATAAGAAAACTTCAGGAAGACTCTGAGGAGCCCTTTTCTTGGCTGGATATGAGGAACAAATGGTGCATTCGTCACCTAAGGGCGAACTTCTTCAAGCAGTTCCCGAAATAACCATTAATGAAGCTGTTCAAGAGGCTAGTTATGTAGAACCAGCAGAGAAAATTTGATATTTTGTGGGCGTTATTAGACGAGCACAGCAGGAAGCATGTCAACGAGAGGAGCAAGGGGTCGGTCATGCCTAGGACAGCACAACTAGAATGCTTGACAGCACTCGATGAGCCTAACACTGCTGGTCCATGGAGGAGAAGCTCATGGAACATCAAGTATTTCTCACAGTAGATCAAGGGAGAAGAATTGGAGAAGTGGTCCCTACCGCATGACATGGACGGTGCAAGGTACGGCATAATGACGACTGACCTTGCAGAGGTGTACAATTGGGTTCTCAGGGGCCTTCGTTCTCAGCCCCTCATCGCCATCATGGAAGGTGTTCTGCACAGCACAATCGGCTACTTCAGGGAGAGGCATGCAATGCCACAGTTCATGCGGCTAACTCACGAACATTGTACTCATCGAAAATTATGGTTTACATAGAGATAAAAGCATAGAAGGGCCAATAGCACATGGTGCATGTCATGGGCAACAGGGAGCATCGTTTCGACGTGGTACTCCGGGATAGAGCTAGATTTGGGACGGCTCGTGCCCTTGTCACCTACGAGGTATGCCTTGGAGATCATGTAAATAAACTTCGATGCTCGTGCATCAAGCCGAAGCTATTATATAAGCCATGCTCTCATGTCCTCACTAAATGCAGGACTGTGGGCATGGATCCTTCGAACTTCATGTTGAAGTACTTCTTCAAGTAGAGGGTGATGCATACGTGGTATGGCGAGCTCAGGGGGTTCAGGGTTGTGGGGAATCGCCACTTTAGATATTGTAGGGAAGACCTAGATTCTGGATGTTAACATGCTAAAGGGTGAGAAGAGTCGGCGACAGAGCCAACATATTACAAATGATATGGACGAAGCGCAAATCGGAGCACCTGGAGCACGCTGTGGGTGATGCGGTCAAGAGAGCATGCTGTGGGCAATGCAGTCAGGAGGGGCACACTGCTAGACGATGCAAGGCACACTAGGCAGAGCGGCATGGTTTTTACAACTAGTTGTTGGAGACTACAAATAAATGTCCATTATAAACTGTACTTTGTTAGTTGGCACTTTTGACGTACGTATTGTTGTACTAATTATATCTTACATTACATGTACTGTTTGTACAATTGTTATGTTACTTCCCCATTTTTAGTAATGTAGTTAGTATTATACTGGTAGCCTAGTATTGTTTCCTTTGTTATTTACAAGTTCTATTTACTGTTGCTTTACATAAGAGATTTTTTTGTTCTGCATAAATGCTAATTTGAATTCATTTTATAGGTATGGCTCGTGATCTTCATGGATTGGACTGGCCTTATGGCCTGTTGGACGAGCATTTTGACCAGCTGCATTGCGCTTCCCATCATGTCCCGCTTCCAGGGAGTGCAGAGAAGCCAGCTAACTTGGGAGTGGTCCAGACACGCACACCTCGAGTCGCTTGGAGAATAGACCCCCGCTGGATAGCCATATGTACACTCCCGCACTGTTGTACTATTGCCATAAGTAGGTTGTGTGCTAACCTTTACTTGCTTTGTGGGCTGCTGGATGTCGGGCTACTCTCTCTTGCCCGGATGGTGCAAGCCACTAACGAGGATGGAGCGGCCTTGCCCGTGGGTGGGGATGACGATGCGGAGCGATCATGACTCTTCCCGTTTGACCGCTCTCTGCTGATAGCTTTGGTGGACCACTGGCGTCCGGAGACGCACACTTTCCACCTCCCATTCAGAGAGATAGCACTTACTCTACAGGATGTGTCCCTGCTGCTCGGCCTTCCCATTGCGGGAGCTATTGCCTTCCTACCGGAGGCTCCGGCCGGGCGGCACATGGACCTGCTCGCCAAATTTAAGGGGGTCCTTCTGCCTGGTGCCGTAGAGGAGTACTACGTCTTCCTGTCAGCTCAGACACACGGACCGTCGTTGAGGTGGCTCTCATAGTTCCGAGTACGTGCCTGGCACCCTTTCTGTTCGATCATGTATGCTCTCATTTCCGCTATTCTGTACTAATAACTTTTTTTGTTGCATTCAGGTGGAGCGGATGGATCCGGAGGCAAACGAGCAGCAGGTCTCATGGAACTGGGAGGCAAACTTGCTATGGCTATTTGGTTAGATGCTCTTCATCACCAGCCACAACAACACCGTCAACGCATGCCTCATCGCTCATGCTAGGGCCATCGTCGACAATGAGACCCCCCAGTTCAGCTGGGGTTCGGCTACAATTACTGTGACCTATCGCGGCTTGTGCGATGCGTGAGCCAAGACCAAGGCAAACTCAGTCCTCATGAGGTGTCCGCTACTACCGCAGCTGTAGTCATTCGAGCACTTTAGCCTCGAACGGCCCATGCTCAAGGACATGACTCCATACTGGGCGGAGATGTACCCCAGGGGCGATGTCGACCGGTCTATGATGGGTTCTCTCTGGTGTCCTTGGTGGGTAAGTAGTCTGATAATCAATTATTTCCTTCATATTAATGTTGGTCGTACATAACATCTGTTGTTCCTTGTAGGTACAGTTCACGCATGTCCAGGTCACGCGGGCTTATCTGCCCTATGTGGAGTAGTTCAACCGCCTTACAACTGACGATGTGTACTAGGAGCCATACGCACTTGTGGTACTGCAGAGCCGCACTCTTAACGAGCTGTCCTCGCTTTGCTGGCGCAATTGGGCTTTCTGGTTGACGCGCCGAAAGCTCGTGTATGACGTCTTCATCGAGGACTACGCGGCGCATCGTGTGATGCGCCAGTTTGGCCTATGTCAGGTCGTTCCAGTACCAGTTAGGCGACCGGTGCCACAGAGCGTCCACGTGTGAGTGACCGTCTCTTATGAATCTCCTTGTACTGATTATTCGTTTGACGACTACTAATGAAATGGTGCGATAAGCAGGCACTTTAGGAAGGGAATACAACGCGGCACAGACTGGACGCGAAGATGGAGGGGTGGACAGCGTAGTGGGAGGTCACGCATAAGGACAGCGTGGAGGAGGCCACCCCCTACGATAGCAGCGCGTATGTGGAGTACCTACGCTGGTACCGGCCTCGGACACATACTAGGCTGGTACATGTCGTTGACCAGCCCACAGCACACGTCGCCGCACCGACAAACACCTACCCCGCACACCTCATACGGGACGCTCACGTCACGGTATGTTACATCAAATTTGTAAATATTTCGTAATGGAAATATCACTGTGGGGATTGACCATTTTGTGTTTTCCCTGCTGGTTGATGTCGGTGCTGTGATTTGGAGGAAGGCGCGCACCATGGCGGATAGGATAGCCAATGGTGTGGAGGTGACATAGGAGGAGGTGGTGCATGCTTGGCATCGTGTGTAGGCCTTGAGTGCACATGTAGTCTCCCTGTTGTCTTGCACAAGGCTACCAGAGGTCCACACGCCCACGCCCGGTGCATCCACTGGGGCCGCCCCGACCGGCATGGCACCACGTGGGTGGCTCTGCATGGGCACGTCCTACGCCACCTCAGCCTGACAAGGCCGGGGGGTTAGCCTAGGCATGGGCTCCTACACCGCTAGAGCAGTAGTTTGCCTATCCTCCGTACATCTCCAACTTCCCCACGTAGGGGGCGTACTCGGTGCCGTACGTCCCCCCAAATGGCTTCGTACATGCCATGGCACTAGCTGAGGGTATGCTTCACCTCTTTTTGGTTTTATCCCATCGCTTTATTTGACGAACTAACGATATTTGTATTGCAGGTCTTGTCCTCCTCGATGAGGGATTTGGGGTCTCCCTGGGCTAGGATGACACGGATCAGTACTTTTTGGACTGGCCCAGCCAGGCGATGGGCTCCGCACCTCGGGCCACACACCCCAAGGTTCTCTCTGGGAGTGTCCTCACCAGTGCACCGGTGGCCACATAGGCGGTGGTGCAGTCCACTCCACCAGCTTAGGGACGTGTGCGACGGTCTTCTGATCGTATTACTTTGTTGGGGGCGCCGTCACTCGGCACTGAGGAAGACGGCCAAGTGGGGCCGTATGGGAGGACACAGATGTGGAGACGGAGGGGGCTAGGGTGGCGGCAGAGGGGGCTGGGGATGCTGTTGGGGGTGGTTAGTACTGCTTGTACACTTGTTGTTCATGTACTGCTTACGTTTCTTGTTTACTTAGTGATGTTTACAATACTGTGGCGAGCTTAGTTGTACTTCTCTTTATCCTGTCGACGCCCGTACCACTCAATTAATGGTAATCACACCGACGACCGCACCACTCGAATAGTGAACTGAATTGATGCCAACCGCACCAACATATGAACCATTCGATTACATGCTTAATGACATTGCAAAATATTTCGAACAACAAGTGAGAGTACTACGATACAGCCTTACACATCGTTGCCTATAGGTGGAAGGACCCTCGTGGTACCCACATGGATTGTTGCTGAGGGGGCCGCCTCAAACGTCGCTGGCCGTCGTGTAGTGGCAAGCATATATACAACTAGGCTTCGTGCAGCAGCATGTTGGGTCATACGAATTTCCTATGTTGATGACCTCTTCATTGCCCCTCTAGCACTCCATCTGCTAACGGAGGTCATCGTTGTGCTCTTCGAGACATTCAATCCGTGCCTCCAATCAGCAATTTACTCCCACAACGTATCCACGTACCTCGCAACGTACCGTTCATGGGGAGGATCAATCCATCACACGAAGTCGCATATATCCATCTGCTACAAAGAAACGTTAACATCGAAACCCTATTAGCAGTACTACAAAATAGATGACTGCCTACTTGTACCAAGGAGTATGGGCATTGGAAGAAATGTCGTCTGCCATCTAAATGGCCTTCTGCCACCTGCACCACCTCGTCCTACATGTGTCTGCATTTCGGTCACACTGGCTGAGCGCCTGTTTGGCAACAAGCGGTAGTTAACGCTGAAGTCCTCCTTCCTTTCAAGTGGAAGGTCCCCCTTGGTGACCTATGTTCGACTAGTCCTTCGGCGTCTGTCATGGTGGTTTACTCTACGACGGAGAAGATAATTTTTCCTACCATCAATACCTTGGCCATTCATTTTATAGCATAATTACTATGTCGCAGCATGCTTTATGACACAGGGTAGTTTTGCACAGTGACAAGACCACACGGGCCAACTTTACACAGTGACATGATAGGACGGGCTAACTTTGCACAGTGACAAGACTAGACGAGACACCTTTGTGCAGCGACAAGACCACACAGGCTAGCTTTGCGCAACGACATGCGCATAGGCTAGCTTTGCACAGTGACAAGACTAGACGAGACACATTTGCGTAGCAATAAGACCACATGCACCAGCTTTGCGCAACGACTTGACTGCACAGACTAGCTTTGCGTAGTGAGAAGACCAGATGATCCACCTTTGCACAATGAGTACACCAGACAGGACAGCTTTGTGCAGTGACAAGACAACAAGGGCTAGCTTTGCACAATGACAAGACCAAAGGGTGCATCTTTGCGTACCGACAATACCACACTAGGCAGCTTTGCGCAGTGACAAGACCACACAAGCATCTTCATGCAGCAAAAAGGCCACAAGAGGCCCTATAAAAAGAGGTCGAAGAGATTTACGAGAGAATACTACACAAGCAAACCCAACACTACACCGGCGCTTGCTTCACCACACCGGGATGGACAAGAGGTAGAAGAAACAATGGGACAAGATGATGAAGCAATGGGAGGAGAAATGCAACCTAGCATCATTGCTGCCACCTGCGATAAGAAAGCAAGGGCTGCTGTGGTCCGGGCAGAACAAGCCCAGCGTGCAACGAGGTCAGCTTCTTGCAATAACGCCACCCGTAGCAACAACCCCATCCCAAATGTTCCTACCGAGCGTTTGCCATAACACCCACCAGAGGGGTAGACGCCCCCCTTTGTTGGTGCCGGGACCCATGCAAATTCTTCAAGTCTAAGCACCGCCTCAATCTAGGTATGCATTATTGGGGTTGCGCAAATTACTCCAGTGACTATCCCGACCACCGTTTAGACACCGCCACCTATCAGCAGCCGGTAAGTACCAGGTGCACTATTTCCCCCTACTTTTTCTCCTTCAAAGTATGCACTAACAACCTCTCCCGTGTATCCACAGTCCCTAAAACCTCTATGTGGCTACCGCCAATGGATCGATCTTGAGATCCACCTAGAGGACCAATGGGCCCTCGACTTCGAGGAGTGGAACATCACAAGATCATGCGATATCCGGGAGGAGGAGCACTGTAAGGACGAGCAAACCGAGCATATACATCATGAAACGAAAGCTCATCTCAAGGTGTGCATGCGCAGGGAGCGTGAGGCTCATGAAAGGGAGCGCGAAAAAAAAGAGGGAAATGATGACCAAGGTAAAAGAGGCCGCCGAGGAGTTCAACGCTAAGCTCGCAAGGAATGGAAAATAGCCTCGGTCCACGCAGTAGTTCATACAAGCAGTTGGGTTGGTTAGTCACACATGATGCCCTATGTTATGCATGCAATGAAACCCTACGCGGCATGTTACTCCCAATTGTACTATGAAGTCTAATTTAATTCAGACAAGCTTATTTCCTCGTCTTTTCGCATTCAATTATTCCCATAGCAAGTCATCCCAAAAACATTAACAAACCAGTTCTCCTCCGTGTATGAATTCCTGGTAATATCACAATATCACTTACCCTCGTACTTACCGATCGTTCTTAAAAAAATGTCACGAATTTTTTGCACTACAGCAATATACAACGATCATAAACTCTTACTACGAATCCAACAATTATCTACCAGTCATAATCTACAAAAATCAGAAATAGATTACCACACTGAATTCAGTTTGCAGTCGCTGCACAGCTGAGTGACTGCAAATGCAGTCGCCTAGCCACTGAGCGATAGGCTCCAGTCGCCCAAGCGTTGGGCGACTGGAGCCTGTTGCCCAACGGCTTACGGACCGCTTTCTTGTTGTGCGACCGTTAGGTGATAGGCTCCAGTCGCCCGACGGTTAGGCGATTAGAGTCTATTTCTGTAAAAAAAAATATTGATGTGAATATATTTCTATTATTTCAAATAAAAATAGAATATTCATAATAAAAATTCTGGTCGGACAGTCCAGGCAAGCATCCAGCGGACGTCTGTGAATTAGCAAAATCCGGCTTTCTTAATTTGGACGGGAGTACAGGCGATAGTATCTGTGCTATTAATCATTAATGAAAATGGAATCTCTACTTGAAAACAACTCTACTTCTCACTTCGATGTCTAGTGACTTTTTTTTTATCCTTCTCTTTCTTGCCTACGTAAGCAGAAGAGGATTTATGGATTAATATGATCAATATTATTATCAAGGTTTCAGTATCAGTGTCCTAGGCATGATTGATTCTATACAGTACTGGTAGGATCGTATTTTGGAAATCGTGGTTACACACATTATAAGGTCTATACATATGTGTAGTTTGGCATATTCTTTCCTAATTACAATCCTATGTAGGACTGAACTGAAATGGTTCCACAGCGTTGTAGGATCCTAAATTCCTACGAGTATAAATCGGGATATTGGCAACCTTAGATTCTTACTCATCCATTTTAATTGAATTTACCAGTACACACATATACGTTTGTTTGATTTCATTGTTATACCTTTTTTTACTACATTCATTCATATATTTCTAACATCTCAAAAGATATAGAAAATCTTAAAAACAAACATACCCCAACCCCCAATTTATTTTCCCCCGTTACAAATAGTCAAATACCCTCAACAAAGTTACTACGATACTATGGCTATATATATTCTTTTTGGTTTTTCGGCTGCTTATCTTCTCTTAGTAATTACTATTTGTGAAACTAATAAACCACATAATCAAAAGTCATAATCTATAATATAAAAAACGCTTTATGTATGCGGTTTTCAGTACAATCATTCCTTATATATGCCAGCCCTCCAGCATTTTAGGAAAAGCTTCTCTATCTCTACCCCAAAAATCCACCAGTTCAGTTCTTTCCTACGACCACCCCAAATTGTGCCCCCAGCAGTCATGAGTTTTCCTGCGTCCACACCAATTTGTGTCTCCAGGAAAACCAACCAGTGAAATCAACGATCAATTCCCACCTTTCTCTCTCCTTACCCACTCATATCCAACGATCCAAATCCAAATTCAAAGGCGACTGTAGCACCCGTAATAAAAAAAAGGGACTGCTCTCTCTCCTCATAACCACCCCCGTATATCTCTCTCTTTCCTGTTATAATCCCTCAATCTCTCTCCTTTAATCTCTCTCTCTCCTCTCTATCCATCTCTCTCTCCATCCCTCTCTCATCCGCATGGGTGCATGGGGGCTGCATGGCTGCTTGGGCGCTGGCGGAGGCGGCTGCGGGGGCGGCGGCTGGCCGGCCGGCCGGCGGTGGCAGCTGCCGTGCGGGTGCTCGGCTGCAGCAATGGCCATGGCAGCTCGGCGGCAGAGCGGCCGCCGTCGGCGGCGGCGGCCGGCTGCCGGTGGCGGCGAGTGGCGGCGGCGGCTGCGCTGCGCATGCCGTATCGCGACCTCCGCTTCGCGCAGCGCACGCACCGCGGCGCTTCGGCCATGGCGATGCGGCGGCGAGGAGCCGTGGCCGGCCGGCGGGAGTGTCGCCGGCGGCGGGTCCGTAACGGCGGCGCCGGCGGCGCGCCCTATGCTTGCATGCTTGCATGCGGCCGTTCACGCGTCGCGTTTGCACGATCAAGCGCGATCTTGGCGCAGCGGTGGCGGCGTTTCTGGATAGTGGCGGCGATCGCGATGGTCGGCGGGGAGCAGCGGCGGTGCGCGCGCCAGTACCACGCGCACGCCACCCGCTTGGCCGTGCGCGGTCTTGGCAGCGGCGGCGATGGCGAGCGACGACAGTGCCATCTGCATGCATGCGCATGCATGTGCGGCCGAATGCAAAGCGGCGAGGTGTCGGTGGCGAAGTCGGCGGTGGCGGTGGCGGCGGCAGCGTGGCGGCGGCCGTTCGCGCGGCGAGCCATTGCCTTACGCAATTAACGCCATTTTCTCTTTCGATCGGTTATCTTCTATCGTTCCCTCTCCGGTTTATCATATCTAATCGGTGGTCTCCCATATCACTCAGAGGTTCTCACGCGGTTGTCGAGGAGCGATCGAACAATGCGCATCTCATACCCATCGTGCAGCGTGTCCGTCGAGCGTGCTCGAGGCAAGTACCTCGCGGCCGTAACCTCTGCATTTCACATTTTGCTTCTCCCATGATTGCTTGTTACCATTGCTATTGAGTACTATTACCATATCGCTAAAGCTGGTCTGTCTATTATCATATCACCCAACGCTCACATATCCACTATCATGTCACTAAAGCGTACCTGTTTACGATCATATCACCAAAACTTTCCGGGTTTTTATCATATCACTAATGTTACCTGATTAATACCATACCCTGAAAGTTACCTGCTTGTTATCAGATTACTAACGTTTTTTTAGTATCACCGTAGCACGAGCATGTTACTAGTAATAATTAGTTGTCGCCTTTGCAGCTTGACTTTGGCAAGCACAAGGGTTCTTTTCGTGCCATGCATGCCGTGGACAGGAGAGGCCCACGTACGCATGAAGCCAAGGAAAAGCTTAATAGTGATCTCTCTCTCTCTCTCTCTCTCTCTCTCTTTGTTTCGATCTCTTTCGGCTAAGTCGGCATGCAAGTCGCCACTCACGTCCCAAGTACGACTCGATCTCTTCAGAACGTCAGAGCCCTAATCCCACGGCACGTTTTATCGCCAGCTAGTGGCAGCAGATGTGACAGCACTGTTGCGTGCACTAACCATATGTATGAGCGAGTCATCTTTCTCTTAAATTTTTTTTTGTTGGCGCATATGGGTCATCATCACGACCAGGTAAACATTCTCTAACTCGTTGCTCGATCAGTTCGGCGAAAGATTTCGAGGTCGCATTCACATGAATTTACCGCACTTTCTTGCTGGGGCAAGGCAAGAGCAAGTAGGACCGTTTCAGCTAAAGCTAGCTAGTCTGGTTCATCCGGCGGTCGACGCCGCAATGGGTGAGAACGCGACCAGGGACTCCGACACCGGCCACAGAAAAGGCACTTGCTCGCGTCGTTCGCCCTGATCAATTCGGCTTAAACTTCTGACTTCCAATTTATTTTTCACTATTCACAAATTTCGTCTTTTTCTGAATTTTTGACTTTTTTATGCTTTTTAGCCAGTTCTTTTTTCCCGTATTTGTTTGTATTATACGTAATAGGCTAACATATTTTTTAATTTTTTTAAATTTAATTATGCTAAATAAGTCTCTGTCATTCTGATGTTTTTTTCAAATATTCTGATGCTTTCAGCCATAAGCCACCAAAAAAAGCCCAACTAATCACCACATGGACTCGTCATGTTTGCGCCGGCTGGACGGCTGGTCAGGTCCGATCGATTGTCTTGTGAAAGAAGCCTACATCTTAATTAACTCTAAACAATGCCATTAAATTAAATAAATAGTAAATTAAGGATGATTAAGATAATTACAACACAATGGATTACAAGAATCGATTGCAAGAAATTAAGATGGATGTTTCTAAGTAAAATAAAATCTTATTACAATACTTGGTTAATTACAAGAATGTGGTGCAAGTATGAAAAACAGGAAGAATTACATTGACCGGAAATTCCATTAAGTCATGATTAAATAAAAAATTCATTGCATTAGCTTTTCTGTGTATTGCTCACGAGTAGAACCCTCCAAAACCGACCCAAACCCTAGCTCGCCATTTTCTTTTGTGATCGGAGAGCAAATAAAAAGAACAATCTAAGAGAGAATAAAAGAAATAAATGAAAAATTGCTATTAGACCCCTTCAGCTTTAAAGGCCGAAAGCATAGAGATTGCTCTTCAAGGTTCCTAGACCGTCCCGGGCCGGTCAGCGCCTCTCACGTTAGTGGACCTCATCATCCGGCAACTAGAAAATCCAATGTCCATGTTTTTACTGACTTACCTCTGCCACAAAAAATCCAATGTATAGTATCAAGCCCACCCTTTGGACCAAAGGTCCTTAAGCCCGCAGTAAACTAAGAGAGAGCCGGAGATAAGGTGAGGGCAATTTTGTCATGCACAGGGCGAGAGAGAGAGAGAGAGAGAGAGAGAAAGGCGGTCAAATGCCCTCTCCCTTTTAAGTCAGCAATAGCTCTTTACTCACAAGGCCTCCCCTCATTCTCACAGCCGAGGGCCAACATTCCTCTCTAGTCCCATAGCCAGGCCAAGCAAAGCCAAGGAGCCACCGCATTGCTTCCCTCGGCCAAGGCCGGAGAAGTCCTCATCGTAGTCAATCAGCCCGTACAGAGAGGAGGTGCTAGGCGGGCGACGAGGTGGGGCATAGCATTTAGGAGGCCTAGGCAGGGTCTAGGTGGCTGAATTAAAAATAAGGACAACAGGTTGAAGATAAGCAATTATGCATATATACCTTGAGCAACAATGATAGTTTCCCATCTATTGATGTAAATTTTTTTATGTAAACTTGTAAAATCTGCACATTAAGCAATGTATGAGTCTTTGATATTAAATAACTATTATGCATTTATGTTTCAAACTTCTAAATTCAAAACAATGAAAAAAATGATATGCATAATAAGGCATATATAATAAATTATGAAGCTCATAACAAAACACACATAAGCAATGTTCTCAAATACACACAACTAAACACACATAGACATAGTTCTCCTTACAAGTCACAAACAAACAATATAGTTAAGGGCTTATGGTAACAAGTTGTAACATCCTAAAATTTCTAGTTTTTAAAAATGTGGAGTTTGTAAAACTTTTATTTGCATTTTACCGACATTTGAATTTTGTTCAAAATCCTAATTGGGTTTTCTGAGTTTTGTGCTGAGCAAATAATAGTTAAAAATAATTTTCAAACACAAAATAGCTATCATGGCTAAAATAATAATAATGATAATGGTACAAAACAATTTAAATGGGGTTTAACCTCGGAGAGCTTAATTCAAAATTAATCTACTAAATCAAAACATGGATTAATTAAGGAGAAAGAGTTGAATTAAAAGTGCAACTCAGAAATACATATGTGTATATATATACACACACACACACAGTTTATACAACTAAATTCCCGGCCTAGTTGTGACATTCGAGTTAAAATGCAAGGGAAAGATTTTGAACACAAAGCCCAAGGTTCGAAATTTATATGCAATTCAAAACAAAATAAAAATAAATAGAAGAATGTTAGTTTTTATATCTAAGATATTTGAGCCAAGGCTTGAATTGAAAATCCAAAAATGGACTACAAAAACTTAAGTAAGAATTTAAATGTCGAACATCTTACAAAAACTCCAAAATTAGTAAATCCTAAATGTAAATTAAAATTTTAAAATAAAATTCACATTTAAAATGTTCCTTGTTTTCCTCTCATTTTCTCCTTTTCTTCACACTTCCAGGTGGGGCCCTTCCTTCCCTCTCTCTTTCTCCCTCTCATTTACTGCCCCTGCTCCCTCCAATCTCTCTGCCAGCTGGGCCCGGCTCCCGGCCTCTCTCCCTGCTTCCCCTCTTTCTTCTCCTTGCGTACGTTTCACTGCTCATCCGTCACCGACGCTATGGCATTTCTTCTCCCCTGTCTTCTCCGCTTGCGTGGCTCGACCTCACGGCCCCGTCTCGGTCTCGTCGAGCGCGTCACCACGCCGCGAGCGCGTCACGCGCCTGCGCTAACACGTCGCACGTCAGCTACAGTACCGCCCCCGCCATATCCTGCTCTGTCTCGCCCACGCCGCGCCCAGTCTCGTCTGTCCCGTCGCCTCTGCGCTGCCATTACCATCGGACTCGCAGCCCATGCCGTCGCCCACACCCTTCCGCTGCGTGCGCCTGACTTCCTTCCTCACCTTTAAGTAGCTCCGGGCTCGCCCCCTTTCCCCTTGCTCCCTTTTTTCCCCCTTGAAGCCGAGCGCAGCTCGAGCTACCCGTATGCGCCGCCGCCGCACCACCCCGTTCCGGCTGTCCGTTGAAGCTCCGCCACGATGACCACGTCATACCGTGCCACCACCCCCCAGCTACTCCCCGTCCAAATGAATTGGAAAACGCCACGTCGAGCATGCCGCTCGGCCTTCTTCCCCGCGTCCGGCCGAAAACCGCCGCCGCCAGCGCCACGCTCTTCTCGAGGGTTCCCGGTCCGATTCCCCATGGTGGGAGCAACCCCTCGACGCCCCGAAGGTTTCTCGACCGCCGGCCGAGGCCCTCGCCACCTGCACGTTGCCAGCGCCGTGCGCGTGCCCGCGCCGCCCCTGGTCATCGCCGTCGGCGCGCCTCGGTGCCTCCCAGGTTCGGCCAGTTGCGCAGTAAGCTTCTTCAGGGTTCCCTATAGCTCATGCTCACGCTAGCTCACCCTTCCCTCCCTTCGGCCGTCGGCGCTCCATCCTCACCTCACCGCCGGCCACCTAAGTAACCGCCCAAGCCGACTTGCTCCTCATCGGCTCACACCACCGCCCCCTTGGCATGTAGACCTCCTTAGTAACCCATTTTGGTGATCTTCACTACCTCCCCGGCCATCAACCGCCGTCGGCAACCTCACCCCCACGGCGCCGCCCGCCCTTCCCTGTTTTGGCCGGCCACATCCCCCTGTTTTTAGCCCCAGCTTGTGGTTGGCCTTTTCTAAATTTTCCCCATCCCCCATTCATAACCAGGCGAGTGCCCAGATGGTCAGCCGCATTAGCCACTACGCCCAGGTCCCATGTTCGACTCCTGTCCTTCCCCCTTTCCCAGTCCTTTTATTTTGTTTTATTTTATTTTGTTCTTGTTTCTTTACTCTATTTCAATTAGGAAAAATATGAAGTTAGTCTATGAAAGCCAACAAACCTTATTAGGATGTGAATGAAATTGTTAAAGATCTAATATTTGATTAATTACCATGTATGCATAATTAATGTGCCTTTATTATTCATTTTAATCTAAATATTAAGTAAAGGCATTAATAAAATATAGTTTTGCTTAATGTCCAAATTTAATAAGTACCCTAATTAAAAATACATTCAAGTTAAAATTCAGGAAAACAAATTGGGTGTTAGGTTAAAACTATAACAACAAGGCTTTAATTAAAGGCTACCCATAATGGTAATATATGACCTAACATTAAAATGCCGCCGTCAAACAAGTCTCAAGTAGTAGATTTAATTAAACACCATATGGAAATATAACTATGTACAACAAGTTTGCCCTCACATAAATAAGAGTGTACTTCCGATTAAATTATGCCAAGCAAAAGGATAAAGATATCAATATCACAAAGACTATAATTAAAATGCCATATTAGTGTATGGTTATTAAAATATAATAGCTATAGATCAAAAGCAAATAAAAATAATCTCGCTAATATGTAACCTGAAGCCCAATGATACTAGGCATAGCTAGGAATAGTATTTATATCCGAGTTGTATCTAAAACAGAGCATAGCCCAGTAGGTCGCCATAGAATAGCTCAAAAGGTCACGGGTCAATGGAAAATAGAAATCGTCTGATGTAAACATTTAAATAATAATGACCAAATAAATAGTCCAATGTGCTAATGAGTTAGGGTGTTAATCATTTAATTAATAACACGAGTAATTAGGGTTGCATAAGGGCATCTGTAGTGTATATAACCCAAGAGGTCTTAAGGTGGGTCCCATCTAAACCTTAAAACTGACTCCATAGTGTATATAATCGAAGGGGCCTTAAGACGGTCCCACTTGGCAGATAAAGAAAAAATGTATTTTAACGCTTGTGGCCAGGTCTTTAGCTTGAGGACCAGCCTTAAGCCTTTTTTGCTTATAGCCTGCTTAAGGTCACCCCTGTAATGTATAAGGTTGACCTTAAGGTGGCTTAAGACCCTCTATTTTTATACACTACAGATGCCCTAAAACGCTACCTATCAAATTAATGGTAATACGAATTAATTCCATAAGCTAAAAGTCGTATACTCCATCTAGGGACCCCTGCCTTAACCCATAAATGGCAACATTTGACCAATACAATACTTAATACTTAACTAAGTTCATATATCTGCCCATATGTCTGTCTTGACTCATGGAACCTTCTTAATAAAAATAGAAATAATAAAATAAGTTATTAATAAAAAGATCATGTCACCGTATCCCACCATCGGCCTTGCCTCAAATCACACAAAGCGCCCATTAACTCATAATAAAACTAAATTGAGCTTGTTCGGACTTATTTGGATCTTTTGAGTTACTTGCTTTTATTTGGATTCAGTCGTTTACCACGTAATTAGAAACTGGAGTCCTGAAGATTCCACGGATCAAGCGTGGTCAAAGCAAAGAGAAGATAAAGAATAGAAGCTCAAGAGGAAGCATCGTGTGAGCTCAAGATCACGGTAAACCGCGCCAGGCGAGTCAATACTTTGATCATGTTGAACCTACATTTTCTGCAAATTATTTTGTTTTAAATTATCAAATTGCATGCTGTTATTTTATATGCAAACACATGTTAATTCAGAATTCTAGTTATATGCCCATTATTGACTTGATTAATATTACATCTCCTTTGGAATATTTGAGTATGTGAACCTTGTCGCCCTAGTAAAAATTATAATAGTATCATTTCGAAAATAAGTCTGTAATTGTACGCCATGCTTAGTACTGCATAGATACACGGGGGCGTTGAAATGCCCCAAGCATCATTTTTAATCATGAGAAAAGTTGGTTGGGCAGTCATGGTGGTAATGACTGGTGTATGTTGGATATGATTATTTTATGCTCCCCAAAAACCTCCAACTTGCTTAATTATCTGGGCGGATTGGTTCGAGGGTGTGAGTGTGGTGCAGTGGAAGCATAAAGGGGGATAGTGGTAGAACTGCCCAGATAGCCCTAAGGACCGAATCTTGTGATGACCTCCCAGTGTACAACAAGTACAACCACAAGCTGGCAAAGTGTAGGCAGGGCTAACTAATTTGCATCGACTCAGTATGGATTGCGCCGGTGTGACCACGGGCGGGTAGAGGATGGCCACATCCTCCGACGTGACAGCGCAAGAGGGGGCTTCTGAAAGGGTGGTCATACCCCGAAGGAAGTGGAAACCTTAGCGGACGTAACTCTGCTGGGAAAAATGCATTGTAAAGGTCCTGTGATAGTCTACTCAACCGCATGGCTAAGGAATCATGTGGGGCAATGAGTGGATTTATCTCTTGTGGGTAAAGTGTGCAAACTCTGCAGAGTCTAAAACTATTCGAATAGCCGTGCCCACGGTCAAGGGCGGACATGGGAACCTTACTAGATATAGTTCTATTTCAAAAACTTTGTGGGTGGAATTGGTAAAGTGGAGGGCAGAGAAAGGCCCTGATTTGTGTTGCTCTGGGTGTCGCCCCAGTGATAAGTTAAGCGGTTATGACGCTGAAGGATTAAGCATATGGTGCAGAGGCCATGTAACGGTGGATGGAATCTGGATCGCTATTATTATTGCATTCTTTCACACCTTATGTTTCAGTTCAAACTGCTAGGTCTTAGGAGATTTCTATGTATCATATTTCAAAAGCAATTTACGGCAAATAAAATTACTCGAGCCTTCCTTTGATAAGCCATGCATACTATTTAATTGCATCCTGTGTGTTGGCTCGCGAGCACGGTGGTTGTGCTCATATTCGCTTTCCCCACAAATCCAGAATCAGGAATCAGATCACTACGGTTCAGCAATACTTTTGGGTCATGATGGCGAAGAAGATGAAGATGTCAAGAGCTAGGTCGCGAACCTCCAGTTAGCTGCCTGTGGGCAAGTCCTGAAGGTCCCACCTGTGTGCTTCATTCCGCTGCTGCAATTTATTGATTTCGGCCTAATCGGCCCATGAGTAAGTCTATTATTTTAATTACGTTTCCGCATGATATGTATTTTGATATTCATTACTGTAACTGTGAGCACTATCTACTGATCCAGGGAATAGTGCAGTAAAAATCACAGTGGATTCCAGATTATAAAATCTGGAGCCCTACACAAGTATGATAATATGATGATGACATGAGTCAATCTTCATTCTCTTGTCCATAAACCTTAGTTGGGATCATTTTATCTTGGTCAGATACAAACTCAACATCTCCAAGATCCTTATTCATCTCCTCTTCTTCGGATTCAAAAATGGAAATAATCTTTACGAAGCTATCTCACTCTAGTGCTTCCATGAGGTTGCATGGCTTCATTAGCTCCCATTGTCTCGTTAATTAGGTTTCATGAAAGATTCGTTTCGGGGTCAACATCATCATCCCCACCTTCAATTACCCACCCTTGAGCATTACTATCATGCGAAGCTAGAAGGACATCAATGTTCTTCGTATTGCTCTTCTCTTTTTTGTTCAATAATATCACATTGAATTGAACGTAGACTAAATTATTGAGGTGATGAGCATCCAGCTTATTTCTCTTGTTTGTATGTACCTACAAATTGCAAAGTGAAATTTAGTACTAGATTTTCCTGACTACTAGAGACATGTAACTTTTTTCTTGAATAGTAAGAGCAGAGATATACTATGGCAAAATTGCTCCAATTCCTTTCACATCCTGAAGAACTTGAGGTCAAAGAGAGGATTCGTATAGCTGAAAGCATCTAGTTCTCTAGTAATATTTTGGTAATTAAAGACAAATGTTTGCAAATAGGGGCTAACATATATGTCAGTGATTGAAAGGTTTAGTCCCGAAATTCGTTTAACGACATGGAGATGCATGCTATGAATGACAAGAAGATCAACATGGCTCAAGATTGATGTCTTGTAAAGGTACAAGTAGCCTAGGATCATTTTTCATTTTACCTGTCTTTGGAGATTGGGTGGAAGATTAGATTTTAGGCTAGATGTCGTACTATTAAGAAGGATCATGGCTACTAGCTTGAAAGTTATTTTTTTGTGCCATTGGACAATTATAGGTCATGCATGCATTTGAATATAGATCCTAAAGCTAACAATGCATTTTCAGAAAAAAAAACAGTATGACCATAGCTCAGGGGTGGTACTATCGCCGTACGGTATGACCGCAAGAAAATACGGTAGTATCACATCCTAGTATGATTGAAAATTAGTTGGCAGTACGTTATTTCTAGAGAGATGTATTTTGGAGCACTTTTACTCCTCGAAATGTGGTAGTACCGCTTTTAGAAAATTGTAGTACTTTTGGAGCACTTTTGCTCCTTGGGAAACAGTAGTACCGCTTTTATAAAATTGTACTACCACATGCGGTAGTATTGCGCCCTGTGAGGCGGTAGTACCGTATCAATAGTTAATGTCTAGTTTAGAAGCATTTATTACGTACAAATTAGCTGTTGGACCACAAGTAGGGTAGTACCGGCCGATACATGGCGGTACTACTGTATCTGTAGATTTTTCCCTAATCTACCCTCAAACGGTCAAATTGGTGGGTGAGGAGTACAAATAACCCCCCACCAGCTCTTGGACAGTAAGTTGACACTTCATTGAATACATTTGAGCAAGTTGTGCACTCTCCACACCTCATTAACTCCCATTGCATACATTTGAGTTGGTTGAGAGCTATTCAAGTACATTCATTCATCTAGTTGATCCCTATCACTTGAATTCCTTCAAGCAAAGCCCATGATTTGTTACTCTTGGTGTTTACCAACATCTAGATGGCTTGGAGGAGATTTGTACGGTGATCTCTACAAAAAGATTGTGAAGAGGCTTGGCGCCATTTGTGAGTGGCTCGATGTTCGCCATCTTCAGAGTAGAGAAAGAACAACCATTACTGGATTTGAGGCTTAATTCATCGTTTAGACTTTCCTCAACATGAACTAGTGAATACTGACAAATCTTCGATACCCCGTCAAAAATATCGCGAGTCTCCATATTGGTTATTTTTTATCTTTACTATTCTGCATTGATATTTCTAGCTATTGAGTTTGCCATATCTTGTTGAGCTAGAAATATACTTGTAGAGATTTTGCTTGTGGTGACTTAGTGAAACTAGAATTGTTAGGTTTTGAATTATGTTAGAATTCTTGTTTATTTCCATATCGATAAAATTATTATTTAGAGAGGAAGAATTTTTAGAATCTCCTATTGACCCACCTTTAGTCGGTTATCATTGATCTACAATGGCCATTCTTTGCAAGTGGGGAGCATGACATCCATGTTTAGACCACTAATTTGCTACATAGTATGAATACGAATTGTTAGTAAATTATGAAATGGCAATATAAATGTGTTTAGTTAAGCATAAATTTAGTTTACCGGGGCTAAGATCTCTTTTTTGACATCCAAGTCGGGCGGGAGTTTTTCCAAAAGTCTATCTTTTATCGTTGAATATGTCAAAGTCAATATTAAACACTTGATCCATTGCTTCTTCATTACCATGATAAAATATATCAACACATTCAATAATATGTTATTCCAAAAAGATAGATCGATCATGATAGCTATAATATGGGTTTAATAGATATGTCGTTAAATGCAATGGAGAATCAAGCCTTTCCTTTATCTTTTTGTTAATGGCATCAATGATCAAGTTGTAATTGCTCTCCAAATTGTTCAAGGACTTCTTGATTTGCTTATTTGTATCTAAATTTTCTCCATAAAGAAAGGTCATTTATAGACCATCCCCATCAACCATACGAAGAACCTTTACCAACGGTTCAAAAACCTTCAACCAATGCAACATACTACATTAGCAAATGAAAAAAGCAGATCAATAATGTAATGGACAGAACTACTATACCATCAAAATAATGTTCACACCATTCTAAAATGACCTACTAATGAGTGTTGTGGTTGTTGTGGCACCTTTGTTTTTTTAGTGTGGGCAGATTCTTCCCATTCCTTGCTAAGTGCCATCGCCTTTAATTCGGTTTTCTTCTTAATCAAACTTTGCAAAGTAAGAAAAGCCAAAGCAAATCTAGTCACCCCAAACCTTATTATATCTATTATCTATGTGTTTTCTCATCAAGGCCAAAGTCTTGTGGTGTGAGTAGATAAAAATCGCCAATGGCTTTGCTTGGTCGAGTGTCTTCTCGTACTACGTCATATTACCAATTACTTGTAGCATAAGGTTGACGGTGTGAGTTGCACATGAACTCCAAAAAATATTTGGTCTTTTGGCCTTCAATAATTCTTTTGCTCCCATATTGTTTGAAGCATTGTGTGTCACTATTTGAACCACATTTTGAGGACCAATAGAGTCAATGCATCTATCCACATACTCAAAGATATAATCGCTTATGTGTGCATCATCCAACAACTCCTTTGATCCTATAAAACTTGTGCCCATATTGCAATGAACACACAAGATCATGCTCCTCTTTCATCCGTCCATGCGTCGGTCATGAGGGAGCACCCGATCATGGCTCTTTCTTTTTCATGTGTTTTCAACAACTCTTGTGTTCTCAACACTTCCTCCTTCAATAATGGCTCCCAAACTTCGTATTGGGAAGGACCTCCAAAGCCTAGGCCAAAGTGAACAATGATCTCTAACATTTGTTTGAATTCATCGTTGTTGACGGCATTGAAAGGTACACCTAAAGAGAAGATACAAGCCACAAGGTTAGATTAGCAAAGAATGAATCAACAATATACAAGAATGAAATTATAATTGCAAGCTTTACCGGAAACATAAAACCACCTTGCTACATATTGCTTTACTTTATGATGTCTCCCTTTTCGAATTTCCTCCGTTATTTTTTGTTGCCTCTTCAACTCTTAAGTGCTAAAAGTGCTCTCTTGAGGATCAATTGGATTTACAAACCTATCCATAGATCCTAACTTTCTAGGTGCCGATCCCCTGATCTCTTCAAACTCTTCCTCATTTTCACCATCACCTACTATCACTACTACAAAAAGGGTCATCACAGATAGTTTAAAACTATCATCACAGACGGTATTTTGAACCATCTAAATTTATTCGTCAGTGATAATCAGAGGTTATCACAGACGATTTGTAAGTCGTCTGTAATAAATACATCACAGATGATTCGTAATTAGAACCGTTTATAAAGAACACTATCATAGATGGCTTGAACCAAAAACCGTCTATAATATTCACACATCACATACGGTTCTAGTTATCAACCATCTGTGATGTGTGAGTATCACAGACGGTTGGTATATAGAACCGTCTATGATACTTCCCCATCACAGACGGCTTTTGGTTCGAGCCGTCCGTGATAAATCTTCACAGACAGTTTATACCACAAAACCATCTGTGATAGTTCATTCTATACCTAAATTTTTTCTATTTTTCGGCTAGCCTCAGGAAATGTTAATTATATCATCTGAAAACAAGCAAATACATCAACAAACACAGCATCATATTGTATTTTCATTAAGATTAGAATTCACTATTACAACATCATAAGATATCAAGTAGGTTACCTATAGCACTGCATACATAAGAGGACACTTACAATTTTACATAGATAAACTTCACGGTTACAAATTCAGAAAAATGCTTACACTACAACAAACTTCATGCTAATGCAAGTTAGACTTACACATCCTTCATTAAACTATAATATAAGATAAGTGGTGCGAGAAAATTTTCAAGTAGCAGAAACAAAAAGGCAATGAACACCATTTTTAGCTTTTATGCCAAAATCTACATCTTCTATGCTGGCGACTTAGAATAGTGTAGATTTGCTATTGCCTTCTTCCTTTCCATCTTGCTTCAAGCTAGCGAATTTAAGTCACCCTTGCCGAACCCCTTCCCACCCTTGCTACGCACAATGAGTTGGAATAGTACTGGTAGTATTGGTTCTTTGAGTAGGGAGAGGAGGTTAATAAGGGGCGAGAGGTGGGGAGGAGAACAGTGCCTATCTTTTGATGTGGAGAGAATAGACGGGTGAGATCGGGATCCTAGGGGATATGCCGCGGATCGGTAACATGGCAGGATATCACAAATGGTTCAGATTACAAATCATCTATGATAAAAACATCACAAACAATTTATAACAAAAACCGTCTATAATAACAGGAGATATCACAGACGGTTCATAACAAAAAATAGTCGGTGATAATGGCATCACAAAGACAATATATCGATACAATATAAATACTTAGTCTCAAAAGATAAAATAGCAAAATTTCATATGGCTTATATATACTTGTTTGAAAGATTTCAATAAGATCTACAACTTTGTAGTTGAGGCAAAACCCAAATTCCGAAGGAAATATCAAAATTTTTGGCAAAAACAAAAAGTGAAAGCTTAAAACGCAAATTTGGGGCTAAACATGGCCCGTTTTGAGGGTTTTGGAGGGCGACTGCACAAGCGGTCATTTTTTAATTGGGCTCATCGTTAGCTTTCCAACGAGTACAAGAACGTCGAAAACGAGCACCGTATGCAATAGTTATGCCCATTTTACTAAAGGTGTCTCAAAACTGAATCCTATTCGGACTCAGATGGGATATTATGAAATTTTTAGTACAAATCGTCTGTGATAACTTCATTATCACATATGGTTTTTAATACAAATCATTTGTAAAGTATCACAGATGGTCTAAATAAAAACCGTCTATGATATCTACCATTATCATAGACGGTTCTTATCAAGAACCGTATGTGAAGTATCACAAACGAGTATTAGTAAGAACCATCTATCATGTCCTATATTATCACAGATGGTTCGTATAAATAACCATCTGTGAAAATACCACAAACGGTTATTTGTATGAACCATTTGTGATAGTTACAGCACAGACAGTTCCTAGGAACCGTCTATGATGTAAACGTCCAGTTAAGCCTCTTTTGTAGTAATATATGATCACGTTTTCCCTAACCTCATCATTTTTTGTTTTCTTGCCTTTCTTGTTTTTTTTGCCTCTCAATAGAATTACAACACTTATCTTGATCTTCTTTTGTAGATTTGGGATATTTTAGAACATTTCCATGAATATATGCAATATGTTGCTAGATCCTATATATGCCCCCAGAAACAACCTTGTTGCACAAGATGCATTTGACCTTGTTCAAACTGTGTGGATTCACCAACACTCCATATTCCCACCATACATTACCCGACTTCCTCTTGAGGCTTTCTTCGGCACTTAACTCAGCAGCCAACGCAGCGGATGATATAGGAGCAGATGACATCCAAGTAAAAGGAGCAAGAAACACTCAAACAGTAAGTACTAAGTAGGACCAGTAGCAGTGCAGTGTACAATTACTCAATTAGCAGCAATAGAATAGCAACAAAACAACATTCCTATGCACTATTTACTCAAAGCCTCTGCCTCAGTGCTTTGCTGTGTATGTGATTTTTTTGTTTGCTTGAAGATCTCAAGAATCAACTCTAGCTTAACCATGCATAACAGAAGCAACAAGATAACAATAAGTCATCATACGAGGAGCAAACAGAAAGGGTATGCTCAAAATTAATAGAGAATTTCTCCTTACATGAACTTTGAATTCCTCTAGAATCTTTATAAAGCTCACGCAAGTCACATCAGCCTACCGAAACCTGTAAAGCCCAATATAGAAGATATAAAGAATAGGACTACACCGGCCCCTTCTGCATAAACTAGGAACATATGAACCAGCTAGTAGCATCAACAATTTCATCTTGAAAAAATAGCATCGACAATTTGCAATTCTAAGATCAAGTGAAAACAACACGGTCATTCAAGACTTGGTTAAAGCTGTAATATAAACTAGCTAGCGATACTAGAAAGATGACGGGTACCAACATTGTCCCATATCATGCAATGCTGGTCTGACCGCATAATGTCGCTTTACCCATTGGTTTTAAAACGTATATCAAGAAAATGTAGTTCCAAAAAGCCATTGATGATCACATTTGCAGCAGCAACAAGAAAAAATTTGCTCTGTCTGATTAATCACACAAACAAGCACAAGCACTATGTATATTGTCTAATGATCAGATCTCGTATATGATTGCACCTAAGTAAATCAACTCACACTAAGACGATCACAAACTCTATTAAGCATTAAAGCTATCAGCATCATGAACCCCCTAATTCCTAGGACTTCAAGCACACTTTAGCCTCAAAGTGCACTGAACAAAGTCACTGAGATCCCAACACCAACCTCAATCGTGGCTCCCTCTTGCTCACTACCACCTCCGCTGATGACAGCTCATGAGTCCCGACTGCCGACAACTACAGTGGAGGCCAATGATTAGGCCTCACGCTAGTTGGCCCTAGCAAAGTCAAAGCTCTCGATTAGCAGCATCCATGTTGCCCACCTCCAACACGCCTCCCTCCTCCTCACTACCACCTCCATCCACCTCAGCAACCGTGTCGCCCTGGTTGAGTTGGAGAGCATGTGGCGGGGAAGGGCGGGAGAAGAGGCAAGATGCGTCTGGCGTAGAAGAAGGCGACGAGGATGAGAAGAAGGCAAAGCGGAGAAGATGGTGCACCTAGGTGATAGGGAATCCAGTGAATCGACGATGGGGAATCCAGTGAGTTGGCGGTGGTCGCCCTGTGAATGCGCAACTAATACCCAAATCCCCTGTGCGGTGCCCCCAAATCGTGGTCTTTTCCCTCCCTCCCTCTGTTACTTATACCCCTCTCTCTGTTCTCCGCATAGCGTGCCTAGGCGGCTGACTCCAGCACCTCGACGTTGCCTGGCCGCCTAGTCAAATGTTGAACCGAGCTCGCCTACCGCCGCCTGTGACTGCCTTGCACCTCCTCGCCAACTAGCCACCTAGCCAGTCAACTACCACCCAAGGCACGACAAAGCCATGCCACCCAACGACTAGATGGTGCCTAGGTAGCCGCCTAGATCGCCTTCTTGATCACTAATGTGATGTGGGGCGATGGTTAGTGATGTACAACAAAAATAATAGGCTCATGGGAAGAAGAGGCTAGCACAAAGATGTCATATAAGTGTTTGCTAATATCCACCTATATACATTGTGCAGAACTTGGTGCCTATCAAAGTGCCAACTAGCTAATTAGGGGCTAAAATAATAAAAACGGTGTCTAACCATATTCATATGTTTTTGTTATTTGAATACAAGATGAATTAAATAGCATGAATACAAGTCGCATATGTACTCAATTCAGTCGGATGCGGATACCATATAACTCATGTAATTACAAGATATTGTCCTCGTACAAAAAAAATTAATAATCGTATGTCATTGATTTAACCTAAAGAAACATGGCTTCATTTAAAAGTTTTAAATTCAACTAACTATACATAAAGATGCCGAATTCGGATTTGGATACGAATAGCTAAGATAAATAGCATTTTGGACAGTAAAAAATAGACCAACGCACATGCTATCTAATAGCATTTTAGATTAATTTTTCCTTGCCGTTTTTATACGTAGACTCTATAAACCGAAAACTACAATAAAAAATCCAACCCTAGTTTTTACATCTGTTATTTTTGTGAGTTTTGTAAGTTTTAATCCAATAGAATTTTTGTTTAGGTGCTGATTATTATATTCCTTTACGTTGTTTAATTGTTATGTTATTTTCTTTGTTTCATCCGAATTATATTCATCTAAAAAAAGTTAGTTCGGCCGAAAACTCCCCGCGAAGATCCATTCTGGCCCCGTCTCTTGCTAGTTGCGCCTGACTTCCACATGCAAACACTAGCCAAATTGCTCTCCAACCTGTTTGATCTGAATTAGCCCACAAGAAGTTGGATCCGAGCCCACACTTGAAGGGTTTGTGTCGGTGCCTTCAATTCGAGCCAAGTTACCTTCGGTTGTGTGTTTCAAACTGCTTCAACCGAGCACAAAATTATAGATTACTAGCGCTGCGGTTTGGTTAATTCTACTAGCTTGCATCTTACACTGCAGCATTAGCCGTTGAGCACTTTGAGCATAGGTTGAGCTTTATTAATATTTTCCTTTGAAGCATGAGACTAGCTATTAACATTGCATTAAAGACTGCTCTTGAGTATTTCACACCTTGCTAAATATTTATGACTTGTGCAAATTCAAGGGACAACGAAACCTAGTCTGGCCTTTGAGTTAAGAAAAAAAGGAGGCAGCCGATAAAAAAAAGAAAAAGAAAAAGAGAAGCCACAGCTTGAGCATAAAAAAGAAAGAAAGAAAGAAAAAGCAAGTATTGGTCGAATTTGGGTGAGTTCTTATTCCATAAACTTAGATTGTCCAATTTGATTTTTTGAGCAATTGTGTCCTTACATTTATATCATTGCAATTGGCTAGCATCTCTCCTAGTACTTAGTGCAAAACGAGCTATTTAATCCTCAATTTTAAATTGCCTCTATTTAGCTCATTCATTTGTTTGCATTGGGTCACATTGATCTTTGCATGTGTATTCATACATTTCACTTAAACCTTTTAGATCAGCACTTAGGCAAAATATTCTAACTTGGATTATTACTTAACTTTATAACATTAAGAATTTCAGATTGCATAGGATATACACTCTAAACCAAGCTCCACTAAATAACCGGTGTTGTGCAATGTGAACACTCTTATATTCGCTTTATCATCATGTTGTTCTTGTAGCTTGTACTAAGTGTAAGTTTTTATTGGTCTTAATTTACTTCGGAAAGGTAAGAACTTTACTTGTGAGAGAAAAGAGTGAGATCGAGTGATTTATACTAATCATCCATATACCTTGTTATTACTTGTGTTTTCTTTGTACAATCTAACCATGTCAAGTGGAGAAGATAACTATAGTGAGGAGCATGAAGTTAATCTTAATGCTCCGGTGACTCGTTTTTAACATCAGGCATTGAGAAGTACATTGCAACAAGAATTTATAGCTGACACCACTGCGATAGGGGAACAACTTAAGTCAGATATGCAAGATCTCTGCTTGAACTCAAAGTAGATATGCAGCTCAATTAACATATGAACGTGTTACGGAGGAACATTGTGAACGATGTTGTGCGAACACTTCGACCACAACAAGAAAAAGAAAGTGTTCATCTTGTGGCTGCCCTTCCTCCATGTGATGAGGGAGTGGCTGCTGCCCGAGGTGGTCAAGAAGCTCAAGAAAGGCGAGACCGTGTGGTGGCAAATGCCATTCGTCCACCCCCACTTGGGAGAGGTGAAGGGGCGGCTTCCATGGTCCAGGAAGGGGCCATGGACATGGAGGCCATGGTGGGGGAGCACCTTGCTTCGATGACGACGACTTTCTCTACTACAACGACGACTATCGCCACCATAACCACTACGACGATGATCGACCAAACGAGGAGAAGTTTGGTAAGCTTAAATTTACTATGCCAATATTTTTAGGTACACATGACCCTGAGGATTACCTCACTTAGAAGCTCAAGGTGTACAAAGTGTTCTGTCTACATAATTACTCCGAAGAAAAGAAAATACACATGGTTGCACTTGAATTCACTGATTATGCACTCATATGGTGGGAACAAGTTCAAAACCAAATGAGAGAGTACGACGAGACTCCCATCACTACATGGGAAGAGATGATGTACCACATGCGAGCGAGGTTTGTTTCTAAACATTATAAACGTGATTTATTTGACAAATTGCAGCAAATAAAGCAAGTAACTTTCACGGTGGAGGAGTACTATAAAGAGATAGAAATGGTCATGATTCGAGCTAATGTATATTAACAAAAAGAACAAACAATGACTCAATTCCTTGCTGATTTGCACCCTTTCATCAAGCGCATCATTGAATTTTATTCTTACGACAACATGGTGAAATTGGTATATCAAGCAACTAAGGCTGAAAGACAAATGCAAAACAACATGAGAGAAACAAGAACATCAGCCTACATGCCCTGTTCAGCACCTACAGGAGGTAAAACAACATCCCATTTTAATTATTTTAAAGTTAGCCCATCTAGTGGAAGTTTTGCTCCTAATACACGTGCTACACCAAGCGAGAAAAATGCTATAATACCAATTGCCAAGAAGAGTCTAGCACATTCGTCTTCATCTTCAGTGGGTTCTACAGGAAGAAGTAGTGCCATCCAATGCTTCAAATATCTTAGATAAGGTCATATGCAAAAGGATTGTCCAAATAATAAGGTCATGTTGCTATTGAAAAATGGAGAGTATGACACTACTAGCGAGGAGGAAGGTGAGGCCCTTGCTAATTTTGTAAGATTTAGAGACGTACATGAGAAAGGACAAGGATAGGAGGCAAATGAAGATAGTGTTTGTGATCCCGAGGCTAGCCCTATACTTGTGTGTACACCGACGATGTTGAGTGTGTAAGCAAAATCAAAGCATGAATAGGGTTGCAATCATTTCTAAATATGGGCTCAGGTGAGCAAGAATGGTGGTATTGAGAGACCATGTGGTAGTGACCCCATGTGTGTGATGAGTAATTGACAGTGGTTTAGGTGAGTCGAGTTTGGGTTGAATGGTTCGGACCATGTCGTTGCGTGGTGCAATGGACTCGGTCGGACTTGGTCAAACCTGGTCAAAGGGTTTAAGTTGCATATTCTAATGATTTGACAGGTTGGACTTCATCATGCGTAAGTATGATGTTTTGATCATATTTATGCTCTCATGTATCGAGCGGTGCTATTTGATGTGTTTCTTGTCTGTGTTGGCTGCAGGACATCGAGGCGGAGTCGTGGTGAGACACGAGATGACCGGACTAGGCGCAGGTGGCGCTGAGGTCAGAACGGTCGGATGTGTCGAAGACGACGGAGATTCGATGTGGTTGCGAGTCGTGGACGACAAGGAACGCGGAAGCTTCCCGGAAGGTGCAGGAGGGGCGTTTCGGTAAAAACGCAAAGCTGCAAAGGCGGGAGCCGGTTCCATTCGGTGTTAGCAGGCGTAACGGGTTGGAGACCCGTTAGCCAAAGGCTATAAATAGGTGGGAGGGGCTGCATGCACCTCCATGGCTTTGGGAGAAAGTTGGGGTTTGCTTTGGTCAAAAGAGTCTTTAGGAGGTAGTTTTGCTTTGGGCTTTAGTTGGTAGAAGAGGTAGGATTCTGTTGAGAGCTTGTCCCCTTCGTAGCTTCTCTGTGTGTTCCTCCCAAGAAGCATATGAAGCTCTTGGTGATCTTGAGGATGGAGAGGGAGAGTGAGGAGATGCATTGAGAGTCTTGTAATCATTCCTTTTGTTCTAATGTCCATGCGTATTGGGACTCCTCTGTAATCCTTTTGCTTCAATGAATGGAAATCTGAAGTTTTTCTCCCGTGCTCTCTGATTTTGAGTTTCGTGATTTCTTGTTGTTTGTTGTTGGGGAGTGCCAAAATGGGTTGCTATGACGTGGGAGATGCTCAAAAGTCATTTGGCTATTTAATCCCAAGAGCAAATAGAGTTTGATTCCAGATTTAGTTTTTGAGCCCTCCCTGTTCTTCATTTTCTCCTTCTAGGGTTTAATGCAAATCTTGATTCCCTTCGCGAGATGGCTTGAAATTTGACATGGAGAGTCCAGAAGCTATTCAGTAGCTATCCTCAAAGTTTCATAGCCAAAGGATCAAAGATTAGGGAGTAATTTGGTTTTTGGCTCAGCTCTTGCAAGTTTTCAGATTTTTGCTATAATATGAAATTCTTGTTTCTAGGGTTGATTTGTTTGTTCTCTAGAGTCTCCTTGCTATTGAGTATGTATTGGTGATGTTTTGGGCCAAAAAGAATGGAAGAATTCCATCATTCTCATGGTTTTTCAAAGATCTGGATATTTGCTGTCTGAAAATCCTGTTTGCTGATTTCTTCGTGCGGTACTACCGCTCCTCGAGAGGTACTATCGCTTTCGGCTCAGCAGTACTACCGCCCAGCGGTATTACCGCTCGTCTCAGCGGTACTACCGCTTGCAGTCTAACCTGCTCTGAAATTATTTTTCTTGACTGTTTCTTTCTGGATCTGGTTTATCCTTATTGCTGTGACTTCCAGTAGTGCATATCTTCATAACTTCCATAGCTATTGGAGAAGAAGCATAAGTGTGGATGTTTGAGGGGCGAATTTAATTTTAGAAAGCGACATTCACCCCCCCCCTCTGTCGCCATTTCGGTCCAACAGGTGTTTTAATGCAAAAAGAAAACCAGTTGCATACTTTAGGGAGAAACTTAGCAGTGCACAATTGAACTAATCTGTTTATGACAAAGAATTATATGCTCTTGTGCGATTTTAGAGAGTTGTCAATATTATCTTTGATCTAAAGAATTCATTATTCATTTCGATCATCAAGCTTTGAAATACTTGAAAGGTCAAACTAAACTGAATTGTAGACATGCTAAGTGGGTTAAATTCATTGAAATTTTTCCATACATTGTTAAATACAAGAAGGACAAAGATAATATGGTAGCTAATGCATTGTCTAGAAAAAATGTGCTTTTAACTCAGTTGGAAGTAAAGATACCTGGTTTAGTCCACATGGTTTGTACACTCAACTTCCAATTCGTAGTGCACCTTGGGAAGATATTAGCATGGATTTTATTTTAGGATTGCCTAGGACTAAGTAGGGGAGGGATTCTGTGTTTGTAGTTGTTGATAGGTTCTCTAAAATGGCTCATTTTATTCCTTATCATAAAAGCGATGATACGTCATATGTAGCTAACTTGTTTTTCAGGGAAATTATGAGATTGCATGGCATGCCAAGAACCATTGTTTCAGATCACGATGTTAAATTTATGAACTATTTTTGGAAGACTTTGTGGATCAAGCTAGGACAAAGTTACTCTTTTCAACAGCTTGTCACCCTCAAACCGATGGACAAATAGAGGTGGTGAACCGTACTCTTAATGCTGCTACGGACAATAATCAAAAATAATTTAAAAGAATGAGAAGATTATCTACCGCATGTTGAATTTGTATATGATAGAGCGGTGCATTCTACAATTTAATTGTGTCCATTTGAGGTGGTATATAGCTTTAAACTGACCATGCCACTTGATTTACTGCCACTTCCATTACAAGAACATGCTAATTTGGAAGCTTCGAAACGTGTTGATTTTGTGATCAAGCTCCATCAAAAGACTAAAGAGGTAATTGAAAAGAAGGTACGTGCTTATGCTTCTAAAGCTAACATGATCAGATCTAGAAAGAAATTGCTATTTGAACCAGGTGACTTAGTGTGGGTACATCTTCACAAAAAACGCTTTTTGGAGAAATGCAAATTAAAGTTGATGCCCTGTGGTGATGGTCCTTTCAAAGTACTCACCAAGATCTAATGCATACAAGATAGAGCTTCCAAGAGACGATTATGGAATAAGTACTACTTTTAATGTTGCTAACTTGTCGCCATTCTTTGGGCAATACGATACAGAGTCGAGGACGACTCCTTCTTAAGAGGGGGAGGATGATGAGAACATCCCTACTATTCCCACGTCTACCTCTCCAAATTGTTTAAGTGTTTATAAAGCATTAAAAGGTCCAATGACTAGAGCGAGAGCCAAGCTTTTAAATAAACATATGAATTTGTTTCTTAATGAATTTTCTTGTATTTATGAGAATAGTATTCTATCTTATGCAAGCTCTTTGTGTATTCTCAGGTTTAAACATATTGAAGACTTTGGAGCCATGAGGGAGATGGAGATTGGGAACCAAAACCATGGAGTATAAGATGATCCGACGTCTTTCAGCTAGGACTCTAGTAGCAAATCCAAGCATCCAAGAGAGTAGTTCCATGCGGTTGGTTACATGCAGCCGGTTCAAGGAGAGGTCCATGTAACATGCAAAGTCTTTCTGGCTGAAGTCATGTTGGACTTGGTCTTGTATTTTGTTTTATTGTTGAGAGTCTGAACCCTGTTGGTTGTATTGAGTCCTGACATCAAACCCTATTGGTTGTATTGAGTCCTAACGTGTTAGACTCGGTTATCAAGTTGATTTCGGTTCACTTGGCCGAGTCAACTAGGCATCGACTTTAGGCCCATTGTGCGGGCAAGAGACTAGGAGTAGCGCCTATATATTTGTACGCTATTTTATTTTGAGGAGCGACCACCTTTATGAAAAATAATATATTGATTTGCGATTGTTTCATTCTTCTTGATGACCAATGTCGTCAATAGGGAAATTTGATAGTTCTTGCTAATCAAGATCGTTCAACCTTTCCGCTGGAAATTGAGAGCGCGATAGGGCTTTGCTTGGTGGTCGTGAAGTTTGGCGTGTGTGTTCTTGCGAATTAAGAGTGTTTGTTCTCTCCTCTCTCTCTTAGGATCCAACCACCCATCCCCTCTACTTCCCCATCTCCTCGCGCATTCTGGCCACCCTTCTCTCTTTGTCGCTAGCTCTCCAATGTTGCAGTCACTCAAACAACCGACCTACTCCTGGAAAAGAAAAGAAAAGTGAAAAAAAAATTGCCTTCCCACTCGTCCGTGCGTGCCACTCGGCCCAATCCCCACTGTCCCCTTGCCTTCCCACCCGAATCCACCCACCTCCCCGCTCCGCCTACCGCCGCGATGGATGCCGCCGAGGTGTCGGACCTCCAGGCACGGGTCACCACGACCATGCACACGCTAAACCATGGCACACACCCTTCGCCCGCCTCGTCGCCAACCAGTGGCTCCTCGGCCTGTAGCACTCGCCGTAGGCATGGGAGCTGGCGACTGCGCTGCTCACGTCCCCGGATCCCACCCCGCCCGCTGACCACCTCTTCTTCGCCGCTTAGATGCTTCGTCGGAAGATCAGTCTCCCGGGGCGCCGCTCTCCCACCCCGGCGCGTCACTCCTCGACGCGCTCCTCCTAGCCGCGCGCCGGTTCTACTTGGGGCCCCTGTGGTTGCTCATGCAAATCTACTTGGCCCTTGCGGCGCTCGCGCTACGTGTCGTGGAAGGCGTGGATAGGCTGTTCGCCCTGATGTGGCACCTGTCCAACCCCACCATGCTGGAGCTGCTCACCGTGTTCCCTGAGGAGGTGGCGCAGGACCAGAGCGGCAACACGGGGGTTGACACCACTACGTGGTGTAGGTTCACAGGCGAGCTCCTCACGCACGCGCCCGCCGTGCTCAAGTTCCTTCTAACTCAGTTCGAGAAGGCACCCGCGGACGACGGGGCCCCCCTCCATGAGCGCAACTGCATAATCCTATGAAACCTTCTAAGCTGGGTACATATGTGCCTTCCTTTGTTTTGTTTTGTGCTCGTCTTACGCTAAGAGAAGCGACAACATTGTAGGTCAGCACCGGATGCTTCTCGGAGATGCCGGTGACTGCACTCGCCGCACACCCACTTCTCACTTTTGTGTTCAACTCCCTGCAAGTGCGAACAATGCACCCATCAATTCTTTATAAGCTCGTAAAAGTGTACTTCGAGGGATTAGTTGTGCATACACACGCTCACATGTTGTTTCGTTCTTATGTGGCCAATGAAGGTATCCTTCTCATTTGATGTGGCCATAGGGGTTATCACCGAGCTTGTCAGCCAGCACCAAGTAAGTTATGTTCTTCTGATTCATTCTGCAGGATTCTGTACTACACTGGTGTAATCAATTGGTCAATTTGGTAGTTGCATGAAATAGTGGTTGAATTGGGCTTTGTTAGCTAATGCCAAGTTTTCACACAGTCCTCCACCTTTTGTTGCAGTGAGTATTTCTTTTCAATTAAAACTGTAGTATTTGGGAATTGGTATGTGCTATGGAATGGTTTGCACAATTCAGGTTGCTTTGTTCTGTTTGTGTTAAGACACTGATTTAATGCTTGAATAACTTGAACCAACTAATACATGACTCATTTGGGATTAAATTTTGTGATGTTTAGAGCATCATTTAGTTCATGAAGTATGTTTTTCCTTAAATATCTATATGACATGAAGATTAAGATCGGAAGCGTTGCAATACTGACCCTCTTTCTCGTTTTTTTATCTCTTTGACAATATCTGATAAATTTATTCTGTATAAAATGTGATTCTTGAACATACCAGCAGGTTCAAGTTTTGATTTTTCCACATGCACACACTAATGCATTTTGTGCTGCTTTTGTGGTTGGTGCTTTGAGAAGCTCTAGTGGAATGGTATGAAGTAGGAGCACATTACCTGAGTTAATGATTTGCATGCTCCTTATTTTTCTTTTTTCACTATATCTTGTCATGTATTGAATTGCCCTTACTAAGTAGTTAACTTGTAACTTTATTGAATATACAATTGTACTATAAAGTTTTTGTATGGCTACTGTTCCATTGATGAATTGTTGTTTTACAAAATACTGTTCTATTAATATACTATCAACTCATAATAAACTGAGAAATCCTTTACTATATGCTACTATCTGGTTGTAGGATTTATCTCAGACTTTTCTGAGTAAGATGATGTACATCAGAGAAGTTCTTCTTCTACCAACTTTAGCCAACAGAAGTGAGAAGATAATTTCTAGTCTTACTTGTTTAATGTGTGAAGTTGACTAGGTACTAAGTTCCTCTCGTCATTTTTATGACTTCATTGCAACGCATGGGTCTCTAATTAATCTGTTATAAAGTGTTGACTGGCTAATGACTCCTGATAAATTCAGTCAAGAGATATTAAGCAAAATTTGTATTTTATTTTTAGACATATAATTAATATTTTTGGTGTAGATTCCTTGTGTACGCTTGCTAGTGTGCCAAACTTGTTGCAAATCCTCAATCTCGGAACTTCTGAATCCCCATCTCGAACTTGTTCCTCCAATCATCCCCTCTCCTTCGCTCTCCTTCCTTTCTCAAGTGACGAAGTTTGGGAGGCGTTGAAGGATATGGGTGAGCTGAAAGCCCCAGGGGCTGATGGCATGCCGGTGGTTTTTTACAGAAAATTCTGGTCTCTTGCGGGTGAAAAGGTCAAAGAAGAGGTTCTTCTTTGTGCTTAATGGGGCTGCGATGCTGGAAGGGTGGAATGATATCATTATTGTTCTTATCCCAAAACCAAGTCACCGGAGAGATTGAAGGATCTTAGGCCAATCAGCTTATGCAATGTAGTGTACAAGCTCATCTCTAAAGTGCTAGCAAACAGACTGAAGCTGGTGCTCCCGGAGATCATTTCGCCATCTCAGAGTGCCTTCGTGCCTGGTAGACTTATTACTGATAATGTCCTGCTGGCATATGAGCTCACACACTATCTAAGGCAAAGGAGGTGGGGAAAACAGGGGGTGGCTGCAATTAAGTTAGACATGAGTAAGGCATATGACCGTGTTGAGTGGTGTTTTCTGGAGAAGATGATGCTAAAATTGGGGTTCACAGAGCCATGGGTGGAAAGGGTGATGAAGTGCGTTAATACAGTGAAGTACTGCATCAAGGTCAATGGGGATTACTCATGCAACATCCACCCACAGAGGGGTCTTCGCCAAGGGGACCCTTTGTCGCCCTATCTTTTTATTCTTTGTGCGGAGGGTTTGTCAGCAATGTTACAGAAGGCAGAAGCGGAAGGCAAGATTGAGGGCATTAGAGTGTGCAGGGAAGCTCCAAGGATTAATCATCTATTCTTCGCTGATGACTCTCTGATTTTGATGAGAGCTTGTAGAGGAGATGCTCAGGAATTGAGGAGGATTTTGCTGGCTTATGAGCGAGCCTCAAGACAAGTAATCAATAGGGATAAATCGTCTGTTCTGTTTAGCCCAAACACTGACTCTGTTGATAAGGATGAGGTGAGACAGGTCCTTGACATCATGCAAGAAGCAAAGAGCGAGAGATACTTGGGGCTACCAGTTTCTATTGGTAAATCAAGAAAGAAAGCTTTTGAATATATTAAGAGGAAAGTATGGCTTCGTATTCAAGGGTGGCAGGAGAAATTGCTTTCTAAGGCTGGCAAGGAAATCCTAGTAAAGGCTGTGGCCCAAGCAATCCCAACCTACGCTATGTCATGTTTTGAGCTGACGAAAGGGTTGTGTGATGAGTTGAACTCTATGATTGGCAGGTGGTGGTGGAGCCAGAATGATAAGAAAAATAAGATCCACTGGTTGGCCTGGGATAAGTTGACACTCCCTAAGAATAAGGGGGGATTGGGCTTTCGGGATCTTTATTTGTTCAATATGGCCATGCTGGCTCGACAAGCTTGGAGGCTCCTGATGTTGCCGGATACTTTGTGTGGCCAAGTGCTTAAAGCAAAATATTTCCCCAATGGTAGTATTCTGCAGTGTGCGGTGCAGGATGGGATTTCTTACACTTGGAGGAGCATACTCAAAGGTGTGAATCTTCTGAAACAGGGGCTCGTATGGCGCATTGGCAATGGTGAGTCGGTGAATATCTGGACGGATCCCTGGATTCCACACGGCAGTACAAGGCGTCCTGTTACAAATAGGGGGGCAACTGTTTTGACAAAGGTGGCTGAGTTGATGGACCCGAGCTTGGGTTCATGGGATGAGTCCTTAGTGCAGGATGTTTTCTCAGAGCTTGATGCTGAGGCGATCCTAAAATTGAGAGTGAACCAGGATTTGGTAGATAGACCGGCTTGGCATTTTGAAAAGAACGGAATCTTCTCGCTTAAGTCGGCATATAGATTGGCGATTCGAGCAGGAGAATGAGCTTGGTAGAAATGCACTAGTTCTCGAGCCACACCCAAATGGGGACTCCCAATTCGGTGGGATAAAATTTGGAATATGGAGGTCCCAAACAAAGTGAAAATGTTTCGTGGCGCCTAGCCCATAATAGTCTAGCAATTCGCGAATTTGAGCCGTAGGGGATGAAGGAGGATACCTGTGCCCCATGTGTCATAGGTGGATGAAGACTGTGGGCATCTCTTTTTAGGTGTAAAGGAGTTAAAGAGTCTTTGAGAGGGCTAAATTTAGAGGAGTATCGCATTACCTTAGCAGATAGTCATTCGGGCGTGAGTTCTTGAGGAGAATCTGGTCATTCCCACACCAACCCAAATACAAATTGTGGTTCTTCTGTGGAGATGGTGGTGGTGAGGAATAAGGTGAATCTTTGGAGAAAAAGATTGACATGTCCTCGAGGTCTGCTCTCTTGTAACCTTCTATGTGTCGAATTTGAAAAGGGAAGGAAAACAACGAAGAGTCGCAACAAGTCGGTCTCAAGATGTGGCAACACACCTAAGATTTTATAAGATTAATATTGATGGCTCCTTTAAAGCTGATTCGGGTCACGGAGGTTGGGGTTTTATCGCAAGGGACAGTGTTGGTGAGTTCCTTCAGGGGGGTTGTGGCAATCAGTGCAGAGTGGATAGCCCTTTCCAAGTCAAGCACTCGCGCCCATGCATACCGCAAAGGATAGCGTATTTGGGAATGTCAAGAATTATCCTGGAATCTGATGCGGCTGACCTAGTGCGGGGTTTGACTTCGCTGGACCTTGATCAAAGTGTGCATGGAAGCCTCCTCAAGCAAATCAGAGATCTTATTGGCTCTTCCTTTGATTACTGCAGCATTCGGCATTGCCCGAGAAATTGCAACAAGGTGGCTGATCGCCTTGCAATGTATGGGGCGAGCGTGGTTAGCTCTGGCTCAATGGAGTTTATGAGTCAAGTCCCCACTTTTGTTTCCAGCTTGGTCTCCAGTGATCTGTCTGGAGATAGTGTTTAAAGGAAACAAGTTTTCCAAGATTAAAAAAAAACTTCACCTACCATTCAGTTCAAAAAAAAAAACTTCCCAACCAATTAAAATTCTGGAAGCTCTTCTCTCGTGGTCGCCGTCCTCCTCCTCCTCCCCTCCGCTGGACTGGCGCGGAACGCAGATCCATCCGGGCTCGACGGTTTCTTTGGTTGGCAAGGAACCCCGCTCTCCAGAAGGTTCTAGAAGCTTCGAGGATGCCGAGCTGGGCAGGCCGCCCCGCCGCCGCCGCCTCCCTCCTCGCCCCACTCCTCGCCGCCTCTTGCCTTCTCCTCGTGACCGGATCGCATCAGGTGCATCTGTGCTAGTATTACCCCCACACACACACACTTTACTGGATTGTAGATTTGTACGCGCAATTCTTGCTTTTTCCAGTTTGTTACGATGCATATTGCTACTTATTTTCGTGTGTAATTAAGCTTTAGATTGCTTAGATTTGGTAAGTGAAGGAAAAAACTGGATTGCAAATTTAGAGCTTGTGCTGGATTTGTGGGCAGTATTCGTGCTAATCCTAGTATTTCTTACTAGAGGTTATGTGAGTTGTGCGAGGCCTATAAATTGTCCTGCCATGCGTGTGGTTTCTTACAAGATCGGTTGCAAGTTGACAATTTTCTAAACCAGTCGAGGTGATCTAAGTCCATCCATGGTCCAAACCTTAGAGCAAAATGTTCCTGAATTCTAATTGGCTATGCATGTTGAGTGGGCTTGTTTGCATGAATCTATGTTCTTATGGTAGCCGTACTGCCGTGGATTATTAGATATACCGTATTGTGTTTCAATCATCTCTTTCCTTGGTCTTGCCACTGCCAGTGCCACACTAGCAGTTACCATTTTTTGATGTTTGCCATGAGTACTTTCTAGAAGAATGTTGCACACTTGGGGTTCTATATGTATTAACTGAATGAGCAAACGTGTTTCCAGAAAATTTCATTAGTTTTTGCAAATATTCGTATATTAATTATGTAAGCATTTTGTGACCTGCATAAAATAACCTTAATTTTATCAAAGTGTAACTTCCACTTTACTGTTAGGCTTGCTTGATTTTTGTCTTTAATGTTAAGATGAATACCTTATTTCCTCAGTCTTTTGGCTAATTTGGACATTTTTTTATGCTCTAGGAATTCCATGAAGCTGCTGGATCCAGGTACGTAACTTAAGCTCACGAAGTAATTGCTACTCATGGAAATTTGTCACTTACTGTTTTATTCTGCGCATACCACAGTAACCACACAAAATAAGATCCTCATCTAGATCCTCCTAAAGTTGTACTTTTTTTATTCTGTGCTTGGCACTAAAAATAAGGTCCTCACCTAGATCCTCCTAAAGTTGTTCATTCCTTATAGCCCTAACTAAAGGTGAAAATGGACCTGCCTTACTCACAAAATGCTAAAAAGTTTTGTGTAGAGTTTGAGACACAATACTGAATAGTTTTGTGTTTTCACTTGATGCCAGAATTCTTCTTCAAACAAATCCACACACACACGAGGTGCATTGCTCAAGGGAAAGGAGCCGTGCAGCTTGGAAAGCTATTGATGAGGTAGGACATGCAATATGACTGCTCGCTGCATTGGTGCATCCATAACAGTGTTACAGGTTGAGCTCACTCTTTTTAATGCAGTATTTGATGCCCTTCGTGGAAAAAGAGAAATATGAACTCCCAAGAAAATGTAGGCTTCATCCCGATAATGACATGTTTCGGGAACAAGAGCAACATAAGATTCATTTTGATGTAAATGAATGGCGTTGTGGCTTCTGCAAGAAAGCCTTTCGAGCAGAGAAGTTCATCGATCAGCATTTTGCTAACCGGCACAATAATCTTCTGGATAATGTACACTTCTTACTAAATTTCATGATTTGTTTTATTCATCAATTCCTTAATTATATTTGTTTCTTATGTGTTTACTTAATAGTAATTTGCTATAGTTTTGGCGGCCCTCACCACAAGTGTTTTTTTTCTTCTTTTTGGTCTGTTCCTTCCATTTATTGATAAAACACAGGCAATGTTAAATAAGATGATTATTTTTGGCATTTTTCTTTGGTTATGCATTTCAAGTTCCAATATTAACAATTTACATAACATGCTCTAGGGTACTTTCTTGGCTATTCATTTCCAAGTACCAAGTTGACTTGTTTGATATATCCTGGTCTTTGGGGGGGGGGGTATAATTCTTGTCATTAGAATATCATTTACCATGGTAAATCTTATACTATTTCCTTAGAGTCAAGGAAGATGCTTGGCTGACCTATGTGGAGCACTTCACTGTGATCTGATGATGGAGTTCAAGAAACCAAAGAGTAAATGCAATGCAGCTGTGGCTGCAAGGAACCGCCATCTTTGTGAGGTTCTTATCATGTTGTTTTTACTGCTCAAAATTTCTTTACTTGTTTGGTTTTGTGCTATTATTGTAGCATGTAAGATACATATCCCTATGCTAATATTTCTATCCTGCAATTTTTTAGCTTGTACTGTTTGTGTAACACTGGTATTCCCATTTGTCATTCTACATATCTAGGTTTGCAGTAGACAAAGGCTAGACATATTTTATCACTCCTTTTATCTGGTAACTATTTTGATATTGTCGTTTTTACCTTTAAAACTACTGTTCTGCACTGTGGTACTGAAAAGCAGCATCAGTTCAGCCTTCTGGTGTGTTTAGTTTGTAAATTGGATGCAATTGTTGAACTACTGAACTTGGTATATAGATTTACATGTTTGTCTAGCTCTGAATCAACTAGTAGACTGGTTGTTGTACCTGCTTGTATATAAGCACTATTGATATGATCTTCACTCTTTATTGTAGAATTATCAAAGATTGCTGCATATTCCTTTGGTTCTGTTAATTTAGTTTGGTACTTTGGTTCATATGGTCAATCTATAGATGTGCTATATAGCTAGCATTTTCTGGTGTATTTGTGATGGCAATATCAAACTCCCTTTGCTTCTGCTAACAGAGCCTTGCAGACAGTTGCTTTCCTATTAATCAAGGGCATTCCGCCAGCCGTCTTCATGGTAAGTGAGTTCTACTTGTTTTTTTCTATTGAGTGCTACTTGAATGTAATGAATCATACACTCATATTTCTTTCATGTAGGCTTCTTGCTGATGCAGCTTGTTTTGCAGAATTTTTCTTGCGCCAATTCTGTGATGCTCACGCTTGCAGTGGGGGATCTAAACCTTTCCCCAAAGGTGGCAGGGTGAGCAAATTTCTACCTAGAAAATCTTTGATTTCATGTACTGATTTTGAACCTATTGCTTTGTTATTAAGCTTTGTATTGACCAATAAAGATATATCTGAAAAACATGACCTTTCAAGGCAGCTGATAACATTTTAAGTGAGTTAACATAATTTGGTTGTTATCCTTAATTTCTTATCCATTGGAGCCTTATGATTTTTTTTTGTAACATAAGATATTTCATTTTAATATGTTGTTAATCCTTGTAGAATGACTAGAACCTACGTTGCTACGCATTGCAATTTGAGATTTAGTATGCTGTATATCTTTGTGAATGACTAGAATCTACATTACCTCATATTGCAATTTGAGATTTTCAAACAATCACATAGCATTACACTTTTAACATGTCAGTTGTGCCACTGTAGTTCACACTCGTGGATGCAGATATTTCATGGTCAATGAACATAACTATTAGCATCTGAACGCAACCCTTGCATCTCTTTTTCTGGATTCAATTTCTGGAAAATTTTCCCGTGGAACTATGGACTATCTATTTGATAAAAGAAAAAATCTCCATTCATCTTATTGTTAATTTTTACCCCTTTGTGCAGAAACAAACAAACAGATTCTACTTGGCTCTCTGCATCTTGACTGTGCTACTTTTGCCCCTGTTTTATCTCATAGTATTCTTGCACCAGAGGTTTGTGCCATTTGTTTTGTGAATGAGAACTTTTTTTGCTTTGAGCATTTCCAGGACTGTAATCATTTTTTTGTTGTGCAGGGAAATGAGGAAAGGTGTTCAAGATTTAAAAAGAATTTCAAAATTTGGGCACAAGAAAAAGCCGTCCTAGTTGTAAGTTTCCTCCCTGTACCCAAGCATCCTAAAAGATCTATTCACCATTTTGTTCATGGTACTCATGATAGCGACTAGCTACCCTGTGGTATTTTATCTCTTCACGTGTCCTTCCCCCTCTATGTCAAGATGTCTTAAGTTCTCTTAATAGCTACTGTTTAGATTGTTGTGTATTTTTAAGGAAAAGTGCATATTATCCCCCCAAACTACCGCTTTGGTCTAGTTTTTCATATTTTTAATGCATGTGTCATGCGTGTTCCCTCTGCAGTCCCGCATGCAGATGCAAGCTTCAAGAAGCAAGTATGTGTAATTTTTGTGAGGTTACAGAAGATATTCTTTGCTGTCATGCTCAAACTGAAGTCTTGTTAACCTCAATAGTTCACCCCTAGAAACATGGGGTTTACATGACTGTGTACAGACAATTAATCTCGGAGACTATTGTACATTGAAGAATGAAAAGCTGTATTCAATATTATCCGTAGATCTACTGGCCTGATTTGGACCTTCCTTGGGGGTATGTAATGGAGTAGGAACATTTACATAATTTGCAATGCTTGCCAGAGGTGTTGGTGATACTTAGCAATGTTTTAGTCTCTTTTGACAGGATCCTGCCTAAATGCATAATTTGCAATGCTTGCCGGAGGTGTTTGTGATACTCAGCAATGTCCTAGTCTCTTTTGACAGGATCCTGCCGAAATGCATGAACGTTTTTTTTTCCTTCTAAGCCTAGAACAACAATGGGATTCTCGATTCTGAATTTCTGGTACTATGTGACACTCCAAACAACTATGACGAGTCCCCCATGCATAAAATGTCAGTGATATATTGGAAGCTGTGGTTGCCAGTAGAGTTCATACAGATGCCATGTGTGCCCAACGCGTTGCAAATATGGTGCTCATTTTAAACCCTTCGCGGCGTTCATTCACGATGCTGTTTTTTCTCAAAGAATTTAATGTGCTTTTTTAAAATGCAAACCACATTCAGGAAGTTTGCTTGGGAAATGCTTGCACAGGCATGACGCAGCTTAGTCCATGTTTAAAGTGCCGTTTGAAATAGCTCTGGCTTCTGAACCAGAAGCCGAAAGTCAAATCAAATGGAAGCGGCTTCTAGGGACCGGTACACGCCCTCTGGCTTCTCGCCGTCTCCACACCCCCTTCCCCGTCTCCGACCGCCCTTGCCTCTGTCTTTGTGCCACCCTTGTCATTGTCTCTATGCCTTCCCCCCTCTGACTCTGTGTTGCCCTAGCCTTCTCCTCTCCCTCCCGTCTCTGTGCCGCCTTCACCTCTAGTCGCCTCTTGACGCTTCACCTCTGCCTTTGTGCTGCCCTCCAGTAATATCCTGAATATACCCTCTCGAGGGCATATGTATAATTAGCGAAAAGAGGATATGTGAAAATAGGATACATTGATGTTTAGAGGAGTTGTTTCCTGGAACAAGTAGTGCGAGGGTGTTGGAATCAGATAAGATCTCGTGCTTTGTAAAAAGGAATCATGGGGAAGAGGTAAACACAAACTCTAGATACCTAGTTTTCTCTTTTTCCCGTCCGTCGTCGCCAGTTGTCGTCGCATGCCGGTAGCCTTTGCTTCAGAAGTCCATCACTACGCACTAGCTCCTCCACTCATCATTGCTGGTCATCTACCATGGGACGCCACGCTCTAGTGTTGGATTCCTTCGCATGTCCACGTCTGTGTTGCAAGACTCACCACATGCAGCTCCTGTGTGTGCACTAGTGCAACTGTGTGGCTGCCACACAGACAACAGAGATTGCAGGCACATCAGCGCCATGTTGCCCGGCCACTCGCCCTGCGTGACGCGTCGCCAAAACATCCCGTGTGTGCAACTCGACGAGTGATGGGGTGACACAGTGCCAAGCTAGGGGAAGCAGTGCCAAACCAAATGAAGATTGGAGAAAAAGAAGTGCAGCGGAAAAAGATTAGAGGGAGAAGGGAAGGGAAAGTGAGAAAGAGATCAGAGTTTTATCGTTCGCTATCCCTTTTTACAAAGCACAAGATCTAATCCGATTTCAACTCCCCCATATGGCTTGTTCCAAGAAACAACTCCCTCTCTAAATATCCACGTATACCATTTTCACATATCCTCTTTTCGCTAATTACGCACATGCTCTTGAGAGGGTATATTCAGGATATTACATTCTATCTCCTTAACAGAATTCAGCCCAGAATTCTACGCCTCACGACTCTAACCAAGAAACATAACTGAACTAAAAATTAAACCACACACATACCTAAAGTGAATAACTCTAGATACTTCTCACGCCTGTGAGACTCAAGTTCCCAAGTTGCTTCCTGCTCGGTCTGATGCATCCAAAGCACCTTGACATACTTCAATATCTTGTACCTCATAACTCGCTCCGACTTCCCCAGAATCTGCTCTGGTCAGGACTCAAAGGTAAGGTATTGCTCAATGGTCAATGTCTAGCGGTAACTCGTGCTCTGGATCTCTCAAATATTTCCTCAATATGGATAAATGGAATACGTTGTGCACACCCCGCATGGACTTAGGAAGGTCTAAGCAATAATTCAACTTCGCAATTCGTGCCACGATCAGGAAATGTCCAGTGTTCCTCGGGCTAAGCTTTCCTTTGGTTCTTTCCTTTGGTACCAAACCACACAATGCCCTTAGTAGGAGACTCATGAGCACTTGATTCCCCCATCACAAACTCCAACTACTGCCTACTCACATCAGCATAGCTCTTTTTATCGGCTCTGAGTGGTAAGCAGATTCTGTCTAATCTCTGCCACTCAATCAATAGTCTGTTGAACACAATTGAGACCCAAGATGGCCATCTCACCAATGGCATCCTAACATAGCGGTGACCTACACCTTCGTTCATACAGGACCTCAAACGGTGCAGCTCAAATGCTGGCATGATATCTGTTATTGTAGGTGAACTCTGTCAGTGCCAAGTGATACTTCCAACTCCCTTTCCATGACAACAGACAGGACCTAAGCATATCCTCAAGTAGCTGAATAGTGCGCTTAGACTACCCATCTGTTTGAGGGTGAAATGCGGTGCTAAGACGAAGTTGCGTGCCCATAGCACTCTGCAAGCTCTCCCAACTTGGAAACAAACTTCGCATCACGATATGAAATCATGTCGATCGGATGATTAAATTTTGAGTTATGAATTTCGTAAGCCTGCTATCTAGAAAATTATCACATTTTAGCAGCACATGTCAGTCTGTAGATTTAAAATAGTAGATAGAATAATATGGACATTTGCTCTATATGAAAAGTGTAGGTAATGTCTAAGGATTCTAGAGAATCTAAGAACATAATTTTTGGACAAGTAAAACAGAAGTTATGAATTTTGGAAGACTGCTGTCTAGAACTGGTTGTTGCTGGACGCGGTCTTGGAAAACTATTGTTTGACTGAATAGATGGTAGAATTGAATTTTTAGCATAACTAGAAAGAGGTAGATAACTTTCTGTAGTTTCTAAAAATGTAATGGATTGCTATAGTTTCATGAGTAGATTAATATATATGAAAATATTAAGCCTGATGTCTAAAAGATGATATATCTATCTTCTAGGTTAAAAACGTGAGTTTAAATGATTTAATCCAGACATGTGGTCAACTAAGAAGTTATACAAAAGTTTGTGTAGATTCTAGAACTAGAATGTTACACCTTCTCCCTCCTTTTGACTTCGCACCGCCTCTGCTTCCCACCGCTTCTCTTTTCTTGCATTTTCTTTCTCATCTAGTTTCTAATTCTCCTTTTTATGATATAGACCAGTTAATAATGTAATAATATAATTGATTTGTTGTGTAATCATGTTATGTGATGATTGCTGTTAAGATTTACTAGTGTAATAATCCTGATGTCTGTTCGAAATTCGCAATGTAATATGCTATGTAATGTTGCCTTAGAAATAGGATCATACTATGTGCAGGGTATTACAATTTACACACTCGGGGCCAATTCATTCATTTGGTCAACCAAATCAGGTCAATCAAAAGCTAAAAGCTTCAGTCAAATCAAACTCCAATACTTTTAGCTGCTACTATTCCATCCTAGCCAAATGCTCTAGTGTTTCAATCATCCCTTAAGATTTCTATTGAATTTTTCCAATAAAGTAAACACATGCTATATATTTTGCTAGATAATATCAACTATCTAGTCCATCTAATTGAAGTCCAAATAGTTCATACATCGTAGTGAATTCTGAGTCCAATTTCATCTTTGTTAGTAGTAAATGATGTTACACTGATATGTACTATGACTAATGAATTTAAAAAGTTTTTTGTGATTACAAGGAAGATGTAAACACACGTACATACACGAGTACACCTAGAATGACTGAGGCAGAGAATAAATCTACAACCTCATATAGTACCTACTAAGGCACATTCGCATTGAGCATAAAAGTGACCCATTAGGATTTAAACCCTAATGCATGGAGTAAGTGGTTCCCAATTCAAAAAGGGATTTTTAGGAATTTCACAGGAACTGTTATTCCCGTGGGACTACTATTGTTCCAAGGTTTGTCCCAACATGATGTTTTGTGGACCTTTTCTAATAAAATATAATAGAAAGCATACAATTAATTGAAAGTAGGACCTACAAAGTTTTCTAGCCTACATTTGCACCAAATATGAGAGATTTAGTGAATAAGAGTACATACATCATCATATAGAAATCACTCACCTTAGCTATCAACACCGCCTTCTTCCATCGCTGTTGCCCCCTCACTCCCTATTGCCTCTACTCACCACCTCCTCAATTTGTTCTTCCTCGCTATTGCTGTTCTTGGTGTTACCGACCGTATGCGGTTGGTGTCACCAACACCATCTCAATGTTGTCATAGTTGAGATTGTCGTTGTGACATCCACCAGTTATCGTAGTATCGTATCCTAGTCAGAAGCACCCCTCGACATCCGATGCCTACTGCCGCACGACCAATTTTAGACTTTTTAAAGGTGTAGTGGACGTATACTTAACGTATACCTTCACAAACACCAAACACACATGTGTATACTACATACACCTACGAATAACCGGGAGTTGGGCTTGATCAACCCTAGACGAAACACGACTGCCGAGGCGTGATCCATGGTCCAAAAAATTCCTATTCGCTGAATCGGATTGCTCTTACCAGATTGCACCAGAAGCGCCGAGTACCGAGGGCTTGAGGCCCAGCGCATCAAGTACGAGTTTGGCCCCACTTGTCAGCAAAACACGTAGGGGGCTGTTTGGTTGCTAGCCACATTTTGCCAACAAAAATTGTCACACTTGTCTAAGTTAAGGTGCTCAAATTCTTTGCCACACCTTAGCAAGTCTAAGGGAATCTTGCCACACTTTTTTGAGTCATTGACGTGTGAGACTTAGTTTGCTGAAAGGGAATCTTGCCATAACTGTGGCTGCAACCAAACAGCTCCTTGAGTTGATCAAACTTACCTAACTTTAGGTGTGGTAAACTGTAGCTGCCCAACCAAATACCCCCGTAGACACCAGGCCGTCGTAACTCGTAACCCCACTGGAAAAAAGAAAAAAAAGGAAGAAGAGGAACCGGCTCCTCGGCTCGAGCTCGAACTCGGAGATCTCCGGTGGTGAGGCGTGGAACGGCGACGGCGCCGGAGATGGCAGCGGAAGACGACGCGCTGTACGAGATCCGCAGCCACGCGTCGGGATCCCACGAAGTTCCTTTTGTGAGTGTGGAAGTGGAGCCCACCCACCCATCCATCTCCCTCCTTCCTTTCTTCAAATCCAATCGCGGGCGGGTTGTGGTAGGAGGAAGATTCACGGGTTCATGTCGGTTGTCGTGCTGTTTATAACATATTTTTCTTGGAATTTCTGATTATTTTCGGCGGGCGGGCGGGCGGGCGGGTGTAGTATCTGAGTTTATCGCATTGGATCTCAAGATTCTTTTACTATTAATCTATTATTTTCTTGATGATTTTCATCTATTTTTCTCCGATTCTATGCGCGATATTTGTTTTTTTGTATATATTACCGCTATGGTATTTAAATTACCAGATTTTGTTATATTTTGTGAGCTAAAATTTTTTTGCAAAATCTTTTGTTATCTTCATTGTAATGCGATTCTTGCGATCACAGGAAGAGGGGGATGAAAGCACTGCAGCAAGTGGTGGCAGCTCTGGTGCAGGAGGTGGAGGTGTCCTCTCCTATCTCTCCTTCCAAGGTAGGATATTTACCCTTTACCCTCGAATGAAATTCAAACCATTCACAAATCCATCCAGGAAACGCCCCTAACCACTAGCTTCCACATGCTGCTACCACCTTGTTAGGTGTAAGCAAGCTCAGGGAGAGGTGGAGTAGGTACAGCACACTAGGGAGGAGTAAGAGGAGGGGGAATGCAGCATCTTTGTTCGTCTCACGAAATGCGGATTATGTGGCTGTAGCTGTCGGGAATCACATTGCCATCTTAAGGAAGGGTGATGGTTATGCATCACCTTGCGGCATGTATACAAGTGAGTGAGCATTCCACCTGTTCCCACATGGCATTGAGTTGTATAGTCATATTATTCATTAACAATAAGCGTACAAGTGCTTACTGGTGCAATCGCCGGTAAGCAAGAAATGCTATTTCTCATGCTTTTAGAGAGATTGAGTTTTTTTTGTTGGAATGGGAGACCACCTAGTGTTTGAAGAATTGAAGATCCTTTGAGAAAAGTGATATCTGTGATGATCATACATTGCATTGTTTATTAAAATAGGTGGTTGTGCAAGCTGTTTTTCTTTGGTCTTGGCAATAGCATTTTGATGCTTATAATGTTAATAAGAGTGTTAGCTCACAACAGGTCAAGTAATTCTTCTGTTATAGCAAGATGTAGTGCTGCCATGTAGGGTTGTTTCTACTTGCTAGTTCACATGAAAGGATCTGTGGAGGCTCCAAATTTAGTGATGAAATTGTAGAGATTTTGGGTGGCAAGTTATTGTTGGCATGCTAAGTATTCAGGAAAAAAGTTTTAACTGGTTATTATTTTAAAATTGTGTCAGTCCCTGAAACGTTTTGTTATCATTTATTCACACCTAGTACATATTTTGCAGAAGTTATTATCTTTTATTGTTCTCAAACAATTAGTGGACATTCACAGAGCTTTGGTGAAAACATTTTTTCCCTGCTGTTGGAAATGTTGCCCACTACTGCCACGGACCTAGTCGAAAATGGTGGTACATTTTGCAACATTGTTTCATGTGCATTGTGCTGCAGTAGATGTCACAGGATTATGATGTATAGTGGTTATCAAAAGTCAAAACTGTTGTGATCAAATACTAAGCTGTTGTTTTCTAATTCTTTCTGTTCAGATAATGACAGAATGGCTTTTTTTACAAATGGGGCTTGGCTGGAGGCTCAAGGCATTTTTGTTGTGGTGGATGACTTAAACTCACTTCATTTGATCAAACAAAATGGAGAGGCATTAACAAGGAGAACAAGCAATCAGTTGAACCTATCTTCTCCTATCATTGATCTTGTTGTGAAGGATGCTTCAAGTTCACAGAGGTGATTGTCTGGTGTTTTCAGTTAGAGCCTTTCCTCTAAAGAGATTATGTGTAAGTCTTGCTATCTTTTTGGCAAATAACTAATAAGATCTGTGTAATGTTTATAGGCCAGGTTTCTACATTTTTACTCGTGATTGCACGGTTTATAAATTTGATTACAGTCAAGTACCTGAGGCAAGTATGTACAAAGTTTCCATATTAACTAAAGATGTGACATCAGCTGGAGCTCCTGAATTACCTCAGAGTTTGTCGTGCATTGATTATCATCAAAATCATTCATTTGTGGTCCTAGTTGGGGATCCCAATATCTCGTCGTGGTCCAATGGCTATTCTGGTACACCCTTGCGCTTATCTGTTTTCAACTGCTACACACATCATTGGTTATCAGTTCTGCACCATATACACTTTATTAGGGAAATTCTGTACTATATAGATTGTGTTTGAATAATTTTCATCTTAAAAATATCAGGCTTTTTTTAGATCATATCAGGATTATATTTTGTAAATTTCACATACAAAAAACTACTGGCCCAATGCTGCGGTTGTTTCTAATTTTTTTTTCTGATGTTTTAGGAGCCTATTTTCTATACGTATTGCACTTCGACGGAAATCTGGAACTTAGTCTTTCATTTAAAAGCCTGCAGTTGGAAGGGATGTTTGCTCCTCCTAAGGATCAGACAACCTTTGTTTCATCTCCAAAAGCGAGAATCTCACCTCAGGGCAAGCATATTGCTACATTGGATTTGAATGGTTCTGTCAACATCTTTGTACTTGTTGGTGACATGCGCTCTGTTTCGCTTCATCCTCACGGGAGTGGTACACACTTGATTGATGTTAAGGACATCAGTTGGTGGACAGATAATATTCTCATGGTGGTAAAGGAAGATGGTAGAATTAACATGTACAGCATCACTGAAAACAGGGTAGTTTCAAAAGATGACCCTGTTTTATCTACACCACTGTTGGAAAAGGCGAAGGCTATCGAAGGATATGCTTTTGTTTTGCAATCTAGCAGATATGAAAGAAACACTCCATTTGATAAGCTGATGGATTGTGACTCTAGACCTAACCTACCTAGTGTTTCTGGGGATCATCGACGCACCGAGATGGATAAAATATTTTGGAGCTTGATATCATACTCCAAAGTTACAGTACCGGAGATGTACTCTATTCTAATCAGAGAGAATCGATACAAGGAGGCTTTAGATTTTGCCTGCCAGTATAATCTAGATAAAGATGAAGTACTTAAAGCATGCTGGTTGCGCTCTGATGGAGATATTCATGAGATAGAGTCATACTTAGCAAACATTAAAGACCAAGTATTTGTATTGTCAGAATGTGTAAATAAAGTTGGACCTACAGAAGTGGCTTTAAAAGCCCTACTTTCTTTTGGCCTTCGTATAACAGACCGTTACAACTTTCTAGACTTGGATAATAGCAGCGAGGGCTCAGCATGGGACAGTCGTATCATTAGGCTTCGTTTATTGCGGTACAATGACCTGTTGGAGACATTCTTGGGAATTAATATGGGCAGGTATATTGTTACCATTCTAACAATTTTCTTTGGATAATAAATGCAGTCAGCCCAAGTTCATGATATATTGGAAGCATTTACAATTATACTGCAGCTGTTGAGCCATATTAATCCTGCCCAAATACAAATATAATTAGTTTTAATTTCTTTCATCACATACATACATTGAGCATGTTTTGAGTCACAATCCAGTACTTTTAAATATGCTATGGAGATTTTCGAATACTGATATGTCCCTCAAGCAAGTCAATAATGTTAAGGGTATTTAGGTCATTTCCTATTGCCTAGAGTTTGGGTCCTTGTGTCTCTTTTGTACTATATATATGCCCTATGGACTATTGCAATACAACAAGCTTCCTTCATATTAACATGGTATCAGAATCTAGGTTTTGAACCTAGCCTTCGCTTCGGCCGCCGCTGGTCACCGCCGGCCGCAGCCACCGTCCCCGAGAGGAGTGTGCTCCACTCCTGGGGGTGGTCGCCGCCACGCCATCGCGCTCGCCCACACGCGGATCTGGTGAAGCTTGCCTCTTCTCGTGCCGCTATATCCACGCTCGTCGCGCCCGCACAGGATCCTCGTCGCTTTGCCCGGATCCGGCCGCCTCCGGCTCTCCACGCCCGGATCTGGCCGCCCTGGCGCTGTCCCAGTTGCCGCCGCGCGCTAGGCCGCCTCCTGGTCATCCGCGTGCTCCACACTGTGGTCGCCACCGCGCAAGCGTCCGGCTCAGCTGGATCTGGTCGGGAAGCTATCTGCCGACACCGGATCCGCATGGATCTGGGCTTGCCGACCTCTGTGGCTGCCGCTGAATGCCGTCTCTGCTCTGGATCCGCGTCACCCCGCCCAGATCTGGCCATCCCTGGCCTAGCATTGCACAGATTCGACTTCGACGCATGCGACGCTAGCTCTCTGGTCACCACCAGCCTCACAAGTGGCCGCCGTCTTCTCCCCCGGATCCAGCCTCCTATGCGCTCTCTTCAGCCAGATCCGACCGCCGCCGCCTCGAACGGCCTCTGGATCTGGCTCCCTCCCGTCTCTACCGCTGCCGGATCCGGCGGCTCCTCCGTTAGGCCGTCGTCGCCCGCGCCGGATCCGGCCGCCGCCGCCTCGGTCGGCCTTCGGATCTGGCTCTATCTCGTCTCCACCGTCGCCGGATCCAGCGGCTCCTCCGTTAGGCCGTCGTCGCTCCGCCGGATCCGGCCGCCGCCGCCTTGGTCGGCCTTCGGATCTGGCTCTCTCCCGTCTCCACCGTCACCGGATCCAGCGGCTCCTCTATCAAGCCATCGTCGCCCGCGCCGGATCCGCCATCGCGCCTCCGCCTCCTTGCTGTTGGATACGCGGCTCCGTGCCCTCCGTCGCTGCCTCGACCCCGCCGCCGGCCGACTCGCCATCGCCGGCCCCCGCCGCCGCCAACTCGGACGCGCCCCGCCGTCGCCGGCTCCCGCGCCTCCATGCATCGGCAGGAGAGAGAGGGAGTAGACTGGCAGATGAGAGGGAGTGAGTGAGGGGGTGAAGAGAGGGAGAGGAGGGGAATTTGAAGGGATAGTATTTTTGTTGCTACTAGTATTTATTCTTGAGTCTTTTTCGTTTTGCGTCATTCATTGCGTCGATCCAAGTTTGTTGCCATCTCTCTATCAGTTCGTCAAAGCCATGCGAGTCCACAAATCCTGTTAGTTCGCTGACTGCTTTGCTAGCCAAGGTCCATTCTCGCGGATGATGTGATTCTCTTCTTCCTTTTGCATAGCCTCAGCCACTGCTCTTCTCTTTGAGCTGCTGTAAATCGTAGAAGTCTTTATGATGCCGCCGCTTTTCTTTAAGCCGCCACCCTAAGCTTCTAAGGCCGCCGTGCTTCTTCTGCACTGCGCCTCTGTTGTGCTTCTTGTGCACTGCGTCGTCGCCGTCTCGAGCTTTGATTTGTGCTACTATGCTTCTATCTCCCTCTTTGGTTTGATTTGACAGTTCTCTCTACTCGTGTCACCTTCTTCGTTCTCTTCATTGTGTTATCGTGGTCGACTTTGCTCCTGCTTACCTCTACTTTTCTAGCCCTTGCACTTTGTGCTTTCTGGGTTATTGCACAATTCCGGATGGTTAGTACTCGACACAATTTTTCAAGAGCCGCACGTTTTGACGACATCTTTAAGACTCGGAGTTTGGATTTCCCCTATTTTAGTGTTAACCATTTTCAAATGTAATACTATTGCATGAGCCTTACATTTGAGGGGGTTGTTAAGGGTATTTAGTTCATTTTCTATTGTCTAGGATTTGGGTTCTTGTGTGTCTCTTGTACTATATATATGCCCTATGAACTATTACAATACAACAAACTTCTTTCATATTAACAAATAACATATGTAACTTTGTATAATTCCCAAATGAGCTTAAGCCAATGCCAAACTGGCTCTTAGTTTACTTACATTAAGGGAAAAATGGAAAGGAATGAGGTGGTTAACATTCCAAGTGAATGCTTTGTGATTTTTACCAGTCTAGCGGGTGACTTGAACATGTATAAGCTTACAGGCTGTTTGGCTCCAATTCTTCAGAAATCAGAATGTCAATTTCGAACTTCACTATCCAGTAGTGTTAGCTTTCTTGGAAAAATACTTCACAAGTTGATTGCACATGTGATTATTGTACACCCCCCCCCCCCCCTTTGGAATTCACTAGCTTGCTGCTTGTTTCTTCTGGCTAAATGTGATGCTCTTTCTCTTCAGGTTCTCAGCGCGAGAATATAACAAGTTCCGTTTGACACCTCTTGTGGATACTGCTGTAGCTCTAGCTGAAAGTGGCAAAATTGGGGCCCTTAATCTTCTCTTCAAGCGTCATCCATATACTATCTCTTCGGACATTTTACGTATTTTGTCTGCAATCCCAGAAACTGTCGCTGTTCAGACTTATAGTCAGTTGCTACCTGGGAAATCTCCTCCTAGTATTGTGATTTTAAGAAATGGTGATTGGGTTGAATGTGAACAGATGGCATCATATATAAACACTTTTCCTGGTCAATTGGACAAGAGTGGAGAGATCAAAACAGAAATACTCTTAAAGCACACTACTGACTTTTTATGGCCATCAGTTGCTGAACTTTGTGAGTGGTACAGGAACAGAGCAAGGGACATTGACTGCTTAAGTGGACAACTGGAAAATTGTCTGACCATGATAGAACTTGCATGTCAAAAGGGCATTGTGGAGTTGCAGCCATTTTTTGATGATATTAAATGTCTCTACCAAGTTGTATATTCTGACAAGTTGAATGAGTTTACAATGAACCTTGCGACCTGGGAAGATTTGCCTGACTATGAAAAGTTCAAAATCATCCTCAAAGGAGCCAAAGAAGAAACAGTTGTTCAACGACTAGAAGAAAATGCTATCCCTTTTATGAATAAGATATTGCGCTTAATCTCTTCGAGTGACCAACAAGAACAATCCTACCTGATTAGATGGCTGAAAGAGGTTGCTGCTCAAAATGAGCTCTCCATTTGCTTGGCTGTTATTGAAAATGGCTGTGGGGAGTCACCAATTTGTGGGCTCTTCAAGGATCTTGCTGAGATGATAGAAACAGCTGTTCACTGCATTTATTTATGCCCTGCAACTAACCAGTGGAATACTATGTCATCAATTTTATCGAAGTTACTCCATAAGACAAAGAGAGAAAAATCTTTATTGGCTAGTGAAGAAGATTGCTATTTGAAAGATGCTAAGCAAGCTCTCGGCACTTCTGTGATTTCTTATGATGACATGCAACATGTGTGTGCTGATATCCTATCTGGTCTGAGTGATTGTGCAGGAGATTCTCATTGTTATGATTCAAGAGCTTACAAACTTGATAATATCAAATCTCTTGATATGCTGGAGAAGAGGCTAAAAGTTGCTGAAGGCCACGTAGAAGTGGGGAGGCTCTTTGCTTATTATCAGGTACTCTTCAATAAAGATTGCTGCTTCTGAATTTATGAAATGTGAAATTGCAGTAAATCTCCTTGGATTCCTTCAGATATTTATTTTCACATAGGTGTGCATAAAATGCTAAATTCTTTGCTAGTACCTCTCAATACACTACAAAGCTTATTAGCAGTTTATTCCTTTTCTTATTGCGGTTTACTTGTTTGCCAATAGTTTTGAGCTAGTAGATCCATTGGATAGCTAGATGTGATTAAGTGATTACATCATTATTTGTTTTAAACCATGTCCTACTTTGGCAGGTCCCAAAGCCAACACATTTCTTCCTTTGTGCTCACTTAGATGAGAAGAATGTAAAGCAACTAATACGACTGCTCCTGTCAAAATTTGGCAGACGTCAACCTGTTCGATCAGACAATGAGTGGGCTAACATGTGGCGTGATTTGAAACTCTTCCAAGAAAAGGCATTTACATTTCTTGACTCAGAATATATGCTGGCGGAATTTATTAGAGGGCTTCTAAAAGCTGGTAAATTTTCACTAGCCAGGAACTATCTTGGAGGAACAAGTGCAGTTTCTTTATCCACAGAAAAGGCTGAAAATCTCGTGATCCAAGCTGCAAGGGAGTATTTCTTCTCGGCTTCAACTTTGTCCTGCAATGAAGTGAGTTGATGTCACTAAATTGTTGTCATACAAATTCTGCTCTGTTATGTCATCACTTATTAATGCTAGCATGGATTGTACGATCATTTGCAGATTTGGAAGGCCAGGGAATGCTTAAATTTGTTACCTAATAGCAAAAATGTTCAAGCAGAAACTGATATAATTGATGCTCTTACTGTTAGACTTCCTTATCTAGGGGTGACTATCCTTCCTGTTCAGTTCAGACAGGTAAAGGATCCTATGGAGATCATCCGTATGGTGATTACAAGTCAAACAGGGGCATATATTCATTTTGAAGAGATTATTGATGTTGCTAAACTTCTAGGATTAAGAAGTGAAGAGGAAATAGCTGTTGTGGAGGAGGCTATTGCCAGAGAAGCAGTGGTAAATGGCGATCTTCAACTAGCCTTTGATCTCTGTCTAAATTTGACTAAAAAGGGTTATGGTGCAGTGTGGGATTTATGTGCTGCAATTGCTAGAGGTCCTCAGCTTGACAATTTGGATACAAGTACCCGTGAAAAGCTATTGGGCTTCTCTCTCAGCCATTGTGATGAAGAATCTGTTGGGGAATTATTGAGTGCTTGGAAGGAACTTGATGTCCATGATAAATTTGAGCAATTAATGATTTCGACAGGAACGAATCCTCCCAATGTCTTGATTGATGGTTCTTCATATACACCACTTTCTGTGCATAGTGTGCAAGACATACTTGACCTGAGAGAAGACATTAGCCATGATGGAGACAAAGATCATGTGATAATTGTGAAAGAAATGCTATCAAAAGTTTGCTTGGACTTGTCAAATGAAGATGTATACAGTTGGGAATCTACTTTGGCAGAAAACTGGAAATTATTGTCCTTCTCTGCATTGGAATTGCCATGGCTTTTGAAGTTGTCCAATGATGAAGAGCAGGATGGTAAAAAACAATCTTTGAAGACAGATTGTTCCATCAGGAGATATCGATTTTCAACAAAAGTGGAAGCAATAAATAGCATTATATATTGGTTGGCTGTAAATGGTTTTGCTCCCAATGATAATCTAGTCATGTTTCTTGCAAAGTCTGTAATGGAGCCTCCTGTTGATGAAGAGGATTATGTTCTTGGCTGTTCAATTCTTCTGAATCTCATGGACCCTATCAATGGAGTGAAAATCATAGAGGAAGAGCTCAAAAAACGAGAATGTTATCAAGAGATTAGCAGCATAATGAATGTAGGAATGACATATAGTTCCCTCAACAGTTTGAATAAAGAATGTTCTACTCCTGAGAAGAGGAGAAATCTGTTGCTTCAGAAATTCCATGAGAAGTTTACCTCGATCGATTCAGGTAGGTGCGCTAAAAACAACAGCACATCAAGACAACCTCTGAACTACTAGTCACTGTTTTACCTGTGAATCCTCAGTCTAGTTGGATTTTCCGTTGTTTCAACAGTTGCTACTAATTTATATCATTCACTTTGTCTTTACTTTTACTTTGATCAGATGAGCTAGACGAGATTGATATGACACATGCCACCTTCTGGAGAGATTGGAAATCAAAGTTAGAAGAGGAGAAACAACTGGCTGATCAAGCAAGAATGCTCAAAGAAGTATTGCCTGATATAGACACATCTCAATTCTTGTCTGGCGATGCCAATTATATCAAAAAAGTTGTTTTCTCCTTTGTTGACTCTGTAAAGCTGGAGAAAAAACATATACTAAAGGAAGCAGTAAAGATTGCTGAGACCTATGGCTTGCAGCGAACTGAGGTCTCTCTCTCTCTCTCTCTCTCTCTCTCTCTCTCTCTCTCTCTCACACACACACACACACACAGTGTGCAGCACTACAGGCTATGCAGAAACATCGTATGTTCTAGTTTTCTTGTGATGTAAGCTTCTCATCTCTGATATCTATATTATCTCTTGATTGGTTTTAGGTGCTTTTACGATTTCTGGGCTGTGCTCTTGTCTCTGAATATTGGGATAACAATGATATTCTGAGTGAAATTTCTGAATTCCGGGACGACATTGTCAAATCAGCTAAGGGTGTGCTTGATATGATATATTTAGATGTCTACCCAGAGATTGATGGGTATAATAAGCAACGCCTCTCCTACATCTTTGGCATTCTTTCGGCATGCCACTCATATCTGAAGAGGACAAGTGAGATAGAGTTGACATACCCAGAACATGTCCATACACATATGCTTGAGCCATTTCAGTATTACAAGGTCCTTGAGGAAGAGTCCAAGAAAGTCTCTTTCATTGATGGCTTGAACTACAAAAACATTGCTGGATTGGATAATCTGAACTTTGAGCATTTCAATGAAGAAGTATGCAAGAATATCCATGCCTCAACCGTCAGCGCTCTAGCTGATATGGTACAAGCTCTTGTGAGTATGTATGTTGATGTACTGGCCAAGGGACTCATATCACGGCATGGTGTTTACAAGCATTATGTTCTTGGTTTACTGGCATCTTTAGAAGGCCGCAATGAAGCAAGGTCAAACAGTATAGATTATGAAAGGTTGGAAGATGTCCTTTGTGAAATTGAGTTGAACTATGATAGTTGCAAGGAATACATCCAAGCTCTTCCAGCCACGGATATTTCATACGTCATTGGAAGGTATTGCACCCTCTGTTTTCCTTGTAATTTAGCAAGAAGCCTTCCGCAGGAACCTTTATGGAAGAAACCTCTGGTTACATTGATAACGTTTTGGATTAAACTTGTTGATGACATACCAAGGGAGTCAATTGATGCTTGCTCATATGAAAGGACAGGCTACTTGGGTTCGAATCAGTTATCTCACTGCATGAGGGCTTTCAGACAGCTATTGATAAATGATGAGATTACAGTGCATCGAGGTTGGGATGCCATCTCCATGTATGTAAAAATTGGCCTTAGCACTGGAATGATGATGGACACATCATATTTTTGTCGAGCTACGATTCTTTCTGGATGTGCTTTCGAATCTGTAGTTGAAGTGCACTATGGAGGACAGGAACATTTGGAAAGTGAGAGTGCAGACTCAAGCAATCTTTTGGATCTCTTAGAGCTCTACAGTGCTACTACAGATGACTGTGTATCAGATTTGATCAAGGGATCTTGCGAGTCTCAGGTACTGCTGCATAAGTTGCTGTCATCTCTGAGCCGGTCAACAGAGAAACATGCTGGTGCTCTTGAAATGATCAGATCTGGTATCTGGGGGAAGTTGATCAGCTTTTCCGAGAACATGCAGCTAGAGAGCCAATTACGGGTCTATGCTCTACAACTGATGCAGTGTATGACAGGAAGAAACCTCCAAACCCTTCCAAATGAGCTGGTTTCCCAGGTTGAGCCATGGGAATCATGGTATGAGCCTGGAACAGGTGCTTCCATAGCTGATGAGGGTGTCAATCCCTCTAGCAGCATCACGGGGACTCTAGTGGCACTCAGATCTACTCAGATGGTTACTGCAGTTCTGCCTGATGCTAATATCACGCCGGAAAACCTGGCGACTCTTGACTCTGCAGTATCTTGCTTCTTACACTTGTCGGAACGTGCTTCTTCTGTTGAGTGTGTTGCTGTTCTGGAAGCAGTGCTAGAAGAGTGGGAGCAATTGTTCTCTTCCAAAGAAGAATATGTTCCGCCTCATGAATCACCAAAAGAAACAAGTGACTGGAGTGATGGATGGGATGATGGCTGGGAGGCGCTACCAGAAGAGTTGGAGAGTCCAATGAAAAAGCAAGATGGTGCGTCATTATCTGTCCATCCCCTCCACAGTTGTTGGATGGAGATTATGAGAAAACTTGTTGGGCTTGGTGAGCTGCAGAAGATCATTGAACTTCTGGACCGGGCATCTTCAAAACATAGCGTGTTCCTAGAGGATGATGAAGCACGCCTCTTTCTTGAACTCGTATCCACGCAGGACTGCTTCATGGCTCTCAAAATCATCCTGCTGCTCCCATATGAAGCTCCAAAGTTGCAGTGCCTGAAGATGGTTGAGGCGAAAATGAGGGAAGGAACAGTGTCCACCTCATCAAATGCTGACGATCATGAGCTGCTGGCACTAGTTCTGTCATCTGGAGCCCTGCAGAAGATCGCCGCAGAAGAAGCATACTCCAAACTTTTCTCTCACATATGCCATCTTGTTGGACATCTTGCGAGGTCATTCCAGAATGATCTCCTTGTACACTGGAACGACGAATTTAACACACCGAAGACTTCTAAGATAAATGGGTCTTTACTGTTTGCTAAGGTCTTGTTTCCGTCTTTCATATCTGAACTGACGCTCAAAGGCCAGTATCTATTGGCTGGGTTTGTCATCTCGAGATGGATGCACACTCATCCGTCCCTTGGTCTGATGGATGTTGTTGAGCCCAGTGTGCGACGGTACCTGGAAGGTCAGGTTATTCAAGCCCAGCAGTTGGGAGGGAGCGATGCTTCTTTTACTGAAAAGGAACTGTCTGCTAGCCACACATTCTCCACTCTAAGATCGAAATTGGTTTCTCTTCTGCAAGCTGCGCTGGTAGCCCTTCCGAACCAAGAGTCGTAGACATCTAGTTTTGTGTACATTTTAACTTAACACTGTTGGTATAATTCAGTGTAACGGTAACATAAACTGTTTGCTTGATATGGATGCAAGGTGAATATTACAAGGTTTCAACTATCAGTTACAGAATGTTTTGTTAAAAGATAAGACATACCATGTTCTGTTACTCGATCAGAATTTACAGTGCAATTTTTCTGTTACATAGGTAAATTATAAGCCCTGTTTGTGTTCTTTTACTGGATCAGCATTTACAATACATTTCTTTTGTTATTTAAATTGTAAACCCGTATGACTTCTTTTACTGGATCAGCATTTATGGTTCATTTCTTTTGTTGCATAGGTAAATTGCAAATCCTGTTCATGCCTACGTATGTATGTGTGTATATAGGAAAATAATTTCATACTCCTAGGAGTACATACTTCTATTTCTTATATACTGCTTAAATGAATAAGTTATACCTCAGTATACTTTAATAATGATTATAAGATAACCCAAAATGAGTATTATAAAATTTTTTGTCGAAGTCTACTTTTTATACCATAATTTATGTATATACTCCTTTTATATATGAAAAAAAAGGTATATAGCAAAAATAAAAGACTTTAATAAAAATTTTAATCAAATCATATCGGAGTATCTTAGAATTAGTATTTAAGTATATCTAGAGTGGTAAATAAGTATAACAAGTTTGTTTAAATGGTATATTGAAAGTAGAAGTATGTACTTTTATGAGTACAAAAAAACTTTATACACACACGTTGCAAACTAAACTTTGTCATGAATTGGGATTTGCTTCATATATGCCACAGGTGAAGGTGCTAGGACTATAGCTAAGGGTGGGGACCCTCGATGGCTCAAGGAGCTAATCCATATCTGCACAACTGTCTAGGATTCAGCCACATGCACACACAGTTAATACACAACCAAACTCATGACTACAATAGTAAGTTAAAGTTGATACACAAACTACGACATAATGGTTGAAAGTAGTTTTACATGGGTCCACAGGCCAAATTCATGAAAATCCAGAGAAACTTAAAGATACAACCCTGCTCAAAGGTTCTGAGTACAACATCACTCGGAAACTCCGACAAGAATACCATAGGCTACACGGCACGACCTAGAACATGAGGTCATCACTATTGAAATAGTCTTCACCTTGTTGCTGGTCCTTCCTTACAGTACTTATAGTCTAAACCAAAATATGCAAGAATAAGTACATACGTACTCAACAAGCCACAACGATAATATTCGTAATGCAATGCGAGAGAAACCAATGATAGTTTACCAATGTGAGCCTTACAATGAACCTATTCCAACTAATATCCTGATAAGTTTTATATGCAAACATTTCAGTTAAACCAAAATAGACTTTTAACAAAATAGGTTCAACTGGTGTTCTCATTCAATTATCAACATCTTAACTAGAGCATCACAACTCCAATGACCAACTCGATTACGCTACTGGCCCATCGTTTTATGCCTTTGTCAAGAATCACCCCTTGACACAACTCCACTTACCAGAATACGACATATTCGAGTGATTCAAAATCTCTGCAGAGAGTACCCAGTTTTACCCACAGAATACCACGACTTAGCTAGAGTTATGATAACATAACTCTTGACTGATTTACAACATTGGTGCCACCCAGGGTTCCAAATACCAGCGGTAACCGGTTTTACTAGTGCCGACCGGGAGAAAAACCGTCGATTTTTATTTAATTCAAATTTAATCTTTTGAATGTAAAAATTAGTTTATCTAATGATATTACATTGTTTAACACTAATAGAATGTATTATGAAGATGCATGCACTTTCCGTGTTTGACTTCATACTTTTTGCTATAAATGTATTAGGAATTTCAAATTTGAAATTTGAAAAACCGGGTTTTAGCGGTTTTTTGGGTGGTTATCGGCCGGTTTTTCCAGTTACCGATTTCAAATTCAAATTTTGATGCGTGAAATTTGACCTGTTTTTTCCGTTACGGTGCTTTTTCCATTCTTGGCCAAGAATCTTCGTCCCCAATGATTTACCCCAATAGCAGTATTTGGAACCTTGGTGCCACCCATACAGGCAGATCCCATCTCAACAATGTTCCCGACCAGGCCTAGGTTAGGATAACTCGTCCACTTGTTTCCAGAGGTCATACTGTAACATAGGTTGGTCTATGAAAAATGTCAACACTAAACCTACCTACGACACACCAATGAAACTAGTACAGCAGTGCAATTCAGTCTGATGGTTGGGTGATAAGTATGCTCTTTCTTAGCACAAAACCTCACAAATACCATTGGTCGAATGAGAATCATGTACTCCCATGGCGTAAATCACCACAAACTATGGTCATCGTGACAACCATACCACCCTAGGGCCAACAATTTTTAAAAAATCCACTCTAGGCGAGTGATCCAACTTAGTAGCTTTGGTGGGTGCTGCTTAATATGCTCGTAAACCTTATTCCTAATTCGCCCTCTTGTCAGCTTAACTTAGAACAGTGTTGCAGTGCTTTGTTGCTACTGTGTATCGCCTATTAGTATAGGTGTTTCATGTTCTATACTTCTATGGAGACTGGTCATTTTTGGATTGTGTTGAACTGTTGGTTGTGTGAACTTTTATGTCCAGTTTGGTCATCAAGTTCCAATGTCAGTCTCTAGTTTTGGTTTGCTGGAGTAAACTGTTCTGCTTCAGTGAACATTTTGGGCTTGCCTATTTATACTTGTTAGCATGTTGTTGTCATAGGCGTGGGCCTTGGGCCCAGCCAAGTTATTATTAGAAATTAGAGATTAGATTCTATTTGAGTTAGAGATTAGTTTCCCTTGTTAGAGATATAATTAGAGATATGATATGAGTTTCTATATTATTAGAGATAGAATTGGAATTAGACTCTATCTGTTAGGGGGAGCCCATCTATATAAAGAGGGCTACCACATGCTATTGGGACCAATCAGAAAAATATCAAAGTCTTCCTAGTCTATAGTCTCTCCCTCTACACCGACGCCATCCGACCATCTTCTTGGTGGTGTTTACCCCAGTTCATGACAACTTGGTAATAGAGCAGTCGATCCCTTCCCACGACGTCTGCTACCATGGTTTCTGCAACTCGTTTTGTTGCCGAGTCATTGGCCATAATAAAAGCTAGTGCTATTGAGATGGCCAGCAGCAGCTTCAGCAAAGGGATGGAGGATGCCTTCCTCAACATGCATGCCCTCTTGGAGAAGATCTGGAAGGAGCGGGAGAAGGCGCAGCAAGAGACCGCTCGCAGAGCAGAGGAGACGGCAGATATCGATCTGCCGGCTGTTAGCAACGAGGAGGACGAGGCTGACCTCGCCCCCGTCGACTTGCCTCCCTCTAACAATGAGGAGGACGCGGCTGACCTTGCCCCCGTCGCTGAGATCACCGGCTACAGTAGGGGCGCCAACCTCCCCTTCTCCCCCGACGGCTGGTCCCTCGCCTTTGCCGATGGAGAAGAAGACTCGGCGGTCAAACCAGAAGGAGAAGGGCGGACAGACCGGGAGGAAAATGGCGGTCAAACCAGGAGATTAGGGTTTGCAGTCGTCGCCGTCGGCATCGTCGTCCTCGGTCGCCGGTCGCCACCTACTGCATGTCGTCGCCGGCCACTCCGTCGGCCGTCGCTCCCTCAACCACCGTCTCCGTTTCCGAAGTGGGTCGCCGGAGATGGTCTCCACCCGATCCGCCGCCGCCGCCCGGGCTATCTCCTTCCGCATCGTTGGAAGAAGAAGAAGAAGATTGCGTCGGCGGTCAGACCGGGGAGAAGAACGCCGGTCAGACCGGGAATTTAGGGCTGGCAGCGGTTAGACCGGATCGCCGACCGCCGCGCGCGCCGCTACCCGGCCGCCGTCGCCAAGCCATTGTCGATCGCCGTGCCACCACCGCCGTGGCCGCCTCGCCGAAGACGCCGATCGCCGCCGCGAGGCCCTAGAGCCCGGCCACGCCGCCGCCTCGCGTCGCCGCCACCACTCGCCAATGCCGACCGCCACCTCCGCCGGTCCACCTTCGCCGAAGCCGCCGCCGCCGCAGCCGCGCTCCGCAGTTGCTACTCTGCCGCCGCCGCTTCGAGCCGCCTCGCCGAAATCGCAGCCGCCGCCCGATCGCCTCCGCCCGAAGCCGCCGTAGCCGCTCGCCGGCCGCTCCACCGTCGTGCCTTCTCGCCGCCGCTGCTGCCCGCTCGCCTCGCTTCGCGGAGACTTCAGCTTTCGACCGATGCGGCATGGGTGTCGGTCGGTTTTAAACCGACCAGTTAGTTAAGGCCCATAAAAATCAGGAAAAAATAAAAAATTCAGAACAAATTAAAAAATTAATCAAAATCACAAAACATTTCAAAAAATAACAAAAAAGAGCTTATGTTGCAGGCATTATATACCTGGAGGCGCTACACTTCGTCTAGCCTTGTTTCGCTTGGATCTGGCCGGTCGTCTCCATCCGCTACAGAACCCCGGCACCGTTCGTCTTCTACACCGGCATCGGAGGTCTTCCATTGGCGCCATGACCGCCGCCTAGCATTTCGAGGACGAGCTGCATGTCCGGAAGGGGTGTAATGTCATAGGCGTGGGCCTTGTGCCCAGTCATATTATTATTAGAAATTAGAGATTAGATTCTATTTGAGTTAGAGATTAGTTTATCTTGTTAGAGATATAATTAGAGATATGATATGAGTTTCTATATTATTAGAGATAGGATTGGAATTAGACTCTATCTGTTAGGGGGAGCCCATCCATATATAAAGAGGGCTACCGTATGCTATTGGGACCAATCAGAAAAATATCAAAGTCTTCCTAGTCTATAGTCTCTCCCTCTCCCTCTACGCCGACGCCATCCGGCCATCTTCTTGGTGGTGTTTACCCCGGTTCATGACAGTTGTACTGGTTGTAAAAATAAAATAAAAAAAAACTTGCCAATGCATTGATCTGAGCTCTGAAATTTTGAGCTAGTTCTTGTGGAAGTGCAATTACCCAATCCTCACTAAATTGCTGGACTAATTTTCAATTTAGCAACTCTTGTTTTTTAAATAATAACACAGCAATGGTCCAATAACTTGGAATGGCAAGGATAGCAGATGTTGCTGGATGCAAATGCAGTGGTAGATTTGGGGGCAGCGATGTATCTCTTGGATATGGAGAATGCTTAGTGAGGAATTTTAAATAGCATTCCATACCTAATAGATACATCGCCGACATAGCCCAGGCAAGGCAGCGCGTCGAGGAAGCTCAACTTCCAGTCGGGAGTGACCGCCAGCAGGCGGTTGTTTGGCCACAGGTCGGCGTTGCCGCGCGGTGGCATGCAGGAACACCTCCGCGGCGGGATCGGACACGTAAGTGTATACCATAGTACTTTAAAAATTATATTCACTATTTATCATACTTTAAAAATTATATTTATCATACTATAAATATTATATAAATCACTGTTAATAGAAGCACCTCGGACTGATTTAAGCGTCGGTGGATCATCAATCACACGAATACCGGCCTACGCCGAAGCCGCAAAACATTTGAAACAAGCTAAGCCGTTGGTCGTATGGCTACGGAGAGAGCTGGACCGCATGATATGATTGATTGCCCACGCAGTAGAAATTTCTCTGGGAGCTATTCATAATACCAGATAGAACTACGGCCAAAGGATTGCTTACAGCCGAACTCCACTTTGAAGCACACATGCTCATGGTGCGACAACCTTCATTTGCCGAGTATCTTTTGGTCCACCCGATCGATCCTGCCATTGATCACTAGTATTTAGCTTCGACAGAAAGTTCAACACAAATCAAGAAATCAATCGCCCACGTCCAGTTTCAGCATACGGAGATAGAATTGTTAGCGCTAACAACCGACGGTACCAAGTAGTTCAAACATGCGCAAAGCCTGCAATGCAGTAGCAGTTCACAGAGGAAATAAGTGTGTAAGAGCAGTACACCCATCCCGTCCAAACCCCAGTAATAAAGCAGATTGGTAGAAGAGCAAACTGAGTTAACACACGATCGGAGCCCATACCATTTGCTACTACTTACCCCCATGGCTTCGTTCCTTGCTGCTAGCCTGCTCATTGCTCTCGTGGTGCCAGCACCCTGCACAGCCGCTACTGCGCCTTCCCCACCGGTGGTCGATGGCGGCATCGCCTCCGCGACGCAGGAGATGCAGCGAGCACGCTACTTCACCTTCGTCATGCTCATCAGGATGGTGCAGGAGAAGATACCACATAACACGACCTTCCTGATGCCCAACGACAGGCTGCTGTCCACTGCATCGATCCCCGAGAACCAGGTGCTGGACTTCTTGTCCAGGCATTCCATCCCGGCGCCGCTCATGTTGGACGACCTCATCAGGCTTCCCAACGGAACGATAGTTCCCACGCACCACTCAAGCCAGATGATCACAATAACCAGCAGGGAGCACCAGAAGCTTTACTTCAACAATGTCGAGCTCAGCAGCCCCGACGTCTGCCGCGTAGGGGATTTGTTCAGGTGCCACGGGATAAATGCAGTTATAAGGCCAGCAGTGCGAGGAAGAGGGTTGCCTTGCCCTCGCTACGCTGCTCCGACTGGTGCAGCAGCACCAGAGCCAGCTTCAGCTGCAAACCAATCCTTGGAGACGTCGTCTCTAACATCTCCCAACATGGGTTCTGCCACGAGTACTGCCCTGGAACCTGCAGCAGAACGCCCTCAAAGTTCAGACACTTCCACGTCGCAATTTGTCTTGTCTTGTACTACCCTAATGATAGTCTTCGTGCTTTTCATTTTCTAAATCTCGATTCATGGGCAGATTCTTGGGTCAATGGATGCATCTTTATTCTTCAAGGAAAATCAGTGCAAGCAAGTTAGTAGTGTTTTGTTTTGTTATGTTTTGTAGTGTTTTGTTTTGTTATGTCTTAACATCTCTTTCTAAAAGTTTATATCATGCACTGTATGATACTACCACCATTTGGAATAAAACATTAGGTTAGAAATAATTAGGAATAAAACATTAGGTTAGAAATAATTTACTAACAATAGATATCCAAAAATTATTGACAAACTTGTTGAGCATACTGCATACATACCTATATGAGCTATGCAGAGCTCATCTCTAGTACAACATTCCATCACACAGCTATCCAGAACTGTCTTCCTGTACACAAATTAGACAAGATGATTAACTAGGAAGTGCTAAAAGCCAACCATTATATCAGAATCAGGACCATCCTGTAGTAGCTGGCAGAATCAAAGTTCAATAAAATACTTCAACCGCACCTTGCAGAGGTTATAAGGTGAAAAACTGCTGTCAATGATAATAAGAGCCTACGGAGGGCGGTTCACCTGCTTTACAAACATTTCTCAGCAGTGCTCCGAAATTTAGCATAGCTGCAGCACATCTCAGGCGACTTGAAAGAAACAATATCGTGAAAAAATGAGGCAGCAATACAGAAATTATTGATAGTGGGAAAATTTTGACACAGCAGACAAATTTTCCTTCTCCATGTGGTCAATATATTATATCAAATGTGTGGGAACAAACTGATGAAGCAAACATTTAAGATAACCTAGGCACCAGCGCAAGCCTAGCCAAATGTTCAACCTGACTGCATTAAAACATACCAGTCTTTCTTCAGGTATACATAACAATAATAGTCAGCAATACAGATCTGTAAACTTGAGTTTATCAACTATTTCTAACAGATACAGTGAACTGGGTCAACCTACATTTCCAGTCATATCTTGACTTCTAAAAGATAAGCCAAGACAGATCTGAAACAGGAACCAGCCACACAAGGTTGGCATTAACAATATTAGGACGTGGTAACAATTAACTGCGATAAGTATGGAGTTAATACGCATACTACAATTGCGCCTGCCAATAATCTAGTTAGGGCTATGCTCGCTCTGGGAGCATTGCATGATAGCTCAATTAGTTTCCTTTTTCTGGCTGTCATCGCCTGAATGTTGCAGCTTGTTGTCAAGTCCTGCCTCATCAGTTTTGTGTTGTTTGTCTCCAAGTTTTTCCTACAGAGCAGAAACAAACAACTCAAGTGTCAGCATCCATACTTCAGAGTAACAGGATAGCAGAAAAGTGGAAGGCAAACCTTTAGTGAGCTATTCTTTGATAGAAGTTCATCATACTCCTTTCTGATCCGGTTCACTTCATCTCTAAGTGAAGCATTTTCCTGCTTTAAAGAATCAGCACGTTGAGCCAACTCCTCACATTCAGCCTGCAAAAATTCACAATAGTGCTTCATCAATTGGAGGCTCTGCAAACAATAATGCTACCCAGTAGAGCTCAAGATGAACAAATAACTACCTGCTTACGCAACCTAGATCTGCGAGCAGACTCCCTGTTGGACTGCTTTCTTTTCTGCCTTTTCAGTTCACGTTCATCCTGAATCATGGGAGAGTCAACATGACTAGTTTCTCCATTTGCCAAACTAACTAAAACATCAGATTTGTATCCACAGAATTACTGATAATTAAGTGCCTCTTCAATAGTTTTCACATTTGACAAAGGATTGTGCATCTTAATATGAAACATATCATGCCAAAATGGCAGGATTTTGATAGAAAAAGTCATGTGCTTACAAAGGATATATTACCAAAAAAAGAGAGAGATGAGTAATGCAAAACAAAGAAAAACTAAGAAAGAAAGCTATGGTTTATATTTTAGATACTTGCACTAAGGTAAATAATTATGCTTGCCAATTACTAGACACAAGAAAAGGGGATAAACCTCCTACTATGGATGGCATGCAAAAATGTTGAAGTGAAAAAATTTCATGATGAGTGAAATGACTACAGTGTATACAAGTGCGTTCCTAATACAACAGTTTAACTTCAATTGCATCTATGAAGTTCATTGTAAACACAAAGATCTTTCTGATGAATATCTGCAAAAGGTTACGCTCTTGATCTGATTATACGGTACATACAAATGGAAACAGAAAGCACACAAATATAAAAGGAAAAGGTGCCCCCCGGGGTATTTATGAAGCAGACCAGTGGAAGCAAAAAAATCCTGCAAGGGTACAATTCTAATTCTTAAGGTAAGGGCTAAGAAAAAACCTGTATCCACTGCTCTGTTGGAACCACAGCTCCTGGAACTGCAGTTGGAGTCGCTTTACCATGTATTGCAGGAGTGGAGCTTGCTGCGCTAGCCCAGTAGTCCATTCCTATGTTCAAGTTTGTAGTAGGACCAGGTACTGGACCACTTGATGGCATTGGCATGATTGCCATAGTTTGGTTCAACTTGGCCTGAGATGGTGAGCGTGCTACACCGTTCTGCGAACTTCGAATCTCTGATAGCATGCAAAACAAATTAAGCTTAAGTGCAAAAAGGAAAGCAAGCAGCCATAGAGATTTTCATAGGCATACCTCCATCTTGTTCCTGTCCGCTTTCCTTGTTCTGTGAATCCTGTAAAGATTATTCAATGATGCAAAGATATTAGGACTTTTCCCAAGCTAATAGCTACTAAATGGTATAGTATGTCTGAAATTGTAGACCACATGCATTTAAACTCAAGCGCAGACAATGCCCCAAAAAAGTACAGGCAAGTATGCAAGTCTGGTCAGAAAAAAAATGAACATTAAGCAAAAGATATTCGATAGGAGGAGAGATCTCCTGTGGATATCCAGAAAGTACGAATTTTTTTGCAACCGTTCTTGTATATACACTCAGTAAACTACAGGAGCATAGCTTACATTCTGAGAATTTGCTTCACTTCCTTCACTTTCACTTTCACTTCCACTTTCCCCACTGCAACAACAGTGGCAATTCTTTTACCAACACATAAGGGAAAAGAAAAGCAAGAATTATCGTTGTTATTTAAGTTGACCACACACTAACCTTTGAGAGATGGCTCCATTAGCTGGTGCCCCTGAGGTCTTACCATGTTCGGTAGAGTTCTTTCCTATAATCATGTTCAAGCTACCTAAACTTCCTTTGGACCTTTTGATGGGACTTTTTTCTTTCCCTTCAGAGGATTTTCCATCTGTTTCACCACCACCAGTGGCGGCGGCGGCAGTTCCCTGGAATGCATAGATGCATTAGACTCCCATGAACAGCACAAGGAAAGTCAAGCTAAGGATGGTTTATCTTACAGTAGCATCAGCATTGCCATTTGGAGAAGTCATAGCATAAGGAGTAAATGGGTGTGCACCCTGCAGTATTGTGCAATCACATAACAAAAGTCAGCTCTCAGCAGTATCATTTGCAGAATTACATAATGTCTAGACGAGTGCCCATGTGTTGCAACGGATCTCAAATAAACATAATATAAGTTCTAAATTTAGAAAACCAATATGCATAAGGCAATTATCCCTACATATGAAAGTTTCAAACATAATTTGCATCCAATCAACAAGAACAATAATTTCAGCTACGTAGAATCTTATCACAAGCCACATGCACATATAATCTAATTGTGCATAGAAAATCCTTCAAGTAACATATGCATGTATGCACATATTTATCCACAAAAGATCCCACCAACTCAAGAGTTCGATGGCAGACTCATCACCACCAAGTCCTTTTATAATGATAAAGAAAACTAAGCAAGGTGTTGAATCATACCGGGGGCATAGATGGGTGAGCATATATGCCACCAGGAGGGTACATGACATATGGCGGCGGCGGAGTCCCATATGGTGGTATCATAGGCTGAAAGAAAGTAACAAGAAAACCATGAACAAAAAAATCTTTAAAGTGCATATATTATATCAACAACTACACATTCACTAGCAAAAATCAATTGATTGAACCATCGAATTCACCTTCCAAAATTACATGGTTACCTATGGCCCCGAAATCAGTAGAAATTGCGATCCAGATGCATTTCTCAAATAAGGAAACATCGTCCAAATGAATAGTTCGCATTGTAATGAAAATCTTGTAATTCACTAAATAGTGTCCAATAGTGTTAAAAAATATTGCCTCTTAAACCACAAATATAGTTAGAAACTTAGTGTAGTTCCGACTATGATACACAGGTACACAATACCGATACAGCGGTACAGGAAGCACCAAAGCACAAATCCTAGTCATTTGTAGCAGATCTGGACAAGGGAAGCACCGAAGCACAAATCCTAATAATTTTCTAGCAGATCTGGACAAGGGAAGCCCCGAAGCACAAATCCTAATCATTTGTAGCAGATCTGGATAAGGGAAGACCGAAGCACAAATCCTAATAATTTGTAGCAGATCTGGACAAGGGAAAGAAGGGAACAAGAGGAAGAAGGAAACCAGAGTTAGTACCCGCCGGCCGCTGGAGTCCTAGCCTTGCTCGTTCAGGTCACTCCTTCACCAGAAGAGGGAGCTGCAAGAGGGAAGTGGCTTGGAGTTGGGGCCCCAGAAGAGGCAAAGGTGTTATGTGCTAGGGTTAGTTGAGCTCTTTGTGGGCTGGGCTTCTAGGGAAGGGGTTTCTTCATGGACTGTAAAAGCACCTGAAGGGTACCGGGCAGCACCCATTTTTATTTCTTTTTCTTAATTGGCAAAAATTCCAATACTTCTGGGTATCATACCTGAGCCATACTGGTACCCGACCAGGTGTTGTTGGTACGTGACTCAGCATAAGTATCGGCACATCAGAGAATTTCATAAACATTGTTAATGTCATTTTTTTTTCAAAAAACTACTATAAAAACAACTATTTCTATTAGACAGCTATGTTCAAACATTCAAAAAACATTGCCACAAGTTTGACCTACACCAAGTCATTCCCTAGTAAGTTTTTGAAGACATTCAGGCATTCTGAGATAATATTCTGGAGTCTCCACAGAGAAAAAAGAAAACATAACAATAGAGTAGTTAACCACCGTTGTAAAAGAGAAGGTAAAATCCTTACCTGAGCTCCCCACATGTAAGGATGACCTTGTGGGCTTGACACCACAGGTGAAGGGAAGAACCCATGTGGTGGAATGGGAGGATATGCCTACAAAAAACAGTACAGAACATAATAAGTAACCTAGGGCAAATAGTTTGCGCAATATCTCCATTAATGATATAGATTAATCAAGAAGGCAAATGAGTGCAGCAAGAATAGAATATGATGCACAAGAAAGATTTTCCATTTCTTGGACCCATACAAAAGGAAAAATATTAAAACAACAGAATATAATTCCCTTTCCAATTCTAGCTCCCAAAGGACTGCAATTGAAAATCAGTATCAGTCATTCGGTCTCTATCCATTGAGGGCAAGGAACTATATTTGGTATTAATTATTGAAACAAGAGGTTGCTTCCTACATATTCATTTCCCTCTTTCCTCGTGTTGGCACCCAAGGGGCATAATTGTTAGTCATCAATCTCCTAAATAGGATAAAAAGCTTGCTCACCTGAAAGTTGGTCCAATCGGGGTAAACAGCTGGTGTTGCAGCACTTGAAGTAGCAGGTGGCTGTTGCTCCTGTTACAAAAAAAGGATAAGTCTTCAGCAAGGAAGCATTTACTATTTTTTGGTACAGGACAGGGCCAGCATGGAAAACCTGAGGTGCAGAAGCCTTGCTTGCCTTAGTCGGTGTGTCTGCTTCACCGCTTCCCATGGCGACTCACTCACAGACAAGGGGCAGTGATTACTCCATTGTCAACGGACACATGAAGTGGCATAAAGTAAAACCTGAATTGGCCACACAAAGAGCGCAAGTAAGCTAAAAATTACCCCAAAATCTAATACTATAACCACCGTCCCAAGACCCCATCTATCTCAGGATCTGAAATTCTTCCGACAATTGTGAAGAAACAAAATACCATCCCAGAAATAATAGTGCACAGTAGCCTAAGGCCCCGCTCATTTCAGCTTCAGCTTCTGGCTTATTTTTCACTATTCATAAATTTCGTCTTTTTTCTGAACTTTTGGCTTTTTTGAGCTTTTTTGCCGGTTCTTTTTTCCCGCATTCGTTTGCGTTGTCCGTGTTGAGCTAGCATATTTTTCTATTTTTAAATTTTTTTAGATTTAATTACGCCAAATAAGCCACCTTCAGTTGCAGTGAAATTTTAGCCACTACAGTGCAATTTCAGCTATAAGCCACAGCTTTTCAGCCCAACCGAGCAAGGCCTAATAAATTAAGTTAACAAATTGTTTAAAAATGAAGGCCAATTTAACTACTCGAAACAACTAAGCTCTTTTTTTGTTGAATAACAATAGCAAAAAATCTTCATCGAGTTGACCAATCAAGACCAAATACAACGAATCCTACTAGTAACCCCACAATCACGTCACAACTTGGAACCTAAACTAGACTTTTATCAAAAAGTATCGGTCTAATTAGCTTCAACCCACATTGTTTCCGTGGTTCATATCACTGGTAATCCATTGAACGCTAATCTCTTAATCCATGGACCACACAGTAATCCATTGAACCCTAATCTCCTAAAACATGGACCGCATATCAGTAATAGCACAGAACATGCCATTGAACGCTAAATCACTGGTAATCCATGGACCACACAATTGAAACCCTCTGTAAAAACAGGAAATTTCCCATAAAGCCCAATTTCCACAATTCTACTACAGTACAGCATTATGCCACCCAAAACCCTAACCTGGTGTTTTGAATCTAATTCCACGTGCTACCTGCCAGGATGGAAACCATAAATGATAGAGCAAAGTCCTCCAAAACCCTGGATTTCCAAACAGTGAGACGGAAATGTCAACTCCCTAATGAATTCTCAAAACCTTCTAATCTTACATCGCGAATTCACGACAGCCCCAAAAGCCTAACTTAACAACCTGAAACGCTCTAAAAGCACAACGTAATAATTGAAACACAGTGGGGGAATGAAGCCTTAACCCAAACTATACATAAATTCCCCCAATAGAAACAGCCCATGGGGAAATTCCATATCATTTCTACCGCACCACGTGGCTCCAGCTCTCGCAAGTCGCAATTTTTTTGAAGGAAAAGCCGCAACTAACCTATTGGAACCCAAACCAAGGCCTCATAAAATTACACATAATAAACCCTAGTTTCGTCGGTTCAAATCGAACGTTTAAACTCAAAAACTTCGAAACTTGTCATGCAGAGGGACCGTTGCTCCTGAGGAAAATTTTAACCAGGCCCCACGAAACCCTAACCCTAAGCCGAAAAATCCCGCCAGGTCTCGCATCAGGCCAGCCACTACTCCCTCGCCGCAAGTCACACCTAAACCCTAGCAGCCCCCTCCTCCTCCTCCTCCTCCATCCAAACAAAACCAGGAGGCCCAAACTCGGCAAAACCCCGCTCGAAACCAGCAAACCCGGGGGATCACACCCCCGCGGCACAGAATTCTAGAAACCCGCGGCCAGATCCGGCGAGGCGGCGCGGGGTTGGGCCGGTGAGTACCTCTCGGGACGGCGAATCCGGGCCGGCGGCGAGCAGATGGGAGCCGGGGGCCTCGAGATCTGGAGCTGGGCGCGGATCTCCTCGGTCGCTTCGGACGGAGAGAGGGAGGAGGAAGACGACGTCGAGACGACGGAAGGAGGGATGATGCGACGCGCAGCTGCGACTCGCGGAATGCAAGGCTAGCTTGGCTCGGCTCGGCCTCGGTGGCGTTCCTTCGTTGGTAGGGTGGTGATTCCATTTTCGCGTCGCTTTCTGTTCGGACTGCTTTAGCGTGTGTGTGTGTGTGTGACTGCGCTCCTCTCTCTCTCTCTCTCTGCGTTTGGGCCTGTATGTTGGGCTCATGTTTAGTCCTAATAGATGGCACACTATGACCCATTAGACATTATTGTTTTTTTTTAAGAATGGCTTTTGTTTTACACTAGCCGTCCAGATGGTTAGAGCATCTTCTTTTTAATTCCTAAAATCTACCTTTCAATTTTTTATAATAAGCAATTTTGAAATAAAGTATTTTTTAAAATGAGATCTATAAATTGATTGTAATATATACTGTAATGACTTCATTTATATCGACCAAAACAGCACACGAGTTTCTGTTACTCTGTACTCTATCTCACGAACAGCTTAAAAGTGATAAACTGAATCTAAAAAGAACAAGCCGAAACACTACTTCCCGTTTTGATATCCACGAATTTGAAACCTTCCTTTTCAATATGCAAATATATTCCGTCTCACAAAAAATGCAAATGTATTATTTTGGATCAGTTGTTTCGTAATGTGTGCCCATAAAAAAACGAGTATAGTTATTTCAAATTTTCAACCTTCAACTCCTACCTCAAGATGGAGAGAGGATTGGGTGATCGGAGCATTTCATTGAAGTATTTAACGAGGGTAAAGGCCCGAAACTTCTCTTCCCGTTTTTTCGCAAATAAAAAGGAATTATGTTACGGTATTATACCTTCTTTGCCTGTACTATGTGCATAGGTAGGTTTCGATCTAGGGGGTGTCTATTTCGCAGTCGACCACTGCTATTCTTTGTAGCCATCGGTTCCCTTTCCCTTCGAGAACTGTCAACAACAATTTTGAAGAAAAAAAAGTTAGACTTTCAACCGGGAAATTCGAACTTGCACCCTCGGAACCTTTCAATTCAATTGGAAAACTTTCTACCGGGGAACTTTCAACTGAAAAAGCGAAGGATATTTTAGGGTTTCAAATTTAAATTTGAACTTTCCATTGAAAAACCTCCAGCTCAAGGTGGTGATCAGTTGGGCTTTTTTGGGTGGCTTATGGCTGAAAACACTGTAGCTGACTGAAAAAAACACTGTAGCTGACAGAGGCTTATTTAGCATAATTAAATTTAAAAAATTAAAAAATATATGTTAGCCCATTACGTATAATACAAATATATACGGGAAAAAAGAACGGGCAAAAAAGCTCAACAAAAAACCAAAAGTTCAGAAAAAGACGAAATTTATGAATAGTAAAAAATAAACCGAAAGTCAGAAGCTGAAACCCAACCGATCGGATCGGGGCACCCAAGTGCACCCAAGTGCACGAGCAAAGCGAGCTCACCAACCAAGCCACCCAACGTCCACAAGCATGATTAGATGGTCGTCCATTCTTTGGCTCTCCGCAACGTCCTTCCATCATTCCATCCCCTAGCTGGTTATCCTCTACTCCTTGTAGCAGCAGCAGCAGTACTTGTGCACACTTAACATTCCTTTCTCTCCCCACTTTGCTTCCCTTCTACTCCCCTGCACATCTCTCTTTCTCCCCATGAGCTCCAATGGGGCCCTACTCTAATGAAGACACCCACCATTAACCATCTCCACACATAACCACTTCCCTCACTAACTTGGCAAAGAAAAATCCATCACCACTAGCATGCACTCCACACTACATTTTCAACATCCAAGGTGGCCACTTCCAAGTGCTCAAACCCATGGCCCACTTGTCACTCAATACACAGTCAGCATTCGAAAGTAAGAAGGCACACACAAGAGGAGATGCACTGCAATAAAGAAAAGAATATTTATGCAGATCGTTTGATCAAGAAATCAACGGTCTAGATCATGTGTGTCAGTAACGACATTTTTTAAAAGACTAGAAACAAAAGTTAGTTACATGGACCTTGAAGGCTTGAACCCTTGATCTGAAGTCTAAACTGCCGATTTTCCCACATGACAAGGTGCCAACATATACACCCTGCACTGGAGTGTTAGGCTCCAAATTCTCTCTCTCACGCACACACTAGGTTAGCTTCCAACAAGACAAGCAAAGTAAGAAGAAGGCAACCGAGAAGTGTGTTGTCTAATGAGGACACTTCCAACCACAATTCTCCTCCTGATGCTGCTCCACGCATTGCCGCCGCCAGCCGCCGTGGCGCTCACGGCCGACGGCCTGGCGCTGCTGGCGTTCAAGGCGGCGGTGACCGAGGACCCGTTGTTGGCGCTCTCGGCGTGGTCGGAATCTGACGCCGACCCGTGCCGGTGGCCGGGCGTCACCTGCGCGAACGCCTCCTCGCCGGCCGGCGCGCCGCCGCGCGTTGTCGGCGTGGCCGTGGCAGGCAAGAACATCTCGGGTTACATCCCCTCGGAGCTCGGCTCGCTGCTCTTCCTCCGCCGGCTCAACCTCCACGGCAACCGCCTCACCGGCGCCATCCCGGCAGCGCTCTCCAACACGTCCTCGCTCCGCTCAGTCTACCTCTACGGCAACGCGCTCACTGGCGAGCTCCCTGTGGCTCTGTGCGACCTCCCGCGGCTGCAGAACCTCGACGTGTCCCGGAACTCGCTCTCCGGGGAGCTCCCCCTCGACCTCCGCAACTGCCGGAGCTTGCAGCGTCTCATCCTCGCCAAGAACGCCTTCTCCGGCGAGGTGCCGCCCGGCATATGGCCGGAGATGGCCAACCTGCGGCAGCTCGACCTGTCCTCCAACAACTTCAACGGCTCCATCCCGCCGGACCTCGGCGAGCTCCCGAAGCTCGCGGGCACGCTCGACCTCTCGCACAACCGGTTCTCCGGCGTCGTACCGCCGGAGCTCGGCCGCCTCCCGGCGACCGTCACTCTCGACCTCCGCTTCAACAACCTCTCCGGCGCCATCCCGCAGACGGGCTCCCTCGCCAGCCAGGGCCCCACCGCCTTCCTCAACAACCCAGGCCTTTGCGGCTTCCCGCTCCAGGTACCCTGCCGCGCCGTGCCGCCGCCGACGCAGTCGCCGCCTCCACCGATAACCAGTCCGTCATCAGACTACACCACGCCGGACCAGCACCACCCTATAAAAACAAGCCTGATAGCGCTCATCTCCGTCGCCGAAGCCGCCGGCGTTGCCCTCGTCGGCATCATCCTGGTGTACATATACTGGAAGGTCAAGGACCGAAGGGATGGCCGCCGCGGCCGTGCCATCGGACACGACGACGACGATGACAACGACAGCAACAAGGGACTCTGCCGCTGCTTGTGGGGCCGCCGCGGCGGAGGAGGCGCGGACGGGTCATCGGACGACGAGGAAGGCGGCGACGGCAAGTACAGTGGCAGCGAGGGGGAGCTGGTGGTGATCGACCGCGGGTTCCGGGTGGAGCTGGACGAGCTGCTGCGGTCGTCGGCGTACGTGCTGGGGAAGGGCGGGAAGGGGATCGTGTACAAGGTGGTGGTGGGCAACGGCTCGACGCCGGTGGCCGTGCGGCGGCTGGGCGGCGGTGGGGGCGGCGCGGACCGGTGCAAGGAGTTCGCGGCGGAGGCGCGGGCGGTTGGGCGGGTGCGGCACCCCAACGTGGTGCGGCTGCGCGCCTACTACTGGTCGCCCGACGAGAAGCTCGTCGTCACCGACTTCGTCGGCAACGGCAACCTCGCCACCGCGCTGCGCGGTACGTCACTTCACTTGTTGCGACGAATAACGCGCTAACTACTCCTGAGCTTACTAATCTTGTTAGTTTTTGAAGTTTTAGGCTTTAGTTAACTGCTGTTTAGTGTTTGTTTGTTTGGAATTTTCTTATTCGGGAGTGGCGTGGTAGTTGTAGTAAACTAATGGAAAGCCGTAGATTCGATTACACAGTTCGGCACAGGAAGTAAGATGCGCTATGTCTTAAGGTTAGACGCGAGAAACAAGGCCTCCTGTATATTAGGGGGTCGGTTAGGGTTTGGCTTGAATTATTATTTTTCTACAGTAATTAATTTTTAAATGATATGTTAAATCAGATATAATGGTTGGAATAGCGTACGACGAGAGCACTTCCATTATACATTCGGGTGCTAGTTGCTTCCTAAAGTTGTTGATTCGATTAGGAAGAGTTCGGCATTATCCCACAGGAAGAAAATGTGTCATATTTAAAGTTAAAACGTAAACGCGAGACATCCAACTAAACAAAACCTTCTATATATTGTCCATCCCAGGAAAGGAAGGACCGTGGAGGACACAATTATGTACAACAAAGTTAGGGCATGATACGCAGTATGCTACGGCGTTGCATTTGTGAGTAATGATGCTTAGTAGTACCCCAATCGCCAACGTACTAATGCTTGCACGATTTGATTTACAGAAATTGGGGGATATGTGGGTACGTAATACCTAAGTGGCTCACATGAACGGATCAATCAAAACAGCTGTTTTCTTGCTTGTCTTGAACCGACTCGTCACCTACGGCACCTTTTAACTACTTTGTCTATACTTTTTGAGATAACAGCAAATAGTATGGACACGTATATGGACAACGCACATAGTTTTAGATTGAAAAGCCATTTAAAAAATAGGTGTGTATAGGTATCACCCGGATATTTTCTTCCTAACTATCATCCAGATTTGAGACCGTTGGATTAGAGATCCAACGGCCTCTTTTTTTGGAGGGAGGAGATTTTTTAGAGAAGAGGGAGATTTTTTTGGAAGGGGTGATGGAGTATTCATGGTCATTGGATCTCTAATCCAATGGTCACAAATTTGGATGATAGTTAAGAAAAAAAATATCCGGATGATGTTTATCAATACCCTTAAAAAATTTGCTTCAAAAAACCACCCAATTCGACAATGCCATCCCATCTCCACCCAATTCGACGATACCATCCCATCTCCAATCATGAGATGGAACCATCAATTATCTCAGGAAAATGCACTGACAGACAGATGAGAGCGCGAAAGCTTCCAAAGAGGGGCAGAAGAAAGGCACGCCGACTTTGTCTCCCTGGCTTCACCACATTCTGCCATGCATGCCTGCCGGGCATCTTCTGTGGACGGATGGATGGATTCTGGACGGTCCTTGGACTTCTGCCTTGTCATCCCTTTCGTGTTCTTGCCATTGTCTTGGATAACAGAGGCAAAAGTAATTTGTCAAAATATTTGTGTGAGATTCATCGGGTCAAACAGTTACTATGTGTATAAACTATGGTCAAGTCACTCTCTTCCATCTGGTAGACAGATGATAGATCAAAGTGTTAGACGCTTCAGATCGATTGCTATGGTATAGCGCTGCTCTAAGAATGCTCAAGATATGTGCTATAGCACCGATGGAAATCCTCAAGGGTTCATTTTGATGGAAGATCTCGAGCATTGCTTTCTAATTTGATGGAAGTAGGAGAACAGCGATGATACGTATACAGCACTTCTCATGTCTTCACAATGGAGTGGTAGAGCACACTCTCTCTCTCTCTCTCTCTCTCTCTTAAAAAACGGAGTGGTAGAGCATAGGAATTGTGGAATTCAAATGCTCTCTAATTTGATGAAAGTAGGTGAACTGTGTTGTACCTAGGGGTGAAAACGGGTCGGATTAATCCCGACCGATCCGGCACCGAATTCGATTGGTACCGAATCCGGAGAAAAAATATGGGGATTAATCCCGACCGATCCGGCACCGAATTCGATTGGTACCGAATCCGACTAGTACCGAATCCGGAGAAAAAATATGGGTTAGGATATGGTAACAGCAATATCCGTCCGAATCCGAATATCCGTCCGAATCCGATACATCTTCAAGTTTGATTTCAGGTTAGTGCTACTATTTAACGTTTCATTTTCTTTTGCAATGGTAAAATAAAATCTTCCACATCAGCTATTAAATAGTAACATCAAGTCAGTGCGTCATACTCTATTTACTGCACTGTATGCATTCCTTACAAACAAGTAGGGGTGCAAACGAAATGGGTTAATCCCGACCGATCCGACACCGAATCCGATTGGTACCGAATCCAGAGAAAAAATATGGGTTAGGATATGGTAACAGCAATATCCGTCCGAATCCGACCCGTTTTCACCCCTAGTTGTACCATATATAGTCAGGGCTTTAGCTTCCGTTTTGAGCAAAAAGAACGAACGGTTTTCGGCCCTAAGACCGGCCCAGTTTCAATTTTCAAGTTTCAATTCTTCTTGCATCGCGCCATAAGCTAGTTGCACTAACATAGAGTAAAGTTGCACCAAATGCTATTGTTCATATTATATCCATATACTCTATGGTCAATATTGTTTCATAGCACAAGAAAGAGAAAAACTAGTGCTCTGCTTTGTCAAGATTAGTGTTTTTGCCAACACCTTTAGATGAAAATGCTATCAAGATGCAAAAGTATCTGTCTCACTTGGGCACACTGCTGGCAAACCAAAGAGAAACAAAAGTCTGCCAATGGAAGGTGCCTTTACACCATCCTGCAGAGCCTGAAACAGGGGGACCAAACATGCCTTTTTAGGCCTGAAACCTTTGTCACTGTCATGATCTTCTGGGGCTAATATAAACCCTGAAAGTAGTCCATGAGAGGCACGCCTAACTTGGTGATGCGCATGATCAACGCTTTCCTATGTGATTAATGATGAGTGTGGTACTGGTTGTTGAGGTACTTTGTATGCTGCGAGGAAAATGGAGGAAGTTTTGGGGAGATACCTAGTGGTGAGATGTACAGCAATGAATCCCTAGCTTGTCTAGTTATTAACTAGCAGAGAGCAATGTTATTGAAGCTCTAATTTCACCAAATTATTTTACACTATAAAACGTTTGTGTCCTCATTATGATAGGTGTTTTTTTAACACCCAAATGTCTTCTGTGCAAGAACTAACCTAAAATCGCGAGCATTGAGATGGCAATTGCCGTCCATTGCTTGTTATGTAAGTTTTTCTTACAATGTAAGATAGGGCACACGAACTCCATGTTCTCAATACCTATGGAAAAATTTTATCGTGTAACGGTGGTATAATTAGATTTATGTAACAAGCTAATGAAATACTAACATGTGGCACGGAATAATGTAGAAAATACTGTAGTACAGAGAAATACTATAGAATTCACCAAAAAATTTTCTGTTACAGTGTTTTCTACGCTACAATTTCTTGCCACGTGGCGGCGTCCTGTTGGCTCGTTACACATACGGTTTGTGCCATCGTTACACGATAAATCAGAAACTACTCGACAGTATTTAGGAGGGCTTAACCCCTTGGCAGCTCCCACATTAAACTTTGTTTTCTACTATCAGCAGCACTAGTTCTGAACGACTCACATCTCACAAAACACAAAACAATTACCAAGTGAACAAATCAACCACAGTATGAAGAATTAATGCTCACTGTACAGTAGTGCTCCCTCTGAGACATCCTGAATCCAAGATGCGTATGCAGCGGTGCTCATGAACAGTGACAAAAACAGACAGGTAGGGCAGGCAGGGGTTGCTTGTGTCTGTGGGAAGCATCAAGGTTAGCGATGTGCACTGCACTTGCTGCATCATGTGGCTGGTGAAAAGCATAACTTTGATCTGCTGCTGCACACACATTACTATGCTAGATAAATGGCTCCTTAACGAGCACATGAATCCATCGGATCGTACTGCTAGCTGCTCTCCGGCTAGCACATGGATGCGTCGTTGCAATTACCCTTAGGTGACCATGTGGCTTTTATTTATCCTTATTCATTTTTCTATTTAGCTTTTTGCCCTATTTTTTTCTTCAAAAAATAGCTAATGGCTTTTGGCTCAAACGTAAGTATTCGTGCGAACAAACCAAATGCTGATAAGCTGTATTTTAAAAAGACTGTCCTGATAAACCACTTCAAAACGGTATCGAAGAAGCTGTTATGTTTATTTGTTTGAGAGAAGTCATTAGCTAAAAAGTACATGGCATTTGCGTACTCATCTTAGTTGCCGATGACCAAAGTAAGGTAAGAGTTGAAGCCTAAAAGTTATGCGGCGTCCTCCCTCGAAAATGGAAGAGGTCTCGATCTATTCATATGCATAGGAAATGGCTATAGTAGGGGAGGGGGAGAGGCAATGGAATATGGGTTGGAATAACTTTTGCCACGGATGACGACAGAGAAATCCCAATTAGAACGATAAATAGGGCTCTTTTTTATTTAACACGACAGCTTTCACCACACAAATATTCTCTTAGATATCTGAAATTAACCATGACGATCCACTCACCGTTTGCATGCTGCACCGACTTGCGAACTACAGTACACCTAAATTTTCCATGCACCTTTTCCATGGATTTTCTGGCCGCTCGATGAATTTTCATGTTTTGATTTCGTGCAGCCTCACATGTCAGTACAAAAAAATTAGTCAAATGATTATTGACTCATTACTGCATTGACATTGCAGGCCGTCCTGGTCAAGCTGTCCTATCGTGGTCAACGCGGCTGAAGATTGCCAAGGGCACGGCGCGCGGGTTGGCGTACCTCCACGAGTGCAGCCCCCGGCGATTCATCCACGGCGAGGTCAAGCCCTCCAACATCCTCCTTGATGCCGACTTCTCCCCCCACGTCGCTGACTTCGGTATTGCCCGTCTCTTTGCCGTCGCCGGCTGCACCTCTGACACCACCCTCTATCCTCCGCCACCGCCCTCGGTGGGTGGTGCTATCCCCTACACCAAGTTGTTGCCAGACCGCGCCGGTGGGTACCGCGCGCCGGAGGCACATGCGTCGAGGGAGCGGCCGGTACAGAAGTGGGATGTGTTCTCCTTTGGCGTGGTCTTGCTGGAGATGCTGACGGGGCGGGGGCCGACCGACCATGCGTCGACGTCGACGTCAGCGTCATTCTCGGCGCTGTCGATGACAACAGACCGGTCTGGGAGCGGGGAGCATGGGATCGTGCCGGAGGTGGTGCAGTGGGTGCGGCGTGGGTTCGAGGAGGGCACACGGCCGATGGTGGAGATGGTGGACCCGGCGCTGTTACGGGAGGGGCCTCCACTGCCCAAGAAGGAGGTGGTGGCAGCGTTCCACGTCGCGCTGGCGTGCACCGAGGTGGATCCGGAGCTCCGACCGAGGATGAAGGTCGTCGCCGACAGCCTCGACAAGATCGGGTCGTGAGATCGAGATCAATTCACGCTTGAAAATCTTCTTCTTTCTTGCGGTGATGACAATCTCTCGTCAGAGAAATCTCTCGTGTTTTTTCTTTTCTCCTGCTCAGTTCTTCATATTTTTCTTTGATTTCTTGTGTAATTGGGTTTTTGTTGGCCATTCTTTTGTATGCAACTAATGGTTTTTGTAATGATATACCGATATATATAGGAGGGCATTTTTTCCATCTTCAGTTGATATAATCAAGGTGTTTCTTGTGAAGTTATATTGTTGTGCTGTTATCATTAATTAAGTACAATGCAAAATGTAAAGTTAGAATACGGAGTCCGCTCTCCGCTGTACATGTGATTTCGTATGTACGTACGTACATACATGATTTCAAATATGTGAATTCAATCTAAATTCAGGTTTTTTTTTGAAAATACCAGTTTTAAAGTATATACCATCTATAATAATTCAAATGAAACATATACCTATGAAAAAATATACTCGATTGTAAAGTTTCGAACAACTTTAGATCATATGCTTTGCTGATTTATATATATAATCAGCACATACCTACAAACAAACTATCATCAAATTTTAGAATTTTTTAGATATCAAGTTTAACTAGTTTACTAACTAGTTCAAATAAGTTTGAACTGAAATTCGAATTGTAGTTACCTTTTTTTTGATAGTTTGATTATAGACATGTACTGATTATATATAAAAATCAATAAAACATGTTATCTAAATTCATTCAAAACTTTAAATTTGAGTATATTTTTTTTCAAAATTATATGTTTTATTTGAATTGTAATAGATGGTTATATACCCTAAAACTTGTATTAAAAAAACACCTACATTTGGGTTGAATTCGTACATTTGAAATCATGGTGTCCTGACACCATAGCGTCCCATTTCAGCGTATATACACACCTCTTTTCTACTCCTAGAGTAGTTGCTCCCTATGTTATATCTCACAACCACTACTACAAAACAAGCTATACTAGATGGCTCATCACAGATGGTTCATAGGGAACCGTCTGTACTGTAATTATCATAGACGGTTTTATAAGCGTGACCATGTAACAACTATTACAGACGGTTCTTGTTAATAATCGTCTGTGATAATTCACAGATGGTTTTTAATACGAACTGTCTGTGATAAATGCATATATCATAGATGGTTTTTAATTAGAACCATATGTGATAATACACAAACAGTTATTGATATGAACCATCTGTGATAGTTGCATATCACAGACGGCTTGTGGTTGGAACCGTTTGTGATATCGCTTCATCTCCTTGATGCGTGCCTTTCGATCGTTTTGGCTCTCCGATGTGTCTGTTCATCTCACGTGCAGAATGTGTATTCCTTGTTGTATAAAAATGATCGTTCACCATCGGAAATTAATCCCCACGTATCTTGTATGAGCACCTTGCCGTCAGCTATCTTCCTTGTCTCTCAAGCACAAATAACTAGCTCCCTACTCTTCGTTGTCGCTGGCATTGATGGTCAACCTGGACGAGCACCTTTCCAGCCATACATTGGCGGATGCTACAGAAGGACACTGTGCCAACAGTCTTCTCCCCCTATGTCTGAGGATTCGCCAAAGCAGTTGAATGCCACCTTCTGCCGTCTTGACATTCTCCTCCGCCGCATCTTCCGGTTGGTCTCCCGCTTCTGGTGAGCTAACCTCGCCATTGGCGTAGTTCTCCACAATTCCTAACCTAACCTGAAGACCCTTCCATCGCCTGGAGATCCTGCCGCCGCATCTGTTGTGGAAGAGGACGTGGCCTTGCTTCTCCTTGCATAGACTCGCCCAAACCGCCCGATCCTGACATTTCTCCCCTCCTCAAAAAACAACTCGTCCTCGAGCTTAAAGAATGGATATTGGCAACGAAACTGCTCTAGAGGCTCCCAAGTAGCATCCGAGGTCGGTAAACCATCCCAATGGACTAGAATCTCGCAGATCCCATTACTTCGCCTGGCATGTATAACATGATGGGGTGTTGGAGCAATGCGACCATGGTGAAGTGCGGGCAAAGCGGGTGGAGTTGTCGGGGGGACTGCCATAGTATGGCTTGGGCAAACTCACATGAAAAACATCATGGATACGAGCCCTGGGCGGCAATTGAAGGCGGTACACCACATCTCCAATTCTGTCCAAAATTTTATAGGGCCCGTAATAGCGAGGAGCCAATTTACGGTTAACATTGTCGGCTAATGATAGAGCTAGGCGTTGATGAAGACGAAGCCATACCCATTGCCCAATATCGAAAGAGAGCTCTCTGTGCTTGGCATCGTAAGCTTGCTTGTGGTGCTGTTGAGCAAGAAGAAGGTGGTCCCTGATATCCTCAATCAATTGGTCCCTCTCCAGAAGAAGTTGATCGACAACCTGTAAGCGGGTAGACATGGTCGAATGTGGCCTAAGTGTCAGAGGGTCCCGACCATATACCACCTTAAAGGGTGTTTCTCGCAGGGACGTCTAAAAAGACGTATTGTAGCAATATTCGGCCCATGGTAACCAACGAACCCACTGACGCGGTTGATCCCCTGAGAGGCATTGGAGGTACATAGCAATAATCTTGTTGGTAACCTCTGTCTTGCCATCAGATTGCGGGTGGAAAGCTGAGCTCAAATGAAGTTTAGTACCCGTCAACCGAAAAAGCTCCGACCAAAAGTGACTCGTGAACACTGGATCGCGATCACTAACAATGGAACAAGGAATCCCATGGAGGCGTACCACTTCATCGAAGAATACTCTGGCCACTGAATTGGCAGTATAAGGATGAGCTAGTGGAATGAAGTGCGCATATTTAGAGAAACGGTCAACGACCGTGAGAATAATAGATTTGCCATTAACGCGCGGTAATCCTTCCACAAAGTCCATCGCGATATCATCCCAAATATGTGCAGTAACCTGTAACGGCTGCAAGAGGCCGGCTGGATGAAGCTGAACTGACTTGTTACGTTGGCAAACCTCACACGAACGAACGAAATCCTCTACTAGTTTGCGGTCATGCGGAATATGGAAGTCAGCCCGAAGACGGTGCAAGGTCTTCTGCACTCCCTCATGCCCTACCGAATGAGATGCTAGCAGGATGGAGTGAATGAGTGGCGTAGACAGTAGCACATGAATGCGGTTGTGGTAAAGAATCAACCCATTTGAAAACCGCCATGGCTGTCCTAGCGTCCCGTCTGCAAGCTGGGCGCGTAATGCAACCAGATCTGGTGCAGATGCTGTTTCTTGCTGCAGATCTTCAAGGAGAACGAAATTGGGAAAAGAGATGGCACAAATTGATCCTTCCTCTTCAGCACAGCGAGACAATGTATCTGCAACGATATTCAGTTAGCCGGGTTTAAATTCCACCTGAAAATCATAGCCGAACAGCTTGCTGACCCATCGATGTTGAGGGATGGTGGACAGGCATTGGTCAAGTAAAAATTTGAGGCTATAATGATCTGTTCGGACAACGAATCGGCGCCCCCACAGATATGGTCGCCAATGCCTTACGGCGAGTACGGGGCCCATCAATTCCCGCTCATATGCAGCCAGATGCAAGTGACGGGCTGCCAACACTCGATTGAAGAACGCAATGGGGCCCTGGCCCTGATGGAGAACTGCCCCAATGCCAGAACCGAATGCATCACATTCCACCACAAACTCAATCTCGAAGTTAGGGAGCTGTAGTACTGGTGCGGTAGTGAGGGCATCTTTGAGAGTATGGAATGCTCCGGCGGCCTCTCTGTGTCGGGGAGGGAATAACAGTCCACGGTAAATGCCTCTTGATTGATCCGCAAATCCAACGCTTGACAAAATCCTGAGCTGCTGACCTTGTCTCCGTTGGCCACCATTACCCGTAAGCCATGTTGCGGTTGGATGGGTATGTTGGCGCGATGAGCAGCCGCGGTGGTGATGAAGTTGTGTGTCGAGCCAGAGTCCAGCAGCGCGAGCAAGGTTACCCCGCCCACTAGGACATGCAGCTGCATGGTTTGACCGGCGTGTGGAGTAATACCAGTTGCCGCATACAGCGAGATACTCGGCTCCCCTTCGTCTGGTGCAATGTCGACTTCATCGTCTAAGCCTCTGCTGGGCGCAAAAAGGAGGAACAGACGCCTGCAGCGGTGGCCGGGGGTGAACTTCTCGTCGCAGTTGAAGCACAATCCTCTTGCTCTGCGCTGCTCCATCTCTTCTGGCGAGAGAACGCGGCGTTGCATCATCCGACGTGGCCGAACGATTCCCTGGTCGAACCCTGCAATGTTGCTGGCCGGTGGAGCTGGGAGGGCGGGCAGGGTGGATCTGCTGGCCGACGCCGGTTTTGTCGGAGCCACCGGTGTCGTTGTTGCTGCTAGAGGTGGTGTGGCAGTTGGTTTCTTGAGCAAGGAGGCCGTGTCTTGTCCTGTGACTTGTGCCCGGTGCTCATAAGCCCTAGCTAGAGCCATTGCCATCTGAAGTCCTGCCGGGTTTTGCAGCTCCATGTTCGTGCAGATTGGTTCACGCAACCCGGATGTGCAGAGAGGTGGTGTGGCAGTTGGTTTCTTGAGCAGGGAGGCCGTGTCCTGTCCTGTGACTTGTGCCCAGTGCTCATAAGCCCTAGCTAGAGCCATTGCCATCTGAAGTCCTGCCGGGTTTTGCAGCTCCACGTTTGTGCAGATTGGTTCACGCAACCCGGATGTGAATAGCTGCACCTGCTGCCGTGGTTGGAGGTAATCTGTCCGGCACAGGATCGCAAGAAACTGCTGCTGATAATCTTCCACAGTGCCGGTTTGCATCAGTTCCTTGAGCTCGCCAAGTGGGTTGTGACGGATCGACGGCCCAAAGCTCAAATTGATGAATTCCTTGAAGCGCGGCCAATCGGGTTCCCCTTCATCCCTCTCCAGTTGGAAGTACCACTACTGCGCGACCCAATCAAGTGATAGGATGCAAGCCAAACCTTCTCGTTTTCAAGTATTTTCTGTCCGTGAAAAAACTGTTCGCAACGCTGCAGCCAACTCAACGGGTCGCCTTGTCTGTCATAGGATGGGAATTCCAGCCTATGGAAGCGAGGGGGCTTCCCGCTTGCCGCCCAAGCCCTATTTCCATGGCTGCTTGTCGCTGGCATGGCTCCTGCTAGTAATGGCAGCAATCCGCCTCCCAATTGTCGCTTTTCCAATGCCCTGAGCCTATCTCCAAGTTCATTCTCCTTGCTTTGCTGTTTGTCAAAGCAGTCCTTCAGTTCGTCCATCTGCTTGGTCATGTTGGCCGTCAGAGTAGCCATCTACTCCAATATCTCGTCGATTTGATCGTCAGCCATGTGCTCTGATAGCAAGTTGTCACGCCTGTATCTCAGATTGTATGTGTGGGCTGCAGGTATCCAAGAGTTGGAGGAAGTCGGAGGTGCCGTGCTGAAGACACGGCGGTCAGACCGGCAGAAGGCGGTCGGACTGGACGAAGAAGAGGAGTTGAGCCAGAAGGGATACAGCGGTTAGACTGGGAAGCTAGGGTTTCCAGCGGTCAGACCGGAAAAAGAGAGGGCAGAGTTGAGGTAATTTCTTCCTTGCTTTATTGCTATATCTCATCCCCTTTATATACAGAGGAGAGTCCACACCCTCACGGCTAATCCGGAATCACAAACCCTAATACAATTCTTATGACTTGACCGACTCTGAAACTAATACCGATTTGAATATGAATTACAATTCCTAACCTATCCTGAAGACCCTTCTATCGCCTAGAGATCCTGCCGCCGCATCTGCTGTGGAAGAGGACGCGGCCTTGCTTCTCCTTGCATAGACTCGCCCAAACCGCCCGATCCTGACAACTATGGTTGTGAAGTCGTCTGTTTCACTGCTGATGTTGGCCAGGTATGCTGTATCAGAACTTGAGATCTCAAGCCTACAGAACTGAATGGTTGTACTGCCCACTTAAGTTGTGATGTCATGCTAAACATATCTTGCTTCGTTAACTTAATTCCACTATCTCTTCTGTATCTGTTTGTTACTTGGTAATAGTTTACTCGTTCTTCTGATGGTTACATTTTTACCAGGAATTACAAAAGTAAATAAATTTCTTCACCTTTTGTCCCTATGGCTTCATGTTGTCATAAATCTCATAATTTTGAGTTCCTTTTATATTCTGTGCTTGTACCGATATATTTTGTTTTGCTGTCAGCAAGTAAATGAAGTAGCATTATAGTTGGACCTTTCTTACTACTTTCTAGTTAACCATACCTTTCTTACCACTTTCTAGTTAACCATACCTTTCTTACTACTTTCTAGTTAACCGTAAGTTCAATTCATATACTTAACCCTTTGTAATGTGCCATTGAAATGGAAGGATTGGAGATAAAAGCAAAAGCTAGTGGTGCAAGCCAGCTTGTTGTGAAGGACTTGAAAGAAGAATTTGTTAGTGAACATATATACCCCTGCCTTCGTGCTGGTGCGGTTTATGAAAGAAAGTATCTGCTTGGGACTTCAATGGCTAGGCCTGTTATTGCTAAGGTGAAATTGATACAATAGTTGCATCTTGTGTATGTATAATCATCCTAAACGCTTGTAACATAATTGTCTTACAAGTAAATTTTGAAGTGCATCTTTTGTTGATCTTGAATTTGCACTTGCTCATACTGGAATAAAAATTATCTGAATTTAATCGCACTACACCATTGAAATCACTTTTGTAAAACTGATGTCACTTTTGGTTGCCAGCCATCCACTCTGGTAGAGTTTGAAATCTCTTTGAGTGGTGCATGATTAGTTTCTTGCTAGACTTGTCAAGTTTTTTCTTTAACACTTCATTTCTTATTTGTTCCCTAAAATTCTCACCTGCAAGCTTTGGATGCCTATCTTCAGTTTTGTTGATCTGCTCGTCCAGTACAGAGTGGATAGTGGATGTGATATAGGTGGATGATACCTGTCATTGGACTGATCTGATCAGTTGACCTATTGTGAGTCTGATAGGCATCACGCAGTAGGGAGGGCCAGGGGTGGAACTAGAATCTTACTATGGGGTTGGGATGTGCTGTTGTGGACGCCATCACTAAACGCTTTGGTATTGTGTACCAGCGCCGGACAAAGGGGGCGCCAGGCGCCAGCATCATCTATGGGCGCAGGTGCAGCTGCAGGCCAGGTTGCTACAGGCGTCCGGATGAGGAATAATATCCTCATTATCTACTAAGAGTTAGTTTCCTTTTGGCTTGATTATTTCCTTGTGAGTTAAGATATGCTTTTGGTTTGTTAGGAAGGCAACCTCGTGATTATAAGAGGATAGACCGGTTAATGGAAAAGGCAAGCAATAATTTACCTCCTTCCTCTATCTCTCCTGATTCTTCTTCCCCGTCTGCTCTCTATCTCCCTGGTTGGGTCGTGGAGCTGCTATCATGGCACCTCCTCGACATGTATCCCTCCACCCTCGCCGCAATCCACATCCCCGCTACCACCTGAGATCGAATCCCATTCATATCAATTTAGTATCAGAGCCTCCTGCCATGCCTTCCGATGCGCAAGCCGCAAACGAGGAGGATATGAAGACCTTCATGGAACAACAGTTCTGCAAGATCATGGAGCAGTTGGCGGAGTAGGGGTGCACGCAGGCCTCCCTGGCGTCTCGCCTCACAGCCGTGGAACTTTTGGCCCTCGGCGACGGTAGACTGCAGATGCCATCATCTTCCTCTGTGGCCGGGGAAACCGGCATCTTGCCTACCCCAACCACCACCTCCATGCTTCCACCGCCAGTACCAGTGGATTCTGCATAGCCCATGCCGCTACACCCTTATTCTAGCCCACTCACCCACCCTAACCCACCCATCTCGTCATTACAGTCACCGGACACCATCCATCTTGCGCCACCACGGTACCACAAGTTGCACTTCCCGACTTATGATGGCAAAGACGACCCTTTGGTCTAGCTAGCCCGCTATGAGCAATTCTTCTGGGGCCAAAGGACCGAGGAGAATTACAAGGTATGGTTGGCGTTTATGGAGTTGTGCCATCTTCATTTCTTGCCACCAATTCGCAACAATGCCCTTGGGGAACTCGCCAGGTTGCGCCTCACGAGTACGGTGGCTGAGTATCAAGACAAATTCTTGGCGCTTCTCTGCCGTGCGAATCCCTTGACGGCCCGTTAACAGGTCCAGCTCTTTATGTCGGGCCTTTTCGACTTACTGTGCACGGACGTGGAGCTCCATCAACTTGGCGACCTCCAAATTACCATGAGTCTGTCTCGCTCCTACGAGTTGTGGGCTCAAGTCACAGCGGGCCCCTCGTCGGCACAGCCCTCCGCGCATCCGTCGTTCAGGCCACGCCCTCTACCATCACCAGTGTAGGATGCGCCACCAGCTCCAACTTTGCTGGGTCAGCGTCCCTTCAAGTATCTCTCGGAGTGGATGGATGACTAATGCAAGAAAGGCTTGTGCTTCAATTGTGACGAGCCTTTTCATCGCAGCCATCGATGGAAGCGCCTCTTCTTCATCGACTTTCATTCGGATAACACCGGAGTAAACGACTCCGCTGACATTCCAGAGGATGGGGATGACCCGGGCATCTCGCTCTATGCCCTCACGGCATTTGTCTGGGGGACACAATGCAATTGTGGATTCGATTGGGGTTTGTGGACTGCATCGCTTTGGTTGACTCCGGCTCCACCCACAACTTCATGCGCACCGAGGTGGCACAGGTAGCGGGCATTCACTTAGTGCCTCAGCCAAACCTTCGTGTGGTGGTGGCCAATGGCGATCGCGTGCCGAGTGTGGGCTTGGCTTGGGCGGTTCTCTTGCTAATTGAGGGGGAGCATTTCCGCATCGATTGCTATGGGCTTCCGATTGGGGGCTTCGATGTCATTTGGGAGTCCAATGGCTCCACACCTTGAGGCTAATCACGTGGGAGTTCGCTACATTACAAATGTCCTTCTGGCTCAACATGCGCCATATCCAGTGGACCGGTGTGGCAAGGCCGACATCAACCCAGGTGCATTCCTGTGAAGGACCGGATCTGCTCTAGGCATTGCTCACCGAATTCCGGGGTCTCTTTGCATATCCAACAGGATTGCCGCCACCATGGGACTGTGACCACCGCATCCATCTGTTACCAGGCACCCCTCCAGTGGTGGTTTGGCCTTACCGCTACACGGTCACGCAGAAGACAGAACTCGAAACACAGTGCCGAGCCATGGAGTCTCAAGGTATTATTCGCAAGAGTACTTTGGAGTTTTCCTCTCCTGTCATTCATAAAAAAACTGGACGATTCTTGGCGATTTTGCGTCGACTACCGTAGTCTCAATGCCAAGATGATCAAGGACAAGTTCCCGATCCCAGTTCTTCTAGATGAGCTTCATAGTGCACAATTTTTTCCAAGCTCGACCTTCGCTTTGGCTACCACCAAGTCAACATGCATCCTGATGATGTTAAGAAAACAGCCTTCCGCACCCATGAGGGCCTTTTCGAGTTCTTGGTCATGCCATTCGGCCTCACCAATGCACTGGTGACTTTCCAGGCTATCATGAACAGCATATTGCGTCCTTTTCTGTGCCACTTTGTCCTTGCTTTTTTTTGATGATATCTTAATCTACAACAGGACATGGGCTGACCACTTACATCACTTGCGCGTGGTGTTGCGCACTCCAAGAGAACCGCCTCTTCCTCAAGGAGAGCAAGTGTTTTTTCGGTCACCGCGAAGTGGCCTACTGGGCCATGTAGTGTCTGCACAAGGTGTGGCCATGGACGACGACAAGGTTCGGGCCATCAAAGACTGGCCTGCGCCCCATTCTCTCCAGGCCTTGCGCGGCTTCCTGGGACTCGCGGGCTACTACCGCAAGTTCATCCAGGATTACAGGGCCCTCGCCGCTCCATTGATGCGCCTCCTCAAGCGGGAGTGTTTTGCTTGGACCAATGAGGCAGCTCAGGCGTTCATGGCTCTCAAGACCACCTTGGCAGTAGCCTCGGTCCTCTAGCTATCGTACTTCTCTAAGCTCTTCACCGTGGATTGCGATGCATCAGGCTCAGGGTTCGAGGCTGTTCTTCACCAAGGTGATCGGCCCTAGCATTTTTCAGCAGGCCGATCGCGCCCTGTCATGCCAAACTAGCAGACTATGAGCGGGAACTAATCAGCCTAGTCAAAGTTGTCTGGCACTGGCGTGCATACCTATGGGGTCGACCCTTTACAGTGCGTACCGACCACTACGCTTGAAGTTTTTGTTGGATCAACACCTCGCCACCATTCCGTAGCACCATTGGGTTAGTAAACTCCTTGGATATGATTTTGTGGTGGATTTTTGTCCTGGACATCTCAACAAGGTGGCGGATGCCCTTTCTCGTCGCGATGAGGAGGCTGCCTGGGCTACTTTGCTGCCTCACTTGAGCCTCTTTGATGAGATTCGCCGTGAGGTCACCACCAATCTGGTTCTGTAGGACTACTGCTGGCACATTACTGATGGCCGCTTGCCATCCCCTTGGGCTGTCGTGGATGGCCTAGTCACACATAGGGGCTACATCTGCCTGCCGGTGGACTGTTCCTTGGTGCTGGCCATCCTCGGGGCCGTTCATGATATGGGACACGAGGGTACCCAGAAGATGCTCCATAGGGTGCGTGAAGATTTCCATATCCTCGGTGACTGTTCTGTTGTGGGCGATTGGGTGAAGAATTGGCTCATTTGCCAGCACAACAAGATTGAGCATTTTCACCCAGTCGGCTGCTTCAACCTTTGCCAGTGCCGAGCCAAGTTTGGGCGGATATCTCAATGGATTTCGTCGAGGGTCTTCCAAAGGTCAATGGCAAGTCGGTTATCCTCTCTGTGGTGGACCGATTCTCCAAATATGCGCATTTCATCCCCCTTGCGCATCTGTATACGGCATCTTCGGTCGCTGGGATCTTCTTCGGGGGCATCGTCCGCCTCCACGATCTGCCCACGTCCATTGTCAGCGACCGCGACCTGTCTTCACCCGCAACTTTAGGAGAGAATTGTTTTGCCTTTCTAGGGTTCAATTGAACTTTAGCTCCGCTTTTCACCCTTAGTCGGATGGTCAGACTGAAGTGGTTGTAGGATTGAATACCGCAATCAGAGGGGGTAAATTATTGCCTCCGCCTTTTGGAATCTGAAACCAAAACTCAAACCAGAAGAAAAATAACCTAAATAATAGATTATATCTATTGGAACCAAAGAAGCAAACCCTAAACAAAATAGCAACAAAACTCGAAACCAAAAGCTTCTGGCTGGTCAGACCGTAAGGTGAGAGCGGTTTGGCCTCTAGCACTATTCACCAACCAAAAAACAAAACAACCGATGTGAGCGAGAATCGATCTAACTTCAACAAATCAACCCCAATTGACCTCAAATTTGACACACACAATGCTAAGATATCTAGAATCTATTCCAACAATAAATTGCAAGAATCATCAACTAGATTTGAAGAAATCCAGATCGTAACAGAAGGAAAACAAAAACTCGGTCAAACCCGAAAAATGCAATTACTTTCAAACAACTTCGAGAATTTCACCAAAACTCTGCAGATCTGTTCCTAGGCCTATTTGCAACCTATTCCTCAAAACGAATTGAATCAAAATCGTATGGATCATGAAAACAATCGATTCCACAAATCAAAGAAAAGGACTAAGAACAGGTGCAAGATCCCTCCATGGATTGAATCACAAGTTGATTTGCATTGCAAGATGATTATGTTTTGTGGCTACAAAGTACCCTCACGGCACCGCTCAAACCCTAGCACGAAAACTCACCAAAAAGCCACAGCCGTCAAGTCCCCTAAACACTTAGCCTCTTCTTGCTTTTACATGCTAGAGCCCCAAACCGTGTCCTCATCAAAACATACACGAAATCCTAACCGATTCCAAAAATCAAGGGACCCGAAACTCTTCCAAACACGGGTTTTCCAAAATCTCTAAGCCTCTATGACCGCACCTCCCGTAGCTTCTCCACATATCATTCACCTTTAATCTCCACATGCTCCAGCATGAGCCTAACCACCTCATGATATCCTTGACAGCTTGGACCTCAGATTTTCCTCTCCTAGTTTCGGTTCTTGTCACCGACCATAACAGTCTCCACGCCTAACCTGCACATGCAAAGACCAAAGAACATTTTTCCCAGTATAAGTTCTTCCCAACTTGACTGACATTAGGCCACACACTCAAACCATACCCTTAACCATTAAGACTACGAACCAGATCATCCACGATCTCAATTTCCACGCTCTCTAAAAATCAACTTCAGATCACTCAATAAAAGCCAGTCTAACATACCTCATGGGAGATCGGCCTCGTGAATGGGTTCAGCGTCTGCCAAGGGCAAAATAGTGCTACAATACCTCATTCCAAACAGCTCTTCATACCACACCATTTCAGGTGCTTTATGGTCAGCAGCCTCCCTCGCTGATTTCATATGAACCAGGTCAGGCCAAGGTGGAGGCCGTTGACAAATCCCTGATGGACTAGGATGAATTTTTGGCAGACATTCGTCAACGCCTTCTCCAAGCCCAGCAGTCCATGAAAAGTAGCTAGAAGCTTGCGCCTAAGTTCTTTGGTCCCTATAAAATTATCACCCGCATTGGACAAGTGGCTTACAAACTTCGCCTACCGGAGGGTGATCGATTACACAATGTGTTCCATGTCGATCGTCTTAAACGCTATCATGGGTCGGCTCCTACTACCCTGCCGCCACCTCGCACTTGCATTAACGGCCATGTCAAGGTAGCCAGGCAGGCGACGCTTGCTCTGCCGAATGCCCTTATGATGTAAACTTATTATGCAACATTTATATATTTAAATCTTTTATTATAAATAAAATTTATGGAATATATGTAGATGTAATCTTAATATTGTAATTATGTGTACTAGCTACTGATCATGAGACTAATACTACACATACGATGTTAGGTATTCTACGCTTGAGGTCCCCAAAGTTTTGGTGCAACCCCTTCTTGTTTTGGATAAAGATCGGAACTTTGGTATTGATCTTCACAATTCATGATTAGAATAGGTTCTGACATCTTATGAAGAGCTTGTGCCAAGTTTTACTGTATTTGAATAAATGGTTTAGAAGTTAGCCCTTTTCTTGAATCGTATGCAATGCAGTCTGCACTATTTCTCAATGAATCGAGCGGTCAAACCGGTACGGTCACACCAGCCAACGGTGAGATCACTTCCAGACCGGCGGTCAGATCGATTGACACGGAAGTCTCGAACGATCTTTGTGATCATTGGCTCTTGGTTTTGGTGAGGCTGTGAGTTTATTTTTCCACTGCGTAGAGTTGTTAATACAACAACAACAAAAACCTTTTATCCCAAACAGGCTGAGATAGGCTTATGTAGAGTTGTTAATACCTAAGGAAAATTTTTAACAGAGTTATTCATCCCTACCCCATGACTCGCTGTACCGAACCTACGGAAAGTCTAATTAAACTGAACTTACATGAATCCAACCAGGAGTGAAATGTGATGCCTGTCCTAGATGTCAAATATCCTGCCTTCATTTGTAGTCATAACTATGTAATCAATAGATCTTTAGATGCTGCATTTTACGTGGGCTGCAATAACATGAATAACTCACACTAAAAAAATCTTGCAAGAAAATGCAAAACCAAAATAACAACTTACCGAATCAGATGTGGATCGGATTTTAAAGTAATGTCATATAAAAGTTTATCCTTTTCTACATGGAAATAAAAGGAGGCGACTACTTACCGTCTATTGGTTGTTCCACACACACACCCCATAAAGAGCTAAATAACAAAATAGCTCAGAAAAAAAACACCATGTCGCTCCTATAGACACTCCATTCATCCAATGCGCGAGCGCACTGCGCTGCTCCAACCCTAACACCAAGGCTCACATACATAGTAAACAAAAATAACATATGCAAGAAAATTTGAGATAGTTTGAAAGCAAAGTCAACATAATCTTGAGAGCAAATAAATAAAAATTTAAAAGCAAATTCAGGATAATGTTTAAAGCAAATTGGTATAAGTTTGAGAGCAAATCAAAATAATTCATAAAGCAAAATTTAAAATATTTTTAGAGCAAAGTGGCATAATTCCGAGAGAAAATTCAAGATATTTTTGAAAGCAAAACTAGGATAATTCTAAGAGCAAATCAATATAAAAATCAAAAGCAAATTCCGGCCAAGTTTGAGAGCAAATCAACATAATTCTGAGAGCAAATTCAAGAGAGTAAGGTCGCTTGGAGCTGAGTACTAGTGGCGGAAGGTGGATATAATTTTTCCATGCAAAGAGAAATACCAGAGACAATGAGGCTGAGAGGGATATGAGAAGGGGAAGTGAGACTAAATAAATAAGTAGGGCCTAGCATCCCTCTACTTAGCCAGCCTTGCATGCAAGCTTTGACTGTCAACGCGGCATGCTCCTTGAGGTGAGCATTCCAGATGGCCTGCTCCTGATTTGATGGCTCGCTGAGGTGTGCGCGACGATGAACCAAAGAGCGCACGTGCAGAAAAAAGGATTTTCGATAAAACAAATATTAGTTATACAGCCAAATCTGTTAACAGATCTATTGAGGAAAGGACATAAGTAGCAGAAAGAATCTCACATACTTCTAAAGTTTTTGCAGTACTTGTTTCAGCAACCCTTCGAAAATGCCCCCATGTCACCGGCTGAAAAGAAAGAAATATTGAAAAAAAAACAGCAGTACATATCAGTTACAAACAATTGTCTTGGAGATTTTGAGAAGGCTTTCGAGAAACTATACTCTCAGTTATCCGGCACAGTTTTAACACAAACTGCTGCAATTGAGTTCACAAATCTTGTCTTCTGGAACATCAGCATTACTTTAAATGGAGTACCAGAAATATTTTCAATGCAAAAGAGGACTTCAACAAGGCAACCCCCTATCGCCATTACTTTTTTGTGCTAGCTGCCCACTTACTAAACTCAGTTTTAAATGAAGCACTCAGAAGAAATGTGATAACACAGCCCATACCAATGGAAGAATTATTGGATTTCCTGTAATACAATATGCTAATATTAATTATTGTACATCATTTCTATCATATGGTGGTTGCCTGACAATGATCAACAAAGTGCTCTCATCAGTACCAACATTCTATATGTGCACATTGAAACTCCCGGTCAGAGTCATCGACCAAATGGATAGACCTCAAAGACAATGTCTATGGAGAGGCTCAGACATGAATGCAAAGAATTCATCCTTGGCAGCATGGGAGTTGGTTTGTCGGCAAAAAGAAATGAAGGTATGGGAATTATTAATCTGCAAGCCTAAAATGAAGCTTTACTTCTTAAGAATCTCCACAAATTCTACAATCATATGGATTTCCCTTTGGTAAAAATGATCTGGAATGAACACATTATTGACACAAAGTTCCACATGCAGCTAAAGATTTGTGGCTCATTCTGGTGGAGAGACGTTCTTAAACTGATTACCAAGTTCAGCGGTACATCGGATTGCACAGTTAGTAACAGTCTTATCAGCTCTTTTCTGGATCAATATATGGGATAAGCACCTATTTCATTGAAGTATTTTAGGCTACATTCATTTGCAAAAGATAAAAACATTTCAGTACGAGATGCTGTTTTGGATTTCTCAATACAACAGCTATTCAATATCCCTTTGTCAGAAGAAGCATATCAAGAATTTCAAAATCTCTCATAGTAAATTACTAAAGTGCAGCTGGTTGACAACAATTATGACAGCTGGTTAAACATTTGGGGAAATGGTCAATTCCATACAAAAAAGGTGTATCAACTATTTATGGGCAACAACCCCACACCAGCAGCCTTTGTATGGTTATGGAAATGCAAATGCACCATGAAACAAGGTTTTCACATGGCTACTCATGCTCCAGCACGAGCACTTTAATATTGACGCTGCTATGTGTGCTTTGCAATTGAAGAATGAAAGAAACACTAGATCATCTATTCTTCAAATGCAACTTCAGTAAAAAAAAATGTTGGAATATCTTGGGAATCCAAGGGAGAAACAAAATCTCAATACCTGGAAGAGTTGAAGAAGCTAAACAGGTCACATCCCTATTGTACTTCATGGAAATTTTTATATGGGAGCGTGGAATATTTTGCAAGCAGCGAAATGTGAAAGTTTTTTAAAACATCACACCATCCATCTAGGCTTGGAAGAGAGCTTTTAAGAATGATGTCACCCTAGCTGCGGATGGGGTGAAAGAACAGTCTAGACTATCTTTGATTGATTAGAAAATCTGTAATTGCAACCCTTAAAGGTTTGTATATTATTTTCTCTTCCTCCCCCTTCTCTCTCTCTCTTGTACATACTCTTTAACTTCCATTGTAACTTTCAACCATTGGGACCTCCCCTTCTGTTACCTTTTCAAGGAAAAAGTTACAATGAAAGTTAAGAAACTAAGATAAAATCACCAGTCCTTGTGCATGGGAGTATTGTTTTTCCTATATTTTCACTCCCTTGATTCTACATTGGTCCATTTTGTGCGGGGTTATGCTTGTTATGAATATTGTGTGTATTGATATGAGACCCAATGGGCTATATATATAGGAGAGTACAAGAGATATAAGGAAATAAATAAGAGTCCTATTCTATCTCTAATACCTTATCTCTAATACTCTTAACACCCCCCACAAATGCAAGGCGTATGCAATAGCATTGCATTTGAAAAAGGGTTAATACTAAAACAAAAAATATCCAACATCAGAGTCGTGATAAAGTCGTCGCTATGCGTGCGATCGTCGAATAAATCACAAATCAAGCCGAAGAGGAATAGATAGAAGCATGGCCAGTGCAGATCGAAGCTCGAGAGGCAGCGGCGCGCGTGCACAAGAAGCGCAACGAGGCGCGAGCGCGAAGCGCGCGGCGCAATGCACAAGAAGCGCAACGGAGGCGCGTGCGCGAAAGAAGCGCGGCCTCATAGAGACTTCTACAATGCGGCTCAAGGAAAAGAGCGGCGGCTGCGCCATGCAAAAGAGAATTCCTACACTTCTATGATGACAATAAATTTGTGGACTCGCACGGCTTGAGCGAACTAAAAAATTACAGATTTAGATGGGCGCGACGGAAGACTCACGAAAAATAACCAAGACCGACTAAAAGAAAACAGCGATGAAAATGAAAAACCGAAGCGGATCCGAGCGGCGGCAGCGGATCGAGGCGAGCGGCCAACGAGCTGCGGCGGCAGGAAGGCCCCGCGGCGAGGTCGCGGGAGAGCCCGATCCGAGGCGGCGAGCGCGGCGGCAGCGCTGGCCGGCGGCGGAGAGGCGGATCGGGCGCGCCGGCCGGATCCGGCGGAGTCGGCTTTGCGGCGGCGGCCGCGGCGGCAATGGCGCGATCCGGCGGCATCGGCCGGATCTGGCGGCGCGTGGATGGCCGGCGGCGAAGCAGGCGTCGGTGGAGGCGGCGGGCGCGGTCGATGAGGCGACGACGAACGGCGGCGGCGGCAACGGCAGCGGCGGCGGCCAACGAGCTGCGGCGGCAGGAAGGCCGCGAAGAGGTCGCGCGCGCGACGGCGAAGCGGCAGCCGGCGAGAAGGTGCGGGCCCGCGCCACGAAGAAGGCAGCAGCGGGCGAACCCCCGGCGGTAGATCGGCGGCGACGAGGCGCGGCGTCTTCGTCGTCGGCGACCAACAAGATAGCCGCCCGGGAGAGATCCATCCTCCGGGAGCGGCGGCGGCGGCGGTGGCCGCCGGCGGCGGGAGCGAAGTAGATCGAGGTTAGGGTTTTAACCTAAGCTCTGATACCATGTTATGAATATTGTGTGTATTGATATGAGACCCAATGGGCCATATATATAGGAGAGTACAAGAGATATAAGGAAACAAATAAGAGTCCTATTCTATCTCTAATACCTTATCTCTAATACCCTTAACAATGCTTACGCCAGTCCCTCTTCTATTCCAAATCCATGGGCCCTGTGAGCCAACCCTATACTAGATGGGCCAAGAACCTATGCACATATTGGAGTTTGAGGAGATGAAGCTGTTGTTGTTCTCGAGTCTGAGCATTGGTAAAGAATCCGGCAACCTAGAGCCAGGATGGCACATCAAGCAATGGTTGATTGTTGATAATGAAAGCATACGAAGAGTGCATCCACATCAATTTCAATTTCACTAGTTCTGTCATATAGAGGAGGGGTAGGACCATGAAATGATACATCAAGGTCAGCAAACAACGAAAGTACACAATCTCCGAAGAAGTAGTGGCAAGGGCTTGAAGCTTTGCCTCAACATTGGGTGTGACAGCGCAGTTTGTTTCTTGGAGTTCCATGCAAGAAGCGAAGAACCAAGAAATATGCAATATCTCGTGATAGATGTGTGATCAATTGGATCATTTGCCCAAGTTGAATCAGAGTAAGTATTAAGCTGGAGAGGACTCAAACATATGGTGAGAAGCAATCCACCTGTAAGGACAAGGAGGCCGACTAAAGGGGGTGAATAGGCACCATTAAAAACCACTTCGGCTAAAACCGAGTTTTATGCAAAATTGTAAATTAAAATGGTTTTACACAATTAAGGCCTAAATCAACTAGTCTCAACTAAGTGCATCAACACTCTGTCTATGTCAAAGTTTGTAATCCTAAGGTGACAAGTAAGTAATTTAATTCTAGGTATGTAAAATTGCAAGAATGTCAATAAGCACAAGCGAGCAAACCACAATGACACAATAATCTTTCACTGTGGTGTTTGCAGATTTCCACGTTGAGGTAAGACCAAACGATAATACAGCTCTACGAATTAAGCCAAACATCTCAATCCATTAGTGGTAGCTCTTTTCCTTCGGGTAGGTAAGCTCCAACCTTCACAATAATACCTGGCCTCTTCACAACTTGAAAAGATCACCGGCTCTCACGCCTCCAAGACGTCTAGGAGTCAACAACCTCTAAGAGTTCTAAGAGTAATAAGCTGATGACACTCACTAAGTGCCTCAAGTGCCAAAGCTCGATGGATGCACAATCAACCACCAAATGCAATACATACACAATGATTTGCCTCTCCAAGCTCATTAGGTGCAACACATGCACACAAGAGGTGAGAGGGTTTGCTTTTTAGCTTAAGAAGATGAACGAATGCTACAGCCACCTTACCCAACCTGCTATAAGGGGGGTATAAAACACATAAAAAACTAGCCGTTGGGACAAAGAGTTCAGCAAAAACAACTGAAACTAGTCTGACCGCCAACAAATGGTTGGTCAGTCTCCTCTACAACGGCTAGAAAAATAGTCGTTACAGCAACTGCCGGTCAAACCGTCCGCACAGGCGCCAGTCAGGCAGCCTAAGAAGGCCGGTCAAACCGCCAGACCAAATCCAGAGATGAACACAAAAAATAGCTCCCTGGAAGAAACAACTGACAACACATTCCCGATCAGACCGACCAACACATGGTAGTGTGTCTAGTTTGCAATATTCAGCAAAGGCCATATTTGCATATACTTCAATCAATTTGCAAAACACATTCACAAATTGTAGCGAAACACATTCGCACACTTTAGAATCATGCCATAAGGAGGGACACAGACTCAAACCGTTCGCAAAACACATTTTCAAACTAAAGTCACATGCAATTAAGAATTATGCATGAGCTTCAACTATTTGTAAAACATATTTGCAAATACTAGCATTATGCCAAGGAGAACTAGAGCAAGTATAATGAGCTATCAACACATGACACACAAACAACTAGTTAAGACCCCTCTTAATAGTACGGTAACCTACACAAGCAGTGCGTTCTCCCAACCAACCACCGAGACTAGTAAAAGACTAGGAATATATCCTTAGCCTATGCTAGTTAAACCTTTGCCTTGCGTATCCACTTGAAGCTTGACGACGAACACCTTCAAGTCAGGGTTCTTGACTTGGTCATCAACACACCAGACATCGATTAGATGCCGATTAGCCATCTAGTTGTCAGAGAGCTAACGAGTAGAGCCTACGATTCGACTAGAATGGCTAATCGGACGACTTGGATTTCAAGTTTACTAGTCCCATGGCTATTTGTGCAATTCGACTAAATTATTAGGGTGACTTAGAACGATGGGGAAGACGGGATGGGGAAGGGATGGACGGGGAAGAAGGCTGGCAAGAGGTGAAAGGCGCTTGCGAATGGCAATGGCAACAAAGGAAAGAGTTGGCAACAACATTCGGCCCAAACTTCATTGTTGGATGCACTTGGATGTTAGGCTAGCCTTATTGGCCCATCTGGCCCAGATGATGCTCTCAAAAGGGTATAAGGGTCCACTTGGATGTTGGAATTGAATTGGTCTTGTGGAATTAGGGTCCCAATTCAATTTCATGTGGAAATGAAATCGACTTGCAATTCAAAAATTTTTGTTTGGTTGCCAAGGAAAATGTTGCATGGAAATGAAATCACAATCCAATTCCAGATCATGTTTAGTTTGCCAAATACTCACATTTCAACTTGGAAATTTGCAAATACTCACAACAATATCACCTTTTGCTTTGCGCTATAGCCTAGAAAGACACACTCTATGGACTGAGCGGTTAGCTTGGGGGTGCTCACGAGGTACAAATACTCCCCAGAATCAGCACAAAAAACATGAATAGGAGTCAAAATAAGTACGAATCATGGTGGCAAAATTCTTGTAGATGGATAAAACCTCACTACGAGATGACACAAAGTATATCCATATTTGCCGAGAAAAATCATCAATAAAAGTTATATAATATCAATGACCGCCTTTTGAAACAAAAGGAGCTAGACCCCATACATCAGAATGAACAAGATCAAAAGGACAATGTGACACTGGAGGGATAGGGGAGTTGAAGCTGTTTGCCAAACTAACAACCCTGACAATATAGAGAAGCATCACCAGACACAGGCCTTAAAAGATCATGACAAACTAAAGGACCCGTTCATATGGGCTTTTGGCTTTGGCTTATAAATAGTAATAGCTTATAGAGAAGTTTGTAGGGAGAGACACTCGTGCGATTACGGCCGATATAAATAAAATCAGTGCAGTGTGTACTACGATCGACTAGTAAACCCACCTTAAAAAGACATTCCATTTGAAAGCTAGATACTGTAGAAAAATAACTTTTAGAAGCCAATATGAATAGGGCCAGAGATAGACGCGACCCACAAAGATGTCCCAAACAATGATGCCACTGAGTAAAAGACATAGTGGAGGATGCAGCAGAAGCAGAGGCGATGGAGGTGACAAGACTGACAGGGACAACAGAAGGAAGATAAAGCCAGTCAAGCTCCCAGAGCCGTCATGAGTCATGGCGGTGAGGACCAGTACTAAATAGAGTCCCTGTGCGTCGATCCTGAACATAACAAGAATCAGAATCGAGAATAACACAAAACCATGATCAGTGAGCTGACCGGCAGATATAAGTTGTGTGGTTAGTTTTGTAACCTGAGAAACAACAGGAATATGAAAAAAGGAATTCAAAAGAGTGCCTCGTCCGATGACAGAAATAGTGGTACCATCTGTTGTCTGAACAGTGACAGGAGCAGTGAGAGGACTAATGGAAGTGAGACTAGTGAAATCAGATGCCATATGAAAAAAAGCATCAGAGTCAAGAATTCAAGGTGGTCTCTCACTAGAAGACTCTGCAACAGAACCGGATGGTGCAAAATTAGCGATGTGACATAGTAGTGGCCATGTGATGCAGCAGTATGAGAAGCTCCTGAGTATCAGAAGCACCAGAACTCCTCTGAGAGGAACCTCCAGTGCCCTTCAGAGGACGATCACCATGACGAAAATCCTTCTTCCTATAGCAGAATTGCTCCACATGTCCATTCTTATTGCAATACATGCAGTAGAGTCCCCTACCAACAGCAGCTATCACTTGGTAGAGGCACCACTAGCGAAGGAGTAGCTGGAGCCGTAGTGGCTGTACAAGCTAGAAGAGCTACAAAACCAAGGGAAACAATGGCGACAGTAGCAGACCCACACCACGAGGCAAATCTCATCAGTACGAACAGCTGCAAGGGCCTCCAACAAAGTCACACGAGTGGCGAGTCAGCAACTGAGCACGAGTCTGCTCATACTCAGCCCAGAGACGTGTCAAGAAGCCATAGATGCGACGAAACTCTAGGTGAGATTGCTGACACTGACAGCACTGACAAGTATGGCAAATAACTGGTCCCAAAGAGTCAATATAACGCCATACTGCAAACAACAAGGCATAGAACTTGTCCACAGTGGCATCCCCCTACTGCAACAACTACTACTGACGCACAAGGTACATAATCACCAGGTGGCTCGTAGCGGTCGTGCCAAATGTGCCCACATCAACTGTGCTGAAGCCAAGCTAGCCACATCCCCAATGAGAGGCACCTCCATGCTAGCAACCAAAATAGCAAAGGCACGAGCATCCTTATCAATCCATGTCTTGTAGGAAGCATACTAAGTTTGAAAAATCTCCATGAAATCCTCGAAAGCATCAGATGCCTCCTTACAAGCGCTTTGGAAGCATCCTTTGGGGAGCACAGGCTTAACAGGTGGAATAGGGTGAGGCGGGCAAAGCAGCTCGTCGGTGAGAAACTCCCAAAGGCGTTGACCACGCATGTGGAGGTACATGTGCTGAAACCAGTCTCGATAATTGAGACCACTGAAGATCACCGAGCAGCGAGGAACAGAAACGGTGCCTGAAGAGTATGATATTTTTTCCTTTCCTTTTCTTTTTTTACTTATAAGGTTTGGTTCGGAATCTAACCATATTTGTATCACAAAACTGAGTCATGTGGTGAGGAGGCGTAACTCACGGCGGTTCTAACACACAGCAGGCGACGGCTCCGGCAGCCTCACATTGACGCATGACGTTAGCCCACAAACAAACAGCGCCGAGCTGCCGGCGCGAGCGAAAGGCGGGGACAACACCAAGCCCGCGGCTCGGATGGAAGGAGGCTCTAACGAATTGAGAGGATCCAGCGGCTGCATTGGCGGGACTAGGCAGAGACACCGATGGATCAAGGGGATCCAGTAGTGGCGTCGTTGGATCAAGGTGACATATGGAGCAGTGACGGTGATGGCGTCGGGCAATGATGAGCGGAGGATGGATCCGTGAGGACGGGAGGCAGCGGCGGCCACCGCTGGGACTGTAGAAGACGACGATGACGGCAAGTGTGGTGGAGATGGCAAAGCTAGGCTGTGACTGAAAGATGAACTAGCGGTGGCTTGACAAAGGAAAACCCTAGGTACGCTTTGATGCTATATTATGAATAGCGCTTGTATTCATCATGAGGCCAATGGGAAAATATATATACAAATACAGGTATGGCATATATGCAGGTAACCCCTTATATAATAGGGAAAATACACAGGTAGTAACACACATCTAACAGGTACCATCTAGGTGACCCCAAAGTACTCTTAGTCTCGTGGGTACACCATATGGCCGCTTAGGGCTACCCCCTTAGTGGCCGTGTGGTATGCCATGATAGTCTCATGGGCACCCCAAGCCACCATGGTGTTCAACCCTAGGGTAACAAGCTTAATTTGTGAACACCCCTCAGCTCACCTTAGAGTACCACAAGCGACCTCAAGGTACCCTCGGACTTCTCGAGGGCACCTCACAAGTCCGTCAAAGGTAACACTCGAGGTGATCCTAGGGTGCCCTCATACTTTTATCTCATTGGCAACCCATACCTCCTTGGGGCTACCACCCATATTTGTCATGTGGTGAGCAACCACTTACAGTTTCGTGGACACCCCTCAACTCACCATTGTACCACCCTTGGTGATCCTAAGGTGCCACTCAGATACATCCCAGTTGCCAGATTTTTCGGTGGTCGTCGGTGCTCAATTCGGATTTCTCAGCGCCATCTCCGGGCATGGACGTCGTTCTCCAGCTGCCTCTTGACTAATGGGCCTGCCGCTCGGTCATCCCCGATCTTTGTCATGGCCAGTTCGTGGACACCATTGGCCGGGCTGCTGCAAGCCCAAGGCTGTCTGGTGGGGACGACGTTGCCCGTCGCTGCAGCCGCCGCCACCTATCGTCGCCTCGTGAGTCCTCTCTTCGACTCGTGAGTCTTCTCTTTGCGTCTCGGTCGGAGTCTTCTCTTCTCGTCTCGATCGATTGTGGTAAAGATTTAAAAAAACAAAAAAAGACAAAAAACAAAAATGTCGTCCTCTTCAGGCTTCGTTTCTGTTCCTCGCTGCCCGGTGATCTTCGATGGTCTCAATTATCAGGACTAGTTTCAGCACATGCGCCTCCACATACATAGTTAGCGTCTTTGGGAGTTTCTTATTGATGAGTTGCCTTGTCCGCCTCGCCCTGCTCACCTGTTGAGCCTATACTCCCGAAGGATGCTTCTGAAGATGCTCCTACAAAGGCATCTGAGGCTTTTGAGGATGACATAGAGACATTTTAGACAAGGTATGCTGCCTACAAGACAAGGTATGAATAGTTAGCGCTTCTGGTATTATGGTTGCTAGCATGGAGGTGCATCTCACTGGTGATGTGGTTGGCTTGGCTTCTGCACAGGCAATTTAGGTGCATCTGTGCAACCGCTACGAGCCATCAAATGATTCCTTGTACCTTGCTATTGTGCATCAGGAGCAGTCGCTACAGTAGGGAGATACCACTATGAATGAGTTCTATGATTAGCTGTCTGCAGTATGGCATCAAATTGACTCTTTGGGACTAGATGTTTGCCACACTTGTCAGAACTGTCACCGTCAGCAATCTCACCTGGAGCTTCATCGCATCTACGACTTCTTGACACATCTCTGGTCTGAGTTTGAGCATGGTGGGGTGGAATTTGTCTCACCACCCACCGACGTCTCAACCATGCTCAACACCGATGATGACGACGGCCACGTCTATTTCAGAGCGTGGCCAATGTATATGACACGACCAAGCCTCAGGAGCTCAACATTGATGAGCTGCATCTCCTGGCCGCCGAAGAGCCAACCACATTTGCTGAGGCAGAAAAACATAAGAACTAGAGTCAAGCAATGCTTGAGGAGATGAGTTTGATAGAGAACCGCACCTAGTGTCTAGCGGACCTTCCGCCCAGCCATCATCCCATCGAACTTACGTGGGTGTACAAAGTAAAGAAGGATACACAAGGGATATGTGCAGCGGCAGGGAGTGGATTTCGAGGAGGTGTTTGCACCGGTCACACACCTCGAGTCCATCCATCTACTACTCGCGCTCGCTGAACACAAGGGGTGGCCGATGCACCACATGGACGTGAAGTCAGCCTTCCTCAAAGGTGACCTCGAGGAGGCATACATCACCCAACCTCCTGGGTTTGTTGTTGATGGCCAGGAGTAGAAGGCGCTCTACAGCTAGGGCATGGTATGCCAAGCTGGACAACTGCTTATTGTCGCTTAGGTTCCATCGCAATGCATCGGAGCATGCGCGTGGAGTTGGTCCCTCCCGCTTGCTCGTGGGCATCTACGTCAATGATCTTATCATTACCGGTAACGAACCGCAAGAGATTAGCAAGTTCAAAAAAGAGATGATGAGTTCGTTCAAGATGAGCGACCTCGGCTTACTCAGTTTTTATCTCGGAATAGAGGTGCATTAGACCAAAGAAGGCATCACGCTGAATCAGGTGCATATACAGCAAAGATCATTAAAATGTGTGGCATGGAGGGTTGCAATCCATGCCATGTCCTGATGGAGCCACGGTTCAAGTTGAGCAAGGTGGGCACAACACCTTTAATAGACGCGACGGTGTACAAGAGCATCATGGGAAGCCTTGATACCTGGTTCACACATGCCCGAACATTTCATTCGCGGTAGGATATGTGAACCGATTCATGGAGAATCCGACCACTAAGCACCTATCTGCTATGAAGCGAATTCCCCTGATACATCGCTGGCACACGCCACTTCGGTTGCCTCTACACGAGAAAGACAGCCACAACTAGTCAGCTACAGCAACAACGATATGGCGGGTGATGTTGACACCCACAAGAGCACCACAGGCATGCTATTCTTCCTAGGCCGTAGTCTCGTCAGTTGGCAATCGCAGAAGCAGAAGGTGGTGGCCTTATCCTCCTGCTAGGTCGAGTACATTCTTGCGACGACGGCAGCGTGCCAGGGCGTCTGGATAACAAGTCTGCTACCTCCCTCAACAAGAATCCTGTTTTCCATGACCGAAGTACATATACGAGGTATCATTTCATTCGAGAGTGCGTTGAGTAGGAAAGTTGGTGTCAAATTCATCAGCACCGACGAGCAGGTCACGGACATCTTGACAAAGGCGTTGGGGCACCCAAGGTTTCAGGAGTTACATGCAAAGATTGGACTCGTTGAAGTTAAGCAAATGCACGAGGTTCCTCGTTGAGATCAACAAGATTAGGGAGTGATTTGTTGAGATAATCTTGTTGCCTCTTCAGCTTACATATTCATTAGACGACTGCATGGCTGCATGAGTGGAAGTTGAAGTGGAACAGTTGCATTTCCATTGAGATAGTTGTGTTTCCATTAATAATTAGTATTCACATGTGTTTCCATTGATTATTAGCATTCACATGTGAGAGTGTTCTCACTCATGTACTCATATATAAATAGATGGTCAATAGAAGGGAAGTATCTCAGTTACAAATCATTGCAGTGTTCATGTGTGTTAGGAGTAAGCACGGCTAACAAACAATGCATCACGCAACATGTATGTACCTATACCATTGATCCTAACCCTTAGGACCAAACCTTCAACTAAAGTGCACACACCCAGTACACTGCCTGCCAGCGCCGGTCAAACCGTCGAGCCTAGGCCGGTCTGACCGCCCCATTACACCCCGAGAATAGGGGAGTGGTCTGACCATGGCCACCATGGCCGGTCAGACCATCGGCACCTCAGTCGGAATGATCGCCAACCAAAAGCCGGTCATATCACCGCCTTCCACAGCACACCACTTAAAAACGCACTAGAAAAGGGCAACCGCCAACTAAACCCTGGTCGTACCGCACCTACAGCCTACTCCGTATCGCTGCTCCCTCGCAGACGTAAGCACTTTGCATGGCCTGGGCCAGCACCAGTGTCTGTGCGACGCAGGAATTAGCAAACGCGCAGCGGCTGCAAGGGGGTCTAAAAGACAGACGCTTACCCGCACCCCCGACACCTCCAATGCATCTCGGCGCCACGACCGTGAGTGCGCAACACTTTCTTGCCCGATATTGGAGGCCGCGTCCTCCGCAATCCCGCGCCATGCCCTCAGAGTATTTGGCGGAGGGACGAAGTCTGCCGGGCTTTGCCGCGCGGCACCTGTGTCGCCAGCACCGGGACCCCCGCGCTCAAGGAACGGTTCCTCCTCTAGGATAAGTGTTGCTGCGAAGGGGAATTACACATGTCACGAGGCATTAAAAAAACAAAAAGAAAAAATCGAAGGAGTTCCATCATAACCTACCTTCGGTCGCGGGTGGGAGGCTTCGCGGAGACGTCTCCTAGCGCGGCGAGGCGCTTCCACGCAGGCCCCAATGGGCGGCGTCTCGAAGGCCTCGGGACCACCGAGTCGGGACCTAGCGCCAGCCGAGCTGCGCCATGTCACCATGGCAGGGGGGGGAGGGTGCGAGGCGGAGGACCTCGATGATCGGCGAGGTCCCACAAGCTACCAATCCGGCCGCCACAACGAACCCTCGCGAAGTCCGCGGAAGGAGGATCTGCGAGCGCGCGCCGCAGGCGGAAGATACCGCCGCGCTACCCGCCACGAAGGGCCCCTCCGCTCTGACATCCGCGAAGGGCCTCCACGGCTCGACGATAGAGGTCGGGGACTTCACCCCATGACTTCGCGGGGTTACCCCGCTGCGGAAACACCCCGCCCCGGCGGCGACGCCGGCCTCGGCCAAGTGGTTAGCAAAGGCGGCGCTCCACGCGCTCGCGGAGGCGGCCCGCCAAAGCCATGCTCGAAGCGAGGGCTCGCGCGCGGTGTCGCCGGCCGCACCACCACCTCGGCAACGATCGCGAACGCGGGGCCTCGCGGTCGCGCTGGCGCCCCGCCTCGATCTCGCGCCCTCGCGCCCTCCAAATCGACTCGGCATACCTCGCGAACTCGACCCGGGCTCGCGGCCGTGAGTAACAACCGCCATCTGGCCGTGGTCGCGGCACTCGGTCCTTTGCGGACGGCGCGCCGTCTTCGCGGCACCATCATCCTCGTCTTCTTTGGTCGGAAGAGCGTCCGGCACGAGAAGCCCTAGGCGAGGACACCGCGGTTTATCCGCCCAATCGCCTCCACGGTCGCGGTGCGCGTTGCGTGCTCTCTACCGATGTATGGCGAGGAACACGCGCGCGCGCGCTCGCGTCCTCAAGGCGGGGCCACGCCCGAGCGGCACATTTACATAAATGTAATACATACAATTGAAGAGAAGATATCGTTGAGACTTACGAAGGCGATCGGCGCGAACGCGAGCAAGCGGACGGGCGAGCGTTGTCATTCGGCGTTCACCGGTTGTGGCGCCAACCATGGGAAGCGGCGTTGCACCGAGCATCATAAACTTCGGCAAGGTCGCGCATGTTGAAGCGGCGGCGACCCCACAAGTCTCGCGCTCTCGGCCTATCTTCTGGTCAGCGCTAAGCGGGGCAATCTAGAATGTAATCGGCCCGCCTACGCATTCAAGGCCGCTGCCACTCGACACACGATGGTAGAACCACCGCCTCGCCCAGTTGACCTCCCACTTCCCTCGGGTCGCGTTCGCAGGAAAGAGCTTCCCACATGGCGCGCGGGAGGAAGTTGTGCCGCCAAACCGACAACGTCACCGTCCTTCGCTCGCCGGTTGTACCGGGCCTCATGCGGTACTCGAACAAGGAAGTGCTGGGCCAACACCCCTCCGCGCGCAGGGCCCAGCTGTACACGGCGAGGCGAGCCACCGCGTTCGGGGTCAATTGTGACAACTCTTCGAAGTAGGCAACGAAGACGATCGCCTCCGACTTCCCAGGGCGCGGCTCCGTTTCGTCATCGGCGGGCAACCCGCACGGCGTGGCGATCCGATAGCTTCCCGTCTCGCGGCGGCTGGATGGTGTCTTCCGTCCTGGCGTGCGGCCCAACTCCCGGTACGGACCACGACTCTTCTTTGCGCGCGTTTGTCGCCGCCGATCGCGCTCCCTCAGCGTGTATTTCACCTCCAGAGGCGAGGACCGTCTGCGTATGGCGTAGCCGCCGCGCGCTGAATCGCTCGTCGCAAGTCGCCATCGGCACCATAGGGAACTTCGGCGGCGGAAAAGGAGCGCGAGGAGCGCGAGCGGCGAATGCGAGCAACGTGAACAACGAGCGCGAGGAGGCATGGGTACAATACCACGGGGTTCTTAAAGGCCCTCGCCTCCTACCCTAAGCGCAAATGGCGACGGCAACCGCTTGCCTCCCAGCGCGGGCCGGCGTCGCGGCGGTCCACGTAGCGACATGCGGCCGTGGTCGTCTGATCTGTCACCACGCGGCGTCGCTAAGCGTCCGCCGCGTGTCGATCGCGCCGCACAATAAGCGGTCGCGCGACCGGTATAGCCTTCGGCTCGACCACAGTCGCACTTTGTCGAAGGACAACCGTAAGTCCGCGCGGTAGGCGCCACTGAATCGGCGGCGGCGCAACCGCTCGCGGCCGGTGGCGCGCGCGTTGGGAGAAGGCGGCCGGCGGCGGCACGCCTACAACGCCGCGCCACGTGCCCCGCCTCGAGGAAGGAACTTCACCGCGGCGACCCGTTGGCACACCAATCGCTACCGCCGCGTGTTCATCCGAGAATGGACAAGCGCGTCGAATCTGACAGCGACCGTGTCGGTCGGAGTCGCGCGATTCTGGAGCCATTAAAGCGCACTTCGGGCGCCCGCGGCCGGCTCGCGCAACCGCCGGTAGGGCGGGCGCTCGCGCGTCTCGCCGACTAGGCGCCCGGCTCGCTGCCACCACCTCGAAGGTAGGGGCGGGCGCTCGCGCGTCTCGCCGACTAGGCGCCCGGCTCGCGCCACCACCTCGGCGGGTAGGGCGGCGCGTCTCCGCCGACTAGCGCCCGGCTCGCGCCACCACCGAGGGGTAGGGGCGGGCGCTCGCGCGTCTGCCGACCAGGCGCCCGGCTCGCGCCACCATTTCGGGGTAGGGGCGGGCGCTCGCGCGTCTGCCGACTAGGCGCCCGGCTCGCGCCACCACCTCGGGTAGGGGCGGGCGCTCGCGCGTCTCGCCGACTAGCGCAAGCTCGCCGCCACCACCTCGGGGTAGGGGCGGGCGCTCGACTGGCGCCCGGCTCGGCGGGCGCGTCGCCGCGTCTACTGACTAGGCGCCGGCTCGCCGCCACCACTTCGAAGGATGGGGGCGGGCGCTCGCGCGTCTACCAGGCTAGGCACCGGCTCATTGCCACCGCTTCGGCATCCACGGACCACCTTGCAAGCGCGCGGCGGTCAAGCGTTGCGGTCGTGCCGTCATAATGCTCCAAGATCCGCGTCGGGAGAAGGCGTGCAGGGATCGGCGGGGCCACGACTTCGGCCCGTGCGTCGGAGGCCTAGCTCCCCTCGGTAGGGCGTTCGGCCGGCGAGAAGGTGGAGGCGGCGGGCACCGATCTACCCACAACGCGCTCAACCGCCAACCACGAGCCGTGAAGTGCAGCCGGCCTTCGGCCCCTAGCTCCCACGAATCGGAGGTCACGCGACGTCGGCTTTGTGGCGAGTTTTGACACGTTCTTGTAAGCGAAAAGCTTGATACATCAACATCCCACGATGGTAACGCCGGTGGCGCAATCGAGAGCGAGAGACTCAAGCATTTACGTCTCACGAGCGAGTCAAGCCTTGCCATTTCCATCTGCGCGGTGCGTGCGCGGGACCTGTGGATGTCCAAGACTTCTACAACAGCCGTGGCGTATTCCCATAAGTAGGCCGTCTATTAGCGTCGATGACGCAATCATCAAACGCGGATGAACAATAGTTGGCTGCGTGAGAAGATAACGCGTGCGGTATAAGATGAGTAACGGGGTGAGCAAGGCAGTGCGCGACACCGCGTATTTATACCGAGCTCACGGCGAGGAGTCGCCAGGCGGAAGGTCAACCGACGGCATGCCAATCGACGGATTGCGATCGATGGGTACGGCGGTTCAGCGCGCGTGATGGACAAGCACAACCACTCACGGCCCGGCGGCGCCGCCGCCGTGGCGGCGACGACGCCGCAACAACCCCACCGCTGCACTCGGGAAGGCGAGCGGCGCGGTTGCGCAACCGCTAACGACCAGCGCGCGCCAATCATGGCCCGCCACGTGTACACCCGACGGGAAAGCAAATCTGGCCACGGCCGCCTGCCCTGCCGGCCAGGTGGCGCGATTCAAGGGGCCATTAAAGCGCACCACCGAGACCGCGGAGCGCGCCCCCTCACGCCCGAAACGCCATGGGCGCGAGTCCGCTCGCTCAACCGGCTCCACCGCCGGAACTCGCGGCCGAACATGGCCCGGCCACGAGCCACCTGCCGCCAAGGTGGGCTTGGCCGACCTCGGCCGGTTTCGACCTTCGGCCCGGCGACCTCGAGCAAGCCATCGTTGGGCCTGTCGGCGGGGAGGCCTCACCACCGCCCAGCGCTATGCTCGCGGCGGCGGACACCACACCGAGTAGTAAGGCTTGGCGGATGTTGGAAAAGCTCACAGCCGCGAGGGACGGAGGGCCAAAGGGCTCGGCAACATGGCTTCGGCCCTGAAGCCCTTCACCATGAGAGGCTCTGTTGTAGGGGTGGCCCCACCTAAGCCCAGCAGGCCTGTTAGAGGAATGTAAGACCCGAAATGGGACATGTGTAATGACATAAGAGCCCCCGAGGGGAATACTCACCTGTAAGGGTACAACTGTACAAGCACTCCCCATGTGAATATATATATGTGGCATAGGCCACGGGGAGAAGGCAGAAGCCATTCATTTACTCAACTCTCTACTACTACACTATCTCTCTGTTTGGTCTGTAACCACAACAGTACCTTTTTATATATTCGATGGCACCAACATGCAAACTAATAACAAGAAGAAGCTCCTCCATGTTCACTAGAGGTGTGCTGATCCAGCATACAGGAAGCTCCATCCTTGTCCGTGCTCATAAATGTCAATATATAAATTGCCAGAATTGCGAGATGAGCAAGCCATAAGATTTACAAAAAAAAGACACGATTACCAATTTTATTCCCCTAAAAAACACCAATTTGATGCAAAGAAAGAGAGACAGGAAGAATGGTATGAACCAAATACAGGCATCTGTAAGTCAAGAAGTTTCAGTTGATGATTACAAGATACTGATAAGAAAGGAAAGTCGATAAACCTAAGCATGAAGTCAAAGAGCATCTAAGCAGACAACAAAATACAGAGGAAAAGAACACTTCTTTTGTATTTTTAGCTGTTTGCACATCTGTACCAGCAATAAAATGCGCCAAACTGTAAAATAACTAACTGATCAGAAACAAGCGGAGCAATATAGATTGGTTGACATTGAACATATAAAAGAGCATATTTTATTGTGAGCACTAGGGCTGATCCATCTAAACAAGTAAATGGTATTCAAATGCGCAGATTCCTCTAACAATGAGATATGTATTAACATGGATAACATACACCTAAATCTAAATTGAAAATCATACAGTGTTGACTCCACGAAGATACATTGAATAAAAGATGAGCAATTGACTCTACGCTGCCAAACACTACAAAGAACCAGAGCATGTTTTGTTTCTAATGGATCATGATGTACAAAGACAGAAGGGTAAGTCTGCGTGGTCTTGTAAGATTTCAGTTCCAAAATAAAAAGCACTTCATAGCCTTCTAGGCTCTGTTGGGACTGTGAACACACTCCATCCCACCAACCTAAGTCACCTATATGAAGAAATTTCTATGCACAAAACTGCACACACAAGTGAAATGACGAAGGTAAGTAGTTGTGCACAATTTTTTCCTAAAGCACGGCACCGATATGTTATTTAACAGCAAAAATTAAATAATTTTCCACGCATTAAATAAAAAATAGGTAAGAGTTATTACCAAAATGGCAAAGTTGAATCTACAATCTCCCAATTTTCACTACCAAAAGCTGTGTATCTGTATGAACATCCCTTAGGATAAGAGCATATATGGAAATAAGGCAAATGTAGTAACTATAGCATCATGTGAAGCCTTGAAACAAAAAAAAAAAAACTAAGGAAAAGCACCACATAAATTGACCTAAAAAATGTATCAGAAAGCAAGTGCTTCACAAACACCCTACTGCAACTGAAGCAGGTGCCAATGAAAGTTCAATATTTCTAAGCTTGTATTCAATAAAGATGAGAACGCATGACAAATGAATGGACCTGGAAACTGTATATAAATGTTATCTGCATGTTTTACTATACTTTCGCTACGGGTCATCCTGACAATGGCATATAACCTTATATGACCTATTATTCAATTGATTTTTACTGAGAGATTTATTATTCGTTTAACATATTAGTAGCACCATGGATGCCGCATTAAAAGTGGCAATGCCCATAGGCTAATAAAGGACAAAATGAGCACAGGAAGAACTATAAGAGAAAAATTGATGCTAAACTGTCAGTATTAGAGATCCGCGGCAATAGACAGCAAAACATGGAACATAGAGTAATGAAAACTTACTGGTCGCCTACCTCCTTGTCAGTTGTCCGGTCGCTAAGCAACTATGGCACAACATCTTCTCTTGGTTATCACTCTGCAGCACCTACCCATTCACTCAGCAAACTCTTCAGGGCCAATGGCTAGCCATAAGGGAACTGGCACCCAAATCCAAGCGCAAAGGTGTAGACTCCCTAGTGATTCTGTTGGTTTGGATGATTTGGAAGGAAAGGAACAGGATTTGGCATAACCAAGGAAGGTTAGTATTGGAGGAGTTTACCAATTGCACCAAGTGGGAATTCTTCCCTTGGTCGGCTCTGCGCAATTCCAAGCTGACTGATCTGCGTACAGGCCCAGGGCAATGTTCTCCTCCAGCTGCTTAGTGATTTGCTTGGTTGTAGTTGTTATTCCTGTCGCTACCGTCTCCCTGTAATTTCCTTTTTTCCAGTTTTTTTCCGCCCTTAAGGTCCTCCTGACCTCAGTCTCCGGACCGAAAACAGGATTGTGAACAGCGCTGTCTTCTTCTTATTATTGAATGAAATGCAAGCCTTTTTCGTTTCGAGAAAAAAACTTACTGCCTGAGCAAATTATTCAGGTAAAACAAGCAACAATCTTCTAGGCTCAGTTGGAGCTATAAATCTGGCACATGAGAAAGCAGTATGCAAAGAATGATTAACTGGTACATTGTAAGTTTGAAGTTTGATTAGTAGATTACTTGTCAGCCAACGAACTTGCGAAAAACACATGCCTATCTAATACGACTGTCCTACCTAATTATGACAGTCAGATGAGAATAGAACCATAAATCTGCAAGAGTAGAAGACAGGAAATCAGGTAGGTCCTCACATGCGCTATCCAAAACAAAATATGTCCAATAATACACTGAGCCTATATAATTTTTGACAGGACACAGAGAATAAACCCATATAAAACTGCAAGGATTGAGCAACAAAACAATAGGCCTTCACCCTAGTAATCTAAAACCAAATAACTACAAGAAATGTGCAATCTTTGACCGTTCAAAACAGAATGCCAACTCCTATGTAATTTTGATTTGCCATAATGAAGCACCATAAAACTGTCGGAATTGTATCAAGAAACAAACTAAGCACTCTTTTAAGTCTTCAAAAACTAATTAACCACAGCAATTATCAAACCATTCACTGTTCAACACAACATGTTGGCTACTACGGAATCTTGGCAAGCTACAGAGCATTGAACCATAAAACTAGTAATCTAAAACCCATATAAAACTGCAAGGATTGAGCAACAAAACCATAGGCCTTCACCCTAGTAATCTAAAACCAAATAACTACAAGAAATGTGCAATCTTTGACCGTTCAAAACAGAATGCCAGCGCCAATGTAATTTCGATTTGCCACAATGAAGCACCATAAAACTGTCGGAATTGTGTCAAGAAACAAACTAAGCACTCTTTTAAGTCTTCAAAAACTAATTAACCACAGCAATTGTCGAACCATTCACTGTTCAACACAATATGTTGGCTACTACGGAATCTTGGCAAGCTACAAAGCATTGAACCATAAAACTACCAAAATTGAAACAATAAACTAAATAGGTCCTCATCTAATGCCATCGGCGAACAGGGAGACTTACACTTGGCCACGAACATGGAGATCAAGCTCCAACTCTGCTGCACCTCTCACCGGCATCTTCTCCTCTTCTGTCCTCCCCCGTCGCAGCCACATCCTCGCCCCCTCCCTTTAATGGCCACGGCGAGACGATCAGGCGAGCAACGCCAACAGAATAGGAGGGGAACCGGAGAGAGACGAGGCACCACGCACCAGCGCCTCCCACTTTTGTTGGTGCTTGTCAGCGATGTTGCTTCCGTCGTCGCTTCCGAGGAGACGGAGGGCTTGTGGTCCTGCGGTCTGCTCGCGTGCTCCGCCCAAGCCAACACCACCGCGGCTGCATTGGGCAGCCACCGGCCACGTGCGCCCCTCCACCGTCGCCGCCTCCTCAACCCACCAGCTCATGGCCATTGAGAAGACGCAGGTAATGTTGAGGAAGCCGAACAAGGGACCACGGAAATGTATGAGGCGCCACCACCTCGGCGCCTCCCCTCGTCTTCCTCGTTTCCGTCGATGCCAAGAGGAGGGCTTGCGCGCAATACTGAGGCCTCAGGCCCCCCACACGAGCTTGGGATCAAATCGGAGGAGGAGGCTCCTGCCGTCCTCTTCGTCGCCGAGGACTCCGCCGCCGCTAGCTCGTCTCGCCGGAGTAAAGCAACGAGGAAGGGGGAAAACAAGACAGACTTGGGAGAAGTGGGGCTTGAGACGGAAATGGAAGAAATAGAAGGGCCTCTTGGCTGCTATTTGGATGATTCTTTCCGACCATTGGATGCAAAGGCACAGCCTCCCTCCACGATATGACCATTGGACGAGGCTTCGTAGGGGCTACGTTTTGAGTTTATGCTCTTTGGAGGGACATGGAACTCCAATTCAACCTACGGCACCTTGGTAGATTTCCTCGCTCGCGAGCGACCTCCCAATTTTCATAGGAACGCTAATCTGGAATAGTAGTGAAAATTAGATGGAGGGTAATGTTATTTTTTCTTTCTTTCTTTTCCTTCATCTCACTTAATGTTAGAAGATACATTGTGTCTACAAGGAGGCACATCTTGGGAAGATTATCAACAAAACAATTGAGTGAAGGTTAAGAATGAGCATGAAGATGAAAGGAGTTCTACTGCCAAACAACAATTTGGCATAGGAGACAATAAAGAAGGACAAGGATGTTTTGGAATCTGAAGCTCCAACTGAGAAAAGGAGGAACCCATGACATAGCTAGGCACACATTATGAATATTGTTTCTAAAAGATACCTATCCTAATCAGAGTTCTAAGTACCAAAAAGAGGCGGAATAATATCTAACAGTGCAATCAGCAACAATAATCATGTCATCAAGTTCCAAAAAGAGGTGGCATGTTATATAAACAGTGCAATTATAAACAACAATCATAGCACACCATTCATAGTAAATACGCAATTTCTTAGCAAAGAAGAAAATGTACCTTTTTATATATTCGGTGGCACCAACATGTAAACTAATAACAACAAGAAGAAGCTCCTCCATGTTCACTAGAGGTGTGCTGATCCAGCATACAGGAAGCTCCATCCTTGTCCGTGCTCATAAATGTCAATATATAAATTGCAAGAATTGCGAGATGAGCAAACCATAAGATTTACAAAAAAAGACACGACTACCAATTTTATTCCCCTAAAAAAACACCAATTTGATGCAAAGAAAGAGAGACAGGAAGAAGGTATGAACCAAATACAGGCATCTGTAAGTCAAGAAGTTTTAGTTGATGATTACAAGATACTGATAAGAAGGAAAGTCGATGAACCTAAGCATGAAGTCAAAGAGCATCTAAGCAGACAACAAAATACAGAGGAAAAGAACACTTCTTTTGTATTTTTAGCTGTTTGCACATCTGTACCAGCAATAAACTGCGCCAAACTGTAAAATAACTAACTGATCAGAAACAAGCGGAGCAATATAGATTGGTTGACATTGAACATATAAAAGAGCATATTTTATTGTGAGCACTAAGGCTGATCCATCTAAACAAGTAAATGGTATTCAAATGCGCAGATTCCTCTAACAATGAGATATGTATTAACATGGATAACATACACCTAAATCTAAATTGAAAATCATACAGTGTTGACTCCACGAAGATACATTGAATAAAAGATGAGCAATTGACTCTACGCTGCCAGACACTACAAAGAACCAGATCATGTTTTGTTTCTAATGGATCATGATGTACAAAGACAGAAGGGTAAGTCTGCGTGGTCTTGTAAGATTTCAGTTCCAAAATAAAAAGCATTTCATAGCCTTCTAGGCTCTGTTGGGACTGTGAACACACTCCATCCCACCAACCTATGTCACCTATCTGAAGAAATTTCTATGCACAAAACTGCACACACAAGTGAAATGAAGAAGGTAAGTAGTTGTGCACAATTTTTTCCTAAAGCAGGGCACCGATATGTTATTTAACAGCAAAAATTAAATAATTTTCCACGCATTAAATAAAAAATAGGTAAGAGTTATTACCAAAATGGCAAAGTTGAATCTACAATCTCCCAATTTTCACTACCAAAAGCTGTGTATCTGTATGAACATCCCTTAGGATAAGAGCATATATGGAAATAAGGCAAATGCAGTAAGTATAGCATCATGTGAAGCCTTGAAACAAAAAAGAAAAAAACTAAGGAAAAGCACCGCATAAATTGACCTAAAAAATGTATCAGAAAGCAAGTGCTTCACAAACACCCTATGGCAACTGAAGCAGGTGCCAATGAAAGTTCAATATTTCTAAGCTTGTATTCAATAAAGGTGAGAACACATGACAAATGAATGGACCTGGAAACTGTATATAAATGTTATTTGCATGTTTTACTATACTTTCGCTACGGGTCATCCTGACAATGGCATATAACCTTATATGACCTATTATTCAATTGGTTTTTACTGAGAGATTTATTATTCATTTAACATATTAGTAGCACCATGGATGCCGCATTAAAGGTGACAATGCCCATAGGCTAATAAAGGACAAAATGAGCACAGGAAGTAAGAGAAAAATTGATGCTAAACTGTCACTATTAGATAGCCGCGGCAATAGACAGCAAAGCATGGAACATAGAGTAATGAAAACTTACTGGTCGCCTACCTCCTTGTAGTTGGCCGGTCGCCAAGCAACTACGGCACAACATCTTCTCTTGGTTATCACTCTGCAGCACCTACCCATTCACTCAGCAAACTCTTCAGGGCCAATGGCTAGCCATCAAGGAACTGGCACCCAAATGCAAGCGCAAAGGTGTAGACTCCCTAGTGATTCTGTTGGTTTGGATGATTTGGAAGGAAAGGAACAGGATTTGGCATAACCAAGGAAGGTTAGTATTGGAGGAGTTTATCAATTGCACCAAGTGGGAATTCTTCTCTTGGACGGCTCTGCGCAATTCCAAGCTGACCGATCTGCTTACAGGCCCAGGGCAATGTTCTCCTCCAACTGCTTAGTGATTTGCTCGGTTGTAGTTGTTATTCCCGTCGGTACCGTCTCCCTGTAATTTCCGATTTTTTTCCAGTTTTTTCCGCCCTTAAGGTCCTCCTGACCTCAGTCTCCGGACCGAAAACAGGATTGTGAACAGTGCTATCTTCTTCTTATTGAATGAAATGCATGCCTTTTTCGTTTCAAGAAAAAAAACTTACTGGCTGAGCAAATTATTCAGGTAAAACAAGCAACAATCTTCTAGGCTCAGTTGGAGCTATAAATCTGGCACATGAGAAAGCAGTATGCAAAGAAGGATTAACTAGTACATTGTAAGTTTGAAGTTTGATTAGTAGATTACTTGTCAGCCAACGAACTTGCGAAAAACACATGCCTATCTAATACGACTGTCCTACCTAATTATGACAGCCAGATGACAATAGAAGACATGCTCTATCCAAAACAAAATATGTCCAATAATACACTGAGCCTATATAATTTTTGACAGGACACAGAGAATAAACCCATATAAAACTGCAAGGATTGAGCAACAAAACAATAGGCCTTCACCCTAGTAATATAAAACCAAATAACTACAAGAAATGTGCAATCTTTGACCGTTCAAAACAGAATGCCAGCTCCTATGTAATTTTGATTTGCCACAATGAAGCACCACAAAACTGTCGGAATTGTGTCAAGAAACAAACTAAGCACTCTTTTAAGTCTTCAAAAACAAGTTAACCACAGCAATTATCGAACCATTCACTGTTCAACATAATATGTTGGCTGCTACGGAATCTTGGCAAGCTATAGAGCATTGAACCACAAAACTACCAAAATCGAAGCAATAAACTAAATAGGTCCTCATCTAATGCCATCGGCGAACAGGGAGACTTACACTTGGCCACGAACATGGAGATCGAGCTCCAACTCTGCTGCACCTCTCACCGGCATCTTCTCCTCTTCCGTCCTCCCCCGCCGCAGCCACATCCTCGCCCCCTCCCTTTAATGGCCACGGCGAGACGATCAGGCGAGCAACACCAACAGAATAGGAGGGGAACCGGAGAGAGACGAGGCACCACGCACCAGCGCCTCCCACTTTTGCTGGTGCTTGTCAGCGATGTTGCTTCCGTCGTCGCTTCCGAGGAGACGAAGGGCATGTGGTCCTGCGGTCTGCTCGCACGCTCCGCCCAAGCCAACACCTCTGTGGCTGCATTGGGCAACCACCGGCCACGTGCGCCCCTCCATCGTCGCCGCCTCCTCAACCCACCAGCTCATGGCCATTGAGATGCAGGCAGAGGAAGCCGAACAGGGGAACATGGAAACGTATGAGGCACCACCGCCTCGACGCCTCCCCTCGTCTTCCTCGTTTCTGTCGATGCCAAGAGGATGGCTTGCGCCCAATGCTGAGGACTCAGGCCCCCCGCACGAGCTTGGGATCAAATCAAAGGAGGAGGCTCCTACCGTCCTCGTCGTCGCCGAGGACTCCGCCGCCGCTTGCTCATCTCGCCGGAGTAAAGCAACGAGGAAGGGGGAAAACGAGACAGACTTGGGAGAAGTGTGGCATGAGATGGAAATGGAAGAAATAGAAGGGCCTCTTGGCTGCTATTTGGATGATTCTTTCCGACCGTTGGATGCAAAGGCGCCGCTCCCTCCACAATATGACCGTTGGACGAGGCTTCGTAAGTGCTACGTTTTGAGTTTCTGCTCTTTGGAGGGACATGGAACTCCAGTTCAACCTACAGCACCTTGGTAGATTTCCTCTCTCGCGAGCGACCTCCCAATTTTCACAGGAACGCTAATCTGGAATAGTAGTGAAAATTAGATGGAGGGTAATGTTGTTGTTTCTTTGTTTCTTTTCCTTCATCTCTCTTATTGTTAGAAGATACATCGTGTCTATAAGGCGGCACATCTTGGGAAGATTATCAACGAAACAATTGAGTGAAGGTTAAGAATGAGGATGAAGATGAAAGGAGTTCTATTGCCAAACAACAATTTTGTTAGTGATATGCCCTAGAGGCAACATGAAGATGTTATATATATCACAAACTATGTTTATGATGCATTAGTTTGTTCCTTGAAATAGACATTATCATTATTGATCAATGAGTATGTGACTTATTCATGAGACTCTTAATGCCAAAATGTTGCTATTTCTAAATGATCCCTGATTATATATCATATGAGGAACAAATATGATTCAAAGATCAGCATATGTATTGATTGATGATCATGTCTCATGGATCATGGTATGGAGATACCAAATCAATAATATGGACATGTGTTAGTGAACATATGTTGGATAGACCCGCCATGAGACACCTGCAGAGATTCCATGTGTCATCGGTTGGTCTCAAGTAGTGTTTATGTGGAATCCTTAGACTTGAGATCATCATAGTTCCCAACATGCGTAGTAGCTTATTTTGAGACTACTAAACACTACTCCGTGAATCGGGTAGTCATAAAAGTAGTTTTGGGTTTGCCATGAAACATGTAGTGGGATGTGAATGATCAAGATAGAATTTGCCCTCTTTATGGGAGAGATATCTCTAGGCCCTCGATGTAATGGATTATGAAAGTGCATGGCCATGCCAAGGTGATTGAGGAGTCAATCACGAGTTTATAATCCATCACGGAATCGAGAGAGTGATTGAGCTATTAAGAGGATGACACAGTCTCGCCTTGAGCTTAATCTATATCGTGAGACAAAGGGATTCGTACATGAGAACATTAAAGGTTCAAATGATATGATCTTTACGTATACTTTGAGGTTAATATGTCTTACTAGAGGCCGCTATTAACGGGGTGATCGGAAGGCGTTTAGGTCGCGACCAAGTATACGTGAACCTCTGGTCGCACACTTAACGGGTTGGAATACTAATTCGAATGTGATTCGGATGTGGGCTCAATTCGGATAGAGATCCGGATAGACTCTATTGGGCCTCGGTCCACGAGGCCCAAGTGAGAGAGGTCTATATATGGAGGCGAGGGAGGGTGCATGCTTCGCTCCTCCCGATCAAAACCCTAGCCGCCACCTTCCGAGCCAAACCCTAGCCGCTCGCGAGTGCTAGTACACTCGCGATTGGCGTTCGGCCGGGCGTGTGGATACCGATGGAGGCGCTCGCTGCGGCGTTGATCGGCATCAACAACCTACGATTGGATCGCTCGTGGTGTGGTTGATCGCGTGGAGGAGACGATCCGCTCGAGACGATCGGCTACTTCCACTACTACCTCGACGCGTGGTTGGATCGGCTTCTCCAACTCTTCTTCATTGCATTGCTGCGCTAGTGGTAACGATCCATGATCCCTCCTTAGCATGATATCCTGGTGTGCGCGGTAGAAATTTTTGTTTCTGCTCTCGTAGCATACGCGCATTCCTTCAAATTTGGCATAGGAGACAATAAAGAAGGACAAGGATGTTTTGGAATCTGAAGCTCCAACTGAGAAAAGGAGGAACCTATGACATAGCTAGGCACACATTATGAATATTGTTTCTAAAAGATACCTATCCTAATCAGAGTTCTAAGTACCAAAAAGAGGCGGAATAATATCTAACAGTGCAATTAGCAACAATAATCATGTCATCAAGTTCCAAAAAGAGGTGGCATGTTATATAAACAGTGCAATTATAAACAACAATCATAGCACACCATTCATAGTAAATACGCAATTTCTTAGCAAAGAAGAAAATGTACCTTTTTATATATTCGGTGGCACCAACATGCAAACTAATAACAACAAGAAGAAGCTCCTCCATGTTCACTAGAGGTGTGCTGATCCAGCATACAGGAAGCTCCATCCTTGTCCGTGCTCATAAATGTCAATATATAAATTGCAAGAATTGCGAGATGAGCAAGCCATAAGATTTACAAAAAAAGACACGACTACCAATTTTATTCCCCTAAAAAAACACCAATTTGATGCAAAGAAAGAGAGACAGGAAGAAGGTATGAACCAAATACAGGCATCTGTAAGTCAAGAAGTTTTAGTTGATGATTACAAGATACTGATAAGAAAGGAAAGTTGATGAACCTAAGCATGAAGTCAAAGAGCATCTAAGCAGACAACAAAATACAGAGGAAAAGAACACTTCTTTTTTTTAGCTGTTTGCACATCTGTACCAGCAATAAAATGCGCCAAACTGTAAAATAACTAACTGATCAGAAACAAACAGAGCAATACAAATTGGTTAACATTGAACATATAGAAGAGCATATTTTATTGTGAGCACTAAGGCTGATCCATCTAAACAAGTAAATGGTATTCAAATGCGCAGATTCCTCTAACAATGAGATATGTATTAACATGGATAACATACACCTAAATCTAAATTGAAAATCATACATTGTTTACTCCACGAAGATACATTGAGTAAAAGATGAGCAATTTACTCTACGCTGCCAGACACTACAAAGAACCAGAGCATGTTTTGTTTCTAATGGATCATGATGTACAAAGACAGAAGGGTATGTCTGTGTGGTCTTGTAAGATTTCAGTACAAAAATAAAAAGCACTTCATGACCTTCTAGGCTCTGTTGGATTGTGAACACACCCCAACCCACCAACCTATGTTACCTATCTGAAGAAATTTCTACGCACAAAACTGCACAGACAAGTGAAATGAAGAAGGTAAGTAGTTGTGCACAATTTTTTTCCTAAAGCTGGGCACCGATATGTTATTTAACAGAAAAAATTAAATAATTTCCCACGCATTAAATAAAAAATAGGTAAGAGTTATTACCAAAATAGCAAAGTTGAATTTACAATACATATATGGAAATAAGGCAAATGCAGTAGGTATAGCATCATGTAAAGCCTTGAAACAAAAAAGAAAAAAAAAACTAAGGAAAAGCACCACATAAATTGACCTAAAAAATGTGTCAGAAAGCAAGTGCTTCACAGACACCCTACTGCAACTGAAGCAGGTGCCAATGAAAGCTCAATATTTCTAAGCCTGTATTCAACAAAGATGAGAGCACATGACAAATGAATGGACCTGGAAACTGTATATAAATGTTATCTGCATGTTTTACTATACTTTCGCAACGGATCATCCTGACAATGGCATATAACCTTATATGACCTATTATTCACTTGGTTTGTACAGAGAGATTTATTATTCATTTAACATATTAGTAGCATCATGGATGGTGCATTAAAGATCTGCCACAATAGACTGCAAAACATCATAGAGTAATGAAAACTTACTCGCTGAACAAATTATTCAGGTAAAACCAGCAAGGCAGCAACAATCTTCTAGGCTCGGTTGGAGCTGTAAATCCGGCACATGCGAAAGCAGTATGCAAAGAAGGATTAACTGGTGCATTGTAAGTTCAAAGTTAGATTAGTAGATTACTTATTGCGAAAAACACATGCCTATCTAATACGACTCTCCTACCTAATTATGACAGCCGGATGACAATAGAACCATAAATCTGCAAGAATAGAAGACAGGAATCAAGCAGGTCGTCACATACGTTATCCAAAACAAAATATGTCCAATAATACACTAAACCTATATAATTTTTGACAGGGCACAGAGAATAAACCCATATAAAACTGCAAGGATTGAGCAAGAAAACAATAGGCCTTCACCCTAGTAATCTAAAACCAAATAACTACAAGAAATGTGCAATCTTTGATCGTTCAAAACAGAATGCCAGCTCCTATGTAATTTTGATTTGCCACAATGAAGCACCATAAAACTGTCGGAATTGTGTCAAGAAACAAACTAAGTCACTCTTTTAAGTCTTCAAAAACTAATTAACCACAGCAATTATCGAACCATTCACTGTTCAACACAATATGTTGGCTACTACGGAATCTTGGCAAGCTACAGAGCATTGAACCATAAAACTACCAAAATCGAAACAATAAACTAAATAGGTCCTCATCTAATGCCATCGGCGAACAGGGAGACTTACACTTGGCCACGAACATGGAGATCGAGCTCCAACTCTGCTGCACCTCTCACCGGCATCTTCTCCTCTTCCGTCCTCCCCCGCCGCAGCCACAATGCCACATCCTCGCCCCCTCCCTTTAATGGCCACGGCGAGACGATCAGGCGAGCAACGCCAACAGAATAGGAGGAGGGGAACCGGCGAGAGACGAGGCACCACGCACCAACGCCTCCCACTTCCGCTAGCGCTCGTCGGCGATGTTGCTTCCGTCGTCGCTTCCGAGGAGACGGAGGGCATGCGGTCCTGTGGTCTGCTCGCGTGCTCCGCCCAAGCCAACACCACCGCGGCTGCATTGGGCGGCCACCGGCCACGTGCGCCCTCCACCGTCGCTGCCTCCTCAACCCACCAGCTCATGGCCATTGGGACGCAGGTAATGCTGGAGGAAGCCGAAGAGGGGACCATGGAAACGCACGAGGCGCCACCGCCTCGGCGCCTCCCCTCGTCTTCCTCGTTTCCGTCGATGCCGAGAGGAGGGCTTGCGCAGAATGCGGAGGCCTCAGGCCCCCCCGCACGAGGTTGGGATCAAATCGAAGGAGGAGGCTCCTGCCGTCCTCGTCGTCGCCGAGGACTCCGCCGCCGCCTGCTCGTCTCGTCGGATTGAAGCAGCGAGGAAGGGGGAAAACGAGAGAGACTTGGGAGAAGTGGGGGTTGAGATGGAAATGGAAGAAATAGAACCCTCTCGGCTGCTATTTGGATGATTTTTTCCGACTGTTGGATGCAAAGGCACCGCCTCTCTCCACGATATGACCGTTGGACGAGGCTTCGTACGGGCTACGTTTTGAGTTTCTGCTCTTTGGAGGGACATGGAACTCCAGTTCAACCTACTCACTTTGGTAGATTTCCTCTCTCGCGAGGGACCTTCCAATTTTCACAGGAACGCTAATCTGGAATAGTAGTTAATTTATATGGATTATCACGGGTAAATAGCACAGTGTGATTAGATTACTTTAGAGATCATAAACGATAATAAGTATGCTAACGTTTCGATTTGTTGTTAATCCAATTGATAACGTTAGCACCTTAATTTGTTAACGAGAGTTTCTGATATACTCGAAGCAGAGTTTCCACGTAATTTTGTAGGCCAAATTTAGCATTTCATTTCTAGAGAAGAAATTTTGGTCTACGTCACAATATTTCGCACTTTCATATTTTAACATTGCTTTGTCATCGGATTGCTCTGTAATTGGATTGGTCCATTTTTTGCAAAAACAAAGACGTGACTAATATGCTACCTGTAGGTCAGAATTTTTGACATATATAATACATTTTGCTTCCGTATTTATAAAAATAGTTGTATGCGCATAAAAATAGAAAAAATGGCACTTCTGTCGCCCGCGGCAGCGGCCTATAGGCGACACGTGGCGTTCTGGGCACCTGCCACCTGGCCACCGGATGGCCACCAGACGACAGGTGGCCTGCTGCCCCACCACAATACAACAAATAATTAGCTAGCTTAATTACCTGTCTAAATACTATTTTGTGTGTTATATTTGTTTTAATTTTTAAATATAGCAAATGATCTAAAAAATTTCTAAAATTTTATGTGCAGCTTTTGAAACAACGTACTTTATTGTGTAATTTTTTGATAATTTTATCCATTCTGAATTTTGCTCAAAAAATTGTACTATTGAGTTATTTGCAGGAGTTGTTATATATAGCAAACGCGCTCCAAAAATTACAAAATTTTATGTGAAGCCTCCCGACACAGTCTACCTAATTGTGTAATTTTATGAGAATTTCATATACTTCAAATTTACCATGTTAATTTATGTTAATTTAATCATAGCGATATGCATGCATCTTTTGCGGTGCGTGACCTCTATCCTTTACACATATGTCGGCCCGTTGCTGCTATATTTCCTTTCCCATTGTGCCCTTCGCATAATTGTCACTATGTTCGTGCCATCTCCCTTTGCACGCTCCCATGTCCGCACTGATGTTATTATGTCTGTGCCGTTCCCCCTTGTCCGCTCCCTTGTCTCTACATTTGTCAGTGTTACCATATCATCCCCCTCGCCCAAAGTGCTACGTGTCGACCATGAGTCCTTAATTTGTAGGGTGAGCGCATCGGGTTCCCTTTTTGCTCGGCCATAAATACGAACCTCTCGCAATTGATCATCGGTTATCTCAGTCCCTCATCGCAAAAGCTCATTCTCACAGTCATCGCTCAAAATTAAGAGTGCATAGCTAATTAATTTAAAAAGTCAGTGTGTAGCTCATTAAGGACGCGGCAGGAGGATGCGGCAGTGCTGATTGTTTCTCTCGAAAGACAGGTAAATTTTTGTCGCATTCTTCTGACGTTATTCACGTAATTCTAGTTAATTAGTGTTATTTAGTTAGTCTTAATTAATATAGTTTATATTATAAAGTAAGTAGGTCATAATAATTTAGACATAGTTTTTACTATTTTTATGTACGTAAGCTACCTATAATTTGTTATTGTATGGTAGTGTGTAATTAAGTAGTCATAATTACTGTAGTGGTAATTAGTTATGATTAAGTAATGAATTAGTGCTAAGTAAGTAGGTCCTATGGACAACGATATTGAATCAGTCATGATTTTTTTCAGACGGGTAATCAAATTGTTGATAATTAATTAATTATTCGTATGTAGTTACACGCATGTAATCACTAACTTGCATTCTGCTTGTCATGATTTTTTGTTGTAACGCTTACTATGGATCTGGTTGTTGTGACTTCAGGTAGTCGCAGACATAGAACACTTGACAATATTCTACGGCGATGGTCTTGTACAAGCTGGACCCGATGGATTGGACCTATCAATATGTCAATACAAGGTACTCTGGCTCGAGGGGCTGAAAGATCAAGCTCCGTTTAAGTTGGTTTTGGTGATAATGACAAATACTATTATAATATTTTGGTGATAATGACAAATGTATATATGAGACTAATATGTTTGTTTAAATATATTTGTGCTTAGTCTCATTTAAATGAAAAGGTAAAATCATTGAGAAATGCATTTGATATCCGTCTTTTAATCTTGTTACATTTCTCACATCCAAATATTTAATTAAATGATAAATCTTTCATGAGACTAATACGTTTATGCAAGTATACTATAACTTAGTCTCATTTGGATGGAAATGTGAAATCAAAAGAGGTATGCATTTGGAATCACACTTTCTCATATACTGGTGCATTCCAAAATCCAAAATATAGATTGAACTCCACAAATAGTGCAAAATGAATATGTGCATATGTCTTCATTTTACACACTTGTATGCATACATTTTGGGAGAGCTCTCTCTATATTTTGAAATTTCACAAGTATTGATCATGCTTCTTTTCATATGCATATTTAGGATCTTTACTTTGAAATACATTCTTGAGTGTATATATATATGTTGTGTAGTTTATATATACTCATGTACAATCGGGTTGTCATCTAACTTCTCCATTATGTGTTAATGGTTAGATGATTAATGACAACCGGATAAGTAAGCCTTGTTTAAAGCTTATCTTAGAGTATACAATTGTTGTGTACAAATTGTATACTCACAAATTAATTTTTATCGCATTGTTTGTTGAGATTGTCATGAATTACCAAAATGGGAAGATTATTGAATCTAGTTCCTCCATTATGTGTTAATGGTGAAGTTTGGTAATTGATGACAATTGTTTTATGGACTAACATTCTCCATGAGTTGGATGAACAGGTTAGGTTCCACAAATGAGGATGACTTGGAATGGCTTCATGTGTTGAAAATCATCAAGTCATGATGTGAGAAGAAAATGGCTTCATGTGTTGAAGGCCATCAAGAAGAAGATGCATCATGAGTTGATGCATGTCCAAGAGGAGATGATCATGTGTTGATCATCAAGTCGAGTAAAGACCATCATGTGTTGATGGAGTTAAAGTGAAGAATGCATCTTGTGTAGATGCATGTAAGACAATGACCCAGACTTGAAGTTGTGATATGTGTTATCAAGCTTCAAGAGGATGCTCAAGGCAAAGGTATGACTAGCTAGGGCTAAGGATGTGTTCCTAGTCTTTTACTGATCTTGGTGTTTGGTTGGAAGACCGGATTGCTAGTATAGGTTGCCGTACTATTAAGAGGGATTATGTCTAGTAGTTTTAGTCTCATCATGTGTTGATAACTCAATCTCACTTGCTCTAGCTCATCCTGACATGAGGCTTATATTTGCAAATGTGTTTTGCAAATAGGTGAAGCTCACGTGGTGAATCCTTGCAACATAGGACTATGCATTGCAAATGTGTTTTGTAAGTGATTGAAGTCCATGTTTTCATTCTTTGTAATATGAGGTTTATATTTGCAAATGTGCTTTGCAAATGGTTGAATCTCATATATAATCTTTGTGGCATGTGACTTAGGTTCGCGAATGTGTTTTGCAAATGTGAGAAGTCCATGTACCAATTCCTTGTGTCATGATTTCAAAAGTATGCGAATATGTTTTGCAACTTATTGGAAATCATGTTTGATCCTTGTGTGCATAATATTACAGTTTGCAAATATGTTTTGCAAAGTCTGTTGAGATATCTGCACTTCTTAGGAAAATCGGAACTACCGGCTCTGTGTGAGCGGTACTATCGGACATTGGAAGTACCAGCATGTGTTGCACGGTACTACCAGATTTTGGAAGCTCTGGATTTTCCTGCAGTCAAACCTGATTTTGCCTCGCGGTCAAACCGGCCTGCTATCGGCAGTCAGACCGGCCTAATCAATCTTATCTGGGTCGAAAGGATAGTCTGACCGTGGAGCGGTCAGACCGGGCCGGGGTATATACGGCGGTCAGACCGGCCTGCTATCATGCCAGAGCCGGATTTTTCAATCTAGAATCCCCTGTGATCTCTGCACTATTCTCTAGATCAGTAGATAGTGCACGCATCATTTCATACATCGCATGGAACATAATATTACATATCAAAGTTTGGAATTACACCACGTTGGGTGAAGTTTACATAGGAGCTGAACAGGCTAAATGTTTACATTACAAAGAACAATACCAGAAGCAAAAGTAAAGTAAGGCCTTTAATCCACAGGCAAGCGACTGGGAGTAAATATGTGCCATATGAATATTACCTAACCTTATGCAATATTTATAGGCACACAACTCCATAGTCTAATTTGCCTTGGACCCCAAAACCGCAGAAGTCGTCCTAGTTATCGGCATTACTTCCTCCATCCGTAGCAGGGGTATCTTCATGTGCGTAATGGTCTTGGGTCCCTGAATCTGATGTTGGTAATGCGAGTGTGAACACAATCCACCGTGCTCCGCGAGCCAATACACAAGATGCAGTAGATAGCATGCATGGCTTATCAAGAGAATGCTCGGGTTATTTTATTTGCTAGAAATTTCTTTTTGAAATATATTACTTAGAAAACTTCCTATGACCTAGCAGTTTGAACCAAAATATAATGTGTGTAAAAAATGCTTTGTTAACAATGATCTAGAGACCATCCACCTTTACATGATCTCTACACCATATGCTAGACTTTCAGCGTTATAGTCGCTTACATTATCATTGGGACACCCAGAGCAACACCAATTAGCGCTTCCCACTGCCCTCCATATCTCCCATTCTACCACAAAGTTTTTGAAATAGAACTATATCTAGTTAAGTTCTCATGTCCGCCCTTGACCGTGGGCACGGCTATTCGAATAGTTTTGACTCTGCAGAGTTTGCACACTTTACCCATCAGAGATAGTCTGCTCGTTGCCTCACATGATTCCTTAGTCGTGCGGTTGAGTAGACCATCACAATAACCGTTCAAAATACCTCGTCCCTTCCATCATCTCACCCCTATGAGCTTGGCCTGCATGCGGTAGGTCTCATAGGTTGTGCGGAATGTTCCCCTCCTATGCGCCTGGCAGCTGGCTACCCACACTGCTAGCACGCTGCAGAATAACTTCACCCTCTACGGGTGCCCCATTCAAGCCGCCACACAGACCGCCACTTGCACTACCTCACCTCCTACACCTATGATGATGACTTTTAGGGTCCGGTAAATCTACTAAACCAAGTTGTACTTTACAGACTTGTGGATATACTTGTTTTACACAGGAGGTCATGACAAGATTCAGTCCTTAGGGTTATTTGGGTGGTTCTACCACAAACCACACTCTCGTGCACCACTGCACCATGCCCCCGAACCATCCGCCCAGATAAATAAGTAATTTGAGATTTTTGGGAGTATAAAATAATCATATTAAAATATACCAGTCATTACCACCATGACTATCCAACCAGTTTTTCTCATGATTAAAAGTGATGCTTAGGGCATTTAGATGCCCCCGAGTGTCTAAGCAAAACTAAGCATGGCATATTAGTACGACTTATTTTCGAAAGATTACCACCATAGTTTTACTAAGGTGACAAGGTTCACATAATCGAATATTCCAAGGGATGTATTATTAACAAGCTCATTAACGGGTATGTAACTAGGGTATTGAAATCAAGCATATACTTTAGCACATAAAATAGCAGCATGCAATTGATAATTTAAACACAAGTAAATTACAGAAAATGAAGGATCAATATGATCAAAGTATTGACTCACCTTGGTCACAGTGAACTGGGTCTTGATCACCAAGAGCAACTGCTTCAGCTTCGGCTTCTTCTTCTTGAGCCGCATTCGCTATTTTAATGTGCGCGAAAATTCGGATAAAAAAATCAGCAAGGCAAACAAATCTTCAAAGAAAAATTCAAACGGACTCTAAAATTCATGATCGTAGTTCCATTAGTTAGATTTTGATTTTAGATGAATTTAGAAATTTATTTCACTCAATTCAGAGTTAAAATGAATTAGTTATGATCATTTGAAGCTCTGTTTGAATTAATTCGAGAAATAGCTAAAAGTCTGACAGGCGGGACCCATAGCCGATTTCGAGACCGCATGGTCGTGCGTTCGACTACTGGGTCGTAAATGACGACGTGGTCGTGGCTAGACCGCGTGGTCGGTTTCGAGTTTCGACCGCAAAGTTGTTTTCGACCTCATGGTCGTAGCTCGACTCTGAGTGATCGTGGACTGTACTGAGCGGTCATAAATGACACAGGGTGGTTGTAAATCACCCTAGGTGGTCGTAAATGACTCGAGAGTGGTCGTAAATAGCACAGAGTGGTTGGGAGGGGTTACAACCGCGTGGTGAAGAGCTAAACGTGGTCGAAATGTGCTTCGACCACGGTGTGAGTGTTCGGAGGTTGCTTCGACCACGGTGTGAGTGGTCGGAGGGTGTTTCTGAGTGGTCGTATCGACTACAAAAAATAAACGTGACCGTGTGATCGACCGCATGGTCGTAAAGGGCGACTTGGTCGTGAATTCGTTCATGTGGTCGGAACGACTGCGTGGTTGTAAATGACCATTTCACGACCATGTCTCTTTTACGACCACGGATTTTTCGACCTGGGCTGCTACAGTACTTTTTCGACCACTACTACGACCTACGACAGCTGAGTTTCGACCACGTGAAGGCGGCGGCGAAACAAGGGACAACGGCGACGACAACCTATGGCACCAGAGTCCGATTAACTAAGGGGGAGCATCTAGGTGGGATGGGAGTCTACCTCGGCGGTCAGCTGGGCTCGGGAAGGTCAGTGGTGAGCTAGCGACGTGGGACAGCGGCGGTCGAAGAGGTCACAGGGTGCTGGCACAGTTCAGGTGATGGCAGGTCCGGTCGAGGGCGAGAAAGACGTCGTGATGCTTCGGGGTGCCTCCATGAAAAGGAATTGAACTCTGGTGGCGGCAATCATCGGTTGGCTCCTTGGGTGGCTTGGGGAAGAAGAGACCGCCGGTGGGTTGTGGTGCTCGGGAGGCTAATTCTTTGAAGTGGAAGACTCGGTGGAGTGGTGTGGTGCGATCGAGAGCTCGGGCAAGGCTTTATAGCCATGGAAGGCAGTGGCGGCATGGGGGGAAGTTGAGCGGTCGAAGCCGGGGCGTGGGGGTCGAGTGGCTACAGCGCCAGGGATTCGACCTCGGGTCAGAGAGTGGGTGACGCAGGGCATGGGAATGGAGACGGGGTGGCAGGGTCGTGCGGGTAGGCGCGGAGTCGGCAGGCACAGTCGCACGGCTACAGGGCGGTCGACGCCAGGCTGACGAGCCTTATGATATAAGGTGTCTTTTGCAAAGCCTTTAACCTGTCCAAGCCAACATTAAGGTTTCACCCCAGTAAGGAATCCACTAGACCGGGACCCCCTCTTAAGCCGAGTGAGACTTCTCATGGCCTACGCCACGCTCACTTAAAACCTACGACATGACTCAGGTTGGGACCCGCAAATTAGTTAGTCAGGATTGTCCCATACTAGCCTTGTGGCAGTACAATAGGGCTTTGCAACAGTAGCTCATAGACCAGTCCTTAATTGACTTGGGCTCAACCACTTACCTCTTGTGCCCGACAATCAACACTGTGTCACCGAACAACAGTGCATGCCTGCACCCACCACCTAACCATTAGCCTAAGTCTAAACCAGATTTTATAATTTATTTCAAAATATTTCATAATCCTTCTTTACTCACTGAAGTCAAGAATATAATTGAAAAGCTTATCATTTTACATGAAAAGGTATCCTAAAACAAATATTATGTCTAAGCAGGTCTAAGCATTTGATATAAAACTCTCTAGCTAATACTAGTGTACTAACTAGAGTTTGATTTTAGGGTGATAAGGTATAATGTTTCACAAGGTCAAAGGTGTCAATAACAATTAGGAATTAACTAAGTTTAAAACTAGAATTGAAATACTTGAATAAACACATGCATACAATATAATTTAAAACAAGATAATTTTATTAGCAAACTAGGATCAACATGATCAAAGTGTGTGACTTGCCTTTCCCTTCAGTTGGGTGCAAACCATCGTCGAAGAATTCTTTTGAATCGTCGCAGTACAAAATCTAAATAAATTCAAATAAATTCTAAATAAATAAAATGAGGGTAGGAATGGATAGATTAGAATTTTTGATGAATTTATAAATTTGAATGGGCTCAATCGGAGTTAGGACGTAGGAGAACGGGCTCTTGGAAGTTTGAAAAGAGAGAAAAAGAATAAATCTAGATTTTTGGAATTATTTTTCTAAAGGAAATTGGAATTATGATGTCAGCCTTGGATTTTGTTTTTGGCCGAATTATTTTTTCTACTGGAAAAGGGAGTTATGACGTCAGCCCTGAGGTACATTCTTCGGACAGAGACCGACAGTGGGCCCGGTCTATATGGACTAGGTCCATGGACCAGAGGGAAGGCTGCGGTGGCAGGGAGGCTGACATGGTGCTGACATGGCGGGTGACTGGGTTGGTTTTCTGACGTGGCAGCCAGGTGGCGCTGATGTAGCTACCACGTGGGTCGGGAGGGCTTTGGTGCTGACGTGGCGTCCACGTGGGCGGCTGACTCAACAAAAGTGGTGACGTGGCATGACATGTGTTGCCCGTGCGAGCGCTGGCTGACCAGAGGGAAGGCTGACAGGGCAGATGAGTGCTAGTGCGGTAGCTGGGGCTGGCGTGGCGTCCAAATGGCATCCACGTTGTCCTGCCCGGGGCGGCGCTCAGGACCTGAGGGTCACTGAAGCTCCGGTGCTCGACGGCGGTGATTGAGGCATGCAACGGCAAGGGAAGGTGACGGGGAGGCAGGCTTTCCTTGGCGCGGAGTCTGAGGGGCTCAGAAATGGGCTGGCGGTAATGTTTGGTGATAGCAGTGCTCGGGTGTTGGCGGTGACCCAGCTCGGCGGAGGGGCAGAGGAGGTGCGCACGGGCCCAGCGAAGGTGAAGACGGCGGCGGCGTGGCTCGAGGTAGACCAAGGCAGCCGGAATTCCTCGCCGGAGTTCTCGCCGCAGCTCGGAGAGGAGGCGAGCGATGATGGGGAGCTCTGAGGCCCGGGAGAGGGAGAGGAAGGGGGAACGGGGTAAAGTGAGGGGTAGAGCTAACCGGCTCTGATACCAATTGTTGGACCGAAATGGCGAAAGAGGGGGGTGAATGTCGTCTTTTAAAATTAACCCCCCTCAAGTACTCACTTCGAAAAATTCTCCTCCAATAGCTATGAACAGCTATGAAGTGAGTGAAACAAGTTCTCTGGAAAAGGATATGCTAGACAAATATGAGAACAGAGCAGAGAATAAAAAGCTGCAATCAAAAAACAATAAAGCCAACCATCAAAATCCACTGGGCGGTCAGACCATAGGTCACTGGGCGGTCAGACCGTTGCTCCAACGCCAGTCTGACCGGTTCATGAGTGTCGGTCTGACCGCAGTTCACGGTCCGGTCTGACCGCCTTCAAACGGCTGGTCTGACCGCTCCTCGGGGGACAGCAGGCCAGAATTCCTGATTTTTTAGACAGCAAACTGAAACTTCATTTTCTTGCCAATCCTAAGAAAATTAATGAAATGCTGCTGTTCTTTTTGGACCAAAAGAGAAAGACATAGCCACAATCGCCAGAGGAGGCCAGGAAACCAAAGAAATGCAACTTAAAGCCACAAATGTTAGATTTGGACAAAAACCTGAAACCTTACGGAGGTATTGACAAAAACTTAGATTCCCACCAAGTCTTTGATCCTATGGCCAAGATACTTTGCAAATATATTAGCAATAGCCATAGGACTCTCCAGACAAAATTTCATGCCATCACATGAAGGGAATCAAGAACATCATCAAAACCCTAGAAATGAGCAAGAACTGAACAGAGACAACTCAAAACCCAAATTGCTCAATGGTCTTAAGTCCTTTGCTTATGAGACTTTGCAAGGAGGTTAGCAACTACCTCAGGGCTTTCCAGACCAAAACTCAAGCCTTCTTTCAAAGAAAATCAAAGGGGGCCAAGAAACCCTAGAAATCAGGGGTGAAGAACAGAGAGGTTGAAAAGATAGAATCTAAAATTAAACAAAGTTTGCTCTTGGGAAAGTCGATCAAATGATCTTGAGGCATCATCCCAACCTAGAGCAACTCATTTTGGGCCTTCCCAACAAGAACCAACTCAAATCTCAAAAAGTCAAGAAATCATCCAAAAAGAGAACGAAGAACAGAGAGGCACACAGGAGAGGAACTTCAGAGATTTCATTCATGAGAACAAAAGGATTACAGAGGAGTCCCGATATGCATGGACACTAGAACAAGAGGAATGATTACAAGACTCTCAATCCATCCTCTCCCTCTTCCTAAACCTCAAGAACACACACTACATGCTTGAAGGGAAGGAGCTCTCACCAAGAACACATCGAAGGAGACAAGAAGAAACAACAGAACCTCTGCCCCTCCTACCACCTAAAGCCTCACCAACTAAAGCCTAAAGCCAAAACAAACGCACAAAGCTTCTTTTGACTCTAGCAAACCCTAATTCTCTCCCAAAGCCATGAGGGGGCATGCAGCCACTCCCTCCTGTTTATAGCCTTTGGCTAACGGGTCTCCACCCCGTTACGCCCGCTAAATCCAACGAAACCCGCTCCCGCTTGTGCAGCCTCGCGAAATTACCAATTCGCCCCTCCTGCACCTTCCGGGAAGCTTCCGCGTTCCTTGTCGTCCATGACTCGCAACCACCTCGAGTCTCCGCTGTCTTCGACACATCTCGATCGTTCTAACCTCGACACCGCCTGTGTCTAGTCCGGTCACCTCGTGTCTCGCCACGACTCCGCCTCGATGTCCTGTAGCCAACACAGATAAGAAACACATCAAATAGCACCGCTCGATACATGAACGCATAAATAGCATTAATGAAGCACATTAAGCATGAGATAGCCTAAACCTGACAAGTCGACATAATATGCATCCTAATCACTTTGACCAGGTTTGACCAAGTCCGACCGAGCCCGCTTGCACTACGCAACATCAAGGTCCGAACCAACCAAATCAAACTCGACTTCCCTAAACCAATGTCAATTACTCATCAAACACATGGGATGACCTCCACATGGTCTGTCAGGAGGGTTAAGTGGAAGGGGACGGCTGAGATTAGATCGAGCGGCGGTGGATTAAATCCAGGCAGTTGAATAGAAATGATGAGGTAAGTGGCTACAAATGGCTGAGATTAAATCGGGTGAGATGGATTTGAACTAGGGCTTGACACGTGTTAGCTTGAGAAGGGAAAGGATTTAAAATTCATTTTTGGTTTTCAAAAATATTGAGAAGGTTTAAAATACTTAGAAAATAGCAAATAAAGTCTAAAAATTTTAGAAAAATTCACAGAAATTCCTAGAGATGTTTTAGACTTAGGAAAATACTTTGTATCACAGAAATTGAGAAGGTTTCCGACTTAAAGTTGGTCTTCTAATTTTTACAAAAATACTTTTTATCTCTGAAATTGATTTTTAAAATCCATAAAAGCACAGAAAAACCTGATAAAATCCAAATGCTTTTAAAATAATTAATTTTAAATAGGATTTTTATAGAATCCAAAATATCTTTTACGTAATAATATTTTTATGTTTTCAATTCAATTGCTTTTAATAATAGCTTTTTTGAAAAACTGAAAATAGGCAAATAAAATCTCCTAAATTCAAGCATCCAAATAACACTTGAGTTTATTTTAAATTAACTTAATTTTTAATTTTTTTACTAAAAACTTTGGAATAAACAGCTGGGTTGTTACACAGCCTCTTGAACAGCTTCATTAATGGTTGTTTTGGGAACTGTTTGAATAAGTTCGCCACTAGGTGACGAATGCACCATCTGTTCCTCATATCTGGCCAAAGAAGGTCTCCTCGTTGACTTTCTAAAGTTTTCTTATGACCTTCACTATCTTGGCAAGGCATTCATGGATTACGTATACACCAAAATGAGTGCCGACAACTCTAACCCTCATATGTCTAAGGAACCACAACTAGCTGTCGTAATTCTCACTTTTCATGAACGCGATGGCCAGCGGCATTATTTGATTGTTGCCGTTAACACCAATGGCCGTCAAGATCTGGCCCTTGTATTTGCTGATCAAAAAGGTTCCGTCAACTAAGATCACAGGCAGCATGTGCCTAAATGCCTCGATGCATGCACCAAATGCTAAGAAGGCCCTCTGCAATACCGCATAACTTGGTGGCCTTGTAGAAGGCTTGTCCTTCACAGCGATATATGTGCTTGGGTTCCTATCCTGCAGCACCTAAAGCATATGAGGAATATTGTCGTACGCCGCTTCGAAATACCCGAACCATTTTTCCAATGCCTTGTGCTTCGCACGGCATGCCTACGCGTAGCTAATCTTGTACTTAAATTTCTTCTCGATAGCTACCATGATGTGCATGGCCTCTATGTCTTTCTTCTCCACTATTTCTCCATACATCATATTGGTTATATAGGTGGACGTTAGGTTACGATGCTTTGCCAAAACTCTACTGATAATGCAAGAGTGCGGCTCCACCTTTGACATAATCCAGTGAGTCTCATACTTGGGTCTACGTGTGTGCACCCTCCAAAGACAACTGGCCTGCTCGCACTCCACGATGTACTGCTCCTGGCTAGATTTCATGACTTGAAAAGTCCGCTGTATAGATAGGGCCCACAACTTGATGGCATCCTGCAATAATCCCTTGTCAGCAAACATTGAGTGCAACCGAATCTCTATCCCATGATACTCCCATGGTGATTCATGTTCGTCATGTGTGGCGACACCCTAAGCATCAAACCGGTTCAATTCCTACGGGATGGGAGCCTTGTCCTCATCCAAACTGTCCTCATCTTCCTCCTATATAGCTTCCTCTTCAGCCCAAGCCATCTGGTCATCGTACTCCATCTGATGCACTATATACTCCATATGCTCCCCTTCATCAGCTTGTCCTGTACCCTCACCTTGGCATGACCATTCTCCCTCTTCTCCATGTACTGCATCGGCCTCATCATGAGCAACTGTCGGAACCCGGAGTAACGACTCCTGGATCCTCTGTGTAAGTCGCACTAGTCTAGGATCAGCTAGTGCACACAGTACAACAAAGATAAATACCAAGCACAAATGACCACTTATATTAAATAAAAGGGTACGACCTTATGGCCAAGTCTTACATCAACGCCCATTGGCAAATATAAATAAAGAAAAGAACTGCGGAAGCAAACTGATAAATAGCGAAGCCCAAGCCTGCAGTCACCTGAACTGCAGTCTTACATCGTCCAGATCTTCACCGTAGTCGACTTCATCCTTCTACGCCCATTGGCAAATATAAATAAAGAAAAGAACTGCGGAAGCAAACTGATAAATAGCGAAGCCCAAGCCTGCAGTCACCTGAACTGCAGTCTTACATCGTCCAGATCTTCACCGTAGTCGACTTCATCCTTCTCTGTAGGGAGGGTGCAAGGTGAGTACAACTTGTACTCCGCAAATCACACGGAGAAATGCAACATAATGATAAAGGCTTCAATGGAAGGCTTATAGGGTTAGTTTGCATAAAACAACATTTAAAGAAATACAATAGATAGATTTTGAAATTGCTGAATTTAATACAGTAAGTAAACAAATAATACTTGTAATTGAAAATAATATCGTTATTGCCGGCTCCGACCAAACACCAACCTATCCACGGGCATCCTACCTGGACCATCTTTTCCAAAAGATCATGTATGGATTCCATCCATCCAAACGTTTCCAAACACTCATGGATTCCATCCATCCACAAGTTTTCAATCTCTCTCATGGGTTCCATCCACCCACAAGGTTTTCATTCTCTCATGGATTCCATCTATCCATAAAGTTTTCGAAAACGTTTTTGAAAAAAAAATCTAATCCATGAAAAACTTTTACTCAGCTTGCCCATGACTGTGGGCACGGCTATCCAGGATAGATTATACACTCTGCAGAGGTTGTACAGGTTTACCCACAAGACACGTTCATCCCATATTGCCACCGGTTTACACACTTCCTTAGGTGTGCGGCGAGGAGTCGTGACAAGGCCTTTACAATGCAAAGCCTTAAACCTGGTCGAGCCAACTCTAATGTTTCACCCCAGTAAGGAATCCACCAGACCGGAACCCCCTCTTGAGCCTAGGCGAGACTTCTCATGGCTTAACCACACTCGCCCAAGTGAGACTTCACATGGCACCAACCACGCTCACTTTCAACCTACGACTTGACTCAGGTTGGGACTTCACAAATTATTCAGCCAGGGCTGTCCCATACCAGCCATGTGGTCGTACGATTAGGGCTTTGCAACAGTAGCTCATAGACTAGTCCTTAACTTGACTTAGGCTCAACCACGTACCCCTGTGCACGACAGTCAGCCACTGCGGCTCCAACCAACAGGGCATGCCTGCACCCAGCACTCTAACCAATTGCCTAAGTCTAAACCAGGTTTTATATTTGTTTTTAAAATAATTCATAAACCTCCTTGACTCACCAAAGTCAAGAGTACATCTAGAAGGCATATCATTTTATGTAAAACGGTTATCATTTTATGTGAAAAGTATCCCAACCCAACATGTCTAAGCAGGGCTAAGCATTTGATTTAAACCCTCTAGCCAACACTAATGTATTAACTAGAGTTTTAATCTAGGGTTACAAGGTACCAAGATAATTCAAGGTCAATGGAGATAATAACAAGTAGGCAATAGCTAAATTCAAAACTGAATTGAAATAATTGAATAAACATATACATGCAGAATAATTTAAAAGCAACATAATTTTATTTTGAAATTTGGGATCAACATGATCAAGGAGTATGACTTGCCTTGCTCTTCAACTTGGTTTGAATCTTCGTCGAAGAATTTTTCCGAATCGTCAAAGTCTACACGTGAAAATAACCCACCAAATTCAAATAAATTCAAATTGACTTCAAAAATTTGAATTGAGGCAAGAAATGGATATAGGGGAATTTTTGATGAATTTAGAAATTTGAATGGGCTAAATCGGAGTTAGGACGCAGAAGAACGGGCTCCAAGAAGTTTAAATTCAGGGAAAAAGTAAAAGAGGAATTTCTGGAATTATTTTTCTGAAGGAAAATCTAATTATGGCGTCAGCCCTGGGAATTTCTTTTTTGGTCGAATTAGTTTTGTACAGGAAATGAGGGGGAGGGGCTGACAGTGGGCCTGGGGTCTATAGACCGAGTCCATGAACTCGGGGGAGGGTGAGGTGGCACGGGTGGCGGGGTGTGTCTGCGTGGTGCCGATGGGGCAGGACGGCGCTGAGGTGGCGCCGATGTGGCGCTGAAGCGGCGCCACACCAGCTGCCACGCAAGCGCCCGAGGTGGTGCACCGAGGCAACTCAGAGCGCGCGCGGCCGCGCGATGATGGCGGGGGAGGCGAGGCGCGCGGGACTTCGGGGGAGGGCGCAGGCCTTACCGAGCGCGGCGGAGATGGGACGGCGGCGAGAAGAGGTGGCAGCGGCTCGGCTCCAACGGCGCGGCGGAGCTCCGGCGAGTTTGGGTTACGACCAAGGGGCGGAGGAGATGGGGAGGACTGCGGTGGAGCTCGGGCTGCCGTCGGGGACGCTCGAGGAGGGCAGAGGAGGCGGCAATTCCTCGCCGTGGTTAGCGGCGGCGGCGGAGGCGGGTGAGCACGATGTGGGGGGCACTAGGAGGCTTGGGAGGGAGAGCGGAGGTGGGGGCGAGGTAGGGCGGAAGGAGGCGGAGCTGGGGCGGTATTTATAGGGGCGGAGGGCAACGGGCCGGCGGGGATTCCTCGCCGGAGTGGCGCGGGGGCGGCGGCCGTTGCGAGGGTCGGCGTGGATTTGGGGGAGAAGGTGGGGCGTGGGGCGCGGGTCGTGCCGGAGAGGGGGTGGCGCAGTGGGGAGGGCAGCGGTTGGGCCGGGGAAGTGGGGCGTGTGGCCGGGAGGTGCGGGGTGGGCGCAACGGCCGGCGGCGGGGGGAAGACGGGGGCTGTGCGGGAGGGATGACAGGTGGGGCCGGGGGCGCAGAGAGAGGGGCACGGGCGGCCAGGATGGCGCCACACGGGGGAGAGGGGCGGATCGGGCGGCCGTGGAGGAGCGCGGGGCGGATGGGGCGGATTGGCCCAGGCGCAACGTGGCGGGCATCGGGAGGGGGTAGGCGGGATGAAGCAAGTGGCCAGGATGGGCCGGAGAGAGGGGATGTGGGCGGATCTGGTCCGTCCACATGACGGCCGGAGGGAGGTTGGGGAGATTATTTTATTTTTCTGGTTTTTGGGTTTTTCAGAAAAGCACAGGAATTTCATTAAGCCTCAGAAAAATACGAAATAAACTCAAAAAATTCCAGAAAAATTCAGAGATCCTCCTGGAGACATTTTGGACTTAATACAAATATTTCCAACTAATGTTGGTACTATATATTTATATTTAAAATATTTTTTTTAATTTCAAAAATAGATTTTAAACTCCAGAAAATCCAGGAAACCAAATAAGAGCCAAATAAATCCAAATAATTAATTTAATGTAGGATTTTTTTATAGAAAATCAAAATATCATTTTATTTAATAATAATTTTAGGTTTTACACAAAATACTTTTTAAATCTAGCTTTTTCAAAAACAGAAATTCAGGGCAAATCCAAATTTAAAATTTAGGCACAAAAATACTTATTTTAATTTTAATTTTTATTCTAATTGATTTTTATTTATTTAATTATTTATTTTTATTTCAATAAAAACCTGGACTGTTACAGCAACTTCCTTCTCTTCGCCAACATGCGGGCCGTCCGAGCTGCTCACACCTCCTTGATGATGGCTGTCCACATGACCTTACATAGCTTCCACGGGGCATGGTTGCACAAGCATCACACACTCGTATCCAATGTTCTCAACTCCCATCTGATGTCCATGGGAGACCGGCTCCAAAGAACTTTTGTGATGACGCTGCACACCTCTGGGTCCAACAAAAAAAACGGGTGACATGCGTAATTTTTACATATATTTACCTGTCATTTTACCCATATATTTTTCATATTTTGAGACCATTTATCATCATCAGTCTAGTTCCTGTGGAGAACTCCACACTCGCCGCTATTTCAGTGGCAATCTGTGCACTTGCGAGTGTGTTATTTTTGCACGATCAAGTATTTTGGCGCCGTTGCTGGGGACTAGCTTAGAGCGACAGTGTTAGGCTATAGACTAGGTTGTTGTTTGTTTTCTTTTGCTTGTTTTGTGTTGTGTTGACCTGTCTTTTATATTGTCATTGTTCATATTTGTGATATATTCCTATCCCCTAACCCTTTTCCTAGCTTTCTCTATTTCTTTTTGTGGTTTTTCTCATCCATTCTCGCAGGTAGATCGATATAGGTACTTATTGAGGCTATGGTTTACTATTATGATTCTCGTGGTTTTATGAGCACCCCTACTTATTATACTCTTCAAGAACAGGTAAATCTAATGTCTCGCCAATTAGAACGGTATGCTTTAGAGCGAGGAATTGTGTTAGAGAGCGAGCATGATCAGTACAGTTCTTTAGCAAATACCCACTCTCCAGTTGTTCCTAAATGCCAGACTTGTGGTTTTCAGGGCCATTCACGCGTTGAGTGCCAGCGTGATTATTTGTCCACTCCAGAGTGTTATGGGATGAGCTTTGCTTAGCCGAGTGGGCCATACCCTGACACTTATCACCCTAGATGGCCTGAGCACTCGAGTCTATCATATGGAAACAACAACCCTGATATCTCATCATTTTCTTCTAGTATACCATTGCAGGGTTTTAGATATGGAGATCAGGATATTTCTCATTGGTTACACCAGCACTATCCTATACCTCAGCATTAGACTCCTACTTTTGAGCTTGATCAGATGTCCAGATTTGAGGAGAGGATGTCTAGGATGATAGGAGATTTCGAGAGAAGAATGAGTAGTGACTTTGCATTGGATCCGACACCTCCTGCCTGCAGTTTACCTATTCCTTCACTGAGCCAGTTTACAGTTCCTATGTCTGAGTTCTTAGAGCAGTCTCATGAGCCACCTCCTTCACATGAAGATCAGGCTGCCAGACTTGATGCATTATGCAAGGAATTCATGACTGTGCCTCCTGGTGGTGATCATGCGATGGCGATTCAAGATGAGATTGAGACAATTATGAGCACCATGTCTACTTGTGTAGATAGTTTTACTGCTTCACAGCCTTCCATTAGCACCACGGAGATAGTTCTGGATAAAGATGAGTGTCAGCCTACCAGTCTTACCCCTGATCTTGCTAGCGAGGGCTTGTTGTTGGAGACACTACATATACACTTAGAGGCACCTCAGTTGGATCCTTTGCCTATTGACTCTGAGAGAGAGATTATTGAGCTAGATGATGAGGACCTACTTCCTGATGATGATTGTTTCACTCTTGACTATGAAGATGAGTTTGCGGTTCCACATCTTGATGAGGGGACTATTTCTGATGTTGAGGAGGAGCATATTTCTATTGATCCACCACCTGCTACTTCCTTTGTCGACATCGCCCCTCTGGAGATTTCTACTACCATACATTCTACTTCACCTACACGTTAGGTAGTTTGGAAACTCTTCCCCGACCACCTTAGGTTTGATTTCCTTGGCTCTAATGAGACATCCTCTATTATTGATTGTGCTCATCTCACTTATAGTCCTCATGATGTACTTTATCGATATGCCTACGGGATTGTATATTCTATTGCTGACTTAGAGGGTGTCAACCCTATCTCACATACTTGCCATGTCTTTGAGTTTATTTGTAGGCTTATGCTTTTGTACCATCGACTACGAGTGGATATGGTTCGAGTTGATATTCCTTGGGTTTCATGAGGAGGGCGGACATGTGCCTTTTCCATGTCCCGTCCTTGGCCCTCCTCCTGCTACACCCAAATGAGCATCTTTTATCTTTTTATTTCCATACTTTTTGTTAGTTTTTTTGGTTTCTTTTCTTTTCTTTCTTTTTATTTCAGGTCCCGTGCTAGATCTTCATCCTTATACGTGCGAGAAGTCATAGAATGATTTGCCTACTTCCACTACATATATGCCTGGTGAGCTGTTTCTTACCTCTTTAAGCACATTCTTAACTCATTCATCAATTTAAGTTTGGGGGAGGACTTGTATGTGTATGGATGATGTTCTAGCATGTTCGTATCATATTTGTGAGCATTTGAGCTTATTGTCGTGTAGTTGATGATATATGGTCATTCTTATGCTTTATATTATACTTGTGTTGATGATATATGGCCTTTACTATTGCTCTCACTTTATGCTTGATTGTATATCTTGGTCATGTGAGCCCATGTCATGATTAATCAAGAAAGGTCATGCCGAAATTTTCTTAATTAAGCTATATTGTCACTAGTTTTTTTGTATGTCTTAAGTCACTTGGCATCATATCATAGAGCTTGAGTTTTGTTTATTATCCTTGATGTGCTTAGAAACCTTGTGATCCTATAGCATTTGATTCATTGCGAGTTACACATGTGTTTTAACCATTTGCTGATTGAATTGGTTCTAGTCATCGCCTCTTGAATGATTATATCTTAGATTCATGCTTTGGCATACTATGTTATTTTAGATATTGATACTTTACTTGAATGAAAAATTTGTGAAAGGGGTAGTCCTATCTTGAGCCAATAACTTGGTTGATTTATCTAGGTATCCATGTCTCGGGACATGTGTTACTTAGCATTAATGAAAACCGGTTAAAGATGCTTAATCATAAGAAAAGAAAATAAAAAAAAAATTGTGATGCAATGTGTGAGCGTGTGGAATAAGTGACTATGTCACATTGGTTCGGAAATGTGTTGAATAAGTGGCAAAGTTTTGCCCAAGTGAAGTGTGAGTGTGAATAAGCGGCAAACTTTGCTCAAGGGTTTGAATAAGTGGCACAAGTGCCCAATGTGTTTTCCAAATTTGCTAAAAAAAATCAACAAAAATTAGGTATCATGGCTCAAGTGTGGGCTTTTTTTCATAAATATCATGCAAGTATTAGTCTCTTTGTCTCAAATAGCAAATGCCTTAGCATTACCCTTTGATATGCTCATTCTTGATGTTATACCTAGTTCCGATGCCTTACAATTTTGGTTGGATTCATGTCAGTGCATTTCAACACTTGTGTGTGTAACTTGATTTGGTCAAATGCTATAGTTATCACTTTGGCATCTTCGTTTGAATATTCATTCTCATCTTGGATGGTCCTCAAAACTCGAGTTAGATAATCTCATTTTACATTGTTGTATGCCTTTTGACTTATTATATGCATTAAACTAGTCTTTTACCAAGATGACTTATTGTCCGGGTTCGATAATAACATGCCATTTACTTGAGGACAAGTAAAAGTTTAAAGCTTGCAGTATGACATGTGTCATTTTTACATATATTTACCAGTCATTTTACGCTTATATTTTTCGTATTTGGAGACCATTTATCATCATTTACATGCTTTTCTATAATTAACTGCTCAATTTGGATCATTTTACATTTTTTGTGCTTTTCCGCAGGCCAGCACGATCGAGGCACATAAATGATAAATCTGGGCTTCCAGGACTGCTCTGTACAGATGTACTTGTCGTCATGGATGCGTAGGATCAAACCGCGATGAAATCGGACTTCTAGAGGGCCAGAACAGAAGAAATCAAATTGGAGGACCTATTCACAATTCCTAAAAACCTGGAGGGATAAAACACAAAACTACCGAAATCCGCCACCAGCAATTCCAAATCAAGCCCGACATTGCTTCTTTTCCCTTACCCCCGTTTGCTTCTCCTCCCCCCATCCAACTCCACCTCTGGTTGCCGGCGAGGCTAGGCCGACCCGCCGACGTGCCAACAACGCCACCTTCTCCTCCTGCTCTTCCTTCACCGCACCTTCTCTGCCGCCTCTCTCCACCATCCACCGGCCGCCGCATCCTCCATTAGCACTGCCACTCACCACCATGCCGTCCGCATCCACCGGTCGCCGCATCCTCCATTAGCACCGCCAGTCACCACCACGCCGTCCGCATCCACCGGCCGCCGCATCCTACATTAGTGCCGCCACTCACTACCACACCGTCCGCATCCGCCGCTGCCTCCTCTTTGCCCCACCTTGGTGCCGCCATTTCTCCTCTTCTTCCGTTGAGCCCAGGTTGTGCTTCTTCCTTGGCCACCTCTTGCTTCTCTTCCTCCACTACTCCAGCCGGTACCCAACATCAGAGCCACCGCCATTGCCTCGATCTGCTCTTCCTCCGCCGCTCGCCAGCAGCCGTCGACCACACCGCCGTGCCTCCAGCTTGTCCGGTGCACCCTGTCGCTCCTCCATTGTGCCTCCTCCCATGCGCTGCCACCATTCACCACCTGCGACCGCGCCACCGCACCAATCTCCGCCAGCACCGACACCGATGGCGATCTGCATCATCCTCGACACCGGTGACTTCATCTACTCCACCACATCCTCCACGGTGCCAACGTTGCTCCTCTGCTGCTCCACTTCTACCACCTCGGCCTCCTCTGCTACATCTTCTTCATTGGTTATCTCTAATTCCTCTCCCATTGTCTAATTGCTATTCCCAAATATTGTTCAACTAAATTGGTATTACTTCCTATTAATTGTGCACCGTTAATTCAATCTATGGAGTGATGCTTGTGATTGTGAAAGAATGTTTGTAGCTTTTGCATTTGTGTTGGTATCTTTGTGGGTAACAATCTGTTCATGTGGTATCGACTGAGTAATTGTGATCTTTGTGCAGCAATAGTGCTCTCTGTTAATTTATCAGTTCTGTGTCTAAGTGATTTGTTCAGCTCATGTGATTTTGTTATGTTATTCATCTGTTAGTATATGTTGGTTAGTGTTTTTGTCTGTGATAATTGTTCATGTCGTGTGATTTTGTAGTTGTCAATGTTAGCACCTCTGTATGTTTGAGAGTCTCGTCGAATTAGCTAGCCGGCGAGCGATTCCTCTCCTCGTGCTGTCTCGACTGCCCCTTGCTTCTAGACTCCCTCTTTTCTTCTTTCCGCGGTCTGTCGATAGTTAAGTCGTGCGTGCATTTGTAGTTATGTGTTTTGTGTTGTCCTGCCGTCGTCGTTGACCGTTTTCTCCCTTGTTCTCTCTCGACTCCTTCCGTGCTTCTAGACTTCCCCAGTGCTTCTTGACTTCCTCCTTCTATCTCGCGGTCGATAGTTAGTTAGGTCGTCGGTCGGTAGTAGTGTGTTCGTTCGCGTAATCATCATTGTCGTTTGTGCATCAATCGTGTAGTCAGTCGTCGTGTAGTTCGTTCGGTCGTGCGACGTCTATTCGTACAGTCATTCATCCTGTCGTCTTTCAATTGTTTAGTTCGTTCGTCATTTTGTCTATGCGAGTTAGAATCGTTTAGTAGTTTAGTTTTCTCCCCTATATCGATTGACCTAACTTTAGTTGAGCACCGGTAACCTCAGTCTAGTCCTGTGGAGAACACGACACTCACCTTTATTTCAGTGGCAACCCATGCACTTGCGGGTGTGCTATTTTTGCATGATCAACAGGTAAGCCAATGCATCACATCTGCAATTCGAGCATTCTCGTCGTTCAGGTGTACCATAGTGGCTTGCGCAAAACCGCTCAAATGCACACCATTCGGACCTTCACGAATGGTTCCAATACTGTAATGCACTTTCAATGTAGTGTGTATCGACATTATTGATGTCTACATACATATATTTTCAATTTTGCAACTAGTCAAATCGCGTCGCACATTACAGAAGTACTATTGTACTGTAATTTACATTTCACCGATCGTTCGTCTGTCGTAACCAACCACACTAACCTCGTAGCATTAACTTCCTATCGGCAGACTACGTACCGACACCACTGTTTTATCACTACTCGAATTGTCCCCTACTGCAAATAATTCCTAATGGTTTCGATAATTTACATAGCATATCAATTTAAATGCCTATACGCCTGTTACAATGGTACACGTGTTTTTCCAACATACTAACGACATTACATTTATTCATAATTAATCATAAATATTACATATTATTATTTTTTACAAAGTAAATTATGAAATTCTTACAAAAATATTGTCTGAATTTTGAATAACTACAAATTTCTACGTAATGTTGACTGAATCTTCTACAACTACAATTTTGTATGCATGCTAATAAGCTAATGATACTAATTTTTTACAACTATGTTCATTAAATTTTACACAACTATAGGCTACTACGGCTGCTAATTTTCTAAAACTACATTGACTAAATTTTCTATACCAAAGTTGTACTATTTTTGTCTACATCTATAATTTTCTACTCATACTAACACTAAATAAACTATCTACTTCATATATAAAATTTAAAATACAAAACAAAATTACCACACAAAAGTCGCTTCTTCCCTCCTCTCCTCCTCCCTCTCCTCTTCTCTCCTCTCTTTTCTTTCCTCTCCTCCGTCTACTTTTCTCTCCTCTCCTCTCCTCTTTTCTATCACTTCTATTCATTGCGTGGTCGAGCGGCCAAGCCCGCTCGGCGACACGGTCCTTTTATCTGCACTTCCAGTCGCCCAACCCTTCAGCGACAGGAAGCACGGTCACTTAACGATGGGCGACCGGAAGCAATCGCCTGACCGTTCGGTGACTGCAATCAATTCGCCCAACGGCCAGCGGATTACTTGCTTGTCACGCGGCCGTTGGGCAATAGGCTCCAGTCACCCGACAGTTAGGCGATTGGAGCCTATTTTTGTAAAAAAAATTAGATGGATATATTTCTGTTATTTTAAATAAAAAATAGATTATTCATAAAAAAATTCCTAGTCTTAAAGCATATCCAACCACCAGATTCCTTCTCCATATGAAGCGTGTCGATGTTACTCATCACCTCGTGTTTCCGCCTGGAGCAAGCATGGCTTAGACCCATCACATTCATGTAAAATTTATGTTCGCTACACCGTAAGTTATCATGTAAATTTTTATTAAGTTACCACACTAATTTCATAATTTACCATCATTTTGTATTTGTGTAAAAAAGATCAAAATTTACTATTACTTGCACCCTATGTTATCATTCGCACTTTTAACAAATTACCACCCTTGTTTCTGAATTTATCATCATTTCTTACTTGTGTAAAAATGCTTAAAATTTATTATCAACTACACACTAAGTTACCGTGTGCACTTTTAACAAATTACCACCATAATTTCCAAATTTATCATCATTTCTTATTTGTGTAAAAATGGTCAAAATTTTCAATAAGCTACACCTTAAGTTACCATCTACACTTTTAATAAATTACCACTCTAATTTTGTAATTTACCAAAAATTTTCAAAATTTACCATCAACAACACCCTAAGTTATCATCTTTGCTTTTAACAAATTACCACCAAGGATTTATCATCATTTTGTGTTTGTGTATAAAAGTTCAAAATTTTCTCATCAGCTCGACTTTTAAAATATTACAATTAGTTGTACCCTAAGCTATCATTTGTGAATCAAGCTGTTGTCTTCTCTCTTTTTTTTTTTACAAATTACCATTCAAAATTATATATGTTACCATATGCAGTTTAAATAAATCATCAACCTAAGGTCCAAATTACCATCAGTTTGTGAATATATAAAAAGTTCAACACTTATCATCAAGTAGACCCTAAGTTACCATATACATTCTAATAAATTACCACCATAAATTCAAAATTACCATCAATCTTTCGAATATGAAAAAGGTTTAAAAATTGCCTTCAGTCGTACCCCTAACAAAGTACCAACATAAACATTACCAACAATTTTGTAATTTGTCAAGCATTAACATTTTACCATCTACACATTTTACTGAGCAATGATTCTATCATACAAGGCTCACATGTGACATTGACATGCAAAAAGTGTGTGCTAAAAGTCGTTTATGCAGTTTATTGCAAGAGGATGACACAAGTGTTAGAGAAAAAACTGTTGCTTAACTTATTACTTTATAAATCTGTACAATGCTTTATATAGATGATGAATGGGTGGCATAAAAGGTGCCTTTATGAGAAGGCATCTGTACATTTGATATAACTATACATTGGGCAGTTTTTGTAACTGGTGTTTAACACAGTTGACTAGGAGCACCACTTCTAGATGTTTTCCTTTCTTCCATGTCACACACGGACCTTTGTTGACGCAGGCCCTACCAGGCATGTTGATCGCAGCTGACTGCGCTTGCACAACTGCGACACAGCAAAAACATCTCGCATTGCATGCCTAGTCAATGTTGGTCCACGTATCATGATGGGTGTAAGATTTAATTGTGTCACATCATAGCCGACCACGGTTACGCAACTGTGACATGGCAAAAATGTCTGACGTTGCATGCTTAGTCAATCACGATCACTCGTTCCCACTCGATAGCATTGCACGGCTGAAAAATCGATGCGCACTAACGAAACCGCGCGCCTAGGCACCATTTTCACTTCTTTGGAAATTTAATTATTTCTTTTTTATTTATTTCTTATTCTTCTTTTCGTCTAGTTGTAGTCATTTTTTTGGATGTTGTAGTAGGTGGTTTTATCCTCATATCATTTTTTACCTTTTTAAATATTTTTTATTTTGTTCCATCAGTTGCCTTGATTTGTTCCACTAATATTTTTCATTTATTCCATTGATACTTTTCAATTGCTTTCACTAATAGTGGCGAATTATTTCACAAGCATGTTTGATTTGTTTCACTAATATTTTTATTTATCTGAACATTGTTGATGAGCTATTGGAACATTTTTGACAAACTATTAGAACATTAAAATCAAATGAATGGAACATTGGCTATCCTTCCTTAGAACTTAATGTGTGGAACATTATGTTTTACCTACCAAAACATTCAATATCCACCTGAAAGATACGCATTGGAACATCATTCATGAATTACTAGAACATTGAAGAAGTAATACATGAAATATTTTGTTCTATCTACTTTAACATATGATATATTGTAGGATTGAGAACGATGACTAGAGGGGGTGAATAGGAGCTAACACAATTAAACACCTTTTCAAAAAATTTCTCAAAACAGAAATCAAAACTCTCCACTCTAATAGCTATATAAAGCTATATAGATTAGAGACTAAGCACCCACAGGGAAAGCTCTAAGAAAAACCAAGCCAAGTGAGTCTGGACATGCCTAGGCGGTGTGACCACATTGCAAAGGGCAGTCCAACCGGCCTTGGGTGGTCCGACTGGCCTTAGGGGTGGTTGGACTGATTCCTCAGGTTAGAACTAAAATTCATCACTATTTTGAACATGAAAATCCATGTAACTTTTGATCCATTGGTCCAAATAACTAAAACTTTGCACACACATTTCTTAGGATGTTAGGAACTTACTTCAATCAAGATTATTGTCAAAGTTACAATATTTTTTTATTTGAAGAAAGGTTGCACCAAAACAGGGCAAAACACAAGAACTTGAATCAAGACTTGCTCATAGATAAAGGATGGTCAAGTTGACCTTGGATCTACTCCCACGCATCCTAGTAAGCCTAATAATAGCAAGAACCCAAGCCAAAAACCCTTAAGATCAAAGCCCCTAAAATCATCATTTCTCGAATCAAAACTAGGCAATCATAAGAACTTGCTATGGAAGGTGTCTAAATGGATGAGATCTAGTCTCCAAGAGATATCTACATTACTTATACATCCTTGACACAAAGCAAGATCAAAAGGGGAGAAAGAAATAACAAAAACTAAGCCAAATTAAGATTTTAACACTTGAGCAAAGAGGACAAAGATAGGATGAATTTTGATCTCTATTGATACTTGGAGATGAATATTTACAGACACTCTCTAGCTACTTCATGAGCCTAAGGATAATAGCGTGCTCAAGACTAAGAGGCACAACTCAATCTCACAATGGTTCTCTCCAAGAATCCTAACTCCTTTAAAAGATTTGGCCTAAACTCTTCCAAGCGTAGCACCTAAGCTACTTCTCTCTCTTCTATATGGAGACTCACAAGAGAAACCCTAATTAGTACCTCTAGTTGGGTTTTATCCACTTAAATAGGCTAACCTATTAACCTAATACAATACTAGGTTTTACACCCATACAAGTACGCTTCTTAAAGCATACACAACCATTGACTCATTAGTGAATCAACACTTGATCCACTTAATATTTTCAGCTCATCCTTGACCTAAACCACATCTTATGCATCTCCTTGTGCTATGATTTGATCAATTCTCAACTTTTCAGTTTGGGGCAAAAAGACCATTTTGCCCCCAAACCATCTTCCATAAAGCTTCATGCTTCCTTTGCCTCGAAGCAGCCCCATGCTTTATCTTCAACTTCATGTGGCCCCAGCGATTTATCGCTAAGCCTCTTACGCATTCAGATCCCACCGAACCATCATCGCTTGCAAATGGGCTCAAGTCACTTGGCGCGCCTTTCCTCGCACCGTGATAGCACTAGGACTTATTTGATCGCATGAACCTCAACTCCTTCCTGAGCTTAGTCTTGGTCCCTTACCGTTGCCTGTTATGTCCACTACCGATAACTCCCGCTCTAGTTCCTTGTCTTTTTGGCTTGTAACTACTCTGCTCTAGTAACTCATGATACAAAATCATCAAGTGACATAATTGATGACCCAAAAATCCTTACCTCACACCAAAGCATCACCGTATGCTTTGACACGCAGCCTGTAGTACTTAATGACTAGCTATCATGTCTTCACACATTCAAACTCCCCAAGAAAGTCTCTATGTGTATCAGCCTCACCACTTGACACATCACATACACTAGTTCTCCTCTCCATGGTCCTTGTTTTCTTTATTCTTGCATTGGAGTCATGAAGCCTCACCCAAACTTAGATGACTGCTCTAGACCTCAGCACCCCGCCTTGTCCTGGTCCATTGCCGTTCACCACTATGTCCTCTAAGCCACCTGCACATCCAAAAACCAACTAATCATGTCGAGCACAAATTCCATACACTTGATTCATGTTAGTCAAAACAATGCATCATACAACACACCACAACAAAAACACAGGAACCCATGCTGTGCACACACTCAATCATGCCCATATCCATTTTCATCTACACCCTTAACATGTCTGCCCTCAAGACACCGGTTCGACCGCCCTTCCCATGACGGTCGAACCGTTCCAATCAAATCACCAACCATTGGCCAGTTTGATTGCCTGGCTAGTGTGACCATGACTTCAATGCCGATCACACCGGTCTGGTCCAACTGCTATTATGGCTGGTGGATCGCATGTGACCAACACCAAAAACGCTCTCTAGAAAAAAGCAACCACCAACTAGAAATCGGTTGTACCGCACCAGCAATCTAACCGCTCCCCAAATCCGATCGCATCGAACTCACCAGTCTAACCACTCACTTCATTTGGTTAGACCACCAGAGATAGACAACAACTCTAAAAATTACAAACTCTCCAAAAATCAAACTCAACAGTTAATAGAACTTGCATATCATAGTCAAGTACTCATCACATGCATGGGTGACCTTCACATAGTCTCACAATCTCCCCCTTGATGAGTAATTTGGCAAACACCTAAAAGGCAACAATTTGAGTTTGCATTTGAGAAAGAAAAGCAATTTGGTTGCAAAGCCACGCATGGTCCATTTTAAAGAGAAAGAAGAGAGCATGACCAAGTTGGCAAAATGTGGAATAGAGCTAATACCAGGAAAGAGCAAGTTTTTCGCAAAAGCTCCAAATCACACTTAAAACCTCATAAAAGCACAATCTTGCTCATCATCCAAAGAAAAAAATCAATTACTCAGCATGACCATTTTAATAGCAAGACAAAACACCAAAAGAACAAAAGAGAGCAAATACAATGCAAATGAGCTTCCATTCAACTCAAATTCTCATATATGGCTCAAGCAGAGAGTTGATTAACTATACAGTGAAGGTTCGATCACTCTAGACTTTGGCCGAGCACCGGTCTTAATCTTTTGTTGATTTGTCTCTCTTTTGGTCTGGCAAAGCATCTGTTATTCTTCCGCTATTTCTGTTTGATCTCTCGGTTTCCAGTGAGCATTCAACCTCTTGCTTCATAGCTCCTGTAGCTATCAGAGAAGAATATTGTGTGAATATTGGGGAGGTTTGAAGACACCATTCACCCCCCCTCTGTTGCCATTTCGGTCCTACAGTACTTGAGGGGAGGGCGAAAACCTCCTAAACATGATCTCCACTCACGTCAGACTCCTCCTGGCTTGAGGAGTCATCAAACGACAGAGCCTCATGGCACAGAATAGGCCTCTCCAAAAAGGAACGGGGAACTCTGGGTTATAACCGTCTTCGACTGAAGTTGAACCCTGTGAGAGTATGGACGGACTCACAGGGAGCCCACCCACATTCCCCGTGGGGACAACTAAAGGGTCACGACCACCAAATGTTGATGGATTCCCAAAATAATAGATTCCAAGGCTTGCTGACCTAGATTGAGCGGTCAATGAGGTACTTGAACACTTGGAGGTGAATCCCTCCTCATGTTGTGGACCTGCCTTGGTGCAATCCTATTTGTGGTCTGATTGACCCTTGTCCTCTGGGGAACTAGTTCCTCCAATGAGCATAATGTTGTGGGGGATGAGGATCCCTCCTCAACCTTATCCATGGTGCAACCTCCGGAATCTCGTGATAGATCTCTAGAGACAGCCTCACCATCAGATGAAAGCATGGTCTGCTCATTGTCATAGCAGGCATCCATGTTGAGATCTGCATAGTCAGCCAGATTGAACTAATTCTCCTTGTTCCACTCTCCTGCCATGAGGACATCAGAGAGAAGAGAACTTGACAACAAGGAATTACCGGAGTTTGGAATAAGATCCCTACAGACAACGCCAACACAGACAGGCTAGATGACAAGGATGTAACAATCCTCAAATTGTTATTTATCTATAAATAATATTGTTACATCATTATACTCCTTAAGTATACCCTTTACCTATGAGGAAGAGATTTCACAAGGTAGTCATAAACTCTTCTACGACAACTTCTTAGTTGTAAGCTCTTTTGTGACCACCTTGGTCGTAAACCTTTTCTATGACCACCTCATAGTCATAAGCTCTCCTACGACCATGACATAGTCGTAAGTTATCCTGTGATCACCTTGTGGTCATAGATCCTCCTACGACTAAGCCAAACTTGAACTGACCTATCTACAACAACCAATTACATCGTGGGCCTATCTAACGAGGCAGTTAGCATGTGCATTTACTTTTCTCTGATAGAAATTGCCACACGATGAGTGAGATACCATGTCTTTATTAATTCCCATTGGACGGTTATCATTCAAAATGTTAAGGCATATCTTAGCAAGGAAAAACTGTTGCCTTGCAAGCTATATAAAGGTGGACATCTGGGAGGTAGGGAAGGATCCAAGGGAGAATAGAAGTAGAGCAGGACATTCTGCATTACCATCTCTGTTGTAATCAATTCATTGAGCAATAGCCACATAGGAGTAGGGTTGTTATTCTCTCAGGAGAAGGCCCTGACCTGTATAAAAATCCCTATGTCTTTTCTTTGTGCAATCGTAGCTAGGTCTTCAAGAGTTCTTTGAACTCAAATAAATCATATGTAATATCGACACTAAAACATCGACAACCTTCCGTGTCGTCTTCGTCTCGGCGTTCATGCCTAACTCAAATGTCTGCGCTATTTAAGGTGGGGTCGCCCCTCATTTTCCACATCTCGTCGAGCCGAGCTCGCCTTCGCCCGTGCGTCGTCTTCGCCGGTGAGCCGCCGAGCCGCCCCATCCTCGCTGCCCTCCTTTTCTCCGCCATGCGCCGTCGCCAATCTCGCTGAGTCGCCACTGCCCTCGCCATCTCTGTCGATCTCTGCTGGCCATATTCGCCGTTCTTCGTCGTCATTCACTGCCGATGAGTCACTGTCTGCTGTCCAGTCCTGTCGCCGTCGTCTGTCCTCACCCCGCCGCCCTGTCGGCTGCCCTCGGTCCATGCGTCGCCTCGGTCCGCATGCGTTGCCTCGCGCCCAACACCCGCAGACGTCAGCGCCATGTCACACCGCACCCTTGCGCCTGCGCCACTTCGACTTCTTGTGCATCTCGTCCACCGTGAGCCGTGCTGCTAACAGCCGGGCCCCACTTGTCGGAAGCATTGTTCCGTAGACCCATGAGACAGCCGAGCTGAGTCAGCTGCCACGTCAGCCCTAGTGCACACGTGTCCACCCAGTCAGCCGCCGCGTCAGCAAGCCCCATCGTCAGCACACAATAGCTTTTCCGATTTTTAGACTTTTTCTTTAGATTAGATTTTCCGAGGGCTCGTTCTCCTCCGTCCAAACTCCGATTGACCCGATTCTTTTTTCTAATTTCATCTAAAATTGAGCTCTATCTTTTGATTCCTGTTTTGAAGTTTTTGGAGTTCATTTGAATTTTATTTTAATTTGTTTTGTGCTTTATTTTATTTTCTCTCTCGTTAGATCACGCGTTCGAAGGAACTGAAGCAAGATTTGAAGATCAAGAGCCAATAACTGAGCAAGGCCAAGGCAAGTCATGTCCTTTGATCATGTTGAACCCAATTTTCAAATCTATTATGTATTAATTTGTTTTAAATTATCATGCATTGCTATTTTTATATAAACCTTGTATTGGTAGCTATTGCCCAAATTGATTAATTCATCCTTGATAAATTGAATACCATGATTCCATTGTCACCATAGAATGGGTAATTATCTAGTGATGCAATATTAGTTGTCACATGAGTTGTACGTTTAGAATTGCTTAGCCACGCTTGTAGTGCATTGGATTTATCATCACATGTGATCAATTAATTAATTTTGACTTAACGATATACTGGAACGTGGTGGTCAGCCACAGCTATAAAATTTGTGTACCATAACATGGGTAGTGTCATTGGTGTCGGTTATACAAAAATGGTTTTCACTCGGGTGAATAATCGTGCAGTCAAGCGGGTGCAATTTGCACATTGGGATGTGGATGCTTCGCCTGGGTACATCTAAAGACTTAACTTTGTGCACCATTGATCTGAGTCTTACCGCGTAAACCACATGTCTAGTATGGCATAGACCTGGCATAAGAATTTGTGAAGTCTCAACTTTGGTTTCGCTACTGCTGTTGTTATGGTGCAAGGAGGCAATTATCGACTAGGTGGTCAACCTACTCGACGGCGAAACCTTAGCGAGCGGGATCAGGTTGACATGGAGCATTGTAAAAGCTTTGTTATGATTTTCTTTAATATGAGGATTATCACATTGTGTGGGTACAGTTGTGTAACCTCTGCAGAGTGTAAAACTATTAGAATAGCCGTGTCCTCGGTTATGGACAATGCTCGGTAATTTCACACGAGGGGTAGAGTTTTCATACAAATCTGGAAGGGTTAATTTAGGGAGTGAATGGTCAGTTCACTGGTCATTACGTGAATCTTGGTTCATGGGTGATTCATTGGAGTAAATGGCCAGTACACTTGTGGTGATGTCAATTCCTTTGATTACTTATTTATTATCATTTTCAAAGTTCACTTTTCAATCTATTTATTGTATTTACTATAAATTGTTGCTTTCTGCAAAATTAACCTTTCAGCCATCCATTGGTAAGCCTTGCATACTATATTGCATTTTTTGTTACAAACGACTTGCTGAGTACTCTATGTACTCACGGCTTCATCTACATTTGCTCAGTTGAGAAAGAAGGACCAGATCAGCAAAGGAAACTAGAAGGAGGATACTTCGATGACTTCGCGGATTAGGACTTCGCTCCCTAGTTGATTACCTGTGGGCATGTCGAGGGGCTACCATGCTTATTTCTATTTTTCGCTACAAGTTTCTTAAGCCTTTCAGGCTATTAAATTGTAAGCTTAGCCATAAGGTCGCAACTCTAATTATTAATAATATTTGAGTCTTTTCTTAGTGAATCGTGATATGTTCGATATTTCATCTTTGTTTATATTATGTGTACTAGCATGATCCTGGACTAGTGTAGAATACACAGGGGTGACCGGATTGCATATTCAGGTTTCTATAGCCTCAATACTAGGATTAGTGATAAAAGACATGGGAATCCAATAATAAAACACACGACATGCAAGAACAGTAGTAAATGAACCAAATGAAGGGTTAGCATGAAAAGCATATGAATGCATATATGAGCACTACCTAGGCCTCTCTTGGGCACCCTCCTAGGTTGACTGGTAAAAGATCTATGCCCCCCCTGTCTAGCAGCCACCTGTGGTCTATCCTTACCCTCATGCTATCTTATACCCTTGCGTTGTTGGGTATTAGCAAAAGAGTCGTAGAAGCCATCTACCAACCTAGGCTTGGATTTGACACTAGGAAGCATGCAAGCTCTAGGTCTAGCTCTAGGTGCACTCTGGACTAATGACACTTTTTTCATGCCCTTCAAGGCTCTCACCTGCACTTTTCTTTAAAGCTTAGTCTTCTTGAAATAGAACACAACTATGTGACTATCCTTCTTGCAAAAGGTACATTGGTATTTGACCTTTTGAGGAGTCTTACCTGATGAAGTGAAGTACCAACAATGCTAGAAGAGTTTTTGGTAAATCCAGCTGACTTGAATATTGTCTTGATTGGCTCAGGTGGCTTTACCTCTATCTTGCCACTATCCAAGTCTCTAACTATTTGAGGAGGGTGATTTTTGGAATGCTCAACATGGTTAAACCCTAAAGACTCTATGTTTGATACTCACCTTGGATTGCTCTAAGATCATGTTTAGGTTTTGTTGCCACTAGAAAATCTTTCCAAGGTTTTTTTGAGGTAGTCATTTTCTTTAGCTAGGTTGGCACATGTGGCACACTCAAGGTTCTTGGTTGCCCTAGCATATCTTTCTTTGATGGCGGATACCTCTAGTTTCAAGGCCACATAAGACACACAAGAAAAACTCTTAATCCCGGACATATGCTTTTCAAACTTGACTCTAAAAACCTCATACATCTCATCTAAATCATTTTCAATCTCAGCACAAAATGCACAAGCAATAGAATTAATGGAATTCTTAAATGCAGACATGGATAAGAGTTTGTCAGTTTTATCCTCAAATGTCTCATTAATTACTTCAATTTCATTAGTGTGCTTGGGCAGTTTTCACAATTTTAGTTTTAGCAAGATGAAGCAATTCATTCAATTCTTTTAATTTCTACTCTGTAAACTCACAATAAAACATGAATATTCAGGACTAATTGAAGCAAGGTCTTAGTGGCACTTTCCAACTTAAGCTCAAGCAAAGCACAATTATGATATAAAGTAGCACTAGCATCTAAGGCACCAGCGCCTAAGTAATCAAGATAAGTGCTAGACTTCAAGTGTGCTATTTTGTCCTTAACATCAATAAGTTAGCTCACAATATAAGAATGACTAGACCTAATCTTACCCAACTTAGAATGCAAAACAAGGCAAGAATCACAATTTTCATCATCAAGAGTTAAATTTCTAAGTCTAGCAAGTTTTTTCTATAAGCTATCAATCGCATAATCCTGATTATCAATTTTATTGCACTTCTTCTCAAGTTCTCTACTATAGTAAATGATCACATGTTTCATGTTCTCGGTAGAAGGGCAAACCTCATCCAGATCGCTGAAGATGGAAATGTCATCGGATGCATCCTCAAAGTTGCCCTTAGCGGTGTCCTCAAGTGCCAGGAAACACATGTCGGTGAAGTTAGTGATCTCGTTCTTGCCTCTCCGATCATCTTTGTCGCCACTGGTCTCCAAGTTCACATCGCTCATGTTGATAGTCTCAAGAACAACAAGGGTTTGGTTGACAAACTTGCAGTAGTTAGGTTTCTTCTTCTTGTCATCGCGAGCTCAAGAAGACTTGTGGTACTTCTTGTCCTTCAGCTTGGGGGGATTTTGCCCGAATGAGGTTTGGCTCATCACACTAAAAGTAGAAGGGACCTCCTCTTTTCCTATTCCTCACATTGTGGTATGCTTTGGTGAATATAGTGGATAGGATGGCTAAGTCTTTCTCAAATAGCTTCTCAAATTGCACACCACTCAACTCATGCAAAGCAGACATGGAAAATCCGGAAGATTCAAAATCCAAGGATTTACATTCTTTATGGGGTCTATCACAAGTGTCATCGACTCTATCTTAGGGAGACATAAGATGAAATCAATCTCATGCATCTTCAACCTTAAGTAGGGATTATCTAAGGTAAACTCACTCATGATAGTATTGTCATTTATAGATGTAATCTTTATCCCCAAATTCTCACATCTAGGGAAACAAGCACTTGACATACATTCTTAGACCTACAATAAGTCAAGCCAATAGCACGAAGGTTGTTGATAATCTTGGTGAACCTAGCAAGCAACTCATGCAAAGATTCGCTAGGATTTTTGCTCAAATTTGGAGTACTTTTGTTTGAATTGGTTTTGTCTCACTTCCTTGATCGCATGGAGCACTCATTGCAATCAGCAAGGGTCATTTAGATCTCATGAGTAGATGTCAAGTGAGCCACTTGATAAACTTAGATCTACCAAGCCCCTGAATCAAGAAGTTGCATACCTGGTTGTTTGCCTTCACATCCATAGTATTTGCCAGAGTGATTTGGTCATCGGCAGGCACAATCTCTTAACTTTTTCCTATATTGGTTGCCCTTGGGCTTGGATGTAGGCCATCATCCGAGCCTTCCAATAAGCCAAATCCATACCCTCAAAAATCAGTGGCTTAGTGGAAAACCAATCCGATGCTATTCTCTTAGACCAATTAAGTTATATCAAGAAGAACTAATCAGACTCTGATAACACTTATAGGACCCAATATGGCAATCAGAGAGGAGATGAATGATGCCTTCAAATTCGACCTCCCTAAATAGTATTCCAAAACCTTGACTCCACTAGCTACTGGAAGCTAGGAAGATCACATTAGGCCACCCACGAAGAACTCACACAAGTGTGGAAGTAAAACCAAGTTCAAACTTCAGAGCCAATACTACCACAGTGCAAAGGCCGATAGTACCACTACCAAGTGGTTTGACCAATGGTGGGAGGCCAGTATGACCAGACACCCATCGCACCGTAGGCCAAGGGCGGTATGATCGTACCCCTATTCACATAACAAAAAACCAGCCTGAGCCTAAACCAAACAAAGTGTAATCCTCAAAGTATAAGTCTAAATAATGTGAAACTTTGTACACACCTTGCCAAGGATATTAGGGACCTAATCCATCTAAGAATTGCATGGATCTTAACCATAGTTCCAACCTTTCATTGAGACAAGAAAAGTTGAACCAAAACTGGGCAAAACTCACAAACTTGAGTTATGACTTGTTCAATGGTTAGGGATGGCCAAGATGGCTCTAGATATATTCACAAATATCACAACACACAAAATCACCCAAAGAAGCAAGGCCAAAACCTTAAGATCATGATTTCATAAGAAATACTCCAAATCGAATCAAAATCAGCCAATCTCTAAGATCTTGCTATAACTAGTCCCTAGATGGATGGCATGTGATTCTCATGATACATCTACATCTCTTACACATCCTTAGAATCAGCAAGATCAAGAGGAGAGAGAGAGAGAGAGAGAGAGAGAGCAAAAACTCCAATAAAACAAGTGCAAAACCAACAAGATCAATAATACACCATGTAGGATGAAGAACATTGATCTAGTACAACTTGTAGATGAATATTTTATAACCACTCCATCATAGATACAAAGTTCTCACACCCAAGAGCACACACCGCAAAAGCTTCTTCTCCAAGGAAACATATTTCTCAAACCCTAAATAATGGATGAGTTGGTTGGTTTGCCTTTTCTTGCTTTACCCTAGCCACCAACCTACTACTGTAGGATCGGAAATGGCAACAGAGGGGGGGTGAATGGTGCCTTCAAAAATCGCCCCAAGTATCTACTAAAAAATTCTTCTTCGATAGCTACTCAAGCTATGAAGTAAGAAAAAGTTTGCTTACTGATAGCAGAAAACAATTTTGTCGAGAACTGACAAAGCTCACGGGAAGAATCACAACCAAACTAACAAAGTTCCTCTCTGAAAGAACAATGACAACCCGAACACATATTTCTTTGAGGGAGCTGAAAACATATTGAAGCTACAAAGTTTAGATGCAAAAATCAAAACAGAAAACTGAAAAAGAAAACAGCACTTGAAAATAGAAAACATCACTTGAAAACAGAGAACTGAGAATACTTAACCAGTACTAAAAAACAGAAGGAGAACTAAAGGTGCAGCCAAAACAGAAACCCGAAGAAACACTTGAAAACTGAAACTGCAGACTATAAAAAACTGACTGCACAGAGACTACTGCAGTGGGGGGCTTCCGGTTTGACCGGCAAAGTAGCTCTGGTTTGACGGGCAAAGCACCTCAGGTCAGACTGCAGCTGTAGTCTCCGTCAGACCAGAAAACATAGCCAGCTGCAGAGAGTGACGAGATGTCCATTGACCAAAAATGAACAAGACTGAAAACAAACAGCTAGCCGAAAAGAAAACTTCCTCATGAGACCAAGAGGATTTGGGAATAAAACCTGTTTGAGGCTCAGTACTTAGATTCCAACCAAAAGAAAACAAGCAGCTTGATCAGTAGCAGTCGGTAAGACAACTGAAGAACAAAGTGCAGCTGACTGATGTCGGACCCGGATTTTTCAATCCAAATCCACTGTGATTTACTGCACTATTCCCTGGATCAGTAGATAGTGCTCACAGTTTACAGTTCTGAATATCAAAATACATATCATGCGGAAGCGTAAATATAATAGTAAACTTACTCATGGGCCGATTAGGCCGAAATCAATAAATTGCAGCAGCGGAATGAAGCACGCAGGTGGGACCTTCAGGACATGCCCAAGGGCAGCCAACTGGAGGTTCGCGACCTAGCCCTTGACATCTTCATCTTCTCGGCCAGCTTGTCCAATCTTGTTGCTGAGGCGAGGTGATTTGATTCCTGATTCTGAATTTTATCGCAAAAGCGAGAGTGAGCACTCCGACCCCGTGCTCAGCAAGCCAACACACAGAATGCAAATATATAACATGCATGACTTGACAATGGAAAGGCATAGGGCTATTTTATTTGCCAAAGAGTGCTTTTGAATACAATTACTTAAAATTTGCTATGACCTAGCAGGTTTGAAATCACATTTTAAAACCATTAGTTGTAATAATCCAAGTAATTTTGTCGGCATCACACCAACTAACCTTATGACATCGCACCATAAGTTGCCTCTTGGCATCGCACCAAGGGCGGCATATGACATCGCACCATATGCTTGTTGTTGGCATCGCACCAACAACCCTTATGGCATCGCACCATAAGTTGCCTCTTGGCATCGCACCAAGGGCGGCGTATGACATCGCACCATATGCGTTGGCATCACACCAACTAACCTTATGGCATCGCACCATAAGTTGCCTCTTGGCATCGCACCAAGGGCGGCATATGACATCGCACCATATGCTTATGGTTGGCATCGCACCAACCATCCTTATGGCATCGCACCATAAGTTAACCCTCGGCATCGCACCAAGGGTTGCGTATGACATCGCACCATACGCTAAGTGTCGGCATCGCACCACACTACATATGGCATCGCACCATATGATTTAAAACAGTTTGAGAGGTTTTCCTTGGGGCATTAGTGTCACCCCAAGTTGCTAGCATTCCTAAGCATGTCATATAAATAGGGACTTATTTTGTGAAATCATATGCTATTTCTTACTATGGCTACAAGGTTCACATTTCCAAGTATGGCAAGGCGATTAATATAAACAACAGCAATAACAGGGCATAACTAGCTTGCTGAAATCGAACATAACATTTCTCATGAAATAATAGCATGCACTTTGCTAATTTAAAAGGAAATAACTTTGAAATGCTGGGTTCAATATGTTCAAAGTGTTGACTCGCCTGGCGCGGTTTACCGCGATCTTGAGTTCACACAATGCTTTCTCTCGGGCTTCTGGTCTTTATCTTCGATTCGCTCTTGATCACGCCTGATCCTTTGATTCTCCAATATTCCCATATCTAATTACGTGCTAAATGACATAATACAAACAAAGGCAAATAACTCAAAAGATCCAAATAAATCCGAGTAAACTCGATTTAGTTTCATTATGAGTTAATGGGTGATTCGGGTGATTTGAGACAGGGTCAGTGGAAGGATATAATGGTTCGATCTTTCTATTGATCACCTCTTTTATTATTTTTGTATTTATCAAGGAAGTTCCATGAGTTAGTGTATTCTTATGAATTGGTGTAGGTGTTTAGTGTACAAATTTTATCTTTAGGGTATGCATTCTTTGCAACTCAGGTAAAGGCAAACTGGACTGATGGATGAGATCTATACTTATTCTATAAATCTTTTAGTCGAAGGTATTATAACATTTGGATATCGTTTTGTCCTTTTAATTTAAGTGCTCTTTGAAAACTACTGATACTCGATATTTTATCCTTTTACAAGTTGAGCCTGCTATACAGGAGTTCATCTTATTATCATTATCAACTAATGTTACTATTTAATATTTCATGACTAGCGGTATATTAACGATAACCTATATACATATATATGTTAGTAGGTTCTACGGTGACCGCAAAGTTGTTTGGTTATTTTTACTAGTGAATTGTACACATGCCATCCACTTCTCTCTACTCATTTATGCATATGTAGATATATGTATATATATACATACATTTTAGTTGTCATTTGGCTTGGCTTTAATTAAAATTTATTTACCTAGCAAAACTTGCCATACGGGGTTATATATTAATATAGCTACTTAATTAAATCTATTAAGGGAATTTGTTTTAATGATGACATGCTAGGGCATATATGTTAATTTTAATTTGAACATTTAACCAAAGTATTTTTCTCTATCCATGTCCTTAACTAATATTTAGCCTTTTAGGTTATTGTTCAAACCATATTAATTAATCATATATGAACTAACCCAAATTTAAATCTTACATAACCTCTTTTATATCCTAATTAAATCTGGTTAGCTTTTCTAAATTATTTCCTAATTTTTCCTTAATTTTAACTAATTAAATTGGATTAATAACAGTAAATCAAAAAGAAATAAAAATGTGCAAAGGGTGGAATCGAACTCGGGACCTTGGGGTAATGTTGAATGTTAAGCGCGCTCAGTTAGCCAAGTGGGCCGGAGGCCTGGGCTGACTGAGAACGCGCAGGGAGCTTTATGAAGCTAATCCGCAGCTGAGACCGAAACAGAGGATGAAGGCCGGGTTCGGTGTTGGCGTCGCCGGCGGCGGACGGCGACCGGGGAGGTTGCGGTACCAGTCAAAATGGGTTGCCCTGTGGATGGTGCAACTTTCGGTGGTGGCGTCGCGGGTCGTGGTGGCGCCGGGGGTGGCCGGCGTCAGCGCGAGCGGCCGGCGGTGGAGGTGAAACAGGCGCCGATGTTAGCGTGGAGGGGGGCCGAAATGGGAGAGTGCACAAGCACGAGGGAGTCGGGAGGAATCCTACCGAGCTGCTGGTTGTGTCGGAGGTGGCTCGAGGATGGCCGGCGGCGGTGGCCTTCGGCGGCGCAAACGGGCTCATGGTGCCGGCGACGTGGAGGCGGGGAAAGGTCCGGCCGACAGCGGAAGGAGCTAGGCGACGCCCCGAGGAAGCTCCTGCTCCGATGAATTGGCTTGGGATGGCTCCGAGCTGCGGATTCCCCGCCGGCCGGAGTTGGAGGAGATGGGGTCGCCGGCGGGCATAGGGGCTCGAGTACCTCGATTCCGCGGGGTGGGAGCAAGAGGGAGGTTCGGGGAAGAAAATGGCGTGCTTCCACGGCTTTTGTAGACTCCGGTGGGGCGAGCGCCGTCCGGTCCAATCTGTGCCAGGCGGCGGTAGCAGGCGGCACAGCAGGCGGCGATGCAGGGGGGCGGCGACTAGACACGGCAAGCACGCGTGATGCGACGGAGCAGGCAGGGCGCAGTGCATGACTGCCACGGGGCGAAGAGAAGCTGCGCGCCCAGCAGAGAAGATGGCGCGGGCGCACTGGGGGAGAAGGAAGAGAGGAAAGAGGGAGGGGCGCTGGTCCGTGCGGGAAGGAAGCGGGGGAGAGGGCCCAGCCGGCAGTGAGGAGAACGGGAAAAAGGGGCCGCGCGCAGTGAGAAAGAAGCAGGGAGGAGAAGAAATGGGCCGGGCCATTCGGCCGGCCGAATGCATTCCCTTTTTTTTATTTTATTTTATGTGTGCACATGGATGTATATATATATATATATATATATATATATATATATATATATATATATATATATATATATATATATATATATATATATCTTTATACCATTATTTTGGTATATATATACATTTTTTATGCTTTTGCTTACCATACTAGTCCTTTTGTATATAATCGCATATATTTTACTTATTTATTTTTGTTGCCCTTGACTATCATTCTCAAAATGAAATTTTACATTTTATTAACTCAGGTTTCTCTTTTCTTATACTGGATCATCTTTTCAGATTCGTATTTATAATCTTGAGTTTTCATTATTTGCATATTCACCTTTTTAGGGCATTATTAATACATGTCTTTCTCTTTTATTAATTCTTCAATTTTTAGAACCTCAACAAATTCAGGAAAACATCGTAAAATCCAAATTCAAATAGAATATATTGTAAAATATTTCAAAAGCTTCATATTTTCAAATTTTAAATTTTCAGGATGTTACAACTGACAAACTGGATAACAATTTTTGCCCAAAAGCAGACCGACGGCAAATTCAGAGAAGAGACAAGTTTGGTTGAATACAAACTGGGGCAAAGATGAAACCGAAAACAGAGGAGGCCAGGAATTCTGTCGGCACGGAAAGAATTGAATGCTGTTGGTACGGCAAGAATTGAACTAGAACAAAAAAAAAATCGATCACTTTTTAAAAAGAGAAATCACCGCATTTTCACGCTTCTCGTGATTTTTGGACATGACTTCAAATAAAATAGCTAAACAATCTTAGGAAAGAGAGAATGCAGACCAAGAACAAGTAAAATCTGAAAACATTGAATTTTGTCAAGGTGAAGTCAGCAGGAGAGTCTAAATCCATATTACTCGTGATTTTTAGCTCCTTTGCTCATGAGACTTTGAATCTTAGCAGGAAAAGATCTCACAACAGGGATGCATAAATCTGAAGTCATCTTTTGAAGGGTAAACAAGAGCTTCAAACATCCCGTGCCTCCAAACCCTAACTTTTCGCAAACAGGGGAAGTGCAGCCGAATGACAAAGAGATGAAAATACATTTAGATTCAACCTTTTGCTCTTAGGAATGGATTAGACAAAAAGGCCTTGAAGATATTCCTAAGTTATAGCAAAAAGATTTTCAACTACTCAACAAAGATTCATCTCAAAAAGCAAAAGAGGCAGAGAAGAATAGCATGCAGAACTGAAGCAAAGAACACAGAGAAAGGAGCAGGGAATCAATCCATCTCAGACACAGAGTTTCTCATATTGATTCAAAGACATGGGCAATTACATAATGAGATTTTGCTACACTCCTCTCCTACCCATTCTCCATCCTGGGCAACGCACACAAAGAGTGAAAGAACACTACTACTGTCGTGTATTCCCCTTGCTCTGCCAACTCCCACTACCTTTATAGAAGAAAGGAGCTCACACCTCAAATAGGAATTCAAGAAGTGGTAGCCCAGCCACCAGGCTCACACCCACAAATGGGAAATCAAGAATTGGTAGCCATCTCTCACTACATGGCTCACACACAAAAGAGGCAAAAGTCAAACTCTCTCATCAGAAAGTGGAGGGAAATGATGGGAAAATGAGCACACCCTCCAAACCCTAAACCTCTTCTACAGCCATTCACTAACGGGTCTCCAACCCGTTATCTTCAACCGAATCCACTTCCGTTTTGCAGCCTTGCGTATTTTACCGAAATGCCCCTGCCGCAACTTCCTGGAAGCTTCCTCTTTTCTTGTTGTCGACGCCTCGCAACCACTTCGAGTCCTCGCCGTCTTCGGCATCTCCCGACCGCTTTGACCTCAGCACCGCCCGTGCCTAGTCCGGCCATCCATGCCACGCCACAACTCCACCTCAAAGTCCTGCAGCCATCACAGACAAGAAACCATCACATAGCACCGCTTAAAACAGCATAACCAACATTAGCATCAGTGAAAGATACTCAAGCACAAAATAGCCCGAACAATCGATCGAGAAAAATAACAAGCGTCCTAAGCACGTCCGACCGCGTTCGACCAAATCCAACCGAACTGAACTGCGCCATGCACCGACTTGGCGCGAACCAACCAAATCAAACTCAAACTTTCTAGAACACAAGTCAATTACTCATCACAAACATGGGGACACCTCCACATGGTCTCTCAACTACCACTCAAATAGATGAGGCAACCAACCCATATCTAACCATATAAACTCATTAACCCCACACACACTGAGTTTTACACTTAACACATGACTTATGCACGCTTCTAAAAGCGCATAAGCCCAAACCCACTAAGGAGTAAGCCTCCATCCACTTGGTCTCCTTAGTGTCTTCTTGACCTAAACCACTCTCCAAACATTCTCCAAGTGTTATGGTTTTGGTTCCTTTACCGCTTTCGTTATTTTGGCTTCCCTGTCAAAACACCTTCGCCTAGACCGTGGACCTCACCTCTTCCCTAAGCCTAGTCCATAGTCATCTCCTCTTTTTCAAGCAATCCCCATGCTTGAAACATGTAGGTCCATCAATAGCTCATGTATCGGTAAATCTCTCCATGTCAGTTCTCCCTAACCATCCCTCGCTTGCACCGACCGCACCATTTGATGAGCCGTTACTCGAACCATTTCTTCGATATCCCTTGTCTTCTCATGTGCCCCGCTTGAGCCCAACCATCCCGCCTAGCTTTCTTAACCACACCTCAACTCATCCTTGAACCTAGTCTCGATCCACGCCACCAACCATGGCTGTCTCCAAGCACCAAACACATCAAATACTAAGAAACTATTTTCAGACATAAGTTCTTTATACCTTAACTCCAACTGCTTCATGCACCATGAATGTAAGACTTAGACACCAAAACTTAATCGATGACCAATTTGTACAATTATCCAGTCCCCTTGGATAATTTTAGACATGGCCGATTTGACCACCATTCACCGACCGGTCGGACTGCTCCAGTCAACCCGATCAAACACGGTAACAGGGGAGCTGATATGAGCGCTCGCACCATGCCGATGCTACCTCCCTAGTAGTACTACTACTCAAAGCTCAATCATACCGCTCTCTCCGATAGTACCACAAATCCCATATGATAATAACAGACTTAGATACTCCCAAAATGATCCTTACTGGAAAATAGCTACTGCCAACTTTAATTCAATCGCACCGCACTTGTAGTAGTACCATGGCTACCATACCAGTACTACCGCCAGCACCTGGCCAATATTAGCTTCAACACCAGGCCGGTACTATCACCTGAAGATGACAACAAGAGAAAAAAACTTGTCCAAATCTTAATTTGACATGATTGCCAATTGTTCAATACACATGGTTCTTCAGAAAGTTCACCTTATTTTTGCTGAATTGTGTATCTATCTCTATTTAAATGATATTCAAATGTTTGAATTTGAGGCTTTATTGTGTATTGATGAAAGATACTTACTAGTAGGTAAAGGACTAGCAAGTTATGTCATTTACTAGTGGATAAATGGTTGATTAATCACGTCAGTTAATAGTCAGCATCTCTCTCTCTCTCTCTATATATATATATATATATATATATATATATAAATAACAGGGGCATCATGGTGTCCAGACTCCATGATTAAGACTTTTCATCCATGATTGAGACTTTCTATTCATAATTAAGACTTTCCATCTTGATATTATATAGCATTACACTTGCACACATCTAAAAGCAATCCAAAGGCAGGGAGGCTTGGTGCCCGGGCACCCTGGTGTCCCATTTCAGCGTCCTCTCTCTCTCTATATATATATATATATATATGCCTGGAGACGTCCAGAGCATAGGGTCCTGAATGACTGCCTCCTCTATTGCTTTTCCTTCCTTCTGCAAACCTGTGCTATTATATTGCACCACCTGAACCTTGTCGACGCTTCTTTTCGGCTTGCACCATGAAGGAGGGGAGCAGTATCTCCAATCTATTGCTGCTGTGAAGACCTGCACGGGGGTAGCATAAGGTTTCTCAGTAGTGCACATCTGCGTGGTCGCTTACTTCGCTACTTCATCTACGTTTTGTACTACATCGACCCTGCGTTGCTTACTGTTCTTCATCAATCCCAACTGTAAGTCATTCGTGATACCGATTGACTCTGTTTGAATTATATTTCTGCATATATTTCCATGTACAATGTGTTGCTTTCTATTGGTACTAATTTATACGTCACTAGTTATTTGTGATATTTGCTTCCTAGTAAAATTTAGAATTAAAATATTACATGTGTTTTCAACAATCCAGAAACTTATTATGAACTTTGCTGCAATTTTGCAATGGCTGGTGCTTTGGATTCAGTGAAACCTAAGAGGTTTTATGGTCAAAACTTTCATAGATAGCATACAAGAGCCAAGTTTTGGCCCATATCTTTGGGGTTGTGGTGTCACATCCCAAAATTTGCTTTCTGGAAAAATGTAATTTCAAATTAATTATTTTAAAGTATTTGAGTTTTATTTAGATTTGCCCTGAATTTTTGGTTTTAAAAAAAAACTAGATTTGAAAAGTATTTTAAGTAAAACCTAAAATTATTATTAAATAAAAAGATATTTTGGTTTTATATGAAAATCCTAGTTCAAAATAATTATTTGAAGTTTATTTGGCTTTTATTCAATTTTCTGAATTTTCTGGAGTACAAAAAAAAATGTATGTTTGAAATTAAAAAGTATTTCAAGTATGAAAATTAAATACCAACAGAGTTGGAAATATTTTATTAAGTCCAAAATATCTCCGAAGCTTCGTGAATTTTTCTGGGATTTTTCGAGTTTGTTTAAGCTCAATTTGAAATTTCCAAAAAAAAAAAAAGGAGAGAGAATGAATCCATCGTCTCGCATGCAGAGGCTCGATCGACTGTTCTCTCTGTACTCGCTTCTTTCCGTTTTCTCTCTCTTCATAACTTCCAATCCGACCTTATCTCAATGTCTTCCCAAAAGAAAAGTTGTGCCAAATCACGCAAGGAATCTATCCCAACCGGCCTCCTTCCATTTCGTTCATCCGCTTGCCTTTTATCTCCAATTTTCTGAAACGGACTCTAAACCGAAATCCACGAATTAGAGTCGGTTTCTACCCCTACCAAGCCTATAAATAGGACCCCATGGCACCCCTAAACCCATCCCAAGCCGTGGCAAGTTCCTCAAAGGTCGGGACGCCGTCGGCATCGAGGCCCTTCGGTCTCGGATTTGCTCGTCGCGCCTCGAGCAATCCGTGAGTTTTTCCGTGATCCTTTCGCGTCACATTGTGCCATCATGTGCCATCTACCTTCTTGCCAAGTTAATTTGGTTTTGGTGCAGCCACTCTCCGAATCGAGTTTTCCCAATCTAGGTCAAGAGCGCTTCCCGACGCCGATTCGTCATCTCCGTAGCTTTAGCCCTTGCCGTAATTTTCTTAGACTTGCCTCGTCGCATTCTACGTTGTGCTCACTTCCTTTTCCCCAAAAAGCCTCCACAAATTTTCGCCTCGAACCTCGCCATGGCCGTCAATGGCATCTCGTGTTCCCCATCTACCCGGTGATGTTTTCACCAATCCGTTCGCATCACTTTGTGCCAAACCATCCCAGGTAGCTACCCTCCAAAAGTTTTAGATTTCGTTCACCGAGCATGAAGATATTAAGTTTTTCCTTTTTCCTTCCCGACGCGCTCAAACATCGATTGCGCCGTCTCCGATGGGTTTCTGGCCGAGCCCATAATTTTCCTAGCCTCGCCAAGCCGCGTTCTAGCCCGTGCTCATCCTACTTCTCCACGTTCCATGCCCGGATTTTATTCCTCTCTCTACCCATGTCGTTGTAGCCACCCGTGCCGCCAACGGTCTCCGCTTGGCGTGCCGCCGCCTCCTATGTGTGCCTTGGGTCCCTAGCAACCCATTTTGCTAGTTAGATTCATCTTCCATGCCTTCTCTCGCCAGCGCTAGCCTTCGCTAAAAGTACTGTTCTCGGATGAACAGTAACATGTGTAATTTCCAGCATTTTCTCGCCCAAGAAACTTTAGATCGCTCGTTCTCCTTCGTCCAAACTCCGATCGACCCGATTCTTCTTCCTAAATTCATCTAAAATTGAGATATATCTTTTGGTTCTGGTTTTGTAGTTTTTGGAGTTCATTTGAATTTTATTTGAATTTGTTTTGTTTGTTTTGTCGTTTGCACAGAGAACCCGACGTCAAGAGTTTGTCGAGCCGCAAGAAGGACCAAATAGCGCACAAGAAGGCAAGTCTCCTTTGATCATCTTGAACCCATGATTTTGAAATGTTTTTAAATAATTTAAATTATGTGCATTGCTATTTACATTAAACCTTAGTTCAAATCTTAAGATGTTAGCTAATCCAACTTTGTTATACCCTCCTTTGAGATTGAATGCCATGTACCATTGTAACCCTAGAAGTTTCCTTTGTCTCATTAATGAGATTATTAAAACCACTTGTGAATAGTAGTCTGGTAGTATAATGCTTAGTCATGCTATCTAATACATTGGAAATTCTTGAAAATGGGAAATTATGGTTTATGAAACCTTTGTGTTTATAAATGTAGTGGTAATTGGAGTTGCCACTGATCTTTTAAAATAAAATAAAATGTGAAAGTTGGTTTAGATTAGGTGGATGGTTGGTTTGGCTTGGTGCGATTCGCACGAGATCTTGTTAAGTGTATGTTCCACCCTAGTCAATTAAGGACCGACGCTTGTGTTTGTCCGGATCGAGCATTAACCGTACAACCACAAGTCTATATGGGTACGACCTAGTCGACTAACTTATGATAGTCTAGTTTAGGTGCCACCAGTGGAAAGTGGGTGCCAGGGATGGACTGTTATTCACAGGTGAGGGACAGGGATTTACTGTACTCATATGGCGCAAGAGGGGGCTTCGGTTCGGGCAGTTAGCCTACCTGCGGTGAAACCTCAGTGGGTGGTATCTAGCTAGATTAGAGTAAGGTAAAGGCTTTGTGATATTTTATCTGGGTCTCATGCCAAAGGAAGCGTGTTGACTTTTAGGATAATTTATCTCTTGTGGGTAAAGTTGTACAACCTCTGCAGAGTGTAAACTATTCGAATAGCCGTGCCCACGGTCAAGGGCGGGCAAGGAATGCATTCACATGGTAGATTTCTGGTTTTGGTTTTAAAATCAAAGTTTTTGTATTCCGAGAGTGGAGGAACTCTCGGAAGGGAATCTGGCATTGGAGCGAGAGGGTGGATGTAACCCGCAATATTAAACTTGTTCAAGTTGTTTAAGTTAGTGTTGGTAGATGGAACCTTCACTATAGAATTATTGATAGTTTCATTAAAACATTTACTTTATTAAATGGATGCCTTCAAAATAATTAGTAGTAATTGAGATTTCAAATATTGCTTTGTGCAAAAGAACCATATAGCCTTCCTTTGTCAAGCCTTGCATCTATTGCATTTTTCCCAAGACTTGCGGAGTACTTTATGTACTCACGCGTTGCACTCAAAAATAATTCTCGAGGAATATGAAGCTCAAGAGGAGACTACGACTACTTCGCGTGTGGATTCGATAAAGGCTTCCCTGAGTTCTAGGTCGCGCTTCCCACCAATTGCCCGTGGCGTATTGATGGGTCTTCGCGGATTTATTTCGCGCTTCTGTGTTTTTGTGAGTGTGTGAGGTCTTAAAACCTCGGTTGTAATAATGAGACCTTTCGGTCGACTCTCAATTATTGTATTATTGTATGTAATTATTTACGTGTATCAGTGCACTAGCTGATGTACTTATTTCCATTTAATCGCAGTGTGTGGGTTATCCACCCATAATATCCATTTATGATTGACCAGTACATGCTGTTTGAAAATGCAAACAACACCGCTTTTGGCTGCATTCTGATAATTCTAGCAGATCAGCTTGATAATGTGTATATGGACTACAATCCGCTACAAAGTTATGAAATGTACTAGAACATAAATATGTAGAAGCAATGACATGTCGCTGGCTCTACATATGTGAGCAATTCTTCGACTTTAGTATGGATGAGGCTAAGTCTATAGTTCAACAAGCTCATGACCTCTAGTTATTGATCGGTAAAGAATGTGCACCTGGGTTGTGTGTCGTCTCCTAAATTTGTGGCTGCAGGTATTATTACCAAACTTCCCGCTTCTTGGCAGGATTTTGCCACTATTTTGAAACACATAAGGGAAGAGACTTCTGTTGAGGAACTCGTAGCTACAAAGATGACAAAAAAAACATGCCTGATGGATAATACATCCGTGTATCACTGACAAAGTGGCCACAGGTCCAATTTGTCAGCCTGACGTTGGATTCCATTTTCCAGTCATACGTATTTTCACTCTGACTAATACTAGGAAACAGAGATTCCCTTTAATAAATAAATAGTTTCCATTTTTGTGTAAGGAAGCGCTACAATTTAGGTATACATTTGGTTGTATGCCCCACTTTGCAAAACATTTGTACTACAACGTGGCACACAACACTTCTTTTTGTTGGACAAAAAATCATTCACCGCAAGCACGTCTAATCTTGGCTGAAAATTATGTCTATGACAGGTGGGATATTGAGCTAAAAAAGTGTGGCGTAGGACAAGCGTAGCAACAACCTAAACACTCGTTGAAAAAAAACTACACTTCGTAATTACGTTACGACAAAATGTAGCAGTGAACTGAACGGCCTAGAATTCTTACCCCCAATACGGAATTGCCTGCTATTGCAGAAAACATGTGTTGAGGAACCGTCGCTGGCAACCAGTCCAATCGATTCCTCTACTTAGAACAAGAACAAATCAATCACAGAATCACAGAATAATAGATTGAACACAGAGAGGTAGAGAGAACTCCTAGTCTTTCTTTATTGCTTTCAATTGCTTCAAGTGTACATAATGAGGGGGTATAGGTCCCTATTTATAGTCTACGGTGGGGTGCCCAAATATGTCAGGACTCTGGCCGTGGGCCCAGTTTCCTAACACTCCCCCTTGGGCACTCACCCAACATGCTCATGCCTCGTCAAAACTCCATAAAAACCCAGTGGAAAAAAATTTGGAGAAAGAGTACATGATACATGTGATGCTGCGATGCACGAATTACCTCATTAAAAACCTTGGTCGAGAAACTTCATAGAAAACTCGTCAAGGGAAAAAGAGTACAATTCACCCAAATTCATTTGATCTACAGGACTTTATTCTTTGGGTACTTAATCTTCATGATCAAGATTTATTAGCGGGCTTGTGAGAATTCTCCCCCTGAATTCTGCACTTCTCTAAGTCTCATCATTCCAATTCCACGCACGCACCTTTCAAAGCTAGATGTGGGGAGTGACTTAGTGAATAAATCTGCAAGATTTTCACATGACTTAGTATGCAGTACTTTAATCTCGTTCATCTTTTGCAATTCATGTGCATAGAAGAACTTGGGTTGATATGCTTTGTGAGATGACTCTTCACATAGCCCGTTTGCACTTGTGCAACGCAAGCGGCATTATCTTCATAGATAATTGTGGGGGTTTGCACAATGTTCATCCCACATGACTGCTGGATGTGGTGAACCATTCGACGGAGCCAAGCGCACTCTCGTGCGGCTTCATACAATGCTATAATTTCTGAGTGGTTCGTCTAAGTAGCTACCAGGCTTTGCTTAGATGATTTCCATGAAATTGCAGTTCCACCACACAGGAATACATAGCTTGTTTGTGACTTAGCGGTATACGGGTTTGACAGATACCCAGCATCTGCATAGCCAATCAAGTTCAGATCTTGATTCTTTCTGTAAAACAGTCCAAGGTCCTTGCTTCCTTGGAGGTATCGGAAGATGTCCTTTATGCCCTGCCAATGCCTTTTGGTGGGCTCGCACCTGCACCTTGCTAACGTGTTCACGGCAAATGCAATGTCCGGTCTAGTGCAGTTTGCTAAATGCAGAGTGCTCCTCGCACTCAAGTATGGGAATTCCGGTCCCAGGACTTCCTCCCCCTCTTCCCTAGGTCGGAAAGGATCTTTTTCTTGCTGTAAAGACCTCCCGATCATTGGTACTTTCGAGGGAAATACCTTCTCGAAGCCAAACCTTTCAAGCACCTTCTGGGTGTAGGTCGACTGATGTACCAAGACTCCTTCAGGGACATGCTCAAGTTGCAGACCTAAGCAAAACTTGGTCTTACCCAAATCCTTCATTTCAAATTCTGACTCCAAGTAGGAGCTTGTTTCTTTTATGTCTTCGGCTGTCCCGATGGTATTCAGATTATTTACATACACAGATATTATACAGAATCCATTCTGGGATCGCCGTATAAATACACAAGGACAGTCTTCATTAATCGTGTAGCCTTTCTTGCAGAGAAAGTCGCTTAAGCGATTATACCACATTCTTCCAGATTGTTTCACCATACAAAGGACTTTCTCGAGTTTCACACCGCATGATTCCTATTTGCTCTGTCTTGGTTCGGGAGAGGTATTCCTTCAGGGACTTTCATATAAATCTCCGAATCCAAGTTACCGTAAAGGTATGCAGTCACAACATCCATCAATTTCATTTCTAAGTTCAAGTTCACTGACATTGAGATCAAATATCTAAAGGTAATTCCACTCATGACTGAGGAGTAGGTTTCTTCATAATCAACTCCAGAACGTTGAGTGAAACCTTAGGCTACTAGCCTTGCTTTATATCTCACTACTTCATTTCTTTCATTTCTTTTTCGAACAAATACCCACTTGTGCCCAACGGGGTGTATGTGGGAAGGCGTGCGGCATACAGGCCCAAACACCTCTCTTTTGTTCAGAGATAGCAATTCAGTTGCTATTGCCTTCTTCCAATCTTCCCAATCTGATCTTTTCTTACATTCAGCGAGCGATGCAGGCTCGGGATCAAGATTGATGATAGTGGCAATTTTCTCTGCGAAGTAGATATCGATATTGGCTGTTGTCCTATTCAGGAACTCTCCCGTGTGCTCATAATTTATAGCTATTTCTTCATGAGTTGCTTCTTCTAGAGCGATTGCTTCTTCTGAAGCTTCACCTTGCGCATCGCTTCTTTCAATTATGGTGGCAAGTCCCTTTAGTTTTTTTGGCTCCGATGTGTGCGTACACATCCATGCCGATGGGGATATTCAGATCTGGTATGCCCTTTTTCTCAAGGTGTCATACTTGTGCCAGTCTCAATCGGCTCCCCTTCTCTTCTGGGGACTTCGGTGATCACCGTGGTAAGTCCTTCTTATCCTTCTTCACCAAAGGCCCCTACATTAAGGATTCGAGGAACCGGAGTTCTCGTCCTCTTTTTATTTTTCTGAGGCCTCTGGACGAGATTAGGGATACCTTCCGCTTTCTTTGGTATTTCAACCCTCTCCGGTGCAGTGCGTGCAGGCACATGCGACTTAGTCACACTCTTCAAATCACTAAAGTGATCAGGTAGCTGATTTGCTAATGCTTGCAAATCAATTGTCTTCTGGACTTCTCTTGTCTTCTGGACTTCTATTGTCTTCTGGACTTCTCTTTGCTTCACTAATGCGCGGGTCATCTACATGGATTCCCGTGGCTTGCCATGTAATGCCTTCTGGACTTCTCTAGTGCGCGGGTCATCTGCATGGATTCCCGTGGCTTGCCATATAATTTTTCGACATTCTTTATCAAAGGGTTGATTTCCTCCCCCTAATGTTGGGAAATTTTCGGTGGTGACCCTTGCGCTAATTGCATAGGTGAATGGATGTTGTAGGCCGAAAGTCTAAGATTGATGAGATTCGCTGCATGTAGAACTGCGTGTCCCCAACATGTAGCTGGCAAATTACAATTATGCAAGAGGGGTCGGGCAATAAATTTAATTCTTTTAATTAAAGCCTCTTCCAGATCATTCTGGGTATGGACATGCGGTACCGAATGCTCAACTGCAATTCTCATCGCCATGCAATAATCATCAAATGTCTTCGAAGTAAATTCTCCGGCGTTGTCCATTCTGATGGACTTGATATGATGATCTGAAAACACATTTCTGATGCGAATGATCTGCGAGATCAATTTTGCAAAGTCGTGGTTTCTTGTGGACAACAAACCCACATATGACCACTTCGATGAAGCGTCAATGAGCACCATAAAGTACATAAATGGCCCGGAGACGGGCTGAATGGGACCGCAAATGTCTCTCTGGATACGTTCTAGGAATGCAGGGACTTCATCCTTCACTTTCAAAGTGGAAGGTCTAGTAATTAGTTTCCCGGTGGCACATGCAGGGCACACAAAATCTTCATGATTCGGAAAATTCTTCACATTAATATTATGCCCATGCGAGTTATTTATTATGTTTCTCATCATTCTAAGACCTGGGTGGCCTAATCTGTCATGCCAGAGATAGAAGAGTTCAAAGCTTCTAAATACTGTCTTCGGGGACAGTGTACGCTGTAGGCGCCTTAATGTTGGTATAATATAGCCCAGTTTCTAGTGAAGGAAGTTTTCTAATACCCTTTTCCATTCTTTTTGTGCTTCGTAATAAGCAGGTATTCCTTACCGTACTCTTCTTTAGTCTCAACGTGGAAACCATTGGCATGAATATTCGTAAAACTTAGGAGAGTTCTAGTCGATTCTGGGTACAATAAGGCTTCTTCAGACCAAAGTTGTGCCCATTGTGGCTCTTCCTGAACCAATTATTCATGCATCGCTTCTGGTGATTGTCGTAAGGCTACCAGTGCTCTTACGAATCGACTGAAAATACTTAGTCTCTCTTAAGATGATATGCATTGTGCCGCTGCTAGCAAAGCACACATCCTTCATAGGGCGCTACATTCGTTCTAATATAGGGTATTTTATTAATATGTATGAGAGGGCAATCAACACATAAATAAAATACTCCAGTATCAGAACATATCATGCCATTATAAACTGAATAAATGAATGAATTCTTCCTAAAATCATCCAACCATCACGAGAAAATAACAATTCTTAAGAACCATCCATGCAAATTCTAACAAATTCTTCCACACAAAATAATGACAATTAAAGTCTAAATGCGTTCTGTGTACTAGACTTCTTCTACTATTCTCTCGGGGGTGACGTTCTCTTCAAGAGAAATCATGGCAGTGGTTGCTTCTAGGTCGAGAGGGGGTGCTGCTGTCGTGATGGTTTCAACCTCCATCGGTGCAGGCAGCTGCTCAGAACTCTCCCCCTCTGCCGATGCAGAGTGGGCTTCATGTTGCCCTTTGCCATCCCGTTTTGGCTTGTTAGCCTTATTCTCTCGTGGAGCATCTGATTCACCTTTCTGGGCTGCGGTCTTACCCTTCCTTCCCCCTTCTCTTCATCAAGTGCTTTCGCACCTTATGGCTTCCAGTGTTGGCTTCATGGCCATTGGAGCTGCCTGGTGGCTAAGTGATGTAATTCTTGCGGAGAAGTTCATCCTGAGCCTCCGCAACCTGCATCATATCAATCCATTCGGCGTACTTCTTGTAGCCGTCTTGATGATAGTTGTGGGCGGATTGTACAGCATTGGGGTGAAAGGTGGACAGGGTCTTCTGCTCATCTGTGATCTCGCTTTGCACTGAAGACTGTACAAATCTCGTGCAAGGCGCGGTGTACTCCCGACCGTCTTAAAATCGGCAAACCTCAGTCTGATCCACTCTCGCTCTGCTTGAGGAAAAATGGTGTACTTTAGCCTCTCAAACCGCTTCATGAGTGCGGTCCAGAGTACTAGCGCGCTTTTCTCCGCCATATACTCATTCTTGAGAGTGAGGCAGAGGTGGTGCCTGAGAAAATAAAGTGTCTGATCATTCTCCTCAGGTTTGGGTTGAGCGTCATTCAATCCGCCGATCCCAATAGCACCGCGGAGCTTCCGGCCCCCAAGCACAATCTCGACATCGGATGCCTATGTCAGATAGTTTGGGCCATGCTAGGCCAGCTCCTCGAACTCACGGTTCGTGATGCTAGTCATCTAAATGTGTATAAGTCTACTACTGGTAGACATGCATAGAATAATTCACTGCGGGTAAATAAATTGTACAACAGGTTCTCGTAATGTTTCGTAATTTTCTATGCATTTTCTATAATTTTACTGCTAATTTCAGTGATTAAAAGCAATTTTCAGCAATTACAATTAACCAAAAACAATAAATAATCATTCAGAAAATACATAACACAGTAATGGCATAAATAAATACGCTTAAAATGCTAAAAATAATTCAAAATTTAGATTCCCGAGGCCCTTTTATGCTAGAATATGAAATTTCAGTGAATTCTGCAATTCCAGAGGGTTTTTATGCAAATTTTCAGTTCAGAGAAATATTTGCGCAATTTTCTGATTTATCGAGGGGTTTTCTGCAAAATTCTGGACCCGCTCCTAAATTTCAGGGCTTATTCATAATTTTTGAAACTACGATGCCTTCTCTGCAAAATTTGGGACTTGTATGCAAATTTTAGGGCTCAATGGCAATTTTTTATGACTTCGGAAACCCTTTTGTAAAATAGCCAGCACCCACCCACCGGCCGGGCCTCTTTCTCCTGGCCCACCTCCTTCTTCTCCCCACTCGCGTCCCATTTCTTCTCTCCCCCCACACGCGGCCCACCTCCTTTCCTTCGCCCCCAGCCCATTTGGCCTGCCCGGCCCATATAACAGGAGGGGGAGGGGTTTTAGGGTTTCCCCTCCCCACTCCACTCGGGGCGGCGGCGGTGCCAAAAGGGTGGCGCCGGTCGGTGGCGCGGGCACGATGGGCCACTTCGGGCGGCGCAAGACGGCGGGGAGGGTCAGCTACCCGGCGGCAGCTGCTCGGTGGCTTCAAGGCGTGCAATCGGCGGCGAGGCAGCGCCATGCAGGGCGGTGTGCGGCCGACGGCTCAAGGCTCGGGTGCAGCCGGCGAGTGTAGGGACGCCGAGATGGAGGGGCCAGCGGGGAGGCGGCGCGGCCACTTCGAGGTGGCGACGAACACGCGCATAAGGGCGCCGGTGGTGTCCGGTGGCTGTGGGTGGCGGCGCACAAGGTGGAGGATGCCGCGCCGCAGCCGAGGCGGGAGGTAGGCGCAGAGGGTGACCGCGCCGCTGCGGCGGCGAAGCGCCGCGCAGCATGCACCGCACGCGCGCAAGGGAAGGCGATCCAGCGGCTTGCTCATTCGGGCGGAGGCTACCATGCGCGGCGGGGAGCTCGAGGCAGCGGTGGCGCCATGCGGGGCGCTCGCTTCGGGAGGAGCGCGCGCGGCGCGCGGCCGAGTGCAGATGGCCGCCGCCCACGGCGTGCACATGCAGCGCGTGACGCGGAGGCCGAGGGTGACGCCAGCTTCAGGCGGTGGCACGGCAGCCAGCATGCTGACCGGGGGCCAAAGCGATGACCGGCCGATCGCGCGACGCGGCGTGTGTGTGTGTCGGTGGCGCTTCGCCGACTTCCTCGGGTGCTGAGCCAAGCTGCAGCAGGCGCGGTGGCGATGGCCATGCGCAGGCCGTCGTGCAAATTCTTTTTCATGCAATGTAATGTTTGTGCAAAATTGATGCAATACCATATAGATGCAGAGGCCATGCAAAGCCTTCATGCTGAATTATGCAAATTTTTTTCTTTTCCAATCTGCGGTGCAATCATCATCTGCCCTTTTCGCAATCTACCGATCGACATTGTGCCGGCGATTTCAGATCTGCTCGCGATAGATTTGGGGCGGATTTGCATCGTTCTAATCTACGCAATCAACATCTACCCGCTTCACACCCACCGATCGGCATTGTGCCGGCGACTTCAAGTCTGCTCGCGGTAGATTGGGGCGGATTTGCACCGTAGAGATTCAATCTAGAACGCGAAAAGAAAATACAGATTCAAAGCGATCTAGAAATTTCAATCTGTGCTTCGATGATTACCTCGTTCACCAGAGCGAAATCGTGCTGATAACGTGTTGAGGAACCATCGCTGGCGACCAGTCCGATCGATTCCTCTGCTTAGAACAAGAACGAATCAATGACAGAATAATAGATTGAACACAGAGAGGTAGAGAGAACTCCTTATCTTTCTTTATTGCTTTCAATTGCTTTAAGTGTACATAATGAGGGGGTATAGATCCCTATTTATAGTCTACGGTGGGGTGTCCGAATATGCAGAACTCTGGCTGTGGGCCCAGTTTCCTAACAGTTTCATCCACCGTGGAGTGATGAGACCCACAAAGACAGCTTCATCCACCGTGGAGTGATGAGACCCACAAAGACAGCTGACGTGATACCAGTCGGTACAAATGACAAATCGGGACTTGGCTTGGTTTTGGGCGATGGCTTTGACCTCTGGCGATCAAGCCAAACTATCAGGTCGGAATTCGCTATCTCGTGAATAGCCTGACAAAAGGTTTGTATAGAATCTAGGACCTTGTTCTTGTTAATTACGAAGGACGAAGATGGCTCATACTTCGAAGATATTTCTTAGGCACTTACTTTGGGAACATGGGACATGATTTAAGTGTCAAGATTTCTCATTTCTCCAACAGTACAAGTTTCTTGACTGATTAAATCACTCAGGAAATTTATTGAGTAAATGTCTTACCATCGCGTTCAAGAAGGGATACATCGCTAGAGCATGAAGATAAGAGGGCTTCTTAATCTGGTCCATCCAGCCTTTGGTGACAAAAAATCACGACATCAGACGCAAACGCCCCTGTTCACCAAAATAATTCTGAACGTTAACTCGTGTGCTGAGGGCCTATTCTTTTTGACTGAAATTAACGGTTTTTGGCTTTTACTATATACCTAACTTTCAAATAAGATATTTTCTTAAGACGGGGTCTACAAGTTAATTGTAGTACACGTTAAAAGCCTAACATCTGTATTAACCAAAATCGCAAGCGAGTATCTATCTCTCCGTAATCTCTATCGTAAACAGCTAAAATTCAAAAATTGTAGTCAAAAACCATAAGCCGCAGCCAAACCAAACAGACCCTGAGTCTGACCATATTTAGCAGGTTGAGGATGCCAGGATGTAATTTGTCAGCAAAAAGATATCTCGCCTATAAAATTGCAATATCAGATTCTATAAAAAAAACCTTTCACTTAAAATTTTTGTAAAATTCCAACCTTGCATTTCACTTTGCTGAACCAAAAGAAAAAAAAAGAGGGCGGTGAGACGCAAACACTCATGTTTACCAAAATAATTCTGAACGTTAACTCGTGTGCTGAGTCTAACCATATTAGCAGGTTGAGGATGCCAGGATGTAATTTGTCAGCAAAAAGCTCGGCCATAAAATTGTAGGGTTTTGTTAAATGTCATCCGGATATTTTTTCTTAACTATCATCCAGATTTAGAACCATTAGATTAAAGATTCAATGGCTATAAATTCTCCCCTCCTCTCCTTGAATTCTACCCTTTCTCCTTGAAAAAAATCTCCCCTCTTTGAAAACAACAGACCCTTTGATTTCTAATTCAAAGGTCACAAATTTGGATGATAATTAGGAAGAAAACATCAGGATGATGCCTATATACTTCCAAAATTGTAATATCAGATTCTATAAAAAAAATCTGTCACTTAAAAAAATTGTAAAATTTCAACCTTGCATTTCACTTTGCTGAACCAAAAAATAAAAAACGGGGAAAAAAAAAAGAGGGCTACTAGGGGGATATATAGGGCCCTGATTGCTCAGGGATCCACCAACCCTATCCTGGGAGGGGCACCCACGCAAGGCATCGGAGCTTGTGTTATCAAGGCCAAAGCACCGGAAGAACAAGCCTTTGTTGAGATTCGTGCGAGAGCCCCTGCAACTCGACCCCACATGGAGGGAGGGGAGTGCAGTACGGTTTAGGGTTATAGCCGCACAACGTGCGCTTGTTACGTGGGCGCCCCTCCCGTAGGCCACACTTCACCCTCGGCTGGTGCTCCCTGCGCTTCACTCTCCGCCATATAAATCAGTTGCGGCCACAGTAAGAAAGCGGTATGGGACTAAACATACATACTGTGCCACTGTGGTGGCCATGGGCCTGCCTGGCAAAGCTCCATTGGATTCCAATTCGGGCTCCAAGCTTCGAACCCAATGCTTGGAGCTGGGGGTAAAGAAAATTTTACCCACCACAACATTGGGCCGCTCGAGCGATGGATCTGGAGTGAACGGTTGAGATCGTGCTACATTCACAATCCAGGGGAGCTCGCACAACGTTGGAGCAAAATACAACATACAACATCCTGAATGCACCGAGATTATTAAAACTCAACCCTTGTAGTTTCTTCCCACTCTGGTCTTGCTTGTGACAAAACACACATAGATTAGACTACACATGAGCTGGAATCATATGGGAAAAAGATAGCTATATATATGCGTGGGAGATGTAGAGGCTAGGACCAGTCACTACTGGTCATCCAGCTTCCACACCTCATGGAGGAGCCTGTACCTCGCCGTGTTTGAGTTGCTGATCTGCTTCAACCTGGCGAGCGGGTACGATGACGCCTTGGAGACGAAGGTCAACGGCGAACTCAGCTCATCGAGCTCATCGTCGCTCGTGTTGGACTTGCGAAGGATCGCCGATCCACTCTTCCTAGGGTCACCGATGATGCTTAATATTGCCCCAGATGCAGGGTAAGGGTACAAGATGGGCGATGCGCTGCATGGGACCGCTCGTATGCCCTTGCCGTTGCTCTCCAGATGGTCCTAACAACAGGAAAGATTGCTAACTGATTTCTGATGGTTCAATACTCTGTAAATTGCAATCAAACAGCCTGCATTTTGCTCAAACTGTAGTTTGTTACATGTACTTCCAATGTTGGTAATTACCTAGTTGTAGTTTCCTCGTGAAATTAGCAACCTATAACTTGAAACTACAATCTTATACAAAAGGGGATTACATTGTTAGAAATCAAATGACACCCACTTTCTATTTTCAATACATTTTTTTTCAAAAAGTCAGTTTTCATATTTAGCTTCACAAAAAAGGGAACGGTTTTTGGGTTTCTGTCGTACATCATAAAAGAATGGGAAAATATGTGCATTTGCCCATTGATACAGGTAAATGTCGAATTTGCAATTTTAAAAATACTCCGGTGTTGTATAACAAAAATTCCCTATCGGTAACTGTCTAGTTTGCTCATTCCACCCAAGACAGCAACAGGATGGGTCTATACCCTTCAGTCATGGAATTGACTTGATGTCTTACGGTTTTGTGAGATTGTAGGCAATCAAGCATATTATGTTCTTAACCTTTTGAGTAAGTAGGCTTGTTACCAACATAATTCCTATATTCTCAATGCATTAAAAATTGAATAAACCAACCTCCAATTCTAGCGCTTGAAGCAAAGAATCTTGAACTGGGTCTGGGCAAAATTCATCTGGTACGAAGCCATCAAGGATGTTCTTGATGATTGATGAGCTAAAGGTAGGACAAAGCTGTGAAAAACGAGATGATAGTATTAGAAATAGAAAAATAACTTCAAATTGACCAGAAAAAATTAAATAGTTCATATTGACAATTCACCATTAAAACAATGAACTTTTTTTTTAACAAGATAGGATCTCATGCCTCTTTCCTGGTACTGGTTTCCATGAGCACATCCTTAGGGAGCATTAGGAGATCACTCAATGCATTTAGGAGATAGAATGGCTTGAGGGTTTCAGCACTCCTATTTTCACCATCCCCATTCTCAACTTCTGGATAGTCATCCATATCCATACCAAACAAGTCAGTAAGATATCTGGACCAGCTGCCAATCTAGAACCACCAGAAAAGATATAGGTTGGTGCTCTCGATAACAAGTGAAAAAAATAATATAAATAAGTTCCACTGGTGTGAGTAGTGTAACCTCACAATGAGCATGGATTACTTACAGCATTTTTCAGTTGGACCCCAGTACCGAAGCTAAATTTCCCAGATGGGATGGGAAGAACCTTAGGATCAGTTATTGGGTCAGACATGGGATCTGTTGGAATCTCATCATCTGACTCGCGTAAAATAGCATTGAACATTGCTACATCCAATCTAGCTATGCATTGCTCCATCACCTATCAAAGGGGAATACTATTGGGAATTAATACAAGTCTAAAAGATTTGTATGAAATCCATATTTTCTCATTCTCATTGCCTACAGTTTATGGCACTCTTAAAAAGAAAAATCTCATGGGAAATGTCAGTAACAGCTTCAATAGAAACCATCCAGTTTAATATCAATCTGAGAACAAAAAATCACAGGTATCTTTTCATGCTAGAAATATTTAACTATATATTTCTATACCTACTTTGGGAAAAATATGAGCTTATTCGAGCTAGTGAACAATCTTATGAAGCTCACCAGTTTGGCCAACATAGGAAGACACCCACACTCATGTCCAGCTGCCCTTACTGGGCAAAGCTTTTCTGATGCTTCTTTGAAAGCCTTCTTCCATATGTCTATTGATAAGGTTGCTTGTTGCTGATTGCCCACAACAGTAATCCTTCCATAACATTTCTTTGCATTTGAACTAGTCTTTGATTCACTGATTATATGAGCAGATTGCATATGTGGTGTGAATGTCTGCAAAGAAAGTTTTGTAGTACACCAAGTTTAACAAATTCCTATAAACAAAGGTAGATGCAACAAAGGATTTAAACGAACAAGGAAACAAACCTGCCACCAAATGGATTCAACAATCCGTGAGAATATCCATGATTCAATCTTCTTTAGTGCAGCTATAAACGTGTCGATATCTTCCCAGTTATCTAACTCAGGGGAAAGCAATTTTCCTTTCTTCCGATTAAGCGATTCCCACATTGATGCAGAATTTCTCCTGGGTGTTGTTTTGGAATTATAATTAGCAGAATTGATGCCATTTCCAATGCCTGATTGCTTAGAAGTTTCAGTAACAATTGCTCGCAGCACCACACAGTTTGACAGCCAGAACATCAACCTGATTGGAAAAATGATGTAAGAATATGGATAAAACAATAAATTAGAAAGTTCATCAGCTGCTCTACCATAATGATGAGAGAGAGAGACTAAAGTTAATCATGTAAAAATTTATCAAATCACGGCCAATTTCCACCCCCAAAAAAGTAGGCAACTCTTTAAGTGTGAAGGTTTGAACGTAAGAGGAAATCCCATGCACCTTGCAACATCATATCCACAAGCTTTTGCAACCAAAACCAGCCCAGAGGAAGCACTCCTTGCTGCACTTCCCATCTTATCTCTCGACCAGTTTTTTAATGCATGAATAAAATATCTAGAGAGCCTTCGTGCCGGTGTATGAACCTTGTTTGTTGAGCTACCATGTTCAGCAATCACGGAATAAAGGCCTATCTCAGCAGCAGCAGCTTCTCGCAGCTCTGCTTCAAGCAACTCAACCTTAAGTTCTAGTTCTCGAACTTTGCTGTCATTTCGATTATTTGAAATGCGTATTGGCACCTGGGCCTGCGTTCCATCATCAGCACTGGCCTTTACATCAGGAGAGATCAAGATATCTTGTGAATCAACTTCCTTCACTTCTTCCTTTTGGGAATCAACTTCCTTATTTATGACGCTTCCATTAACATCTGGAACTCTCATACTGAACCTCATATTCTTTGCTCTATCACTAGTTAAAGTGCTATAAGTTCTCTCCCCAAAGTGTCTTTGGCTGGAATCGGTCATACCATAAGAAAATGACATTTTACGACCAGCTCGGAGAGCACTGTGTGGTGGAATAGATGGACTTTGTTCTTTAGGCAAATCTGATAAAAGAGACATATTCCCTGGATGGCCATTTGCCTTTTGGACCTGAACTGGATACTTTCCAACTTCTTCACTCCTCGCTTTTGTACTGGAAGATGGCACTTCATGCTGGGAATCCGATGATGAGCTGGCGCCTTCATTACCAACTACCCTGACATCCTTTCCCTAGCAAATGTCAAACTAGATTCAGATGATGCAAATATGAAGACTCTTAAGTTTAATTAGAGGTAAAAAGACATCAAGAACATATGTGTTGTTGTGGGAGAGAATGAACAAGAGAGCTGAATTACATCATTACTATTTTTACTGAAACCAGTAAGCATGCATGTGAAACTCCTGTTGTATTAACATGGTGTTTACTTGACAGAATTAAGGAAGACACAAAGTATGGACTATCCAATCAACCATTCTAACAACTACGGTTTGCCTTGCGAGGGACAGTGTGTAACAATTCGAAGATTGAATACTCCCTTTATATATCAGCCACACTTTAGAAATGTGATGGAAACATGATAGTAGTAACAACTCCCTATGCCCTGCTCAATGCTTCCATTTAATTACAATTTTTGTAAGAAGCAAGGTTTCTTAACTTAAGGTGGAAAATAACTTTTCAAAGTAAGGTGAGCAGACAAGAGTCCATTCCACATATAAAGATGGGAGTTCTGCATTACCTTGAGAGAGTCCTGAGATCTGTCGTTAGCTGTATGCACATTCCCATCCAAGCGGTATGGGTATGGAGCTTCCTCCTCATCGTCATCAGTAAAGGAAGCAAACTCAGTATCCTCAGTGTATTCCTCACTCATTGTTGCCGAAATCAATTCCTTTGAATCCTTATCAACTGATGCCTCTTTCGATAATGCATCTCTTGAGGAAACACTCGAGGTATCCCCATCCAAAGGCTGGATTCGAAGGTAAACCATGGGCTGTGCATTGTTTTTAAGGCTCCTCTTGGAGTTGAGAGGCACAGGAACACTGGTGTCCTCATGAAACATTGCATGCTCCGCCAAGTCTAGTGTTGCAATCCCCAAATGTTGTCCCTTCAGCTTATCCCTCCTCGGTTCATACAAATTCAACTCAAGCAGGTTCTTTTGCCACTTTCCGCTCTTTGATGACCCCTCCTTCTGAAAAACAGCCTGTATGCTTATGAACTCATTGAATTCGATCTTCCCCACTGTGGAACCTGACCCAATTGAAGGTGCAATAGTGTTTGTCTTTCCTGAACTGCGCTCGCCATTTTCCCAAAAGAGCACCACGGAACGCAAAGACTTGAGGGATTCAGAAGGGGGCCATGGGCTGATTTCCTGGATGAGGATATTGAAGTCTACATGGAAAGCAGCATCCTTCTTCGTCTTGGTTCGGAGGCCTAGTACCATCGCTGTAACACTGGATACAAACTGAGCTTATGGGTACTACTTGACAACTTGAATACCGGATGAAAATCACAACTTCTGCGGTTCACTCTCAACTATCCACCAAATCAGGCGATGACATCAAGTTCATTGGAAGCAAAGTTCCTGCAATTAGTAAGGGAGTTAATCAGTCAATCTAGTACTATGAAAAGAAGAAAAGCAGCGGCATCACGTAGGCGCCATAAGAGATAAAGATTCAGTTATAATTAATTTTTTAGAGGATTCAGTTATAATTGATAGATAACATGTTCTTATGAAATTATGTGAAATAGTTCCTTAGTCTGTATCACAGGAAAAACACAAGATGATCAAGAAGGAGCTAAAAAAAAGTGTAAACCACCCCTAAAACTGCATTTAAACAAAAAAAAAAAGAAGATCGCCACAGGAAAGAAAAGAGAGAAATGCATCTCAAATTCCAGATTACAGCAATAGTAAACAAAATAAAGTGAATAAGGAAGAAAATGCTAGGGGATCTGAGAAAACAGATGACTTTGACCAGAAAGTACCAATGCGGCATCCAAAACAGGGCAAACACCCCTCTTAAAGTCCCGATTTTTAGCGGAGGAAAAAGAGAGGCCACTTCGATTAAACCGAGTCCAACCAGTCTGCAAGAACAGCCCCCAAACGAAAGGCATCAAGAAACCATAGGAAGGGAAAATGGGACTTTTGGGAGAAGCAAGGGCAGGAGCTTTATCCACAATAACACCCAAATGCAGTACTAGAAGCAAAACACAACAAAAATATCAAGCAACAACCCAAGATGCCTCAGTACGACTGTATTGAATGCGGATTAAATGCTAAAATACCTCAAAGCTAGTAAGGTAGGACATCGAAATGCGGTACCAAAAACTAAAAGAAGGGGGAAAAGGGAGAGGATTTAGTACAGAACCTAAACCAATTTATTACACCAAATTCCGTGCTAAAAAATCATTCCAGATTGCTGCATCCAAGAAACGAAACGAGGCAAAAAGGAATGCAAGAATCAATCCAATCAAACCAAAATGGAGAGACAAGAAAGACATCAAACTGGTCTGAAATCAAGAAAAGGAAACCTCAGCCAACAACCGAAAGTAAACGCGTCAAGAACAGCAACCACCGAACAAAGAAAAGAAATAGAAAGAACCGCAACCGCAACTACCTGAATCTAAGCGGGCCAATCCAAACACAATGCAACGAACTGGAAAAGATTGATGGAAAGAAAAGGAAGAGGAAAGAAGGCATCGGAGGAGATGCTGCTCACGTTGCAATGATCGGGTTGGTGAGTTCGTTCGTGGACACGCAGTAGTGGCTGTCGGTGGGGTGGGGAGAACAAGACACAGGATACAAGAAGCCGGCCCTCCTCGAGCTAGGAGAAGAGATCGTGACCCGAAGCAAAGTGGAGAAAACTATTCGGAAGGAAAGAATCTGGACGGAGAGCTCGTGGAACGGGAGTAATTATGAGCAATTATTTGGAGGCTTCGGGGCGGCAATTACTTATCAAGCCATTACTTGTAAGAAAGGTGTTCGCTGTAATACGACCGTATCTGTAAATACTTGCCAATAAAAGGTGCTGTTGGGTAGTCTTCGGCTCTTCATCCTTATGAACAGTTATGGGGTGGATTTTTTTTCCTGACTTATAGTTTAAATATTTGAATTCAGCCTATTCGTGAGACATAGTATATAGAGAGAAATAGTCGTATGTGATTTTGATCAGTATAGTTAAACTCAGTACATTTGTTACTATAATTTTCTATTAATTTTGTCTTAAAAATATACTGTTTAAAAGTTAATTACTGTAAACAGTACAAATATAAACCAACTTTAAACAAAAAAATACCCGGTCATGACATTGTATTATATACACAAAATAGATAGGTTAATAAAGAAGACTTGGCTCCCAAGATTGACCATGTTTTTTAAGCTTACGGAAGAGTTTTGACTGAGTGATGATTTTTTTTCTGTGTTCTTTAGGATGGCGATAGATAGCACAGATATCAATGCAAACATTAGATACAGTTTTAGACTTAAAGAGACCATTTAGGCTCTGATCAACTCGGTTTCGACTTCTGGCTTCTGGCTTATTTTTCACTATTCATAAGTTTCGTCTTTTTCTGAACTTTTGACTTTTTGTTGAGTTTTTTTGCCGGTTCTTTTTTCCCCGTATTTGTTTGTATTATACGTAATGGGCTAACATTTTTTTATTTTTAAATTTTTTTAAATTTAATTATGCTAAATAAGGCTCACACCATTCTGATTTTTTTCACCAAATACACATGTTTTCAACTATAAGCCACGAGCTTTTCAGCCGAACCGATCACCACCTTAAAATCCGCTTCAAAAAGTATTCCATTTATTTCTATTTTAGAAGAAGCTAAAAGCCAATAATTCAAAAGAGCCGGTAATTAATCGCTTGGTTAACAACGCTGCCCGTAATACACACTTTTTTGTTTTCTGGAGGCCGCTTTTGTTTTTTAATATTCGTAATAGTACGCACTGAAGGAGGCACGAGTACTTTTATGTTTGGGTTTTCTTTTTCCTCTCTTATTTGTTTGTGTTGTTTTTACAGTGTTGGATAGTGTTTGGCTGTTTATTTATTTATTTATGCTTGGAGGCAGGATAGTCTTGATACTTTAATAAGTGCGCTAACTTCTCCATCGTTGAGTTGGTGCTTAAGTGATGATGTGATAAAGGTGTAGTAGAACAGGGATCTTAGCGCAGGTTTTTTTCGGGATTTTGGCTTTTTTTTTCTTTATAGGTGATTTATTTTGTGTTAATCAGTGGTTTTTTGTGTAATTAAATTTTAAAAATTAAAATAGAAAAAACAGATTATCCCATTATGAACAATGCAAAGGAACACGAAAAAAAGAAAAGACAAAAAAACAAAAAATCTAAAAACTGAAAAAAAGACGAAAGTAAGGAATAGTGAACTAGAAACTAAAAACCAGAAGATGAAGCCGAAACAACCACCGACTCCTCTCTCTTTTTAAAAAAAATGAAAAATGATTTGGCAAACTCGTTAGAAAGGCCATAACTAGGAAATTTTCCTCATTAAAATAGCAAATGTGCATAAATTGGAAAACATATTTAATGTGAGCGCCACAAATAGGGTCTGAGATGACATATCAGTTATACATCGATTTTACTTTCTAACTTGCATGCTCTTTAGCGTAAGCATGCACTTTGTCCTGTGAGAACTTGCAAACACCACCATATCTTTACTATTATAAAAATGTGAGTTGGTGGTCGTCGGTCCATTCTCCCTCCTCTCTTCGCAGTCGTCCGATCAAAGATCAGCTGTCCAGATCCGCATGTAGGTAGTTCTTTCGCTCGTAGAAAAGGTCCGACCGACGCATGGACCGCGCCTCCTCTTCTCTTCCCCGCATCCTCCGCCTCCCGCAACCACTCCACCTCCCACAACCACCACCTCTTTCTCTCCCCCGAACCCTCGTGTCACGCCTCCTCCTTAGTGCTGCCACCGATTCCTTCCCCCCGTACGGCCACTATGCTTGCGAGACAAGGCTGGAGAATGAGCTTATACCTAGATTCCTTATGTGTGCAAGTCTTCAGAGCTAAATATTTTTCTCATTCTAACATTGTCCAATCTAAATCTAAAGAGGGTATGTCTTATGCTTGGAGAAGTATCCTGAAGGGTATCAAATTACTGAAATAGGGAGTTATTTGGAGGATTGGTGATGGCTCTAAGGTATATATTTGGGATGAGCCCTAGTTACCTAGAGAGAGCTCCAGACAAGTTTTTTCGGTGAGGGGAAATAATTGGATTTACAGAGTAGATGAACTAATAGACCCTATCACTGGGCAATGGGATAGTATACTTCTAAACCAAACCTTCTGTAATGAAGAAGCTAAGATTATACAAAAACAAATTCCTTTGCAGGATAATATGGAGGATCAGTTGGCTTGGTTATATGATAAGAAGGGACTTTTTTTTATGTGAAATCGGCATATAGACTTTTTATGCTGTCCAAGATAGAAAAGATGGCCAGGTAGGGAAATCTGAAGCTATTCATTCTAATTTTAAATGGAATTACATTTGGGGTAAGAGAATTTGTAACAATGCCAAGCACTTATTGTAGAGATTTGCACATAATTGCTTGCAATTACACATGAATGTTAAACGAAGAGGTGTAAACCTAGAGACTATTTGTCCAATGAGTTTTTAGGCTGGATGAGAATGGTGGGCATCTATTTTTCAAATGCAAAGCTATCAGGCGGTGTTGGAGATTGATGATGATTGAGGATATTAGGCTGCTACTTACAGGGTGTTCCTCAGCGCAATATGTTATTTACACTATTAGTAAAATGTCAGAAGAAGTGCACATAAAAGTTATTTTTCTACTATGGCGTTGGTGGTTTGCTCACAATAAGGTGGTATCTGGAGAGCAACCAGTCTCAATTTGGGAGGTTGTCCATTCGGTTTATAGCGGCTTGCAATCTGTCCAGAGAATGATTAAACATGACATGCCAGGGAAGAAAATGATAAGAGGAGTCTGGAGACCACCAACTGAAGGAAATTTAAAGATTAATACCAATGGATCCTTTTGGCTTGAGAGCGGCAAAGGAGGGCGCGGTGCTCAAGAATTTGGCAGGGGAAGTCCTTATGGCTGCAGTTGGAAATCTGCAAAATCTCCAGGATGCTCTTCAATCGGAGGCTATGGCGGCAGTGAATGCGATGGAACTGTTTACAACATGGGCATTCGTCGCATCATTCTTGAAAGTGATGCTCAGAACCTTTGTTCTTCTCTTGATCAGGATGAAGATGATAATGGAGTTAACGCTATAATAATTAGGGAGGCCAAACAACTAATAGCTCTTGGCTTTGATGTAGTAGATGTGAGGTTTTGCTCTAGAAATTGCAATGTATTGGCGCATGTGTTAGAGTGATCTCAGGGCTTTGGCCCAACGGCCAAAGCCCACCCCTTGACTGCGCCCTGATCGGGGGCGCCCAGCCCGTTTGGCTAGTGGGCCCCTGTCGCCAGCGCCATATAAACAGAGGTGGGGGCCGGGCGGCACGCATCACGAGGTTGACCGCGCCGCCGTCACCCCACCGACAAACCCTAGACCCGATCTGTAAGAAGGGGCGCTGAAGCGACGGGAAGTACCACCGCCGTTCAACGCCGCCACCAGGGAGGTCGCCGCCGTGCGGGACACGCTGCCGCCAAGGAATCCCGCACTTCTTCCCCGACCGTCGCTGCCCGTGCGCAGACTCCACCGAGCGAACCCGCCATGGCCAACTCCTCCTCCGCGTCCGAAGGTCGGTACCTCTCTCTTCCTCTCGGTTTTACCTCAAGAACACGAACCCTAAAAGAACCCCTCTAGATCTAACCTAGGAGATCCTAAACCTACACCTAACAATGGTATCAGAGCCATCTAGGTTTAGATCTAGACGGAGGAAAAAGAAAAGAAAGAAAAGAGGGGAACGAAGAACCCTAACCCTAACCCGGACCCTAACCCTAGAAAAGAAAAGACCGGACTTACCGGGCCGCCGTCGTAAATGCGTTGGCGTGCGGGAGATCGGCCGAGCCTTGGCTCGCCGCGCCACGCGTGCGCCAACGCCGGCGACGCGGACAGATCCGGCGCCGCGCTGAGAGGGGCACCGACACGGGCCGCTGACGGCGGCGCGCTCCTCTCGGGGAGCGCGCGCGCGGCGAGAGGGCTCGCGCGGCGCCGCTCTGCTCCTTCTCCGCGGCCGGGCGAGGTCGCCGCCGCCGCCACGCCGCTGGGCACGAGGCGAGAAAGGGGAGAGGAGAGAAGTGAGGCTAGGGTTTCGGGCGTCGCCGCGGCGCGTTTTGTTCCGCCGAGAACGCCGCCACCGTCGGATGCGACGGACGGTGAAAGCAGCGTCGAGCGCCGCGGCGAAGTTTCGCCAGCGGGCGAGAATTCCGCCAGCCCAGGTTGCGGCCGGCGCGCGGCGACGCGGCGTCGCGTAGCGTAGGCGCGTGAGGGCGCGAGAGAGGCCGGCCGAGCAGCCGCCGAGGCGAAGCGCCGCGAGTGCGCCGTGGCGAACGTGTCCACGCGAGGTCTGCGCGAGGAGCCGGCCGAGAGGGCGCCGCGCGCGCGCAGCGTGGCGCGCGGCGAGTGGGCGCGGCCGCGGGAACGGGCCAAATGGCGGTTTGAACAAGAAAATCCGATTTTTGGATTTAAATGTTTTTCAGAAGTATTTTATGATGAATTTGATTGAAATTTGATCCAAAATTTCTGGAAATTTTGGCACCAACGTGTTAATTTTTTCCAGAGATTAAAAGTGTACAGTAATAATGCTTCTGGATATTGAATTATTTTTTAATTACGCTTTCATTGCAAAAGTTAATGTTAATTGATTTTCATTATTAAATTCGAACCAACGGGAGAATTTAATTTTGGAAAAATAGATATAAATCCCAGATAATTATGATATTGTTATTTTCTGACCAACGTTGATAATAACAATATTATAAATTTTTAATTGATGATTCTATGCATTATTTCTATTTCTGCCCAACGGTGATGTAGATTTAATGTATAGATAAAATTGATTTAAATTGTATGTCGTATTTTTGACCAACGTTGGAAATAAGGCATATAATTTTGATGTTACGTTCTCACTGTATTTGAAATATTTTTCAGGAGGATACAACTTGATGAGTTGTATTAGAGAAATCCCCACTCTCAAAGGTGATAATTATGGAGAGTGGAAGAAAAAGATAGACTTAGCGTTTATCTTAGCTGAGGTGGACTGGGTCCTCACTACAGCACGTCCCACTGAGCCTTTGGCGCCAGTGAGGGAACAGAATGAGGATGGCACTGCATGGCGAGAAAAGACAGAGGGATCATGCTCCTCACGGATGTCTTATGACCTTGATCATAAGAATGGACCACACCAACAAGAAATGTATGGCTGTGATAAAGAACACAATTGAGCCTGCGATTCTAGGCTCAATTGCAGAGTGTGACACTCACATCGAATACCTTGATAAAATAAAGAGTCGGTTCACGGCTCTTCAAAGACTTATGCTACACACTGATTAAGCGGTAAATGTAAAGGTATTCGGCAAAGGACAATGGCATAAGAGAGCACATTCTTAGAATGAGCAACTTGGCATCTAAACTTAAACCGATGGATTTGGCTCTTAAGGATGAGTTCCTTATTCATTTGGTTTTGCTTCTTTGCCAAAAGAGTTTGACACTTTTGTTGTCAACTATAATATGCAGACAGAAATGGGACATGGAAAAGTGCATAGCTATGTGCGTGCAAGAGAAGGAAAGAATCAAATCCTCACATGGTGGTTCTATCAACTATGTGAAGGATAACAAGAAAAAGAATTACAACAAGAACCCCTTCTCAAAGAACAAGGGCAAAGCCTCTGTACATCGACCTCAACAGAATAAATTTGTCAGAGACAAAGACCGGTGTCTTCATCAGCAAGAAGACAGGACACTACAAGAAGAACTGTCCTGATTATTTAAAGATGATAATGGCAAAGAAAGGTGAGAACATTATTACCTTTATTAATGAATGCCTGTATGTGAAATATTCGAAATCCACTTGGTGGATTGACTCAGGAGCAACTGTTCATGTTGCTAATTCATTACAGGGATTCCGTTCGACGAGGACTACGTAAAGAAAAGAAAGATGCATTAAAGTTGCAAATGGAGTCGAAGTTGAAGTTGAAGCCGTTGGCGATCTTTCATTAGAATTAGCTAATGGCTCCACTCTTTTACTTAGAGATGTCCTTTTTGTACCCTCTTTACAGAGGAATCGATTAGTGTGTCAAATTTGGACAAAGATGGTTATGATTGCAATTTTGGAAATGGCAAATGCGAAATAATGTTTAATAAAGAATGTGTTGGTATTGCCATATTACGAATGAGCTTTATTTGTTATCATTGTGTGATGATGTGAATGTCGATGCGATAATGAGAACGCTATGCGTAGAAAGTGATTGAATCTCGTCTCACGAATGTAAACAGAAACGAAAGAGAACTCTAGATGAGTCGTCGAAATTATGGCAATCGTCGTTTAGGCCATATTTCGAGGGGAGAATAGAAAGACTAGTAAAGAATGATATTCTTCCTCCATTAGAGTTCTCGGACTTAGAACAATGCAGAATGCATCAAAGGAAAATATGTAAAGAAAATTAAAAAGACGCTAAAAGAAGCACAGAGTTCTACAAATTATTCACACAGATATTTGTGGTCCTTTTCCGTGAAAAGTGTGGATGGATATGACTGCTCATAACATTCACGGATGATTACTCCCGTTATGGATATATTTATCCAATCAAAGAAAGAAATGAAGTCTTGGATAAATTCAGATATTTAAGGCTGAAATTGAAAACCAACACGATTTAAAGATTAAGATAGTCCGATCCGATCGTGGGGAGTACTACGATCGACATACCCCATATGGACAAGTTCTGGACCTTTGCAAGGTTTTACAGAAAATGGCATAGTGGCCCAAGATTCTATGCCAAGCGAACCTCAAAAAATGGAGTAGTGAAAGACGCAACTGCACTCGATGGATATGGTGCAAAGCATGATGAGCTATTCCACACCGCCATTGAGTTTATGGATGGAGGCGTTGAAAACCGCCATTCATATTCTCAACAGAGTGCCTAGTAAGTCGGTGCCCAAAACACCGCATTTGAGTTGTGGACAGGAAGAGTTCCTCACTAAACCACTTACGTGTGTGGGGAGTCCTGCTGAGGCTAAAGTATTTAACCCAAACCTTGGGAAGCTTGATCCCAAAACAGTAAGTTGCCATTTCATTGGCTACCCTGAAAAGTCAAAAGGTTTTCGTTTCTACTGTCCAAACAGATATACAAAGTTTGTAGAAACGAGACACGCTGTCTTCTTAGAGAATGAGATGATGAGGGGGAGCATGGTATCTCGAGAGATTGACCTTGAAGAGAAGCGGGTGTATGCGCCCACTCCGATGATTCAAGAGCCATTCTTCACACTACCTGTTGTCGCTGCACCGACGGTGCAAGATACTGTGGTGCCAGCACCTGTTATTGTTCCTCCTGTGGCAACAATGAATAAGAATGAGGAACCTGTTCTTCAGGATCCTATAGAACCTATTGCCACAGATGAGGGGGAGCAACAGCAGCCTCAAACAGAAAATGTATCAATTGAGGAGGCCCCGAGGAGGTCTCAAAGAGTAAGAAGATCAGCTATTTCTGATGATTATCAGATTTATCATACAGAGGAATTTCAAATGGAGGATGATCCCACCTCATTTGAAGAAGCCATGAGAAGCGAAAATTCCTCAAAATGGCTTGAGGCCATGGAAGAGGAAATGAGGTCCATGAAGACTAATAAAGTCCGGGACTTGGAAATTATTCCTAAAGGAGCCAAAACAGAGGGTCAGTAAATGGGTCTACAAGACAAAGCTCGACTCCCAAGGGAATATAGAAAGATACAAAGCGCGACTTGTGGCAAAAGGCTTTACGCAAAGAGAAGGGATTGATTACAATGAGACATTTTCTCCAGTCTCATGTAAAGATTCTTCGTAATCATAATGGCATTAGTAGCACATTATGATTTAGAGTTACATCGATGGATGTAAAGACGGCATTTCTTAATGGGGATTTGGAGGAAAATGTTTACATGGCACAACCGAAAGGTTTTGTCGTGGAAGGAAATGAAAGAATGGGATGCCGCTAAAGAAATCGATTTATGGGTTAAAGCAAGCTTCAAGACAGTGGTACTTGAAGTTTGACAAGACAATAAGAAAATTTGGGTTTAAAGAGAATGTTGAGGACAACCGTGTTTATGCAAAGTTTAAAGATGAGAAGTTTATCTTCCTAATCTCAGTATGTGGATGATATCCTACTAGCTAGTAGTGATGTTAGTCACATCGGAAACAAAGAAGTTTTTGTCCTCAAACTTGATATGAAAGATCTTGGTGAAGCTTCATTCGTTCTAGGATCAAATTCACCGAGATAGAAACAAAGAGGTATTGGGACTGTCACAAAAGGCATACATAGAGAAAGTCTTAAAGAAATTTGGTATGCATAAAAGTAGTCCTTCACCTGCACCTATAGTCAAGGGCGATGATATGGGGATTTTCAATGCCCCAGACCAGATGAGATCGATCAAATGAAAGCGGTTCCATATGCTTCAGTGTCGGAAGCTTACAAGATGCTCAAGTGTGCACACGCCCGACTTAGCATTTGTTACGGGTTATTTGGCGATTCGAGCAATCTCGAATAGAACATTGAAATTGATAAAGAAAGTCTTGCGTTATTTGCAAGGAACAAAAGGCCTCATGATGACATACGTAAGATCGGACTCACTCCATATAGTGGGGTATACTGATTCGATTTTGCGGAGATGATAGAAAGTCTACATCCGGATATGTGTTCACTCGCTAAAGGAGCTATATCGTGGAAAAGCTCAAAACAAACCGTCACTACATCGCCCACAATGTATGCCGAGTTTGTAGCATGTTATGAGGCTACGGGCGGGTGAACTGCTAAAGAAGTTCATACCCGGTTTAAAAGTGGTTGACGACATCAATAGACCACTTAAGTTGTACTGCGATAATGAACCCGCAGTAACGTATGCCCACAACAATAAGTCAAGTGGTGCTGCCAAACACATTGACATAAAGTACTATGTTGTGAATGATAAAGTTCGGGATCAAATTATAAGTCTTGAGCACATAAGTACCGCAAAGATGTTAGCGGATCCGCTTACTAAAGGCTTACCACCCAACGTGTTCAGAGAACATGTAGCCGGCATGGGTTTAAGGGAAAGCTTATGATTCCTGGACTAAAAAGATGGCCCAAAAGCTTAAAGTAACTATTTCAGAATAGAGAGGTGTATTGTAGCTGTTGAATCTATCGGCGATTGACCGTGACGATGAGACATGTTCTATACACCAATCTGTGATGGAATGTGTAAAGTCAAAAGTAATTAAAGGATAAAGTATAGTTTGAGATCAAGGGGGAGAATGTTAGAGTGATCTCAGGGCTTTGGCCCAACGGCCAAAGCCCACCCTTGATCAGCGCTCGATCGGGGCGCCACCGCTTGGTGGTGGGCCTGTCGCCGCGCCATATAAACAGAGGTGGGGTCGGGCGGCGCATCACGAGGTTGACCGCGCCGCCGTCACCCCACCGACAAACCCTAGACCCGATCTGTAAGAGGGGGCGCTGAAGCGACGGGAAGTACCACCGCCGTTCAACGCCGCCACCAGGGAGGTCGCCGCCGTGCGGGACACGCTGCCGCCAAGGAATCGCGCACTTCTTCCCCGACCGTCGCTGCCCGTGCGCAGACTCCACCGAGCGAACCCGCCATGGCGAACTCCTCCTCCGCGTCCGAAGGTCGGTACCTCTCTCTTCCTCTCGGTTTTACCTCAAGAACACGAACCCTAAAAGAACCCCTCTAGATCTAACCTAGGAGATCCTAAACCTACACCTAACAGCATGAACTTGCTAAGTTCGGCGTGGACTTGGAATCTTCAGTCCATGTGTGTGGCTTGAAGATTTCCTAGAGTTTGTATCTTGTGTGGTAGTTAGTGATTTATCTAACTTGGCACATTAATGGATCAAGTTCCATTTAAAAAAGTAAGGTTCTTTCTCGAACGCCTAGGCAACTAAAGGACAAGCATGTACTTACATAGTAGCTAGAAGTTGCCATGGTTATGACTTATGACTTCCTCTGAATAAACAATATGATGATTTTTCTATCGTTATTTCAAAGCGATTTATCGAGACAGTCTTTTCGAATCGACTGATCGGCTTATCAATATTTGGTTTATTTGTATAAGCATTTTGTGCTAGGGCTAAAAGCTATTACTGGCAGCTGAAAAGAGCGGAAGTTGGGTTCGACTAGTTCTTAACCCAACCCGCATGTGGACGGTTTTGGTCGGTTTGGTGCTCCGACGGTTGGAGGTGATGTTGGTGGGTTGGTTTGGGTTGGGTAAATGGTTTACAAGGGTTGTGTGGCTCTAAGGGTGAAAACGGATTAGATAATTTCCAATTGATCCAGACAACTTTCAAATGCAGATCCTGTCGGCTTGGATATTTGTCAGATAGATCAGATCGGAAACAAATACATATTTCTATCGGATATGAATACGAATTTGGTAGCTCACTATTCGTCGAATACAGATTCGGATTATCCAGATATTGAAGGGTCAAATATCCACAGCCTACGTCCTCTATTTTAGCCCAGTCCATTTATATGTCAATTTAGTAGCCAATCATACATTAACATATATATCATACCCGGGTTAGAGAAGGAACATTTACCTATACAAAGAATTCATAAATATTCTTCTTGAATGTTTAGATCACATAAACTAGTTATGTTTTTTATTCATTTTGTGCGTACAATTTAAAGGTTTTCATATTTCGAGAATATTCGTGACCATATTCGATTCGATTCATATTTGTTCCGTATTTATATTCGACATTATTTGTATTTGTATTCATATCCAGTATATCCGTATTCATATCCGTATCTAAGAAAAAATATGAAAAAAATATGACAGAGACATTATCCGGCCTATCCATTTTCACCCCTATGTGGCTCAAAATAAATACACAATGGAGGGGTTTGGTTCACGTTATACAGAATATAGATCTTGTATGTCTTTACGTATAAGAATTGAAATATTTGCGTTGAATGTAACACATGTACAACTAGTTCATATGCTACAAACTCAGGCCGTTTCACATACACGATTCATGATTCTTGCCTAAAAACGTAAACACAGCCGTCGATAATTTTTGAAAGATCACTGTCGTCGACCATTAAACAGTAATATTAGCTAGGAGTAAGTAGCATTTCTTCCTAGCAAAGCTATAGTTAAGAGTTTTTGTCGTCTAATCAAACATTTGTGCATGTCTGAATGCAAGAATAATAGCTAGGGTGAGAAACGGTAACAAATAATCCGTTTTACCGATATTCGTATCTGACAAAACGTGAATGTGGTAAGCAAAATCCGTATTCGAAAATATTCGTATTCATATTTGAAAATATTCGTATCCGTATTTGAGAATATTCATATTCGCATTTGTATTCGAGAATATCTATTTGATCCGTTTCCGGAACCGGGAAAACCCAGACGGATTTTGTGATTTGAAATTTGGATTTGGGTAGTTTGAAACTGGTAATCGGTTAAAAACCGGTGAAAAACTAGTAAAACCGTTAGGAATTTGTTCTACCAAAATTTATTATAAAAGTTATAGAAGAATATTCGTATTCGATCGAATTAAGTACATATTTAATTCGAATTCATATCCTGTTACGATTCGTATTCGTATATGAGAATATTCAATCATATACGGTCCGTTTCCGTTCCTCATAATAGCAGCGCCTGAATTGGCCACAAACTTTTAAGAACCTTAGCATCTAGATACTGTAACTCTTGCATTGCATATGATTCTTATTGGTCGTCATATTGGTAACACATCATCATACATCATACATCTATTATAGCCGAAGGAATCCGGCTCTTCTCAGCGATGCCGTACGTTTCGGACGCTCTTCGCCGCTCGACGCGTGGCGAGCCCGCGAGCGGATGTTGCCTTCGCCTTTTCGTTCTCGCCGTCCGCTCGTGTTTCAGTCACCATCTCGTCCGTCTGTTGTGCATCCCGTGTGCTCCTTGCCTCCTGATCAGCACGGGTCATGCCCCGCACACTGGCGCAGCCCTCGTTTTCCTCGCGTCCTTGATCGCCGAGCGCCCCAGCCTGCCATGCATCGCCGCGTGCCATCGGTTGTTCGATGCCTGTTCCCACGTCGCACGGGGCAGCCCTCCCGTTCAGCCCCCCCTTTGGAGTCCCTACTCCGCCAACTTCCTCCTTGCATTGTTGCTACCTGCCTGAGCTCTTACTCTGCCTCGCACTCCTGCGTATTGCTCTTTGTTTCGCTGCGTCTACATTCCTGCTCTGCATGGCTGTTTTTGGGGTGCTCTTTTGCCATCTCGAGGTTCGGTGTCGTTACGTTACGTTTGGTTCATCTTGCCGTGTACATTGCCGTTCTCTTCGTTGTTTCTGACGCTTTGTTCGCCTGATTAAGGTGCACCCTACGACTGCCTGTCGGTCGCTGTTCCTGCTGACTTTGGCCTCCGTCCGTCGTCCTGCCTCATCACGGCCGCACGGAGCCTTCGTACACCCCCCTCCCCCCGGGTTCATCTCTTCGACTGAGGTTAGATTGCTTCTCGCTTCTAGTACCGTTAGCAAATCGAGTGCTCATTTTTATTTAGACATGCACCGTTGCGTCACCACATGTTTGCTGCTACGCGTGCGAATGGCTTACGGTGCTTAGAACGGTTCGATCGTTGGCCCTCTTAGCGCGAAGTCAGGTTGTTATTGTGTATGGTTGCCGTACTAGAACGCCTGGTCGTTTGGTTACTTCTTGCCGCACGCTTGTTGTGCTTAGTTCCGCACGTTTGTCGCTGCCCATGCGGGTAGCTTGCGATGCTTACAGTGATTGGGTTGTTTGTCCCATGAACGCCGATGCAAGGGCCTGTTGGGTACAGCTCTGCTCCCAGCTTCTCTGTTGAATCTTGTGGAGCTGTGCCAAACAACCTGCTTCTCAAAATTAACTGATTCTGCTTCTTGTGTGGAGCAGGATCCAAAATGAACTAACCAGGAGAGGCTGGGTTGAGGTGGATTCTCGTGGGAAGCTATCCAACCTAAATCCAACCTACCCATTGAAGTTCATATAATTTACCCGCAAATGCCACCCATATAAAAACCGAAACCCTCCCGCCTCCGCTTCGCCCCACCCCTATCCCTCGCCCCGCCGCCTCCTCCTTCCCCTCTCGCGCCGGCTCCTTCCTCTCACGCCCCGCCTCCCTCCTCTCGCCCCGCCGCCTCCTGCCTTCCCCTCCCGCGCCCCGCTGCCTCCCTCCTCTCACCCCGCTGCCTCCCTCCCGCCTCCTCCCTTCCCCTCCCATGCCCCGCCGCCTCCCTCCTCTCGCCCCGCTGCCTCCTCCCGCCTCCTCCTTCCCCTCGCGCCCGCCGCCTCCCTCCCGCCTCCTCCCTCCCCCGCCCGCCCTGCCGCCTCCCTCCCGCCTCCTCTCTTCCCCTCCCGCGCCCCGCCGCCTCCCTCCTCTCGCCCCACCGCCGCCCTCCTTCCGCCCCTTTGGTCCAGATCTCCTCCGACGCCCTCCTTCCGCCCTCCAGATCTCCTCCGACGCCACCTCCTTCCGCCCCTCCGGTCCCCAGCACAGCCACCGCCGCCTCCTTCCGCTCTTTGCTCAAACTATTTGCTCAATGTGTATGTGTATGATTTGCTCAACATTTGCTCAATGTGAATGTGTATGATTTGCTCAACATTTGCTCAATGTTGTATATCTGTGGGCTTATATATAACAAGTTCTTCTCGCCCATTCCATATATTTGGCAAATCTGCATATGAATGTCGGGAAAAAACTCGCAGTAGTTCATTATTCTTTGAGTGGGGTTCTAGTTACATGCACCAGTGTGTTTTTGGTAGTTACATGCACCAGTTGTAAGCTAAATTATTTATGCATGTTGGGATCAATAGCAATAGCAAGTCTGAGCTTATGTTAGTGATTTTAGCAGGTGTACTCTTGTGCGTAATACAGTAGAATTGCTATGCTTTATGTATGAGTAGAAATGGCATAATACATGTTAAGATCATATAGATGTTTTGCATTGCTTACTGATTTTATCGTTATCTCCTGCACAACTGCTATAGAGATCTAAATATTACATGTTACATATTGTGATTTAAATTTGTTGTATTTGTATTTGGCTTAATCTTCCCCAGCTATGAATTTCGTTTGACTTGTTATCTTCAGTCATGACACATTTGCGTCGGTTGAGGAGGGGAACTAGCAATAGGGAGGCGACTCGACGGCGATTCCTCGGCGGATTGTGCGGCAACGTCGGCGACTCGATGCGGCTACCTCGGCGACTTCCAGAACGATCACAGAAGGCTAACGCAGAACAAGAATGACCGTCCGGGAGGAATTGGCTAAACTGATCATAATTTCAGAGATATTTGTGCTGGAGCTATATTTATGTAAAGTCAAAACCACTGCATTGTGTACTTATCCTAAGATCTCAACCCTGACTGTACATTCTTGAGTTGATTCTTGTTAGAGCAAGGGCTTTCCTTGCCACATGTAATAAGTCTGATTGATAATAATAATGAGCATCATGTGGCCTGTGTTCTAAGTTCCGAAGCTCTGAATGTCTGAAAGTAGTTCATGAAATTCCTGCGGTTTTTCATTTCAGTCATTTTCTGATCATCACAGCAAAATTCCAAAATCCCTTTGTGTCGCACTCAAATCATGAAAGTATACAGCAATAGTATGTTCATTGCCTTAACTTCTGGATTTAATGCTTATCATTATTAAGAAAAAGAGATACTTAAGTATATGAGAAATCGAGTGGTTTATTTGCATATGCTCATCCGTAAACATTATTGTAAAGCTTTGCAACTTTCTTTTGTATGGAGTATGTCATCACTCAAACCTCTACATATTGCTGTATGATTCTGTGTAAATAATTTTCCTACTTTACCTTTGGAAAGAAATAGCAAAATCTCCCAATTATTTGCTAGGGGTAACATAGTCTATTTCCCTTAAATCTCTTCTTTTATGAATCTGGAGCCAACCCACTAGCCAAACGCTTTTCAGAGGTAGCTCCAGATTATCAGAGAAGTGGATTCTTATAGAATCTGGAGCAGAAGCTGAAAAATGAGAATCTAGAGCTCTGCCAAACAGGCCCTTAGTTATCAGATATGCTGGCGGTACTAGAATGCCTGCAAGTTTGTTTGTCTTGTTTGTACGCTGAAATAGGGTATCATAGTGTCTGAACACCAAGCCTCTTTGTTTTTAGATTATTTTTAGATACGTGCAAAATATATAATATATCATGTAAATCTATTAACATTTATTAATTCGAAAAGACATCGATAAGCTGTGTTCGTGTTCTACACGTGTGGAGCAGTTACGTGCGTGTTGCTGCCCCCTGCCGGAGCGCTTACCTGATTGTGTATGCTTTTACTTCGTTCTTTTTTTTGGCGATGAATATAGCTGCTGTTATCTCTATTTGAGTGCTCTATATTTCTTCCTGGATTGCGTGTGCTTCAGACCTACATCCTTGTTGGGTAAATGTTACTCCCAGGATTACATCCGGTTCTTTGATTGCATCATGCCGTTGCTTCCTTTAAACTACTCAGGCTTGTTGTGTGCCCGATTTGCTCTACACTGTGTCGTGTGATCCTTTTTTACCCTATGTGACTGAACATTTCGTGAGGTTAGTCCATCGTGTGATTCTTTTTTAGCCTATTCACCCTATGTGACTGAACATTTTGTTAGGTTATTGGTCCATTTAGTCAATTACAGTAGGCGCAGTTCTATAACAGTGCCTCATTTTTTGTGTTCGTCTGTGTTTCAGTGTGCCTCCTGAGTTTTGCCCTTCTTGTGCCGTTCCTGTATGCTCCTGACGTTGATATGTCTGTTTGTTATGCACCTGAAACAGTCATAGTTACAGCATTGAACGGCTGTAGTTATAGCACCTGCCCTGTTTGCCCGCCTTGCATATTTCCCTGTGTACGTGCTCTGTTTCGGATATATTCCAGGCCCATGCAACAAGAGTAGCTTTGTTGTTACCTCTCTTTGAGCGTCCTGTGCTTTTTCCCTGGATTCAACCTGTTCCAGCCATATAATCCCATTGGGTAAACGTTACTCTCAGGATTACATCCATCTTTTTTATTCCATCGTGTGATTACTTGTTCTAAACTGCTCACCCTATGTCCTGTATCCGATTTGTTCTACGTTGTGTCATGTGGTTGCTTTTGTTAGACTCTTCAGCCTATGTTGTGTATCCGATTTGTTCTACACTGTCTACTCACACACAAGTGTGTTACCATAGTTTGATACATGATCGTCTTTGCCTTCATATTACTGAATTTATATGGAAGATGCGCCTGTCACACAGCACAGTCGCCGTCGTTTGTATCGTGGTACGTGCAGACTATTGTTCGCTGCACTTTATATGTTTTCTTTTGTTGTTGTGGGACTATGTGGAAGTCACATTAATTGATTTTTGAATTAGAGTTTTTGTGGAGGTTGAATTTAGTTTTTAAGGATTTTGTAAAAGATCGTATTTTGTCTGATGACTTCATGGTTTACGAGTTAGTCTAGACTACGAGTACTGGAGTATTCAAAGTTTATGACTTTGTTGTCGGGCGGTCCGAATGGCCTTTTGTTGAGTAGTACGAAGAGCTAGTCCAAACGTACTCAGTAGTCGAGAGGTCTCGGTACTCGATGGTCATAGCTTACTGCCTGATCGGTGTTCAGTAGTCATAAGCCTTTGTGATCGGTAGTCGTAAACTGTTTGCGATTGGTAGTCGGCCTTCGTGATCGGTGGTTGTAACGATCTGTTGTGATGGTCGTAGGCTTCAGGGTAGGTACTTGTTGCTTTGAGTGCCTTATTTCTTGAGCACCTGAGTACTCGTGTCAGACCAGCCAGCGGTCTGATCGGCATGTGTTTGGTGGTCAGACTGAATTCTCTCGGTAGTCTGAGATTGTTCTCTGGAATTCTTGAAGTTTTGGTCATGATTTGACCTAGGTGTTGTTGCTAGTGTGCACATGGGTTTATTGTTTAGTCCTAAGTTTAGAATCAGTAATTTGAGTGCATACTTTTTGTATTGTGCATTGTATGAATGAATCGCGCAAATTGATGTCTTTGTGTATCGTGCGGTGCTACGTGACGGTTTGCTTATTGGTGTTGGTTGCAGGACTTTAGAGCTAGGTCATGGTGAGTTGTAGGAGGATCGGGACTAGGCACAGAGTGGTGCTGAGGTCCAGAACGGTTAGGGAGACGCTAAAGATGACTGAGGCTTACAGGGTGGTTGCAAGCCAGAACAACGAGGAATCGAAGCGAGAGCTACCAGTGATAAACATGATGGGCAACAACAAGGTGGATCGGGACTAGGCTCAAGGGGGATTTAAGGTCCAGACAGTCGAGGAAGCTAGGTGCTGTCATGTGTGAGAAGAGGCATGTGGTGTGCTAAGTGACTTGGGTCGTTTTCAACCGAGGACGGTTCGATGGGATCTGGACGCGTGAGAGGCTTGGTGGCAAGTCATTGAGATCACATGGAAGGTGGCAAAGCATGAATGATGCTTCATGGAAAAGGAAGCGGGAAACTTCGTGGAAGACGGTAGAGGGGCATTTTGGTAAATTGTCCAATATAAGAAAAATGGCGGTGTGTGAAACCGCGGCATTGACCTAAGTGGTTTAGGTCTTATATGTGCTGAAAATGTGAAGTGGATTGGATGTTGATTTACTAGTAGGTTAATGATTGTAAGTCGCTTTGAGAAACGTGCGTGAGAGAGTAAAACCCGATGTTAGGTGGGATTAACGGGTTATCCCCGGTTTGGCCTGATGGTTGGATCCATTAGGTTTTAATTCATGTTGTGAGACTATAAAAGGGGAGGGGAGGCAAAAGGTAAGGTTTGAGAAGGTTGGCTAAGCTTTTGGGTGGCTAGCTCTTCCCTCCCATGGGAGATAGTTTAGAGAGAGTGTGTGTGCTCTAAGCTTAGAGCTCTATTCTCTTGAGTGGAGTGGCTATAAAATGAATCATATCAAGTGTGCAATATATCAATTTGTGATCTACCTTTTGTGTATCTTTTGTCTGATTGAGTTTGCTCTAGTTTGAGTTGGTTTTTTCTCTCTTCTCTCAACCCCTTGTTGATCTCTTCCTGTTGATTGAGTTGCTTACGTTTCGGTTGGTTTGATCTCTCTTCTACTCCTCTCTTGATCTTGTTGTGCCAAGGACATGGATGAGATGGAGATAGCCTCTTGAAATCGATCTCCGATCATCTAGCCACTTCAATAGCAAGATTTTCAAGAAACTCTGTTTTTGCTCGTTCTTGGCCTAATCGGGTGGTTTCTTGATCCGAGAGTTTTTGGGTTGATTCCTTCAGTGATTTTGTTTGTTGGGACATGTGGGACGTGCTCAAAGCCATCTTGGCTATCTTCCACCCACGAGCAAGATCTGATCATCCATTTGGTTTTTAGTTCTCAGTTGGTGTGTGCTGCTTTAAATTGCAAAAAGGTCTCAAATTTACCATGGATTTTTTGATACAAGAATGGAATAGCTTTCTGAGGCCTTAAGAAACATGCATACAAAGTTTCACGGCTTTTAGTTTAGTCGATCGAAAGTTCTGTCAATTTTGGTTCTCGCGGTCGGTTGAAAACCCTATTCATATGAGAGATACGGTAGTACCATAGGCTGTGTAGTTGAGAGACCATGTGGTCGTGATCCCATGAGAGTGATGAGTAATTGACAAGGGTTTAGGTTAGTTGAATTTGGTTTGGGTGGTTTGGACCTTGACGTTGCGTGGTGCAATCGGGCTCGGTCGGACTTTTGGTCAAACTTGGTCTTTTGGGCTTAGGATGCATATTCTAATGTTTTGACAGGTTGGACTTCATATGTGGTAAGTGTGATGGTATTTACGCTTTCATGTATCGAGCGGTGCTATTTGACGTGTTTCTTGTCCGTGTGATCGCAGGCGCCGAGTTGGAGTCGTGGTGAGACACGGTGGACCGGACTAGGCGCAGGTGGCGCTGAGATCAGAACGGTCGGGATGTGTCGAAGACGACGTGGACTCGAGGTGGTTGCGAGGCGTGCGAGGCAAGGAGCGCGAAGCTTCCGGAAGGTGCGGGAGGGCGAATCGGGAAATTCGCAAGGCCGCACAAGCGGAGCGGGCTCCGTTGGGCGTAGCGGGCGTAACGGGCGAGACCGTTAGCCAAGTGCTATAAAAGGAGAGGAGGGGCTGCATGCCCACTTGAACACTTGAGGAGAATTAGGGTTTGCTAGAGTCAAAAGAGGCTTTAGAGTTTGTTTTGGCTTTAGACTTTAGTGGTTGGTGGAGGCAGAGTTGTGTTCTCTCTGTGTCCCCTTCGATGTCTTCTAGGTGGAGAGTCTGAGTGTTCATTCCATCTAAGCATTCATGGTTGAGGATTGAGAGATTGGAGAGGGTTTGAGAGTCATGTAATCCTTCATCTTGTTCTAATGTACATGCGTATCGGGACTCCTCTGTATTTCTTTTGTTTTGGAATGAGAATCTGAAGTTTTCTTCTGTTCGTGCTCTCTCTGTTCTTCGTTGCTCCATTTGGTTGATTTATGAGCTTTTTGTTTTTTTTGGTTCTTGCTTGTTGGGAAGGCCCAAAATGGGTTGCTCTATGATGGGTTAGTGCCACAAGATCATTTGATCGATTTCCCGAAGAGCAAACTTGGTTTAATTCTCAGATTTCAGTTTTGGCCTTCCTCTGTTCATGAACTCAGTTTCTAGGGTTTGGAGCTGCTCTTGATTCCCTTGTTGAGATGGCTTGAAATTTGGTATGGAGAGCAGAGGCTATTAATTAGCTACCCTCAAAATTTCATAGCCAAAGGATCAACGGTTGGGGAGTAGTTTGATTTTTGGCTCGGGTTGTGCAAAAATTCAGATTTTTACCTATAATATGAAATTCTTGCTTCTTGGTTTGACTCTCTTGTTTCTCAAGGTCCCCTTACTATTTAGTTTGTTGTAGTAAGGCCTTGGATCAAAAAGATTGAGAGCAAACCTTCTTTTTAGCCAAAAATGCGAAGTCTCAAAGTTCCAGCCTGAAAATCCTGTTTGCTGATTTTCTCGAGAGGTACTACCGCTCCTCGAGAGGTACTACCGCTCAGAGGTACTACCGCTCGGAGGTAGTACTACTCGTCCTAGCGGTACTACCGGTTATGTTCGGACCAGTCTGATCGGCATGGAAGAAACGTTCGGACAAGTCCGATCGTCGTGCGGTACTACCGCTCAGAGGTACTACCGCTCCTGAAGAGGTACTACCGCTCAGAGGTACTACCGCTCGGGTACTACCGCTCGTCTCGTGGTACTACCGCTGCGATCGACTTTCTCGATTTTATTTTTCTTGACCGCTTCGCTTGGATCTGGTTTTTCCTTGTCTCTGTGATTTCCAGTGAAGACTTATTTTCTATCTTCATAGCTCCCATAGCTATTGGAGAAGAAGCTTAAGTAAGGATACTTGTTGGGAGCGATTTTTAAAGATCGACATTCACCCCCCCTGTGTCGCCATTTCGGTCCTACAATTGGTATCAGAGCCGGTTAGCTCTAATCAATAGATCTTGACCGGTCTCAAGAGCCATGGCGACGGACAAGTACTCGACCAAGCCGCTGCTGATGGCATGGATTACCCTTCGGAAGAGCCGAATGGAGACATACATCCGTGCTTAGGGTATGCCATCTGGCGCAAGGTCAAGGTCCGGTTTGCTGTTCCTGCCGATGAGAACATCAATGTCAATAACATGACTGATGTTGAGGCAAACGCTAAGGCAAGAAACATCATTATCCAGGGCCTGAGTCGTAGCGAGTTTGACCGCATCTCTCATCTTTCGTCTACCTTCGATATTTGGGAGACCCTCGATGCTTACCATGAGGGCACCACCCAAATAAAGACGGTGCGATAGGACCAGTTCAAGCGTGAGTACAACAAGTTCGAAATGCACGCTGGCGAGTCCTTAGATGAGTGCTTTGCACGTTTTCACAAAATCTTGAGCAACCTCCGAGCGGTCGGTCTCACATACCCTGACTCGGACAACGCTCGTCAGATGCTCGCTGCACTCGATCTTCGTGTTTGGGAGATGAAAGTGACCACCATCAAAGACACGACAGACCTCTCGACCCTGACTCTTGACGCGCTGTACTCGCGCCTCAAGACTCACGAGATTGATGTTGTCTCTCGTCGGTCGAAGTCACAGTCGATGGCTTTGGTCACTGATCCCAGTTCTGCTTCTGGTCTCTCTTCTGATTCTTCGTGCGGTTTTTCCCTTGCTGCTCTCTGTGACATAACTAATGATCAGTTAGAGCAGCTTGCGGATGATCCGCTGGCCCTCCTAGCCCGAAGGTTTTCACATGCCTACAAGGGTAGGAGAGACAGAAAGAGAGGAGGACCCGTGATTTGCTTCGAGTGTGGTGGCCCCAACCACATTCGGCAACCGCCCAAGCGGAGAAGGGCAAGAACGACTACGGTAGTTCGGGCAAGATCGACTACACCGACAAGAACCGCAACAAGAAGCCTCCAGCTCCGACGCCGGGAAAGAAGAAGTTCCGCAACTTCGGGAAGGCCAAGAAGCTCTTCCACCGCGTCCTCACCGCGTTCGACGACCTCGACCTCAGCGAGGTGGAGCGATGGAGCAACGACGACGGGACGGGTGACCAAGATCCCAAGGATGGCGGCGACGACTTCTCCAGCATGTGCTTCATGGCCCTTGAGGGCGAGATCAGTGACAGCGAGCTCTACTCTGACTCAGACGTGGTATGTCCCTCCTATGACCAACTCAATGAAGCTTTCCTTAAGCTAGGAGGATTCCATGCTAGAGCTAAGGCTAGGTGTGCTGAGTTAGAGAAGGAGATAGATAGATTATCACTAGAGATTATTGCTCTTACATCTGCTCCCTCTAGTGATGATTGTGATATATGCTCTGCATTGCTGGTTGATATGGAGAAATTAAGGATCTCGCATGATAGTGTGTCCTCTGAGCTCGATATGGTTAAGGTGGAGAATGTTATTTTGCTTGCTGAGCTTGAGATGAGTAGAGTAGCGCCTATTTCATCTACTGTTGTTGAGACCATTTCTTCCACCTCATGTGAGGATAAGGACATTGCTGCTAGAGGACCTTATACCATGCACCTTGATCTGCTTGAATCATGTAAAAACTGCAATAACTTGAAGTTGAATCTAAAGAAGGCAGATCATAAAATTTCTGAGTTGTATGCTTGGCTTTGTGAGCCAGTTGCTTCATGTTCAAACTGTCCTAAACTGACTGCTGAACTTGAATCTGTTTCCAAACAGTTTCAAGAATTAGTTGATGACAACAATAGACTGGCTCAATCTGCTTCTAAGGACCCTGTTAGCTCACCATGCTTTAATTGTAACAAACTAAAATCTGACCTGATTACATTAGAAGAAAAATGTGTGAAGCTAACTAAGGACCTACTAGAGAAGCCATCAACTCATTGTGATGTGATTGTTGTGGAGGGGGAGAAGCCCCAGGGTAAGGTTGAGACGCTTAGCAACGTGAACCAACATGCTAGCAGTAGGACTGTCCCTTCAGTGTCGGCTGTGCGTGCACAAGCCAGTCTTCCCTCTGCTATTGGTTCTTCATCTACTCCCTTACCTCCTGCTGTTCCCTCTTCCCTTTGCTCCTCTTGCACCTCTCTCTTTCGGGAGTGTCAGTACCTTATGAACACTCTCGAGAGATTTGTAGGCGGCAAGAAGAAGCTTAATCTTATTCTAGACCAATCCAAGATTTGCAAATTCAATCAAGGTCTAGGATATGATTTCTATGAGGATATGAGGAAGCATCCTCCTGCTATTCTCCGACCTATCTTAGGAGGTGTGATCGAGGTTGAGCCAGTGTCCGCGAGGTTAAATTCAAATCGGCGGGCTTTGTCCAAGGGATCTCTGACAAAGGGTGATTCCACTGTTGCTTCGCCTCTCGGAGGCGAAGCCTCTTCGTGCTACTCCCACCTCTCGTAAGGTGAAGTACCACCGTATTTCATCGAAGGATGGGCACTCGATCAAGAGATGCTTCAGGCGCGCCAAGATCGCGCGTAGAGACCGTGTTGAGTCTCTTAGGGGTATTCAGGGTCAGCCCCAGATCCTGAGTACACCTAAGACCAACACGAGGTCTAGGTTTGCTCCTGTTGCGGAGTTTAGGCAGCATAGAGGACTTGGTTTTTCCGAGTTTTCTGTTTTTCGTCCTCATGCTGCATCTGATCGTGTCTTCCACCGTCCTGAGGATAGATCTCGTTTCTTCCATCGAGATAGCTACCCGCGGCGTGATCAGCGTGTTGCCGATGTTCCGACTCGCCCTCCTGTAGCGATCGGACCCGCACGCCTTCAGTGTCCGCTCACGCACCTTCGCTTCTTTGAGTCATAGAGAGCGTAGGGTAGATAGAGGTCAGTCGTGCTTGACGACTTCATCTGCTCGACGTGTTGTTCAGTATTGGGTGCCAAAATCACTCTTGATTTACCCCAGTACTGATACTTTACTCTCTGTTTGACTCAGGTTCGCCGGGCAGGGAAGGGAAATGTTTGGCTTGTAGACTCTGGGTGTTCACGACATATGACCGGAGACTCCCGTTGGTTTTCTTCCCTTGCCCGTGCTCCAGGTGATGAGTCGATCACCTTTGGAGATGCTTCTTCTGGGCGTGTCATCGCCAAAGATACTGTGCGCGTGAATGATTCTTTCATTTTGAAAGATGTTGCCTTGGTTAGTAAGCTGCAGTACAATTTGCTTTTAGTTTCTCAGCTTACCGATGACAGTTTCGAGGTGAGCTTCAAGAAAAATGCTTGCAAAATTCTTGATTCTTCGAGTAGTCTGGTTTGCGGGATTTCTCGTTATGGGAGGATCTTTCGTGCTGATTTTTCTGAGTCTTCTGGTGATCCTCTCAGGTGTTTAGTTGCTTCTGAGTCTCGCGACCTTTCCTTCTGGCATAGGAGACTTGGTCATATTGGATTTGACCATTTGACCCGAGTTAGCGGCCACGATCTCATTCGTGGTCTGCCGAAACTCAAGATGGTCAAAGATCTTGTTTGCGCTCCATGCCGGCACGGCAAGATGGTTGTTGCTTCTCACCCTCCGGTCACAATTACTATGACCGATGCACGGGACAGTGCTCCACATGGACACGCTTGGACCACTCGAGTGCAATCGGCGGGAGGGAAGTGGTATGTTCTTGTCGTGGTCGATGACTTCTCGAGGTATTCTTGGGTGTTTTTCTTAGCCTCGAAGGATGAGACGTTTTCACATTTTCGAGGTCTTTTGATAGGCTTTCAGAGAGCTCCCGGTGTCTTACGAGCGATCCGCAGTGACAATGGCACGGAGTTCAAGAATTCCTACTTCGAGGGTTTCTGTGGTGAGATAGGTGTAAAGCACCAGTTCTCTTCTCTATACGTCCCTCAGCAGAATGGCGTAGTGGAGAGAAAGAATCGTACCTTGGTCGAGATGGCCAGGACGATGCTGGATGAATACTCTACACCGCGGAAGTTTTGGGCTGAGGCTATAGCCACCGCGTGCCATGTTTCGATTCGAGTTTTTCTTCAGGCACACTTGCACCGCACTTCTTATGAGTTGAGATACGGGCGAAAGCCCAGCGTCTCTCATTTTCGTGTGTTTGGTTGCAAGTGCTTTATTTTGAAGTCCGGGAACCTAGACAAGTTCGAGTCACGTTCTTGTGATGGGATCTTTCTAGGTTACTCGCCTTCTTCGCGGGCTTATAGGTGCAGGCTGCGAGTCTAGCAAAATGGTAGAAACTCGTGAGGTGACTTTCGGCGACGCGGTCACCGGGACTAGGCCTGATATCTCGTGTTTCAGAGAGCGATCCGAGACCATCTTTGTGGATGATGAGGATGATGGAGATGAGGGTTGTCTACCCGATCCAGTCCCTCATCCACCCCTTGAGGTGCCGTCTTCCACCGCACCTCGAGGCGATCAGCCCTTGCCTTCTGCTTCTTCTGGAGCTAGTGGCTCTGTTCCTACCTCGTCAGCTCACGAGGTAGAGGCCACTTCTTCATCTCATCCAGGACTTCCTAGACACATTCAGAAAGCTCATCCTTCCGAGAAGATGATTGGAGACCTTTTCGAGCGTGTTACCCGCTCAAAATCTGGCTTATCTCAATTCTGTCTCCATTCTGCTTTCATTGCCTCCTTTGAGCCCAAAGATGTTTCTCATGCCTTATCTGATGAGTCTTGGGTCAATGCCATGCATGAGGAGTTAGAAAATTTTGAGAGAAACAAGGTCTGGTCGCTTGTCGAGCCCCCGTGAGGTCACAATATTATTGGGACTAAGTGGGTGTTCAAAAACAAGCAGAGCGAGGATGGAGTGGTTGTTCGGAACAAGGCTAGACTGGTAGCTTAGGGGTTTTCCCAGGTTGAGGGTCTAGACTTCGAGGAGACCTTTGCCCCTGTAGCTCGACTTGAAGCCATTAGAATCCTGCTTGCCTTTGCAGCTTCTAAGGGTTTCAAGCTTTACCAGATGGACGTGAAGAGTGCCTTCCTCAATGGTCTTATTGAGGAAGAAGTATACGTCCGACAGCCTCCTGGTTTCGAAAACCCCAAATACCCAAACCATGTCTTCAAGCTTTTCAAAGCTTTGTATGGACTTAAGCAGGCTCTCAGAGCTTGGTATGAGAGGCTTAAGTCCTATTTGTTGAGTCATGGGTTTGAAATGGGTAAAGTAGATAAGACCTTGTTTATCCGTAGGCATGGCACTGACTTTCTGCTTGTCCAGATATATGTCGATGACGTTATCTTTAGCGGCTCTTCCCATACTCTGGTTTCACAGTTCTCGGATGTCATGAGCACCGAGTTTGAGATGAGTATGATGGGGGGAGTTGACCTTCTTCCTTGGCTTCCAAATTAAGCAGTCTCGAGAGGGTACATTTCTTCATCAAGGAAAGTACACTCGTGACCTTCTGAGACGCTTCGACATGAGTGATGGTAAGCCTGTGTCGACTCCCATGGCTTCTACGGCCTATCTTGACCCAGATGAGGATGGGGAGCCAGTCGATCAGAAAGAGTACAGAAGTATGATCAGCTCCCTTCTTTACCTCATCGCCTCGAGACCGGACATACACTTCTCGGTGTGTGTGCGTGTGCTCGTTTCGAGCTTCTCTCGCGTATCTCACCGTCAAGCGGTGAAACGCATCTTTCGGTACCTTCGAGCTACCATTGACTATGGTATCTGGTACTCTTCCTCATCCTGTCTTTCCTTAAGAGCCTTCTCGGATGCGCACTTTGCGGTGTGTAGGATAGATAGGAAGAGCACTTCTAGCACTGCCAATTCATTGGCACTTCTCGTTCTTGGTCTTGAGGAAGCGATCCGGTGTTGCACTGATCCATCGCAGAGGCCGAGTGCGTTGCTGCGCCGATTCTTTGTAGCGGTACTCTGGATGGTCTCGACCCTGTGGGACTTTGGGTTAGCTTTAGACAGTGTTCCACTCTTCTGTGATAACATGTCTGCGATTAACATTGCTAAAAACCCAGTGCAGCACTCTCGGACTAAGCACATTGACATTAGATTTCACTTCCTTAGAGACCATGTAGAGAAGGGCGATATAGTGCTCCAGTTTGTGGAGGGTGACCACGAGTTGGCAGACATCTTTACCAAGCTATTGGATAGCTCTAGGTTTTCACTCTGCGAGAGAGCTTGGGGTGGTTTGTCCTTATGGACTATAGTGAGCGGAGCTTTGTGCTTTCTTGCTATATCTTGATTATTATGCTTCAGTCTCTACTTTTGCTGCATTGCATACAGGTGCATTTGGGTTTAGTCCTTCCAGCATAGGTTAGAGTGGTTTTCTTGCCGAGTTGCTTAGACTTCTTGCTCTTATCTTGTGCTTCCAGGATTAGCTACCTCTTATCTCACTAGGTCGAGCTCACTCACTTCTTGTAGGCTCTAGCGAGGGTCGGGCCACCCTCGGGTAGACAGGTTCGTGTTTGCTCTCTAGTGTGTGATTTACCGTCAGCTGAAAGTCCTAAGGTCAATTGGGGAAAATGGAGGTCTTGTCTGAGCCATAGTTGTCTCTATATCTTATCTATGCTTTAAGGACTGCCTGTTTGCTGTTTTCTTGCCAGCTTCTCAATTTTATTGCTTTGGTTCAGGGGGAGTTCAATTGGGAGCTTCTGGAGCTTAATTTTGACATAACTCAACTTGAACTAAAAGTTGCATCTAATGTTGAGGGGGAGCTGGATTTTGTGCATTCTAGCATTTAGCATTGTAAATTAACTGCATTGAGCCTTGATTATTATCCTGTTATGACATGCTTCAATGCTTTACACCTTGCCATGACTTGTGCTTATTTGCTAGATTTATCATGACTTCATATGTATGGACTAGCTTCTGCCATGATAAGTTAATTAAAATTGCTCAACTTAAACTTAAACTTGTTATGCTAGCATTTGAGTTTAGTCTTTCTTGAGCTATCCTTTTATGATTCATGCCATGTCAAATAGGCTGAGTAGAGCGTTGAATCTATATTGAGCCTTAGTTTGAGCTGTTTTAGTCTCCTGATGATTCATGAGTTAGTACAATGTGTTAAAAAGCAAAAAGATCTCTTTTGTGCGAAAAAACTGATTTCACCAATTCTTTCTCATGAGACAGCTTGCCATTGCACTAGGCATGAACTCAGGGGGAGTTTTGGATGACCTAGACTATCTTCTTAAGCTTATTGCTTGGAGTAGTCGCATAAGGCTTGAGATCTAGCACATAAACAAAAAAATTGGGTTGAAAACAACCATATGCTTTCAAAAGACAATGTTTAATGTGCTCAATTTGCTTAATCTACAATCAGAACCAAGTACCTTAACTAATGTTTCAATCTTGAGCTTATAGCACTCTATTTGGACTCAATGTTAGCTTCTTTGTTCCGCTTAGCTTATTGACATGGCCTGCATCATCCTTGGATGTCTCTAGCTAGACTTTACTCATTGATGACTTGATTTGCTCACAAAATGCATTACATTTCAGATTGTCATCTTTGTGCTCTAGCTGGTTTATATATATGTTGTCATGATCTAGATAGCGTTTTTTTAGTTATGGCTTGGTGTATTACATTATGGTCAATATGGATAATTCTCATGGCTCTAAATGCTTAAATAAACAAACTTCAGCCATATTCATCCATTGACATGTCATATTCTCTCTATTGTATCCTGATGTGTTTATTGCCAAAAGGGGGAGAATAGAGAAGAAAAAGTCTGTTGGGAACAGTTTAGAGCTTTGGAGATCAAATTTGCTCTTTCAGTTGTTGCTCTAGTGTTCCTTCTGTCGACATGGTCATTAGCTTCAATTTATTCTTTGGACCATGTTGGATTCCTCAAATCAAACTCTTCTTAAAATGCTTTTTCTGAGTTTGTCAATATACTCATCAAGGGGGAGATTGAGAGACCATGTGGTCGTGATCCCATGAGAGTGATGAGTAATTGACAAGGGTTTAGGTTAGTCGAGTTTGGTTTGGGTGGTTCGGACCTTGACGTTGCGTGGTGCAATCGGGCTCGGTCGGACTTTTGGTCAAACTTGGTCTTTTGGACTTAGGATGCATATTCTAATGTTTTGACAGGTTTGGACTTCACATGTGGTAAGTGTGATGGTATTTACGCTTTCATGTATCGAGCGGTGCTATTTGACGTGTTTCTTGTCTGTGTGACTGCAGGACGTCGAGTTGGAGTCGTGGTGAGACACGGTGGACGGACTAGGCGCGGTGGCGCCGAGGTCGAACGGTCGGGATGTGTCGAAGACGACGTGGACTCGAGGTGGTTGCGAGGCGTGCGAGGCAAGGAGCGCGAAGCTTCCGGAAGGTGCGGGAGGCGCGATCGGAAATTCGCAAGGCTGCACAAGCGGGGCGGGCTCCGTTGGACGTGGCGGGCGTAGCGGGCGGAGACCCGTTAGCCAAGCGCTATAAAGGAGAGGAGGGCTGCATGCCCACTTGAACACTTGAGGAGAATTAGGGTTTGCTAGAGTCAAAAGAGGCTTTAGAGTTTGTTTTGGCTTTAGGCTTTAGTGGTTGGTGGAGGCGAGTTGTGTTCTCTCTGTGTCCCCTTCGATGTCTTCTAGGTGGAGAGTCCGAGTGTTCATTCCATCTAAGCATTCATGGTTGAGGATTGAGAGATTGGAGAGGTTTGAGAGTCATGTAATCCTTCATCTTGTTCTAATGTACATGCGTGTCGGGACTCCTCTGTATTTCTTTTGTTTTGGAATGAGAATCAAGTTTTCTTCTTCGTGCTCTCTCTGTTCTTCGTTGCTCCATTTGGTTGATTTATGAGCTTTTGTTTTTTTGGTTCTTGCTTGTTGGGAAGGCCCAAATGGGTTGCTCTATGATGGGTTAGTGCCACAAGATCATTTGATCGATTTCCCGAAGAGCAAACTTGGTTTAATTCTCAGATTTTAGTTTTGGCCTTCCTCTGTTCATGAACTCAGTTTCTAGGGTTTGGAGCTGCTCTTGATTCCCTTGTTGAGATGGCTTGAAATTTGGTATGGAGAGCAGAGGCTATTAATTAGCTACCCTCAAAATTTCATAGCCAAAGGATCAACGGTTGGGGAGTAGTTTGATTTTTGGCTCGGGTTGTGCAAAAATTCAGATTTTTACCCATAATATGAAATTCTTGCTTCTTGGTTTGACTCTCTTGTTTCCCAAGGTCTCCTTACTATTTAGTTTGTTGTAGTAAGGCCTTGGATCAAAAAGATTGAGAGCAAACCTTCTTTTTAGCCAAAAATCCGAAGTCTCAAAGTTCCAGCCTGAAAATCCTGTTTGTTGATTTTCTCGAGAGGTACTACCGCTCCTCGAGAGGTACTACCGCTCAGAGGTACTACCGCTCCTCGAGAGGTACTACCGCTCGTCCTAGCGGTACTACCGGTTATGTTCGGACCAGTCTGATCGGCAGTGAAGAAACGTTCGGACAAGTCCGATCGTCGTGCGGTACTACCGCTCCTCGAGAGGTACTATCGCTCTCTGAGGTACTACGCTCGTACTACCGCTCGTCTCAATACAGTACTACCGCTGCGATCGACTTTCTCGATTTTATTTTTCTTGGCCGCTTCGTTTGGATCTGGTTTTTCCTTGTCTCTGTGATTTCCAGTGAGGACTTATTTTCTATCTTCATAGCTCCCATAGCTATTGGAGAAGAAGCTTAAGTAAGGATACTTGTTGGGGGCGATTTTTAAAGATCGACATTCACCCCCCTCTGTTGCCATTTCGGTCCTACAGTAGTGGTAGTACTGCAACTCTTGTTCTTCGACTAGTTTGATTCGACCACTCATTGATCGTAGACCACTCGGGTCATATTTCAAAATGTTATAACTACTCTGGTCATCATCTGCACAATTGATTTTTTGACCACGGCTTCTAGTCATCAATCGCGAAAGTTACGATCACATCGGTCTTGACTGCATTGGTTTTTGACCACTTATTGGTCCTCGACGATGCTGGTTTTTGACAATATTGGTTTTGATCATATTGGTTTCGATCACGCTGATTTCAACCACTCTTTGGTCGTTAACCACTCGAGTCAAATTTTGACCACATTGGTTTCGACCATATTGGTTACGACCACGTTGTTTTTTACCACGACCACATTGGTTTTCGATCATGTTGGTTCTGGACCGATGTCTGCTCGTCGACCACCATAGTCGAAATCCAACCACGTTGATTTCCAATCGGTTGCGCTCAGCTTTATGAGGCTTCTGACCACGTAGTCGAGGTTCGACCACATTGTTTTCTAACTAGTTTTGCTCAGCTTTGAGAGTTTTTGGTTTTCCAATGAGATTGCTATCATGATCTTCATAGCTTTATAGCTATTGGAGTAAGGGTAAGTGAATACTTGGGGAAAATTTTAAGGCACCATTCACCCATCTGTTGCCATCTTCGGTCCTACAGTTATATTTGTCCGAAGGCTGCTTCCTTTGTATATATTTCAATATGATTTGCCAAATCGTTAATGCTAATTTTTAGATCCTATACTTTTTCTTGCTGTTGTGGCGACTGACCAAACAGTAAAGAGGGGGACTAGTAGAAGAGAAAAAGAGCTAACAGAGAGACAATATGTGGGAAATGAGTGGACTACCTTGAAAATTACAAAAGATGAGGGTATATTGGTACATTACTCTATACTATTAGGCCTATTATATATCTGGTTAGTTGCAGGACCCAATCACGGGGGTTGGACCACCCCTACAACACCCGCCTTTCCTTTCAATGACCCATCTAGTTGCACGCCACCGTTCTACATATGGCCCTAGCCGTTCACCGTCGCTTCTCCTTCCTGCAGCTCCTGTAGGTATGCCCTATTTGGCATCACAATTGTGTTTGTTTTGTGGATGGAGTACACTTTGCTAAAAGACATTACTCAAGAATCACATCGTTGGTGTGTTCGTGTTCGGTTAACATGATTTTCTGACTATATCAATGACAGCAAACCAAACCGAGTACTATGCCTAGACATGGTCTTGATGAACAGGTATAGCTGCTGTCATTTCTTCCTTCATTTTATGCATCTATTAAATAACTACTGCCCGACCAAATGTTGTACTTATACTTACCTATTCACTTCACTGAAATACTTGCCATGCTACCAACTCCGATCAGATTTCAGTGCTGCGCATGTTTTCTCAGTTATAGCTTTCCATTACTGTTGATATCTTGCTATGACCGATTATTCATTACGCACTTCTCATATCCCTTCAAATAATCAACGTCGTATTTCCCTCCATCCCTTTGCCTATAGGGCACTATGATGGAAGCACAAGTGCCAGATCGCCATGTACCGTTGTTTGCTCCATTGCTAAAAGAAGATTCCTTGTATTATATGGAGTACTTTGAGGTTACTAATGCCAAGGACAAGTTATCGACCTGTTGACAACTTCCTTATGGCTAGATTCACAGCTCACACCAAACTTAGAGAAGTTGTTCCTATTCCAGAAAGGTTTTCCATATATGCATGCAGCCTGGTTTCATTTCAGATCCTCAGGACCAGAGCAAATGACAGGCAGCTCTTATCTGGTATTGTTCCTACATATGTTCAATTACTTCTGTCTCACACATTCTATCAAAAGAAAATCCACCACTGCTCTTATTACATACTCTTTGCTCGTGACTGTCAGAACACAGAAACTATAGGCCTTGTGACAGCCATCTCGCATGTAAAGACAGTCAGTGTGAAAGGTCTTCAAAGTCAATCAGAATCATACAAATAACAGATGGCAGGTATATTTATATCAGATTAGATTGCCCTTACAGCCAATAGACTTAACCAAACCTGTGATCGGAATTACCTGTCTCAGTTTTACACATCTCCATAGCACAGTTCTTGATTCGGTACCCTGTTCTGTTATGATCATCGTCTCACGTTCATGGCTTACGATTTCTATGTAACAGAGAAGAGACAGAGGTCACATTATGGGGGCCACATGCAATTCAATTTGATGCCAATGACATTCAACCTGAAGCGCAGCGGAGCCCAGTTGTTCTACTCTTAACCGGATTCATAACGGTGAAAGCTTACACTTTCCTTCCCTTACTTCAGCCATTGCACAATTGCTTCGAGACAACTTCCAGTTACAATTTTCATTCGTTCTTATGCATAACAACACTTCTCAGCATAATAAAACCATTGCTTGTAACATGCAGGCCAGTTGTCCCTTCAAGGAAGCACTGTGTGCAAATGGTATACCAACGCACTGCTCCCAGAAGTGGATGCCTTGCAGACAAGGTTAGGTATTTAATCAGGTTTAGATTCTATAGTTCATATATATACGTTGCCCTTCATTTTGTAGCTCTTATTGTCGCTGTTGTTACTGGTGATTCGACAGAGCTCTACCTGTCTACATAGATGCTCCTTTTCCAACAGAATTCTTTTGATATATGCCATTACTTACTCTGTTGGTTTATCCTCAATAATTGGCTCAGTATATATGACAACCTGTACAATACACAGCTTCACAACTGTACCACACGGGATTAGATGGACTGGACAACCAGTGATACAAGCAGACCCTATTGTCGCTACAGTCCCGCGGATCTATAAACTCAATCCACATGACGTCTTGGTAAACCTATTCCTACCTCCTTTCCTGTCCTACATTAGCTGCCCTATATCTGGGGAACCCTGAGCTCATTACTCACAAATGATTGTGTCTTCGAATACCCAGGGAAACACCTACATCGTAGACATCGCTATCAAAGAACTTGCTCCAGGGCAACCATGGTGGAATTTGGGATGCACGATCTGCAAAAGAACGACCAGTCCTGACGGAACCTGCTACAGATGTCCTAGATGCGGCATCACAACAGCCGAGACATGGTACCTCTTCATTCTCTGTTGATACCAAATGCTCCCTGTACAATTAACCCATCATATAAACAGAATTGATCCCTATGCCCAACATAATAGATACCGGATTACTATTCATGGTGTCGCCCCAGATTAGCTGACCAAAGCAGAGCCCAAGATAGCCGAATTTATTTTCTTTGCCGAGACAGGTGAACAGCTGGTCGGCTGTCCAGTCCTTCCAGTTGTGGCTGCCGCTCAGGGTGCTGAAGATTTCATACCACCACAAATAACAAGACTCTATGGAAAGCAATACCATTTGAGAGTCTCCGTGACACGACGAGCGCTGCAACGGACGAAGATATCGTATCAGGTTGATTCGATGTCACCTCTGTTGTCTCCTTCAGCATCAGCCTCAACCAGTGCACCAAAACAGATTGAGCCCACTGCTGCTGCAAGTAATCTGCCCATCACAGCAGAACCCAGTGCACCTGCTCAGATACTATCGGATATTCAACCAGAAATTCCTAGCGCTCTCATGCTACCTATCGAACAATCAACATTGCTTTGTCTACCTCTGAGCATCACGACGAGTCAACTACTTCTGAAGTAGATCCAACTAAGGGAACACCGCCATCACCAGAGGTTCCCTTCCTAAACAACTGAACAATCCCTTCGCTATTTACAAACTACATTGCATTTTTTTACGCTCTTTCCCAAACTGCAGATGTTGCCAAAGTCAGAGCCTACCTTAAAAGGACCACTATGTGCTGAGCATGAAGAACTGAATACTTCTCAACACAGGACAAGGTTGTTCCACCATAGATATATAGATATATGTTGTTCACATACTCCTCGACAACAGATAACTCACTCAATGTTTCCATCACGTGAAGCCCTACCAACGTTCCCCAGGAGAGGCCTCGAACTAGGAGACGCCTGTTCCAGGACAAGCCAGCCAACTAGAATACAAGAAGGTAACCCAAATGTACAACACTGTGCCATACAGTCTACATCACATTTGCCTGTTTCACAAATTAACCAGTTCATGCATTCCCTCCTTCCAGCCAACAAAAAATGCAGATAGCACCACGTGGATTTTATTTGCCCGTTGAAGTAGACTATGGCAGACATATTTTGTTCAGACGTTGTGTGATACAGGACCACCAGCTCGCTACCTGACGAACTCACGTTGCCGTAGGTTGTTTTGTTCTGTATTTCCTGATACCTGCCTTTGTTTAATTATTACAGCGCTTATCAACTGAACTCAGCAACATGATGTCGGTTTCCTGTATAATACCGACACAGGCTCAGCACTATGTAATATAGCACCCTGAACTCCAGATAATGGATCTAGACTAGCGTTTAGTTCAGCTTCAGCAGCTCTGTTTGCCGTTTCACATATGTATATTCGCCTCTGACTTACATGTTTGCCACGAACTTCCAGTAGTTCGATCGACTGGCTTCATCCAGGTCTACTTTTCTTGGCTAAAAGTACATATTAGTGTATGACAGAAAAATAATGCTAACGTTTCCACCGTTTATTCCCGATTATATTACTGGCCAACTCCGACCGTCATTGTCTCTGTATAACCCATAGCTTTGTATAACCCAACAGCTGATTCATTACTGTTCTGTTCAGTCCACTATCGTTTCCCGTCCACGGTATGTAGCGGCAGACGTTCTGGCCGCGGACAAAATACTCACCCATCAGCACAAAACCAGTAACAGATCTTTGCCCTGGCCAGCCACCTCGCCGTATGCTCGGCCAGCACAGAACACCGGCTGCACAAGCCAGCGCGCACGTCAGAGCCCACACAGTGCCCACATACTTACCGCACAACGCGGACATAACAAACCGCCAATACATTATGCACACGAACAACGATGACATACGTATGTACTTGGTATCACCGATTCCACACGGTACGGCGCAGCGTAGCGCGCAACCTGCTCTAGTTGGTTTGAACTTTATAGAAAGGTAAGGTCACATAACACCTCTCTTTTGAGAACTTCAGCACGACTGGGCTTGGAAGAATCATCACTTGCCATTTGCTTGAAATCAGGGCATCTCAGCTAAAACAGCTCTCCCTATGAACAAGAGGTTGCAAGTCAAACTGAGTTTGGCATCAAACTCCCTATTCGTATTGATTTTTAAAATCTGCTTTTTTTTATAGTAAATATCTTTTTTGTAGTACCTAGCTTTCAAACTGTAGGACCGAAAAGGCGACAGAGGGGGGGTGAATGTCGCTCGCTTCAAAATCGCCCCCGAGAAATCAAACACTGATTTTTCAAAAAGATGCAAAACTAAGCACCTCACAGAAAATTAAAAATAATTTTGCTGAAATTTGGAACGCATGCGACACTGAAAAATTCAGCATAAATCAGAGACCAGCTAGTAAAAATTTCAACTGAAAATACCCCTGTTTGATCTGCATGCAAAATTGTTAAAAATCAGCACAAAAAGAAAAAGAAAAGACACTTGATGGAATCTTCACGCTGCAGGAGAAAGCATCAAGGTAATTGCTCTGTATGTTGGCCGAAAGCACTAGAGTTCAGCAGAACTGAAGACTTTCTGCAGACTACAAGTTCAGACCAACAAAATCAAAGCAATTGAAACTACAAGCCTATTCTCCTCAAGTCACAAGCTTAAGATCATGTTTCAAATAGTCCTAGGACCTTTGGAACCCAGAGAATTTGACTGAAAACTGAGAAATTCAGATTATGCCCAAAGATCTGAAAATTACAGTGAACTTCACTAAAACTCAAAATACTCTCAATCCCTTGATCCTTTGCACATGAAACTTCTGGGGTATATTAGCAATAGCAAGAGGACTCCTCAGACCAAAAATCAAGTCATCTCTCAAAGGAAATCAAGTTTTCACTCAAAACCCTAGAATCTGAGTTCATGAACAGAGGAAGGTCAAAACTAAAATCTGAGAGTTAAACCAAGTTTGCTCTTCAGGAAATCGATCAAATGATCTTGTGACACTAACCCATCATAGAGCAACCCATTTTGGCACTTCCTAGCAACCAGCAACAAGAAATCACGAAAGTCAAAAATCAACAGAAGGGGACATCGAAGAACAGAACAGGGCACAAAAGGCAAACTCCAGATTTTCATTCATTGGATCAAAGATACGTCCCGATACGCATGGACATTCGAGCAAGTAAGATTACAAGGATTCACCACTCAATCCTCTCCTCTCCAAGCCAAGAACTCAAGAACACCTTACATGCTTGGAGGATGAACACTACACAGACTCTCACTTAGAAACCATCGAAGGGGACAACAGAGGGAGCACTCTCTGCCTCCACCAACAAACCTCACCAACTAAAGCCTAAAGCCAAAAACCATCTCTAAAGACTCTTTTGACTAAAGGAAACCCTAAAATCCTTTTCAAGTGCTCAAGTGGGCATGCAGCCCCTCCTCTCCTTTTATAGCGCTTGGCTAACGGGTCTCCGCCCCGTTACGCCCGCTACGTCCAACGGAGCCCGCTCCCGCTTGTGCAGCCTTGCGAATTTCCCGATTCGCCCCTCCTGCACCTTTCGGGAAGCTTTCGCGCTCCTTGTCTCGCACGCCTCGCAACCACCTCAAGTCCACGTCATCTTCAACACCTCCCGACTGTTCTGACCTCAGCGCCACCTGCGCCTAGTCCAGTCCTCCGTGTCTCACCACGACTCTACTCGACGTCCTGCAGCCATACAGACAAGAAAACACGTCAAATAGCACCGCTCGATACATGAAAAGCACAAATACCATTATACTTACCACAGATGAAGTCCAAACCTGTCAAATCAAAGAATCAGCGTCCTAATCCCATATGACCAAGTTTGACCAAGGTCCGACCGAGTCCGTTGCACCACGCAATGACAAGGTCCAAACAACCCAAACCAAACTCGACTATCCTAAACTGATGTCAATTACTCATCACACACATGGGATGACCTCCACATGGTCTCTCACAAACGGAGTCTACTAATCGATTGTAGTACATACTATAATAACTTCATTTATATCGACCAAAATAGCATACGAGTTTTTCTCTCCATACGACTCTATACAAGTTATTACTATTTATAAGCTAAAACCAAAAGTCATCAGGAAAACCCAATATGAACATGAACAAAAAAAAAGAATAAGGTAGAAAAGGTGTGTTTCTTGCACTGAAAAGTGAACTTATTCAAATAGGAACACACCTTTACATTGACAATAATAAAAAAATCTCTTACATGATGCACGTGCTCACAGTCAGACAACAACCTTCCCAATAGAATCAAGAAACCACAAATCTTATTACTTGAACGGAGCTAACATTCATCATTGTTCATGCCACACACGTATCGATTGGTTGGGTAGTGGTAGAATAAATGGACGAGTGAAAGTAGCCATTAATCATCGAAATGCCACTTCCTCATGTTAAGGATGGATCAGATCCTCCATTCTTATGATTAACATGATCATTAAGCAGAGATGGTTCTAAAAAAATAGTAATGGCAAGAAGTAGCGCATCTTTCATACTACATGGCAGGGGCACAACCCAAGCGATATGTGATTTTACTTCAAATTGAAATAACTTTCATCTTTTCTTGATCCTAATTTGCCCAAATTACTCTCCCATTTCAATCCTACTCATTCGACACATCATCAGAGAACAAGAATCAACGAAAACATTGCATGCCGACATCTAAACGCAGGAACGAAGAACAAGCTCAAATGATTGGCTACAAGATGATTCAAAGTACGTACCAGGCATTCAGATCTACCACAAGTGGCACAAGAACTTAAACTACATATCTATGTATGGACAGATCAACAAGAGGTATGAAGTCAGAAGGGATTGGGCATATGTTCACCTTCTTAATGCCTCTTGTGCTCCTGGACGAACTTGGAGTTTGGATCGGGGAGCCCGGATCTGGGCCATGAAGTTTGGATCTGGTCAGATCTGGATCCAACATGGAGCTTCACGTCGTTCTCCACGTCGTTGAAGCCAACAGAGACGAGCAACAGAGAGAACCGGCTCTAGATCCAGGCGAAGAAGGACCTGATCAGCGTTAATGAAGGTGGCGGCATCAACGATGGCAATGGTGACCACCGGCAGCAGCACTGCAGCCCGAAGAGGCGATACAACAACAACCCGTGCATGTTGATGGCATGACCACAATTGCAGGCTCTCGGTGGTGCGACGGTTCGTGCTCGCAGATGACGGGTTGGCAATGATGATCAGATGTGATGACAACAGTAGACGGGGCACTCAGAAGCCCGTGGAGGGAGAGCCGTGTCGAGAAGCGTGTTGCGTCACACCACGACATCATCAGAGGAGAGGAGGCGCCAGAGAGGTCGAAGCCAAGGCAGTGAAGTCTGGAGCCAAGGAATGTCAACAGGTTGGCACGACGACGCAAATTGATCTATGATTGGAAAAAGTAGAGAAAATCTGATATGAGATGATCTGAGAAAAATCTAACTAGTAGCCGATTGGATGATCGGCGACACAACTTAAACTACGGGTTCGCAGCCCCCAGGAGAGATCATGGAGATGAGATCATCTCAGGAGCGACGCCGCTCTGATACCAAGAAAGAAGATGAATATATTGCAATGGATGATTGTATTGAGGCTCGAGGGTGGTTTATATAGAGTACATGGCTTGGAGGGCAAGAATCCTCTCCTAAAGATAAGGCATGTATCACGGGATTACAAATCCTAAACTACCAAATATAGAGATATGCCAATATACTCTAACATTGAAGTACTCCGCACCTCTACCTATGCCCAACACCAATGCCACATCCGCACTTCGCCTCTGCCTCTACCCTCTGCCAATGCCACCTCTACCCCGCGCTCCGCCAACATCACCTCTGCCTACGCGCTCCGCCAACGCCATCTCTACCTTCAGCTTGCACCCACACCACCAATGCCACCTCCACTTGTTCCCTCGGTCTTTGGAATGAATTTTGGAGAAATCGATGATTGGAATTAGACCTGTCCAAATGGGCAGGACGGCAAGGGCCCGTTAGACACGATCCATATAGCCCATTAGCCTAAACGGGTTATGTCGTGTCGGCCCTAGGCCGAGGTGGTCACCCAGGCACGGCCCAGTGGGCATTCGTGCCAAGCCAGGTCGGCACACACCTGTTTAGCCCAATGGGCCAAGTAGTTACGGCTAGCCCATTTCGGCCCTAAAATTTTGAAAAAAAATATCATAATTCAAAATTTTGTGGAATTCAGAAACAAAATAAATTATAGAAATATAATAATAAGCTTTATTAATACTTAAATGGCTCTCTCTTTAAAATTTTGCTAAGTAAAAACTCAACTTGAGAAAACTTTAGCAAAGAAAAAAAGTACATCATATAGCTCAGCATTATAGGTAAAATAATCAGAAAAGGTACAATATATATTGGCTGCTCTAAGAAGTCGCCTAGATAGAGATTGTTGAACGCATGTTCCAACTCCGTATTCACCACGCAGTGTTGAGCTCATGCATCAGCTTGTTCCCAGTCTTTCACTATGAGAAGTATTTCCACCATCTCACTCGTGAAACTTGTTCTTCTCTCCTCCAATATGCTTTAGAAAGACTAAAAGTAGGCATAGAAGAAACCGTCGAGCAGGAATAGTTAACACATCCCATGCTAATATGGATAGCACCAGATATGTTAACTTATATTCGTGCCACCATTTCAAAATGTTGGAGTCCTCTGCATGGTAATCCACGGAATAGTTGTCCAGAAAGACTGATAGTTCCCCACAGGCACTGATTTGGATTGCTCCAACACTTGACATTGTAGAGCTTGATCTTCTGGAGGATCCTGGAGTATCAAAGATTTTCCCCGCATATTTATATTCTTACTTGTGGTGGGTGCTGGTGGAGGTCATTGCAAGTGAACTCCCTGAAACTTATGTTCGTATTTTTGATAAACTTCAGACAATTTAGAACAAATAACTGAAAAATAGTTAGAATAATCTATCTCCGCAGCCTCATATAGAAGTGAAAGAATATTTGTGAATCTTGTAATTTTAGTTCTTAGATCTAGAATAAATGCAAATGCATATAAATACGGAGCTAAAATATTTTTGAAAGTGTCCAAAATTGAGTATACCAATTCCCACCATTTTTTTTACCAATATTGACCTAGGCTTGGCTAAGCATGAGACTTACATATACCACCCTAAAATTCCACCAATGCTTCTAACAATAGTGGATAATATTCCTATGGTGACAACAGTAGGGACCACTACCACACATGGGTTCATCAGAGATGGTTCGTAACCCTCATCAGAGATGATTTCTAAATCGTCTAATTTATTGTGTCTGTGATAATAGGTAGTTATCGCAGATGGCTCACAAACCATCTGTGATGGTCACAACACAGATGGTTTTGGAGAATAACCATTTGTGTTGTGACTTATCACAAATGGCTAATACAAAAAAGTCTGTGATGATTCTTTGTATAGCTAAAAAATTATATTTTTCAGTTAGCCTTAGGAAATGCTAGCATACCCTCTAAAAATAAGCAAGCAGATTACAGATAATTACAGATCTTATAGCACACGGCAACCATTACACAGATATCACAAATGAATTACAATTGAATCAAATGTTTGAACATCTATTAATTGTTGTTGCTGGAGTTGAACTCTCTCTTTGGGTCAATGACCTCTGTTATCAAGAAGGTGGAGAGCCATTCTTGAGTTGATTGTCATGCCTTGTCGCTAGGAGTAAAGTCGTAAACTAGATAACATAAGGCACAACTTGTTCTTGATTTAGACAAATAATGCCCACATATTTCATTGTAATACTAACATGTATAGTCTTTAACACCCCATAATTTAAATGATATAGAAACAAAGTCAGATCACATATCACACTTGATAGCTAAAACTATATCAGTCGGAGTAGTAGTTATTTTAAAACACCCTTCCAATGAGATCTTATAGCAATAATATATACCAAGATGAGAAAAATCAGAAGTAGCGGTCGAGGCATCAGGTGGACAAGGCCAGTGGCAAAAGAGACGTGGCGTCACATGGCGAGTTAGTAAAATGGAATGCTCTCGACACAAGTAAGTTAATTGCAGTGGTGCTTCAGGGTAAAACTCACCGGAGATTGCTCGATGGTGACCTGCTCTACGGCGGTGTCATTCACGGCCATAGTGCTGACAAAAATTACACAACGAGTTTCAAAGATGACTAACACACGAGCTTCCTAAGAACACATGCAGTTTCTGGTGGCGATGGACCTCTACAGCGATGATGACAATACGTGACGCTTGGTGCTACAGCTCAACGATGTACAGAAGCTACATAGGAGGAGGGGAGATGAATTAGGATTTTGAAGTGAAGCTTCTACTGTGGACAAAGGGAGAGGATCACAAAGGAGAGGGTAATGGTGCAGCGGCTGTGACCATCGGAGCCAAGGAAGATGACCCAATTGTGGCAATGTGCTGCACAAATCGTGAAATTGATTGAGAGAAAAATGTAATTAGAGAGGTGTGAATAAAGGATCTAGGAGAAAGGATTTCTACCACAAGTGCAGATTCTTGTATTGACTACAATATATAGATTACAGGGATTGGTTGGCAAACCAATCATATACACATGGTTTACAAGGAAGGAGGTATACAAATATAGAAAGTATCTTAGGAGAATTTCCAACTGGTTCAATTTATGATTTGGTCATTACTATTCAATGTTCGGCACATAATATCTCATCAGCTAAAGTTGTATGCAAATGTGGATTGTGCCTTTGTTGAGGCTGTGCGTAATGTCTCTGGTTTACATCCCCCTCAGTGGCAATGTGGAGAACATTGAGACTATCATGAAAATCCAGATACAATGGTGTTGGAAGTTCCTTCATGAATATATCTACAAATTGTAGTGATGAAGGAACGTTAAGAACCTGAACTAATCCAAGCTGAACCTTATCCCGAACAAAGTGAATATCAAGCTCGATGTGTTTTATATGTCTGTGCTGCACTAGGTTGGAAGAAAAATATACGGAGCTGACATTATCACAATACACAATTGTAGTAGTTTGGACTGGGCGGTGGAGTTTGGAGAGACGTTGGCAAATCCAACACGACTCGACGATGGCGTTAGCAAGGCTCGATATTCAGCTTCAGCACTGGGGGTGAGAAATGGTGGTTTGACACTTGGAAGACCATGAGACAAGACTGCCATCGAGAAAAACACAATATCCAGACGTAGAGTGTCATGTGTTGAGGTAGCCAGCCCAATCAGCATCGGAGTAGACAGTAAGCTTCAGTGTGAAGATGGTCATAGTAGCAATCCATGAGAAAGAGTGCCCTTGAGGTACCGTAGAATCCTTTTTACAAGAACGAAGTGCGGCTCTTAGGGATCATGCATATGCAAGCAAACTTGTTGAACAGCATAACTAATATCAGGATGAGTGATCCTCAGGTACCGAAGGGCACCAACAATGCTAAGATAGTGAGAAGGATCTAGAATTAGTACACCCAAGCTTCCTAGTTTAGCACGCTAATCAATCGATGTTGCCCATGGGTTACAGTTCTCCATACTGGCATGGTCCAGCAGATCATGAATATATTGTTGTTGAGAAAGAAAGATACCATGGGGTGAATGAGAAACAACAATACCTAAAAAATAGTGAAGGGGCCTGAGATCGGTCATGGAGAATTCAGAAACAAGAAGACTGATGATGTTCTAAAGAAAAGAAGTGCTAGAGACAGTAAGAATGATGTCATCTACATAGAGGAGAAGCATTGTGTGTGTGTGTGTGTGTGTGGCAGATTTGAATACAAAGTCTAAGGTGTCAGACCGGGTAGGGAGAAAACCAATGGAGGAAGCATAGGAAGCGAAACGTTGATACTAAGCACGAGGAGCTTGTTTCAAGCCACAGAGAGACTTAGAAAGGCAATACACAAACTCAGGCTTAGTTGGATCAATGAACCATGGTGGCTATTGCCTAAAGACAGTTTTAGACAGGTTGCCATGTAAGAAAGTATTTTTAACATCAAATTGATGGATGGGCCAACTGAAAGAAGGGGCCAAGGTCAGCACAACATGGATGGTGGAGGATTTGACAATAGGGTTGAATGTCTCAGTGAAATCAACACCCAGTTGTTGTGAAAATCTGTGGACTACCCAATGTGCTTTGTATCGAGCTAGGCTACCATCTAGGTTGAACTTGCGGAAAAATAGCCACTTGTCGGTGATAATATTGGCATGAGTGGGGTGAGGGATAAGACACCATGTACGGTTGTGCATAAGGGCTTGGTAATCGGCATGCATGGCTTGATACCAATTGGGATCCTTAAGCATAGCACAATATATCTTGGATGGGAGAGACTAAATTGGAGCACCATGTTTGGTACGAGTTGTCATGGGATGGGTGGAAGTGATAGACGGTAATGGGGCTGCATTGGGAAAGGGGTGCATCGGTACAGGCATGACTGCTGGTTACATGTATGCAGGAGCAACAGTTACCGTGGCTAGTACTAAAGCAGTAGGGACCATGGCTGATTCTGGAGCAGTAGGGATCGGCTGCATGTTTTCAGTCTTCATGGTAGGGAAGAGAGGTGAAGTGGAGGGTGCATTGTCAGCAGTCAAGGGATGTGTAGCAGCCGACGAAGCATTAGAGGGTGTGGAAGGTGAGTGGGTCGGAGGAGAAGGAATATTTGTGGTGGCTAGGTCAAGAAGGAAGTCCAAGTCCAATGGCTGGGATGAAGTTTTTGTTGTGACGAAAGGAAAAACTTGCTCATCGAATACAACACGCCTAGAGATAATAATGTGGCATGTGGCAATGTCGTAGCACTGATAGCCTTTATGATTGGATGGGTATCCAAGGAAGACACATGGTGTGGAATGTGGTGCAAGTTTGTGAGGGGTGATGGCTTGGGGTAGCATAGGCACCCAAACATGCAGAGGTGCTGATATTGACGTGGGAGGCCAAAGAGCAATTCATATGGAGTTTTTGGGGCGGTGGACATGGAAAGGATGCCGATTCAAGAGGTAGGTAGCTGTGCTTAAGCCTTCAGACTAGATAGACGAGGGCATTGATGCTTGAAATAAAAGGGAACAAATGACATCATTGATGGTTCGACTGGCTCGTTCGGCCTTACCATTTTGTTGGGATGTGTAAGGACAGGACAAGTGAAGTTGAATGCCATGGGTGAGAAAGAACTACTGATAGTTGTGGTTGTCAAACTCACTCCCATTGTCACACTAAAGTGCTTTGATAGGAAGAGAGAATTGAGTTTGTGCAAGGGCATGTAGAGAGAATAAAGTGCAAGGGCATCCGATTTGCGATGAAGTGGAAAGGTCCATAAATAGTGAGAGATATCGTCTAGCACTACCAAATAGTATTGAAAATTGGATGCATTAGCTACAGGAGATGTCCAGAGATCACAATGAATAAGTTCAAATGGACGGGAAGTGACATATGTGGAGGATTGAAATGGAAGCCTAACATGATGGCCTAATTGACAAGCATGACACAGATGAGTGGATAAATATTACATGGGATAAGTTTAGTCCTAATGAAGTGCTGCATAGTGGGGAAACTGGGATGGCCAATATGTTGGTGCCAGACAACAACGGAGGGAATATACGTGACCAACGTGCGGTGAGGTGCTGCACTAGATGAAGATTGAGGAGGATAGAGATCATCGAAGCTACTATAGTGAAGAATATCAGTCCTAGTTGGAAGATCCTTCATAGAAAAGCCATAAGGGTCAAATTCAACGGATACATCAGTATTGGTTGTGAATTGACGAATGGAAACAAATTTTTTGATGTGGAAGGTACAAGAAGGACATTTTGCAAATGGAGATGTGTTTTGTTGGTAAGGATAGAAGTGGAACCGTGCCGAGTAACTGGAAGAGATGAACCATTGCCAACAACAATTGAGTTTGCAATACTAAAATTAGGAGAGGAAGAAGAGAGAGTACTAGTGTCTGACGTCATGTGGGTAGTTGCTCCGGAGTCCATATACCAATCAGGTTATCTAGTAGAGAGAGACAGGTTGTTGATGGAGGTAATCAACACGGACTGATCCCAACACTGTGGTGCTTGGTAGGCATACTACTGGTGTTTCATGGGGCCACCAAATGCTATGGTATGCTGCTGTTGTGGAGGTTCGGTGCCAAGAATGCTAGGGGAAGTCAGAAAACCATGCCACTAACCAGGCCACTGTCTTGGCCAAGTTGCTATGGAGGAGCCCATGAGTTGCCCAAGGACTGCCAGGGACATGTGCTTGCTGTCCTCGGCCGCTGTTGCTTCCTCGACCACCGTGGTCATATCGGCAACCACCACCATGCTACTAAGTGCTCCAGTTGTGGGGCTATTGGTGCGGTCACCTTGATAAGTTCGGTCAAAGCGGTCGTGGTCGACATGGTCACCTCCATGATCACCACACACTGGTGGAGCACGATTTGGAACACCTAGGGCAGTAGAGACGAGAGCTAATTCCAACATGATGGCATCAGGCGTGTGTGATGCTTCATCAATTAAGAGGAGAGATCAAGCCTGCAAAAACAAGGGAAACGGAGATTGCATCGGGGTTAGTTTTGCCAAGATAGTGTACTTGTCATTGAGCCCACAAACAAGCATGAGGATGAGTGTTACATCAAACATGCGATGTCCAATGTCACTCATGGCATCCACAAGAGTCTTGAGTTTATAGTAGTAGTCGGTGATGCTCGAGGCACCTTGGATGGCGCTACGGAATTGGGCTTTGAGTTTAACAATCTAAGTGTTCTTGTTGTCACAAAATAAGTTCTCGATTGCTTGCCAAATTGCTTGGGCAGGGGCACCAGGTTTGATGGCCATGTCCAAAATCTCCATGGAGATAGAGCCATAGATCCATAAGAGGACTGTGAAGTCATCGTGTGCCCAATCAAGGTCAATTGAGGATGAAGGGCCGGTGCCATTGATATGTTGCAGAAGACTGTACTTCCCAAGCGTGATGAGGAAGAGCTTGCACTAGCGGGATTAGTTGGATGCCTAGAAATCAAGAGTAAAAGGAATATGTGTCTTGATGCTTGCAATTGGACGGCCTGGGATGGTGTGGCAATGGGAACAGTAGCTTCGATGAGTGCTTTGTCGCTATCCACATCTGAAACTTCTTTGTTGGCAACAGTAGCTGCTACCATCGTACCAGAGGATGCAGATGCATCCTTCTCGGCGTCGGACATCATGGAGAGAAGTAGTGGTGGGAAAGTAGTAGTCGATAGGAAGGAGTTGGGAGCTTGGCAGCCGGAGAAATAGCAAATCGATTTTAACTTGCAGAATGGTGCTCTGATACCATGAAGAAAGGATCAGGAGAAAGGATTTCTGCTGCAAGCATATATTCTTGTATTGACTATAATATATAGATTACATGGATTGGCTGGCAAACCAATCGTATACACAAGATTTACAAGGAAGGAGGTATACAAATACGGAACATATCTTAGGAGAATTTCCAGGTGATTCAGTTTCTGATTTGGTTGTTACTATTCAATGTCCAGCATAGCAAATCTCATCAACTGGAGTTGTATGCACTGCGGACACTACTCCTGAACGCAATGTCTCTGGTTTACAAGGTGGAGTACAATGTGACGAGAGATTTGTCAAGGAAATCATTAGACTGGTAGGAACACGAGCAATGTGCTGCGAGTGTGCCCACCGGAGTTAAGGAAGACAACTGTGTTCCCGATGGAGTAAAGGAGAGACGCTGGGGTTTGGGGGAAGTGGAGAGGAGAGTGAGAGGAAAGAGGTGACGCAGACGGTTTTGGCTTAAGGAGAGAGAGTGGCCTTGATTTCTCATGAGAATGGCATGGTGCGTACGTGAGTTTCTTGCCTGCATGGTGAGCTGTGGCACCTCCCTAGAAGCCTAGTTCGGAGGGGATGGCACGGGGGAGACAGAAGGCTACAGAAGAGCGCATGGGAAAGGGAGCTCAAGGCGCTTGGTGGGCATCGCGGCGTCGAGCAGAGCTTGTAGGCGGATGGCCATGGCGGGGGTGCAAGGTGGAAGAAATTAAGGCGCTGGCTGGTGAGTCTCGGACCCATCTACCAGGGAGTGAACTAGAGGATTGGTGGTATGTACTGAAATACATTTTCGCCTTAGGGAAGCGGAAACAACAAGGAAGTTGCATGCAGCTTTGGTAGGGAATGGTGGTCGGCCGAGATGGGCCAGAGAAGAAGGAAATGGGTTGGGCTGGAGCTGAGATGTGGCCTAAGAGGAGTTAAGGAATTTTAATTGATTTGGATTTAGTTAAATACATAAAATAATTTTGAGCTCTAGAAAATAACAAATGACTTTGAAGAATTACTGAAAAATTCTCTTATGCACGTTGGAATATTTGGAAATCAAACGAATTATTTTCAGAACTTTGAACTCTTTTATTAATTCTAGAAAAATATGATATACCAAAAATTGAACATTGGGATGTTACACTCGGTCACCGACACCGCGGGCCCACGGCAGGCGTATCCCGCTGATACGTGTGACTGCTTGCTTACATAATTTGCTTGACGCGAATACATGCGTATTGGCTAGCTAAAGTAGCAAGCAGTTTCAATCTTAGTGGGGTCCATAGCTCCAGCCTTTCGCCTTCCCTTCCCCATTGCTTTGGTCTCTTGAGTGTTAATAAACATAATTTAAATATTTTCTTTCTAACTATTATTCAGATTTATGACTGTTGAATTATAGATCCAACAGCTACGAATTCTCTCCCTAAAAAAAATCTCTCCCACCTAAAAAAAGCCATTAAATCTTTAATTTAATGATCCTAAACTTAAATAAATGTTAAAAAGAAAACATCCAAATAATATCTAGACACACTCTAGTCTTAGTGCCATCCTCCTCTCCGGTGACCGCGCCACCGCCGTCTCTATTTGTGATGGCGCTCCCTTCTGTCCAGCGATCGCTCCATCCTTCTCTCTAGTGACCACGTGTGCCGCCATTGCTGCCATCAAATGTGGTTGCACTGAAGGCACCACATCAACTACCTCTTTTCCCAACTAGGGCGAGCGTGCGAGACGACAGATGATACAAATGGACATTATCAATCGGCGCAATAATGTGATGGGATAGACTATTGCACAAACGACTGATTTTTTTTTTATCTTTCAGTCACCTAAAGTTACACTTTGAATCACCTAAAGTTGCACATACTTTTTTGGAGGGGGGCTGCAATTTTAGTTGATTGAGAGTGCAATTTCAGGTCACCTGAAGTTGCACTCTGAATCACCTAAAGTTGCAGCTGTTTTTTTGGAGGGGGCTGCAATTTTAGTTCATTAAGAGTGCAATTTCAGGTGACTGAAATATAAAAAAAATTCAGTCGCCTGTGCAATAGTAAAACTGTAATGTGATAACTAAAGTAGGTTATTCCTTTGGGAAAACGTTGCATGAAGAGGCATTTCAGAGCCCTCAGGCTTTTAACCATCTTTTGGGTTTATTCAGAACTTGGATCTCTGAACTTGGATCATTTTTTTCGACCACGTATCTCTGAACTTGAGTTAGTGTATACGTATTGGAAAGCTACGAACGAGCGGCGCAACGGTGGAGAAGAGGACGAAGCAAGCGGCGCCTGGTACACGCCGCCGGCGGAACCTGAGAAAATCGACGTGGTTGACGCTGCAATGTCTCGCTCCGGTACTATTCCTTGGGATGCTGAAGAAGAGACAAGCACGTTACTCCATTACTCCAGCTCGTCCATTACTCAGAGAGTCTAATTAACCAGACTACTAAAATATTTTAAATTGAGTATGTTATGGTGATGCAAATGTTCCGTAATAATTCTGAATAACAAGTGCAGTAATGCAATGACACAAAGAAATCCTAAACCCTAAGCAAACCCTTACACGAGAATAACGTAACTGGGCATTGATTAGCAAACGGCACCCAATATAGGAATGATTTGAGGACGCAAATACTAACAACAGAATATTTAAAGAATTTCTAGCTTGCCACATTATGAATAGTACTGCTATATATTAGCATCTGACTACATATAAATTTGACATAAATTGAATTAACGTCTGACAAATAAAGGCTAAATAACGCCTCCTATTTGAACAGTAACTTACCACACACCGACCGAGTCCAACATCCACAAATGCATAAAATGGCACACGAAATTGTGTTTGACCTAAATAGAATTAATTAACACTTTGCATCCAATGTCTTCACCTAGGTAACTAGACCTATTTTACTCATTGCAGCAGATCATGAGAAGAACTTGTAGGTCTTGGCGTTGACGATGATCGACCGCAGACCTCCGATAGGCGCCAACACCGACAGAAGCACGCCGATGATTATGCAAATCTACCAGCCAATCAAAAACATGAGTTATATATGAGTCTCCATTATTGCTAGTACAGCAAGATGTGGGCATAGTGTGTACGTACGCATGTTGTATTGTGTGCGTGCAACGTTGTAATCTAAGAAAGGAAAATTAAATTATGCAAATAATGGCTTACCCAGTTGATGCACCAGGACATGCCAAACTTCTTTGGCTTCTTGATGGCCAACCACATAATGCAGGGAAGCTGCAGAAGAAACAATTTCAGTTCAGTTAATAGAACGAAGAAGCAACTTATATGTTACTAGCCAGTACGTTACGAACTAGTAAAGAAAAAGATTCGAATCTTACGAAGTAGGTTGTTGGGGCAAACGCAAAGCCACCGAAGAACCCTAGCAATCCACCGAAGAACGGGATGGCGATGCCAACTAGCATGGTGAATGCTGTACAAATAAAGAGTCAAAATGAGCATCGATTTTTTTTTTGAGACTGTAAACATGCTGTAATTAAATGTGTTACGCACCAACGTAGAGTGAGCGTGCGATCAAACGGAGAGGCAACCCAGGCTTGAATCGAAGCTGCTTCACCAGGAAGGTCTCAAGCATGTCGAACACCGGCATCGCGTAGATCTGCGTGCACGTGCAAACATCAATAGTATTCAGCTACTACTACGTACGTGATCATAATACGTATGCATGCATGCATATACATGCATATATACGAATGTACCTGGTAGCTGCCGATGACGTGGACGACGACGAACATGTTTGCGGCGGCGATGAGCCAGCGCGGCTTCTCGAGGGTGATGAGGATGTTGTCGTCGACGGCGTTGCCGAAGATGTAGTAGCCGACGAAGGCGACGGGGAGGTAGCAGATGGCGACAACAAGGTAGGCGACGACGACGCCGAGCCACATGGGCTTCTTGGACGGCTTCTCCGGAGTCGACGGGATGGTGGCCTGGATCTCCAGCACCACGTTGTGCCCTGCGTACGCGAACGCCACGTCTCCCAGCGCGCTCAGGAAGTTGAACGTCCGCCCCGCCGACGTCGACGCCGTCATGCTGTAGTCCACGTTCGCGTGCCGCCCCTTCTCCAGCGAGGCCACCCACGCGATCGTCGAGTAGCTGCGCACATATACATTCGTGTTAATTACATGCATGAAATAATCTAGTTATGGCAACAAGTACGCCAGAAGCAAAATTGAACTGCTTGATCTAGATCAAGTTAATGTACCTGAGCGACATGACTGCGGCGGCGAGGGAGACGCCGGTGATGGAGTTGAAGTTGGGGAGCTGTGATAGAACAAAGTGGATGGAGCCAAAGATCATGATGAAGTAGGTGGTCCGGATGGGCTTGCAGTCCGGGCAGACGACGTCGTGGAACTTCTGGAGCGACTTGCCGCCGGTGACCATGTAGACGATGCAGACGCCGACCTCGACGATGAGCTGCTGCGGCACGACGATCCAGAGGCCAAGCTTCTCGCCGAAGGCGTGCTGGCCGAGCTCGTGGTAGCGGTCGAAGCGCTTGCCGGGGACGCACTCGTGCATCTCAACCATCTGCCAGAGTGTGTAGAGTGTGATCACCCATGAAAGAATCATCGCCGCCACTCCGGGACCCCTAACAAAAAAGCATGTTTGTTTTTTGAGTACTGCTATACAAACAGTAGGGAAACAGTAGGGAAGGATCCTCCTACTGAAAATAAATTTATTATTATTTTATTTTAATTACAAGTTATAGAATAAAGAAGAAAAACAATTAATCTCGAAAAAGAGGAAACTAAAAACAATCTAACCAGATTTGCAAACCTTCCAAACTAGAAGAAGTTAATCTGACTTTCAACCAACTCAGCTTTGAGATTAAATCTCTCTTCCATCTATGTATATTAGGAGGAATACTTTTAAATATGAATTTGTTTCTTTGATTCTAAATCAACCAACAACCTAGAGTGATTAACTCCTTAAAGGAAGGCTTTGAGCTGCCTGCTTGATTTCTAGCAAGGTTCCATATGCCCTTCATAGAGAGAGAAGAGTCCCAGGATATCTTTGGATGCTAATAACAGGTCATTTCACTGGCAATATGTTTCGTTATGGTTAGATAGCTTCGGAGTTGCAAAGCACGTACTCATGCAATCAAATCACACATCCCTTTGCCGCTGCTCCCTTCTCTACCGACCCAATCAAAATTAAATTTTGGCAGGGCAAGTTATATATCTGTTCATTACTCAGGCATGCTTGCAATGGAGCAATCTTCTTAGGGCTCTATGCAACAAAATTGTGGAGAAGATTGTATGAAAAGAATAGAACGCCCAATTCTCTTATTTGCCCTTATGATCAGTAACTCCGATTCCTCGTGAGGTGTATACGTATTTCGTAGAAACAAAAATATCAACGTCTATCCACCTTGCATTCTTGATACAATCAACGAGTCAAAAGGGGCGAGGCCAGGAGCTAGCCAGCGATGGACTCCATAGTTATGAGATTTGTATTTATCTGGTACGTACGTGCTCAAATAAAAATTAATCCCATTAAAACCTAAAGAGTGACGGTCGAGAGGGAGAATTAAGGCGTACCATCCGAGCTCGGACATGGCGTAGGGCAGGCTGAGCACCCCGGCGCCGACCATGGCGGTGACGTTGTGGAAGGCGGAGTACCACCACTTGGCGTTCCTGGACGATGTGATCGGCAGCCAATCGTCGATCGCCTTCTCCTCCGCCGCCGCCGCTGTCGTATTCATGGCTGCTGGGGCCATATCTCCGGTGACCAGAGTTCCCTTGCAATCAAGAATGTATCTGAAATCTGAAACGTCGGAACAGTACCGGCTGATTTGTCCCTGTAGGTTACTGAAAAAGAATAACAAGAACCAATTAAAAATCTATTGGAGGATTAATTAAGCTCCTGAGATCCCTAGCAAGATGAAGAAAGAGAAGACACAGTGCAAGACGGATGAAACTGTTGGATATTTGAAGCAATTAGGGCGAGAAGAAAGCACTTACGTACCCAGCCACGCTCCTGCAGTCGCCTCGCCGCCAATAAACGAGCCAAAAATAAGGGCTTGCTCCTCCCTTAACGTCGTCCGGCTTTATTATTTATATCAAGACTCTGTAATCATCTAAATTAAAAGTAGTAAAAAAAAGATAAGCAGTTCCACAAATTAGGGATGGAATATCGGTTTGTTTGTTATGTCTAGCTAGCAGTGTTGAGATGGAATATCGGTTCGAGATAAAATCAGCCACGGATAATATACTTTCGAATTACAGATGCCGTGCACGGATCTCGGTGGCCATGCATGCATGGTAAGCATATGATATGCACGTAAGTATCCAACGTAACGACCCAACATATTGTAGTACCACACCCCTTTTTTTCTCTCGAGTCTTGACTGCTTGGCCGGCAAAGAATCGGCTCAGATGCAGGGGTCTATTTCTGTACGTAATTAACGCCGTGCAGGGCCACTTAGTTTGTGACACGTGCCCTTCGAGTTATAACTAATTAAAAGAAGAGGGGGTTCCGTTAATCTCTTGGTTAGTCGGTTCGATCAGGTCTCGGATCCTCCTGTCGTTCACCATAGTCAAGGAGGTAGATGGCTTCATTGGCTTGGGGCTAGCTGTGTGTGCGGTTGTTTCCTCTTTAATTTATCACTCAAGAGAAGTCCAATTTGCGACGACAAATGGAGTTTCTAGTGAAGATCTTGAATCAACGCTCACCAATTGTGCATTGATCCTTCGCCCCAAGAAACGATCCGAATTAAGGGCCTATTTGGGAGAGCTCCACCACTGAAAACGTGGATCTGAAGCAGCAGCTCCACCGTGGATCTGGGATCCCACCATGGAGTGTTTGGCTTGTACAGCAACTCCAGATCCACCAAATTGAGGTTTTGGTGGGAATGGCCACTTTTGGTGGGATGAGGTGTGTAACCAGTGGCATTGGTGGGTAATTACCACCCAACTCCACGGTGAAGCACTCCTTGAGGAGCTCCATGGATCTGGCCCTTAGATCCAGGATTTTGGTGGATCCAGATTTCGCGGAACTGGAGCGTTTGGGTAAATTTTCGTGAAGTGGAGCTGTTTTTCGTAGATCTGGAGCTGGTGGAGCTCTCCCAAACAGACCCTAACTCGCTGACGCCGCCCAAACCATAGAACACGGGATCCAGAGTTGCCCAGGGAAGGAATCGCGATCGGAATTTGTTTCTTTCGTGCACGTAGCGTGGTCCACTGCAACCCTAGCCGCGGCCCACAGGCACAGGTTTAGGTTTAAAGGAACAACAATGTAGACGATATTTTTAAATCACAAACATGCAGTAGTTGATATGTACAATGGTACAATCTCAACTGCCTATAAACTTTGCTACATATGATTTTTGTTGATATGGGAGAGAAGGTAGACATATATATATATATATATATATATATATATATATATATATATATATATATATATATATATATATATATATATATATATATATATATATATATATATATATATATATATATATATATATATATATATATATATATATATATATATATATAGTGCATGAAAAAAATTAACAAGAGGAAGTTAGCAAACCAAGGGAAGTTGTAGCACCGTAAACGTAGGGGTTTCTCAAAATCAAAGTAACATCTAGTTGTGTTTGTCTTTACTACTTAAAAAGAGAAGTTAGTGGTACGCGCGTTCGTTCTTCCGCCCCTCGTAGAAAATATTGGACGTGACATGTGGACCGTGCTCCTTTCCTCTTCTCCCCCCGGCATCCTACGCCTTCACAACCACATCTCCCCTCCGGCCCCTTCGCCATATTCATCTGTGCCTACTCCACCTACCGCAACTGCCTCCTCCGATCCCCTTCTCTCCCCCAAACCCTTGCGCCGCGCCCCCACCTCCCTCGTGTTGTGCCACCTCCTCCTCGGCGCCGTCCTGCCCACCTCTCCTCATGGCCGCGGTCTCCACCGACACTGCCTCTACCATCTCTTCCACCGCAATGGATGTCATGGTCCACTAGGGCCTGACCTCGGTTATCAAGCGTGAGAAGCGGTGGCAACTTGTGGGCATCGAACTCATCACCTCGGAGAACTTTCCTCTCTATAGACAACAACTGATGGCAACTACGACGCCGTCTCCCTCCTCGCCGATTGTTGCAGCCTTGAATCTACACCTTCCACTCCTCTAGCCAATGGGAATGACCGTATCCAGAGGGGTTGTGGCTGGGGACGATTGGATCGAGTAGCGCCATGGACAAGGACAATGAGATGCAGCAGAGATGCAGTGATGACATGCAAGAAGATGGGTGGATCCGGCGTAGCATATCCATCCCTCATCATGCCCACTGATTTGGCTGCCTCTCCATGATTTAGAAGAGTGAGTTCTACCTCTTCCTCACCTGAATACTATCCTTGGAATGATTTGAAATCCACCCTTGCATGCATACTTCACGAATTCCCCATCTCATGAACAAGCAATCCACCTAGATTTTGTTGACATGTATGACCATTTGAAGTTTATAGGGTGGAGCAATATGAGGAGATCGTGTGGCGGTAGCGTGCTGGACGGTGGCTTGGTGCGGGTGGCAAACTAGGCAGCTTGGGCCCTATGGTGGGCTCCGTGGGGTTCGCACATCTAGGTCTCTCTCTCCTCCCTCCCTCCCTCTCCCCCTCTCAATGGGTGTGTGGATCGACTCCTGCCTCTGCTTGGCTAGCCATTGGCCGATTTTATGATTTTACGCTTACTAATTGTTCACCAAAATGGCAAAAATCCTGATCCATATATGACATAGCCTTGCTACATAAATTTCCTAGATTTCCTTTGGTGTTATGTTATATAGTTAATAATTCTCCTGATTAGCCTTATCACTTTCATTAAATCCATCTAGATTTTTTGACGAAAGACTAAAGAAGTGATGTTCTGGTCTTTTAGATCCAGAAGACCACTCAATGCCTAGGTTGTTCAGGTAGAGCTATAGAGTTCAACGTAGCTATGCACAGTTTAATTTTATTTTTGGGTATATAATTTGCCATTCTGTGTAGTAATCAGCCTATCTTTTTGTTCATGCAGGTCAAATTGGAATACATCTGAAGCCTAAGAAATCTTTTTGGTATGCACAAAAATTCAACCGTCATGTCTATGTTTTAGTTGGTAGACATAGATAAGATTTGATTTTCTGTTAGGAGGGGTGACATTTTATTACTAAAATGATGTTATTACAACCATATTCTTTTTTGTTCCAGTTAAACTAATGATAGTTTCAGTCCGACAATTCTTTAAGAAAAGGCTTTGCCTAGAAAAGGGTTTACATTCTTTTAGATGTTAGCAGTATAGAGTATTACAATTAATCCCTGTTACCCTTGACAATGAGTAGCTGAATTATAGCTTACAAGGCTACCTCTCCTATTGTCTAATAAATAGTACAATGCATGGAAAAGACAAAACTTCACATTTGCACTTAATTTTACCTGATGTGACCCTCTGGCTTTTTCTCTAAACTCTTTGCATGTCTAATGGCTAAATATTGGCTTAGCCTATTTGTGTCTTGCTGCTGATCTTGGCCACATAGTTTGAATAGGTGGTGTTCTTCTGTTCTCCATCTCTTGGAAGTGAATGATTCCTTAGCTTTGTGCCTTTGCCATACGGTGCTTCAAGCCCTAACAATGTGACATTGTTTGTTTAAGCCTTTTTTCTTCTTCGGATAACAAGAGTCTTCTATGTATTTGAAACATTATATGCTTTACAATCATGTTTTCACTAGCTGATTGGGTTCAACTCCCTTTCAGGTATTCAAGTGATGTTTTGTACTCCACTTTCCCAACATAGAAACAAAGTAATGTTTCAATAGCATTTAAAATGTGTTGACTTCAATATAAACGTATTTGAAGTTCTTGTCATATCTATTGAATAGAAACAACAACAATGATAATTTTTATCACCCAATTGGCTAGCTAATACATCATTGGTTATATTGGTTTAGAGACTTCCTTTAATCGTGATTCAGAGTTACTTATATGATTTCAGACTTATCAACAATAATCCTTCCTGCAAGTCATTTACCATTGATCCTTTTCTTTGTGGTATAGCAGCATGTATTGTGCAAAGGTGGTTCTCTTCTAATGCTGGTGGAGTCCACTTAGCTAAAAAGATGCTATCTACTTGTGAATGAGAAGAAGCTTAGGTCACATAGGAGGTGCATTACTTTGATAGTCTGATGCCCAGTCGATGAATTGTTTGGTTCTTTCTACAATTGTGACGCACTATACATTCTTAGCTCTATGACCCATATGTCACAGACCTAATTTAATTGCCATGAAAGGTGTTAGACCATGTGGTGGTTGTGCATTTAGTGATGATGAATAATTGACATTTGAATTTCACTGGAATTTGTGTTGTATAAGTTCTGGTAGATGCTCTCGTATTGCTGGAGTTTTTAAGGCGGAAGTCGACCGTGACAGCTGATCAAGGCGTCGACCACAGCATTTGAACCACGACATTTCGACCATGGAATTTCGATTACGGCATTTTGACCACGATATTTCAATCACGGAACATTGACCATGACATTTCGACCATGGCAGAATGACCTTAACTGGTCGATGATGGTGAGTTACAGCGAACCGGTTGTAAGCATCAGTGAATCGATCGTAAGCATCAATGAACTGGTTGGTGGTCGTAAGCTCATAGCTACAGTACTTTTCAATGGTCATAGCTATAATACTTTTTGATGTCTAGCTATAGTGCATTGTTATAGTCGTAGGCTTTGTGGACTGTTGTCATAGTCAAAGACTTTGCTGGTCGGTAGTCGAAGACTTTGCTGATTAATAGTTGTAGGCTTTTTCAATTGATTGTCATCGACTTCATGGTCAATACTCATAGGCCTTAAGTACTTCAATTCTTATTATCTTTGAGTACCTCGAGTACTCGTGTCTGCTAGGTCGTGAGCTTCAATGGACTGGTCGAGAGTGACGGTAACTGGTCGGTGGTTATTGCTACAGTACCAGGTAGGTACTCAGTGGTCGTAGCTATAATACCAGGTCGGTACTGCCGTACTGAGTGGTCATTGCTACAGTACCAGGTAAGTATCGGATGGTCGATGCTACAGTACTCGTTGATGGTAGTCTATGCTTAAGTACCTAGTCGGTACTTGGTACTAGGTGGTTGATGGAACAGTGACTGGTTGATGGTCATTAATCGTAGACTGGGAGTGCTCTAATGCTTGTGTTTTGCGAGTGTTATGAGCAGAGCAATAGTAATTCCCGAGTACTGGTGTGTTCGAGTACTTAATGAGCTAGCGACTGGCCTATGCATGGCGGTCATAGTGGTCGTAATGAGTGGTCTAAGGCTAATTTCTGGAAAGTGATAGAATGTGTGGCTGTGGATGACCTGGTTGATGTTGAGTGATGGTTAAGGGTGTTGTTTGAGTGTGTGAACTAATTTTGGTCAAGTTGGAAAGGACTTGTGCTGGTGAAAACGTTCTTTCAGCTTTGCATGTGCAGGTTGGCAGGAGACGATCATGGTCGGTGACGAGAAGGACTGGGACTAGGATGGGAAAGTATGGGGTCCAGGCGGTTGAGGATGTCGTGTGAGGTGGTCTGGCTCACGCTGGTGCATGTGGAGATCAAAGGTGGTAATTCGTGAAGAAGCTATAGGCGATACGGTCCAGGAGGCTTCGACGCGAAAGGTGATGATGCGTGGAGAAACTACAGGAGGTGCGGTCCTGGAGGCTTCGACATGGGAGTTGATGAGGCGTGATGAAGATACAAGAGGTGCGGTCCTGGAAGCTTTGTTACATGGTAATTAGTAGTAGCATGATGAAGATACAGAAGATGCGGTCCTAAAGGTTTTCTTACGTGTTGAGTTAGGAGTTGTAGAGGGAGTCCATAACTGGCAAGAGTTAGAGATAAGGTAAAATCCATGTTTAGAAGGGTTTCGGGTCCCTTGATTTCAAAACAGATAGAGTTAGGTGTCTTCGTTTGAGTTGTACACAGGTTGGAGCATTAGCCTATAAAAGCAGGGAGAGGTTCTGGGTTAAGGCAAGGCTTTTTGTAGGTTTGTTGCTTTGAGAGGGCTTTCATCAAGAAGGCTTTTAGGGTACTTGTGAGGGCAATCCAACAATAAAGATCATCTTACATCAATCTGGTACGTGATTTGTTAAAGATTTTTGGTGATTGCGGTTTGGTTGAAGCATATGACAACGTGCAAATGTGTCGATTCACTACCAAGAAAACAGAGGAATTACGAAGTACTTGAATGTGCTGGTTTTTCTCGAAGGTACAAGTGATCGAGAGATTCTACTGCTGGTGTCGACGAATTTGACTATGTACAAACTAGTCATAGAACAAAGTGATTGAGTGGTCAAACAAAGTGATTGAGCGAGCAGTCGATAGATTGATCGATCAAGTAGTCGTGCGCTAAGCATTTGATCAGGCGATTTAGCACCGAGCGATCGAAACCTTCACCGACCGCTAGGAGACTCCAAAAAGCAGCGACAATCATTTGATACTACAAAAGGTGTGGTTGCAAAATCTTAGGTGTGGAAAAGTTAGCATTAAACCAAACAGAAATTTCAGTTGCGTAAATTTTAATTCACATTGTATGAGATGTGTCACATTTTCTAGACATCTTTAGGTTTTGCTCCATACATTGCATTGCAGGTTTCTTTATAGTGGTCAGGCTGGCTCCCTGTTGGTATTATGTTTGCTCCTTCTAATCTGGAATTGCTTAAACATTTATAAGGTAAAGTTAGCTTGGGAAATTCAAAGCCCCATACTCCCATATACTTATTGATGACTTAATTCCAACTCTAGAAGAGGCGGAAGGGATCTGCTATACACATCTGGAAAATCTCCCTGGTACAGAATTCTTATTTTTGACTAGTTAGGGCCTTTCAAACAAATAGTTAGCTCATGTTTTGTAGTGATAGGTTCTTGTCAATTAATTCATATCCCCTTCTATTATTCTGCTAGGTGTCAAGACAGACGGGAGCCTACTACAAAAAGGGTCATCACAGACAGTTTGGAACCATCAACACAGACGGTTTTTTGAATCGTCTAAATTTATGGGTCAGTGATAATCGGAGGTTATCACATATGGTTTGTGAGCCATCTGTGATAATCACAACTCAGACGGTTTATAACTAGAACCGTCTGTGAAGAGCACTATTACAGACGGCTCGAATCAAAAACTGTCTATGATACTCACACATCATAGTCTCATAGACGGTTCTAGCTACCAACCGTCTGTAATGGATGAGTATCATAGATGGTTGGTAGCTAGAACCATCTGTGATATTTTTCATCATAGACGATTAATAGATAGAACCATCTGTGATGTGCTAGTATCACAAACGGTTTTTGGTTTGAGCCGTCTGTGATAATCCTTCACAGATGGTTTATATCACAAAATCGTCTGTGATAGTTCATTATATACCTAATTTTTCTTTTTTTCGACTAGCCTCAGAAAATGTTAACTGTGCTATCTGAAAACAAGCATAGGGGAGGGAGATGCGGCAGTGCGAAAATTTTTGACGCGGTGATGGAGAGGTGGAGCTACGATCCGTGGGGCAAGGGTTGGTGGATTTCTATTGGGTAGGATTGGGTTGGGGAGGATCGACGGGCCCAACGGTTAGATTATCATAGACGGTTCTACATATAAACCATCTGTGATACTCTATCACAGACGGTTGGTAGCTATAACCATCTATGATGAATGAATATCACAGACGGTTCTATGTACCAACCGTCTGTGAATTAGTGTAGAGACCCGAATATGCAAATCCGGACTCTCCTGTGTATTCTGCACTAGTCCAGGATCACGCTAGTGCACACAGCATAAATAAAGATGAAATATCGACCATATCACGAATCACTAAGAAAAGACTCAAATATTATTAATAATTATCAGAGTGCGACCTTATGGCCAAGCTTACAGTTAATAGCCTACAGGCTTAAAAGAAACTAGCAGCGGAAAACAGAAATAAGCGTAGTAGCCACTCGACATGCCCACAGGCAATCGACTGGGGAGCGAAGTCCTAATCTACGAAGTTGTCGAAGTATCCTCCTTCAAGTAGCTCCTGCTGATTTGGTCCTTCTTCCTCAACTGAGCAAATATGGATGAAGCCATGAGTATATAGAGTACTCAACAAATCATTTGTAACAAAGAATGCAATATAGTATGCAAGGCTTACCATGGATGGCTGAAAGGTTAATTTTGCAGAAAGCAACCATTTAAAGTAAATACAACAAATAGATTGAAAAGCTGACTTTGAAAATGATAATAAGTAATTAATCAAAGGAATCGAGACACACTCCAAATAAACTGGCCATTCACTCCAATGAATCACCCATGAACCAAGATTCACGTAATAAACCACTAGTGAACTAACCATTCACTTCCCAACTTTACCCAACCAGGTTTTTATGAAAACTCTACCCCTCGTGTGAAATCACCGAGCATTATCCATGACCGAGGACACGGCTATTCAAATAGTTTTACACTTTGCAGAGGTTGTACAACTTTACCCACAAGACATGATATTCTCATATTGCCACGCGATTGACACACTTCCTTTGGTGTGTGGCGGAGAAATCATGACAAGACCTTTACAATATTCAATTTCAACCCAGTTCCACCTCGCTAAGGTTTTGCCGTTGAGTAGGCTACCACCTAGTCGATAATTGCCCCCTCTTGCGCCAATGTAGATCTATGGCTCTGACCACACCACACTCATCCCAATGACGGAACCGAAATTGAAACATCACAAATTAATCAGCTAGGTCCATCCCATACTGGATATGTGGTTGTACGGTAAGGCTCAGATCAATGGCGCGCAAAGTTAAGTCCTTAAGTATTACCCAGGCGAAACATCCACATCCCAATGTGCCAACAACACCCCCTTTACCACGATCATTCGTCTAGGTGAAAACTAAGTTTGTATAACCAACACCAATGTCACCCCAATGTCATGGCACACAAATTTTATCACTGTGGCTACCACCATGATTCAATATCTTATTAAGTCAAAATTAATTATTTGATCACATGTGATGATAAACCCAACGTTACTATAAGCATGACTAAGCAATTTGAACGTACACCCCATGTGATAACTAGTATTGCATCACTAGATAATTACCCATCATATGGTGACAATGGAATCATGACATTCAAATCATCAAGGAGGAAGTAATCAATTTGGACTATAACTACCAATACAAGGGTTTAATAATAAAATAGTGATGCATGATAATTTAAAATAAAGTAATACACAATAGATTTGAGAACTAGGTTCAACATGATCAAAGGACACAACTTGCCTTGGCTTTGCTCAGTTAGGAATTCTTGATCTTCGAATCCTGCTTCAGCTCCTTCGAACGCGTGATCTAACGAGAGAGAAAATGAGACGAAACATAAAAAAATTCAAATAAACTCCACAAACTACAATACCAGAACCAAAAGATAGAACGGGCTCTCGGAATATCTAATGTGGAGAAAAGCTGAAAATCAGAAATTCTACTGTGCTGTGAACCCAGTGCATGGAATGGCTTGTCTATGGTAGACTCAGCTCACGGAACAGTGCAAACCGACTGGGCTGATGACGCGGCGGTTAGAGCTGACGCGACGGACACGTGGCCGACACATGTGCACAAGGGGCTGACGTGGCCTAATGACGTGGCATGCTGACGTGGCACTGGGGACGACTCGAGGTGCTGACGTGGCGACCACGTGGCACCAACGTGGCATGAACGTCTGATATAGGGCTAACGTGGATGCTTGCGTGGTTGTGCTGACTCAGCTGGTTCACGGGTCCACAGCTGACATGCGGACCTCGATTGTCAGTGACTCGGTGCACGTGGACCAGGTGTACGGGAACTGGAAGTGGCATAAGCACAGGCTGGCATCAGCGCTGACGCACGCGGGGCGGGGCACGAGGCGGGCGCACACGGACTGAGGCGGTGGCACAAGAACCGAAGCGACAATGGCGCGTGTGTGCGGGGAACGGAGCGACGACAGTGGACGGTGGTGCAGTGCAACAGCGGCTGACCGGCGGTGAGCTTGGGCAACGGGGTTGGTCGGCGGTGACCCAGACGGTGGCGGGGCAAGGACCGGACGACGACTAGATCGAGAGCTGTGGCGGAGGCTGGCCGGACAGCGACTCACCGGCGGCGAGGGCGACGTCGAACATCGGTGAGACCGACGACGGCTCACGACAGACCTTAGCGAGAGTGGCGGCTCGGCAAGATCGGCGACGGTGAGGTGCGAAAAACAAGGGCAGCGCTCGGGTTGCGAGGAACGAGGGGACAGCTTGGCTATTTATTGCGCAAACGCTGAGGCCGACTTGGGGGCGGAGGCGGAGTCCAGCTCGGGCACAGACACCGAGTCCGAGGCGGAGACGTGCGGCGGTGGCGGCGTTGTGCCGGACACGGAGACGAGAGTCCCGGCTGGAGACGGAGGCTCTGACAGGTGGGCCCCACATGTTAGCGGCTCGGAGGTGCCGAACGGGCGAGATCAACTACGGCCGAGACGACCGCACGAATGGGCGACGCGTGTCGGCCATCCGGCTGACGGGCGCAAGCGCGGATGCGCACCGCGTGGCTAGGGCGGGGCAGGCTGGGCCAAGGCGGGTTGGAGCGGGCCGACTTGGTGGGCTTCGGCCCACCGCGCCATTTAGGGATTTTTAGATGTTTTTCTTTTTCCAGAAATCGAAATAAATCCTTTTGAGCTCTAGAAAATAGCAAATATACCCAGAAAATTTCCAAAAAATTTCTTGAGACTCAAGGAACTCAAATAAAATATTTTTGACAAATGTTAATGTTTAGTTTAGTCATATTAAATCCTTTTAATTAATAAAATTCCAATTAAGCTTTAGTTAATTCCATAAAAATTCAAATGGTGAATTTCATTTTAAAAACTTCAAAAAGGCTCTGAAAATCAGGATGTTACAATTAGAGTACAAAGTTTTATATACCGGTGCAATATAAACAACTAGTCTCAAAAGATAAAATAGCAAGGTTTTATGTGGCTTATATACTCATTTGAAAGGTTTCAATGAGATCTACAACTTTTCAGTTGAAGCAAAATCCAAATTCCGAAGGGAAGACCAAGAAAAAGGGCAAAAATTAACGCAAATTTGAGGCTAAAGATGGCCGATTTTGGAGGTCTTAGAGGGTGACTAGCACAAGCGGGTTGTTTTTTGGATTGGGCTCGTCGTTAGCTTTCCAGAAAGTACAAGAACGTCGAAAACGGACACCGTTTGCAAAAGTTATACTCATTTTACTAAAGATGTCTCGGAACATAATTCTACTCGAACTCAGGCAGGAGATTATGAAATTTTGGAGGATTGTGAGGTGGGACATATATCACAGATGGTTTTTAATACAAGCCATCTATGATAACTTCATTATCACATACGGTTTTTAGTACAAACCGCCTATGAAGTATCACAGATGGTTCTTGATAAGGACCGTCTGTGATGTTTGCCATTGTCACAGACGGTTTTTATCTAGAACCATCTGTGATACTTCACAGACGGTTTGTATTAAAAATCATCTGTGAAAATACCACAGACGGTTATTCGTATGAATCGTCTGTGATACTTGCAGCACAAACAATTTCGAGGAACCGTCTGTGATGTAAGCGTCTAGTTTAGCCTCTTTTGTAGTAGTGGAGCAGCAGTCATTTCTTCCATAGAATATCAAATGCGTATGGTTGTGGCCAAAGCAAGTGTCGCAGGATCAGCAATGGTGGTCGTACCATTTCTATTGAGCAAATAAGATGGCATAATACTTGAAAAATCTAAATCTATGTTTGATAATGGTGTCACGAAAGGCTAGAAGAAAATATTAGTTCTTTATAAAGGTTCTAAAAGGGAAGGTGGCAAGATATATAAAGCTAATTCGGTGATGCATCAATATCACCTTGGGGTAGAGGAAGATGAAAAGGATGGGGAGTCTAAAATGGATATTGTTGAAGGAGAACCTGATGCATTTGCTATAAAAATTGATCCTAGAACCCCAAAGAGCAACCCTCCATAGCCCCGACACCCAAATAATAGTCCATGTGAAAATGGGCAGAACGCCACCATCCTTTAGGATCAGGTAATCCAATTAACATCATTGGCTTATGAAAGCTGCTAACTAGATTAATCATTTGATCATAAACCATGTGAAAAGATTTTGTCTCGTGTGAATTGTGCAGCTTCACGCTACCTCGATAAGCCCCAAATAAATTTTTGTTTTCAAGAAAATAGAGTATTGATCTTTTGAAATATTTTGTGTTATTTGGCAATCCTTCTCTCTCATGCTATTGCACTGCTGAAAATTTGATAGGAGGAGGGAGAATTTGGCACATCCATCCTTCACCTAAAGCATGAAGTTGAATGCCCTGCATGGTTGGCTGGAATGTCACAAGCTATCGAGGACCCTTCCCTACATGACTTGGACACACCTCTGCAATGCAACCAGGTCCTCGATAGCACCTGTCTTGAGAAACCACCGCCTCTCGACTGTCCTAGCATTGACACAATTCATGGATTGTTTCCTGAAGTGGATAATTTGTGCACTTTAGTAGTAAGTGTACCATGTTGTGCTGCTACCTTGTTCATTTCTGATATATTTGTAATTTGTGATGGCAAATCTCATCGTGTGATTTCTTTCTTGTGTCTTGCAACATGACTTGCAGTTTGGATCGCAAGATAGCCTCAGCAGCTAGCTGGACCGCATGTAAGAGAGAGAAAGAGAGAGGAGTTGAAAGCAGCGAGGCATTGTAGGAAGATTGTTTTTTCTTGTAATGTACAAATGCTCTCCTAACAAATTTTGTATATGAGTTTGCAGCATGCAAAACTGCAAATTAACGTCAACTAGTAGTATTAGTAGTAGTAGAATCATTAGGCAATCTCAAGCAATGTCTTAATTGGAGTCTCAAAAATACTGTTGTTAAGTTGTAAACCATGTTGATGTGTTGTTGTAACGTTAGTAGGATCACCAAACAATCTCAAGCAATGTCTCAAATCAAAGTGTGTGTTGAGTTGAGAACTATGTTGATGTGTTGTAATGTTTAAGCACTTACTAAGATTCATTAAATTAATATGTTCCCATGCCCTATTGAAATTTGACAAGAGAAAAAGTGATACACTTCTTTATTGATATGTTTTGAGTCTCATATGAATTGAAATTGATGTGGATTGGTTCTCCCACGTACTTGCTTTTGTTGGGTCTTTGTTGTTTCATAGCAACGTACGGGCACTTAACTAGTGCTACTTAATTTCCCAAAATTGCACTGCACCTACATGAACTTTTCGTACTCAGATTACTACTACTACTCGTTCCCATGCATTTTGCCACCGTGAATGTTGCACCATCGCCTAGGACACTGCTTGTTGCATGCTTGCCCCTATGTGTGTCTACAGCTGTGCCTACATGGCCTCGCCGCACGCTCGCTCGACTGTCATTACATGTCCATGCTCTCCTCCCACTGCTTTTCTCTGAATAAAAGAAAAACATCTAAACCTACCCTATGCATGTTGATGAAACTTTGATGGATGAATGGCCATGAGATGAGGAATACAACGATGTAACATGCAGGGCATGATTATACAGTTTTGGATGAGATTTGAAGGAGAGAAGGAGGCATGGAGCTATGCTTCTTGTTTGAAAGCGATTGCAGTGAAGGGCGAAGGTCAGAAAGGAGAAGGCACAGAGGGAGGCTTTAACCTCCTGCCTCTTTCTTCATCTCTCTCTCTCTCTCTCGATCGAGCATGGAAAAATCAAATATTGGGGAAGACAATTGTGGGGGCTTATGGTGTAAATTTGCATATAGTTTATGTCAAGATCGGTGAATGCCAAAGGCCTAAAGCGAATGGCTTCCAGAAAAATTAGTTGTGATTAGTCAGGGAGCTCAACTTGGGAAGGAAATTGTTCCTCACTAGTTTGAACACATTATGTGTCATCACGATCGTATACATTAATTTTATTATGCATCGCTGTGTAACTAGCATTCCAAATCTTTTTCTTCGTCGAGGGAAGTTCCAAATCTTGTGTTTCTAATTAGTTGTATGTTAGTAGGATTGCCAAAACTGTCTTGTACTTTGGTAAAGAAGCGTCCCAGTGTTGGTCATTGTAGTTGTACATGTATGTATCCTTCAAAGTGTAGAAAGAACAACTACACTTCAGTATACAGTCGATCACCATGATTAGATGTGTTGATTTTGAAATCCTTATTTCCCAATATCTTGCCCCTATAGTTGCAACAAGTGCATCAGTAGTACGAAGAGGAAACTCAAAAAATTCTTTAAGATTGGACTTAAAAGATAACAATGTGTTGCAACTGAAAACCTGTATATTTTTCTTGACCACATGAATGTCCTCATCTTTTGTTGTCACAGGAGTAACAACAGGTTAGGAAATGAGAACTAAACTGGCGTTCCTTTTCAAAGCAATTTGAATGTCATTGATAATATTTGTTTTAGTTCAATTCAAGAAAATAGGCTAGATTTGGCATGTAGATGACATGAAGATTTTTCTTGAATTGCCCATCGCAACTAGCTTCATCACCATTAATGATCTCATGTTCGCTGAGTGGCAAGAAGGGTCAATGAAACACACTATTGATAGACCAAGGAAGAGTTAGGATTGAGAGAGACAGAGAGGGAGAATCCCCGGTGGAAGATGTCACTACTAGCATGAAAGACGAGAAGGTATGTGTAGGAGATTGTTAGCGTACAAACCCAACCAACCTTTTCCACTTCTACTTCTATCACTCAATCAACCACATCTCTCTCATTCGCTCCATCCCCGTTCCCTACTCTAGTAGGGCCTAATTTGCCGCAGGTGGCGAGACACTAGGGCAATGACCCAAAGTGCAGCATGGCAGTGAAGCCAAGGATGCGATATAGATTGAGCATGAAGGTAGAGTCATGACGTGAGTCCCAATGGAGCTAGGTTGGATGAAGTGGCGAAGCCAATGGTGTTGGGGTAGGCCGAGCATAGCGGTAGAGGCATGACTTGAGTAGGGGGTAGAGCTCGACTGAGCACCACGATGAAGTCAATAGCATGATGTAGGCTTGACATGTTGGGTGTAATATGATTCTTTTAATCCATAGAAAAGCGCGGGCATTCAACTAGTAGTTGCATCGCCATCCAACTGACATAGTTACCATCCATGGGCTACCATTTATATATTTTCAAAGTTAACTACCATTTATATTAGCTGAATGCCCGCACCCATCGCCATCTAGGATGGCACTCTGATGACTCTCTATGGTTATCGCATGTGCCATCGTGTTGCCTAATCTCTCCATCCGCTTTGACCATGATCCCTCCCTGGTATCCACCAGGCATTGGGATCCTTCTCCTGGTGTTCATTTTGAAAAGGAGGTGAAAGCCCACTTTGATTCAACGGTACATTACGATCCCCTCTCGCCTCTCAAGGAATTCTTTATGGTAGTCTCTTTTGGCATATTCACTTTTTAATTGACTAAATCCTCGGTTGCTCAAGCTTTGTTTTCTTGCTTGGGCAGTGAAGCCAATAATTTTAAAGTCTTCAAATTATATGATTATGGTTATTTCTTGCTTGGGCGGTGATGCCAATGATTTTAAAGTCTTCAAATTATATGATTATGGTTTTCATTTTTGGTTGCAATTAAGAATGTGGGATTTCTTGTCTATGCCCTGAGGAAATGTGGAATTTCTTGTCTATGCCCTCTGGTGTGATGGTGCTCCGAATTGGAGATGTGAATTTTCGCATTGGAAGCATGAATCTGCAAATGAATGGACTTTGGTTTCTTCTAAAAAACAATAATCTCCTCAAAAGGCTTCGATTTCTAAGCAAGTAAAGAGGGTTTCTTTTGATATAGTGATTGAAAAAGCTGCCACTTTCCATAGGTCTTCTTCAAGTGGTGATTTTTTGGATGATCAAGAGAAATCTCTAAACTCCTTTGCAGCTCCTGTTAGATTGATTTCCTTTCAAAATATTTTTTCTCATCTTAAGGGAGATATTCCATTCAAGACCAATTCATCAAATCTGAATTCTTCTCAATTTGAGCAGATTTATTCTACAAAGATGGATCATGCTAACCATGTTTGACCTCCCACTTCATCCAACTTGTTTTATCAAAAAGATAATTCTCTGATATTTTGGGTAAGGATCTGGATTCTTGGTTGCTATACAAATTTTGAATTTATTTTGCCAACATTGTTTGGGCCATGGGCATTTGATCCTTCAATGCAAAGGATTCATCAGATGCAAAGTATGTTACAATTATGGTCATGTAGCAAAATGTTGTTCTATATCATGTAACAAGCATTTGCACTTGACATGGGCTCCCAAAAAATCTGGGCACAATAAAATGGAAGGGAATCCCCTAGGTCTATTTATATTGGCTGTGGCTGATACTTTTAGTTATGGTTGATGGTTTTTGGTTGAAAATAAATAGTAGTAGCTGAAAGAAGTGTCTTTTAGAGGGAGGGGTGAGTAGTAGGGAAAGCAAGGGAGAGATGCGTGCACGAGAGGAGTAGGGTGCATGATGTGCCCATAACCCCTACCTTATCCCTGAATTGAGACTAAAGAGAGAGGAGTGCAAAAGATGTTTTAGGGAGCCGAATGTTTATATTGACTTCTAGCTTCTCCAAGCAAAAGCCAGAAAAAGAAGCCAATATGTACATGCCCTTGTTCTACCTGTCTTGGTCTGTTCTCAAGAATCGTGTTAGGAGCCAAGATGCTTCACCTTCTGTATCCCAATGAAAATCTCCAAACATCCTTTCTCTACGACTCTACCTATCTCTCCTCATCAAAATCCTAGTCAATCCCCTTAGAATACAATTTCTTCGCCTCCACATGCTTCCCACCCAGCCCTTGTGACTATGTGACCCCATTTTTGTGATGAGTAATTGATGCGTGTTCGGGAAAGTCTGAGTTTGTTTTGGTTTGTTCGTGCCAAGTTATAGCATAGTGCAATCTAGCGGTCGTAATTTCTGGGAACCGGTCGTATGTTTTCTGGTTTGGGCGTAACGGTGTTCATTGCAGTCATAGGTCGTGCATGTGTTGATCTTTGGCTTCGATTGGTCGAAGGGTGTATTCCACTTTCAGGGTTTACATTTACTAATACAACTTTGTGTTATCTTTTGTCTCGAGCGGTGCTATGTGAGGTGTTTCTTGTCTGTGATGGCTGCAGGACTTTGAGGAGGAGTCGTGGCGAGGCACGGGATGACCGGACTAGGCACAGGCGGTGCCGAGGTCAAAGCGGTCGGGATGTGCCGAAGACGGCGAGGACTCGAGGTGGTTGCGAGGCTTGGACGACAAGGAATGAGGAAACTTACCGGAAGATGCAGAAGGGGCGTTTCGGTAAAAGCACAAAGCTGCATGAGGAAGCAGATTTGGTTTTTGGTTTAGCGGGTAAAGCGAGTGAGAAACCCGTTAAGCAAAGGCTATAAATAGGAGAGGTGTCTCCTGGTGAATGCATGTCTTGGGAGAGGTTGTTACGACTGGAGGAGGAGAATTAGAGTTTTGCTTTGTGTCTCCTTTCTTCTTTCCATTGGTGAGTAGTTGAGGAGAGCAAAGTTTGTTTTACCTTTGTCCAGGGTTGGTATGAGTTCTTGAATTCATATATGTGTATGGGTCTGTAGTGTTCTTAGCTCTCGAGTTCCAGGGTGTGTGTGTTCTTGCGTGAGTTCACTCAGGATGAGAGACCTGGGATTAGTGATTGTATTGAAACCCTTTGTAATTATTCATGTCTATGTATCTATTTAAGATATCCTGTATTCTGAGATGGTTGGTTTTCAGTTTCTTGCCTTCTCTGAGTTTCTTTTGCTTCAGGACTCTTCTTTGTTCTTCACTGCCTTTTGGGTTTTGATTTGATTCTCGGTTGAATAGTGATGGAATTGTTTGCTCTGAACTGGGAATATCCTCAAGATCCTTTGGTCAATCCATTCCCGAGAGCAAAAGGTAGAATTAATAGTTTTTCCTTTCTCTCAGACAAGCGCTTCATTTTCCTCTGTTCTTGTGTACTTCTAGGGTTTACTGTTACCGTGAACAGTGCAAGTTTGATTTCTTGATTTCCATGATGAAAAGGTGATTTGATTTATGTATTCTTGTTGAGAGATGATTCTTTGTTGTGTTGAAAAGCCTCAAGTTCAAAAGTTTTGAGAATAGCAAGCATTTTGGGTTTTGGTCTCTCTTTCTGTTCAAGTAATGTAGTTTTTGGTTTCATTTCCTGTTGTTGACAATTCTCAGCCGAACTGCCTTTTGTTCTTGTTCCTGGTGTCTAGCAGTTGTTTTGATTGAAGTTCCATTTATCTAATTTGAGAAAAGCTGTTTTCGTTTTCCATGATCTCTGTTTTTATTTCAGCTCGGTACTTACTGTGTCATTTGCTTTTCAACTACTCCTGATGGCTTTCTTTTCGGTTGTCTGCTCTTTAATCAGTTCTCTGTCTGTGCTGCAACTAGCCAAAAACTGCAATTAGTCAGGCCAAAGCATAGCAGTTAGTACGGCCGAAACTCAGTCCTTAAAGCTTCCATGCATTTTCGGCTTAACTCAGTTTTCGGCAGCTTTTTCTTTCCTGCTTATTCCAGCTAGTAGCTGCTGCCGAACTGCCTAAATTTCTTGTTTCTTGCCAAGCATCAAAAACCAGTTCGGCTGCTATTCTTTTGTGTCAGGCAATTACTTTCGGCTAGCTAGCTTTTTGTTTCTGTTGTTTTTAGTTGGTTTTGGTACTGCTGTTATGCCTCTGTTTTCAGTTTGTGATCTTAGTTCTTTGCAGCCGATCAGATTGCATTTTGGGCGCCGGTTGAACAATCCTGCATTCAGTTTTTGGCAGTAAAGACTGCTCTCGGCTGGCAGTAAATTTGAGTTTTGATCATTCGACTAGTTTCTAGTCAGTGTTTAACTTTTCTTCTTTTTGGCTGCTCCCTAAACTACTGTAGATTTCTGTTTTGAGTTGAACTTCTTTGCTATTTCTTTCCTCTTTCAGTCAAACTTGTCTTTAGCTCTTTTGTCAATCAAATCTTTGGCGTTCTAGTAAGCATCTGACTTTCTCACCTCATAGTTTCTATAGCTATCGAAGCAGAAAGTTTGTGAGAATACTTGGGGGCAATTTTCAAAAGCACCATTCACCCCCCCTGTTTCCATTTCGGTCCTACATGATATGGCAAATTTTCCTAGAACCCCCACCCTCGTTGTTCCAGCGAAACTCAATTTGGAATAAGGGTGGATCTGACTGGCTGGGGGAAGAATCACCATTGGAGGTAAGCCACTAAGGATACATGAAGAGTATGCCATTACTGTGGTCAATCCGTTGCCACATCCAAATCAACTTCATCATGTCATGGTAGAGGTTACAGCTTTCCTTGAGGATGAAGCAAGGGTAAGAGTTCTCTTTGCTTGCATCTCACCGTTTGGAGTAGGGCTTTATAAGTTCGCGTCAGCTGTTCTTAGAGGTTCCTTGGTCTTGGGCAGCCCATATCACCTAGGCAACAATCATGTTCTAAATTTGATCAAGCATGATGAGTCTCCACTCAATCTAAGAGCTTGAAACTACACCGGGATTTGTTGGATCATGTTTTTGAGGTTCCCTTTAGATTATCAAAGCTTGCCTTACATCAATTAGGCCATTTGTCCCTATGGTAGAATTATTCAATGACATAGTAATTCTTCCAACAAATCTACGGTGCTGGTGAAGGCTTTAGTTACTACGGTTGGGGATATTCCACGTAGCTTGCAAGTGACTCAAACCTTTGAATTAGGTGGCAATGGGAGGTCTTGGACTATGTCAATTTATGTGTTGGAGGATGTTTCAAATTTTGAATGGCATGAGACATTGAAAGAGGAGATCACATGTGTAGTATCAAATGTGGGCCCATGGAATAATCGAAATATGGTATTGAGAGATCATGTGGAGGTGATCCCATGTTTGTGATGAGTAATTGACTCTTGTGTTGGGAAAATTGAGTTTGTTTTGGGCGTTTCCTGTGTAGTCGTAGCTCTCTGGCCCTTGTCGCAATCTAGCCGAGCCTTTACGACCACTCTATCAGCAGTCGGAAGCCGGAAAACAATTTTATACCCTCTTTGGCCGTGGTCGGAAGGCTGTACGACCACGTTGTGGTGTTTACGACCACTCTGGCCAGGGTCATAGGTCACCAGGGAAGTTTACGACCGGTTTGGCTGTGGTCGGAAGGCTATTCGACCACGTTGGTCGTGGTCGAAGCCTGTTACGACCACGTTGCCCGTGGTCTAAGGTCGTAAGTTGAAGCTACGACTGTTGCGGTCGGAAGATGGCGCTCGAGTGAACGACCACGTTGAGGAGTCGGCGCCTTACGACCACGTTAGCGCAAGAGGAAGTCGGAGGTCAAGGCTTCGATCGCTGCGGTCGATAGTCGGCGGACCTCAACTGCGACCACGTGGGAAGTCGGCGGACTTCGACCACGTTGTGAGGCGGTCGCAAGCGGTCGGACTGGCTTGGGACGCAGTCGGTTGTGATCGGCTCGGTCAGAACGCACTTGGTTGCGATCAGCTCCGTCCGAACGCCCTCGGTTGCAAACGGAAGGGTCCGAACGCACTCGGTTGTGGTCGTACGCGGTCAGACTTGGTCGGAAGCACTCGGAGCGGGGTCGGCTGTGGTCGTAAGCGGTCGGAAGCGTCCGAAAATCGTGAACGTGGTCGTAGACACCTTGAAACCGGTTGTTCGACCTGTAGGATCGATCGTTTGAGCTGGGAATCAGTCATATGGCTTTGTGGTGAAGTCGTAGACCTCGTGCATTGGATGGTTCATCATTTCAACCAGTCGGTATGCAGTCTCGACTTTGTGGTTTATGATTTGAGCTCTGTTTCTCTTGTGCAAATGTTTGTACACATTGTGTTGTGCGGTGCTATGAATGTTTGCTTGTCTGTGATGGTTTGCAGGACTTGAGACTAGTCGTGGTGAGGCATGGATGGTCGAGACTAGGCACGGGGGTGCTGAGGTCGTGAGCGGCCGGGAGATGCCAAAGTCGATGAGGTCTGCGAGGTGATTGCAAGCGTGATCGGCAAGACAGGAGGAAGCTTTCGGGAAGGCAGCGGAGTGGCATTTTGGAGAAATGCGGAAAGCTGCAAAAGGAAGTGGATTCTGTTGGCGCTAATGGGCAAAGTGCGGGTCTGTTTGGGTTGACAGGCAAAGCCTTTGGTTAGCGGGTAAAGAGAGTGGTAAAACCCGGTATTTATTGGGGTTAACGGGTTCTTCCCCTGGTAGCTTGAGGCTATAAATAGAGAGGTAGAGCTCGAGTGACCGATGAGGTAGTTCCCGAGTCACTCTGAGTTTTTCGTTTCTATTTGTGTGAGTTGTCTCTAGATAGAGCACGGTTGCTCTTGTATCTCCGTTGGAGTGGCTGTAGAAACCTCCATGATCAATCATTCATCTCTTTTCGTCAAGTTGATTTCTGTCGTTATGAGATGTTTTGATTGTTTTGTTTGCGATCTGTTTTGAGAGCTTGTTCTTCATGCTATCCTTTTCTCTCATCTCTTCTGTGTAAGTCTGCGTTTGTTTTGGTTTGCTTCGATTTGCTCAGAACAGGGAATCTGTCTCAAGGCCTCTTGGCCAGTTCATTCCCGAGAGCAAGAGTCGAATCAGAGAAGTTCTCTTTGCCGAATGGTCATGCGCCTCAAGTCCTCTGTTTCGAGTTCGACCATGTCGCTCTAGCCGACCGTAGCAAAGACTTCGGATTTTCTTGGTAATTTCTCTTCCAGAGGATGCTGACTCTCTGTGGTTAAAATCTCTCTTCATTTCATTCAAGGGTTTGCAAGTTTTGTTTTTTGGATTTTGGTCTTTGCGGTCGTGCGCCGGGTGCAACTCTGTTCGGGGTTCGACCAGCTAGTCTTCTGCGACCTCTGTTGTGGGCTTTCATTTTTCTTGGTGTTTCCTCTTCCAGAGGTCGAATTCTTTCAGTGCCTCAAGTTTGAGGACCAAAAGACCAGAGAGTCTCAGTTACTTGGAAATCTGGCTAAGCGAGTCCTTCCACTGTTCTCGGTTCGACCCCACAGTATTCACTGTTTGCTTTCTTTTGTCGGTTCGGATAACCTTTCGACCACGTCGGCCGTTCAACCATCATTTGGCTTACGATCATGTGTGTTCGACCAGAGGAGTCATATCTTTCGACCGAGTTGTTCTAGCTGTTGTCTTAGTAGGCTTTTCACTGATTTCTTCTGTTCTCTCAGAGCAGTCATTTTATCTCTTTTCTGTGTGTTGGGGTCGGCCTTCCAGTGAGCATTTCAACCCGAGACTTCATAGCTCAGTGGCTATTGGAGAAGTAGGGTTGTGTGGATATTTAGGAAGTTTTGAAGGCACCATTCACCCTCCCTCTGTTGCCATTTCGGTCCTACAGGTATTTCTAGGAAGGTAAGAACAATGGAATACACATCTCACTAAATATACGGTGTGAACACTGATGCATCATGTAGGATGGCTGAGGTGGGAGGATATGCAAGTAAGAGTAGAGTTGCTTTTTTGCTATCTTGTCTACTTTTTTAGAGTGTTTGATCTTGCTTTAAGGTTACCAAAGTGACCATCGAGACACAACAAATTGACCAGTAGATAGGCCCTTATGAAATATAACATCGACGAGCATTTGAGATATCCCCTAGAAAGGTATTAACATAACCAGATAGTACCGGCATTTAAGAGCTATTGGATTGTTCAGTTCGAATGATCCAAGATGAATTTTAATTTTTAAGTACTAGGGAATGGCGAATAATTTGGGATTGCATGTTTTAGATATTTGCCACTCCAAAAGATGGCTTGTCATTATACATAATGTAACTTTTCCACTCCAAAATAGGAAATACCATGTCTTACCATTTAGCCCAAATTGAAGCATTTTTCATCCATTTACATATTTTAACACTACCTGAAATTACCATTTTGCCCCACAACTCATCTCTCTCTATTTTCATATAGTGTCGTCATAAAAGTAGTCATAAGAAATTGGTTGCCTCAAAGATGTTAGGCCAAATGCCTCAAAGATGGTGTATAAAATATGGCATAGTTTCCAACTATTACCGAGGTAGCTAAAACTATTTACGCGCCCCAAGTTTAAATGAAATATGCCATGCATATAGCAGTGGAAGCATGAGCATGTTGATGAATGGTTGTTGATCACCTTATGGTCCCATTACAAACGCTTTTTGCTTTTTTGCTTCCAGCTTCTAGAAGTCAGAAGCTGTTTTGAACGTGCTTGTTTCTTAACATGTTTTTTTTGTTTCCACCCTTTTTCTTGTCCATTTTCCATGAAGATATAATATTTTTTCCACTTTTCCACTTTTTCTTTATTTTCCTTTAATTGAATGACTTAGCAAAAAGCTAACAGCTGCCACTACCACAGAAAGAGTCATCACAGATGGTTTCTGAACCATTCGAATTTATATATCTATGATAATAGGTGGTTATCACAGAGGGCTCTCAAACTATCTGAATCAAGTGAGCTTCGATTTGTGCTGAGTTGGTAAACATCTTCAGATTATCGCAATCAGTGCATGAATAGTACATATATTCCATCCCTTCTTCAATATATCGGCCACTCTTCTAAAAGCATACATGCCATTAATATATTTTTCACTCACACGGTTCTTAATGTACATCCAGTTTCGGTCCATATATGCTACGTATGTAACAAATTAGTGTTAAATTAGATTACTAATACTACTATAGCTAACTAGCCTAATACTTACACATAATTGTTGTTCACCTTAATAAATTATCCATATCAAAATTAAGTAGCTTGCTACGCACTATTCATGAAGCAATATATATCGAGTAAGAATATATTCAAGCAAAATAGGAGTAGTGACCCATTCTTAAATTGAAGCAAACTACTAAGCTGGATCTAAACATAACTATCATATCTCTTTATTATAAAGCATATAATTAAAAGCAAATACTATTCTCAAATCACCAAAAACAAATCAATGTGCAAGTTAGATTTATAAGTTGTATGCTTTCACCAAACTCCCCAAAGCCGGCCGCCTCCTTCAATGCAGCGTAATAAATACAGATTTGTCGGGACCGGTCTAGATAGGTATTTAATAAAGCGGCATATCCCAGACATGTTCAACCACGAACCATCTGTAATACATAATTATCATAGATGGTTCTCATTAAGAACTGTCTGGGATAATTAATTATCATATACGGTTTTAAAGTAGAACCATATATGATAAATACACTACAGATGGTTCTAAATGTATTCGCATATACATAAATACAAATTTACACACACACACACACACACATATATGACACATTCTCATATACATAAATGCAAATTCAACAATACCTTAGGAGTAAATATGTTTTACTTAGTTGTTTTTTACCTATCAGTAATGTCGTCAAGTCATTATACCGAGACTGTTTACATATATAGAAGACAGCAAATACAAATTCAACTACATGTATTTACATATGGTCAAACAGCATGATCAGTCGCTTCTTACAAAAGATAAAAAAAGTAGAAACCTAACTACTTCGAAGTTTTTCCAGTGGTGGAGGTAGCATGATATCTCTGTCTTTAAAGCTTCATAGACGATGTGGTCGGCATCGAACAGTTCAGGATTATCAGCGAACGAAGCCTAAAATGTGTCCACCCGTTGACGCACTTGTTCGATTGTCTCTCGAGCACCCTCCGACTGAACAATCAGTTGAATTGAGCCCACAGTCTCTTTTCCTTTTCTTGAGGAGTCTCAGCAAGGTTGACTCAGTCACACGCCGCCTCGACTAAGCACTCTAAGTGATGGTAAGCTTCCTAGGGACATGCAACATCATTGTGAAGGACCACATCGATGGCGAGGTTAACTCGCGGAAGCGGGAGACCAACTGGAAGATGCGGTGGAGGAGGATGTCAAGATGGTGGAAGGTAGCCTTCAATTGCTTTAGCAAATTCTCAGACATTTAGGACATTGTTGGTATAGTGTCTTTCCATAGCATCCGCCAGCGTACGGCCGGCAAGGTGCTCATATAGGATTGCCAGGTTGACCATCGATACCAATGACAAAGAAGAGTAGGGAGCCATTTATTTGTGCTTGAGAGACAAGGAAGATGAGGAAGATAGGCGGCCGGCGAGGTGCTCATACAAGATCAATAATGTGGGGATTAATCTCTAGTGGCGAACGATTATTTTTATACAATAAGGAATAAATTCGGCTCGTGAAATGAAGAGACACATCGGGGAGCCAAAACAATCGAAGAGATGCGCGCGTTGAGGAGACGAAGCGCCATTCATGCGTACAAATACATATCATAGATGGTTCCAACCACAAACTGTCTATGATACGTAATTATCACAGACAGTTTGTATTAATAACCGTCTATGAACTATCACATACGGTTCTAATTAAAAATTATTTGTGACATCTGCAGTTATCACAGACGGTTCATATTAATTAATAACCGTCTGTGAACTATCACAGATGGTTACTAACAAGAACCGTTTGTAATAGTTGTGTATCACAGACGGTACACAGTCACGCTTGTAATACCGTCTATGATAATTATAGGAACCGTCTGTTATGAGACGTCCAGTATAACTCGTTTTGTAGTAGGGTGCTCAGTACCATTTTTGCTGAAAGCCAAAAGCCACAACCAAATGGAACGGGCCTAAATCGAGATGTTTCGGTTCATCTTTCATGGTGCTGCTTGGTTGGAATTGCAAAAGGATATCGTTTACAAGCTTGTTTATATGAGGCCTTCGCGAGATAGACACAAAGGTCGCGCAATCAAACTACCTTTGACCTTATCGAAAACCTGCTTGGCAAGAGTAGTCTTGACAAGGCCTCCAAACCCAATGATAGAGACCACCTTACAATCTTGCACTGGGGGCGAGGAGCAACCCCCTTGTGTGAGGCAACTGATGATTGTTTCCCTCTGGCCATCCATGCCCACGGGGCTACCAGCCTGCCTATACTGGGCAACCACGCGTGATGGCCAGTGTTGCGTTGGAGCCATCATTCTTGTACACCTCTTGCACCATTTTTCCACATCGATAGCTCGATGTCTAAGGTCTCAGATCCCATTCCCCACCTCACAACTGGACTTCAAACGTTCCATCATGTCATTGCAGCGTGCCATGATGCAAACAGTGGACGACGACATCTCCTGGCCATGTCGTTCAACACCAAGCTGGTGCCTACTGATGGCATCCTCCATTCGTCGAACAGCACCCTGAGCTCATCTTTCTAGCACTTCACTAACATGTCAGGATCCTCGATATCCAACAACATCATCAGGAAGGCATTCATGCTCTTTAGCTCGTACTTTATGTTGGAATTAACCTTGCATGTCATGTACAAGTGCATGTGTGCATGGTGGAATTGATTGAGTCATTGCATGCATGTAGCTGATTGTAGTTAGTTTGTTGAGATAGCAGTGCACGTGTAGAGATAGAATAAAGTTAATTTAGTTAGTCGTCTGTGGGTGCTTTAGTCTGGTCGTGTGTGCTAAAGTGATTTGGTTAGTTAGATAAGATGAGCCATACGTGAGTTGGGATCATCCATGCATGGAGCCGTGAGCTGAGGTAATCGTGGAGTAAGATGTGGGATAAGTTGTTGAGGCCTGCGCATGTGTATCTAGTTTATATATTTACTGAGTCTTTGGCTGAGAGAGCGACAGAAGGGGAGGAAAATGTAGCTTGGCAGTTTTTATGTTAATCTTCTTCTTTCTTGTGCGTATGTGTTGTGTGTGTTTGTGAGAAACACAAGAGTGAGAGAGGGTTTGAGTGATTCATTCTCAACATTTAGTATTAGAACGTAGTGCGGTCCTGAGGAGATGCAAAGATGATGTCGTCCGGTGCTACGTCAAGAGCGTTGACACCGGCACATAGCGACATCAAGGCTGGCAGCAAGAGACTGCGGTGACGTCCATGCTAGCTGTGAAAGGTTGTAGCGACGTCGAGGTTCCATGTGAGGTGATGGCAAGTGGCGCAACAAGGTGCTATGGCAGTGGCATACCAAAGACATACGGTGTGAGGCCATTGGTGGTGGTGGTGTTCAAGTTTTGAGATGATTCAGCGTGAGGTCGATGGCAATAGTGGAGGCCATCGTCGCATGAGAAGTCAGTATGAGACCGACAATGATGGCGGTGTGAAACCGCTACAAGATGATGGTGGTGCGAGGCCATTGCAAAATGAAGACATACATAAATAGTGGTTTGAGACCGCTGCGAGTTGTGCGAAAAGAAGGCCACTGCTTGTGGCAAGAAGAGAAGGCCAATGTATGTGGCAAGAAGTGGCAAGAAGGGAATGTCGCTGCGTGTGGCAAGAGATTGCGGGTGATCCATCTTGCATGACTTGATAAAATTAAGAGAGAGAATGTTGAAATTAATCTTGCATGTCGTGTTTAAGTGCATGTGTGCAAGGTGAAGTTGGTTGAGTCTTATGAAACTGGAAGGACAAGAGTTCACCCTGAGAGACCATGTGGAGGTGACCACATGCTTGTGATGAGTAATTGACGAGTTCTTTGGAAAGATTGAGTTTGGTTTGAGTAGGTTTGTGTCAGGTCGGCATTTGGCGCAGTCGGGTATGGTTAGACGGCCTTATTGCATATTATTCTTCCCAATTGGTCGTTTAGGCAATTTCTTGCTTAAGTATGGTTCATTAATGCTATTTATGCTTACATGTATGGAGCGGTGCTATGTGATGTGTTTCTTGTCTATGATGGCTGCAGGACGTCGAGGCGGAGTCGTGGTGAGGCACAAGGTGACCGGACTAGGCACAGGCGGTGTCGATGTCAGAACGGTCGGATGTGTCAAAGACGGCGGAGATTCGAGGTGTTTGCGAGGCTTGGATGACAAGGAATGCGGAAGCTTCCCGGAAGGTGCAGGAGGGGCGTTTCGGTAAAAACGCAAAGCTGTATAAGTGGGAGCGGTTCCGTTCGGGATTTAGCGGGCATAACGGGTTGGAGACTCGTTAGCCAAAGGCTATAAATAGGAGAGAATTCCTGGTTGTATGCATGGATTTGAAGGAGTTGTTAGGGTTTACTTTAGTCAAAATGGCCTTTGGAGAGGTTGTTTTGCTTTAAGGCTTTAGTTGGTAGGAGAGAGCAGGAGTTGGTCTCCCGTAGCTTTTCTTGTTCCTGTGTTCTTGAGGGAAGCATGTAGCTTGTGCTCTCAATTCAAGCATGTATGGGATTGTAGGGATGATATGAGTTGATACTCCTTGTAATCATGTATCTCTCATCCTCAATATCAATCTGAGATGGCTTTGTTTGAGTTTGATTGAGTTCCTGTTTCTCTGTTGGTTTTTGCCTTTGATGCCTTCTCTGCTTGATTTCTTGATTTTTTAGTTCTACTGTTGATTCTTGCTGAGGGGTGGCAAAATTGGTTGCTCTGTGATGGAATTGCATTTCTAGACCCGTTGGTCAGCTAGTTCCAAGAGCAAATTGATTGAATCGCAAGAATCATTTTTTCCCTGTTCTGTGTTCTTGAGCCCGTTGTTTTTCATTTCTAGGGTTTTGGTGTAGTTCGTGTTCCCCTTCATGAGGTGGCATGAAACTTGGCATGCTAAGTCCTGAGGCTATTAAGTAGCTATCCTCAAAGTTTCATGGTCAAAGGATCAGAGCTTAGATGGGAATTTGAGTTTTAGTTGCTGCTCTCTGTAGTTTTCAGACTTTGGATCAAATCTTGATTCTCTCCTTCCTAGGTGTATTCCTTCGAGTTTTGGTGTCTCTCTGCTATTTAGTTTACGTTTTTGACCTTTTGGCTTGAGAAGAAAAGAAGAAAGATCACAATTTTTAAGTTTGAGAAGATTTCAGTGCTTGCTGAAAAAGTTTCAGGCTGCTGTGCCCGAGGACCGGTCTGACCGGAGTTATAAGGGCGGTCTGACCGGAGGTATAAGGGCGGTCTGACCGGAGTTATAAGGGCGGTCTGACTGGAGTTATAAGGGCGGTCTGACCAGCGTTATAAGAGAGGTCTGACCTCCCTTTGAACTATGGTCAGACCGGCCCCTCAAGAAAATGTTGTTTGAGCTGATTTTCTTCATTGTTTCTTTCTCGTATATGTTTAGCAAGAAGTTCCAAAGAGCATGAGTATTCCTCTTCATAGTTTTTCGTAGCTATTGGAGAGGAGACTCGCATGTGGATACTTTTGAGGGGCAATCTTTAAAAGGGCACCATTCAACCCCCCTCTGTTGCCATTTCCGATCCTTCACACCCCAACTTATTAAACATGGTATAAAAAGCTGTAGCACAATGCCAAAGCATGGACGACTCAGACCATTGTCAAAGTGACAACTGACAACAATGCAGTTGCTACCGAAGCTAAAAGGATAAAAGATGCTAGACAAAACTTTATTGCTGGCTTATTTTGCTAGATCAAATGGTTTCAACTTTTGGCTTATTTTGGCTATCGCTTATTTAATCCAGAAGTCACTTGGAACGCGCCGATTTCTAATTTTTGCTTTTTTTTGTCTTTTTAATTTTTCTTTCTTTTCGCTTATTCATTTGCATTGTCTGTGACGATATAACGGTTTTTCTATTTTTTTATTTCTTTTAGAAAAAACTAACAATTACTATAATACAATTTCAACCATAAGACAAAAGTCACATGCCATGAGCCAATTGGAGCACCACCGTAACAACTGTCGCGCATTTCTCCTAATCTCCTCTATCCAATATCTTCGCTCGTCGTATCAGCTACCTCTTGTGCTCTTAAGGCATGGTTCTCAAACACTCTATGGTCCCTTTATTTCCTTCCAGTTCCAACAATCTTTTTTTTGTTGTTTACTTGAGAGTGAACCACGGAGAGCAAAGTACAACATGAAAGTAAATCATGTGGGAATTATATACATCATCATATATAACATCACGAACACCCTCTTTGACCCGTGTAATCACGAGTCATGTTAAATTTCTTGTTACTATTATTAAAACTTCTGCGACGCTAATTTGACTCAAATCTGGAAAATTTGCCAAGACATATTTGAACATGAATATGCAACAGATGTTCATACAAATCCAACCCCACCCGTTAACTAATACATCCATGTATCCATAACGTTTCACCCCTTGTTTTGATAGTCCGGTAAACTAACATCGAATTTAGATTTTAGACCGTGCCAACAATCACAAGATTCATTCTAAAAAAAACAATCACAAGATTCGAATACGAATTCATCATGCTGGAGAAAATCATTACTCGAACAGGAGATTGTTTACCAAACCAAATTCACAGAATCGTTACTCACCGAGGCATATGCGTGCAGCGATGGAGTGAAGCTAATCTTCAGATTGGGGCGCCATGCGCATCATAGCTGAGACAGAATCGAAGAATCTTGCTGGTCTTTGGAGGATGCGGCATGATCGTTGGGCGGATACCTTGTCGATCCTGATGGAAATCCAAGAAATTTAGCACGGTTTTTGCTCCTTTTACGTTCACGTTAAGAGGGACGCGAGCTTGGCGGCTCATTTAAGCGCCAAACAAGCATCGCCTTTAAGTCGGATTGTTCCTGGTTGAAACTAGGCTCCAGATTTTCTTGTAACGTGTATTCAGCACGATCAATACCCTGCTGATTAATGGAAACTGAAGCTCTTAGCTGCCGTTTCGCCGGGTCTTCCTTATGCACGCTTCTTTGCCGAAGCCAGAAAGAATCCGGCCAAACACTCTAGGCTTCGAAACCGGCTTTGAAGAAGCAAAGCCCAAAAGAAACTACGAAAAAGAAGCATCGATTTCTTAGCTTTGACTGCTCCTATTACTTCTGTTGAAACAAGCTTTTCTTGAAGCCCGATTTCAAAGACCGAAAAGATGGATCTGTTCTTTTTTAGATGAGATTTATGGTTTTTAGATGTGGCTTGTGGTTTTTGGGTTGTTTGTGCGAGAGATTATAGAGTAATAGAAACTCACATACGGTTTTTGCCGATATAAATGAAATCAGTACAGTATATACTATAATTAACTAGTAAATCCTATCTTGAAAAGATACTTCATTTAAAAGCTAGTTACCGTAGAAAAGCCAAAAGCTGAAAACCGATAAAGCGGAGCTTCGGCTAAGCAGGCCCAAGTCTAAGGGCCTGTTTGGGAGAGCTCCACCAGCTCCAAATCCACGAAAAACAGCTCCACTCCACGAAATTTTACCCAAACGTTCCAGCTCCGCAAAATCTGGATCCATCAAAATCCTGGATCTGAGGGCCAGATTCATGGATTTCATGGAGCTCCTCAAGGGGTGCTCCATCGTGGAGTTCCTCAAGGGGTGCTCCACCGTGGAGTTGGGTGGTAATTACCCACCAATGCCATTGGTTACACACCTCATCCCACCAAAAGTGGTCATTCCCACCAAAACCTCAATTTCGTGGATCTGGAGCTGCTGTACAAGCCAAACACTCCATGATGGGATCCCAGATCCACGGTGAAACTACTCCATGATGGAGCTGCTGCTCTAAATCCACATTTTCAATGGTGAAACTCTTCCAAACAGGCTCTAAAAAAATCACTAACGTTTAGCATCAACCTTCACCAGCCCTACCCACTTCTCTTCCGCCACCTTAATCCAAAATTCCAAATCTACCCGCCCGTTGTTCGAAAAAAAAGATTAAAAAATCCACCTGCAGGTTCACGTGGGCACACGCGTCCAAAGTTCCAAAGCAGGGAAATTATTGGCCAAATTTCAAATTTTGAAGATCTCGTATCAACTCAGTGTTGAAAAAAAAACCATATGTAAGAATCAACTAAAATGAGTGTTTTTCCCCTTGAAGTCGCCAAATACAGCTACTTCCAAGTAATTGGTAAGGTTCAACAACGATGTGCCGAGTGCTGACTTAGGGGCTGTTTGGTTGCTAGCCATACTTTGCCAACAAAAATTGTCACACTTGCCTAAGTTGAGGTGCTCAAATTCTTTGCCACACCTTAGCAGCCTAAGGGAATCTTGCCATACTTTTTTGAGTCATTGACGCGTGGGACCTAGTTTGCTGGAAGAGAATCTTGCCACAACTATGGCTGCAACCAAACAGCTCACAAAGTTGGTCAAACTTGCCTAACCTTAGACGTGGTAAACTGTGGCTGGCAACCAAACACCCCCTTACACTGCGAGAACCTGTGGGCTGTGGTTTAAGCTGTGCCCTGGAAGGATTGGGCTGGCTGTGCCTAATCAACTTGGGCCGATTAGGTTCTACTTAGGCTTACGCATTCGCTCTTACGCAGAAAAGCAGAAATCCACCCTATTTTTTTGGGTTTTTAGAGTGGCTTTTAACTTTAATTTCTCTAAAAGCTAAAATAAATAGAGTGATTTCTCAAATCGACTTCTCTAAACAGCTTCTCGAGCCTAAACCCGTGTGCACTGTCCATATCGGTGTCACCATCATCCACTGTTATATCAAAAAATATAGATAAAAATTATTAGTGATAGCGAAAAGTCATCAGACGTGGCATAAAAACAGGCTGTGGGTTACAGGATTACCGGGCTGCGCTGGCTGGGTTATTTGTGGTCTTGTCCAGTTGGTGACAGTTCCTCTCTCTCCCTTAAAAATAAAAGAAATGAAGAACCATAAAGAACAGAAAATGGGTGACAATTCCAGTAGAGTTGGTGTAACAGTGTGATGGGTGACAATTTCAGGAGAGTAGGCATAAAAACACACTGTTGCTACAGTTAAAATTTTCTTGTGGAGACCGAATAGCGCCTGTACACGTTGTTTGGTGTTGAAGCGATGTAAGGTAGCTAAGCTGGCTTTGGCCGGCACATGGAAATATAAGCCGATTAGGTGTGGTCCCGTTGTTTGTTGAGCTTGGGTTTCACCGGCAAAAATGTAGAAAGATGTTAAAGTCAACATTAGAATGTGAGGAGATTTCTAAGACGTCGAAAGCGATTTGTCAAAGTTTCGGTCGTTTTATCTTATATTATATTCAGAAACAAAATACAACTTCTTCTTTGACACTGGAATGATAGGAGATCCAAATGATTAAATATGGGATACATTCTTTTTGGTTGTGGTTTTTAGCTTATGAATTTTTAACTATGACTGTGCTGGGGAGAGTTAGTCGCGTGCGATACTAACAATAAGTTAAAATTAGGCCCTAATTAAGTTTCATAATCCTCTGGTTCCACACGCCATACTAACAATAATCCCTATTTAACCCTCTAATTGATTTCACTAATTAATCCTAATTATAGTGGGGGCCACATGTCAGCACTACAGTCCTTTATCCTCGTCTCCACAGACGAGAGAGAGCAGAGGAGATGCCATTGCTGGCCTTGGCCAAGCTTAGTGCTGGTGAGCATGACCACAGAGATGACTATAAACTAGCATCAAACTGCTAGAGCCACCAAAAGTCCATGTGACGCAATGGCTTGGACGGAAGTGAACTAGGACAACAACGATGATTTGGACTGGAGGCGCATGTGCTTCTACGCCCGAGGGGGTTCTATTGGTGCTATTAACCCGGGGACGGCGTGCTCTGTGCAAGCCTGCCCACGGTGGTTGTCGGTGCGGACAGAGGTGACATAGCGCAGTGGTGCGGTGAGGTCTAGGGGTCAAATTGATTACCCTAATGTGTTTTTCTACTCCTAGAATATGAAGTGACGTGGATAATTTTGTGGTTTTGGTCAAGATGATGATACTGCAATGTGAGAGGAGGCGGCGACGAGAGAGCGAACGAGGCGGAGGTGAATGGTGTCAGTGACGTTTCGGTGAAGATCTTGCTAGTTTATTGTGAGCATGAGGTGTTCCAGGAAGAGAGAATGCCATTAGAGGTAGTGGTTTGCGTGGAAATGGTAGGAGATAGCCTAGCCATGGTAGGCCAAATCTAGGGAAGATGAGGTCACTGATGGGGGTCTTTCGGTGGTTTTCTGATGAAATCAGGGTGGTGGATGAGCATAAGCGGCTTAATGAGTTTCTGGTGTTCATGTGTGTTTAGATGGAGATAGCGTGAATTGTGCTGCCAACGTGCACCGTGGGTGGCAGCGGTCTTCTCCAATGTTGGCGAATCTAGCGGAGTCCTACAGAGCGAGGCTGCGTGTGAGCACCAGAGTAGGGGATGACAGGTGGGTCCCTCCTTGTCGGTTAGATAAGAGGGGGTGAGAATGACAAGTGGGACCGGATATTACAAAAGGAAAAAAAGAAAGAAAAGGAGGAGGAATGACGACAAAATGGTCAATTCGCCCGAATTTTTTCTATTTAAGCCCTTTTTTTGAAAAATATTCACATTTAGACCCCTGGTGGTTTTAATTCCATTTTTGGACCCAGGGGGTCGGAGCCGTGACCCACGGCGCCGAGGTAACACGTCTCGGCGCCGTGGTCCATGGCTCCGGTCGCAGCCCACTCGGCTGGTGGCTGCGTGGCGGCGTGGCAGCACCTCGGCGCCGTAGATCGCGGCTCCGAGCTCGGAGCCGTGGGTTGTGGCGCCGACCTCAGAGCCGTGGGTCGTGGCGCCGACCTCGGAGCCGTGGGTCGTGGCGCCGAGCTGCCTGCCACGTGGCGCCGAGCTCCCTGCCACGTCTGGAGACACTCGGCGTCTAGGGTTTGCACCGATCAGGCTTTACGTTGTCGCAAAAAGAATTACTAGTTGTATTTTTTTATTTTGATTATTTAATTATAGTAATATTATGTAATATATTTATTTATTTATAGAGAAAAAATATGACATATGTTTTGAAAATTCGTTATGTTGCAGATGATACATGTAGGAAATTTGTTGTAGATTTTTTTAAAATATTATGGTACGTTGGTAATGGTTTTTGAAACATAAAATTTTGATGTGGAAAACAATTTGATGAAAATTTTTTTGAGCACAAATGTGATATGAACAATTAGGCGAAATGAGCGAAAGTGATATTGAACACGTGGGATTGAGTGCAAGAACTGTAATGATTATAAGTTTTGTTAATTTTGTAGTTGTGAATTACAAAACAATCGATAAAATTGTAAAACAAGTTTATGTTGATTGGCTCGTTGTAGATGCATAAAAAATATGGTAATTTTTTAGGAGCGATTGTCGTAGAACGGTCAATATATAAAATGGTAAGTGACTTTTAACGTTTGGTATGTTTTAAGGGTTTGCAATTCCGTGGTTTTTGCAAGGTTTGGTAATTTTGTAGTTGTAATATGGGAACGAATCGATGAAGTCGTAATAAAAGTTTATGTTCATTGCAAGTTGGACATGCAAACCAAATTATGCTAAATTTTTTGCCGAAGGATTGAGCGTAGAAATATCGATGAATATAGTGGTAAGTGATATTTCGAAGGTTAGTGATATTTTGACATGGCAGGCATGTGGCATGTGTGCAACTCTGTACTTCTAATGTTCAGAATTCCACCACTAGTCCTAACATGCATGCCTTAGGGAAAATAACTTGCTGGGTCTATTACATTTTGTCTACTGGGTGTAGCGTGGTTGTTTCCCCTTTTGTCACGCCCAAGATGGCTCATTGCATCCTTCTTCTGTCACTCTTGGACTTGAGGGCTGCCTCACGAGATTGAAGCTCTTCCTCCTGACGCTTGATGGCTGCTTCACGCAGACTTAGCTGCTCCCGCCTCCTTTGCAGCTCATCCTCCTTGCCCTTCAGACGGATTTGGTCCACCCTCACGCGGCACTCTTGCTCAAGCCGCATCTGTCGTTCCACCTCGCGAGCCTGAGTCATCTTGACAAAGTATTGTCCTTTGTTTTCCACCTCCACTGCCCGGTTATTTGGCCATGCCGGCGGCACTCGATCCACCCATTCCATGAACCCGCAAGCCTATGTGTGGCATGGTAGATGTAATGGATCAAGTTGAAAAACGATAACGGAAAAGAAATGATTTAGTTATGGTCGTTACCACGAAGTCGTCATCCAGGTCAGGACACTTGAAGAACCTACGGCCGTATTTGGCTCGTTGTACTCGATCAGTCCAGACTCCCAACATCGTCCTAAAGCCGCAATGGCACTTCGGGCGCTCATGCCACTCCGGCACTCCAAATGGGTCGGACCTCCAGGAAGACATTGTTGTGTAGTAGTATTGTGATGCCTTGAGGAGGAGATGTGGTATGGAAGACATAGGAGGGAGGCCTTTATGTAGGCAGGTTATGCAGTGCAAGTGGACATAGTCCATGGAGAGGATCTTTTAGCTTTCTGGATTCCAGTGTAGCAATAAATGGCCCTATGTAGGCTTTTCAGAGACTATAATCTCGTAATAAATTCATAGTTTGTAGCCTTTTCAGAGATTGGACCATTCAAAGCCTAGAAGGTGAAGACCTACGCCCTATATGTGTACAGCCTACAGGCTTACTCTGTAAAGGCTAAAGAACTACGCCTATATGTGTACAGGCTAAAGGCCTACTCAGTCATCACAAAAGCCGGCATATGCTGCCCGTTTTCTCATGTCACCGAGCAAAGCTGCTCTCTTTGTCATCTCACCGAGCAAAATCGACCTCTTGCGTCATGTCCCTGAGCAAAGCTGGGGCGTGTTGTCATGTCCCTGTGCAAAAGCCTCTTTTTTTTTGTGGTCACTGCATTAAGCTGCCCCGTTTTGCTATGAGTAGCAGGGTTGGGGTCCCATGACATTGTGAATCGAACAAAGTAGTAGCGTGTCTTTCGTGGTGAAACATACCATGTCTGAAGTCGAGGGGCCAGTGGGATTTGGGTCACCGAAGGACGACATTCCCTTAGAAACGAGGGATATGTTCGGTCCGCAGTACCGATTGATACCAAGCCGGCGTGCTCAACCACCGTGGCCGAAATGCAGACACAATGAGTACGCGGTCGTCCCGATCTTGGATTCCCGAGCGATGGCGGCGACGTTTCTTCGATGCTCACGCTCCGGTACAAATTAGTAATGTTACATTTTGTATTGCTTATGGACCCTCGAAGTTTACCGTCATTTTTTGTGCAGATGGCCAAATGCGACTTCTCCCACTGGATCGACTCTCCACACGAACGGTATGTTGATCGTTATGTGGATACATTATGGGCTCGAATATGGGACTTGGAGTACCGAATGGAGAGTCTCACCGAGGAGAACAACGACCTCGCGACGGATGCAACGCGAGAGGGGCAACGAGGAGGTCGTGAATATAGGAAGCTCTTATGATCCCACATGTTGCTGCGCGAACCCGAGCTGCATATATGCATGCCACTACCACGATGGACAACCACGTCTGAGGCGACCCCCTCAGCATTTCTCCATGTGGGTGCCACGAGGCTAGTTTGGCATGTAGGTAAGAAGGGTATGGTTGTGTTGTGTTTTAGTTGTTGTGTTCGTTGGTGTGTTGATGGCTGTAGTACTTGGTTGTGTTGTCATTTTTTTGGTACCCTCCATGTTTACCGTCGTTGCTGTGTTGATGGTTGTAGTACTTGCTATATTTTATGTACGTGCAATCTATGTGTTGTTTCGTGTTGTGGTAGGGCAAAGCTGTTTTATTTTAGGTCGTAGCCTTTTCAAATGATTGCACGAAGCATTCGTGAGGCTTTTTCAGAAGCATAAATTCGTAAGCAAAAATTCATAGTTCGTATCATTTGCGATCGTTTGCGAGAAACATAAATTCATTGCAGGAATTATAGAACAACAAAGTACGTACTACGGATTCGTACACAAATATCACATGAATATAACATATACACATACATACAAACAAGTAGCTCATTACAACACGACCCACAAGTCTACACATAAATATCACGCCTCCTAGCCTTACCCTTACCCTTACCAAGGCGTCGGTGCACAGAGTGTAACGGCTAGGCTCGCGGCGGCATCTGCGTGGTACAGTGTGAAGGCTGAGTCTCGAGAGCGCCTACGAGCCGAGACAGGCCTATCTCATCGTAAGTCTGCTTTGCTCCACCTCGTCGTCGTCCTCACCCCTCGTCGGGAAAGTGTCGCTCGTGGGGATGAGCTCTGTGCGTGTAAGACCCTCGCGCGTCGGTGCGCAGAGTCGTGTCGTGAGGCACGCGTCACGTCCCTCCCGCGCCGGTCTGCAACCACAACGACTAGCCGCACGACGTGGCCGACACGCTAGCCTCGTCATCCAACATTTTGTTAACCAACAAGATACGAAGATATTACGTACTAATTTTGTAAGTGGCTTTGTCGAAGCTTACCTCTAGGAAGGTAAGCGTCTGGCGTCGCCGATCGTCTGGAGAAATGCTCTATGTCTGTCTGACGGATGCTTGATGTGTTGCCACGCAAACAAGCAAAAGAATGGATAATTTGCTGTATGTAGTGATATTTATATCTATTGGAAAATAAACAATGAGATTGAACATTACCACGGTCGGGGTCGGTGCCGTCTCCACTGCGTCCCAAGGCGAGTCGATGAGTCGTCGGTGTGTCTTCGTCGCCGAGGACGCAATGTCGGCATAGTCATCCCGAGTCCATTGGCCCTTAAGCTTGGACCGCGTCCCACGCTGGTACCAAACTTGGTACCGCGGAAGTTCTCGTTCTTTGTGCGGCTCGTCGTTGTCCTCCACGTGGTCTGAAAGTGTCCCCACTCTTCAACGTACGTGGTGGTCTTCGCCAAGTCTGTGACCTTCTTACATCGCCGACGATCAAATCGCATGTCACATAAACCAAGCGTTAAAAATAGAAAAAGCTCGTGCAATTGGAATCCAAGGTTAGAATTGAAATTGCATGCCACTTACTTGTGCAAGGCCACGACGTGGAGAATCTGCGCTCATCGCCCACACTGCCTCATACCAAATCGGCGTGCAACTCTATGTGGCGGTGATACTCAACGACATAGAAGCAGATAAGAGGGCACCTCTTCCTGTAGAGGGCCTCGTCTATGCTGCATAGTGCGCTGAACTGAACGGCCTCCACCTCCTGCTCGGCGTACGGCTCCCACTTAACCTGCATTGAAACAATTTAACGTTAACGGTCATATCCTAACAAATGAAAATCACGATACCAAATGGAATTAACTTACACTGGAGGCCGTGAGCGCATCTAGCTCGTTCGTGTACTCTAGGTAGGCCCTCTTCGTCCGGGCGTAGGGCACTGAGACCTGGTCCCAAAGATATGCAAGTGTCGGACGTCGACGAGGAGGAACCTCTGCGAACCACGGACGAGGAGGCGAAATCGTGGGACGACCAAGCGGTAGACGACACCACATCCACGGTGGAGGAGGTAAAGGCAACCACCTCTTGTCGCGTTCGGCGAACTCCGACGACACGCCTCGCAGAGTGGTGGTAAAGGAACGCCAACACCGGAAGCCCACTGTATCTTGCCCGCCGTGTCCCGGGCGATGAGGCGGTGGATGTACATCCACGACGCGCCGTCCCCGTGCCGTCGGGGAAGAGAACGCAGGCAAACAAGTGCAGTATCCATGCCCTGCAATTACATGTAATATGATATTAAATAAAACTGTCAATTTTAGCAAAAAGCTCGATTAGACGACGAGTTGGCTCGATATCCACCCCTACCTGCAGTAGTAGGTAGCGTGCGCTCGTCGCGTGTGCGGGACACTCTGCGAAATCTGCCGGAGCCATGTGATCGAAATTCCGGAGTGCGATGGATGCCTCGGCGGAAGCTCATCGAGGAAGGCCTCTACTCGGGCTCTCCAACCAGCGAGCACGCACGGTCCGATCACTGGGCGGCCGTGAATGGCGACACCAAGTATCTTACGAGTGTCTGGAGCGTAATAGTCATCTCACCGAAAGGGAGGTGGAAGCTGTGAGTCTCCGGCCTCCACCTACACGATACAAAAAAAGAGGAGTACATGTCAGAGAATTTGAGGCGCACATAGCCGACCAACAATGAACATGCAAGTGGAGCAATGCTTTAGGAGAATACCTGTCAATCAGTGCAGTGATGGCCGGGGGGTTGAAGGTGGGCAACCCACGGCGAACCTGGTAAGAGATGGCGTCTAGGCCAGCCCTCTCCAGGAAGGGGGTGTACCTCTCGTCGTACCGCATGTCCAGGAACCCGTCATGGGTTCGAGGACGAAGGATGGGCAGCTCCTGTATAGAATAGAACAATTTTTTTTGTTAATGCATCAACATAAATAATTAATTATACAAGAAGTGATGAAGCGATACCATCCCCTCCGCGGTCGGCCGTCCTCGGTGGTTCTCCTCGTAGTCGCGTCTAGCGGTGGAATTGCGCCATCCTACAAAAAAATTAAATTTATCATTCCAACATAGAAGTAAACAAAAATTGAACATGCATACAATAGGAAATAATAAGAAATTAAATAAGAAACATAGCAAATTACATATGAAAAAATAACTAGATGAACTATGAAACATAACGAATAACAAGCACTACTTTTTGACTAAGTGGCCAATGGCATGTGCGTGAATTGTGGGCAAGTCTACCACATCTGCTACATTGGTTCGCTCGGGGTTAGTAAGAAAGGGGTTGCTCTCCCTCGCCTCGTTGTTCTGGAAGGCGATCCATAACCATCTTATGTCTCGTCCTTTTCCGGTTCCACGTTTGTTCCAACGGCTACCGGATCCGCAATGTATTTGGGCCGGTGTGCGGTGGCCACTCTCCTCATCCCGATAAGGCTCGAAGCGGGAGACCACGTAAGCACAAGGTTGTCAACACTGAACTCCCGAGGTATCTTGCTCGTAGTCAAAGTTGCGATGCCTCATTCTGCCACATAATGAGAACATGGAAAGTGGTACGCCTCGGTTTACCACATGTGCATGAGAAAGCAATAAGGACAACCTTATGCCTCCTCGTCGTGGAGCTCTCCATCGATCGTTGTACCACCCTTTCTACAACCTCGTAAGTGCCCGTGGCGCTGTCAAAACAATGTACCTCATGTGCCTCACCCTAGCCTTTGCCTTTTCAAGGTGGCGCTTGGTTTTGGCGCCCATCTCACTTGTTTACTTTGTAGCGCCATTGCATGTGCGTGTCTTCGTTGAACCAGCAACAAGCTTGTAAAAGGTGAAGGATACGATAGCATTGACGGGCATACCACGTATACCCCTAAGCAAACTATTGAAGGATTCGGCCATGTTGCTTGTGCGAAACTCGTACCTCCACCACCGTCGTCATGAGCCCTTGTCCATTTGTCGACATCTCTCATCAATCCGTCAACCACTGTCTACCTTCTGCGTTTGTTGCGGTATTAAGTCGCTCCAACTTCTCTGGAAGAACTTTACCTCAAGCATTGAGCGACCTCCTCGAGCAGAGGAAAGTTATCCTTCGTACCATCCTTACGGAGTAGATTCTCGACAAGATGCCGAGTGCACCAACGGTGGTGCAAAGGTGCATACCCCATATCTGCTCTTGTGCACGGCAAGTATGCCCCGGTGTCTATCGGATATGACACCCACCTCCCTACCGGGGCCGACCACGTGCCTCCGAGCGAGCCGCAAGAACCATCCCGGTGTCTTTGTTCTCCTCTCAACCAAAGCAAGCGCCAAAGGAACCAACGCGTTATGCGTCACAGAAATGGCTATCGGTGTGCCACGGTACTTGCCAAGAAGAAATGTACCGTCAATGGAGAAGACGGGACGACAATGCCGAAAGGCCTCGATGGACTGAGCAAAGCACCAGAAAACACGGAAGAATATCTGCATCCCATCTTGAGTCCATTCGTTTGGTTTCGGGACGTACTCATAATGCATGCCTAGATTAACCGCTTTGATTGCATTGAAGAGTCTTGCAACGCAAGTACCCATCTTCCAGTCCACATATATCATCTTCCGGATCGTTGCTTTGCCCTCCATGCTTTTCCATACCTTATCTCGTATCCAAATTTCTCCTTAACAATCCCAGCAAGTGTCTTCACCTTCATATTGGGTTCTCCTTTTACTATGTGACACGGTGACTTGGCAATAATGGTAGAGGTCAGCTGCCGATGCTTCATTTGAGCTCGCTTCGGCACAAGTGTGTGGGCCAACGATTCTTGTGATCTTGAACTTTCCGTGCCCTTCATTTCCTAGCACAAACCCTCCATTCACATGTTTCCTTCTCGCATACAACTGTGTACCTCCGCTCCACATAAGAATGCCTCACCTTGAATGGCCTTTTACGAATCACTGAATACTCCTGCGACCACCTTCTCAATGCGATACAAGTCCTCAAACATCATGCCCTTCTCAATTGTCATGCTTGAACCGGCCTCGGGAGCATCTAGCGGCTCGTCATCCCTTCATTCGCATAAGCCCCATGAGAATGCCTAAGATCGCTGAATTCATGAGCGATGGATCCGGCCAGGCAATAACGCTGATCGGCTCAATATCACTTTGGTCAGCTCTCCAAAAGGCGGTCATCGTCGAATCAACGACCCTTGCGATCTCGTAAGGCTGCGGATCATCCACAATTTGAACATCCACACCGTTGGAGTCCCTGCAGACTTCTTCAACGTTGCGAGATGGAGCAACGGGAGGAACACCAACATTATCAGGAATGTCTCCTGCATCATAAGCACGAAAACGATGGGATTTAGACAAAAAAACAACAATGACGGGAAAAGGCTAAAGTGTGGCTCGACACTTACTAGGATGATCCTGAGGGGCCTCCACAACATCATCGGTCCAACATTCAACTCGAATCGGTTGAGAAATCGAACCTCGTTAAGGCGGATAGAGCATCGGGCACCTCGGGCACTTCTTCCACATCCACCGCAAGATCCGTAACGGAGGGTCAAAGGTGCTGATCACCTAGTTACGGTGAATAACCGTGAGTGGTGGGATCAATGGACACCTTCCGCACAACAACGTCCAAACATTTTAACTCATTCCTCATAACCAATTTGACATATTCGTCCCCACTCATCCTCTGAACCAATTAAGATCAACCTTTGAGAATTGTGTCTTTCGAACCGAGTGAAGTAACCCCTCAACTGTGATGCTCTCCTCGTTTGCATGACAATGTAGCTTCTCCCGAGCCCTAGCAACCAACTCACTAAACGACGGCCGATCACCGAATATCAGAGGCACCCTTTGCATTTCAACAAATTGAACATTTCCATAATCATCACTTGTCACACTGCCTCCATGATATAGGGTCACTAGGTTGTCCATCTAGTTCATACACAAAACCAAAATTAATACCTTTAAGCGAAATTTTGGATAAATCACATGCATACTTGTTTAAGCAATAAAATATCTAAATGAACCCTTTCCCATTCAAACATCTATATAGTCACATGAGATTTTTATTTAATAGCATACTTGTCTAAATGAACCCTTTCCCATTCAAACATCTATAAATGCACTCTTGTTCAAACATCTATATATCTAATAGGATCGGATATAGTCACATGAGATTTTCAGTTATAATATGCATCCTACATTGTCTTTTTGGAAGTCAAACACATGCGGGCGACAGCATGGATGCCGAGCCAACAAATTAGGTCCGTGCGTTCGATTACGAATGATTTCAATCAGCATTCAATCCTAGCACGGCTTCGGATACTACTCCATCATACTCTTCCAAATTTCGGATACTAATCCTAGCACGATGCATGAAGAAGAAGACACAACGACGAACGAAACCAAGATACCCAAAGGCATGGATAGTGCCTGCCTGCTGCCCCAACCCCAACGAGTTGCGTTCTTCATATATACTACTCCAAAGATGCGTGCGTATAGTATCTCTGTCCCTATGAGCTTGTTTCCTCCCATCCATCACTAGCTTAATTAGCTACACACGCATCACACTCACTCCTGCTCCCATTTCTCTCCAACCAAACCAACGCCACGAGCCCCCAACCATTCTACTTCTAAGAGAAACAACAAGACATCTTAATTGTCATTTGCTCCACGAATTGGCGTGCTCGGCAATCCAACGGCTGATCTCGTCTCGTCTCATTCATTGCGATCAAAGCACCCACAAGTCGTTGCTTCTTCATCCCACATATTGTCGTCTCTCTCTCTCTCTCTGTCTCACTCTCTCCTGTATATATTCAGAGACAACAGAAACCAACAATTCCTTTGTGGACCCGACAAAATAGCCAACAATGGATTTTGATCAGATTGTCTCAAGGCCGTCCGGCCAAAACCGAGGCCCGTGCAAAGTCTAAAACGGGGCCTCGTAGGCTAGCAAAATATGGAGTGAACATTAGCGGCGATGTGTAACATATGTGGAAAAAATTCACGATATACTAGAGATTCACCTTGAAGGCTTGCGGGGCGGAGGCGGCTGGCGGCCGGGGCCGCGTGGGCGGGAGGCGGCGGGGCGAGGCGGCGGGGCGGAAGGCGACGGAGAGACGGCCGGGCGGGGAGGCGCTGGCGGGCGAGGCGGCGTGGGCGGGGGCGGCGGGGCGGGAAAGCGGTGGGGCGGGGGGCGGCGGGGCGGGAGGTGGCGGGCGGGAAGGCGGCAGGAGACGGCCGGGCGGGGAGGCGGCGGGGCGGGAGGCGCCGCCGCCCGAGGCGGCGAGGCGGGAAAAGCGGCGGAGGCGGCCGGGCGGGGCGCGCGGTGGGGCCGGGAGGCGGTGGCGGCGGAGGCGATCACGAGGCGGGGCGAGGCGACGCGAAATGAATGCTCGGCCCGGCCGACTGGGTAAATGCCGCTAGCTCGGCGCCAAGATCCACGGCTCCGAGGTCGGAGCCACGAGTCACGGCGCCGAGCTCGGAGCCGTGGATCACGGCGCCGAGCTTCTGCCACATCGGCACCACGCGGGTCGCCACGCTGGCGCCGGCCTGGGGCCTCGGAGCCATGGATCACGGCGCCGAGACGTGTTACCTCGGCGCCGTGATCCACGGCTCCGACCCCCTGGGTCCAAAAACGGAATTAAAACCACCAGGGGTCTAAATGTGAATATTTTTCAAAAAAAGGCTTAAATAGAAAAAATTCGGTCAATTCGCTCTAGCGCTGATGAAAAAAGTCACGGCAATGGCATTTTGCAAATTTCTGACCTTTGTGGTGGCATTTAGCAGCGACTCTTCTTCGTGATAGTATTTTTCAAGTTGTCATTCTTTGCGATGACATTGAGCAAAAATTTTCTTATCTTAAATTGCTTGTCATTACAAAAACTTAGAATCTAATTCGAATCCAACCAAGGAATTTTGCTAAATCTAATTCGAACATGAACATGACTATGGATATTGTAATTCCGACGAACAAAAGCATGTACTACATCTGTTTCTTCACTAGTCTAATCTGTTTACTGTCCACATTTCACCTCTGGTTCTCATACTTAAGGCCACTATTATACTGTATTTAGACCGTGCCAACAAATCACTAGATTGAAAAATACGAATTCATCGTACAGGAGAAAAATGTTACTTAAAATAGGGAGAAAATTGCTATAATAGGACTCCAAACAACGTGTTTCGCTATAATAGGACTTCTAACGTTGACATCGCTAAAATGACACCCGAAACATTGGCTTCTCGTAATACATGACATTTGGCTCTTTTAATTCCAATGTTCGGGTATTTTGAAATATTAGCCAAATGTCATGTATTACGAGAAGCCAATGTTTCGGGTGTCATTTTAGCGATGTTAACGTTAGAAGTCCTATTATAACGAAACACGTTGTTTGGAGTCCCATTATAGCAATTTTCCCTAAAACAGGAGATTGTTTGCCAAACCAAATCGACATCGTTATTCATGCCAGCCCTCCAAATCCACCCACCGGTTGTTCTTAAAAAGAAAAATAAAATCCACCAGCCGGTTTACGTGGGCAGAAGCGTCTTTTTCATTAAAAAGCGAAAGCGAAGGAGAGGAAAGAGAGAGAGAGCCCTCAAGAAGGGAAAAAAGCCCAACAAAACCCGCCGACCCGACCGAGGGAGACGGACCTCCGTGCTGCGAGCCTCTTGCAACAACGCACGCGAGTTTGGGTTGTTCTCCTTGTGGCGGCGAAATGGCGGCGAACCTGGAGGACGTGCCGTCGCTGGAGCTGATGACCGAGCTGCTCCGCCGCATGAAGTGCAGCTCCAAGCCCGACAAGCGCATCATCCTCATCGGTAAAGCCCCTTACCCACTACTCCTCCTTGGCGCTGGTTGGATCCAGACCCACGCCCTTCCTGATCCTACAGTGGGAAAGATTGCGCCTTGGTGCCGTACTTGGTCTAGATCCGCAGAAAGCTCTCTCCTTTTCGATCAAATCTTGGTTCCTTTTTATACTTTTGCGTTTCTTGCAAGGAAAATTTTCGCTTTCTAAAGAAAATCGTCGGAGAGTTTGTTTTCCCTATTGTGAAATCGTAGACAGTGTTGTGTATGTCCTGGTCAAATTGCACCTCTTTATGTTGCTTGTGTGGATCGATTGGGGGTTTCTTAATAGACGGAAGCATATAGCAGGTTAAAGAAAACAAGAAATTCAAGCAATGGGCATGGCCGCTGTTCGATTCAGAATAGGATAGAATTTTAGGTGACCGAGGTCATTTTGCTGCGTAAGTCTTCTGCGTTTGTATGAAGCCCTCTAGAGCCAGCAAAGAAAAAAAAAAACTATCTTTATGGCCAGTGTCGGATTAATTCTACTCAGTATCTGTGAAGTGAGGAGGGAACACTTATTTTGAACAAGAAAGATAAACTGGTCATAAGTAATGTTCTTCACATGAAGATTGGTTCTTGCTTTCCACCACAACAATGAACGAAACATTCAAATTTCAGTGGTTACAAAAGGAATATTTCACTCTTTACTTGTGGTCTGGTCTAATTTGTGTCAAAAAGGCCTTTTTACTGTCCTAGTGATTGGAAGGTGTGTGGAATTTGTCATCTATGGAAATTGCTCGAGGATACAAAATTTAGAAAGGCGCGGTTCATAGTCATTTTGGTCTGATGTGGAAACCTTTTGTTAATGATGAGAAGAAAAAGGTGCAACTTTACATGTATGAGTAAAGCTAGAGATTAAAAAAATGTAACTCTGAAAGGAAGATATGCATAATCTGTCCTTTTTGTTTGGTCACTTTTCATTGGATCCAATGAATCTGTATTATTGTCCAAATTGTGTGACTCTGTCATCATCAAGTGAACTCTTTTATTTTTAGTTGCTTAGTGCTCTGCAGTAGCAATGTGCTAATCACTTGTCTTGGTCATTGAGCAAATTACTATGAAAAGTTATCCTTGTGTTTTTTACTACCTCGAGCAAAGTTCATTTACAACTGCATTTACATCACAAAAATTGATTTGCATTAACAGAATGGTAGAAGTCTGCAACAGCAAAGGTTAGTAAATTAAATGTAGACAATCTCCGCTCTTAGCTATCTATCTTTCCATGGAGGCATGGACTTTTGGTCTTTATAGCTTTTATATATAATTTAACTTGCAACATTGTACTTGTAGTTTGACTAAAAGAGTAGTGCATTGCATGATGGTGCTAAAAGTGTAGTGCATTGCATGAGGGTATGATTGTGTAAAGAGAGGTGAGGTGATGAGACACTTGCAATTCTTTTATGGAGTCCAACAAACACAGTGCAGAACAATATTAATAGGCATCTTTAATTTTCTTGTCCATTTTGAATTCTTGAACACAAAGTTCCACTATTTATATTCTAGCATGCTCTTGGCTTGGACAATTTGATATCTCTTTGTTTCACGATATTTGCAGGTCCACCTGGATCTGGAAAGGGAACGCAGTCGCCCCTTATTAAGGATGAATATTGCTTATGCCATTTAGCCACTGGTGATATGCTGAGGGCTGCTGTGGCTGCTAAGACTCCTCTTGGGGTCAAGGCTAAAGAAGCTATGGCCAAAGTAGTTTTCAATAATACAGCAAAATAGCAAATTAATAACCAGCAGAAATGCCATTTGTTGACTCCATTGTTTCTTGATTTCTATTTTTTTAAGGGAGAGCTTGTTTCCGATGACTTAGTTGTTGGGATTATTGATGAAGCCATGAAGAAACCTTCATGCCAGAAAGGTTTTATCCTGGATGGCTTCCCTAGAACTGTTGTTCAAGCACAAAAGGTCAGGTCCTTGGTCAATATGCATCACCAAGAAACCTTGTTTTTTGTTATTAGGACTGTATATTTGATGGATAATTGTGTAGTTATGTCTTGGGAGTGTAGTTTTCCCCCCTGAGATCTCTTTTTCCCTCACTGTTTGGTTAACAACAAGTGCAGCTTGATGAAATGTTGGCAAAGCAAGGTGCTAAAGTTGACAAGGTTCTGAACTTTGCAATCGATGATGCGATATTGGAAGAACGAATTACTGGCCGTTGGATCCATCCATCAAGTGGGCGATCTTACCATACAAAATTTGCTCCTCCTAAGACTCCCGGAGTTGATGATGTAAGTCAAATACAGATCACTTATTTTTGTATCATTCTCATTGTTTGGACTATTTTAAGTGTCGAGCAGTTTAGATCACTTATTTTTTGTATTTCTCATTGTTTGGACTATTTTAAGTGTTGAGCAGTTCAATTTCTTTTCCTGCATTCCATTGTTTCAGTTTGCTTCCCAGTTAGCTATGCTAAACTGGTATATTTGCTTCCCAATTAGCTATGTTAAACTGGTATAACTTACATATTCAATTTTGGGAAAAGATTTATGCTGTGGCAGATGAGTTATATTGTCAGACACACAAAATAAAATCAGTGCATTGGTACAATTGTGGCAGGTTGAGTCTTTTTACAGTCTGCTTCTGCTTGTAAATGCAATTAATTTTGTATTGAATACTGGGGTGATGTTTAGTTTGTTTAAACAGTTGAATATGCCCTCGTATTCTTCTGACTTTATGGATGTCATTTTTGTAGTTGCGGTTTCTCTTTATGCACCTTGTTTGTCAAGATATGCTTGATAACGTTTGCACAACACACTGTTTTTCTCTCCTCCTATGACAATTATGCTCATTGCAAATGTCCACAAAATAATATATTGACATGTTTTGCCAGCAAGGAGAGAATATACATTATTGCTAGTACTTCGATCTTTGGTTGTATTCAAGGCATATGCTACTTTTTTCTTTCACAAAAGTTCATATCTTTCATCCAGAATAAATTTGTGCATCTGTGATTTTATATTCCGTTGATCAGGTATCAAAAACCCGGGACCGGAGGAAATCCGGTCGGGGGGCTGGTAACAGTAACCGGCCGGTTACCTGGAAAACCGAAAGAAAAACTGGGCAAAATTTATGAAACGAATTTCAAATTTTGGCGGTTTGACGGCCAGTAACCGGTCCGGTAACCAAGGATGAAAAAGCGAACAGGGCAAATCCGGCGCGGCGCGATCCGATAAATCGGCGGTTACCGCCCGGTAACCGGTATTCCCGGTTTCCAACCGGTCAAATTTCAGCAAAAGGAATTTTTGGCGGGCGGGAGGCGGCCGTGCGGGACCGATTCTGGGCGGTTACGGTTTTACGATGAAAAACCGAAAACCGGTGGAATGAAGAGGTTTGGCTAAATATTTGGATCCAATTTCTCAACCCTAAATTGAAGTATTTTGTTGCCCTAAATTGGAGCTCCACTACATCAAACTAATCCATTGTAAAAAGCTCCATCAAACTACATGAAACTATCCCAAAGCTCTACTTTTGTTGCCCAAAATTGAAGTATTTTGTTGTAACTATGAGGCCAAAAGTAATTGAGATGCTTGGCATATATCAAAACCTTGTAAATTGCCATATCTCCTCTTCTCCTCTACCACTTTGCTGCAGCTACTTGACTTCTCTCTCGTGCTCTGACTAGTCCCTTCTCCCCATGATGCTGATTTCTTCTCCCAATCTAATGTGCCAACTGTTGCTGCCCTTTCTTTAGTGCTAAAGTGCTGCAAAACACTCTCAAAGACAAGTATCCAATGCCCTTTCCAGCACAATGGGCCCAACATGTGTTGCCAACAACACTACTAGCTGCCAATCACAATAATTCACCCTTTTTTACTTCCAACAATAGCTAATCAACCTTATATATCAAAAACAATACCCAAACTAATATACCCTCTGCATTAACAAGTCAAAAATTCAAATCTTCAATTCAAAAATTTTAGCGGTATTTCCAATCCGGTTGCGACCGTATTTCGATTCTGCGTTCACGCCGAATCGCGGTTTTCTCAACCCTGCCGGTAACTATCCAAAAACTGGAAGACCGGAGGAAACCGGTTTTGGGTAATTAGAGATTGGAATAATGCAAATATTAATGCATTTTTACTTCATACAATAGTTAATCTACCACAAAAATACCAAAACCAACATAGAAAGTGCATTATGCAGTCATAAATTCAAATTTACATTTGAATTTTTTTGGGGGATATGGTAGGACCATGGTTCAAAATCCCGGCGGTTACCGGTGGAGACCGGTAACCAAAAAACCGGCCGGTATGAATTTTTTGATTTTTCGAATTTTGGCCGGTTTTTTTCCGGTTTTCCTGTTACCGGCCGGTTTTTCCGGTTACCGGTTTCAAAATATCTCAAAATTCAAATTTTGATTTTCAAATTGTGACCGGTTTTTGGTAGTTTTTCGAGAATCGGCGGTAACCGCTTCGATTCTATCGTCACGGCGCCGGCGGGATTTCTTCCTTCGGTTTTGGAACCTTGGGTAGGACAATAACTCATGTATTTTTACTTTATACAATAGTTAATCTACCACAAAAAGTAGCTAAACCAACCTAAAAAATGCATTATGCAGTCATAAATTCAAAAGTAACCCGGACGGTTTTTTTACCGGTTCCTACCGGTAAATCCGGTTACCGGCTGGTAACTACCGTTTTTTTGAACCCTGCCGTTGGTACTGTATATTTCTTCAATTGGTAATATTCTGCGAATCATTAGTTACCTTTCATCTAAAAAGATATTCAGTGAATCATTGTCCCCTGATTGCTTCTCTTTTTCACCTAGGTTTCCGGAGAGCCGTTAATCCAAAGGAGAGATGACACAGCTGAAGTATTGAAGTCAAGGCTTGAAGCCTTCCACATACAAACTGAACCTGTATGTTTTCTTAAGCAACTATTTCCTTATATATTCTTTAGATCTTATTTTGGGAAGAAAATCTTCTTCAGTTAATATGGTGCATTATTGTCTTTCCTGCTAAAATATGGCTTTACTGTCTTTGAGTAAATTCGGCTGACCATACATTTCTAGATCGATACTTTTTCTCCACTTATCTATTTTATATGGTCAACTATGTCATGAACATGTTCCTACTTATAGTGCTGCATAAGGTCTTTCGAGAATTCGGTGGAAGCATACATTTCTTTTGTTCTCTCTGTTTTTTATCTTAATATCTTCCATTCTTGTGGCTTATTGCCTGACGTGTCTTCTGAAGGCTTCAACTTCTCCCTTTGTGCTCATAATCCTGAGTTATGTTGTTGTGAAAGGATTGTTTGTTATCTGGCATCAAGCAAAGCAGTTGCTGTTCAATCAATATTTCTAATTTTGGGACGGTTTGCTTCCTCCAGGTGATTGACTACTATTCCAAGAAGGGCTTAGTGGCAAATCTTCATGCAGAGAAGCCACCGAGGGAAGTGACTGCTGAGGTGCAGAAAGCCCTTTCATGAAGCGTCTGATTTTCATCTTAAACATGAGAGATCTACCGAAACCCCTTGTCTGGGTTTCCTAGAAGTTTAAACTGATACCGACATCCTGCGGTTTTCGTTTTGCATTTGCCATGTGCGTTTGCACCATTTTACTACAGCTTTGACTAGCTCGGGAATTTGCCTGAATAATTTCTGTTTGGAACAAGGAAAGTTCTTTTTTTGTACCAGTACAGAGGGAATTACAGCAACCCATCCTTGACAAAATTTTCCCTACCCCAGATGATTGTAAAATTTTTGCCTTGATGCTTTTGTGGTGATTCATTGTTTTGATTTCCCAGAAAAGATCCCTTTAATCTTTGCGTAACTCGTGTTCCATTAGGAGTTGGATTTGTGTTATAACTTATATCACAGGCGTGTGTCCTGCCTGCCTGTGTTCTCTGCTATCCTGCTTAAATCGCAGCAGCTCGGCACTCAGCGGCAGGTCTGCACGTATACCTTGATTTTTGGAGAATAGGTTTACACGCAAGATGCCACTTCAATCACGAAAAAAATGATCAAATGATAAGCATCATGTTAAATATTAATATTAGTATTATCCTTGACAAAATATTTCTTGCCCCATAACGCTAAGATGATACATGATCATGTTAAATATTAAGGCGTTCTGTGCAGGCTTAATCGGTCCATTTAATACGAAAGCTGGGCGTAGGGAAAGACACGAGTGACTGCTCAGTTAGGCTCTGTAGAAAATTTGGCAGTTCAAGCAGATGAGCGAGCAATATATGAAAATACAGTAGCATTTAAGTTCAAAATATGCGTAAGTTAAGCATATTCTTCAGAATTTCTTCATAACTGTTCCAACGTTTATATTATTTGACATTATTTCATCTATTCTGCATAGAGGCAGCTGTCAACAGTACATGATACGCTGCTGACCCAACATGGCCCACTATTTCATCTTAGCAATCTACTTTGATTTTGCTGTCGAATTCAGTGAATTCTTCGAAATATGCCTTGAAGTGTTCATATGAGTGCTTGATGTCATCAACGGCACACATTTCCCTGATGCTGTGCATCGACAATTGCGGTGCTCCAATATCAACAGTACGAATACCAACACCACTAGCAAGTATTGGGCCGATTGTTGAACCACAACCCATGTCATTGCGAACAACAAAATCCTGCAAAATGAATTGAGCAATAAGATTGTACTGATGCATGAAATAAAATTTCTAAGATTTGCAGCAGATGTACGGTCATAATCTAGGATTTCAAAAAATCATTCAGGAGTACCCGACTACTGAATAAAAATTGGTTAGAAAGCAAAAACCCAGGACTCGGTTGTTCACCCCATGATCTGGAAGAATGTTGTGACGTAAAATGTTTACATGGGAGAATAACACCAAAAAATATTTAAACTGACATCAATCATCCATGCATCTGCCCAGAAAGTAACTTGTCAGTAGTCCTAATTCCCTCCAACTTGTCAGTATTCCTCATTCCTACACATGTTAAGAGGTACCAGTATTGCTGTGGTAACAAAAGCCCACGATTCGTCCAAACAATCTTACATCAAGTAGTCCGATGACCACCTTTCTAAAACCCAGTACATTGGTCCAGCTTAACCTACCCAATCACAAATAAATCTTACACTGGGCACAAACATCAGGTTCATTTCTGAGCTTAAATTGTTAGCCTAACCCTGTCTCGTAGAGGAGCTCAAGATGGTATTTGATGGCTTAGGAGCTCATATACACCTGCAAGGGCTGATTAACTGGAACCAAGGTTCCAAAACCTAGAACTAGGGGAATACCGCCGGACAGCTGGTATCGGTTACCGGTCGGTAACCGGAAAAATACCAGTCAAATTTCAAATGTCAAAAATTTGAATTTGAAACCGGTAACCGGAAAAACCGGCCAGTTACTACCCAAAAAACCGGAGAAAAACCACTAAAAACCGGTTTTTCAAATTTAAAATTGGAAATTCCTAACACATTCATGCATTTTCCTAATACATTCTATTAGTGTTAAATAATATAAACATCATTAGGGAAACTAACTTTCACATTCAAAAATTAAAAATTCCTAATACATTTATGGCAAAAAGCATGAAGTCAGCTCGGAAAGTGCATGCATTTTCCTAATACATTTAGTGTTAAACAATGTAAACATCATTAGAGAAACTAACTTTTACATTCAAAATTTTAAATTTGAATTAAATAAAAAACTGCCGGTTTTTATTCTACCGGTTGCCACCGGTAGAACCGGTTACCGCCGGGATTCCAAACCCTGACTGGAACTGCCCAACCAGTTCCAGAGCTTATCTATTAAGTTTATTGGGCTTATATGCCACAAGGCAAATAAACTGACTTGAATAATAAGCATAATTGACTTTGAGGAGGTTTTATTCCTAGTCTACGTTAACTTATTTGGGACAAAATATTTTGTTGTCGTTGTTGTTGTTGAATAATAAGTATAAGCTAGCCAAACAGGTTGTTATAAGTTAGAATAATCATAAGGAAAATGTAAATCAAAAGATCAAGACTAAGTTGAAGCAATTATGGCAACTCAATAGTTTGCAACCAGCACTAATTCACAACTGTTATTGTTATGGTAATTGAGACTTAAGAACTTTCTTTTTTCATTGCCTTTCTTCTCAGATGCTTACATGCATATATAGCCAATAGGCCAGCTAATACCCTTTTCAACTAACCCCTGCAGGCCTAACAACTTGCCTAACAAACCCTTTGCTGTCCTAACAAACCCTTTTGCTGTCCTAACCAATCTTTTCAACCCTCTGTTGTGGACACTGATTTCTTGTTGCGGCGTGTATAGAATTTGCCCACAAAAGCGTCCACAACACTTCCGCCCTCCTGGAGAAACAGCTCGTCCTCGAGCTGGAATGAGCGATGCGCTTCTTTGAAGGCCTCGAGCTTCTCCCAGGTGGCCTCAGAATCCGGGCAGCCGACCCAACGCACCAGAAGCTCCCAGGTGCCCCGGTTGAGGCGTGCTCGAATGACCATCTGTTAGGCAATAGAATATGCCGTCTGTGGATATCCTAGCTGCTATAGATAGCAGATGTAAAGCAGGGATTAGTTACTATAGATAGTCTATGGATATCCTAGCTGCTATAGATAGCAGATGTAAATCAAGGGAATTATCCTTGCCTTGTACAGCAGGCCAACCAGCCCTATATAACAGAAGGCGGCGCCCCCTCTCATTCAGGTGTGGCCAATTGCCCCAAATACTAATCTTCTACATGGTATCAGAAGTTCAGGTCCCGATCCCGATCTAATCTCGCGATCGTTTCCTCCAGCGCCGCCCACCTTCCCTTGGCGCGCCTCTTCCACCCTCCCATGGGAACCGAATCGAACCTCACCTCGCCACCGGCGCGCCCTTAAGAGCGATGCTGCCCCGTGATCTGCCCCGCCACCAACATCAAGCTCCACGTCCCCATGACTCTTGAGTTGAAGCCTCCAACTTCACCAAGTGGTCGACGGCGTTCCAGGCCACATGTGGGAAATTCGGGCTGCTGCATCATCTCGCCACCGCCTCCACCTCGCACTCCGCCGAGACCTGGACGCAGGCTGACTTTTGCGTCCGCGGATGGATGTACAGCACCGTCTCCGACGCCGTCCTCAACCTCGCCATGACCGACGACACGCAGACGGCGAGCGTTCTTTGGGCGGCCATCGGCGCGGTGTTCCAGGCGAACAAAGCTCCTCGCGCCATCTTCTTGAATCACGAGTTCCACTCGATGACTCAAGGGGACCTGTCCATTGACGCCTACTGCGTTCGCATGAAGGAGAAGGCCGACGAACTGCGCGACGTTGGGCAGCCCGTCTCTGAACCCAATCTCGTCCTCAACCTCCTGCGCGGACTCAACGAGGTCTACTCCGGCGTCGCCGACAACATCGCCGGACAGCAGCCCCTCACCCTCGCCACCGCACGCCATCAGCTCCTTCTCAAGGAGCTGCGGCTGCAAAATGACGAGAAGACGCGTGCTGCCACCGCCTCTGCGCTGCTGCCTCCTCTAATGGCGGTCTCGGCGGCAGCAGAAGCAGGTGGCGGCGCCTAACACCAAAAAGGCGCCAGCGGCCTTCCCCAACTCCTCTGGCGGCTTCTCCAACAACTCCGGCAGCCCCAGCACCAACAAACGCGTTCCCTGGGGCTTCAATCCCTGGACCGGCGAACGTGTGGCCCCTGGAGAGCGCGTCACCCCTCCTGGACAGCGCCGCCAGGGAGGTTCTCGCGCTCTGGCGCTCACGGTGCCCGGTGGCGCAACGAGGGCATCCTCGGGCCTTCCCGAGCCCCCACACCCTTCGCTCCACTTCAGGCGTCCTCCAGCGGCTCCACCACCTCCACCAGCACCTGGGATGCAGCCGGCCTCATCGCTGCCCTGCAGAACATGCAACTGCAGGGCAACTCGCCCTGGGTCGTTGACTCCGGCGCCTCTACGCACATGACGTCCTCGGATGGTATGCTTACCCAACGCCTTCCCCCTTCCATCTCCCATAACAGTAGGTAATGGCACTAGTATTCCTGTCACGTCTAGAGGTCATTCTATCCTTCCTACACCTACAACAAATTTCGCTCTTAATAATATTCTTGTCGCACCATCCATAGTCCGCAACCTGTTGTCCGTTCGCCAATTCACTCGCGACAATAGTTGTTCCTTTGAATTTGACGCCCATGGTTTTTCTGTTAAGGATCTCAGGACGGGATGCGTGATTCTCCGTTGTGACTGCGACGGGGACCTATACACCATGCCTGCCTATACACCTGGCGCCCCACCTCATGCTCTCCTGGCTGCTTCGTCGACTCTGTGGCATCAACGTCTCGGTCATCCAGCCCCCGCCACCTTAGAACGTCTCAACAAACTTCGTGTTGTTTCCTGCAATAAAGTAGACCACTCGCTATGCCACTCATGTCAGATGGGCAAGCATACGCGTCTACCCTTCAGTTCTTCGCATTCCATAACTCATGCACCTTTTGCACTTGTTCATTGTGATGTATGGACTTCCCCCATCAATAGTGCATGCGGTTTTCATATTACTTGAGTACATTTGGATGATTTCACTCCTCTTGTTGGGTTTTCCGCTCCGCAACAAATCTGACGTTCACCAACACTTAGTTGAGCTTGCTGCCTTTGCCAAAACACAATTCAGCCTCCCCGTCAAATGTTTTCAGGCTGATAACGGCACTGAATTCGTAAACACCGCCAACATCAAATTCCTCATTGCTCAAGGTACTCACCTTCGCCTCTCCGCCCTACACATCATCCCAAAATGGCAAGGCTGAACGCATCATCCGCACACTCAACAATTCCATTCGTACCATGCTCCTCCATGCCTCCTGCGCGCCACATATTGGGCCGAGGGCTCATGACACTGCTACCTCCATAATAGGCGCCCATCCTCCTCCATTCAGCATGAAATTCCACTCGCTCTGCATAACCAGCCGCCAACCTATAGCCATCTGCGTGTTTTGGGTGCCTCTGTTACCCCAACATGCAAGCAACCTCCAAACATAAGCTCGCCCCTCGCTCCACGGCATGCGTCTTCCTAGGATATCCCCTCGCACAAAGGTTACCGCTGCCTTGACCTATCGACCGTCGCATCATCATCTCTCGCCATGTTACATTCGGCGAGACCAACTTTCCCTTTGCGACCACCTCGGTAGCCTCACCTCCTCCGCTTCCCTTGATTTTCTCTCGGCGACGATATGGTTTGGTGCCTTGTCCTCTTCGTTGTTGCGGTGGGATTTCATCCTCGGCGCCGTGGTTGCTCCATCCCACTCGGATGTTGGCGGCGCCTTGAGATCTTGCGGCCTCACACGGATCGCCTTCTTCGACATCGGGCGGCGTGGTCCGTACCCGCTGGACCAGCGTGGTCCCTTCCCACGAGTCTCGTCCGCGCTCCCATACGGCGTCGTCGGCGGCGGCACGCCAGCGCAGCCTCGTGGCTCTCGACGCCGGCGCCACCTCACGGCGCCAGCGCGCGCACCGGCAGCCTCTCCCGTTCCATCGCCGCCACCGCCACCGCCGCGCGCCACTCGCACCATGACGGGTGCCATTCCTCGCATCAGCTATGAAGGACTGGCGGCCACGACATCATCCTCACCGTCGCCGGTTCCGTCGAACTACCGCAGTGCGCTGGCCGACGCCAACTGGCGCGCCGCGATGATGGATGAGTACCAGGCCCTCGTCGACAACAACACCTGGCAGCTCGTTCGCGGCCCCACAGCCAACATCGTGGCGGGAAGTGGATCTTCGGCACAAGTTTCATGCCGATGGGTCCTCGCGCGCCACAAGGCTCGGCCAAGTTGTCGCGGCTTCTCCCAGCCGAAGGCGTCGACTACGACGAGACCTTGGCCGGTTGTCAAGCCGCCACCATTCGATGCAGACTCGGCATCGCGCGTCCCGCGCTGGCCCGTTCACGGTGGGCGTGAAGAACGCCTTTCTTCACGGCCACCTCGAGGAGACCGTCTACTGCCAGCAGCCGCCAGGATTCATCGACCCTGGTGCCCCCGATCATGTCTGCCGTCTCGAAGTCCTTGTATGGGTCAAGCGAGCTCGCGAACTGGTACGGTAACCGCCACCTTCGTCCGGGCTTCGGCCGTCGCCTCCGCCTCACCGTCCCTTTTCATTTTACGAGAGGCCGAGTCTCGCCTACTTGGTATGCGTCGGCGACATCGTTCTCACGCCTCGTCCTCGGCCTCTCGCGGCGCATCGCGGCTCGGTGAGCTCGAGTTCGCCATGACGGATCTTGGCGCTCTTCGCGCTTCCTCGGCATCGCTGCCACGCGCTCCTCCGATGGTCTCTTCTCTCTCCCGGCGATGACGCCGTCGAGCTTCTTCAGCGCGCGGGCATGGCTGAGTGTCATCCGACATCGACACCTGTTGACACTCACGCCAAGCTATCCGCGACCGACGGGATCTGTCGGCGAAGGACGCTCGAGTCTGAGAGCTTGGCGGGAGCTCTCGATACCTAACGGCGACTCGTCCCGATCGGCATATCTTTGTTCGGCGGTGTGCCTCTTCATGCACACCCCACGCGAGCCTCGCGTGCGCTCATCAAGCGCATCCTCACGCTTCGTCCCAGGGACTCTCTCCGGTCTTCACATTGGCACCGGGCACGCCGACAACCGATCGCCTACTCGACGGCCGGCGGGCGGTGCCCGCATCTCGGCGATCCACCTCAAACCTGCGTCTATCTCGGCGACAATCGGTTTCTGGTCCTCAAGCGTCGACCACGGTGTCCCGCTCGGCCGCGAGGCGATATCGGTATGGCTCACGTTGTGGTGAGTCTTTGCGGGCCGGCGATTACTCCATGAGCTCCACATCCACCGCCTCGCCATCGTTGTCTTCTGCGACAACGTCGTGCCGTCTACATGACGACCAACCCGTCCACCACAAGCGAGCGAAGCACATCGAGATCGACATTCACCGTCCGCGAAAAGGTGGCCCTTGGTGAGATCGGGTTCTCCATGTGCCCTCCTCTCAGCGATTCGCGACATCATGACTAAAGGGCTTCCGGCGGCACTCTTTCGAGAATTTCGATCCACCTTTGCGCGTCAGGAGCCTCCCACGCGATCATGGGCGGGTGTTAGGCAATAGAATATGCCGTGCTGTGGATATCTAGGCGCTATAGATAGCGATGTAAATCGAGGATTAGTTACTATAGATAGTCTATGGATATCCTAGCTGCTATAGATAGCAGATGTAAATCAAGGGAATTATCCTTGCCTTGTGCAAAGAGCCAACCACCCTATATAACGTAAGGCGCCCTCTCATTCAGGTGTGGCCAATTGCCCCAAATACTAATCTTCTACACCATCGCTGGAGTAGGAACAACATGGCCGTGAGCCACCGGAGGAAGCGGTACCACAGCAGCGGGGGGTTCCCCATGGAAGGGCTTAAGAAAGACCACGTGAAAGACATCATGCACTTTGGCCCTTGGAGGAAGGCGGAGACGATATGCAACCGGACCAACGCGTGCCACTACCTGATAAGGTCCGTAATAGCGTGGAGTCAACTTGCCGCCGGATTTGTCGACGATGCCTGCTGCGGCACGATGGTGTAAGCGCAACCATACCCAATCATCGACATTGAACTGGACATCTTGATGCTGCTGGTCGTAGGAGTGCTTCATATGGTCTTGCGCCTGGAGTAACCGTTCCCTTATCTCAGTCAGGAAGAGATCACGGTCCTCCAACTGCTTGTCGATCGCGCCACCCTTGATCCCTGTGTTGATATGACACCATCGTCGGCAGAGGACGGCGTGAGACGACTTGGAATGGAGTGGTGCGAAGTGCGATGCGATAGGAGGTGTTGTAGCGAAATTCCGCCACGGCGACCAACGGAGCAGTGCGCGGCGATCGCGCGGCTTTAACAGCGTAGATAGACCCCGAGCACGCGGTTGGTGACCTCCGGTGCCGTCCGTGCTGGGATGAAAAGGTAGCCGCGGCTCAGCCCACCGCGCGAGCGCTCGAGCTCGTCGAGCGTCTTTGGTGAAGACGGGTCGCGGTCGGTAGCGATGGAGCAAGGGATGCCGTGGAGCGCACAATGCAGTCGAAGAAGACGCGTGCCACCGAAGTCGCCGAGTACGGATGACCAAGCGCGATGAAGTGGCTATACTTGGAGAAGCGGTCCACGACGGTAAGCACCACCGATTTGCCACTGACTTTGGGAAAACCTTCCACAAAGTCCATAGCAATGTCCGACCAAACAGAGGTGGGCACTGGAAGAGGCTGTAGGAGTCCCGCCGGATGTAGATGCTCTGTTTTGTTCCTCTGACAAATGACACAGCCTTGTACGAAGTCGCGAACCAGATGATTGGAATGAGGATTGTAGAAGGAGGCGCGGAGACAATGTAGAGTCTTCTGGACACCTTCGTGACCGACGCCATGAGCTGTGGTGAGAATGGTCGGCCACATGGCCGAGGAGTTAGGGACGAAGATGCGACCGCGGTAAAGGACAAAGCCATCCACCACCGTCCAAGAGGCACCCGCACTGCCCTGATCCACCTCGGCTCGTTTGGCGATGAGGGCCGGAAGTTGCTCTGTCTCACGCCGCAAGGCGTCGAAGAGTTGAAAATCAGGGTGGGAGATGGCGCAGGCCTTGGCGTCCACAGCATCCTCGTCGCGGCGCGACAGAGCATCAGCAGCCGTATTCATCCGGCCCGGCCTGAATTCCACCTTGAAGTCGTGGCCAAGAGGCGGCGACCAGTGTCTTTGCGGAATGGTGGAGAGGCACTGGTCCAGTAAGAACTTCAAGGCGAAGTGATCAGTGCGCACTGTGAATGGCCGCGCCCACAAATATGGTCTCCAGTGTCGCACTGCCTTGACCAGTCCGATCAGCTCCCGTTCGTATGCCGCTAACTTGGCGTCTTTGAGGCGCACCGCCGGCGATCAAGAAGGCAATAGGGCCGGATCCTTGATGCGTCTTGCCGGCGAGCCGAAGCATCGCGTTCGGCGATGAAGGCAGAGGCGAATCCGCAAGCGGAGGACCGCCTGTTGTTGGCGCCTGAGTGCTTCAAACGCGTCGGTAGCCTCTGGAGACCACCGGAATGCTTCCTTCTTGAGCAAGGATGTCAGAGGAGCAGCCAAGACGCCATAGTTGTGAATAAAACGCCGATAATATCCGGTGAGGCCGAGAAAACCGCGAAGCGCGCGAAGAGTACGCGGCAGCGGCCATTGCTGTACTGCCTCCACTTTGGTTGGGTCCATGGCAACGCCATCCGCCGAGATGATGTGGCCAAGGTACGCCACAGTGCGTTCCGCAAAGGAGCATTTGGAGCGCTTCAGGAAGAGGTTGTGGGCGCGAAGCGTTGTGAAGACTGCGCGAACGTGCTGCAGATGCTCTGACCATGATGAGCTGAAGATCAGAATATCATCGAAAAAAACCAAGACCGATCGCCGAAGGAATGGCCGCAATACTTCATTCATCAAGGCCTGGAAAGTGGAAGGTGCATTGGTCAGCCCGAAGGACATCACCAAGAACTCAAAGTGGCCATGATGAGTGCGGAAGGCTATCTTGGCGATGTCGTCTGGTTGCATCCGAATCTGGTGATAGCCGCTCCGGAGATCCAACTTGGTAAAGAAGGAAGCCCCCTTGAGCTCATCCAGGAGTTCGTCCACGACAGGAATGGGAAATACATCACGAACCGTCTTGGCGTTGAGGGCCAGATAGTCGACGCAGAAACGCCAACTAGAGTCCTTCTTGCGGACCAGAAGCACCGGCGATGAGAACGCCGACGTGCTAGGGCGAATGATGCCCTGTTGCAACATGTCGGCACACTGCCGTTCAATTTCATCTTTGAGCAGTTGTGGATAGCGATATGGCCGCACGGCAATGGGAGGTGTGTCCGGAAGTAGAGTGATACGGTGATCCATGTGACGCTGGGGAGGAAGACCAGAGGGTGCCTCAAATAGGTCGGTGAACTCAGCCAGCAGGAGAGATAACAGGTCCAACCGTTCCGAGGCACGCAGTGGCGGCGAAGGAGCCGCCAGCCTCGCCATTTGGCCGGTGATCGTGTCGCCAAAACGACATGGTATGCGCTCGAAGTCCCATACAATAGGCCCGAGTGTCTTCAGCCACTGGCATCCGAGCACGAGCTCATAATCTTCCAATGGCAGGACATAGAGATCAATGAAGAACTGCTCCTTGTTGATAGTCACCCGGATCTGCCTGCAGACGCCAGGTGACGACACCCGGTCGCCATTCGCGACGCCTACCGTGAGACCTGGCCTTGGTTCCATTGCGAGCCCGAGGCGAGCTGCCGTGGTGGAGGCCACGAACGAGTGGGTGGAGCCAGAGTCGACGAGGGCGTGCAACTGCGTCGTAGCCACAGAAGCAGAGACGCGGTTGCAACCTTGATCGTCTTCATCCTCAAGTTCCAAGCGACGCTCAAAAGCTCGTGCCAGAGCCATGGCATCATCAAGGGTCTCGGGGCTTTGAAGCTCAATGTCAGTCCGTAGCGGATTCCGAAGACCCGCAGTGAAGATGTCGATCTGCTGCTGTTCGGTGACGTTTCTGCAGCGAGCCAGAAGAGGGAGGAATCGTTCTTGGTATTCCTCAACTGATCCCGTGCGGCGAAGCTTCATGAGAACGCCGAGCGCGTTGCTCCGAACGGGTGGCCCGAATCGACGCTGCACCCTGTCGAGGAGCTGAGGCCAGGTGGGTACTCCGCGGTTCTGCTCCAGGCGGTAGTACCAATCCTGGGCCGCGCCCTCCATGTAGGAGGCGAGCCAGACCTTCTCTTCCTCTGGTGTGCGATGAGCGCGGAAGAACTGCTCCGCCTTGTGTAACCAAACGATGGGGTCGGTGGTGCCGTCGTAGCGCGGAAATCGCAGCTTGTGGGAGGACTGGTAGGGAAGAGGAGGCGATGACGGAACCTCTGACTCGGGCTTCGCCTTGCCCTTGTCGGAGACGTCGCTGAGCTCGAGCTGGGAGGTCTGCAGCCGATTGACGGCGACCCAGAGGCGGCTCTGGTCGTTCTTGTGCGTGGCGAGATCCTCCTTGACCGCTTGAAGCTTGCCAAAGAGTTTATCCATGGCTGCTTTGAAGTCGGCGGCGGAGAGAGGGGAACCCATGACAAGGCGCACAAGAAGCGGCGGATGTTGTGGTGGAAGTAGAAGATGAGCAGCGGTGAGTGGGTGGGGGGAAAGATGAGCAGCGGCGAGTGGGTGGGGAAGGATGCTGCACGCCCGCCGATCTGATGCTAAAGTGGCGTGCGAGCGCTACGGTGACAGGCGATGATCGAGAGGGGAAAGAAAAAAGAGGCTCTGATACCAAAGATGTTATGGTAATTGAGACTTAAGAACTTTCTTTTTTCATTGCCTTTCTTCTCAGATGCTTACATGTATATATAGCCAATAGGCCAGCTAATACCCTTTTCAACTAACCCCTGCAGGCCTAACAACTTGCCTAACAAACCCTTTGCTGTCCTAACAAACCCTTTTGCTGTCCTAACCAATCTTTTCAACCCTCTGTTGTGGACACTGATTTCTTGTTGCGGCGTGTATAGAATTTGCCCACAAAAGCGTCCACAACAGTTATACCATGGTTCTTATTTTTTACATGAACTAACCTGGACAGGTAGTTGGTGCCGCTCAGCAAATTCCCGAAAAATAAATGCTGTCACAGCATTTGTAGCATATCGTTGATTAGCGTTGTGCTTAATCACAAGTCCTCCATGCAATTTTGGTTGGTGATTCTCCTCATGCTTGTCCTGGAAAGATAAATCACATTTAACTCAAAGTCTCATTCAACTGCATATCTGCAAATCTCAGAAACTGATCCAAAGAAATTCTTACCATATAATTGGGGTGTAAGGCATGCGCCATATCTGCAGATACTAGAAAGCTCCTTTGAATAGCTTTTTCTAGCAACTGAAAATCGAAAGCAGATTGTTATTGTTTATTATCAATTTTAAAACCCAAATTGCTGCAGCAAACTGCAAATAGTATGGCGTAAAAAGCAATATTCTAGCTGATATTTCCCATCAAAACAATTTAAAGTGAAGTAGAAACATAAGAGATAAATGTATAGTCAAGCTGGGGGGAAGCTATTTCAAGAAATAAAAAATCGTTTGTATCCAAATCAATTTCAAATTGAAGTGTACTGCTAGCTGTCACAATATTAAATGTTCAGTGCATATTGTCCATTGCACCATGCATGGCTAGCAGAAACCAAGAAAGAGAGAAAAATATGCTTTCATAAAATAAGTGTCAAATGAGATCCAATGGCCTGGAATAAAGATAACAGGTTGGGTGCTGGGTGTAGGAAATTAGTTAATACCTTGGAATTTGAAGTGTTAAAAGAACCTGTGATTCTTGATAAAGCATCCAACAGGGCAGGAGAACCAGCTCCCTGGGCAGAATCAGACCCAACCTCCTCGTGGTCAAATAGAGCCACCATTCTCACACCGGATTCATGATCAAGAGAGTGTTCAGCAGAAGTTGAATCTATTAGGGCCTGAACAGTATTGGACGACTTATTATATGGTGATTTTATTGCAAAACAAAGGCAGTAATCAGTACTTTATTGAAAAGCAAATTTCTTAGCATTATTGACTTCAAGTAGACTTTATATTAGAATCCTAAGGATTATACAGATGTTTTGGAACGATTAATCTCTTAGAGCAGCACATTATCCAAAATGAGGACATCATTTGGTAAGTAAAGACATTCTAGCCTAAAGCATGTTAACCCATTCTATAACAATCTGGGTTACTAGCCTAAAGCATGCTAACCCATTCTATAACAATCTGGTTTACAATTCTTGATACAGGAGGGGATTTATGTAGTCAAACAAGGAATGAAGGAATGAATGAAAGGTGAGAACATGAGGTAATGTGGAAGCATGGAGTACAACCATTCAAATTCAAAACAACTAGTGGTATCACTCTCTAGGAAAATTTTACTTTGCTCTAATCTTGAAAAACTGTTATTTGTTGTGTTTATTTTCCTTTTTTTTCTTCTTAAAAAACCCATATATTTTCTGTGTTCTAAAAGAGTAACTTCAAAGATAGCTTGAATTAAGTAATTATACTAATACTATTAAATGCATCCAAAATTTGTTCAAAAGATTCTTTGAGGTCTTGAGGAAAACTAGCATGCAAGTAATTTCTTCTCTAAATGGAAAATTACACTGACAAAGGAAACTGAATAAATCATAACAAAGTGGTGTAAGAAGCTAGCACTAAACTAGAATTTTATGCAAAATTGTAACTATTATACTACGAGGTGACATGAAAAGACAGTAGCTCCAAGTAGGCAAATCCGTAAATGTTGTAGCTATAGATAAATGAAATATCGAGACAAACCTTCAAAGAACAAAATGACATGCAAAGATTGTCAAGCCTTCCTGAAAAGATGAATTCTTTCATGGCACCTGCTACAGTGCTTGGTTGGGTATCACACAATTGCAGCTCGAAGTCACATATCTCATGAGGTTCACAATTTGCCTCTGTAGCAATCAACTGCAACAAAAAAGAAAGCAAAATACTTCAGGAAAAAAAAGTAGAATGTACTTTTGAACCCAAGGACTCTTGATATTTAAAATGTGAGAACCTTTAGTTAAGTGGAATTATTATAACCAAAAAAGGTACCTGCAATAATAATGGATGATGCTTTGTGTTCTTACTCTCAGATGACTCCTTTGGGCCATTTTCTTCCACTAATTTATCCATTTCATTCTGCAAAAAAGGAATATGCTTTGAATCAAGACTTCCCTTTCTTAAAAGCAAAACAAAACTTCAAATGCCCACAGTTTTTCCAAACATCAACCAAAACATATAAATTCCAACTAATTAAACACAAATAATGATATTCAGTAATATCCCTACATTTTGTGGATCAAATAGGTGAAGCATTCTAAAGACTACAAAAGGGGCACTAAAGCTTTGCACTTTGTTAATCCTTTGCAGAAATTGTTACTAAATAGTTCTGTGTAGAAAATCTCATCATGCAAAAAATATATATGATGTGCAAGCATACATTGCCTCCTACATATCTAATACAATAAATATCACAAGGTGTACCCAATATATAAGCACAACAGCTGCAATTCATTTGTTGTGTGTCAAATCTTCAAGATGAATTATAGAGGTTATACGCAAGCTTTTCAACCAAAATTTTTTGGTGAAATAACCAAGGATTCGTATTTACTCCATAAGTAGAAGATACTGTGACTTCGAATGAACAACTACTCCAAGGGCAAGCAACCCAGTAACAGTGGTATTGGCAACAAATAAACAGACTGACAAAAACAAAGCTCAGATCCTGATCAATATAACCTCAACTTCAAAAGTATTCAAATCACCTTAACAGATGTGGCCAGCACAGGGACAAGATGATTCTGATTGTTAATCTTGAGACCTTCCGAGGAGAGAGTCCTGTGCACAATGTAAACAAGATAAATGAAATTTACTTTGTATTATTGTAACAGACCACAACTTCAAAAGAAAACAGGGCTTGCATCCAACATAGGCTGCATTATCGTGAGACATAGTGTTATGTGGGGGATTCAATACAGCCCTAGAGGGAGGCAACAACAAGAGAGGGATGCAGAACACATGACAGCAGAACAACCAGCAGCAGCCGACAACGCGTGATGCTCTACAGTCAAATGGCGGAAGTAGTATAGAGTTACACAGAAAGGCCATAGGGCTCTGAGTTTTGGAAGAATAATAGTAATAGTAAAGTATTAGAGTTTTTGGTTAGGAGTTTGAGTCAGATACAGGTTGGTCACCAAGTTTGCTTAACAAACTCGGCTAAATATGATAAGTTAAGGGGATCCAGTCCTATATATATGGGCTGTCATGTAATTCGGGATTCGGCAAGAAAGAATCAGATCTTAACCTTCGCCTTTGTTCTTCTTCTTCCCCGTCCTCCTCGTAGATCTGGTGGCTACCACGGCTCCAGGTCGCCGTAGTTACTGGCCACGGCTTCCAGTCCACCATAATTATTTCCTTCGGAGTTCCGGTTCCAACAATTTGGTATCAGAGCACAGCCCAACAAGTTCCTCCATTCCGAGGTTTGAAGGGGGCGGTGACTCTGCTGCCCTATCGACAGTCCTGGAAGCTATCAAGGAGTTAACCCTCCACATTGACGAAAACCATGTCAGTTTGAGCGACCGTGTGGATGGTGTCCAGCAAAATCTGAATGATATTACTACTCGGATGCTTGCACTGGAAAGACGCGTGGTGGATGTACACGCCGGATTCCTTCCGTTCCCATCAGCACCGCGTCTCCAAGCTCCTCCGCCCAGCTCCCACCTCTCACCACCGCATTACCAATCCTGGTTGCCACCCTACCACTCACCTCCACATTGCCGATTGCATCACCTCTACCTACAGTTGTAACCTCCACCTATCCGAGGCCTGAGGGCATGCTATCAGCCGCAGTTCACCCTCACATTACATACGCTAATACCTCCATATATGTGCCGTCAACCGCCTCAACCCCACCTACCTCCCATACAGTCCAACACCTCCCGCCGGTTGGCCGTAATGTCGTCCTGGGACAGCCCCCTACGCCAAATATTCCACCTTGATACCGTAAGTTGGACTTCCCGGTGTTCGACGGCTCGGAGGATCCACTCGCTTGGCTGAACAGATGCGATCAACTTTTTCGAGGTTAGGGAATGGCAGAAGCAAATAAAGTATGGCTAGCTTCATACCATCTCATGGGCATTGCCCAGCTGTGGTATAGTCAATGGGAGTGGGACTTTGGGGAGCCAACTTGGGAGTACTTCAAGGAACTCTATCATCAGCGTTTTGGTCCTCTGCTCGAATGCAATTTCCTTGGAGCACTTGCACACTTGCCGTTTGAGGGCTCAGTTCAAGCTTATCGAAATGCCTTCCTGACCTTACTCTGCCAGGCGCCACCATTGACGGCTCAGCAGTAAACACAATTATTCACGGCATGCCTTCCCAAACCACTTCGCACTGATGTGGAGTTGATGCGCCCGATGGACCTTCAATAGGCCATGATGCTCACCCAGGCATACAAGGAGCGTGTGTGTCTGACCAATTCGGACTTGGCACTGCCCAGATCCCACCATGTCAGGGGCACCAGGTTGTTTCCCTCAGTTTCAGGAAGGATAGCGCCACCCAGTGCGGCGCCAGCTCCGTTGGCTGTTTCGGTTTCGCTAGCATCGACGTCCACTGTGAACCCCTCGATACATCGGTTCCGCTCTCTCTTCGGCCGAGATGTCCGAACACCACAAACAAGGCTTGTGTTATAACTGTGATGAACAATTTGTTCGCGGCCATCGTTGTCAACGTCTATTCTACTTGGAAGTGGAAGACTTCATCGAGGAAGATGAGGTTTTTACTCTGGCCAACCAGAACACAGGAGTAGTTGCGTCCCTCCACGCAATCACAGGGCTCTGGAGTGTCAAGGCCAATGATTCCATGCAACTGTGAGTCATCTGTGGGACCGAGGAATTCGTCGCCTTGCTCGATACGGGCTCCACGCATAACTTCATTAGTCAGGACGCTGCAGCACGCATTGGCCTTCAATTGACAGCAAGACCAGGCCTTCGTGTAATGGTGGCCAATGGCGACACAGTGGCAAGCCTTGGATATTGCCATAATCTCTCCATCCGCATAGGGGATGAAAATTCTCCATTGAATGCTTGGTAATTCCATTGGGAGGATTCGATATTGTGCTCAACGTTCAGTGGTTGCGGACCTTGGGGCCGCTTCTCTAGGACTTTGACAATCAGTGGCAGTGCGTCTCTTTTCATGCCGGCACTAGAATAATCAAGTGGCAGGGCATCACAGCACCTCAGGTCAAGGCGTGCACAACGACATACACAAATGACTCCCTCATGGAGGCCTTGCTGACCGAATATGAGAATATATTTGCACTCCTAGTCAAGGTTGTCACGGCGCTCCGGCAAGTCGCGGCGAGGCTGGAGCGCCTGGACGCCTAGTCGACTAGGCGTCCGCCATGGCGACAATTAGACGATAGTAGTTAGACGACAAATAATACCTTATATGACTGAAAAATCAATAACTATGCAGCATAATAGCATAAATTATCTAAATAATATCTCAGGAGGTCTAAATTAGAAGAAATCTATTGAAAAAAGGGTCTGTTTGTAATTTTTAGAAACTCTGAAGGTCTAAATTAGAAGAAATCTATTAAAAAAGGGTCTGTTCGTAATTTGTAGAACTCTGAGGACTTAATCAAAAAAACCAAGAAAATAAAACGCCAACCCTACCCTACCGCCACCAGCTAGTTCGCTGCTCTCCCCCCATCTCCCTCTCGCCGCCGCCTCCCCTCCCCGCGCCCGATCCTCCGCCTCCCCTCCCCGAGTCCGGCCCTCCTCTCCCCACCGCCTCCCCTCCCCTCCACCTCCTTTGCTTCCCGCCGCCGCATCCTCCGCCTCACTCGCTTCCGCGCCGTGTCCTCCGCCTCCTCGCTTCGCGCTTCTAGCGCGCCTGCGTCTGTCGCCTCCTCGCCAAGCCGCGCGCGCCCCTCTCCGCTTCTCGGGCGCGGCGGCGAGAAGGCCGCAGTCGGCGCGACGGCGGAGAAGGCCGCAGATCGGCGCCGCCTGCGGGAGAAGGCCACAGATCGGCGTCGCTAACAGGAGAAAGCCACGGATCAGCGCCGACAGTGGGAGATCTCCTGGGCGACCGGCCTCGGCATCCTCCTCCGACCGCCAGGACGCCTCGGCGTCGCCTAGGCGTTGCCTAGGCGACGCCGTGATAACCATGCTCCTAGTAGGCCTTCCGCCACCTAGACGACATGATCATCGGATCCATGTACTTCTGGGCACGCCGCCTGTGGTGGTTCGACCATATCGATAGCCCCAATTGCAGAAAGATGAACTAGAGCGGCAATGCTCCGAGATGCTCCAATAGGGACTCAGCCAGGACAATACATCTGAATTTTCCTCACCAGTACTTCTTGTGAAGAAACAAGACCATACTTGGAGGTTCTGTGTTGATTACTGTGCTCTTAATGCGCTCATAATCAAAGACAAGTTTCCGATTCCAGTTGTCAATGAACTAATCGATGAATTGAAGGGCGCGCGTTATTTCACCAAGTTGGAATTGCGCTCCGGGTATCATCAGGTGAGGATGCACCTAGACAACATCAAGATGACCGCTTTTCGGACACACCACGGCCACTTCGAGTTTCTCATCATGCCATTTGGCCTTACCAATGCACCGACTACATTCCAGGCCCTAATGAATGATATATTGCACCCTTTTCTTCGCCATTTTGTGCTTTTTTTCTTTGACATCCTCATCTACAGTTCGTCTTTGTCCGAGCATCTCTAGCACCTCCGCATGGATTTTCAGGTGTTGCAACATCATCAGCTCTTTCTTAAAAGATCAAAATGCTCATTTGGTGCTTCGTCCGTGGCATACTTGGGTCATGTTATTTCGGCCATGGTCGTAACCATGGATGGTGACAAGGTACAAGCCGTTGTGGATTGGCCAACGCCTCACTCTCCGTGGGGTTTGCGTGGATTTTTGGGATTAGCGGGATATTACCGCAAGTTGATTAAGAACTTCAGCATTATTGCAACACCGCTCACCGTGTTACTAAAAAAAGAGGGGTTTTCATGGTCTGAGGAGGCGGCCATGGCTTTTTCCGCACTCAAGAAGGCTCTCTCCATAGCTCCTATGCTTCACTTACCTGATTTCATGGCTAGCTTTATTGTGGAATGTGATGCATCAAGCACAAGCTTTGGCGCGGTTGTTCATCAGGGCTCTGGTCTATTGGCATTTTTCAGTCGTCCCATTGCGGCGTGCCATGCCAAATTCGCTGCCTACGAGCAAGAACTGATCAGTTTGGTTCAAGCAGTGCGATATTGGTGCCCTTTGTGGGGGCGACCCTTTGTGGTACAAACCGATCACTACAGCTTGACATTTCTTCTGGATAGCGCCCGTCCACTATTCCCCAGGCCCCGGCACCATTGGATGAGCAAACTACTTGGATATGATTTCTTTGTGGAATATAGGGCAGGCAAACTAAATACGTGGCTGATGCCTTGTCTAGGATGATGCAGAGCATTCGCCGGCTGCATTGGCTTTGTCGGTTCCATTATTCACTTTGTTTGATATCCGAACTAAGATTTCTTCATCAATAGAGCTCTTAGCTATCCGTGACAATGTTCTTTTGGGTAATCAGCAGCAGCTGTGGATGTCCCGGATGGCCTGCTATTGTACCGAGACCGTATCTTTGTTCCAGAAGATTCCCTGTCCATTCAACATATTTTGACTGCAGCACATGCTTCGCATGAGGGGATTTCCAAAACACTACACCGGATACGCGCAGATTTTCATGTGTCGGGTGATCGCCAACTAGTGCAAGACTTTGTGCAAGCTTGCACCACATGTCAACGCAATAAAACAGAGCATTTGCACCCAGCAAGTCTACTCCAACCACTGCCAGTTCCTTCCGTTGTTTGGGCTGATATATCATTGGATTTTGTGGAAGGGTTGCCTCGTGTTCAAGGCAAGTCCGTCATCCTGTCATTGAACGTTTTTCCAAATTTGCCCATTGTATTTCATTATGTCACCCTAACACAGCCCCTTTAGTGGCTCATGCGTTCTTTGCTACATGGGTTTCTGCAGTGATCGTGATCCTGTTTTTACCAGCCATTTTTGGAAGGACCTATTTCGTTTAGCAGGTGTTTGCCTTCATATGAGTTCAGCTTTTCACCAGAGTCGGATGACCAGACGGAAGCAATAAATAAGGTGATTGCTATGTATCTTCGTTGTTTGACAGGGGATGCACCTCGGTGTTGGGTTGATTGGCTTCCGTGGGCGGAGTACTGTTACAAAACCTCTTATCACTCGGCGCTTCGTGATACTCCTTTCTGGGTAGTATATGGACACGACCCCCCGTCGTTAATTCAATACTCGTGTGACGAGGCTCGAGTGGCTGCAGTGGAGTCCACACCTCAAGAGCGCGACAAGTTTCTTGTAGATGTTTGCGATTGTCTTATCCAAGCACAACAATATGCCAAAAGTTATTATGACAGTCATCATCGAGATGTGTCCTTTGAGGTCGGCGATTGGGTATAGCTCCATTTGATGCATCGTCAGGCTGTGTCTATTCCGGGACGCAAATTTGGTAAGCTTGCGTCAAAGTATTATGGGCCTTATCGTGTTTTGGAGAAGATTGGTTCAGTTGCTTATCGATTGGATTTACCGCCTCCAACTCATCTCCATAATGTCTTTCATGTTGGGCTGCTCAAACGATTTCATGGCGAGCCTCCGAATGCACCGCCAGCGTTGCCAGTAATCACCGAAGGTCAGGTTATTCTGACACTTGCAAAGGCCTTTCATGCAAGCTTGCGGCACAATGTTTGGCATGTTCTGGTGCACTGGATGGGTATGTCAGAGACAGATGTGACTTGGGAGCCAGTTCCAGATTTCAAGGCTGCTTTCCCTGATTTTCCGCTCGAGGACGAGCTATTCCACGGGGAGGGGAGAGATGTTATGTGGGGGATTCAATATAGCTATAGAGGGAGGCAACAACAAGAGAGGGATGCAGAACACGTGACAGCAGAACGACCATCAGCAGCAACAACAGCCGACAATGCGTGATGCTCTGCAGTAAAATGGCTAAAGTAGTATAGAGTTACACGGAAAGGCCATAGGGCTGAGTTTTGGAAGAATAATAGTAATAGTAAAGTATTAGAGTTTTTGGTTAGGAGTTTGAGTCGGATACAGATTGGTCACCGAGTTTGCTTAACAAACTCTACTAAATATGATAAGGGATCTAGTATATATATATATATATATATATATATATATATATATATATATATATATATATATATATATATATATATATATATATATATATATATATATATATATATATATATATATATATATATATATATATGGGCTATCATGTAATTCGGATTCTTAAGAAAGAATCAGATCTTAACCTTCACCTTTGTTCTTCTTCTTCCCCGTCCTCCTTGTACGATACGGTGGCTGCCACGGCTCCAAGCCGCCGCAGTTACCGGCCATAGCCTCCAGTCCACCATAATTATTTCCTTTGGAGTTTCGATTCCAACACATAGTTTTTCAAAAGCACTAGCATGGCGGCATGCCATATTAAAATAATAAACAAATTAGGTATATAGTTTGAAACTTCCCTTCAAATAAATATACAAATGCTAAATTAATTTGCAGGTTTCAACACACCAATTACATAAGGTGCTCAAGTTAAGGTTTTTATCTGCATCTAAGAAAATTGCCTTTACATGTAAACAGCTAGCTATGTTACTTACCAAATACATAATGTTCAAAAACTAGTTAACAATACTACATCAAATTTTCAGTGCAGTACGGGTGCCATGTCAAAATTTATATCAAGAGTAAGTTAATTTTTCAAACAAAAGAAAAGAATTGACACTTTCGTAATAGGGTTTCAACATCAGATAAACACGCTAAATGGGCCCAACACGCTCTAAAACTATGTTGGATGTCACGATTTGGACATGGACAAGTTGCATAGTAAGAAGACATGAGACGTTATAATGCATAGGGATGGAAATGGATCGGATACGATCGAATAGTCTCAAATACAAATACAAATCCATATTTTTAAAATGAATACGAATACAAATTCGAATATTCTCGAATACGAAAGTCTCAAATACGAATACAAATCCATATTTTTAAAATGAATACGAATACGAATTCGAATATTCTCGAATACGAATACGAATCGAATGTCGTAACGGATATGAATTCGAATCGAATATGTACTTAATTCGGTCGAATACGAATATCCTCCTACAACTTTTATAACATATCTCAGTAGAACAAATTCCTAGCGGTTTTGCCAGTTCTTCACCGGTTTTGACCGGTTACTGACGATAGGCATAGGAAACAGATCGAATAGTCTCGAATACGAATATGAATACAAATATTCTTGAATACAAATGTGAATACGAATATTCTTAAATACGGATACGAATATTCTCGAATATGAATATGAACATTTTCGAATACAGATTTTGCTTGCCATATTCGTGTTTCCTCGGATAAGAATATCGGATAAAATGGATTACCCATTACCGTTTCCCACCCATAATAATGCATGCCCTTTTTCAGTTTAAGCAAACACGTAACACATTACAACTATACTTACCAATTGTCATATCAGACAGTCCAATATTATTTTTACAAAGGTTAATTCATATTTGCATTTTGGATAGTACATGAAATTCATGAGTTACCAGAAGAAACTGAACAGACACAATTGCAATGTAGAGGTATGTCCTATGATTTAAACTGTTCCAATTGCCACTGTAGGTTTTATTCATTGTAGATTAAAAGGCTAAAAATTGTAAGATGACCAGTCAAAATTCAATGTAAAACCAACTTTCATGGGCTTCACAACAATGACATATAAAAATAGAAAAGTTGCTAACACCAACCTGTCAAGGTGAATAGCCAAAGTGGGGATTCTCATAACCGGCTCTTGCACCCGTACAAGCTTATGTGCATAAGAGACCATGCCTTCCTTCTTCTCCCGTACAATCACCCTACCGGCAACAGTAAGATCACGGTCGAACCATGTGTACCACAAGCCACCTCCATAAGTTTGGACCCCAACCTCGAGATAACCTCCCTTGGTTATCTGTGAAACAAGAAGCCAAATTTCCTCACTAATTGATCAAAATCAATCACACAAACTAACACACCTAATGCGGCCAAGCGCTTGCTCGGTTGGTGGAGGCTATCAGTGGACGCCCCCGCCCGGCTTCGAGCTGTGGCGCCACATGTTTTCGGAGGGTACTATTCACATGAACAGCGCCATTTGGTACTGTTCACGTGAATAGTGTCATCTAAATACACGCGTGCACGTGAGTGTATTCAATGATCAAAGCGCGTGCCCGCACTCCCAGAGATCTTGGATCTGCGTCACTAGTCTCAAGCGTATTAGACGCACCCACATGGGGTGTGTAGGTGTGTGTGGTGTTGAGTGCATTCTTGTTGTACTCATGATCTCTATAAAAAAAAACACACCTAATAAGTAATAACACACTGCTATACCCGATTGATACATGAATCCCTAGCCATATAGACATATGCTACCGCATCAAAAGTGCAGGGTCCATTTTACTCTGAAACTAATAGCGAGGAGTTCAAACCTTGGAGACTGGCTTGAGCTTCAGACATGGACTATCTGTATGCGCACCGATGATATGGAACCCATTACCGGCAACGTACCTGCGAAACATCACACAACAGTCAAGAATCCACATGACAAACAAATAAAACTAAAGAAAAACGCACCTATAAAACTAAAGAAAAATGCACAAATTAGATTCGCTTCCCTGTAAAAAAAAGTACGAATTTAATAATCCAATACCAAAGGAAGGCAAGAACAAAAAGGAAAGCGATGGAATTTAGCTTGACGCACTTGACGCCGATGGCGAAGGCGACGATGGTGGAGTGGTTGCGGGTGAAGAAGTACTTGCGGCCGGGCTCGAGCCCCGCCCACTCCTCCCGCTCCGACAGCTGCACAAACCCCGCCGCCTTCAGCTGCCGCTTCGCCACATCTACTCTCACCGGCAGCCGCGGAAGGAACAGCCGAGAAGTTCAGTTCAGTTCGCGTCGAGTAAGTGAAGAAAGGGAAGCGGGCGAGGGCGCGTACCGACGGCATGGAAGGCGGTGGGCGAGGCGTTGAGGAAGTCAACGAGGTCGGAGACGATCGGGGCGGCGGCGGCGGCCATGGGCGGCAGGGGGTGAAAGTGGAGACGGATGGAATTCGATCGATCCGGTGTCGTTGCCGTATTAGGTATTTGGTTATGGTTCAGCCGTACTATCGGCTATCGCAGAGCAAAGCCACTTTTGCACTGTTTCGCGCAAGCGGTAGGTAACCGGTCGTCTTAATTATTTATCCTAATCTTTTGTTAAGTATTTATTTTAAGTTTTAAATATACCAAATGGAGTCAAAAGATTACGAAAATTTTTGTACAGTCTTCCAACATAACGTACCTCACAGTATAATTTTTGAGTAATTTTATCTATTACGAATATTGCTCACAAATTCATATAATTTCGATCTTTTTATGAGTTTTTACATATAGCAAACGAACTTCAAAAATTACAAAATTTTATGTGAAGCCTTCTGATATAGTAATAGTTATTATGTAATTTTTTATAAATTTTATGTGGTCCGAATTTACCACGTTTATTCGAGTTAACTTAATCATGAATTTACGAATATTTCATGTTTATTTACAATTTTATACATTAGGAATTTGTACAATTAAAAGTAATTACAGCAGTACAAAAAATGCATCACACTGGATGCGATATGGGTCACTTATCTAAGCCACTGCTATCTTCTTGCCGCGCTTGCCTGCCCATACGTGGCCTTGTCTTCCATCGCGCACAAGCATATCCCGTTGGGTACGTCAGTCGGTCCAGAGGTTGCGTATCGGGTCGAAGAAGGTATGAAGACCGTTCTATCTGCTCAGTAGTCGGTGGTGGTCTTGTAGGCTGATGTACAGTAGGTTGGGCCAGTAAGGGTCGAAGTCGTCTAGCTGAGACATGCTGAACTGCGAGCTGTCCGCAATAATGTCGTGTACGAAAGACTCTAGAAACCCCCTTGTGGTGCGAAGGAACTCTCATCCTGACCGTACGATGTGGCAACGAACCCGCAGGAGCTCTGCCCACCGAAGTGTCCAAACCCTTGGTATGCCGAGAATGATGAGCTTTGTCCTGCATACGCTGCAAACCCTGGTACCGTGTACTACTCTCTAGAAGCATCTGGGAGGCCCGTGTCGTCATTAGTGGACTCGTCGTCACTCTCATGTTGAATTGGAGGCTGCAAGATGAAATGATATTAGTCACAACAAATATTCCGGATGTACAATGTAAATCTCATACCTCCCGAATGTGCAGCGAAGATGAACGACGGGGAGCAGTAGTCTATACAGGTGGTGCGGATGGCAAAAGGGATGCATCTCGACGATGGACCTGCGGCGGGAGAATACCATGATGTTAGTGGAATGCAAGGCGTAATAAGAAAAAAAATGTAGGTTCGTATGTGAGTTACCTCCTCGTCGGTACGGCACAACGATGATCGACGGCTAGTATTACGACGCCTTGATATTTGGAGTTTCTTGCGCTTGAAGGATTTTTCTGGAATATTTGCTATTTTCTGGATCTCAAATAAATTTAGCTGAATTTCTGAAATTAGAAAATCCTGAGAAATCAAAAACCCCTTCGGCCCTTTAAACCTCAGCCATCCGATTTTCTCCTAGCCACATGTCAGCCATCCAGCCGTGCTCCGCACCGACCATTGGATCTCCCTGGTGAAATGTGTCGGCTATCCAAGTACGAGGGCATTGTTCATTTGTGCCAACCATTGTCCGCCGTTCGATCTCCTGAGCCGCCACGTGTCATGCATCGGTGGGCGAGGGCACTATGGATCTTCCCCGACCCAGACTCCTCTGTGTTTGCTTAGGTCACGACGTCGCTGCCTTCTCAGTGTCCGTGCTATGCACGATGTGGTCATCTCGGCCTCTGCGCCTTTAAAGCACGGTCATCTCCTCTCGGTTTTCTCATCTCAAGCCTTCGGCACTCTCATCATCCATGCCAAGACATTGCACCCAAGTCACTGTCTTTGTCTTCGACCTCGGTTGCCGTCGACGGTGTCGCTCCGCCGTGCTCGCAGCCTCCGGCCGTTTACCCTTCGCCGCTGGTGAGTTACCATCTAAGCCGCCACCGCCGTCTCGCTCTCTCTCTCTCGGCCAATAACCGCCGGCCGAACCCCGCTGCACCGCTCTACGCATTCGTCACCATCGGTCGCATCACCACTCACGTGTTGTCTTGGTTCGAGCGCCCATCGACGTCAGCATTGACGCCAAGCCGCACTCGTGCCCACGTGATGCTTTGTCTCCTCAGTGAACCCTGTCCACCGTGCACCGAGCCACTGTCATGCGGGTCCCGCATGTTAGATCCACTATTCCGTGCACCTGTGAGCTGAACCATGTTAGGCGTCCACATCAGCTTACATGCAAGCATGCATGTTAGCCCTAGATGCCTAGTCAGCCGCCACATCATCTAAGCCCGTGCTCCGTACACTATTCCATGAGCCGAGTTCACCATAGACTGATCTCTTCTGTTCACCAGGTCCACAACATAATAGGATTTCTGAATTTCTTGTATCTCCTTTAGATTAGATTTTCCAAGAGCCCGTTCTTCTTCGTCTCAGCTCTGGTTGACCCGATTCTTTTTCTTAAATTCATCTAAAATGAGCTATATATTTTAGTCCTAGTTTTGAAGTTTTTGGGGTTTATTTGGTTTTTATTTGATTTTTATTTGTGCCTCGTTCGTTTTCTCTCTCGTTAGATCATGTCTTCGAAGGAGCAGAAGCAGGGACAGAAGATCAAGAAATTGGTAACTGAGTAAGGCCAAGGCAAGTCATGTCCTTTGATCATATTGAACCTAGTTTTTTTAAATCTATTATGTATTTTTTTAAATTATCATGCATTGCTATTTCATTACAAACCTTTGTATTGGTAGTTAATGCCCTATTTGATTTATCCCTCCTTGATAATTTGAATGCCATGATTCCATTGTCATCATAGGATGGGTAACTATCTAGTGATGCAATACTAGTTGTCACATGGGTTGTACCTTTAAATTGTTTAGCCATGCTTATAGTTTCATTGGTTTTATCATCACATTTGATTAATTATTTAATTTTGACTTAATGAGATATTAAATCGTGATGGTTAGCCATAGTCATAAAATTTGTACACCTTAGCGTGGGTAGTGTCATTGGTGTTGGTTATACAAAATGGTTTTCAATTGGGTGATATTAAATGGGGGAAGTGCGGTTAGCACTTCAGGGATATGGATGTTTCGCCTAGATAATGTTTAAGGACTTAACTTTGTATGCCATTGATCTAAGTCTTATTATACAAACCATATGTCTAGTATGGGATTGACCTAGCATAATAATATGTGAAGTTTCAACCTTGATTTCGCTATTGATGTTTTATTGGCGCAAGTGGGGGCAATTATCGACTAGATGGTTAGCCTAGTCGACGGCGAAATCTTAGCGGGCAAAGTCAGGATGAGATTGAGCATTGTAAAAGCCTTATTGTGATTTTTTTGAACGTGAAGTCGATCACATCGTGTGGGTAAAGTTGTGCGACCTTTGCAAAGTGTAAAACTATTCAAATAGCCATGTCCCCAGTTATGGACAATACTCGGTGATTTCACACAAAGGGTAGAGTTTTCATAAAAGTTTGGTTGGATTAACCTGAGAAGCGAATGGTTAGTTCACTGGTGGTTTTTTTTACGTGAATGGTTAGTTTACAAGTGGTTCATTGGAGTGAATGGTCAATTCACTTATGGTTATTCTCAATTCCTTTGATTATTTATTTTTAATCATTTTCAAAGTTCGCTTTCAATCTATCTATTGCATTTACTTTAAATTGTCGCTTTCTGCAAAATAACCTTTCAACCATCTGTTAGTAAGCCTTGCATACTATATTGCATCTTTGCTACAAACGACTTGCTGAGTACTCTATGTATTCACGGCTATATCTATATTTGCTCAGTTGCTGAAGAAGAACCATACCAACCAGAGGTGTGTGAAGGAGGATACTTCGACGACTTCGCGGATTAGGACTTCGTTCCCCAGCTAATTGCCTATGGGCATGTCGAGTGGCCACTGTGTTTATCTTTTGTTTTCCGGTGCAAGTTTCTTAAGACATTCAGGCTATTATCTGTAAGCTTAACCACAAGGTCGCAACTCTGATAATTAATAATATTTGAGTCTTTTCTTAGTAAATCATGATATGGTCAATATTTCATCTTTGTTTATACTGTGTACACGAGTGTAGAATACATAGGAGAGTCCAGATTTGCAGATTTGGATCTCTACAAAGTTGCTCGGGTTCCTTATTTCGGCAAGAGGTATCGAGGCAAATCCTGAAAAGATTAAGGCCATTCAGCGGATGCGCCCTCTAACCACTAAGAAAGAAGTTATGCTGACTCTAAGTTATTTCATCGTACAACTGGGAGAAAAAAGACTTCCTTTCTTCAAGCTTCTAAGGAAACATATGGGTTTTGAGTGGTCAAAAGAGGTTAATGATGCCTTTGAGGATATTAAGAGATATCTTATGAGTGCTCCTATTCTGGTTTCTCCATAGGCAGTAAGTGTAGTACTGGTTGCAAAATGCGAAGGCGTCCAATGACCAGTCTACTATGTAAGCGAAGTCTTACATGGGTCTAAGCACTACAACAAAATGAACATATTAAGACATTTTGTTTAAGACGCTTTGAATCATGTCTCTCTTTTTAGAACCACAATTGAAATAGAGACGCAGTTTGAGACGCTCTAAAGGGTTGCACGCTATTAAATTCTATTAAAGCAATTTCTTTGAGACATTTTGGAGTACGTCTCATGTATAGAGACGAAATTTTAGATGTCTTATTTATCATTTGAGACGTCTTATCTATTATCTCCATATAAGAATATTAAAAACAAAATGGTGTAAGTAATGAGATATATATAATATAAAAATATCAATCTCAAAGTTCGAACTCACAACCTGAGACTAAATTTCCTTATTCTCACAATTTATATAACAAAACTAAATTTGAATTGCAGCAAGCAAGCATTGGAAGCTCTACGAAAAGGCCCAAAAGCAGTCAAGGTTATGTGCAACCAAATTTACAACATGAAAAAGCCACTCAGGTTAGATTCAAACTATTGATCAAGAAAATAAATTTATTATGGTTGCATGTTACTTGCAGTAGTATTGCTTGATCATGTCTGCAGATGCACTTGTTTTAATTGTTTAAACTATCTAACACAGGGGCCTCAAACAAAGAGAGTACTAGAGGACAGTTCATCTAATGCAGTATGTGTTACCATTTTTTTAATAATAAAACAAGTATTTTATATGTTAATGAATGCCAATGCTCATTTTTTGTGAATGACAATGACATTTTTCTTAAAATGATAGGTGACATGCGTCATTTTTATATATATTTACTTGTCATTTTACCCCATTATTTTTCGCATTTTGGGACAATTTATCATCATTTACACGCTCTTATATAATTAATTGCTTGAAATGGCCTATTTTACATTTTTTATTTCTCTGCAGGCCGGCGCGATCGAGGCGCATAAACGACAAATCTGGGCTTCCAAGACTGCTCCATACAGATATGCGCGTCATCACGAACGCGTAGGATCAAACCGCGACGAAATCGGACTTCGAGAGGGCCATAACAGAAGAAAACATTGGGGGAAGGACTTAGTTGCAAACCCTAGATTCTTGGAGGACTAATCTGCAAATCGCCAAAATTCCCAACTCCTCAAAAATCGGCCGCCACCGCCTGTGAAAGCTTGAGCCTGGCACTTCTTTCTTCCCCAACCCCGTTTGCTTCCCTCCTTCTTTCTCTAGCTCGTGGCGGCGAGGCCAAAGCCGGCTCGCCATCGCGCCACCAAGCGTCCCGCGCCACCATTTCACTCCACGCCGCCGCCATTCTCATCCTCGCCATCACTGCTCCCTCCACCGGCGCTACTGCAGACCTTCTCCATCTCCGGCCGCCCCGTTGCCTTCACCACCGGCGAGCCTTCGCCACCTCTCTCAGCCGCCGATCCTCACCTCCACCGCGCCTCCCTTTGCTTCCTCCTCCTTCTCCTCCATCTCCACGCCATCTCTCTCCGCCGGTGAGCCCTCCCTCCGCCGCTTCTCTACCGGCGTCCGCCATTCCCCCATCTCTGTTAGCCTTCACCGCTCCTCCCTCTTCTATTGAGCCAAGATCCCCCGGCTGCCCTTCCTCCGCAGCTCCCCCGGCGCGTCGCATATACTCCTCCATCCGCCTCTTCCCGTGCGCCGCCATCGCCATATCCTCCGCGCCTCCTCTTGCCCACCTCGGCGTCGCCACTCTTCATCTGCTCCCTTCTCCGCCTTCCTCCGTCGCCTACTCCCGTGCGCCCAGCCTCTCTTCTCCACCCGTGCGCCACCGGCCGCCGCCTTGCTCTCCCTCCGGCGCGCCACTTCTACTGCCTCCACACCTCTCTTCGCCGCTCCTCACCGCCTATTCCAGTCTACGGCCAACCACCTCCTCATCCTCTCACCGCTCCCCTTCTCCTTCTCTGGTCACCGCTTCAGATCCCGTGCACCGCCATCGCCATCTCCTCCGTGCCTCCTCTTGCCTACCTCGGTGCCGCCGCACTCCCCTCTGCTTCTCCTCCTGTCTCCGCCACCATCTCTCAGTGAGCCGCCGCCTCTGCTCTTCATCGGCCACCGATCTGCATCATCTGCGACATCGACGCCGATAGCAGCAACATCCTCAACGCCGACGACTTCTTCAACCCCTTCAGCGCCGTCGCCGGCCGCCACCACTTCGTCGACACCATTGCCGACCCCTGCTTCCTCTACGGCGCCGCCGACAGCCTGACCTCCTCTGCGCCCTCTGCTACTTCTTCTCCCTTCGGTCGATTCCTTCTCCCACTTCTTCTATTCTCAGTTACTATTGCTATATGAACTTTGAGTGTTAAATTGTGCTTGTGATCTGTGATGTGTGCATGAGATCAGTGATGTTATTATGCTCTATTGTATCATTGTGATATATGCTCTGTGACAATTGTGCAATTTGTGTTCAGTTAGTAGTATTTTCAGTAGTATCAATTGTGATACGTTAGTCTGTGCTTTTGGTCAGTGTGTACCTATTTTCATTGAATCCAATATACAAAGGTAAAGTTGTGGCCAAAGGAAATTTAGTGAGTTCAGATAGCACACATGTGGTTGGAGGAAACATGCTTGGAGATGAATATTATGGGGTGGCTATTCATGGTGTTACAAATATTGGTGATGAGAGGTCGCCTAGACCATTTGAAAAATATTGTACAGTAAAGGATGCAATTGGTTGTGTTGTTGCTTGGCCACGGTTCTCACGTAAGATCAATTCTTTGAACTACAAGAATAATTTTCCTACCGAAATATTTGTGTCTTGTTACTCATATAATATCTATTGCTTGGTAAAAAGCCTAAACGTTCTACTCGCTAGGTATGCCACTTCTAGTTTAATTAATCGAACTTGTACCATAAGATTTTTCATGATTGCTCATATCTGATATTTTGTTGTTAATATTGCTATGTTTGCGGGATATGAAGGACTATGAAAAGAAATGCAGTGGAAGACCGATGCACATTTTTGATTGAAGAAGTATACCGATGATTTATTATAGCAGTTTAAAAAAAGATGTGTGTCAAATTGGAGGATGTTTTACCGACATGTGTTTATCGCATATTAGATTTTGATTTAGTTGTGAACTCTGTTGATTTAAATGGATGCTATAATTATTTGTAAACCTCTCTTATGTAAACTTCTTTGGGGTTTGGAGGGTGCAATGGTGACGAATTTGTCAATTGCCAATGGTTTGCCCGGGTGTGGCTTGGTTCCAGCTTGTAGTTGGTTTGCTTTTCTTATAACAAGATATCTGTTGTGCTACGCCCATTCCTTATATTTTATAAAATATGTACTCAATATTATGGTGTTGCCTATAAAATTATTATATATACATGTATATATAATAAATATATGGAATACTATATTCTCATACGGATACGTATTTGTGTGTATAGAAGAAAATATATACCAATCAAAATAAAAATACATACTACATAGGACATCTTGAGACGACACATAACGTCTCAACGCACGTGCCTATATTAATTGAGACGTGGTGCAGCCGTTTTTATAAAAGCGTCTATAACTTTATAGGGATACAGTGCAGATGTCTCTAATGAACGTCTCAAATAATATAGGCACGCCTTAGAGAGCGTCTCTATATTTTTGAGACGGTTCATGTAGAGTCGTTTCTATGACGCTTTATAAAAGCGCCTCAGTTGTCTGTGGGAGACGAAACAGAACGTCTCTAACCTACAAATATGATGTCTCCCCATGGATGTTTTGTTGTAGTGAAGGAGCATTACCCTCAGGTTTAAAAACTCTTTTATGCCCTTCTCATGTCTTCAAGGAAGCTAAGGTATTATTTTTAGTCACATAAAATTATTGTGCCGTCTAAGTTTTCCTTAGGAGAGTTCCTCCAGGATAGGGAAATGGCAGGACACTTGGCCAAATGGTCGATTGAACTTGTGGCATTCGACCTCTATTTCGTATCCCGAATGGCCATTAAATCCTAGATCCTGGTAGACTATGTCAACGAATGGACAAATTCTAAACCTGTTCAGGATCCCTAGTACATTTCCCACAACCAGTGGATGACGTACTTTGATGGGTCACTTACGGTAAGTGGCTCAAGGGTTTGGGTGGTCCTGGAATCTTCTACGAGAGAGACATTAAAGTATATCATTCAACTACACTTCCTGTCCACTAATAATGTGGCCGAATACGAAGGTTTGTTAGCTGGCATATGAGCCACGAAAGCGCTCAGGATTCGTCGACTACTCATGAGAGGAGACTGTCAACTAGTCATGAATCAGATCAGAAAGGAGTATCAATGCTCTAGTACAATCATGTCTCAGTACTTATCGGAAGACCAAAAGTCAGAGAAGCACTTTTTCGGTTTTGAGTTACAGTATATCTCTCGGAAGGATAACTTTTTTGCTGACCAGTTGGCTCAAATAGCTTCTTCCCAATCACAGGTACCACCAGGAGTCTTCTTAGAGCAACTCCAGAAACTGTCTCTGGTCGAAGTAGCAGAGACAACTCTTAATGAGGCAGCCTCTCTAGAGTACGAGGATACCTAGATGGCTCCCATCTATGTCTCTCTAGAGAACATGGAATTTCATTGTAAGGATTCTTGTTGTTTCGAGGAATGCATCTATAGGAGAGCTACGAAAGGGAGTTCTCTCGTTTTTCGGACCGACACTTTGATCTTTATCTTAACGACTCTGGTTTGAAGGCCCTTCTCTTACCCTTAGTGCCCAACCAGGGAGGGAATGGTGGCTAATGTGTTTCATTTATTGAACAGGGTATACAATCAATCTGGTAAGTTCATGGATTTTCATTCCTTTGGGCACATTTTGCTGAAAGGGTCGAAAGAAGATTGTGCTCAAACTATTAACAAGGAGCAACTTGATCCTCTTCCTCCAGGTCATTTCGGCTTCTCTGTTGGGCTTTGGTTTCTAATTTTTTTTAATTTTATCTTTTTTAGATTTTTGTTTTTTTCTCGTATTCCTTTTATTGTCAGGGATGAGCTAACATGTTTTTTAATTTTTAAATTTAATTATGCCAAAAAAATCATCAGTAACTACAATGCAAAATAAGATAGCTATATTGCTAAACAGTGAAAAATAAGCCATAAGCCACAAAAAAGCCCAAATGAGCAGTGTAATAAAAAAATGATAAAACCATAAAAAGAAACTGTTGAAGTAAAAAAACTACATAACACACCAGGCATTGTTGTGCAAATAAGCACTGTGAAACGTGCAGCAGAATTTCTGAAATCAAACAACCACCTAATTCCTCAGATGCTGTTAACAATAAGATAGACATTGATAATAAAATGCCTAGAAAGACAATGGCTTAAGACTTTGTCCGGGACTAAAAAATTGGAATACTAGAAGAAAAAGGTCTTCTCTAGCATCTATACAGGTCCAACAGAACGAGGGCCAGAGGATCGATATTTCTCTGAACCAACATTTGCCGGAAAGAGAAGTTCTATAAAAGTATGCAGTTCCAAACTTTGAATGTGTACGACAGAATTCAATTGGGTGAAGATCTTAAAACCGGACACTTCATCATCAATCACAAAGATTGATATGGATCCTAAACGATGAAAACAAAAGCTAACCTGTAAGCAACATTAAGATGCCACAGTGGGCCTCTATGTTGTTGATCACAGCGTCGTGTCCATGAATTTAGAATGGCACTTTAATCTTAGTGAAGATTGTGCTCAGAAGGAACAAGTGACGCACAAACATAAGATTTCCTCAGCGGGTATTTGCGTTGTGAACCGGTCATGTATATCTCTTTGTGGTTTCTCATATTAAAACAGTTTGTATTTCCTTTCCACATATTATAGGGTTTATATATCTCTTTGTGGTTTCTCATTTCCACTTCCACCATTTAAGTGTCTTCTTTCATTTTTCCTTTTATCACCCTGTTCCTTTTTAGCTTTTGGATTCTACTTTTGACTTTTCTACAGTAACTAGTGTTTAAACGAAGTATTTTTTCAAAATAGGGTCTACTAGTTAATTGCAGTACATACTGTACCGACTTCATTTATATCAACACAAATTGCACATGAGTTTCTATTACTCTGTAATCTCTCACATGAACAGCCCAAAAACTACAAGCCGCAGCAAAAAAGAACAGGCCCTATAACATCCACACTACTCAACATGTAAGAACCTTGCAAGCATACTATCTAACCTCACCGAGTGTCTTGCGATGCTTGGCATCCTGCGAGGCCACCTCCTTCTTGAGATTCCGGAGCCTCTTGTCAATCTGTCAGACAAAAACAAATACACACATACACCACCAACCAACCAAGCACCCACCCTCCCACACAGGCAAGCCAGCGGGGACAGGTGGCCAACAACATGGAGGCCACCGCCAGCACCGGCAGGCGAGTTACGACCAACCAACCTGGCAGCGAAGGTCGATGAGCTCCTTGCAGGAGTGCTTGAAGAGCCCGAGTAGCTCGTCGACGAAGGGGAACACGAGAGGCGCCGTCTTGAGGACCAATGGCGGCCTCGCTACATCGTTCCTGCGGAACTCCAGTAGTAGCTCGTCCACCAGGCTCCCTAACAGCACATCATACGAGAAGTCCCCTTGCACACACCCCCACTGCACAAGACTTATTACGGCGGGATAGGCTAGATTGGAAGAAGAGATCCCAAACCGAATCGAATTGACCGGGGGTTGAGGGAATAGAACACCCAGTTTGACAAAAATTCAGGTTGTTATCGTAACTATAAATACAACGAATTTAATCTATTTATTACACATTACTAACAGCTATTCCTCAGGTATAATTTCATAACGTAATCATGAACATATAAATTTCAGCAATACAAAAGTCATTAACTAACTTTAATATGAATCAAATGATAATGAACTAAATCAATAATAAACTTAACTAAAGGGAATTGACAAATAGCACCAATATAATATCATTAAGTGCTAAGCAGAAATCATTAATCATCTAGAGAATTCACAGATAGTAAGATTTATTTTTAATAATGAATAAGTGATCACTAAGTGAAAAAAAGAACTACTAAGTACAATGTCAACTTGTACTACTTCCAGCCAATACGTGTCGTCAACAATGAGCACCTAAAAACAACAACAAAGTAAGGATGAGTTCACAACTTAGCAAGTACGAAACAGAACAATAAGTGAGGCATCATCTTATTAACAATTTAACCCTTTATCATTTAGTCAATTTCTCATGTTTATTCTCACCAGTTCCCATTCACTTATCTTCTTATCTCAAATCATTTTTCAGTTGTCATGAATACAATGCAATACTCATGTACATACATCAACTCATCTTCTATTTATACTGGTATAGTAGAATGTAACACCCACCGGTGTTCACTCTTACCCACACTCTTTTATGCGGGGACCAATTGCTCGTCATGTTTTATGCAGGGACCAATTTCTCATATTTGCATATAGGAACCTCATCCCACTCACGTGGGTCATATCTTTCCATCATGAATGCTCAACATGCAATGCAATAATTATATTTTTCTTTAGTTCATTTTTAGCATTAAACATATGATATAATCATTACTCTACCATAATTCTCATTATCATCATCATCATTGTCATCTTATTATAAGCATAAGAGCAATATAAAACAGAAATTATTCTGTGAATAATCAAGGCAAGTATTCATTTAACCACAACTTTAAGTATTGAACACTATTCTACCACGCACTTGCATTTTTAGTTGCAACGACTGGTTTGATTAAGAGATAACAATACACTAGACGCTACTCCTCCTACAACAATTACTCATTTTCAGTACATGCCACAACAATACAAGGCAACAAATAAACAACAACGTTTCTATATGCTTCCCAAATCCATCATTATCCCTCATTATCTGTCAGACCCGGATTTACTAATCCAGAATCTACTGTGTTTAGCTGCACTATTCCCTGGATCAGTAGATAGTGCACACAATTACAGTTCTGATTATCACAGTACATATCATGCGGAAACGTAATTAAAATAATAACTTACACATGGGCCGATTAGGCCGAAATCAATAAATTGCAGCAGCGGAAGAACAAAGCACACAGGTGGGACCTTCAGGACATGCCCACAGGCAGCCAACTGGAGGTTCGCGATCTAGCCCTTGACATCTTCATCTTCATCTTATCTGCCAGCTTGTCCACTCTTGTTGCTGAGGCGAGGTGACTTGACTCTTGATTCTGAATTTTGCCGCAAAAGCGAGCGTGAGCACTCCGACCCCGTGCTCAGCGAGTCAACACACAGAATGCAGTATATATAACATGTATGGTTAATCAAGGATGGCTTAAGTTTATTTTCTTTTGCGAAGAGTGCTTTTGAATACAATTATATAAAAATTCCTTAAGACCTAGCATTTTGAACACACGTATATGTTGAATGCAGTAATAATAGTGATTCAGATTCCATCCACCGTTACATGGCATCTGCACCATATAGCAATTCTTCAGCGTTATAGCCGCTTGACTTACCACTGGGACGACACCCAGGACAATTCCAAACTAGGGCCTTACACTGCCCTCCACTTTTCCATTCCCATCCACAAAGCATTTTGAAATAGAACTATATCTGGTTAAGTTCCCATGTCCGCCCTTGACCGTGGGCACGGCTATTCGAATAGTTTTAGACTCTGCAGAGTTTGTACACTTTCACCACAAGAGACAATCAACTCGTTACCCCACACGATTCCTTAGACGTGTGGTTGAGCGACCATCACAAGTGGCTTTTCAAAGTATCTAGTCCTTTCTCCCATCTCACATTATGGGTAACCTCCCATTTGCGATGGGTCCCATCTGTCTTGCTGGATGTTTCTCACTACTACTAGCGTCACGGGCTCCACTCCTCTCTGCGCTAGTACGATCGAGAAACTTCACCCTACCGTGTCCCTTCCCCCTTGCCATAGCATAACCCCATCAATCCACTACCAGTGAGATGAGTCCGGATTTCGATAAATCTTCGGGCCAAGTTGTATTTCTGACTTGTGGTTGTACTGTTTTAACACGGTTGACATGACGAGATTCAGTCCTTAGTATTATCTGAGCGGTTCTACCACACTCCACAATTTTGTGCATTCCTTCGCACCACATACCAGCCCCCAAACCATCCGCTCAGATATTAAAGCAAATTGAGAGTTTTTGGGAATACAAAATAACCATATCCAACATACACCAGTCATTATCACCATGACTGCCCAACCAACTTTTCTCATGATTAAAAAGTGATGCTTGGGCGCTTTCGCGCCCATGAGTACCTAAACAATACTACGCATGGCATACAATTACGGACTTAATTTCGAAAGGTTACTATTATAATTTGTGCTAGGGCGACAATGTTCACATGTTCAAATATTTCAAAGGGGGGGGGTAATATTAACCAAGTACACAATGGGATATAACTAGAATCTTAAATTAACATGTATTTGCATATAAATAACCGCATGCAATTTGATAATTTAAAGCAAAGTAATTTGCAGAAATGTAAGTTCAACATGATCAAAGTATTGACTCGCCTTGGCGCGGTTTACCGCGGTCTTGAGCTCACACAATGCTTTCTTATCGTTGGTCTGCATCTTCACCTCGATCTTGATCTCACTCGATCCATCAATCTTCAAGGCTCCGTTTCTATCTACGTGATAAGCGATCGAATCCAAGTAAAAGCAAATAACTCAAAAGATCCAAATAGATCCAAATAACTTAAATGCCCAATTTAATTTAATTTATACATTTATTACGATTTGAGAATAGAAGGATGATTCGGTTTAATGTGTTTGCCAACACAGTGGTAACTGGATTTGAGCAAGAGAACGAGTTATTTGAATAGCTTTACCGTGAGGGAAAATGTTAGGATATTAAGGGATCAAAGTGATGAGGTACCTACAGGAACTATTTGCTTTGGAAAACAAGTGGCCCAAACATAGCCTAGGTTGAAGAAAGGCGAGATTCGATCTTTTTACTAATAATCCCTTTTTTTTATTACTTTTGTTTTTATCACGGAAGTTCCATAAGTCGAATTAGACCTATAATCTGATGTAGGAGATTAGCGTACAAATTTTATCTTTAGGGCACATATTCCTTGCAACTTAGGTTATGGTAAAGGCGAATCAATGATGGATGAGATCTATACTTATTCTACAATTCTTTTAGTCAAAAGTATTATAACACTTGGATTCCTTTATTAAGTTTTAGAATAATTTCTTATATATTTCTTTACTTATTAATTAGATTAAGATAAATAGCAAAGGTTCATTATTTGTTCATATAAGGTAATGAATTTAAAGTTTTAAATCTTTAATAATCCCGTTATCCTATTTTATGTATCCTCATATCACTGAAATTTGATATGTGCCATTTTATGCAATCCTAATTACTTGTTGTTATTGGTTAAATGTTTACATTGGAATGTTTATATATTAGTTAGGTCATTTTAATGTACGATGTCCTACTGCTATTATATTTTAGTAATTATATAGTAAGACGACCTTTTAACTTACATGTTCATGGTCAAATCCTATTGTTTAATTAATTCTATAAAGAGGCCTAATTTAATTAAACCTACCATTAGGATCTATTTTATGCTTACATGACAAATGCTATGGCATATATTTATTTGTATCTTAGGATAATCTTTTAACTTGTGTCCAATTACCTAAAGGCAATGGTTATAATTTAAACTTATTTTAATCATCTACGACCTTCATTAATATGAAAAGAGATGTGATTTAGTTTTTAATTTCATTTCATTTATGTGAGCAAACTGGTTATCTTTTAATATTTTCCATTTGGTAAAATCTACCTCTACGTTTTATTTAAGATGGCATGTTAAATATTGGACACATATTTCATTTATTGTTAAGGGTATTTTTACTAATATGCAAGTCCCTAGGATTCACACACACACACACACATATTGCTTGGAAATCTTCTTTCATCATTGTGGGGAGGGTATGGACTTAAGCAAGATTTGTACTCAATTTCTCCCATCATGCCTTTAATTAGTAACTAGGTTCTAACTGAATGAGTTACTCATATGTGAACTAATCAAAATTTAAATCTCAACTAATCTTATTTTTCTCCTTATTAAATTTTACTAGCCTCTCTAAACTATTTCCTAATTTCCTGTAATTTTTCTGGATTTGATTCCTAATTAAAATTGGTAGATAAAATTAAGAGCAAAATGAGAGAAAAGTCGCAGAGGGGACTCGAACTCGGGACCGAGTGTGTAGCGTTCGGCTCACTGCCACCGAGCGGCTGCTCACTTGTGATGGTGGAGGGAGGAAATTAGATGAAGCATGCACAGGAAACTCAAAAGCAGAGCAAGGCAGAGCCAATGGAGGAACTTGCGCGGCAGCGGCGCGAAGGGAGGTTGGGGACCGACAAAATGGGTAGCTAGGGAGGCGAGGGGGCTCTAGGAAGTGGCACCGGGCCGGGCAGCGGCGAAGCGGCCGGCGGCGGTGCAAGGCGGCAGCGGGGTGAAAGGGCGCGCGCGGCGGGAGGAGGAGGCGAGGTAGGAGGGGCACGAGCTGGAGGGAGGTGGGGCAAACCTTCTCACGTGGTTGGCCGGGCCGGGAGCACCGAATGAGCCGCGGCGGAGCCACGTCGCGCGAGGGGAGCGTGGCGCCGGCGAGCTGGGGCGGCGAGAGCGGTGGCCGCCATTGGAGGGCTCGGGACATCGTGGTGAAGCTCGTACAGCAAGGAATCGAGACGAGGTAGCCCGAGGAGAAGGTGACGCTGGCGCGCGCTTCGGCCGGCGCGCGAAGAAGGCCGAGTCGGGGTCTCCGCGCACGGGTTTTCAATTGCCGGCAAGGAAGCGGGGGCCTAGGGCGCGAAGGCGCACTCAATTTTGGGAGCTCACCGGAGAGAGGAATACGGCGAGGAGGCGGGTCGGCGGTGCTTTCGGGCTGGTGCGGGAGAAATCAAAGAAGGAAGGGGAGGAACCAAGGGAGGAATGGGGCGGTCAAGCTCTTATAACCGTGGATGAGGTTGCTCGTGGGGTCCCGCCCTTGGCGATCGGGGCACGTGATTTGGGATGGGATGGCGGCAACGGGGTTGACGTAAGCGGTGCAAGCCGGCGACGCGCGCGCGCAGGGCATGGCTCGGAGCATGGCGACGCGACGTGGACATAGGGAGGGTGACGCAGAGTAGCGACATGCGGTGATGGAAGCGATTGGATGATGCGCGCCTGATGAAGGCGAGGCCGGCTTGGTCGGATGACGAGCGCAGCGCGCGGCGTCTTGGCGTGTGGAGCGATGGGCGCGCGGGAGAAGGAAGGGGGAAGAAGAAAGCAGCGGCAGGCTGGCCCCCAGGCGCAGAGAAAAGGAGGCGGGGGCGCCAGGCCCAGCGGCAGAGAGGAAGGAGGGGGGGAGAGAGAAAGAAATGGTAGGGCCCACTTGCAATAAAGGAGGAATAGAGAGGGAAAAGAAATTAGAGAGGAAAAGACTAAGCAAAACTTTAGAATTTGGGCTTTAATTTAAATTTCAATTTCATGCTTAAGATTATTGAAATAATCATTTGAAATTTTAATTCAAATATTGGTTCACATTTCTATTTACAAAATCTAATATTCCTTTACCATTGAAATTATTTGTTATTGTTATTATTATTATTGGTCTAATCATTTGGAGGTACATTCTAATATTCTTTTGTCTTAAATTTGAGCTTAAAATTTTGGTCATTTTGAATTCATGCTCTGTAACGACATCTTTTCATTTTTATAATCTATAACATTATTATTTATATTTAGGAGTTCTCTTGATCATTAATTTGTAGGGCACAAAGCTCAAACATATTTCAATTAAATACTCAGAAGAAATTTGAGCGCTAGCAAAATGCAAGAAAATTTTAAAAACTCCACATTTTTGAACACTTTGAAATTTCAGGATGTTACAAATCTACCCCCCTTAAATGAATCTCGACCCCGAGATTCCGGTAGAGCAGAAAGAATGGAGGTGAGTTATATTGGCTAGCAATGGGTTTCGGGGTGTTGCTCGACGTATAGTTTCTTAGCTTCACAGAGAGATGGAAATCTGCACAATAGGGGTTAGAACTTGTAGAAGTAAAAAGGGAAGAGAGAAACCTTGTTCTTTTGAATAGGTCGCAGACTTCTAAATACTTGATCTTTAACATCGTTGTAGTTTTTCCGATATCTCTATCTCATAGTGCTACCCCCCTTAAATAAATGACGATTGTCATTATTCATCTATTGTACTCTTAGCTCTCTTGGTCAACAACAGATTTGGGGAGTAATTCTTGGGTCAAGGGTCTTGTCCTTCGCAGAAACAGATGACCTTGTTCCGTGGGCTCTCTCCAGGCGGGTGGTGTTCTTTGTAGTGATGTTGTTTTCCTTAAATACTGGGAGGTTGAAAAGTTTTCACTTCTTCTTGATTGCCCTGGTTTTGGGTTACTTGTTATTTCGTTCCTTTGGATCCGATGGGGTTTTCAGCAAGAGATGAGAGAAAATAGCATGAGGTAAGGATAGAATCATGGGGATAAGGTAATCTAAACCCATTCTAATTTTAAAAGAGCACATCGAAGAAACTGGGGTAATACTGAGCCACACAAATTTTTAAAAGCAAGCTTTTCCTGTGACTGCGAAATTGGGCGCCCGAGAGCAAGAAGACAGTGCACAGGGACCAACAAAAATCTTGCAACAATACAACGTCTAAGCGGGGGACACACATAAGGGGAACGGGGTTCATCTGCATAGTTCGTTTAAAACGAAACCACTTTATCTTCCGGAACATCTTCGACAATCCTAATCTTGGATTTTTTTTTTGGAGCAATGGTAAGAGAAGGGAAACCAAAATTTTCCTTTTTGAAATCGATGGAAAGATAGAAAAGTACTCAGAGGTAATTTGATTTATATCAGTATTCATTCTTGTATTATATTTTTATTTTTTTTTTGTTCTGTAATACAAAACCTTATAATACCCTTTTTTTGTCAAAGTATGCTAATCTCTTCCAATGTTCAAATATCCATCAATGAATTGACTCACTTCCATACGACTTTTATACATAAGGCTTAGAATCCAACGGCCTTAATATTTTAACCTCCACTTTCACAAAGTGCACCTAGACTATCCTTTTTTTTATTATTATTATTTAGTCACGGTATTATTGCTGTCTAAAACTCCAGTCAGCAAGTGTCATCATTTATTTGTTCCACCGACCATACTCTTTTGCATTGTGTCATTCACCATTTCATTAATCCACCATGGTTATCTAATTCTCTCCTAACTCAGACTTCCAACATAAATTTGTGAATTAAATCTCGTATTTCACTATGTATGTATAATCCCAATCTTGGATTCATTATTGGTAAACTTCTCATCTTTACTACTATTGAAAATCCAATACCCTTACTCGAACCCACCAATCAAATAATTTAGTGCATCTTCCAAATTTTGTCCAATCGGGATCACCAAATTCTTATATGAATCTGAATGTCCACCACATCTTTATAAATCCAATCTCAGGTTCGTCAATTGCCAATTTTATCAGCTTTCCAATCCTAAGAAGATCTAGCTTTCTTTATTTAGATCCACCGATAACTTTCATATTGTGACATCCTAATAATCTAGTCTGGTGTCATTGATTCAAATTCATAGTTTGCTTTTCCAATGATTAACCTAAATCTTTATTGTCTATCTACTCTTCAATTCTGAATTATAATGATTATCCAACATTATTACTTTTAAATTCACCAGTGTCATGTGTATCAGGACTTCCTAATAATCCAAGATGGTATTCAAGATCATAGTTGCTCCTCTAGTAACTGCCTCAATCTTCAGTGACAACCTCCGAATTAATTCATTATCACGAACATCTTCCAGGAATAATGTTAGTAATCAAGCTTTGCATACTCGATAATCATTATCATATCTCCAATTTCTTAAAACTCTATTAATTCATTTGGCAATCGATCCTACCCCTTTTTTCCATTATTGTAAAAATCTTCCAGGAATTACACAATTTATCAGTGTTGCAATTCTTTAATTAGTTTCATACTTTCTATTTCTCCAGGAATCATTTAATTCATCTGTCTGGTTAATCTATTCATTTAAGCTCTACCAATTCATTTATCCAAAATTCACACTATTGTTTCCTCCAAGGGTAAAACAATTAAATTTCAATGGCAAGCATACTCGATTCTTATCCTAAAGTGTGTTTTCATAGAAAATTTACAAGAGGAGTACTTGGGTTTTCTATCACGTTTTGAACTTCGGGGTAAGGGGGCTTTAGAAGTAAAATGGCTAGGGTAGCATATAGATGGGGGGAATCGTCTAAGAGAGATGAGAATGAGCATTATAACTTATATTTGTGAAAATAGATATTGAGGAAATAGTTCTAGTCATAGACTAACGGCCAGGCTAACTAGGTCACGACCAGCAGTCGATATGCTCTGATACCAGCTCTGTCAGACCCGGATTTACTAATCCAGAATCTACTGTGTTTAGCTGCACTATTCCCTGGATCAGTAGATAGTGCACACAATTACAGTTCTGATTATCACAAGACATATCATGCGAAACGTAATTAAAATAATAACTTACACATGGGCCGATTAGGCCGAAATCAATAAATTGCAGCAGCGGAAGAACAAAGCACACAGGTGGGACCTTCAGGACATGCCCACAGGCAGCCAACTGGAGGTTCGCGATCTAGCCCTTGACATCTTCATCTTCATCTTATCTGCCAGCTTGTCCACTCTTGTTGCTGAGGCGAGGTGACTTGACTCTTGATTCTGAATTTTGCCGCAAAAGCGAGCGTGAGCACTCCGACCCCGTGCTCAGCGAGTCAACACACAGAATGCAGTATATATAACATGTATGGTTAATCAAGGATGGCTTAAGTTTATTTTCTTTTGCGAAGAGTGCTTTTGAATACAATTATATAAAATTCCTTAAGACCTAGCATTTTGAACACACGATATGTTGAATGCAGAATAATAGTGATTCGATTCCATCCACCGTTACATGGCATCTCGCACCATATAGCAATTCTTCAAATTATAGCCGCTTGACTTACCACTGGGACGACACCCAGGACAATTCCAAACTAGGGCCTTACACTGCCCTCCACTTTTCCATTCCCATCCACAAAGCATTTTGAAATAGAACTATATCTGGTTAAGTTCCCATGTCCGCCCTTGACCGTGGGCACGGCTATTCGAATAGTTTTAGACTCTGCAGAGTTTGTACACTTTCACCACAAGAGACAATCAACTCGTTACCCCACACGATTCCTTAGACGTGTGGTTGAGCAGACCATCACAGTGGCTTTTCAAAGTATCTAGTCCTTTCTCCCATCTCACATTATGGGTAACCTCCCATTTGCGATGGGTCCCATCTGTGCGCGGGATGTTTCTCACTACTACTAGCGTACGGGCTCCACTCCCCTCTGCGCTAGTACGACTGAGAAACTTCACCCTACCTGGTGTCCCTTCGGCCCCCTTGCCATAGCATAACCCCATCAATCCACTACCAGTGAGATGAGTCCGGGATTTCGATAAATCTACTGGGCCAAGTTGTATTTTAGAGACTTGTGGTTGTACTGCTTTTACACGGGTTGACATGACGAGATTCAGTCCTTAGTATTATCTGAGCGGTTCTACCACACTCCACAATTTTGTGCATTCCTTCGCACCACATACCAGCCCCAAACCATCCGCTCGGATATTAAAGCAAATTGAGAGTTTTGGGAATACAAAATAACCATATCCAACATACACCATCATTATCACCATGATCGCCCAACCAACTTTTCTCATGATTAAAAGTGATGCTTGGCGCTTCGCCCATGAGTACCTAAACAATACTACGCATGGCATACAATTACGGACTTAATTTCGAAAGGTTACTATTATAATTTGTGCTAGGGCGACAATGTTCACATGTTCAAATATTTCAAAGGGGGGGGGTAATATTAACCAAGTACACAATGGGATATAACTAGAATCTTAAATTAACATGTATTTGCATATAAATAACCGCATGCAATTTGATAATTTAAAGCAAAGTAATTTGCAGAAATGTAAGTTCAACATGATCAAAGTATTGACTCGCCTTGGCGCGGTTTACCGCGGTCTTGAGCTCACACAATGCTTTCTTATCGTTGGTCTGCATCTTCACCTCGATCTTGATCTCACTCGATCCACTGAAAATCTTCAACGCTCCTTTTCTATCTACGTGATAAGCGATGAATCCAAGTAAAAGCAAATAACTCAAAAGATCCAAATAGATCCAAATAACTTAAATGCCCAATTTAATTTAATTTATACATTTATTACGATTTGAGAATAGAAGGATGATTCGGTTTAATGTGTTTGCCAACACAGTGGTAACTGGATTTGAGCAAGAGAACGAGTTATTTGAATAGCTTTACCGTGAGGGAAAATGTTAGGATATTAAGGGATCAAAGTGATGAGGTACCTCAGAACTATTTGCTTTGGAAAACAAGTGGCCCAAACATAGCCGGTTGAAGAAAGCGAGATTCGATCTTTTTACTAATAATCCCTTTTTTTTATTACTTTTGTTTTTATCACGGAAGTTCCATAAGTCGAATTAGACCTATAATCTGATGTAGGAGATTAGCGTACAAATTTTATCTTTAGGGCACATATTCCTTGCAACTTAGGTTATGGTAAAGGCGAATCAATGATGGATGAGATCTATACTTATTCTACAATTCTTTTAGTCAAAAGTATTATAACACTTGGATTCCTTTATTAAGTTTTAGAATAATTTCTTATATATTTCTTTACTTATTAATTAGATTAAGATAAATAGCAAAGGTTCATTATTTGTTCATATAAGGTAATGAATTTAAAGTTTTAAATCTTTAATAATCCCGTTATCCTATTTTATGTATCCTCATATCACTGAAATTTGATATGTGCCATTTTATGCAATCCTAATTACTTGTTGTTATTGGTTAAATGTTTACATTGGAATGTTTATATATTAGTTAGGTCATTTTAATGTACGATGTCCTCTGCTATTATATTTTAGTAATTATATAGTAAGACGACCTTTTAACTTACATGTTCATGGTCAAATCCTATTGTTTAATTAATTCTATAAAGAGGCCTAATTTAATTAAACCTACCATTAGGATCTATTTTATGCTTACATGACAAATGCTATGGCATATATTTATTTGTATCTTAGGATAATCTTTTAACTTGTGTCCAATTACCTAAAGGCAATGGTTATAATTTAAACTTATTTTAATCATCTACGACCTTCATTAATATGAAAAGAGATGTGATTTAGTTTTTAATTTCATTTCATTTATGTGAGCAAACTGGTTATCTTTTAATATTTTCCATTTGGTAAAATCTACCTCTACGCTTTATTTAAGATGGCATGTTAAATATTGGACACATATTTCATTTATTGTTAAGGGTATTTTTACTAATATGCAAGTCCCTAGGATTCACACACACACACACACATATTGCTTGGAAATCTTCTTTCATCATTGTGGGGAGGGTATGGACTTAAGCAAGATTTGTACTCAATTTCTCCCATCATGCCTTTAATTAGTAACTAGGTTCTAACTGAATGAGTTACTCATATGTGAACTAATCAAAATTTAAATCTCAACTAATCTTATTTTTCTCCTTATTAAATTTTACTAGCCTCTCTAAACTATTTCCTAATTTCCTGTAATTTTTCTGGATTTGATTCCTAATTAAAATTGGTAGATAAAATTAAGAGCAAAATGAGAGAAAAGTCGCAGAGGGGGACTCGAACCAGGACCGAGTGTGTAGCGTTCGCTCTGGCTGGCCACCGAGCGGCTGCTCACTTGTGACTGGTGGAGGGGAGGAAATTAGATGAAGCATGCACAGGAAACTCAAAGCAGAGCAAGGCAGAGCCAATGGAGGGGAACCTGCCGCGGCGCAGCGGCCGAAGGGAGGTTGGGGACCGACAAAATGGGTAGCTAGGGAGGCGAGGGGCTCTAGGAAGTGGCACCGGGCCGGAGCAGCAGGCGGCGGCCGGCGGCAGGCAAGGCGGCGGCGGCGGGGTGAAAAGGGCGGCGCGCGCGGGAGGAGGAGGCGAGGTAGGAGGGGCACGAGCTGGAGGGAGGTGGGGCAAACCTTCTCACGTGGTTGGCCGGGCCGGGGAGCACCGAATGAGCCGGCGGCGGGAGCCACGTGCGCGCGAGGGGGAGCGTGGCGCCGCGAGCTGGGCGGCGAGAGCGGTGGCCGGCCATTGGAGGGGCTCGGGACATCGTGGTGAAGCTCGTACAGCAAGGAATCGAGACGAGGTAGCCCGAGGAGAAGGTGACGCTGGCGGCGGCGGCTTCCGCCGGCGCGCGGAAGAAGGCCGAGTCGGGGTCTCCGGCGCACGGGTTTTCAATTGCCGGCAAGGAAGCGGGGGCCTAGGCGCGAAGGGCGCTCAATTTTTGGGAGCTCACCGAGAGAGGAATACGGCGAGGAGGCGGGTCGGCCGGTGCTTTCGGGCCGGTGCGGGAGAAATCAAAGAAGGAAGGGGAGGAACCAAGGGAGGAATGGGGCGGTCAAGCTCTTATAACCGTGGATGAGGTTGCTCGTGGGGTCCCGTCCTTGGCGGCGGGCACAGGATTTGGGATGGGATGGCGCAACGGGGTTGACGTGCGGTGCAGCCGGCGACGTGCGTGCGCAGGGCATGGCTCTGGAGCATGGCGACGCGACGTGGACATAGGGAGGGTGACGCAGGAGTAGCGACATGCGGTGATGGAAGCAGTTGGATGATGCGCGCACAGTAGACGGGCGAGGCCGGCTTGGTCGGGATGACGAGCGCAGCGGGCGGCGACGTGCGGGGGCGTGGGGAGCAGTGGGCGCTGTCGGGAGAAGGAAGGGGGAAGAAGAAAGCAGCGGCAGGCTGGCCCCTGTGCGAGAGAAAGGAGGCGGGGCGCCGGGCCCAAGGCAGAGAGAAGGAGGGGAGAGAGAAAGAAATGGTAGGGCCCACTTGCAATAAAGGAGGAATAGAGAGGGAAAAGAAATTAGAGAGGAAAAGACTAAGCAAAACTTTAGAATTTGGGCTTTAATTTAAATTTCAATTTCATGCTTAAGATTATTGAAATAATCATTTGAAATTTTAATTCAAATATTGGTTCACATTTCTATTTACAAAATCTAATATTCCTTTACCATTGAAATTATTTGTTATTGTTATTATTATTATTGGTCTAATCATTTGGAGGTACATTCTAATATTCTTTTGTCTTAAATTTGAGCTTAAAATTTTGGTCATTTTGAATTCATGCTCTGTAACGACATCTTTTCATTTTTATAATCTATAACATTATTATTTATATTTAGGAGTTCTCTTGATCATTAATTTGTAGGGCACAAAGCTCAAACATATTTCAATTAAATACTCAGAAGAAATTTGAGCGCTAGCAAAATGCAAGAAAATTTTAAAAACTCCACATTTTTGAACACTTTGAAATTTCAGGATGTTACATTATCGGACAGTCAACTTTGCTAATCTGGCACTAAAAACATCATAACTTTTACTTCACAAGTCCTATTATAGCAAATCTTACAATTCTGGATCCTACATAGATTTCTCCATAATTTCTTAGTTGGCCACATGTATAGATTAAATCATCTAATTATCTGTTTTTCACCTAGAAGATCGATATATCATCTTCTGGAAAGCAGACTTATTATTTTTATATCTTTTATTCTACACAGGCAAATACTATGAACCATAATATTTTCAGAAACTACACAAAATTATTCAATCACTTTCTAGTTATGATCAAAATTCAATTTTGTCATTAACTTAATTGAATTAATTATTTTCCACGACTGCGTCCAAAAGCAACTAGTTCTAGACAGGAGTTTTTCAAAATTCATAACTTCTGTTCTACTTGCCCAAAAATCATGTTCTTGGACTCTATTTAATCTTTAAGAAATTACCTACACTTTCTATGTAGAGCAAATACCCAATTTGTTATATCTACTATTTTTAATCTATAGATTAACACACGATGCCAAAAGACGACAGTTGTTAAGATAATAGGCTTACAAAATTCATCACTCAAATTTTAATCATCCAATAGACATGATTAAATATTCTACAGAAAGCTGATGAAATTCTCTACAATTGTCTAGTAGATAACATCCATAGATTATAGCCATACGTCACTCGAAATTACAATAGAACAATATAGCAGATCAACCGATCTACTATTCGATCCCCCTGACGAATACTTGCTACATCTCTCTAACTTGGATTTTAATCTCTAGTTAAATTAACAAAATAGAGAAAAAACCTAGATCGTTATCAAAGTGAAGAACGCTTAGATCACAATCTCTCTTTTATTCTCCCCTTCTTCCTCCTGATCCTTGTCCAGCGGCTGCTCCAATGCCAATAACTAGTCACGGCCGCACAGCACACAACAACGAGTCACGGCAGCATGAAGCATGCAAAATCATGGCAGCATGCAACAAGTCATGGCCAGCATTGAGCATACAAAATCACGGCTGCATGCATCAACTAGTCACCAACAGCACCTGCATTTGTTGGTCACGATAGCACGCAGTCAGCAGGCGGACGTGCTGCATGCATGCACGTACGCGCCGTGAGGCAGCGATGCAGTTGGCCGACGCAGCACAAGCGCGACTGGCGCATGGCATTTGGCGCGCAGCCGCGACGCGGGCAGGCGGTTTGGCATAAAGCGGCAGGCGACGACACGCTTGCGAGCAGCCGGGCGCGCGGGCAGCCGGGTGACGCGTACGTCTTGCGCTGGGGCGAGGCGATTGGCACGCGTGCAGCGCGTTGGTGACGATGTGCTGGAGCGACGTCGGCGCAACAACAGCAACACGCAACCGCCAAGCACTAAGCAACACCAGCAGGAAAAACGACGGCTAGGGTTTCTGGGTTTTCGGTCTTCCTCTCCCCTACGTCTCTTTTTATCACAGGAAGACTTCGAATCTATTTCCAACTCCTCCGGTACACTCGTTCTAAGAAAACTACTCTAAAATTCCAAAGCATTCCGTTTTCTTATATCCCCTTTCTATAATTATACACAGATCCTCGAGAGGGCTAATTTTGAAATATTACATTATACTCTCTTAACAGAATTCGATCCTAAATTCTACTCCGCACGATTTTACACAAAATCCAATCAGGATTACAATCAAATTTAAGCACGTACCCCACATGAACAAGTGCAGATACTCATCTCTCACCTGATACTCCAACTCCGACATCACTTCTCGCTCTGTTTGATGCGGCCAAAGCACCTTGGCATTCAACATCTCATGCCTTAACACCAGTTCCAACTCCCCCAATCTCTGCATTGTACGGATCCTAAAAGTGAGATCTCACTCAATGATCAATGGTTCTAATGATATCTCGTGCTATGGATTTCACGTAAGTACTTCTTCAACAAGAGACGTTGAGCACATTGTGCACGACATACATGGACTCATGAAGGTTCAATCTATAAGCCAGTTTCTCAATACGCGCCACTATTTGGAATGGCTCAACGTACTTTAGGCTAAATTTCTCCTTGGCATCGAACTGCACAATATTTTTGGTGGAAGATACCCTCAGGAATACCTAGACACCCACCTTGAACTCCAATTCTCGCCTTCTCACCACGTCAAAGCTCTCCCCAGTGTTCAACCCGTCCCCTTTATTTTTTTTCTCTGATTACACACAGCTATCTAATCTTCACGTATCCGCAAAGTCTTGTCTCAAACTCCGAATTAGGCAACCCGGTAGACAAATAGAATAACTTAAAGGGCTCTATGTATATATGGTCTCGTATTTCTAAACTAAGCTGTATAATTTAAATTTACCTTTCAATTTCATATTCAATTAAGGTTTGGGGTATTACATGCTTCCTCCTTAAGAATTCGCTCCCGAATTCTACATCAATCCATTGTACTCACAAAAACTACAACCCGCTAAATAAATTTCTTGGGCACAAACCCACCTAAGGAAAAAGAAATCCGAACCACACTAAGGAAAAACCAAAAGATCATCTTTGCTTTCCATGGCACAAATGCCCTAACTCTCAATCACATCAGGAGCTCTTATCTTATCTCTCATATGATTCCCTCACTTTGCGGGACTCATCCCTTCTTAACAAGGAAAAACACATACCATACTTCTTAAATCAACTCTCTTTTAAAAGAATCCACTCAAAAGAGAGCAAAGAGTTCAATAAGAATCATTCGACTTCTAAATACGCAATCTACATTCAAGAACCACATAAACGAAAAGATGAAATCACTCCAATACGCAAAATAAAAACTCTTTTTTCTAAGTAAAGAAAAAGAACAACTATTAAACCACTTTTCTTTACAAATAATATTGAACAAAATACATAAAGTAAACAAGAATCAGAAATATATCTCATTGCCCCAGAAAAAAGGTACCACTACCATGTAAGCCAATACATCTGAAAAGAATTAGGAGTACAAAACTCTAAACATTCCACTAAATTATTCCCGAAGGTTGAACTAAATTTTTAAAAAGGTTTAACACTACTCTCAAATGCATTTACCAACGATTATGCAAGTACCAATTTAAAAAACTCTTAACAAGAATGAATGAAGACTACTATTATAATTTTAAGTTTTCCCAATTAGACTATAGTGCTTCAAAATATTTTATTATCCCATCTTAAGTTTAAAAATTCACAAAGTATCCATAGGATTACCGCAACATCCATACTATCCTAGCAAAACTCTATTAGTTAAGGACAGACTATTACTCAACAATCTCAGAAAGCACACAAATATAAAATATTTATTAAACTTCATTCATTCAACCTCTAATGATGCTCAACACTAAATTAGCGCACAATAGTTGTGCCCTAGAGATTCTCATTAACGGTCGATGATTATCTTGATTGTACAATCTATTTGTTATCCTACCAATCACATAAATAGTTACAAACTAAGATTCAAAGATTCCATCTTATGTCAAGAACTTAGAGCAAAATACCATCAAAGCTTCAACAATATAACCTCTACTAAACAAGGTTTCACACAATGGTAAAAAAATATTCATCCATTCATTTAAACACGTTAGTCAATTTAGCATGGCTAGTAACATGTAAATCAAGTATCTATATATGTTCACTAAATATCCTTAGAAAAGATTAATTCAATATTAATATTTACCAAAGATAAAAATATCACATATCTTTAACATAACATTCACAAACAATTAGAATCATCTATTGAGACCAACTAACCCAATTCAAGCATAGTCCATGCTTCTCTATAACCATAACAATTCAATTTATAATAGATATACTCCTACTCACTATTCAACATGAAACTACTGAAGGACATTATCATATTTAATCAGTTTTACTTGCAAAGATGTTACTTAAGATCATTTAATTTATACACTATATCCTCTACATCCGTTCATCAACTTGACATTTCATACCTTACCAATATTGTTTTTTGGAGTTATTCCACTTATTCACACTGAAGAAGTCATCACAACAAGAGCTTTAGTATTTTTTTTCCTTCACAAAACTGGACATTAAACTTTAACACACAAGTTACTCTAAAAATACATGGGTTTAAAACTTCCATATAAATATGGCTTACAAAAGATATTTTTCTTATCCAAAAAGAAAATATTGAGCCAAAAAAAATAAGTTGTAACTCTCAATAAAATGGTAAAACCATCAGGAAAAGATGACTCAGCAAATAGATAACTTTCATAAGCAACAAGAATAGTTCAACATTCGGATAGAAACTATAATTCTTTCATGGAACAAAATAATCAATGAGAAATCATCATCAACACCGTAAAAACCCATAAAGAAATAATAAATCCCCCACAAATGGAAATGTGCAATAGAAACTCATCCATTACCATTTGTAACTAAGGTTATTGAAAGAAAACTCTTTATTAGTCATGTACCACGTGCGGTGGTATGGTCTAGTCATTCCCTTGGGTACAACCACGATCTTTACCTATCATTATCGCTATCCATCTTAATTAATAATCATTCCATACAAACAGGTAACATCTTATAATAATACTTATTAATCATAAGATACCAGAATCGTAAATGCAATGCTTGACCCAAAAACTTATCATATTGTGCACCAGTGTGTCTAAATTTTATTTTAAATAAATTAATTATCCTAAGCCATATTTTAAAAATTATCCAGCCTAAATAAATTTTTATATATAACTTTACCAATCCTAGGCCAAGTTTGAGTTGATTATCTATATTAAATTATTACTTTCCCATTACAGATCTAAAACCCACTCTAATACCAACTGTAACATCCCAGCTTAATAAAAGCCCAGAATATCACCCACAACTACAAATACTACAAATTTAATCCATTTATTACGCATTACCAATAGCTAGGCCTTAAGTATAATTTCTCAACAAAATCTTGAACACATAAATTTCAGCAATATAGAAGTTATTGACAAACTTTAAGATGAATCAAATGATAATAATGTGAATCACTAATAAACTTAACTAATGGGAATCGACAAGTAGCATCAATATAATTACATTAAGTGCTATAGATAAATCATTAATCATATAGGGAATTCATAGATAGCGGGATTTATTTCTAATAATGAATAAATGATCACCAAGTGAGAGAGAAAACTACTAAGTACAATGTCAACTTATGCTACTTTCTGCCCATACATGTTGTCAACAACGAACGTCTAAAAGCAACCACAAAGCAAATGTGAGTTCACGAATCAGCCAGTATAAAACAGAATAATAAATAAGGCATCATCTTATTAACAATTCATATCTATTTATCATTTACTCAGTTTCTCATATTCATTTTCATCAGTTCCCATTCACGTCTCCTTATCTCAAATCACTTTTTAGTTTTTATTAATGCAATGCAATGCTCATACACATGTCTTAACTCATCTCCTGCTTATACTAGTATAGCAGAGTATAACATCCGTCAGTGTTCACTCTTGCTCGCACCCTTTTGTGCGTGAACCAATTGCTCATTATGTTTTATATGGGGACCAATTGCCCGTCATATTTCATGTGGGGACCAATTGCCTATATTTGCATATGGGGACCTCATCCCACTCCCGTAGGTCATATCTTTTCATTATGAATATTCAATATACAATGCAATGATTACATATATTTTTAGTTCATTTTTAGCATTAAACAGGTGATCATTACTCTACCAAAATTCTCATCATCATCATCATCATTTTGTCATAAATATAAGAGCAATATAAAACAGGTATTGTCATATGAATAATCAAGGCAAGTATTCATTTAACCACAATTTCAAACATTTGAATACTATTCTACCATGTTCTTTCCTTTTTAGTTGCGATGACTGGTTTGATTAGGAGATGACAGCACACTCAACGCTACTACTCATACATCAATTACTCATTCTCAATACATGCCACATCAATACAAGATAACATATAAACGACAACGCTGTTACATGCATGCCAATACACACAAAACTATCTATATTTTTGTAGTTATGACTAAAATTTAATTATGTCGTTAACTTAGTTGAATTAGTTATTTCCTACTACTGCGTCCAGCAGCAACCGGTTCTGGCCAGGAGTCTTCCAAAATTCATAATTTTTGTTTTACTTGCCCGAAAATCATGTTCTTGGACTCTATGGAATCTTTAATAAATTATCTACACTTTCCATGTAGAGGAAATACTTAAATTATTTTATATACTATTTATAATCTACAAGTTAACATATGCTGCCAAAAGATGACAATTGTCCAGACAACAGGCTTATAAAATTCATAACTCGAATTTTAATAATCCGATCGACATGATTAAGTATTCTACAGAAAGCTGACAAAATTCTCTACAACTATCTAGAGGTGATATTCACAAATTATTGCCATACGGTACCCAAAATTACAGTAGAACAATATAACAGATTAACCGATCTACTATTTGATCCCTTGATGAATATTTGCTACCTCTCTCTAATCTGGGTTTTAATATCTAATTAAATTAACAAAACAGAGATAAAATACCCAAATCATTACCTAAGAGCAACTCCAGTAGTAGCCCTCAAAATAGGGCCCCTATTTTTTTTATTTAAGGGCTCTCCCTACTTTTGAGGACTCTGTTTTTTGGGCTACACTCCAGCAGAAGCCCTCAAAACAGGACCCTCAAATTCATTCTTAGAGGGGATGACACATATGACCCACCCTCATCCTCATCCTACTTTTGAGGGCCGAGGAGCAAAAAAACTCACTCCAGCAGGGCCCCTACTTGAGCCCTCAAAAGTAGGGGCTCCCTCCAGACCCCCAGGAATGAGGGCTCGAGGGGGAGATTTGAGGGCCCCCTACTTTTGAGGGCTCAAGTAGGGGCTCTGTTGGAGTGAGTTTTTTGCCCATCGGCCCTCAAAAGTAGGATGAGAACTCAAGTAGGGCTTTGCTGAAGTTGCTCTAAGGTGAAGAACGCTCCGATCATAATCTATTCCTCCCTTTTTCTCTCCCCTTCTTCCTCCTGAACGAGTCACGGCCACACAGCACGCAACAACGAGTCACGGCAGCATGAAGCGTGCAAAATCATGGCAGCATGCAACATGTCGTGGCCAGCATTCCGCATGCGAAATCACGGCTGCATGCGTCGACTAGTTACCAGCAGCACCTGCATTTGTTGGTCACCGCAGCATGCAGTCAGCAGGCGGACGTGCTGCATGCGTGCACGCACGCGCCGTGAGGCAGCGATGCAGTCGGCTGACGCTGTGCGACTGGCGCGTGGCGTCTGGCGCGCAACCGTGGTGCGAGCTGGCCGGCCGTCTGGCACGAAGCGGCAGGCGGCGACGCGCTTGCGGGCAGCCGGGTGACGCGTCTTGCGCTGGAGCGAGGCGATTGGCGCGAGTGCAGCGCGTTGGCGACGATACGCTGGAGTGACATCGGCGGAATAGTTTTAGGACCTGCTCTTTTAGTTTTTAGCTTTAGTGTTTAGCTTTACTACAGTAACTAATTTTTAAATAGTGTTTTTTAAGATATGATCTACTAGTTAATTATAGTACATACTGTACCGACTTTATTTATATAGACAAAATTGTACGTGAATTTTAGTTACTCTATAATCTCTCACATGAATAACTAAAAATCATAAATCGCAGTTAAAAGTTATAGGCTGTAGCTACAAAAGAAGGCTAATTTTGGAATATTACACCAACGGCATGGCGGCCGTGGCGGAACGGGAAGCGGCTGGCTTTGATCTGGAGATGGGTGAATTTGGGTGGGGGGTCGGACGGAACGAGAAAGAAAATCGAGAATGGTCAGGCGGCGGCTGGAAGGGAAGGAAATTACCAAATTACAGCATCTCTTCTAGGCCGAAGTTCGAGTTGAACGTTGGAAGTTGGAACCTGGGAAGTGGGAACAGGGATGGATCGGCAGGGCCTAGCTAGTTCCTAGTGTGTGTGTGTAAACTTGCGTTTTTTAGCCAAACACTCCTCGGTTGTCCTAAAATTCTCTTCTTCTGATGAGTTCGCTTAGATTTGTACGCGATTGTTTGTATCCCCTGCCCATCGGTACAATGCGGAGAAAACCATAGTAAAAGAGCAGGGGAAGTATAGATTGTTTTAGACATGTACAACATTGCTGCCTTAACTTCAAAGCCACCAATTGCAATCATTCATGAAATGAAATCGTAAGTAATTTAACATATTTCTTTTTATTTTCCTAGCCAATACAGTCAAGGCATGGCAATATACATTTACAATTTCGTGTTCCAATATACATTACAGTGTCCTATTCACGAAAAAAAATATAGAGATACAATTTCTTGACATGGAGTGGAAACCTACAGTGGCGCTACAACACTCCATGCCTACCACCGCACATGCTCATAGCGAGTGAGCTCCACAACTGTGCGTGATCATAACAATTGCGAGAGGATAGGCTAATAAACACAAACATCTGAACTAGAAATTTCACACTTCGTGCAAACTAAAATTGAATCACATGACAAGCAAAACTTCATAGAATAAACATGGAGAACAATAAGGGGAAGCAAGAATTTACAAAAGAATAGCTTGCGTAGCACTCTTATACCAAAAAAAAGCAAATGCACCATCGCCGGAAACTTTTCTAGCAAGTAGCAAGACACCCTTGTGCCGAACTCCCCCCATCGATCGTCAATGTTGATGGGAGCAGGTGGGTGTGGGTTCATCTGTTCGATACTGACTTGCGCGCAAAATGAAACCATCACACATGGATTTCAACTTAGATCCCAAGTCTCCTTGGCAGATTTTCCTGGAGAACTTACATAATTGTGCAGTTGCACTTCGATTCCATCTTTGGAGGCTTCATGCTATCAGATGTCCTTGTAATTTCAGAAGCAGAACGCACAGGTACAGGATCTTTAATAATTACTTCCGTCTCGGATGATTCTGAGATGGTTTCACCTTCCAATCTTTCCTTTTTAACCTTACGTTTTGGTGTTTTTCTGTGAGGCAGCTTCAATAAACCATCCTCCCTTTGGATGGATTTTCCTAATATGGTAACTGTCGGTCGAGGGGCACCAGCAAGTTCAGATTCCTGCTCGTGCTCCAGTCCAATTGTTGCAGCCTTGTATGCAAGGTCATGAACAATGGAACTACAGAAGAGAATTGTATCGGTAGCCTCTTCTAAAGTGAAACATCTCTCAATTTGTTTCCTCGATCCTTCTACAATTCAATCATTAATTTTATGTTATGTAATTATACACATCAAATAATATATTAACTGTGGTTGGTTAAGGCCAAAAACAAGATGTACTGGACATGCATCATAGCTGTGAAACTATTTGTGATGTGTATGTAAACAACTGGTGAATTTAATGTGTATGTAACAAACATGCACAATAACTATAAAGATAAGACACAATAAGCATAACAAAAAATTATTGCATGAAACTTTGTTAGACTAAAGATGCATGTGTGAAGCTTGTGCAGGTGATACATCTATGAGTTTCCTGTTAGATTGATTTGACACTTCAACTAAATTGCATACACATTAAATGCACCAGTTTTTACTTCATAAATTACTTATGTTGATGCCGGCTTATATGTACTTAAATCCTTGATGATCTTACATCAAAAGGAATATAAAATGTTCATTTGAAACTACTTCAATGTATGCATAGACCATGCTACAAGTCTACAATTATGATATTATAGCAACTAAGGCAAGCTTTAAAAATTCTAGGTGTGGATCGATGTGCCACATAAATTTTTTTGCATGCTATCTGTAGAAAAAAAGATGATGTTTGTTATGAATATTGTGTGTATATTCATAAAGCTCAAATGACAATATATATAGAAAGTACAAAAGGATATACTAAAAAATATACCATATATAGATAAGTAAACTGAGGCATATAAGGAAACAAATAACACAATCATGTTTTATCCTTAACACTCCCTCAAACTCATGGTGGATCACACATATTGAATTTAGAGAGAAGATACAAATATTATGCTCTAATTTGTGGCTCCGTGAATAAGCCAGCAAGCTATAACTCTGAGAGCCCAAACTGTAAAGCGAGTACTTCTTTCTGCACCTGTGAGCGAGTGTATGAAGCATCCACACCAATGTGCTTGGTGAGCTCATGCTTTACTAGATCATGAGCAATGCTGATAGCGCATATACTCAGTCATAAAGGTCGTAGGTCCCCTTATAGGTACTTGAAAAATCTGCAAGTAGCCCTAACCCTAGTTTCAAGGCACTAACCCTAGTTTTTCTGCACCACCACCGAAGAGCCACCGCCGCCGCCAGTTATGGATGAGTCGCCACCCTCCGGGTTGCTGCCATCGTCACCCAGGCCGCCGCCCGCCGCTCTGCTCTGGCCGCCCGCCGTTCAAATCCGCTCGACACCCAGAGCCTACCTACCCGTCGCTTGCTGTCATGCCTGACGCCCGAAGCCACCGGGCCGCCGCCTGTAGCCCAGCGCCCGGTGCATGCCTTCAGAGCCGCTCCAGCCCGACTACCCGCCGTTCATCAGAGGAGCCGCCATCCGCCTGCTGTGGGAGGAGCTGGCGTCTGCCCGTTGGTCATCGATCGTTGCCCAGCACCCATCCGCCGGCCGCTCGCTGATTGGCTAGGCACCCGTTTCGATCTGGTGTAACAGATCTGATCTTTTGCACCAGACTTCATATTAGGTAAAAAAAAGAAAGAAAAAAGAAAAAGAAAAAAACGTTGATCTAACTGCTGCAACGTCCAGCGCGCCTGTTAGACTTCGTTCCTTGGTCGTTGCGCCGTTCAGCACCGTCTGCTAATAGATTTCGTTTCATCAGTTGCGATTCCATTCTCGGGATAAAGCTCCATGGGACGAACTACAGGTTGTGGTCTTCTCTCATGGAGATCACACTTGATGGTCTCAACCTCTGGGGACATGTCACCAGTACACGACCTCCGTCACCACCGGTTCAACCTTCTCCCAGGCAGACTACTTCTCACCTCCTGCAGAAGATGAGGCCGCCAAGGAGGTAGAGGCGGCTGCTGCTGCTGACGAGGCTTTTCAGTATGACATCGACACTTTCGAGCGCTGGTGTGCTGATGAAGCCCGTGTTCACGCCATCTTAGTGGTTAGCTTCGACGACTCCATCCAACCGGACATTGTTGGTCTGCGATATACTCGACAGATCTGGGAGTACTTGCGTAAGCGCTACTAGTAGAACAGTGATGCTCAGTTCTTTTCGCTTTAGCGTGACTTAAAGATGCTTCGCCTTCTTCCATCGACAACTTCTTCCAAGCCCTAGGCAGTCTCTAGCACTAGCTGGACGAGCTGCCCTCTCCACTTTATCAGAAGTGTCAGTGTCATAAAGTGCAGAACACGGATCATGATCACCTTCGTCTTTATGATTTCATCTGTTGTCTTCGCCTAGAGTTTGAACCTGTGAGGACTCAACTGCTGAGCCACTCACCGCGACCGACTATCACCGAGGCCCTTTTGACGCTTCGGGCTCAGGAGTTTCGCCTCGGGTTAACAGCACAGTCTGTTCCGATTGTGCTTGTTGCTCCTTTGACTACATTGACAGTTTCGGCTCCGGCTACGGTCCCTCCCCAGGTGCCTGTGTCTGCTCCTATTTTCGCATCAATTGGAGTTCAGTGCAACTACTGCAAGAACTTCAGACACGACTACGAGAGTTGTGCAGTGCGGAAAAAGTGGAACAAGGCACATGCGGGTGGACAATCCAAAGGGGTGCAGGGTGACCCTTCACAGGAGGTCATACCAACTCGTTAGGTTCTCAGCGATGTGACTTTGTTTAGCAACTCTGCCAAGCTCTACTTTAGCTCTCTCACAGCTTAACAGGTTCTGCCAAGCTAGCTCAGATGTCTCCTCCAGGTATCTCTTGGGTTCTAGATTCTGATGCCTCTTTCCACATGACACTGGACTCCACATCTCTCACTTCAATAGGACCTTCTGCTTTGATACCATATTATGAATATTGTGTGTATATTCATGAGGTCTAAAGAGCAATATATATAGGGAGTGTAAAGAGATATACAAAGAAATATGCCATACACAGATAAGAAAACCGAGACATACAAAGTAACAAATAACACAATCATATTCTATCCTTAAGAATGTTCACATTGAAGAATAACAATAAAGATTACCATGGGAATCTTGTACAGCAGATTTCATCTCTTTCGCAAAAGAATGGTGTTCCGAAGAAGAAAAACAAAAGATGGGAAGAGTAATCACAAATACTCTACTTCTTGCAATTTACCACCTGCTTTCTAAAACATGTTTAAAAATATATCATTTGTCCCAAACACCCGCATGCCAGACCTTTTGTTTTACTATTCACTTCTTTTATTTTCAGTTCTCTACCACAGCACTGCAGCCCATTCCCCTCAATGTTTTGGTCTCTAACCCCAACAATCCCCTCCACCCCCTCTTGATGTCCCAAGTACTGTCAAAAGTGCCAAATATTTGAAAACGGAGGGAGTACTTTTTAATAAAGCAATCTTAACCAGGCCTCCTCTCTGAATTACTTATTATGAGCTAAATGAATTAACTATTTATGTTTATCATGTATATAAGGATGCCTTAGTTGCAGAATTACTTTTATATATTTTCTTTGATTTGTAAAAACAGTTATTTTTTGGGAAAATGTCTTTACATATCTAGCAACAGCTCCTTAATCCCACCAAAAAAAATGTGATTCCCAAACAAGGCTGCAAATTTTTCATGTGGAAATATACCAGGGCAACACACATTAGTTGCATTGCAAGTAAAGAGTAAAAATGAATTTACCATCATTAGGGAGCTCCACTATTTTAGCCTCTGTTGCAGAAACCAACACATCCTCCTCAGATATGGCAGACACAGAACAATCATCCAACCTGTTTGCCTCATCAGAAGCCAGAACCGTTTCAGACTGCATTTGAAGATTACCAAAATTGTTCTCGTCACATGGATGTTCTGGAGTGTCAATTGAATAGTTAGTGATGGCAGAAGTATCTTCAATCTTTTGTGAGCAACTTCTGTAAGCAGCTGAAGACTGGGGGATATTACTTGGCATTTCAGTACATGATGAACACATGTTAACGCTTAAATCATCATCATGAGCAATGCAGTCCGCACTTTGATAATGAATTACTACATCTCCGACTGCTTCACTATCATCATGTACAATAGCTTGCACAGAGCTCCAGCACTCCATAGCGCTTGGGAGAGCATCTTTACAAGATCTATCATGTTCTCCAGTAGAAACCACAGTTCTTGAAGCACTGTTTTCCGAAGTACCGATTGGGTAACAATCATATCCATTTACATCACTCTGAGGACAAAGTGAAGATGAAGAACCACTAATTGACATGTCTGACTCAGAAGCAACGCTTTCATGACTCATGGTACTGCTTATTTGAGACTTCTCGAAGTCACACCTCTTACCAGTTTTAAGGCGTTCAAAGTGTACATCTGATTGCCTTGAAGACTCTGGATCAACAGAAGAAGCAGCTGAAGAGCTATCCATTCCAATGCTACGCTTCATCATATTGATATTATCTCTTACATAATAGGGTTCCAAACAAAGAATGTTGGTAGCAGCCAAGGGCCTCCCTTCCACAACAGGCCATTTGTTGCTGCTTGAGTTCTGCAATAAGAGTACTGATATCCCAGTGCCCTCAGTATTTTCAGCCTTAAGTCTTGGAGACCCAGTTGACTGCAGTTGATGAGAATCACTGGTCCTTATATCAGAAACAAACTCATTACCTTGGTAATCTGATTCTGACAGGCATTCGGGCATTCCATGATTGTGGTTGCCTTTTTGATCCCTAAAAAGGTCGTACTCCACCACAGATATTGATTCTGCCTGTTGACAGTCACTTACACTACATAGGTGGGATGAAATATCATTGCTATTTCCCATTGAAGAGTCGCCAGTATCAAGTAGCCTTATATTTTCTGCAAGATTCTTCAAGTGCTGCCCCAACAGCATTTCATCATTTGTGTCCTCTGTTGACTGAATTGGACACCTTTGTGAATAACAGGCTGGAAGTTTATTGATCACTGGTCGATGGTCAAGAGATGCCTCACTGCTATCTTTTGCACAACCTGGGGCTATAAGATGATGTTCTGATGGAATATAAGGTTTAGAGTTTGTAATTTTATGATCCTGTTGATGAGGTTCTTCTATAATCTGTATCTTAGGGTCTGCAGACAACACTCCGTCCCTTAAAGCACATTCTTCACAATAATCACCTCCATCCACATCCATCATATTGAGTAACCTTCTACACCTAGTGCACGTGGCCATTTTACCATGCCCAGCCTCTGAAATACTTGCAACATCACATGAAGTCTGACTAGCTGTTCTGCTTCCTTCCATATCAAGGTCCTGACTGCTGCTTTTTACATATTTTTCTGTGCTTAATGAGTTTTCTGGACCACTTCGAGTAGGTGATAAACTGCGCTGATGACAACTGAGTCCTTCATTCAGCTCATCCAATTTATCAAATATAAATATGTCCTCGCAAATTTCAGAACTAGCAGTTGCTTCCCATTCACCAGATAGATCATGTCGTTCTTGGTCAGTGTCCATACAAGGGCCAAAAGTGGCCCTGTGCTCAGAGCTTGCATTACTGCTGGTTGTGACTGAGGAATTGTGTGAAAACATAGGCCGGTGCACATTACTTCCTTTTCCAGCACCAAAAGTGGTGGTAGGGACACTTGATAGAAGTGGCCTGAACATATCTTGAGCTTTGCGGTGATCCTAGAAAAGTAATATAACACTTTTCATCTTTGGACAATTAAAAAAAGTACGAAACAAGAAAAATAGAGCTCTGGGTTGCAGTAAAAGAAGACCGACTGCGTAAATATGTCAATCTAAGTGTATAATGAGTATATCTTTTAGAGGGAAAGCTATATTAAGTGAATTAAATGATTATATAGAACAAATTACTATATGTAATTATGTACAAGATCTACAGCTTTCCTAATCAGATTAGTAAATAGAGTCTGAGTAAATGAAGATACAAAAAAATGATTGAAGTGATCTTGGCGGTATGCCCGAGTTGTGGTATGGGGTTGTGGTAAACCACTCTCCTTTCCAAATTCCACAGAGGACCTACAAATCATCTCTTATGGTACTATTTAATTCACCGTTTCATCAAACCAAAAAAAAATCAGTGGAAGATAAAGGCGATGTCAACATAGTTTCTAGCAGAATTTTTTTTAAAAAATCATTTGCATAAGGTGCCAAGTATCTCCAACAGAAAACTGCTACAGCTGACCGAAATCAAGTTAAACAAAAAAGGTAAGGTATGTAAAGTTTTCCTAATTTTACAAAATGGATTACCAATTAGATACCAGGGGAAATACTACCAAGTGACACATAAGGAAATATCCCATCATCGTCACAGCAAAACAGAACAAGACTTACCATCAACCAAACAGCAGAATCAAAGGACCGCTTTGGGGCAGAACTAGGGGAGAAACTCTTAGATGGCTTCTTTGATGATGCAATAGTTCTGTTCTTCATCACTGACAAGCTTTTTTTTACAGCTGGGCTGCTGGAATAGGCAACTGGCACAGATTGCAAAGAGTCCAGATCATCATCGCCAGAAGATGTTACAGAAGCTTTGCTGTATGAACTGAAACGATCTCGTTCATTGCTGTGGGAAGAACTGGCTCTTCTTGATGGAGTAGGAGACATTGATTGTCTTCTACCTCTTGAACCCATGTCCAATCCACTGAAAGATGAAGGGGATCCACCCCTTGAACGGGATACTGGACGATCTGGTAGAGATGTGCGAAGGTTTGGAGGTGCATCAAAAGAGAAGCCAGGATCACTTGACTGCCATCCTTGAAGTTTTGGTGAAGATGACCTGCGATTAGCCTTAACTGGCGAAGCTCCCCTTGTTCCATTCAGTGTTGGCCCACTTGGACCAGCACTCATCCTCCTTGAGGCAGGACTTGGAGACCTCCGTGGAGGTGTTAATGTCTTAGCAGTCAGAGTAGTTGAAGATCTTCGTGATGCTGTGGATGATTGCAGAGCAAGTGGTGGACTACAGCGTGAAGATGAATTCGATGATCTTGTCCTAGCCAGAGCTGCACTGCTACTTGAGCGTGGTGATGGGCTAAGCCTACTTGGACTTGCACTGCTTCTACTAGACCTTTGAGTATTTTTCATCTGTGTATAAATCAGAAAAGAATAGTGACACTTGATTGGTAAGTGTTATCATCTAAAAATTTAGAATTCCAGGAATTTATGGTGAGATAAACACTTACTGTTGATGACCTCGAAATTGATATTGGCTTAGTCTGAGCCCTGCCCCTAGGAGCCGGACCAATACGCTGGTCTTCCTCATCATCCAATGAACGAAAAAGTGGAGTCTCTGGAGGAGTCAACAACCTGTTAAGTGAAAAGTTAGATGGTAGACAGGTAATTATTGAAACCAAATATATAAATGGTCAATAACACTAAAGGCAAGTGGTATTTTACTGCATATAAAGGGAAAAACCTATGGACCAAACAAAAATGTGAAAGATACAGTCTAGAAGCATCAGAACACATAGTGGTATTCAGAGCCATGCTACAATTTTTTCTGTACACTTTGGATAACAAAACCTAAAACAAGGTGACAAGGAAACAAAGGAATCTAGCTCAGAAAGATTCTTGAGGCATACAAAAGTGGTTAGCAACAATCATCAGTCGAAAGCAGTATCTGGATGATAGCTGATTGTTGACGATGCTCAAACAGGAATGTTAATATTATTTGCTAATCTAGTAATGATGTTACATCTTACCATGTTAGTTTAGCAATACCAATCATGGGTGTTCACAGAAAAAAATCATGTGCAATGTTTAAAGAAAGGGTGAACTCAATAACTCATAAGCAGTAGTAACGATATCAGTAATTTAATTGTAACATTCACAAAATGTTTAATAGATGATAACTGAAATCACCACATAAGTGCAGACCACCCTATTGCTCCTCAGATGTACCATACTACCATATGACTAATACACAACCATGTGCTTGATGTTAAGAGCAGATTGCATTTGACGTTATAGAGACTAACAGTCTTCAAATGTTGAGGATCGATCTCACTTCCTAAACAGCCTAAGCCACACACCCACACCTCATAATCAACCAGAAGCCTAAGCAGTTCGCAATTCACTGCTTATCTAGTAAACTTCAGATGAGAATCGACCTCATATTCATATCTACTAATCTAGTAAACATCAGATGAGAATCGATCTCATATTCTTATCTACTAAACAGCACGAAGACAGATAGCAACAATACATGGCAAGCAAGAGATGCTGACATCCATCACAAAGCTAATGTAAATTTAAACTATATTCATTGAAACATCTAAAAGAAATTACATTCGTTGAAAACCAAAAAAGTAACATGTGCCATGAAGTGTGAAACCAAAAAAAAAAGCAATATGTGCTATTAAGTGTGCATACCAATCATAATCATTTTTGTCGCCATCCACATTAAGGAAATCACGGCTTTCTCCTCGTCTAGCAATGTTAACACCGAGCTTGAAATCCGGAAAATAGCTCAGCTTTGCTGATACACAGGGACCAGAAACAAAGAAGTAACAGTAAATACGAATCACACAACCTATTTCACACTAGGAAGTAGAATATTACAAAAATAAATAGAAGCAGATTGATTATATAAAGGGGAGTAATATTTATGAGCCTTACGGATCGATTCATCAAAATTATCTGATGATTCCAGCAAGAAGTTCTTCCTCTCATTTTTCTGCATATCATTGAACAACTTGAGTTCATCATCCTTCAATTTAGCAGGCAGTTTGCTCCCAAAACTGTGGCCCCTCTTGTGGGAAATCTCCTTTGCAGGAAATCTCCTCAGTGAGGGTGAGGGTGGCATCTTTATAGCCTAGTAGTCTCTCCGTGGAATCGTTGCTATGCTCCTCCTTTCTGAGATATCAGACTGAAACCATAATCCATTTAGAATAATTACCTGCAACAGCAGCTATTGTCACTGAGAACTAGACATACCTAAAATGCACCGAGACACAAAGAAGGCATTTAACATGTAATCATTATGGAAGCTACGAAGAGTTACTGACACACTGCAAATAAAGGGCAAGAAATGAAAAGAAATAAAACAAAACTTGTGAATCTCAATGCATTGCCCAAAGTAACCAATCCATCACACCGCCAAATGAAATTATCTACCCAATTACACCTACAATACTAACATAGTTACTTGTTACCTAGAAAGCAATTAAACAGGATGAACCAACCAAAAGGGCCCCAGAAAGCACCCCAAAAAATTGAAGCTTCCCATGTTTCTTGCACTCCAATGCCCAAACTGCCCAATCCGTCACATTTCTAGATGAAAAGATCCACCCAATTGGGAGAAAAGAGCCAAACCTGTGGCGAGTTCCTCACAAATAAACTGGATAGCAAGGCAAAGTATAACAACAGCGTAGGAAAAGCTTGCATTAAACTTTGCTATTCCGCACCACTTCCTGCATCTAGCGGATCAATGGATCGAGTATGGGTGGTTCACGAGAGGCAGTAAGTGGAGAAAAAATAGTCGCATGCGATTTAATATTCGCATGCGATTTAATATTCGCATGCGATTTTAGCCGGTACAACCGAAGTTAGTACACTTTTTACTATAATCTTTCTATTGATCTGTCTTAAAAAGACACACCGTTTAAAAGCTAGTTACAGTATACGCATAAGCCGGCTAAAAGTCCAACCGAACCCAGCCATAATCTACCAATCGGACAAAGCAATATCAAACACAAACAATTCAGATAACTCCTTGAAGAAAAACATGCCGAAACCAATCTAGTTACTTATTCCCCGATTGCACCTTGTAAGCAATAATTATGACTGTAAAACATGGAAATTGTACACTCGATTCAACTATGTTAATGCATAAAGCTTCCAGTCCTACTCTACCTACTGCACTTGCACACCCAATTCAATTAAGTCAGAGCATAAACCTTCTAGTTTCAGTCTTTTGGCCCCCAAATTACCACACAAAATGGAGGGGGCAACAGTGACATCAACCACGAGCTCTTCAAACTCCAACTGAAGAGCAAGCCAAGCAACAAAATTCAGGCAATTTCACTTCTCCACCGGAAGTTCTACTGCCAATTAAGCTAAGTACCTAAGCAATCACACCAAATGAGATGGCCCAATCATAAACCCCCGAGAATTGAGCTCAAGAACCACAAAGCAAAAGCCAAAAGAATTGCGAACAAAATCACACAGCCAACGAACTGGTAAAGCTAACTAAATTGACGAAACAGCAAGAGGGAGCAGCCAAGAAACACGAATTCCACTTCCTCCTTACCGCATTCCACCCAATCAGTCAAGAACCCACCTCGCCGCCGCCATCACAGGACCCGAATGCGCGAATCGCAGCCACGGACGGTGCTAACCTCCATCCGCCGTACCGCGGGACCGCGGGGCAGACGCCGGGGCAGATCCGGCCGAATCCGACCGGCTCGGCAGCGTGGCGGGTCCTAGGGTTCCGTCCCCGCTTCTGCTCCGCGCCTTCGCACTCGGCGTCGTGTTGGATTCGCTGCAACGCGCGGGTGCGTTTGCCGCGGCGAGAAGCAAGGGCGTGGGTTCGTTCGTCGCCTCGAGCACTGCGCTCTGCAGTGCTGCTGCTGCGTGACCGCGCGGTGCGCCTGGGCAAGGAGAACCGGAGAAGAGGCGGGTTTTTAATTCCTTTTTCCTTGTACTTCATTTCGTTTTTGCGCCCGTTTATTTTACTTAAATTTCTGGTTTCTAATTTATTTTTTACTATTTATAATTTTTTTTTCTAAACTTTTGATTTTTTGATCTTTTTTGCCAGTTCTTTTTCCTTGTATTTATTTGTGTTATCCGTGATGAACTAACATATTTTTTCTATTTTTAAATTTAATTACATCAAATAAGCCACATTTAGTTACAGTGTAATTTTAGTCAACTACAGTGCAATTTTAGTCATAAGCCACTATTTTTCAGCCCAAACGAGCGGGGCCTTGGTCGTATAGGTTTTTTTTTGGTACTGTTGCAGTTTAGGTGCCCCCACAATCTAACTACGGACACTTTGAGTTAAGTTTTGATTTATGCTACTATATGATCAAAGACCAAGCTCACTCCATGAGATTGGATTGGAGACCATATTTGTTGATTTATTGGGTCTGTTCTTTATAGCTGTGGCTTATGGCTTTTTGGCTAAAAATTTTGAATTTTAGCTGTTTGCGACAGATATTACGGAGAGAGAGAGAAACTTGCTTGCGATTTTGGATGGTATAGATGTTAAGCTTTTAACGTGTACTACAATTAACTTGTAGACTTTATCTTGAAAAAATACTATGTTTGAAAATTAGGTACTGTAGCAGAAACCAAAAACCGGTTTCAAAAGTCAAAAAGAACATGCCCGTTAGCTGGGGATATGGAGCTAGCTAGATAACCTATATACATATAGGATTTCATACACAACGTGGAGCATAGGTTATTTTTTGTATGTTTAAATTATGAGATGAACTGAAGGATGTAAATTTAAGTTAGACTTGAACTGAAAGAGTGCTACTTATTCACAAATCACAAATAATTAGATAAGTTACGACATAAATTAATTGTTACAAATCCATTAATACAGGTATCACATTCCACACACATTATCCATAGAACATTTTTTTTACTTTGGAGTTTTTATTCTTGAAAATATTTTCCTTAAGAGTAGCTAATGAATGGTATCTCATTTCCTTGTAAAAAGGGCAACGAATAACTCTAGTACCAAGATAACTCATGTTCATTCCAACAATTAAAGTCATCTCTACATCAGTATCTAACAATTGAAGTCATCCCCACGTCAGTATCTTACTCTTTCTCCCTACCCCTCCAAAACTTCGAATGTTACCACCCACATTTCCAACACTACTATTGACACCTTGATGAGCCCCTTGTTCCTCCATATTCATTTTCCTTCTAGTTTCCCCCACTAGCAGATATCATAATGAATGTTTCTCATAATGCCTCGTTGTAAAAGATCCTCTAATGCCTTAGCTTTTGGAGTTGCTTGCAGAAGTTATGAGAGACCATGTGGTTATGACCCCATGTTTGTGATTAGTAATTGACATCGGTTTAGGAAAGTCGAGTTTGGTTTGTGTGGTTCGGACCGTGGTATTGCGTGGTGCAATTGGGTTCGGTCCGACTTGGTCAAACCTGGTCAAAGTGATTAGGATGCATATTATGTTGACATGTCAGGTTTGGGCTATTTCATGCTTCATTGATGCTGTTTATGTTTTCATGTATCGAGCGGTGCTATGTGATGTGTTTCTTGTCTGTGATGGCTGCAGGATGTCGAGGCGGAGTCGTGGCGAGACACGAGGTGACTGGACTAGACACAGGCGGTGTCGAGGTCAGAACGGTCGGATGTGTCGAAGACGGCGGAGACTCGAGGTGGTTGCGAGGCTTGGACGACAAGGAACACGGAAGCTTCCCGGAAGGTGCAGGAGGGGCGTTTCGGTAAAAACGCAAAACTGCACAGGTGGAGGCGGTTCCGTTCGAAATTTGGCGGGCGTAACGGGTTGGAGACCCGTTAGCCAAAGGCTATAAATAGGAGTGAATTCCTGATTGTATGTGTGGCTTTGGGAGAGAGTTAGGGTTTTGTCTTAGTCAAAAGAGCCTTTGGAGAGGTTGTTTTGCTTTGAGGCTTTAGTGGTTGGGAGAAGCAGAGCTCTGTTGGTTCTTGTCCCTCTGTGTGTTCCTGTGTACGTGTGTTCTTGAGTCTGTGAGAGGGAGAGATGAGCTCTTGATCTTCTCTAAGCATGTATGGGATTGTAGGGACGGTATGAGTTGATACTTTATGTAATCATGTATCTCTCTTCTCAATATCAATCTAAGATGGTTTTATTTGAGTTTGATTGAGTCTCTAGTTCTCTATTTATTTTTGCCTTCGATGCTTTCTAGGCTTGATTTTTGAGTTTTCGTGTTTTGGCTCGATTCTTGCTGAGTGGTGGCAAAATGGGTTGCTCTATGATGGAATTGCACTTTCTAGACCCTTTGGTCATCTAGTTCCAGGAGCAATTTGATCGATTTGCAAGAATCACATTTTTGGCCCTCCTGTGTTCTTGTTCTTGTTTCTAGGGTTTTGGAGTAATTTGAGTTTCCCTTCATAAGATGGCATTAAACTTGGCAAGTGAGATCCTGAGGCTATTAAGTAGCTATTCTCAAAGTTTCATATGCAAAGAATCAGAGATTAAATGGGAATTTGAGTTTTTGTAGCAGCTCTCTGTAGTTTTCTGTCCTTACCCCAATTTAAAATTCTTGGTCATAAGTTGGATTTCTTTGGTCTCCTAGGTTCCCGAAGCTATTGTAGTTGTTTTCTCTCTGTTCTGGGTTAAAAGGATTAGGGGCAAATCTTAAATTTCTTCTTTGTGAGAAGTTCTTGTGCTTTAGTCTGAAAATTCTGCTGGCTGTCTGCTCTGGAAACCGAGGTGCGGTCAGACCGGAAAACAAATGGCGGTCAGACCCGCATTGCATTGCATTGCCTCGAGCCGACCGCCGACCGAGCCATGCGGTCTCGACCGCCTTATCTCACCGCCGACTGCTCCACTCTTCTTGGTCGTGTCTTGATTCTCGCTTGGGTTTCCTTGGTCAGCTTCTTTGATTTTATCTGAATGTTTTGGTTGTTTCCTTCTCTGACCTTCATGTTTTCCAGTGAGCTCATGTCTTTGCTCATGTTCTTAGTTTCATAGCTCTTAATAGCTATTGGAAAGAATTTGGATGTGAGCACTCTTCTTGCTTGGTCGAGGCTACCTCAAGTATTTGAAGTCCTCTTCATAGCTCTGTAGCTACTGGAGAGAAAGCTCTTTCGAGAATCCTTTTTGGGGGCAAGTTTTTAAAGTCGACATTCACCCCCCTCTGTCGCCATTTCGGTCCAACAATTGGTATCAGAGCCACTTAGCTCTTCTCAATAGATCTTAACCGGTCTCTAGAGTCATGGCGACAGACAAGTACTCGACCAAGCCCTCGATCTTCGATGGGATCGACTATCCCTTCTGGAAGAGTCGGATGGAGACCTACATCCAGGCTCAGGGCTATACCATCTGGCGTAAGGTCAAAGTATGGTATGTTGTTCCTGCCGATGAGAACATCAACGCTGGAAACATGCATGATGTTGAGGCGAATGCGAAGGCAAGGAACATCATAATCCAGGGGTTGAGCAGAAGTGAGTTTGATCGCATCTCTCATCTTACGTCGGCCTTCGACATCTAGGTGACCATCGATGCATACCATGAGGGCACCACCCAGATTAAGACGGTTCGACAGTACCAGTTCAAGCAAGATTACACAAGTTTGAAATGCTCGCTAGCGAGTCCTTGGATGAGTGCTTCGCTCGTTTTCACAAGATTCTGAGCAATCTCTGAGCTGTCGGTCTCATATACCCCGACTCGGACAATGCTCGTCAAATGCTGTCTGCTCTTGATTTGCGGGTTTGGGAGATGAAGGTGACTACCATTAAGGACACCACCGACCTCTCGACATTGACTCTTGACGCGTTGTACTCATGCCTCAAGACTCACAAGATTGACATTGTCTCTCGAAAGTCGAAGTCGCAGTCGATGGCTTTAGTCACCGATCCCACTTCAGCTCCTGATCTTTCTTCTGATTCGCTTTGTGGATTCTCGCTTGCTGCTCTCTGTGACGTGGTCGACATCGCTAGAGCAGCTTGCAGATGACCAGTTAGCCCTCCTAGCGAGAAATTTTTCCCATGCTTACAAGAGGAGGAGGGACGGAAAGAGAGGAGGACACGTGATCTGCTTCGAGTGTTGTGGCCCTAACCACATTCGAGCGAACTACCCCAAGTTGGGGAAGGGCAAGGGCGACTACGGCGGTGTGAGTAAGAATGACTACATCGACAAGAACCGCAACAAGAAGCCCCTTGCTCACGCTTAAGGCAAGAAGAAGTTCCGTGACCTTGTCAAAGCCAAGAAGCTCTTCCACCGCGTCCTCACCGCCTTCGATGACCTCGATCTCAGCGAGATGGAGGGATGGAGCGACGACGACAGGACGGGTGACCAAGATCCCAAGGGTGGCGACGACTTCTCCGGCATGTGCTTCATGGCCCTTAAGGGCGAGATCAGCGACATCGAGCTGTACTCCGACTCCGACGAGGTATACCCTTCATACGACCAGCTTAATGATGCTTTTCTTAAGCTAGAAAAATTACATACTAGATCTAGAACTATGGTTAGCGAGTTGGAGAAGGAAGTAGAGAGCTTGTCACGGGAGCTTACTTCACTTAGATCTGCTCCCTCCCGTGACGATTGTGATGTATGTACTGCTCTGCTTGGTGACATGGAGAAACTAAGGACCTTGCATGATAGTGTGTCCTCTGAGCTAGACATGATTAAGGTGGAGAATATTAGTCTTCTTGCTGAGATAGAGATGAGTAGGGTAGTGCCTCCTCCATCTACTACTGTTGAGGCTATTTCTTGCATCTCATGTGAGGATAAGGACAATGCGTTTAGAGATCTTTACACCATGTTGCTCGATCTATCCGAGACTTGTGAAAGTTGTAATAATTTGAAGATGAATCTAAAATGGGCAGATCATAAAATTGCTGAATTACAAATTTTTCTACTTGAGCCTATTACTTCATGTGTGAATTATCCCAAGCTTACTGCTGAGCTTGAATCTGTTTCTAAACAGTTTCAAGAATTAGTCGATGACAATAACAAATTGGCTCAATTCGCTTCTAAGGACCCAGTTAGCTCACCATGCATTAATTGTAACAAACTAAAATCTGATTTGGTTGCATTGGATGAGAAATGTGTGAAGCTAACTAAGGACCTTCTAGAGAAGCCACCTTCTGCTTGTAATGTGTGTGCTGCTGAGGGGGAGAAGCCCAAGGGTAAGGTAGAGACGCCTAGTGACGTGAACCAATCTGCAGCGGTAGGACTGTCCATTCTGAGTCGGCTGTGGCGTGCACAAGCCATTCGTTCCTCTGCTGTTGGTTCTCCTTCTTCTACTCCCTTATCCTTTGCTGTTCCTTCTTCCCCTGCTCTTCTTGCACCTCTCTCTTTCGGGAGTGTCAGTACCTTATGAACACTCTTGAGAGATTTGTAGGCGGCAAGAAGAAGCTTAATCTTATTCTAGACCAGTCCAAGATTTACAAATTTAATCAAGGTGTAGGATTTGACTTTCTTGAGGACATGAGGAAGCATCCACCTGCCGTGCTTAGACCCATAGCCGCAGGTGTGATCGAGATTGAGCCCAGGACCGAGAAAGTCCAATTTAAGTCAGTAGGCTTTATCCAAGGGATTTCTGACAGTAAAGTGAGTCCACCTGCTACTTTGGCCTCTCAGAAGTCGAAGCTTCACCGTGTTACTTCTACCTCTCAGAAGGTGAAGTACCACTGCACCTTCTAACAGAAGGATGGACACTCGATCGAGCGATGCTTCAGGCACGCTAAGATCGCGCAGAGAGACCGTGTTCGTGATCTTAGGCGTATTCAGAGTCAGCCCCAGACCTTGAGTGCACCTAAGACCAACACGAGGTCTAGGGTTGCTTCAGTTGTTTCTGATGTGTTGGGTAGCATCGAGGACTTGGTTTTTCTGAGTTTTCTGGTTTTCGTCCTCATGCTCCCTTTGGTCGTCACTTCCGTCGTTCTGAAGGTAAATCTCGTCTCCCCCGTCGAGATGGCTACCCGCGGCGTGATTAGCATGTTGCTGGTGCTCCGACTCGCTCTCCCGTAGCAGGCGGACCTAGCAACAGCTTTAGGTCTGCTCACAGACCTTCTGCTTCTTTGAGCGACAAAGTGCGTAGGATAGTTAGAGGTCAGTCATGTTTGACTACTTCTGCTGCTCGACGTATTACTCAGTATTGGGTGCCAAAATCACTCTTGATTTATCCCAGTACTGAGCCTTTATGCTTAGAGATGGCAATGGGTAAATACCCATCGGGTATTGCCATTCCATACCCGTACCGCTAGGTGTAAATTTACCCGTCGGGTTACCCGTATCCGCACGCGGGTAGGAAAATTTACCCATACCCGTACCCGCGCGGGTATTACTACCCGACAGGTAACCCGTACCCGCAAGCATACCCGGTTCAACACATAAGAATATCATCAATTTAGACATTCATTAATCATAATGCCAAGCACAAAAGCGTCTAATGATCAAAATTAGTACATCACATAAACATACTTGACATGACCATATCAACATATGACAAACAAATAAACAATCAACAACAAGTTGATAATAAAATTAACATTTGAGTGGGATGTCTAGTTGTCTAATGCGGGTATTCATTACCCGCGGGTAGGCGGGTATGGGTAGTATATACCACACCCGCACTTCCCTACCCGGCGGTAGAGGATTTCGCCAATAACGCACCCATGGGTACATAAAATTTTCCATACCCGTCTCTTTATCGGATAAAACCCGTCGGGTATTCGGGTATCAGGTACCCATTGCCATCTCTATTTGCGCTCTGTTTGACTCAGGTTCGCCGGGCAGGGAAGGGAAAGGTTTGGCTTGTAGACTTCGGTTGTTCTCGTCATATGACCGGAGACTCCCGTTGGTTCTCTTCCCTAGTCCGTGCTCCAGGTGATGAGACGATCACCTTCGGAGACGCTTCATCTGGGCGCGTCATCGCCAAAGGTACAGTGCGCGTTAATGATTCTTTTATTCTGAAAGATGTTGCCTTGGTTAGTAAGCTGCTGTATAATTTGCTTTTAGTCTCTCAGCTTACCGATGATGGTTTCGAGGTGAGCTTTAAGAAAAACAATTGCAAAATTCTTGATTCTTCTGTAGTCCGTTTATGGATTTCTCGTTATGGGAGGATCTTTCGTGCTGATTTTTCTGAGTCTTCTGGTGATCCTCTCCTGTGTTTGGTTGCTTCGGAGTCCCGTGACCTTTCTTTCTGGCATAGGAGACTTGGTCATATTGGATTTGACCATTTGACCCGAGTTAGTGGCCACGATCTCATTCATGGTCTGCCGAAACTCAAGATGGTCAAAGATCTAGTTTGTGCTCCTTGTCGGCACGGCAAGATGGTTCCCGCTTCCCATCCTCCGGTCACAGTTACTATGACTGATACACTAGGACAGCTGCTCCATATGGATACAATTGGACCATCTCAAGTGCAGTCAGCAGGAGGGAAGTGGTATGTCCTTGTCGTGGTCGATGACTTCTCGAGGTACTCTTGGGTGTTTTTCTTAGCCTCGAAGGATGAGACGTTTACACATTTCCGAGGTCTTTTCAGTAGGCTTTCTGTTGAGCTCCCGGGTGCCTTACGAGCGATCCGCAGTGACAATGGCACGGAGTTCAAGAATTCCTACTTTGAGAGGTTCTGCGATGAGACAGGTGTAGAGCATCAGTTCTCCTCTCCGCACGTCCCACAGCAAAATGACGTCGTGGAGAGAAAGAACCGTACCTTGGTCGAGATGGCCAGGACGATGCTCGATGAGTACTCTACACCGCGGAAGTTTTGGGCTGAGGCTATAGCCACCGCGTGCCATGTTTCAAACAGAGTTTTTCTTCGGGCACACTTGCATCACACTTCTTATGAGTTGAGATATGGACGAAAGCCCAGTGTCTCGCATTTTCGTGTTTTTGGTTGCAAGTAAAGTCCGAGAACCTAGACAAGTTCGAGTCACATTCTTGTGATGGCATCTTTCTAGATTACTCGTCTTCTTCGCGGGCTTATAGGGTCTGAAACTGTGAGTCTAATAAGATGGTAGAGACCTGTGAGGTGACCTTCGACGAGGCCAGTCCAGAGACTAGGCCTGATATATCAGGTTCTTTAGAGTAGTCCGAGACCATCTTTGTGGATGATGAGGAGGATGGAGATGAGGGTTATCTACCCGATCTAGTCCCTCATCCAACCCTTGAGGTGCCGTCTTCCACCGCACCTCGAGGTGATCAGCCAATGCCTTCTGCTTTCTCTGGAGCTAGTGGCTCTGTTCCTATCTCGTCAGCTCACGAGGTAGAGGCCACTTCTTCTCATCCAGGACCTCCTCGACATATCCAAAAAGACCATCCTTCTGAGCAGATTATTGGAGACCTTTTTGAGCGAGTCACTCGCGCGAAGTCTGGCATGTCTCATTTCTGTCTCCATTCTGCCTTTGTTGTCTCCTTTGAGCCTAAGGATGTTAGTCATGCTCTATCTGATGAGTCTTAGGTCAATGTCATGCATGAGGAGTTGGAAAATTTCGAGAGAAACAAGGTTTGGTCGCTTGTTGAGCCCCCTCGAGGTCACAATGTCATTGGGACTAAGTGGGTGTTCAAGAACAAGTAAAGTGAGGATGGGGTGGTTGTTCGAAACAAGGCTAGACTAGTAGTTTGAGGGTCTAGATTTTGAGGAGACCTTTGCCCCTGTAGCTAGATTGAGGCCATTAGAATCCTGCTCGTCTTTGTAGCTTCTAAGAGTTTCAAGCTTTACCAGATGGATGTCAAGAGTGCCTTCCTTGATGGCTTTATTGAGGAAGAGGTCTATGTGAGACAGCCTCTAGGTTTCGAGAACCCTAAATACCCAACCATGTCTACAAGCTTTCCAAAGATTTGTATGGACTTAAGCAAGCCCCTAGAACTTAGTATGAGAGACTTAAGTCCTATTTGTTGAGTCATGGTTTCGAGATGGGTAAGATGGATAAGACCTTGTTTATTCGCCGGCATGGCACTGACCTTCTGCTCGTCCAGATTTATGTGGATGACATCATCTTTGGCGGCTCTTCTCATTCTCTTGTTTCACAGTTCTCGGATGTCATGAGCACCGAGTTTGAGAGGAGTATGATGGGCGAGTTGACCTTCTTCCTTAGCTTCCAGATCAAGCAGACTCGGGAGGGTACCTTCTTGCATCAAGGCAGGTATACTCGTGACCTCCTGAGACGCTTTGACATGAGTGATGGTAAGCCCGTGTCAACTCCCATGGCGTCCACAGCTTCGCTTGACCCAGATAAGGACGGCGAGCCAGTTGATCAGAAGAAATATCGTAGCATGATTGGCTCCCTCTTGTACCTCACTGCCTCGAGACCAGACATACACTTTGCTGTGTATCTATGTGCTCGATTTCAGGCTTCTCCTCGCATATCTCACCGCCAGGCGGTGAAGCGCATTCTTCGGTACCTTCGAGCTACCATTGACTATGGTATCTGGTACTCTTCCTCTTCCTGTCTTTCCTTGAGAGCCTACTCGGACGCAGATTTTGTTGGCTGTAGGATAGATAGGAAGAGCACTTCTGGCACCTACCAATTCATTGGCACTTCTCTTGTTTCCTGGTCTTCGAGGAAGCGATGCGTGTTGCTCACCCACCGCAGAGGTCGAGTACGTTGTCGCCCGATTCTTTGTCGCAAGATACTTTGGATGGTTTCGACCATGCGGGACTTTGGGTTAGTTATCGACAGTGTTCTACTCTTTTGTGATAATACTTCTGTGATTAACATTGCTAAGAACCCAGTGCAGCATCTTGGACCAAGCACATTGATATCAAATATCACTTCCTTCGAGACCATGTGGAGAAGGGTGACATAGTGCTCCAGTTTGTGCAGAGTGACCACTAGTTGGCTGATATCTTTACCAAGCCTTTGGATAGCTCTAGGTTTTCAGCCTTTCGGGGAGAGTTTGGGGTGGTTTGTCCTTATAGACTGTTGTGAGGGGGAGCTTTGTGCTTTACTGCTTTATCATTTTATTATGCTCTTACTCCCTTCTGTTGCATTGCATATGGTTGCATATGTAGCATAGATTAGAGTGCTTCTCTTGTCTAGTTGTTTAGACTTCTTACTCTTATCTTGTGATTCTAGGACGCTGCTTATTAGTTGTTTCTCTTCTCACTAGGTTGAGCTCACTCACTTCATATAGGATCTAGCGAGGGTTGGGCCACTCTCGGGTAGACAGGGTACGTGTTTGCTCCTTAGTCTGTTAGATGATCAACTGATAGTCCTGTAGTCATATGGGGTAGATGAGAGTCAGTCTAAGCCATAGTATCCTCTACATCTTGTCTATGCTTTAAGGACTGCCCTTTCGGATTTCTTTGCCAGCTTCTCTTGTTTATTGCTTTGGTTCAGGAGGAGTTTATTTGGGAGCTTCTAGATCTTAATACTGACATAACTCAACTTGAACTAAAAGTTGCATCACATGTTGAGGGGGAGCTGGATTTTCTGCATTTCATTTTGCATTGTGATATAACTACATGGAGCCTTGATTATTATCCTTTCATGACATGTTACATTGCTTTACATCCTGCCATGATTTGTGCTTCATTGCTAGATTGATCATGATTTTACTAGCTTCTTGGTTCCACTTCGCTTATTGACATGGCCTGCATCATCTATGGATACCTAGCTAGACTAGAATCTTGGTTGACTTGACATACTAAGACATTCGACTAAATTTCCAGATTGTAACTTATTTGGCTTAGCTTGCTTATACATGTTTTGTCATGATCTTCTTAGCATTCTTATTGATTATGGCTTGATGTAATAATCCTGGTCATTTTGGATAATCTTCATGGCTCTCAATGCTTAAAATAAACAAACTTCAGCCATTTCCTCATTTATCATGACTTATTCTCTCTTTTGCATCCTTCATGTGTTTATTGCCCAAAGGGGGAGAATAGTGGGACAAAAAGCCATTTTGGGAGCTTTGAGGAAAACTTGCTCTTTTTTTTGCTCTCTGTGTCAACATTGTCATTAGCATCATTTTCTTCCTTTGGACCATGTTTGACTTTCTTTTCAAACTCATCTTTGTGTTTTTTCTGGGTTTGTCAATATACTCATCAAGGGGGAGATTGAGAGACCATGTGGTTATGACCCCATGTTTGTGATGAGTAATTGACATCGGTTTAGGAAAGTCGAGTTTCGTTTGTGTGGTTCGGACCGTGGTATTGCGTGGTGCAATCGGGTTCGGTCGGACTTGGTCAAACCTGGTCAAAGTGATTAGGATGCATGTTATGTTGACTTGTCAGGTGAGAGACCATGTGGTTGTGACCCCATGTGTGTGATGAGTAATTGACATCGGTTTAGGAAGGTCGAGTTTGGTTTGTGTGGTTGGACCATGTCATTGCATGGTGCAACGGACTCAGTCGGACTTGGTCAAACCTGGTCAAAATGGTTAGGATGCATACTCTGATGATTCGACAGGTTTGGACTTCTTCATGCGTAAGTATGATTTGTTGATGCTATTATGCTTTCATGTATCGAACGGTGCTATTTGATATATTTCTTGTTTGTGATGGTTGCAGGACGTCAAGGCGGAGTCGTGGTGAGACACGAGGTGACCGGACTAGGCGTAGGTGGCGCTGAGGTCAGAACGGTCGGGATGCGTCGAAGACAGCGGAAACTCGAGGTGGTTGCGAGGCTTGGACGACAAGGGACGCGGAAGCTTCCCGGAAGGTGCAGGAGGGGCGAATTGGTAATTTCGCGAGGCTGCACAAGCCGGAGCGGGTTCCGTTGGAATTGGCGGGCGTAACGGGTTGGAGACCCGTTAGCCAAGGGCTATAAATAGGAGTGAGTGGCTGCATATATTCCTATGGCTTTTGGGAGAGAGTTAGGTTTTGCTTGAGTTAAAAGAAGCTTTGGAGAGTTGGTTTTGCTTTGAGGCTTTAGTAGTTGAGAGTTGGTGGAGAAGGCAGAGGCATGTCCCCATCGTAGTCTCCTCCCTGTGTGGGTGTTCTTGAGTTGTTCTTGAGCTTGGGAGAGGGAGAGGAGATGAGTTGAGCCACCATGTGATCATTCCTCTATATGCAATCATGTATGGGGACTCCTCTGTGATCTTTGTGTTTATGGAAATGAATGCTTTCAAGAAATCATTTGAGTTCTTGCTTCTCTGTTCAGTTTTCTCTTCGATGCTTTCTAGGCTTGATTTTCGACTTTTTGTGTTTTGAGTCGATTCTTGCTGGGGAGTGGCAAAATGGGTTGCTCTATGTTGGGATGATGCCTCAAGATCATTTGATCAGTTAAAATCCCAAGAGCCCATTCTTGATTCCAGTTTTCATTTTTGGTCTCCTCTGTTCATCTTTTTCCTTCTAGGGTTTTGGTGCAAATCTCGTTTCCCTCTTTGAGATGGCTTGAAACTTGGCATGAAAAAGTCCAGAGGCTATTAATTAGCTATCCCCAAAGTTTCATGGCCAAAGGAACAAAGACAAGATGGGAATTTGAGTTTTCGAGCAGCTCTCAGTTCATTTTCAATTTTTGACCAATTTCCCTAATTCTTGCTTTTGAGTTGGTCTTCTTTGGTTCCCTTTGCTCCTTTGGCTATTTAGGACATTATCCTTCATTTCTGGGCTGAGAAATCCAGTGGAAAGACCTCAATTTTCTCTTTGTGCGAAGTATTGTTTTTGCTCTGAAATTTCAGCCTTCTGTTATTCTGAACTTTCCAAGAGCAGTCAGACCGGAGGAGGCGAGGCGGTCAGACCGGAAAATGGCCGGCGGTCAGACCGCCCCCTAGCGGTTAGACCGGCCCAGCCCGGGCGGTCAGACCGGCCTGGTGCTTGAGGTCTGACCGGCCACCTGCAGAGCACTCTATTTTGCATTTGTGTTTGGCTTTTTGCTGTTGTCCTCTTAGTTTTCTCTTTGTCTTTTAGGGTTATGCTTTCTCCTCTGGTGCTTAAGGTGTCATAAGTATGAATGTTCCTCCTTCATAGCTTTTTAGCTCTCGGAGAGGAGATTCCCTGTGAGTATTTTGAGGGGTTGAGATTTTAATTAGTCAACATTCACCCCCCTCTGTCGCCATTTCGGTCCAACATCAGGTTTGGGCTATTTCAAGCTTCATTGATGCTATTTATGTTTTCATGTATCGAGCGGTGCTATGTGATGTGTTTCTTGTCTGTGATGGCTGCAGAACGTCGAGGCGGAGTCGTGGCGAGACACGAGGTGACCAGACTAGACACAGGCGATGTCGAGGTCAGAACGGTCGGATGTGTCGAAGATGGCGGAGACTCGAGGTGGTTGCGAGGCTTGGACGACAAGGAACACGGAAGCTTCCCGGAAGGTGCAGGAGGGGTGTTTCAGTAAAAACGCAAAGCTGGACAGGTGGAGGCAGTTCCGTTCGGGATTTGGCGGGTGTAACGGGTTGGAGACCCGTTAGCCAAAGGCTATAAATAGGAGTGAATTCCTGATTGTATGTATGGCTTTGGGAGAGAGTTAGGGTTTTGTCTTAGTCAAAAGAGCCTTTGGAGAGATTGTTTTGCTTTGAGGCTTTAGTGGTTGGGAGAAGCAGAGCTCTGTTGGTTCTTGTCCCTCCGTGTTCCCCGTGTGCGTGTGTTCTTGAGTCTGTGAGAGGGAGAGATGAGGTCTTGATCTTCTCTAAGCATGTATGGGATTGTAGGGATGGTATGAGTTGATACTTTATGCAATCATGTATCTCTCTTCCTCAATATCAATCCAAGATGGTTTTATTTGAGTTTGATTGAGTCTCTAGTTCTCTGTTTCTTTTTGCCTTCGATGCTTTCATTTTTGAGTTTTCGCGTTTTTGCTCGATTCTTGCTGAGGGGTGGCAAAATGGGTTGCTTTATGATGGAATTGCATTTTCTTGACCCTTTGGTCATCTAGTTCCAAGAGCAATTTGATCGATTTGCAAGAATCACATTTTTGGCCCTCCTGTGTTCTTGTTCTTGTTTCTAGGGTTTTGGTGTAATTTGAGTTTCCCTTCATAAGATGGCATGAAACTTGCCCAGTGAGATCCTGAGGCTATTAAGTAGCTATTCTCAAAGTTTCATGTGCAACGAATCAGAGATTAAATGGGAATTTGAGTTTTTGTAGCAGCTCTCTGTAGTTTTGTCCTTACCCCAAATCTGAAATTCTTGGTAATAAGTTGGATTTCTTTGGTCTCCTAGGTTCCCTAGGCTATTGTAATTGTTCTCTCTATTCTGGGTTAAAAGGATTAGGGGCAAATCTTAAATTTCTTCTTTGTGAGAAGTTCTTGTGCTTTAGTCTGAAAATTCTGCTGGCTGTCTGCTCTGGAAACCGAGGTGCGGTCAGACCGGAAAACAAATGGCGGTCAGACCCGCATTGCCCGGGCGGTCTGACCGATGGAGGGGTGGCGGTCAGACCGGCCCTGAGCTGGCGGTCTGACCGGCCTTATCTCACCGGTCTGACCGGCCTTATCTCACCGGTCTGACCGGCCCCACTCTTGCTGGCTGTGCTGATTCTGCTTGGGTTTCCTTGGCTGTGCTTCTTTGATTTTATCTGAATGTTTTGGTTGTTTCCTTCTCTGACCTTCATGTTTTTCCAGTGAGCTCATGTCTTTGCTCATTTTCTTAGTTTCATAGCTCTTAATAGCTATTGGAAAGAATTTGGATGTGAGCACTCTTCTTGCTTGGTCGAGGCTACCTCAAGTATTTGAAGTCCTCTTCATAGCTCTGTAGCTACTGGAGAGAAAACTCTTTCAAGAATCCTTTTTGGGGGCAAGTTTTTAAAGTCAACATTCACCCCCCCCCTCTGTCGCCATTTCGGTCCAACAAGTTATCCTTTGGAACCTTATTATCTGAGGATTCTTCACTCCTTTTCTCAATAGGATCTTTTACTTCACCGGAAATACATTTGATTCTTGAGCTTATGTCATCTAAAGTTCAAGGCTATCGTACTAGAATACACTTGATTAGCTTGCTATTGTAAGTGAAAGGAAGTTGAGTTACACTTGTATGGAGCCGTAATTTTACCAATGCTTGTTTTTTAATCTTCTTATTTCGTTTGCTTTGCAGATATTCTCTTGTGCCTGATCCAATCAAGAATAACTCTTCTTGTGAGAATGTTTCTTCTAGTTTTCCTTATCCGCTTTAAACCGTGAGCGATGAACAACTTGAGAACCTTTCCTTAGATGATCTAGCTCTCAACACTAGTAGATTCACCTGTGACTACCACAAAGCAAGAGAGCGTAGGTGAGGTGGTCCAATTATTTGCTTTGAGTATGGTGAGATGGGTCATTTTCGTACTAGTTGTCCTAACATTGTGAACAAGGGAAGAGATTATCATGGAAAGGACTACGATAAGAAGCCCTAACGATTCATCAAGAATGATGACGTGCTCAAGAAGGTAGGTCTTGCAATACTATCATCCCTCACTGATCGAGACTAGGGCGATGTTGATTCATCAAGCGATGAAGAGGAGAAGGACAAGAAGAAGGCTGTCGACTTTACTAGAATGTGCTTCGTGCTTGCGAATAAGGATGACCACGACAGCAAGTATGACAAAGATGATTCCTACATTGAGTATGATGAGGTAGATCCTTATGCACACTCATGCTTAGATATGATAGAATTGTGACTGATCATTTGAAGCAAATTGAGTATATGAAATATGTTATGAAAATAAATGGCAAGCTTAAAACTAAAAATGAGATCTAAAACAATCAAATTGATAGGCAAGTCTCTTATTCCTAATGATGATAGTTACATCTCTTGCCTTACTTTGCATGTTGAGATTGAGATAATATGGATCATCCCTGCTAGAGCAACTAGAAAATGCTAGAGCTAAAATTATTGATATCAAGGCTAGTTCATGTTCTAGTTACATAGAAACTACCAACATTTCTAGAGCTAGTGCTTTGCCATACTTTAATTATGATAAATTGGAATAGAAACTTGCCATGCAAACTAAAAATTGCTCTCATTCAGTCATGAATATTCTTGTGTACATTGTGAGTTTAGGAAAGAAAAACTCAAAGCATTAACTGATAATCTTAATTTTGTTAGAGCTGAATTTTGTGATAATTACCCTAAGCTCATTTCTAAAATTGAAGCTCTCACTAAAACTTTGCAAAAGAAGTGTGACAAAGAAACTCTTGTTTCCGTTCATGCATCAAAGAATACCAATTCTATTACCCCAATAGCTTGTTCATTTTGTGTTGAACCGAATATAATTTAGATGACATGTATAAAGCTTTTAGAGTTAAATTTGATGAGCAACTATGTAGAGTCAAGAATGTGTCTTGTGAGACTTTGAAGTTAGAAGTGGTTATGCACAAAAAGAGGTATGCTAGAGCTGTTAAGAGTCAAGTCTGTGAGTCTTGTGTCACTTTAGGTAAGGAGAATGATTACTTGTAGAAAACCCTCAGGAAGTTCTCTAGTGGCAAAAAGAATATAAACATGATTCTAGATCAATCCAAGGTTAGCAAAACTAATATAGGTTTAGGGTTCAACCACTAGGAGCATTCTAAGAGTCATCCTCCTAAGGTAGTGAGAGTAGTTGAGAGTGGGGAGAGGTTGCCCCTTCTGAGCCTGCCAAGATTATGGGTGGTTCTTTTGGGTTGTTGTTTTAGCTTTTGGCTTATAGTTTTTAAATTCTAACTGTTTATGAGGGACAATGTGTAGAGAAAAATAGTTGCATACCATTTTGGTTGGTATAGCTAAACTCAGTACAGTGTCTAATACAATCTACCTATAGACCCCACCTTGGAAAGACGCGTCGTTTAAAGCTAGTTACTATAGCAGAAAGTGATAATCAAAAGCCAAAGCCAAAAAGAACCCAGCCTATGTTCAAGTTTGTAGGATTTGCCCAGAACCCTTCAAACATTGTAGGTGGTTCTACTTCATTAGGTATGACTCCTCAAAAGGTCAAATACCATTGTACCTTTTGTGAGAATGATGACCACATTATAGAGTTCTATTTTAGGCGGGCCAAGAAACTTCATCATGATCGTACTAGAGCCTTAAGGAGATTTCAAGATTATCCCCATCTAGCTAGTGTCACTTGTGTTGATGAGTTTTTTATTTCCTTTGGTGGCTTTCAAGAGCAACATGGTTCTAGGTTCCAGAAGAGTGGGTTTAGGTTCAGAGTTGCTTTCTAGAGCAACATGGTTCTAGGTTCCAGAAGAGTAGGTTTAAGTTCAGAGTTGCCTCTAGACAAGATTTCTATCATTTTGGTCCACAGCGATGATTTAAGAGGGGTTTTGGTAGCTCTAGGATGTGTCTTGTTGCATATAATGCTTCTTCTATCTCTTTGGTGTAGGCTTTTAGATGAGGAGGAGATCATGTGGATTCTGTCAATCTCTTTAGATCTCCTACCTCATTTTGGGCATCTGGTGTTCGCTATCACTTCTCATGATACAGCTTGCTCCAACCACAGCTACTTGATTGCATCTCACTGCCAAATGGTGTGACGCAGCTTTAATACTTGAGCTTTGTTAATTCCCGGTTTCCATATTCATTATGCATAGCATTTGGGAGTGGTAGGGGTTTTAGGTCAATTTAGGGTGTTATGACTCACACTTTCTATCTTGTGTCTTTCGTAGGCACCTTTCTTCTCTATTAAGTTCTATAGAATCTCCTACCCTATTTAGATCGGGCTTGCTTCTTCTTTTACTAGCGTTTAGTAGTAGGGATAGTTAGTGTGGTTGATTCAATCCTTAGCAGTGTGTTTTCCTTGGACTAGAGACCACGTGGAGTAGAGTTGTTTTGTTCTTGCAAGATATTTTTTTTTCTCTTTTGCTTTTATCTCTTGCTTTTTCCTTTGTAAGTGGTTCTTGTAGTTAGCGGAAGTGTACTATTCTTACTTTCTTTTTGCATCATGCATACATGATATTGTATTATAAGATATGTATTTAGATATGAGATTTAACTATTACTCAACTATGATGTAATTCTAATTTGATATTGCTTATTTCCATGTTATACCCACTTAGCTAGTTTTGTTATGCTTTTGTATGTATAATTAAATCTTTGCCATGCTAGCTTAACTTGACAACTTGAATGTAATATCACAATTGGTATCAATTTCTATAATTGATATCTTTTAAATTTGCAAGAGTGGATCTTTTAACTAGTTTGCTCTCTAGTGATCATTTTATGATATATGTCATGTAAAAAATGTTCTATTGAAATTTGAGTCTAAAATTGAGATTTATTTAGTGATATGCTAGTTCTTTAGTATATCATGTAATTGCTCATTGAACTAGTGCCTAACTAGATGGATATATATGCTTTTAGTTATGTTTTGATTTTATGCTACTATATGATCGAAGACCAAGCTGACCCCATGAGATGGATTGGAGACCATGTTTGTCCATTTATTAGCCCGATGGAGCTAGCTAGATAACACATATACATTTAGGATTTCACACATAACATGGAGTTATAGATTATTTCTTGTACATTTAGATTATGAGATGAACTGATGGATGTAAATCCAAGTTAGACTCAAATTGAAAGAATGCTACTTATTCATAAATCACAAATAATTAGATAAGTTATGAAATAAAATTAATTGTTACAAATCCATTAATAGAGATATCATATTCATACACATTATCCATGGAACATTTTTTACTTTGGAGTTTATTCTTGAAAATATTTTCCTTACGAGTAGCTAATAAATGACATCTCATTTCCCAGTAAAAAGGGCAATGGAATAACTCTAGTACCAAGGTATCTCATGTTCATTCCAATAATTAAAGTCATCTCTATGCTAGTATCTAACATTTTTTTGAGTGGGTACAAAGCAGAGGCACACACACAACTCACACCCATTCACACCACTAAATGCACACACGCATGCGTGTCCCCTAACACATGCTTAGAAATTTTGCGAAGGCAGTAAGGCCTTACGGAGCATGGGCACATGCTTTTCCATTGAACACGTACGTGTGTTTGTACCAATTATTAAAGTGAGCACGAGCGATGGCCCTTGGACTCGAATGCTGGTTTGCATGAGAGCCACACGCTCGTGGCCAACTGAGTAATGCTCAGATATCCGGTAACAATTGAAGTCATCCCCGTGTTAGTATCTTAATCTAAGTCATCCCCATGTTAGTATCTTAATTTTTCTCCCTTCCCCTCCTCCCAAAACTCTGATCATTGCCACCCATATCTCCAACACTACTATCGACACCTTGATGAGCCCCTATTCCTTCCTATTTCATTGTCCTTCTAGTTTCCCCCACTAGCAACTATCATGATGAATGTTTCTCGTAATGGCTTGTTGCAACAGATCCTAATGCCTCAGCTTTCGGAGGTGCTTGTAGAAGTTACCCTTGGGCATCACGAATGTTTCTCGTAATGCCTTATTACAATAGATCCTAATGCCTCAGCTTTTGAAGGTGCTTGAAGAAGTTACCCTTGGGCATCTTATTATTAGAGGATTCTTTGCTCTTTCTTCAGTAAGATCTCTTGCTTCACTAGAAATACGTTTGATTATTGAGCTTATGTCATCTAAAGTTCAAGGCTATCCTACTAGAATACACTTGTTTAGGTTGCTATTGTAAGTAGAAGGAACCATGTTAGTATCTTTCTCACTTCCCCTCCTCCCAAAACTCTGATCGTCGCCACCCATATCTCCGACACTACTATTGATACCTTGATAAGCCCCTATTTCTCCCTATTTCATTGTCCTTCTAGTTTCCCCCATCAACAACTATCAGAATGAATGTTTCTTGTAATGCCTCATTGCAACAGATCCTAATGCCTTAGCTTTTAGAGGTGCTTGCAGAAGTTATCCTTAGGCATCTTATTATCATAGGATTCTTCACTCTTTTCTCAGTAAGATCTTTTACTTCACCAGAAATACATTTGATTCTTGAGATTATGTCATCTAAATTTCAAGGCCATCCTTCTAGAATGCACTTGTTTAGGTTGCTATTGTATGTGAAAGGAAACTGAGTTTAGTCTAGTACTAATAGTCTTGTATGGAGCCATAATTTTGACTACTTCTATTTTTTATCTTCTTGTTCCTTTCGCTTTGTAGACATTTTCTATGGCTAATTCTAACAAGAATGGCTCTTCTTGTAAGAATGCCTCGTATGTTTTTTTCCTTATTCGCCTTTTAGGCAATGAGCAATGATCAACTTGAGAACCTTCCCTTATATGAGCTTGCCCTCATGACTAACACTCGTGTCTACTACAAGCAGGAGAGCATAGGAGAGGTGGTCTAGTCATTTGCTTTGAGTGTGGTGAGATGGGTCATTTTTATGCTAGCAGTACTAACCTTGTGAACAGAGGTAGAGATGAACATGGGAAGAAGGACTACAGCAAGGACTACTTATTTGGATGTCTCTTTTCCTTCCTTGTGCTTTTGATTTGTTGGCTTTCTTGTTTGGATGTCTCTCTTCTTGATATTTCCTAGTGCAAGGACATGTAAAAGGTGAAGATATCTCTCGGACATCCATCTAGACATGTTCTAGAGGAAGTTCTTGAGTTTGCCCGGTTTCCTCAAGAGAGTTTATTTTAGGGTTTTGGTCTCGTGGGCTTTTTGTCTTGAGTTCTTACTATGATCTAGCATGCTATGATATGTCAAAACCTATCTAAGGTCATCTAGTTCATCAAGGACTCACAAGTAAGAGTAGATCAAAGTTTCTTTGCTTTGCCCAATTTTAGTGCAACCTACTTTATTTTGGATAAACTTTAAAACTTTGACATCGATCTTCATGATCCATGATTAGAATATGTTTATGACATCCTAGGAAGAGCTTGTGCCAAGTTTCACTATATTTGGATTAGTGATTTAGAAGTTAGGTCAGTTCTTGGATCATGTGCAATGTTGTTCTATACTGTGCCTTAGTGAGCGGTCATACTATAGGGACCTGAGCGGTACTACCGGGGAGTGGCCATACCGCTGTGACCTAAACGATACGATCAGAGAATCCTCATCAGACTGGTGACCCGAACAGTCAGACCGGCTTGAGCGGTATTACCGCACCACTACTAGTTTTCAGGTCTAGGACAACGGAGCGAAATTGTTGCAATAGGGCCAAAATAGATGCAATATGTACCTATTGCAACACATCACTTCCGTTGGCAAGCGTGGCAAGTACTTGCGTGCTTAAAAGATTGTGCAACGGATTGTGGTTTCGTTGCAATACCTATGGTTATTGCCATGCAATATGTTGTGGCAATTGTTTGTTGTTGCAACGAATGATGTCGTGGCGATATAGGCTATTGCCACGGCTGACTCCGTGGCAATAGCTTCTTTTGCCACGAAGTTTGGTCGTGGCAATAGTATCATTTGCCACGAAAATATTGCGTGGTAATAGGTTCTATTGCCACGCCAATGGTTCGTGGCAATAGACCCTATTGCCACGGAGAGCATTTCGTTGCAACAGATATATTGCTACAGAGGCGTTTACGTTGCAGCGAGTTTAATTGCCACGGAGGTGTTTCATTGCAATATGTTTTATTGCCACGGAAGGCATTTCATTGCCATAAAGTTATTGCGACGAAATATGTTTTGTGGCAAATAGATCCTATAGCAACGAACATTGTTCATGGCATATAGTGGAATCGCAACATAGTAGTGGCGTTGCAATAGCCTATGACAACGAAATACCAATTTTGCATACAGGTTTATCGCAACAGTAAAATTTGCGGTAGCATATCAAGCATATGATAGTTTATTATAATTTGTTGTTGCAAATTAATAATCAAATTAGGAAAACGGCTGGATCAAAAACACATATATTAATTCAACACATAATAATTTAAAAGTGCCACCACTCATGCAGGAATTACATATCAATCTCCATACTTAAACTACAAAGTTTGTAACTAATAACAAAAGTACTATCACTTCCATTCCATTTGTCCGTGCTTCTTTGCCATGTTGAATTTCCGACTTGACGACGCCACGACTGCTTTGATCCGATCAAATTGTTTCATCCCGATAGAACATGAACAATAAAGAGGGACCTTAATGTGAGTATTGTCCAGAAGCACATACTTAAGTAAATCATAGTGCAAGTTTAGAGATACGAGTTACTGACTGAAAATAGCAATCCCGAGTTCTCTAGTTCAGTTATGTAGCAAAGTATTTAGCAAGTGATTCCAGCAGAATTATTTAATTTCATTTCATTTACCGATATGTAGTAGCCCTACTTCACCGGCATAATTTTCTAGTAGTTTAGAACAAGATGCTATATTTGACATAAGAACAATGACAGATGAAGATTAATCACATTTTCATTTCATACCTGCTGGTCCTTCCTTTTCTTGAACGAGTTGTAGCAGATTCTTCAATTGTTGTGGAGGAATGAAGTTCGATGAACCATTATTAACAATGACATTTTGGAAGAGGCTTGGTTAAGATTAGAAGCTCGAGTGATGCGAATAGGTGGCCTAGCATCTTTTGTGTGGTCGATGCTTGCCGGGTCATTCTCGCAAATGTAAAATGTAGAATAAAAATATTAGCATCCTGATGTGTACTACTATTAAAATATGTTCAGCATGCATGCATCAATTGAAGTTCGTGGAAGGTACACATCAAAGAGTCATCAATAGAATGTACAAAGTCCAAATCCCTTATGGCAGCAAACTATTTGCAAATTTTGTTACTGTTGTAATGTTTCTTCCACATGTTCGATGTCTTTTCTGTGGTGTTCAATGTACTATCCGGTTAGCCTTGTCCAATGTTGTCATGTTTTCATCTTCCTCACTTGGATTAGCCTCGCTTTCCCTTGTGTTCAATATACTTCCTGGTTAGCTTTGCATATGGACCATGAGGAAAAACATTAGGTCTCATAGGTCGGGTGGTCACGCAAGCCATCAACAACAAATGTGTAGCAATGCTGCTGCGTATGTACATGATGTATTACCTGTAATGTTACTTTTCTCTGTTGTGCTAGCAATGAAAGGAACTCTTGCCTAAGTTGTTCTCTTGCGTTCCTTTCCTTCTCCAGTTCCTCTTGCATCTCTCGCCTAGTTTCTTCCCTTTCAAGAACTCCATTTGCAATTTGTTCCTTTAACATTTGCACCTCATCTTCGAGCTCATTATTTTTTCATTGGCTGCAATGAAGCACGGATTGTTCATTGAGTCTGTCTTTCAACGATTGGCTTCGTGTGGGATATTTCGCCATGTATCCATGACCATGAGCTTTGCATGATTTGGTACCGGTGCTTTCCTTGTAACTTGATTGGAAAGCAATGTTTTCCTCTTCAACTGTAAGGAAGTCTTTATCCGCTCTGTTGTGTCAGTAATTTTGAAGGCTGCATCATCCTAAGTGTGATAAGAGAAAATAAGAAGTTAAATCGCTTAAGTTTTATGCACAAAATTCTAAAAATGTACTAAGTCATGAACAAATTAAATTTACTACTCACATAAACATCCCTAGAAGCGTTGTTTGACCATTCCCGTTCTTCATGTGGGTGGCCATCCAAAGAGTCGATCGCTTGGCTCTTCTCCAGATTTGGGTCTCTAAGATGGCAAACATTGTGCCTTGTGAACAATTGATCATTTAAGAAAAGAATCGATAAGTTTAACTTTTCATTACCCGTCGTAGCTACATTGGGAGAACGGTTTGGATCCCATTAGATGCTTGGTCTTCTGTTTTTGACGGTTTTCAGAGTTTTGGCTGCTGACCCTCTGCAAAAAAGTTTACAAGTGCACTCAACAAAGCATTCTTGTCACCATATATGTATTAAAAAATAAAGTAAGACAACAATGTTCAAATTCTTCGGCTAAGGTTTTTTGTGCTTGGGTTCTACAATAGCTATGAGCAGCAATAGCTAGCTATAGCTACAGGTAAACCATTTAGTGATTTTGCAATACTTGGACATAAATATTTGGAGTAGACAATACAGTCTAGAAGATAAAATTATAAAACTGCCGCTATCACTAATCAAATAGGTCATTAATCAATAGTCAACTATTGATACAAAATGATGTATGTGCCTTATTTTAACTACTACTTACAAAGGTGTTCTGGAGCTAACTCCTATATGCCTTATGCAGCAATTGTTCAAGTCTAAATAAGAATTATATGCATCCTAAATAGTGGTAGTAAAGAGCATATATATCAGAACACATGTTCTGCATATATTTTGTAATTGCTATTGCTAATGCATCAACTGTACAAGTCCATACATTAATGGTTACTATCTCAATTCCATTCACTAATTGGTAATTGCAGAGAGAAAAATTGAACCTTGAATTTTTCAGTTCCAAAATACATTATCAAGTAGTGCCATTCGACAATGTCTATATCTTCAGGCTTATGTTTCATTCGCTCAGCGTAAGTGTTGTATGCCTTGTATGTAGAACTGAATGTTGATCGCCATCCTTTGTACCGCTCTTTAGCAATGTCTCATATCTTTTCTGTTGCATTCTCAATGTTTGGAAAATCCCACCTACTCTGCTTGTATTGAAATAGAAATTGAAGGTGAAGTCGTACGTAATTACATAATTAACATGCTTATTTACCAACAAATAAAAAGATGCAACTTACTAGCAAATCCTCTGCTATTGTAATTTTGACATTTTGCTTTATATCTTTCCACTTTTGACTCCAATAAGTGGAGCCCTCTTTCTTGTAAACATTACCACTTCATCCACAAATGTTCGAGAGTTTTCTCCTCTGAGGCCTCCTAACCTTGCTGAAAATTGAATTGATAGTTTCGCGATGCATTCTTCACTCTCTTGTTAGTCTTTGCTAAACCTTTAAGGCATCCACGTACACCTTTCTTGCAATCGTTGGGAGCCACCTCCTTATGAGCAATTTAAATGTCATTTAATGTACACATTCAAAAAAAACCAATTGAACCTAGAAAATAGAATTGATGTAAGGATAGCATACCATTTTGTTGTTGCTTGTTTTTCCGAGCATGAGATGGCCTCTCTGGTGGTGTTAGGCATTGTCTTGACTTTCCTCATCTTGAAGGCCACTGGATTGTTGGTATGGTCCTCTTTCAAAAGGATACTGCACACATTATAATACTCATCGAGAAATATATGTGAGTTTGTAAAACTAATAATATGCTTGTATAGTTCATTGAAAGATTTGAAAATTACAGATATCATCAAGGTGGCCTTTCCTCCTTAACCATTCCTTATATGTTTTGATTGTTTCATCCTCGTAGTCATCTATAAATTCTGTGAGCCATGAATATATGTTAGTGCGATTGCCAATTCAAGATTTACATTAAAATCAGCGCGATTAGTGTAGCAACATATATAACTTACATGTGTTCTTCCTCGGCTTATGATTCGCTAGCCAAACCTTGTATGCATCAAGTTGTTCATTTGTAATTGGATCATCACTATTTTGTTGACTCCTCTTTCGCTTCATGGGTGTTATGGTCACCGATTGTCTTTACTCGCTCCTTGACACTACTAATCGGACTTCCCTTTCATCTTGATTGCTTTCTATCATTCATCGCATCACGACTATAATCGATCGGCTCCAGAGTTGCTACCACCGCCACATCGCTTCTTATAGTATAAGAAGTCCCTAACCGAGTATCCAAGTCGTTCTTTTAAACTTAACAATGTCATAAATGAGACATTAGTCCTATCAAGATCGCACTCGAAGAATTCTTTTTCGGTGGTGCTCCTTGCATTGAATAACTAAAGTCCACCGCTGACCCGACCCTTGTTTCGTTCGTATGTTTACATAGAGAAAGGTTAAATAGTCAAAATGCGATTATCGTGATGCAAAATCTGAGAGAAAATAGTAGATGATCGAAGGAAACAATAAATTTGTAATGAGTGTGCACGTGCATGGGTATGCACACAAGCATATGTTTGCGCTTTTTCATTAAAGTCACCTGCTCAAAATCTCATTGCAATTTTGATTTACCTTGCCATGCTTTTAGGTTCTTGGTTGTAATCCTACATGACAATCGTTGAATTTCTTATGTCATTTTCAGCTGAAGGTCTAACTTCTAAAACATGCTCTAATATTTGTTGAAGTTGCAACTATTAAGTTTCTTTGTTAGATGATGTTCATGTCTTATTCCCTTGGTCTTGTAGATTGATGGGCTCATTGCTATGTTGATATCATATTATCTTCTATCAAATGGGCTACAAGAACGCATTCACCGCTATGTATCCTATTTGGACATATGATTCGAAACTACATGATGCGCACAATTCTACATTTTTCAAGAACCAAGACTTTCCACCCAAATTTTTAGCTCAAGAAGTATATCTGCACAAAGAATGGGCTCACATAAATGGTGTTAGGAGTCCTTGACTTCATACAGATAGCTTTGGGACTGAACCATCGGAGAAGGCAACACAAACTATTGGAATGAAAGAAATGGTAGTGCCAATTATCTGCTGGAACCCATTAGGCGTATGAATATCAACGAAAAGATAAACTACAGCAAATGTACATGGTATTAGTATTGGTACCTGTCTGTCCGCTTAGGCTCGACTTAAGATCCACCGTGTGTGCCTAAAAAAGATTCACCGGTGTGGTTTTATAGAGGTACAAGTGGAGTTCTTCAGATTTTAGAAGTTTTCGGTGTCCGAACTTGCCTTGTGGTTCTTTCAGTTTTAGCATTCAGAGATCTAGATTGTTGGCGTTTGGGTGTATTTAGGGTTTGAAGATGTAGTTTTTGAGTGAAATGGAGGTAGTCATCTAGTTGTAGTTTCTGTTGTCCTTTTTACTTTGTAAGGAACGCTAATTAGGGCTATTCATGCCGTGTTGCGCTTTTGATGTGTTCTTAAGCAAGTGGTGGTGATGTGGTGTCTCTTCAGGGAAATTTCTGCTCCTAATAGTAGTTTTCTAACCTTCTAGGTGTACTTAATGATACTGAAATTTAGTTTGTTATGCATTTGTCATCAAATAATTATCATTTATTAGATTTTTTTGTCTTGTCCTGTATTGTTTAGCGTGCTATTGGTACCAACGGTTCAACAGCTTTGTCTTTTAGTTGGCAAATATTGCTATGATTTGCAAAATTTCACGTGAATTAACGCCTGATAGTACGGAGGCGGTGTCAAATTTGTTTTCTTAATACGCTTTTGATATGGTTTAAACTGTTCACTCAAAGTACATTTGGTAATCTAACAAAGCTCAAAACTATGGATTCATAGGTTATTAGTATTTTCGTCAAGGTGCCAATGGGTTAAGAAAGTATTTGGACATGCAAAAAGTTTGAAACAGAATATTTTTTATTATTTGGCCTGTAATTACTTTTTGTACGGATGAGAGAATGTCGATGTTAAGTATTGAATATCAATGGTGAACTATATAATGATCCTTAAAGTTATGTTTCGTTACATGGTTTAATGAAACTATGTACGTGTAGGCAGCTGAGAACCTAGGATTACTTGTTGGAAATATAAGCACATGTAGATTCAATTTATTCCATAAATAAATCATGACAACATGCACGCAAAATAACAGAACCATCACAGGCATAAACGATCTAGACATGTAAACCAGGAAACTGTACATGAACAGATCTAATATTATATGACTGTTACGTACCGATGGTTCTGTTCTGATCGATTTGCAGATGTTGAGCTGCAGGAACGGTGTGGATGACGCGGTGTTGATGACGACTCGCCGAAGCCGAACGACGAGGAAGACGAGCTAGATCTACAGCAAGCAGTCGCGCAGAGCGCTTCCCAAAAACCTTATTCGCCCTCTCCCGGTGTAGGACTTCGAAGGCGACGGTTCCGGAGACCTGCTCTCCCGAACGACGATTGCCGCGAACGGGACGGAGTAGACTACGTGGGATGGCGCAGCACAATGGAAGAGGCAAAACCCTAGATTGATTTTCGCATATGCTGTAAGGAGGCGGCGACTCGGTATTTATAGAGGAATCAGGACGCGTGATCAAGACGCCTTGCACGTTCTCCATAACTCATAACCGAAACGGATTAGTCACGCGTAACTGATCCGGATTCACCGCCACTCAAAACCGCAAAAATAAAATCGCAAAGGAAGCCGCGTCACGCAAGCACCTGGCGCCGATTTTGGCGGACCATTCACGCAGGTGCCGTGGCGCTGCGCGCGCCCCCCCCGCCCGGCCCGGCCCGGCGAGGCGAGGCGAGCGAGCGCGCGCGTGTGATCCTCTAGTTCTCTCCCACACATGCCTCAAGTGGCTAGGAGTGCACCATTCCTTTTAAGTTGGTCTTCCTCTCCTAGAACTAGCAATGTGGTACTAAAGTTCACATGCATGCCTCCTTTGCATGAGTGGGCCTTTGAGATTTGCCTTATATGGACTTGGCCCACAAATTTTAACAATCCCCCACCAGATCTCAAAGTCCCACAGAGATTTGCCTGAATTCCAATGTACTGTTTATATATCAGTGTTTCGATGGAGACCGATTAAGGTTGAACATCCACCTAGAACTCCAAGCTACACTTACTCACAACTTGAACAATGGACTACGCCTTGAATTGCAAGTTTGGTGCAAGCAAGCTTCACTTAAAGACTTAATCGATACTAGGCGCGATGAGGCTACCCCTCGGTTGGGCGTATAAGTCATACTCCTTGGTCTCTTCATGAGCTTAGTAGGAGATTTTCCCAAGATCTCCATAGACTGCGACTAACGATCGGGCTCATATAGGTGTGTTCTTTCAAGAACGCTCGCAGATAACGTCTTCGCTTTTGAAAGCCAATGGAACACATTAAGGCCTTAACCAACCTACCTTGCGCTTTAAAGTATTGCATCTTCACATAGAGAGGGTTGAAATTACTCTCCTCCGCTTAACTAATGGCTTGTTTTCCCAGATCCTAATTCACGGGATCTCCGATCACATAGGTTGGGTTACTACCATAGATAACTCACATGGGTCTCATTCCCATCTCCTTCGATGCACTATCTATCACATTCGTGATAGTCCCTTTGTAAAGGATCGCGAGTTTCTATTTGTTTGGATGTAGTCCAAGGTTATAACTCGGAGTTTCTCATTTTCTGACAGACTTCAATCGTCTCTTGACATGCCTAGACGATTTCATATTATCCTTAGAATCGTTCACCTTAGCGATAACGATTTGATTATCACGATTCATAAGAATAGCCGCATCGCTTTTCCACCGTGGGCGATCCATCAATAGATCCGTAGCCATTACGCCTCACAAATGGCAGTGTCTAGTGCCGCGAGCTCTGCTTCCATGGTTGACCTCGTCAAAATAGTCTGTTTGCAAGACCTCCATGAAACAGCACCACCACCAATAGTGAAAACATATCCACTAGTGGCTTTGATTTCATCAGCATCAGAGATCCAGTTGGAATCACTATAACCCTCCAGTACCGACGGGTACCCAGTATAGTGAAGTCCCAAGTTCAAGGTACCTTTCAGATAGCGCAACACTCGCTCAAGCGCCTTCCAGTGATCATCTCATGGGTTAGAAGTAAACCGACTCAACTTGCTCACAGCAAAGGAGATGTCTGGCCTTGTTGCACTAGCTAGATACATAAGTGAGCCAATTATCTGGGAGTATTCCAGCTGATTCCTAGCAATTTTCTTATTCTTACGAAGTAACACACTAGGATCATAAGGTGTTGGAGAAGGCTTGCTTTCAGAATAGCCAAAACGGCTCAAGACCTTCTCCACATAATGAGATTGCAATAATGTAATATCATCCTCACCTCTAACCAATTTAATATTTAGAATAACATCAGCCACTCCCAGATCTTTCATATCAAAATTTTGAGACAAGAATAATTTGACCTCTTTTATCACATTGATGTTTGTCCCAAAAATCAAGATGTCATCCACATACAAGCATAGAATAACTCTCACCCCCACCATAGCGATAGTATACACATTTATCTGCCTCATTGACAAAAAACTGCAGATGTCGGTGTTCTATCGAACTTCTCATGCCACCGCTTAGGGGCTTGTTTGAACCATACAAAGATTTCAACAGTTTTAACCTTGCCTTCTTGACCTTCTACTACAAATCCATCAGTTGTTCCATGTAAATTTCCTCATCCAGCTCTCCGTTAAGAAAAGCTGTCTTAACGTCCATTTGATGAACGAGAAGACCATGTGAGGCAGCCAAAGCAAGTAGTACTCGAATTGTGGTCAGTCTAGCAACAGGTGAGTAAGTGTCAAAGAAATCTTTGCCTTCTTTTTGAGTATAGCCCTTGGCAACAAGCCGAGCCTTGTACTTTTCAATGGTACCATCAGGCCTAAGCTTCTTTTTGAACACCCACTTGCACCCTACAGGTTTGCACCCATAAGGTCTATCTGTCGGCTCCCAGTGCCATTAGCGATAATGGAATCCATTTCACTACGGACTGACCTCCTTCCAATAGTCCGCATCGGTAGATGCATACGCTCGAAATAGACTTGGGAATGTCGTCCACAAGGTACACAAGTGAAATCATCACCAAAGGATTTGGATATCCTTTGTCTCTTGCTCCTTCTAGGAGCTTCACCGCATCCTCCTCATTGACAAGTTCATGTGTATGTTCAAAAGGTTCTGTGGTGTGATTGAACTGGGAATTATTTCGAAGGTTGACTAGTAGTGTTATGTGTATCCTTCATTGGAAAAATATTCTCAAAGAACGTTGCATCTCGAGACTCCATAATTGTACCAACATGCATGTCGGTACCTCGGTTTTAACTATCAAAATCTATAGGCAATGCTATGATTAGCATATCCCGAAAGACACAATCCACGCTTTTGGTCCAAGCTTGCTTTCTTAGTTATTGGCACATTGACTTTCGCCAAGCACCCCCATGTACGCAAGTAAGAAAGTGATGGTTTTCTCCCATCCATACATCGTATGGTGTTTTGTCCTTATTTCTATTAGAAACTCTATTTAATACATGATTAGAGGTTAGCAGAGCCTCCCCCACCATGCCTTAGGTAAGCCCGCAGTGTCTAACATGGCATTCACCAAGTCAGTCAACGTGCGATTTTTCCTTTCGGCAATCCCATTTGACTCGGGAGAATAAGGAGGCGTCCTCTCATGTATAATGCCATGTTCCTCACAAAATAAGTCAAATTCGTTTGAGAAATACTCTCCACCACGATCTGACCTAAGTCTTTTTATCTTTCTATTTAATTGGTTTTCAACTTCTGCCTTATAGATTTTAAAATAGTCTAAAGCCTCATCTTTCGTTTTCAATAAATACACATAACAGAACCTAGTTGCATCATCAATCAATATCATGAAATATCGTTTTCCACCCTTCGTCAACATGCCATTCATCTCAGAAAGATCTGAATGCAGGAGCTCTAGTGGTGCCAAGTTTCTCTCCTCGGCAGCCTTGTGAGGCTTACGAGGTTGCTTTGATTGCACACAGCTATGGCATTTAGAACCTTTGGTGATGGAAACGTTTGGAATTAAATTCATCTTTGGAGCCGAGACATCAAACCAAAATTAATATGACATAGACGTGAGTGCCAAACATTGGCCTCATCATCCACACTGCCACAAATATGGTTCACAGACTTATTGCAGAAATCTGAAAGGAAAAAACGGAACAAGCCTCCGCACTCATAGCCTTTACCAATAAAATATCCATGTTTAGACACGACTACTTTATTAGACTCAAACACCAACTTAAACCCGTCTCTACATAAACGGGAGCCACTAACGAGATTCTTGTCTATAGAAGGGACATGCTGCACGATCTTCAGCTGCACGATCTTCCCCGAAGTAAACTTCAGATCTACCATGCCAACACCATGAACAGTAGCATGTGACCCATTCCCCATTAGGACGGAGGAATCCCGGGCGACCTGATAAGAAGAAAACAATGAAATATCAGCACACACATGTACATTAGCTCCTGTATCAATCCACCAATTGGTAGATTGACTAACTGAAAGAACGATGAGGTAAATTACCATACCCAGTCCCATCTCCGCCTTGCCAATGGTCACGTTAACGCACTTAGAAGTCCGTCCCACAGTGTCTTCTTTCCTTTGCGTTGTGGGCACTTCTTGGCCATGTGACCAACCTCACCGCACACAAAGCAAGTTCTATCATCACGATTGTTGTTGTTCTTCTTCTTCTTGAAGTTGGTTGTCCATTGCGCTTTGACAAATTTCCTTTGTTCTTGCTTGAGGGTTTCTGTACCACATTGGCACTAGATCGCCTCCATCACCCTTAGACACGGCGTCCTTTTCCCGAGCTTTCTCCTCAATTTCAAGAGACCCAATCAGATTCTCAACAGAGTACCCTTGTCTCTTGTGTTTGAGTGCTGTTCCGAAGAAGTTAATTTCGCAATAATACATCCAGCCACAAACTTGTCGGGTTAGGCACACTTCAGGAGTTCGAGTTCCTTAGCAATGGCATGTATCTCATGAGCACGATCTACTACTGAGCGGTTATCAACCATCTTGTAGTCATGAAATTGCTCCATGACATACATGTCATTCTTGGCATCGATAGCACCATATTTGGAATTCATTGCATCCCATAACTCCTTCGCGTCATCATGTGCATATACACCTCGCATGAGACGGTCAAGAAGAACACTAAGAATGCATCCAACAAAGAGAGTAGTGGCGGTCTCGAATTCTTTCGCTTTTCAGCATCAAGAACACCTTCAGCTTGCCATTACTAACCTGAATACATTCATAGCGAGAAGCCACGAGTGACCTTGATCGCCATCTCTTAAAGTGCACACCGGAGAATTTATCCGGCCTCGGTGCATCGGCAAATCCAGCCATAGTAAAACCACGATGCCTACAATAAGGTTTTTGGATTGTTGGAAATATAAACACATGTAGATTCAATTTATTCCATAAATAAATCATGACAACATGCACGCAAAATAACAGAACCATCACGGGCATAAACGATCTAGACATGTAAACCAGAAACCGTATATGAGCGGATCTAATATTATATGATTATTGCGTGCATCGATGGTTACTGTTACGATCGATTGCGATGTTGAGCTGCAGGAACGGTGTGGATGACGCGGTGTTGATGACGACTCGCCGAAGCGAGCGCGGAAGACGAGCTAGATCTACAAAGAAGCGATCGCGCAGAGCGCTTCCCAAAACCTTATTCGCCTCTCCGGTGCAGGACTTGGGCGACGGTTCGAGACCGCTCTCCGAACGAGCGGTGCACGCCGCGAACGGGGCGGAGTAGACTACGTGGGACGGCGCAGCACAATGGAAGAGGCAAAACCCTAGATTGATTTTCGCATATGCTGTATGGAGGCGGCGACTCGGTATTTATAGAGGAATCAGGACGCGTGATCAAGACGCCTTGCATGTTCTCCATAACTCGTAACCGAAACGGATTAGTCACGCGTAACCGATCCGGATTCACCGCCACTCAAAACCGCAAAAAATAAAGCTGCAAAAGGAAGCCGCGTCTGCGCAAGCACCTGGCGCCGATTTTGGCGGACCATTCACGCAGGTGCCGTGCGCCCGTGCCCCGCCCGCCCGCCCGCCCGGCCCGGCCCGGCGAGCGGCGAGCGCGCGCGCAGTGATCCTCTAGTTCTCTCCACACATGCCTCAAGTGGCTAGGAGTGCACCATTCCTTTTAAGTTGGTCTTCCTCTCCTAGAACTAGCAATGTGGTACTAAAGTTCACATGCATGCCTCCTTTGCATGAGTGGGCCTTTGAGATTTGCCTTATATGGACTTGGCCCACAAATTTTAACATTACTCTCTTGCTACAGGCAGTTGTAAATTATCTCTTTCTGTTTGTATTCACGGCCGGGTTTTTTCCCTCGTCATATTCTTCGGTTTTCTTCAATTTAAGCTACAACAACTGGTGGTAAAATCAATTTGGACAAGCAACATACATACTGATGCTAACAGCCAAGTGTGTCTCAGTGTTCTGTTCTCTTTCTTTTATATTTGTTTACAGTAAAATTGCTTAATGCTGCCTTCTCATACACATTTTTTCATCTAATCAATGCTCTGGATTTGCTCTCATATATGATTTATATCCCTTGTGCACATAAACTTGTGCATTTTGGCAGCCTCACTTGTGTATTTATGTTCGATTTTACTTAAAAATGCTCTAACATTGTTTTAAGTAAGATTCTGATATTTAAATTTCTTTTTGTATGTATGTTTCTTGATAAGTGGCAATGTTTTACGTAGTCGTCACCACAAGTGAAGTGGGCTCGGAGGATTGACAAGGTTTACATCACCGTACAATTGCTCGATGCAAAGGAAGCTAAGGTCAATCTGGAACCAGATGGTGTATTCACATTCTCTGCCACTGCTGGAACTGATAGGAACTTATATGAATCGAAACTAGATTTGAATGACAAAGTGAATGTCGAGGTAATGCATGTTCATACACCATCAAATAATAATAGGCCTAAATTGTGAATCCTTATTGAAAAGATGTGTTTTCCTTATTGTTAGACCATGCGGTTAGGTCTACGTTATTTTGATGATGAATAATTGACAATGGTTAATTTGTTATGATGAATTATTGGTGATTTCATTTATCGATGTTATGTGAGTCTGTTGCGTGTGTGCAGATTGACGTTGGTCAAGTTTGGATGAACTTGTGCCGGAGGAATGTTCTTTGGTCTTTGCATGTGCAGGTTGAGCATGGAGGCGATCATGGTCGGTGACGAGGAGGACCGGGACTAGGATAGGGAGATCCGAGGTTCAGACGGTCGAGGATGTCATGGGATGATCGGGCTCATGCTTGGGGCGCATGGAGATCAGAGGTGGATGGTACGTGTTGGAGCTACGGGAGATGCGGTTCTGGAGGCTTCGACACGTGATGAGTTGAAAAGTCGGGAGTGTGAAAAACTCCCCCCCCTCTGATTGCCATCGACGATCCTATACTTATCTAGTGCTTCTTTGCTTTTGATTTTACAGGCAAGCAAATTAAGTGTGGGGGTCAGGTCCATATTCTGTATTGTACAAAAAGCTGAGGCCAAATGGTGGAAGAAGCTTGTTCGAGATGATCAAAAGGCACCACACTTCGTGAAAGTTGATTGGGACAAATGGGTAGATGAAGATGATGATGGTATGCTATGTACTTCTTTTCTCCCTTTTCGATGCCACTAATGCAAATCATAATGTACAAAAAGAAAATGATGATTCTGAAAACAGAGACATGCACATGACTAGATGTTAGTTTGCAAGGGATCTATTTTGAAATATCTAGAAACAGGAGATGATTTAGTAGCGACACAAACGAGATACGATAAGACTTCACTTTACGGTAATTGTACACTGCAATAGTTGATGATGAACTGGTAGTTAGTTCCTACTCTGACAATATACAACTTACTACTTGTTATGTTATATGCAGCACCATTGCCCTTAAATTATATCCAATTTGTAGACGGAGAAAACTATATCCATCTTTACTCGATACAACAAATTTCTGTTTTTCTTTCTTCGCTTCTCCACTGGCTATTTCCCTTGCTTCTCTCAAAAGAAAATTGTCCTTGCTCTTAGAAGACCATAAGGCCTTTTAATTTATAAACTTACTTTTACTGACTTGAAGTTTTGTAAATGCAAGTGGATATATATTATTCGATCTTTCTTTGCCAAGTGTATTTTCATTATTACTTGGGCATGTAAAAATTTGATATACATCTATTGTTTTCTTAGGTGCTGACGTCAACTTGGATGGGATGGACTTTTCGGTAAATAGTTCTTTCACAGTTTTTCCTTTAAATGGATTTCCTTTTCATTGAGGTGTATTGGTTATTCTTCATGCCCTTTCTTTAGAATTTTGGTGGCATGGGTGGTATGGGCGGTATGGGAGATATGGCTGGTTTGGGCGGCATGGGTGGTTTGGCAATTACGGCATGTTGTAATTTTGGTGGCACGTTGTATCCAATTACGGCAATTACCGCCGACTAGTTGCAAAAAAACTAACCCATCGAAACCAATGAACATGGTTTGTTATCTGGGGAGGGAAGCATCATCCGTGCCGTCTTCTTCAGCGCCAGAAGTTCGAGGTGGAACCCGTCGGTCGATCCTCGTGATGGCGAAATCCCCGTCGGTGGTGTTGGCGGCGGCCAAACCAGTGATCGGCGTCGTCGATGGAGTCATCGCCATGGTCTTGTCGACCTAGGTCTTCTCCGAATCGAACGGAGGCGGAGGGGGCGGTGGGCGGCAAAGGCGCCGGAGGGCGAGCCGGGAGGCGGAGGGAGACGGGGAGGCGGGAGGCCGGGAGGTGGGGACGAGGCGGCGGGGGGAGGTGGGGATGAGGCGGCGGGCGGTGTGGGAGGGGTCCCGTGGGAGCGGGCGCCGGCGGAGTGGGGAGGCCGGGAGGCGAGCCGGGAGGCGGAGGAGGCGGAGGGAGACGGGGAGGCGGGAGGCCGGGAGGTGGGGACGGGGCGGCGGCGGGGGAGGTGGGGGATGAGGCGGCGGGGCAGCGTGGGAGGGGGTCCCGTGGGAGTGGGCACCGGGCGGAGTGGGGGAGGCCGGGAGGGCGAGCCGGGGAGGCGGAGGGAGACGAGGAGGCGGGGAGGCCGGGGAAGGTGGGGGACGAGGCGGCGGCGGGGGAGGTGGGGATGAGGCGGGAAGATTTAGGGTGTATATCCTGCGATAGTTTTGGACAGGGGCTGAGAAATTTGGGCGGGATGTGCGTATTGTGGGGAAGTTATTAGGGAGGGAAAATTTTTATGTTTTTTAAAAATATAATAAAAATAAATATATATATATATATATATATATTTACTATTATAAATAAATGGTGTTGCAGCCTAGTGATTCAGAGCTGAAACGTTTATTACAATAATAATTAGAGTGTTGCAGCAGAACATCAAGGGTGAGCCCATCGCCGACTGACCTCTCCAAGACCGGCGGATGGATCGCCGCCCTCTTCATCTTTGGGAACGAGATGGCTGAGCGCATGGCCTACTGACGACGCCCTCGCCGTCGTCCGCGACGTTGGCCACAGCTCAGTGCTCCCGCACAAATTCTACTGCTCGTGAGTTTTGCACCCCCTCCCCAATTTCTCATCGTCATTTAGACCCCTCTGTGCATCGATCCACTGCCGTTGGTCCTTGCCGCCAAGGTGAGCCGTGCAGCGTCTTCTCTACTTGGACACCGACGTCGGTGACCACATCTTCACCGACGACCACCTCCCCTACCTCGGCGTCTTCCTTGACCTCTCCTTCTCCAACCCCGGTGACCACCTGTTCACCGCAGGCAGCCTACACCGACACTCCTCTGCTACTGCTGCTTCATCTAAACCAGTTAGTTCCCAATTCCTCTCCCTTCTTACAGTTTCTAATTTTTGTTCACCACATTTGCTACTTTTTAATGTTAACTGTTAATTATTGTTAATTGTTTGCTGTTAGATGTTAGTTTCATTTTTAGTCGACTGAATTTGCTAATAATTGTTAATTGTTCTCTGTGGAAATATAAGTTTGTGTGTCAGTAGTGTAGCTTCATTGTGATGTGTGAGATTAGAACGTATTCTACCTGTGATGTTCAGTGATCTGTTTAGCAACAGCCTTTGTTTAGCAGCCTGCGCAAAGCATGGATTTTTATTGTAACACACGGGTACTTAACTAGAAAGTTATATCTTTAGATTATGCAGCCATTTATCCCTTCTAAATTATTTACATTAATTAAATAGCAGAATCTATTCATCATCTATCTTTTTCAGATGTTGAGTTCGAATCGTACAAAACATCTTGACTTATGTCTACTATTCATGCATTATATTCAAGGAAAGTTTGCATTTTACCTGGTTGAAAATGTTGAGCATATACATGGGCTGCAGCCAATACCACTATTTGTTTGATTTAAAGATTTCCTTTTTGAACTGGAGTACTGCTAGCCTGCTACAACTCTATCTTCTAGCTAGGTGAGCAGAAGAAGGCAGTAGGTGGGGCCATCAGGTGGTGCCGCAAGCATCATTTGTTCTACTTTATCTGCGTTTTGGTTGGACGCCAATCCAGTGGCCATGTTTGCGGGTTCGTCCATTCAGGTACTGGCCCTTTCTTTTGTCTATCGATTCCTCTCTATTTTGTCGACTGCTCCAAGGTATTTCATATCTGTAGCACCGGTGGCATCACTGCTAGCCGTGGTGATTGCCAACTTTCCATCGACCATACCATGTACTCAATCCCATGCTCACAAGGTGTTGCAGAAATGGCAAAACTTTGGAGGTTGATGTGTATATTTGGTGCACATGATTGACCAGATGGAGTGATTTTAGTCATGGTTTGTGTAGGCTTCTAATCTTGATCACTTCTAAGAGTACTTGCTACTACCAGGACGCTTAGCGACAAAAGTGGTGCTGGTATGATAAAGCCGAGGAAGGAGATTCGTGCTCATGAATTGGTATCTTGCATTAATGGGCAGCTAGTTTTAGTGCTGGTATGAGCAGCTAGTTTTAGTGGTATGAAAACACACTATTTTTCTTACTCCTTTTGTTCTAATCGATTAAACTGCTTCGCCTAGATTACTTGGGCCATAGGTTACCATGCAATTTTTGATTGCTATTAGTTAGTGTAGAAAATAATGTGGTAAATGTATAGAGCGTTGACATGCGTCATTTTTACATATTTTATACTGTCATTTTACCCTCCTATTTTTCATATTTTGGAACCATTTATCATCATTTACACGCTTTTCTATATTTAATTGCTCAATTTGGATCATTTTACATTTTTTGTGCTTTTTCCGCAGACCGGCGCAAGCGGCGCATAAACAACAAATCGGCATTCTAGGGCTGCTCGTGCAGATATGTACGTGTCGCCACGAACACGTGGTATCAAATCGCGACTAAATCGAATTTCAAGGGCCGAAAGGAAAAAATCAATGGGAGAAGGACCTATGTGCAAACCCTAGATAGTATGAGGACTAAACTGCAAGATAGCCGAAATCCCCAATCACCACAAGAACCCTACCCGCCGCCTGGAAGCAACCGAGCCCGGTTTGTTCTTCTTCTCCCCTAGCCATCCTTTGCTCCTCTCCTAGCTCCGGCACCGGCGAGGGCCGGGCTAGACCTCGCCGGCGGCCACCTCCCTCCACCCGCCGCTCTCCCTTCTCCGCTTCCCCCCTCGCCTCACTTCTCCACCGCCGCCATCTCCCACCAAGCAACGCTGCACCTCACCTCCACTGCACATCCCTTCTCCACTACGCCTGTTCTCCACCAGCGACCTCCACCAAACGTCGTCCCCTCTGCTCTCCCTCCATCGCACCTCCTCCTTTGCGCAATCCCCTCAGTGCCATCTCGCCGGCGGCGCCTCCCGTCTCCAGTGCACCACCCGTGCGCCGCCGCCTTCTCCCCCTTCTATTCTCCTTCCCCAGCGCCACCATCACCCTGCTGCTCCTCTCTCTGCCGCCTCTCTCTCCACCACGGCCGTCGACCTTAACCTCCTTCTTCCACACCTCCGGCCGCCAGCCCCTGCCTCTCCTCTCCATCACTCCCTCTCCCCTGCTGCTCGTCTCACCGTGCGCCCCGTCGCTCCTCCGTCGCGTCGCCCAAATCCTCCTCCTCGGCGCCATCGCCTCACCGGTTACTTCAACCGACCGCACCGACCTCCTCTGCAGCGGCGACATCTTCACTGCTTCTCCTTCAGCGCCGCCGCCGGCCACCACTTCATCGACTCACCCTGCTTGAGTCTGAGAGAGAGGCCAGGAGACTGCGCTAAGGTAGCTGGGGGTCGTGGTGGTTCTTGTATGGAGTCAGACGCCATTGAATTTGTGCTATGTTTGTCAAACACGTTGTGACCCTTGGAACACTCGTCTTTTGAGTAGTAAGCCTAGTGATACGATTGCAGTTTTGCTTTATGATCCAAGTTAAAGTGCATGCACTTGATGTACGAGACATGGTTATGCTTGGTTACATTAGCTGAATGGATGCATGGGTTGAATATTAGCTCAAATTTTACACTATCTCGATTCCATCCTTCTCCGTGGGGTGGAGTATTTGCTATGGTGGTTGCTGATCTCATATCTCTCAACGAGTTTCTATATGGCGTCGATTGAAATAGCGATTTCGGCATATTCTAGTTATGGTGTGTCGTGTTAACGGAGATTTCAGAACAAGGAGTGGATGTGCTCTGCAATTCTCGGATTGTTCAATGCGATCGTGTGGGTTCTGCATTTTGCGTGTGTACCGGTGATTGTTGTTGTTAGTTGTTACATATGTTTGCATTGTGCTTTGCTGTCCACTCAATGGAGCTAAGCCATTTGACGAGAGCAAACGACTGGATTCCTGACTCGCGCTTCACACACCCGACGCCCCGAGGAAACGGCCGGCCTCATGTGGCGCACGAGCACACCATCTGATCTCATGGGGCATGCCGGCCGGACAAGGCTTACGAGGTTTATGCTGATCCCGTAGCAGTGGTGGGAATTGAACATGGGAATGGCGAGTATAGACAATTAGGAAAATAAAGTGTACGTAACAATTTCTTTAAAATTAATATGACTATGACAACTAACAAATATATTAGTCTACTGAAACAGCTGGAAGAACATAGTTTCTTCAATAAGACCGATATGATTGATTGGTCTGTGCATTTCTCTTATTACTTTACAATTATAATTGATAGTGGGGTACAATAGTCCGGTGGTAAACGCCTTGGCCTCCAAGCTAGGAGGTTGCTGGTTCGATTCCTCCACACCCCATGGTTTTTGTTTTTGTTTTTATTTTTTTCTATTCTAATTTTTTATCCCCTCCTGTTTTGTCAAGTGAGACCTCCTCAACTGCGTCTTAGTTGTCACTTTTCAATTTTTTTATCTCCTCTAGAAATTAATAACTATAGATAATATAATTCCTCCACACCAATTCGGCCCTTGCGTTGGCGATTAGGCCACGAAAACAAAGCGTTGCAATAACAGTTATTGCCACGAACAATCATCATATATAGCAACAAATTTATTTCGTGGCAATACAAACTCATTTCATACGCATTGTATAGGAACATTTTGCAACGCAATTGATGACTATGACAATGCAATAAAATTGTGGCAATATTGTCACCCACTCGCAATGAAATTCTATAAGGTGGCAATACCTCCTAACTATTGCAACGAAAATCAATATTATCACAACGCAAGACAACCGTGGCAATAAAGTCATACTACTCGCAACCATTTTCTAAATGGTGGCGATAAAGCCATCTTATTACAACGAATTCAATGACTATCGCAACGCAATATTTTAGAGGCAATACTGTGCACATATCGCCACGATTTTGGCAAAACGTTGCAATAGTACATACCTATTGCAACTAATTTAGTGTCATTGCGATGCGTTTCGTGGCTAAAGGGTCGGAATCTAGTAGTGCACCCTGGTTAGCGATAGTACTAATGAGACAGAAAAGTCTCATTTGGTTTGAGCTTTTTGGCTCTTAGCTTTAGTGAGCTTGTGTGTGTGTTTCCACTGTATATTGTTGATAAGACTTGGGAGAAGATTTTAAACGAGTCATTCACCCCTTTGACTCACCATACCGATCCTATAGAGACCCACAAGACACACAAGTGGCTTCTCTAACTCTCTTGATCTCTTAATCAACCTTGACTATAATGCCTCATGCATCTCATCTAAATCCTAACATATCTTTGCACATAATACACATGCAATGGGTGCAATAGGATCAGACTTCTTAGATGCAGAAGATGCAGCAAGTTTGCTTTAGCAGTGAGGTCATTTATGGTTCTGGTTAATTCAGCAATTTTGCCCATAGCACTATTAAACTTCAGATCTAACAAAGTACACTTAGAGCAAGATAAAGTGATAGCATTCATGTCCCCAGCTACTAAGCACACAAAAGTGTTGTTTGATTTATGTTGAGCAATTTGATTATTGGCATGTTTGAGTTGTTTAGCTTGAGAAGCATGCACTAAGGAACCATAAAAAACAATAGATTTCATTTTGGTAAGGTTATCCCAAGTGACTAGTAACTCATCAACAACATAAACATATACAATAATACCAAGAGTAAAGCGCACTTCCATCTTCTCAAGTTTATCAAATGCTACTCTAAGCTAACTAGCAATATTTGAATAAATGGACCTTAGCTTGTCTATCTTAAAGTGCAACACTAGACAAGATTCATAATTATTATCATCAGGAATCAAGAATCTAAGCCTAGTAATTCCAGTATTTAAGCCCTCAACCAAGAGTACAACATGAGTCATCTCCTGATATGTGAGCTTTATTTCATTAGGGCAGCTATAAGGATCATCCTCGCCAGAGATGTCATCGGTGTTAGCCATGAAAGATATGCCGGTGAAGTTAGTTACATTCTTCTTGCCTCGAGGCTCGTTCTCCCCTCCTCGGAATCTGAGTCCAATTCGCTCAAGTCAAGTTGCTCAAGAGTGGACAGAACCTGATGAACCGCCTTGCGGTAGCTGCACTTCTTCTTTGCATCCCGAGGTGGTGAGCGCTTGCTGTATTTCTTCTTCTTCTTCACCTCCTTGCCCTTGAGCTTAGGGTAATAGGCTCGAATGTGGTTGAGGTCACTACACTCGAAGCATCGGACTGGACATCCTCCTTTACCTCTCTTTCTCAATCTCACATTATTTAAGGCTCATGTAAATTTGATGAATAGGAGAACTAGGTTATCCTAAAGGAACTGCTTAAGCTGATCATCACTCATAGCATATAGAGCAGACAAGGAGAATCTGAAAAGAACAGATGCAACTGAGCTAGAGGAAGGGCTCTCAATAGGATTAGTCACAAAGTGCCATTGACTGCAACTTGTTCTTGCTAGAGAGCAAGTCAATCCTATAAGTCTTTAACCTTGAATAAAGCTTATCCAAAGTGAGCTCGCTCATAACAGCAATATCAATTATGGAAGTGACTTTTATTTCCCAAACCAACATGTCCATAGTTCCAAGAACTTGATGTGCATTTTCAGAGTTGGGATAGACCACATCGATAGCACGTAAGTTACTGAAGATCTTGTGAAAGTGAGCAAAGAACTCATCCAAAGGCTCACTAGGTCTCATCTCAAACTTCTGATACTCTTTTTTTAATTGATTCTAATGCACCTCTTTGATAGCTGTAGAACTCTCATGATAATCGGCAAGAGTCTATTAGATACTACTACTACTACTACTAGAAAACCGTATTACAGACGGTTTAGAAACGTCATCACAGACGGTTTTCTAAACCGTCTGAATTTATGGGTCAGTGATAATCGAAGGTTATCACAGACGATTTTTGAACTGTCTGTGGTGTAAATATCACAGACGGTTTGTAACTAAAAACCGTCTGTGATAGCTGATAATCACAGACGGTTTGTAAGTAAAAACCGTCTGTGATTATCAGCCATCACAGACGGTTTTTAGTTACAAATCGTCTGTGATATTCTTTTCTACCCCTAAATCTATTTCTGTTTATTGGCTAGCCTCAGGGAATGCTAGCCATGCCTTGAAACAAGCAGATCAACATGTACATGTATACATACAATTCACATCTCAATTCATTTCACAAACATAAAACATCCAATTCACATCTCAATTCATTTCACAAACATAAAACATCAAATTCACATCGCACTTCATTTCACAAACATAAAACATCCATTTCGCAAATCAATTAATTGAAATGAAATAAAATATCCATTAACAAATACACAATTACAAAAGATCTACATTGCATTTGCACTTAGATGGTAACATTGCATTTTTTATTGCTCTTATCACTTCAGAATCGAGGTCTCGCGAAAGGAACAGATCCATAATCAACGAACTTGTCAGGCTGCATAAGCTATACTTGGATGGTGCATGATTGACATCCAAGTATTGCTTATGTAGCTGACAAGTTCATTGATTATGGATCTGTTCCTTTCGCGAGACCTCGATTCCGGAGTGATAAGAGCAATAAAAAATCATTGTTTGTTGTGGAACTCTCCATATGAGTTTATGACTTTAGCCACCAAAAAGTAGGCGCACTCTCCTCGAATGGCTGTTTCAATGCAGTTGACGGGATGGACGCAGCCTGTCAATAGGAATATCAATGTGCGTATATATATAACCTGATAAGTATGAAGTAATTATGGGAAGATTGACAAACCTTAGAATTGGTGATCCTCGAGGAATCGAGGAGTAGGTCCATATGGTAGCAAACGTAGAATCCACACGTGTTGCCCGGTGACTGCTGGTGGCACTGCAAAAAATAGAATGTGTTAATTCAAGAGGCATTACTAGCAACTGTTGTATAGGATTAATTAATGTGTAATAGCAAATACCTTAAAATTTTGAACATGTGTCAGGCCTTTGGCCCCTTGTGTCGAGACACCTGCCTTTGCAACGTATATCGCGAACGCCTTACGTGATTCGAAAAAGTTGACCTTAGTCATTCGGAAGGAAAGAAAGAGTACAATATAGGTATGTACGGAGAAAATGTATTTACCTATCGATTACTTGGCTGACAACTGTGTAGTCCTTTTTATTCTTACTTAGGGAATCAAGGTATGTTGCCTTGTTCCATTTTGGTACAATTACTATTAAAATCCAATGATAGTCCTGATTGTAGGGCATAAGTACATCTTCCTTATCGCGGTAAGTCACTAGTGCTGATGCAATGTACCTCTCGACGAAGGGTCTATCCTCATTGATGGTATGCATGGCGACCAAGTGTGGGTCCAAGAAACCAACCGATGATTTAGTTCTTCTAGCTTTAGTCACCATGTGTCTATATATACACACACACGAAAGCAACATATTATATATGACATTTATCGGTATGACATGAACGGAGACTGTGATTGTGCACACTTACATTGTCCAGCATCGAATGAGTGAGGCGTCGAGAACGTTGAGCGTGAAAAGATCAAATAAATCCTTAAAGGTGACCATGAAGACACAATCTTGAATATTGTGCTCTAAATGATCCGACGCGAATTTGACAGTGATACCTGAGCGTCGTTCTCCCTCTGGCTTATTGGACTGTTCCATATACCACTTGTGTAATTGCAAGCAACTAATTGGTAGGGTTTTGAGACGCGTTACCGGGTCGACCAATGGCTCGCCAGCATGAATTTGCGGGCCAATGGCAGGTACGGGATATCATCATCGGTCTTCTTTGCTTTGCCCTTGCTGCCTCGGCTGTAGGTCGACTTTATGGTAGTCGACTATAAAGGTAGCACCGGTGCAAGTTGCTTTGGCAAGAATAGCACCCGTGGAGATAGCACCGGTGCAGGTAGCGGTGGTGGAGATAAGTCTTGTGGAGATGGCACCAGTGCATGTAGCTTTAGTTCACACTGCCCTTTTGGTCCTGCCACCGGTGAAGAAGCCTCCAGGGAGATGTCACTTTTGAGCCACTGGATGAATGTTCCAATGGCCTGCCCTAGAGTCACGATCTCGTCGTTGGGGGGCTTCGGTAGTAGGACGACATCAAAATTGACATGCACACCATCCACATTAACTTTTGCGAAGCCTGGTGCTATAGGTGTACGGTGCACCATGGCCCTGATAGCAGATGGATATGCCTGGCCCCAAGCGGCGTACAAGGGAACAGAGGCATATCTCACTTGGAGCCTGCACTTCGTAGGCTCCAACATAACGATACAAAATTAGCTACTCCAATAGGCCTATCAATCGAGCAAACATTCGAGAGATAATAATTATTACCAGGATGTCGTCCACAGGAAATCTGGCCTCGCTTTCCGTCGGATTGGACGCGCAACTACTCGGACGGTTGTGCGGGCTAGCTAGCACAGGAGCGGCGGCGGCCTGCTGATTTTCTGTAAATCTCCGCGTCTCATCACTGACATAATCAGCTAGCTCCTCTCTAAGAGATGCCTTGATCTCTTCTCGTAGCCGTGCCTCATGCTCGGCTTTGGTTCTCTTCTTACACTGAAACATTTCGGAGTCATCTTGGAAACCATGTTTCCAAGAAATGTAAAGCCCAAGACTTCTCGTATGACCCGGGTGCTCCTTGTTTCCCAGGGCCACGGAGAGTATATCTTTCTCCCTTGTTCCCTGGAATGATCCCTGGGAAGATTCAACACTCAACGCTTCCTGCAAGAGCACGACATGTCATTTCACTTCCTACGAAGTTGTGAAGTAATTACAAGCTACATAGTTCAATCGATATCTTACCAGGCATTGGGACACTTGCTGGTCTACAGGGTTTCGAAAGGAGACGTCCCCCGATGCCGTTGTAGATGACCTTGCTCTAATCCAATTTCGAGCGCGGTCATCCGGGATATTGGCAAATGGCGGGGTGGTGTCCTGAAGGACTGCCTGTTCGTCCTCCCTCCTCCACTGCGGGATTTTACCCGTATACCCAGCAGTGCCAAGTCTGTGGGGGTGTGTGTGTTTTGCCTGGAGGGCCTTGTGCGCTGCACTTGTACTTTTGAAATCTTCGATCGTCTTCATCGCCTTGAACTCTTCCCATTGTGGTTCTAGGAATGGGTATTTATGAAAGGGCGTTTCATCCTTCTCCACGTAGTCCTTGACAAGCGTGTTCTTGAAGTTCTTCCATGCTATGCACGCTGCTAGCAAGGCTTGTCGTTGCACGGCGTCTTGGTGTCTTCTAGAATCTCGAACGATGCCAAAATTTCTGTCAGCAGCTCACGTTTCCGAGTCTCAGGCACGCTCTTCCACGAATCGAATGTGATCTTAATTCATTCTCATGCAACTATTCCGATCATTCTTCGAAATGCGCATACTGCTTAGCGAGGAAGGAGAGGGGTCTTAGATCCATCGACCTCTGTGATGGTAAATCAGCCCTTAGGCTTTTTCGATAGCCCTCTTCCTTGGCGTTTTGATTTTGGAGCGGACGCATCCGGCGATGATGTTGAAGAATGCGCGGATGACATGTTGGCCTTCTAAACAACATATACAAGGGATATATTCAAATTACGTGCACTATAAGCAACAGAAAAGAAGAATCCAGTGACTTCTTTAAGATATAAACAGGTGGAAAGAGAAGACCATAGTTCTCACACTCCAATAGCTATAAGGAGTTATGAAGAACCATCCTAAGAAAAGATACGTACTAGCTAGAAGTGTGCAATCTATCTATTTCGCTCAATAGAACATACCATACTATGATTCTTCAATTTGTGGGTCTATTAGGAACTAAATGGAAGCGTCTGGAAATTATATGTCACTGGAGGGATAGATAGGTGGTGATATAAATGGAGCATGTCAGAGAAATATACATATACATATTACAATACAACTCTAGAGTACATGCTAATGGGCCATAATACACAACTCTAGAGTACATGCCAATAGTCCTAGCAGATAGCGCACCACTTGTAGTAGGTGAACATAGTGAACAGATATGAAAGCAGAAACAAACCACTGAGCACATGAACAGAGTGAACAATGTCAGGATGTGTCACTATGAGATAGACTGCAATGTACTCCTCGTCATCTCTAGAACATACCATACTACTACGACTGCAAGAGTAAAGTAGGGACTAGGGAGAGTACCAGTTATGAGAGAAGTGTTGCGCACCTTAGGGTTCAGGCGTTGAGGTGTAGGCGGTGGCGACGGCGGTGTGGATGGAGGTCCGAGGAGGCAGCCATCGAGGGGCTCGGGGGACGGTGACCGGTGAGGGGCTCGGGGGCTCGACGGAGGCGACCGACGAGGGGCTTGGAGGACGGCGAGGGGCTTGGGAGCTCAATGGAGGTGGCTGGCGAGGGGCTTGGGGGGACGGAGTCGGCTAGCGACGGGCTCGGGGACGGCGACGATGGGCTCGATTAAGACTTCGGGAGAGCGACTAAGTCTAATAACTGCAGTGTACGCGCAAAACCCTAGCGGGGGTTATATATAAAGGCTTATTACAAACAGTTCTCAATTTAGAACCGTCTGTGATATTTATTATCACAGACGGTTCTAAACTTAGAACAGTCTGTGATAGGTTCTAAACTGAGAACCGTCTGTGATAAGCCTTTGCCCCCAGCTGTAGTTAGTAACATAAACACCAACCAGCATTCAAAATTCACCTACCTCACACAGTGTATTTCTTTACACATTTTCTCATTCTCAAAATTCACTACATTCACCTACCTCACACAGTGTATTTCTTGACACATTTTCACACCTACATAAATGCAAATTCACAAATACATCACACACATGCATTGTTGTATACATAAATGCCAATTCACATATACATCACATATATGCATTGTTATATACATAAATGCAAATGCCCACATATATGTCGCACATTCTCATTCCACTTTCTTATTTCCTTTAAAAGTTAGCCCTTCATGATGATCAATGTGTACATAACTAGTTTTGTCACGTTGTTCGTCGTCGACCCTTATGCCATTTCCAAAAGGAGGTAACTCGTCAAATTGATTGTATTCTTCCTCGTCCACTACATTCTCTACTCCGACAATTCTCCTTTTTCCATGAAGAACTACATAATGTTTCTTATTTGCCAGGTCGGTTACATAGAAAACTTGAACAACTTGGTTGGTGAGTACGAATAGTTTGTCATTGTACCCGACACGTTGGAGGTCCACGGTAGTGACACCGTACTTGTCAACCTTCACCTGTAGGAGATGCACCCAATGGCAGCGAAATAAGGGGATCTTGAAAACAACGTAGTTGAGCTCCTAAATCTCTTCTTTGAACCCATAGCACGAGTTTCTCAACCCATCGGTACTGAACGCATCTATGCGGACACCGCTGTTCTGGTTAGTGGTTTTTACATCCTGAGACTGTATATAGAATGTGTACCCATTTATGTCATATCCTTGTCATGTCACAACTGTAAATGTTGGCCCTTTTGCCAACCATGTCAGCATCTCACTTGGCGAGCTCCTAGCGATTTGCTTCTTCAACCATTGGTTGAACCGACTGTTGTGTTGCCTCATGATCTAAACATCTGGCCACTCTGGATTCTGTTGCCGAAGCACATCCTTGTGCTGGTCGACATAAGGCGCCACTTCAGTCATGTGTTGCAAGACCGTGAAATGGGCTTGAGTATACGCGTCCATATCTGGAGTGATTGCTTTCCTTCTGATAGTTTCGATACCCTTTAGCCTCCCCTCATGACGAGATTGAGGCACACCTATCGGTTGAATCTGAGCCATATAATCGACACAAAACTCAATAACCTCTTCGCTTGCATAACCTTCGATGATGCTGCCCTTCGGCCGAGATCGATTCCGTACGTAGGGCTTGAGAATTCCCATGAACCTCTCAAATGGGTACATGCTACGTAGGAATATGGGCTCGCACATTTTTATCTCCCACACAACGTGAACAATGAGATGGACCATGATATCAAAAAACGAAGGAAGGAAATACATTTCAAGATGACATAGAGTCATCACCACCTCGTCCTGCAGAGCATCTAGTCCTTTGGGATCGATGACCTTCTGAGCAATTGTGTTAAAGAAATAACATAGCTTCATGATTGTCTCTCGAACTTTGATCGGTAAAATATTTCTAACTCAGGCCTGATGTCAATATCAGCCAAGTCAAGCCGTGCGTTGATGCCGTCCTTTGTTTTATCACGAATGTTCAGTAAGAGACCAAGCAAGCTGTCACATACATTCTTTTCTACGCGCATGACGTCGATGCAGTGTCGAACATCTAGGTGCTCTCAATAAGGTAAGTCCCAAAATATTGATCTCTTCTTCCAGGTGTTCTTCTCATGAGCCCTCAAGTTACGTCTCTTTCCGAGGACAACATCTAAATCCTTAACCATATTATAAATCTCTTTTCCCCTTAAATGCCTTGGAGCTGAATCGTCTTCCTTCTCTCCGTCAAATTGTTTCTTCATTTTGCGGTATGGGTGAGCCCTCCGAAGGAACCGTCGGTGACGCATGTAGACAGTTTTGCGTGAGTGTTTCAGCCATACACTCTCGGTACCATCTAAACAGTGGGTACAAGCTTTGGTACCTTTTGTACTCTGGCCCGATAGGTTACCAAGGGCAGGATAATCATTTATGATGCAGAACAATAAGGAGCGCAAATTGAAGTTCTCTCGTTTGTATGCATCCCATACCTGTACCTATTCGTTCCACAGTAATTTTAGATCTTCCACCAACGGTGCTACGTACACATCAATATCATTCCCAGGTTGCTTTGGCCCTTAGATAAATATCGACAGCAAAATATACTTTCGCTTCATACACAACCAAGGAGGAAGGTTATAGATTCAGAGAGTCACGGGCCATGTGCTATGTCGGCTGCTCATGCTACTGAAAAGATTCATTCCATCTGTACTCAGTCCAAACCTTATATTCCTTGGTTCTACACCGAAGTCTGCAAAACTCCTATCGATGTTTCTCCACTGGGCGGAATCAGCAAGGTGTCTTAGCATTCCATCCTTCTTGCACTCCTCCGAGTGCCAGCAGTTTTGCCTCCTTTGGATTTGCAAAAAACCTTTTCAAACGGGGAATTATAGGAAAATACCATGCCACCTTAGCAGGAGGTCATTTCTTTGCCTCTGTTCCCTCGCCGTCATATGATTGATTGTTACGTTTGTATCGGGATGCGTTGCACATCGGACATACATGCATGTTTGCAAACTCTTTACAGTAGAGGATACAGTCGTTCGGACATGCATGTATTCTTTCTACTTCCATTCCCATGGACAAAGAACCTTCTTGGCTTTATACGTGGTTTTAGGCAACTCATTTCCCTCCAGAAGCATGTCCGCTAAAAGACCTATCAGCACTGTGAAACTCTTGTTGGACCAATCGTTGCTTGCCTTCAATTTCAACAGTTCAAGCACGGCCGACAACCTCGTATACTTCGACCTGCAACACGTGAACAAAGGTTTCTTCGAGTCCTCCATCAAGCCTTGGAATTTAACATACTCTCTCTCATCATAATTCTCCTCTACATCGCGAAGCATCTGATCCAGATTTTCATCGTGCAACTTATCCGAATCCGAACAACAATCGATATCATCCAGCGGCATGTCATTCACTTCACCGGCGATGTCATCCGGTGGCATATCATTCACTTCACCAACGATGTCATCCGGCGGCATATGATCGTTGACTTCGCCATGATTGGTCCAACACATATAACCCTTTTTGAAACCCCTCCGAATCAAGTGCGCTTCAATTTGCTCTCGGTTCTTAAACATCTTTAAATTCTCGCACTCAGTGCATGGACAGTACATATATTCCACCCCCTTATTCAACATATCCTCCTCGGTAGCTCTTTTAAAAGTAGACACACCATTAATGTACTCTTCACTCACACGGTTCGCGGCATACATCCAGCTTCGGTCCTACGTTATGTATATATATAACAACTTAATATTAAAAATTAAATTAATTAATTATTACTACATATATACCACATGCATTGAGGCTTTGCTAGCTTAATTCATATCATAAACACAACAGCTATTTCCCCAGCGATCGCTGAAGGAATATAACCAACAATTTTGACAAATTTGGCCTCCCACATGACGGGAACTGATCATGTATGGTCAAGTAGATGCAAACCATCTTCAATAACACTCACCAAAACTTAGATCTAAATTATAATGCAAAGAAAAATAAATTTCATTACTAACCATATCTAGAGCAACCAGGAACGTATGAATCTTCAAAGCTCAATCTCTGCCTCCTCCCACCAAATTAACTGGCTTGAAATCGCCTAGCTTGCCTCCTGAGTGAAAGAGTGCAGCACCGGCTAGATCTGGATCGAAATGAAGACAGATGTGGTTCTGACCGGCGCAATAAATGTCTAGCGGCATTATCACAGACGGTTTTTTATTACAAACCATCTGTGATAATTCTAAGATTATCACAGACGGTTTTTAATACAAACTGTCTGTGATAATCAGCTTATCACAGATGGTTTTTAATAAAAAATCATCTGTGATAATTCCAGATTATCACAGACGGTTTTTAATGAAAACCGTCTATGATACTGAAGTATCACGAACGGTTCATCGGTAAGAACCGTTTGTGATACTCGTTTTCTCCGACGCCTTCAACACAGACGGTGTCCAAATTAAAACTGTCTGTGCTAGTGTTAGTCACAGACGGTTTTGTCAAACCGTTTGTGATTTAGCGTCTAGTATTAGACTTTCTGTAGTAGTGAGATATCATGTATCGAAGCGAGATGAGACATACGATCAAACTCGTTTCTACTGAGTCCCTAATTGAGGAGGTTCTTAGTCTTGCTATTTACCACCATATCTAGAAGATTTTGTTAGAGTGACCTGATCATCAACAGAGACAACATAGGAACTCTTTGACTTTTTTCCTAGATTGTATAGCCTTAAGACTAAATGTAAGTAGTCATCCTTACCTTCCAATATGGGAACTAGACCCTATCGAAGATGGGTGGCTTGGTGGAATACCTATATGATGCCATGGTGGAATACCTCGCGCGGAACCTTTTTTCCAGAGAGCGCCCGGAACTCGACTTAGTCTCCTGGAAATCGGAAGTACCGCGTGTTGAACTGCGGAACTACCGCATGGGCAGAAGTTCCGGCTTAACGAGCGGAACTTTATTTCCAGAGAGCGCCCGGAGTTTGACTTAGTCTCCTGGAAATCGGAAGTACCGCGTGTTGAACTGCGGAACTACCGCATGGGCGGAAGTTCCGGCTTAACGAGCGGAACTTTATTTCCAGAGAGCAACCTCGTGCCACACTTCGCCTCTTTGAGATCGGAAGTACCGGGGACAAGACGGAACTTCCGGGATTCCGGAAGTACCGCACTTACAACGGCGGAAGTACCGCATTTAATGTCCAACGGATACTTCTGACTCACTGACATAGCCGTTCTGACCCACCTACAGAAATCCGAAAGTACCGCACATTGAACTGCGGTAGTTCCGATTTCCCTGATTTTTCAGGATTGTTTATTGCAACGACTAATTGAGGTTGATGGGGGTATAAATTCGACCCCACCAGCACAAGGACATGTTGTTGAACCCTCATTGATCATTCTTGAGCATGGAGCAACCTCTCACACCTCACTTTCACATATTTGCATTCAATTGAGGTAGTTGAGTGAATTCAAGTGCATTGCATCCGTAGATTGATCCATTTGGCACTTGAGCGTGATCAAGCCCTGCGACGATCCATTCTCTTGGAGTTTGCCGACTCCTAGACGGCTTGGCGGGAAACTAGTGATCTTTTCAAGAAGATTGTGAGAAGACCCGAGACGATTATGAAGGCTTGGAGCTCGCCTACCCGGAGCGGGAAAGGGCTACCGATAGTGATCGAGGTACTGAGGCTCAATTAGTGGAGCCGGTCAGATTCGTTCGGGCTTACCTCAACGTGGATTAGGGGAGACCGGCAAGTCTCCGATCACCACGGTAAAAAGTAATTGTGTTCATTGTGGTTTGCTCTCTTGTGCACTATTCTCTTTCAAGCAATTTACTTCAAAAGAATCATTTGATTCCTTGTGTAATTAGAATAGCATACCTTGTTCTAGCTAGAAGTATATTTGCTCTTAGAATAACTAGCCTCAAAGGCGCAGCGACACGCCCGCCAGCCACCGTATGTACCAAAGTAAAAGAGGCGATAATTCGGGAGGAGTTTTTTTAAAAAATATCGAGGACAAATACGTAATTTCGGGAAAATCAGAGGGGTTTTTTGTAAAACAAATGGGGACCTGTAAGGACTTGTACGTAAGTAAATAAGGACCTATATGTAATTTTGGAAACCCGCGGGGCGCTATCCAAAAATTTTTTCTTAAAAAAACTTGCAGGGACCTTTTCGCGAGGAAAAAGGACCTTTACGTAATTTCCAAAAAAGGCAAGGAAAGTGCCTCGGCCGGCCGTACGCGAATTTCGTCCGCCACGCGCCGGCCGGCCGAGCATTCGAGGCGACGTGGATGCCCTAGGGGGGCCGGAATCCCCCCAGGTTTGTTATTGGTATTATTCTCCTTGTGCTAGTAATCACTTGAGCCATATCATCCTGATTAGTTGTTGCCTTGCTAACTTGCTTTAGATAATTTGTTAAATTGTAATTGTTAGCCAAATTAGAAGAAAAATTTTAAACCGCCTATTCACCCCCCCTCTAGTCGGCCTCCTCGATCTTACAAGTGGTATCAGAGCAAGGTCTCTCATTTATTAGACTTCACCGTCTAGAGAGTAAAGGATGGCTAGTGAGGGTATTGCTATAGGAAAGGCGTCTTTGTTTGATGGCTCTAATTATGCATATTGGAAAATCGTGAATGATGGTTACGTTATGCCGCTTGATCCATTGCATTTAACGGAACAAGACGGGCGTAACGCTCATTTAGATGCCCAAGCAATGAATGCTCTCTTTGGAGCCTTAAACGCGGATGAGTTCAATAGAGTGAGCAATCTTGAAGCGGCTCACGCTATATGGACCACCCTTTCGGAAATACACGAAGGGACATCCACGGTTAAGGAGGCAAAGTTGCATCGGCTAAGGATTAAATATGAGACATTTACGATGTTGCCCCATGAGGATATCAATGAGATGTACTCACGGCTCAACAACATCGCAAATGAGCTCAAAGGTCTTGGTACTAACCTTTCCGATGTTGACATTGTAAGGAAAATGCTAAGGGCGTTGCCAGAGAAGTATGAAATGTTGGTGACTTTATTTCTCAACTCACCCGAGTTGCCAAGAATGCACCAACTCAACTATTAGGTAACCTCATCACAAACGAGCTATACAAGAAGGACAAGGAGGAGCTCTTGGAGCAATCAACCTCCAAAGTGAAGAAGATCACCGCTTTCAAAGCCAAGGCGGTGACAAGTGAGGAATCCGATGATGAAGAAGAGGATTCCGAAGAGGAGTTTGCCCTTCTAGTGAGAAGGATGAACAAGTTCATGAGGAGACGCTCATTTCGAAGCACACGTCATGAAAAAGGCAAGAAGTGGCATTCATCCTCCAAAAACAAGTATAGCAACATCCGTTGCTATGAGTGCGATGAGAAGGGGCATATAGCTTCACAATGCCCCACCAAGAAGGATGACAAGGAGAAATCATCAAAGAAGAAGAGTTACAACGGCAAGAAGAAGTTTTTCAAGAAGCTTCACAAAGATGGCAAGAATGAGGCTCATATTGGTGAGTGGGACTCCGATGAGGAGTATTCCGACTCCAACTCAAGCGAGGACGAGTCTCCCAAGAAAAAGGGACTCGTGGGCATCGCTATCAAGGAGGCTCCATCGCTATTCTCCACTCCCACATGTCTTATGGCAAAAGGGGAGAAGGTAAAAACTCTTGACGATGATGAACCTTCTTATGATGATTTGATGGATATGTTAGTAGAATTAAATAAATTTCTTGGAAAAGAGAAATCAAAATTCAAGGTTTTGAAGAGGGAGCACACATCTCTTCAAAAATCCTATGAGGAGTTAAAGGAAGCTCATGATTTGCTTATCCAAGAAAGTCAAAAGAAATCTAATACTAGCATTGGAATTACTTGTGATATATTACATACCATGCCTAGTATAGAAACTTCAAAATCTAGCATGTCTACATCTTGTGATGATCTTATTGCCATGCCATGCTCCTCAAATGTTGATTCCATGGATGCTATAACTCTTGCTCATGATCATGTTCTTGCTAATGAAAATGAAAATTTGAAAGAACAAGTGCAAAAATTAAGCAAAAGTCTGGAAAGAGCATACAAGGGAAAAGACACCCTTGATAAATTGCTAAGTGACCAAAGATACTCTTTCAACAAGGAAGGACTTGGGTATGTACCCAAGAAAGGTAAGAAACCGGTTTACAAGCCCCTAAGGTTTGTAAAAGAAAATGGTAAATATTGCACTAAATGCTGAAATGTAGGATATATGCAAAATGAATGCTCAAAAAGTAAATCACATTCCATTGGTTTATATGATTCTTGCTATATGCTTAAGAAAACTATTAATGGAAATGTTATTGCTCATTTTATTGGCACCTCGATTTTGGGTGCTAAAAAGAAATCCATTTGGGTACCCAAAACCTTGGTCACTAACCTCCAAGGACCCAAACAAACTTGGGTACCTAAAAGAACTTGATTTTCTTTTGTAGGTGAACTACAAGACCGGTGTAAGGCATTGGGTGTTGGATAGTGGATGCACTCAACACATGACCGGAGACCGAAAAATGTTCACCACATTTGAGAGTGGAAGCAATGACAAAATCACATTTGGGGACAATAGCAAAGGAAAGGTATTAGGCTTGGGTAAAATCGCTATCTCAAATGACCTTTCCATTTCTAATGTGTCTCTAGTTGAAACATTAAATTTCAATTTGCTATCCGTTGCTCAATTATGTGATTTAGGTTTAACTTGCTCATTCTTAAAGGAAAATGTAACAATCTCAAAAGATAATAACAATGAACTTGTCTTTAAAGGTTTTAGATTTGGAAATCTCTATTTGGTAGATTTCACTTCAAATGATTCTTGTCTAAAAACTTGTTTAATTGCAAAAACCTCTTTGGGTTGGTTGTGGCATAGAAGACTAGGTCATGTGGGTATGATTCAACTTAAAAAGCTTTTCAAACATGACTTAGTTGTTGGCTTGAAAGATGTGAAGTTTGAGAAAAACCGACTTTGTAGTGCTTGTCAAGCCGGAAAGCAAGTCGCTAATTCTCACCCTTCCAAAAGTATCATGCCAACCTCTAGGCCATTGGAGCTCTTACATATGGATTTGTTTGGGCCAACAACCTACAAGAGCATCGGGGGTAATAGCTATTGTCTAGTCATTGTGGATGATCACTCTAGATATACATGGGTTTTCTTCCTAAATGACAAAAGCGAAACCTTCGAAATTTTCAAAAGCTTTTCAAAAAGGGCCCAAAATGAATTTGTTTTTAAAATAAAGAAAATTAGAAGTGATAATAGTTTCGAGTTCAAAAACACTAAAATCGAAGATTTTTGTGATGAACTTGAAATAAAGCACGAACTTTCCACAACCTACACTCCGGAGCAAAATGGAGTTGTAGAAAGGAAAAATCGTACACTAATTGAAATGGCTAGGACAATGCTTGATGAATACAATACTTTCGATAAATTTTGGGCGGAAGCTATTAATACCGCTTGTCATGCCATAAATCGCCTTTACTTACATCGACTTTTGAAAAAGACTTCTTATGAACTTCTCATTGGAAGAAAACCGAACATCTCTTACTTTAGAGTATTTGGTTGCAAATGCTACATCTTAAGAATGGGTGTTCGGCTCTCTAAATTCCAAAGTCGATGTGATAAAGTTTTTCTATTAGGTTATTCTTCATCTAGCAAAGCATATAGAGTTTACAACAAAAATTCAGGTCAAATAGAAGAATCTTGTGATGTTCAATTTGACGAAACTAATGGCTCTCAAGAAGAGCAAGAAAATTTGGATGATGTACGAAATGAAGGATTGCGCAAGGCTATGGAGAACATGCAAATTGGTGACATCAAGCCTAAGGATGATCTAACATCGCCAAGTTCATCAAGACAAGTGGAGCCTCCCACCTCGTCTACTACAAGTCAAGTCCAAATCATTGAAGATGAAGAAAAGGATCAACAAAATAATCACATCAAGATTCACAACGCAATTGCCAAGGATCATCCAATAGATCAAATATTGGGTGATGTGAGTAAGGGTGTTCAAACTCGCTCTAGAGTAGCTTCGTTTTGTGAACATTATTCCTTTGGTTCTTCTCTTGAGCCTAAAATTGTAGATGAAGCTCTAGATGACCCGGATTGAGTGAATGCCATGCATGAAGAGTTGAACAATTTCGCTCAAAATGAAGTATGGACCTTGGTGAAAAGACCCGAAGAGCACAATGTCATTGGTACAAAATGGGTCTTTCGAAACAAACAAGATAAAAATGGAATAGTGGTAAGAAACAAAGCAAGGTTAGTTGCTCAAGGATATACTCAAGTCGAGGGTTTGGATTATGATGAAACATTTGCACCCGTAGCTAGACTTGAGTCTATTAGAATCTTGCTTGCATTTGCATCTAGCTTTGACATTAAGTTATTTCAAATGGATGTCAAAAGTGCATTTCTTAATGGAACAATCTCCGAACTTATATTTGTTGAACAACCTCCGGGGTTCGAAGATTCAACATACCCTAATCATGTTTACAAGCTTTCTAAGGCATTATATGGTTTAAAACAAGCCCCTAGGGCATGGTATGAACGCCTTAGAAATTTTCTTGTCTCAAAAGGATTTAAAATTGAAAAAGTAGATACAACTCTATTCACAAAAATCATTGGTGATGATTTCTTTGTATGCCAAATTTATGTTGACGACATTATATTTGGTTCAACTAACAATGATTTTTGCAAAGAATTTGGAGATATGATGTCTAGGGAATTTGAGATGTCCATGATTGGAGAATTGAGTTATTTTCTTAGACTTCAAGTCAAACAACTCAAGGATGGGACGTTCATAAGCCAAACAAAGTATATCAAAGATCTTTTCCAAAAGTTTGGCATGGAAGACGCAAAGCCCATCAAGACACCTATGGCAACCAACGGGCATCTAGACCTCGACGAAGGAGGTAAGTCGGTAGATTTAAAGCTTTATAGATCCATGATTGTTAGTTTGCTTTATCTTACCACATCTAGGCCCGATATCATGTTTAGCGTATGCATGTGTGCTCGCTTTCAAGCTTCGCCAAAAGAGTGTCATTTAAAAGCCGTAAAAAGAATTTTGAGATATTTAAATAACTCCCAAAACATAGGGCTTTGGTATCCTAAAGGTGCTAAATTTGAATTAATTGGATATTCGGATTCCGATTATGCGGGTTGTAAAGTGGATAGAAAAAGCACCTCGGGAAGTTGTCAATTCTTGGGTAGATCTTTAGTGTCTTGGTCTTCAAAGAAACAAAATTCCGTAGCACTTTCAACCGCCGAAGCCGAATATATTTCCGCCAGAAGTTGTTGTGCTCAATTGTTATGGATGAGGCAAACCTTGATGGATTATGGGATTAGCTTTGACAAAGTGCCTTTATTGTGTGATAACGAAAGTGCCGTCAAAATATCCAATAATCCAGTCCAACACTCAAGAACCAAGCATATATATATATACGCCACCACTTCTTGAGGGACCATGTTGGAAAAAGGGGACATTTGTATTAGCCACATCCGAACTGAAGACCAACTAGCGGACATTTTCACCAAACCCTTAGATGAAGGGCGCTTTTTGCAAATTAAGGAGTGAATTGAATGTCATAGACTATTCAAATTTACGGCTCAAATAAATGTGTACTCAATTGGAAGAGCTTGAGAGATTGTGTGCAAAAATGAGTTCAAAAGGATTTTGTTTAATTTAAAAGCTAAAACTATTTGAAAATAATATTTTGAGATGCATAATGCACAATGATCCTTAATGATTTTATTTGAGTGCAAAAACTAGGGATCATTTGCATATACTCAAGTCCTAAAGTTCAAATCCAGAGAAGTTCCAGAAAAATCGAAACTACTGCAGTTTTATCAGCGGTATTTCCGCTCGTTCCAGAAAAAGCGGAACTACCGGCGTTATTTGCCCGGTACTTCCGATATTTCTGAAGAAGCGGAACTTCCGGCGTGTTCAGCGCGGAACTTCCGTTTTCTGCGGGAGTTAATGCCCGTAACTGCTATTTTTTTCCCGGCTGTTTCCCCTCTTCTCTCTCGCATTCAATTTCTATTTGCCTTCTCCCTCCCTTCCTTTTCCTCTTCCAAACCGCAGGCCTCTTCCTTCCTCCCTCATCCTCTCTCCCTCCCAAGAATCCACCCCTCTCACCATTCTTCAAATCCGAGAGGAGCTCGTCATTCTTGGGTGATTGTCTGCGTTCCCAGGGTTCTCCTCCTCCGATTGATCGAGGTAAACAAGATCAAATCCCTTGTTTTCTCGCTTCAAGAACCCTAGGGCTAAAACTTTGGTTAAATTGAAAATGCAATGATTTTTGCTGAAATTTATTTGGGCAAACTAGCTAGGTTGGGTATTATAGTGTTTTTACAAACATGCATTGGATTCCATCCAAGAAATACCCCAAAAGATCAAAGATTGAACTTGCCCTAAAAACAACCAGAAAAATTGGAACTACCGCTCGAGGAGCGGAACTACCGGGGTCCCGGAAGTTCCGCATGTTTAATGCCGGAACTACCGGACCTCCGGAAGTTCCGCTGTTTTGCCGTCGGTACTTCCGATTTTCCTGAAACAGCAGCAGTTTCATTCCTTTTCAATTCAAATCAATTCCAATTTCATTCTAGCTCATTCCTTGCTGCTTTCATCTGTCCTTGAAGATGCCTCGAATGAAGAACATCTCATACAAGCCTACGCCGGAGATCGTGGCCAATCCTCCTCAGCCACTCCAGCTGCTGATGAGAGCAGGGGCAAGGAGCCCGCCTCTGACTCTGAGGAATCTTGTTCTGAGTCAGAAGAGAATGAGGAGTACGAGGCATCTGAGGAGTCAGATGAGGAGATGCCAGCTGCAGAGGAGCCTCAAGTTGACTTGAACCAGATCACAGGGCAAGATTACGCTATTTTGCGTCGCCGCAGCCAGTATGTGCTTCCAAGGAACTCGCAGAGCCCAAAGTTCCACACACAGTTCCAGGAGCAGGTATACACTCAGTTGTATGGTCCTGCTAGGAAGTTTGCTCAGCACAAGTACGTGGACTGGGACCACTTGTCACAGGTTGACAAGTTTGATGGAGCATACCAGATCTTTCGGCAAGCGGGTGTTCATCAACTCGTTGCTTTCCAGTCCAGCTATAATGAGGAGATGATCAGGCAGTTCTACGCCACCTTGTACATCTCTCCCAACTTTGAGCATCTGTAGTGGATGACGGGATAGCAGCCGGTGAGCAGCACCAAACATGATTTTGAGCTAGCCCTGCACACCGAGTCCAGCGCATATGAGAAGGTCTTCAGCCGGCCAGCTCTGCCCATTGCTGCCTACACCGAGTATTACGACCGGACTGTTGGCTTTGTGCCAGGGACGACGGTAGGTTTGCTCCCTATCCCCAGTCTCGTCAACAGGATCATCAACCACACCATCCTCCCGAAAAGCGGGAACTATGATGCGATTCGCGGCCATGCCTGGAATGTCATTGATTACATCATGCGCGGCGAGAAATTTGATGTGGTGGATTTGATCATCCGGGAGATCAACGCCAACAAGAATGATCGTGTGCGGAGGATCAACTACACACCATACATTATGGCGCTGATCACCAGGCAGACCGGGTACCAGGGAGCACGTGGAACAGTTCACAAGCCTTACAAGCCACGTGCCGAGCCTCCAGTCCCAGCTCCTACTCGCCCTCGTGCTCAGCCTCAGGCAGCTGCCGATCCTCCTCCACCTCCTCATCCTCAGCCCCAGGGTGATGGCGATGTTTCCTTGTCCCAAATCTACTCCGCCATTCTGAGGATTGAGGACCGCCAGTCTGAGCTAATCTCCACAGTTGCATCGCTTGGGGATCGTGTTTCTTCCCTAGAGAGCGTCGTGGCCCGTCCTCCTCCCTACTACTCCCATCGTCGCCGCTCTCCTTCTCCTCGTGCACCTCAGCAGTAGATCTCTCTTTTTGGTACCTTGATGCCAAAGGGGGAGAAATCTAGGAGAAGCAATTGGGAAAGAATAAAATAAACCTCTTATCTATCTATCTATTTGGGTTGTAATGAACTATGTGTGATATTATGTGGATGGCATGATGCGATGTAATGGACTATATTTTGATCATGCTATAAAATGCTTGTTTATGCGTCTATGTGAATTCTGAAAACATTGTGAAATGCTCATATCTTTTATGCAATAATTTTATCATGGATGCATAGATTCAGGGGGAGTTATCATTGCTTTATTCAAAAAACTGCAAATACTCTTTCCATGCTCTTAAATTGCAAGATATTGAAATTATTGTGATATACAACTTTCAAATAAGAAGTATATCCACAAAATTCTTTCTTCTCAAAATTGTGTATATTGTCATCAATTACCAAAAAGGGGGAGATTGAAAGCATCTAGGCCCCTAAAATTATTAGTTTTGGTAATTAATGACGTTATTTGATTATGGGACTAATATGTGTTGAGTGTTTGTAAAGATCAGTCTCAAAGACAGAGAGAAGAGGCACACAAAAAGAATTCACATGATTGTAACATCCTGGGAAATATAAATAATAAATTATGGAGTTTTTGGATTATTTTATTTGTTTTCTATTTGAATTTGGAGTTTATGGACCTTTATGCAAATATGAAGGAACTTTAAATATAAAAAGAGGAAAGAAATCAACACGTAAAATAATGAGCATCAAATAAAGAATCTGAAAAGATGACCCAAAAGAATTAAAAAGTAAAATAAAGGTAAAAATAATAAATATCTACAAGCATATACATATGTATGTATATATATATGCATACAATTAAATATAATAAGAAAATAACTTTTATGTAGCAAATATTAGCAAAATGGTAGATATAGAATTACAGGAAGTAAGGAAGTGAAAATGTGTACATATATATCTATATACACACACCCAAATACCCAAAAAGGAAAATCAAAGAAATACAAAAGAAATAGAAAAAGAAAAGGGAAAAATGAAACAGCCGGGCCGGCCGTTACCCCGGCCCAGCCCTCTTTCCACGCACGCCACGGCCACGCGACGCACGCGTCAAGACGCCTGGCCGGCGCGCGCTCCCGCAGCCCAACTCGCGCGCGCCTTCACGCGCCCGCCTGCGCCATGCGGGCCCGCATTCCCGCCCCGCGCTCTCTCGCGGTGGACCGCTCTGCCCGCGGGCCCGGTGCCTCGCCGCTCACTTCCGCTGGTCGGTGGACCCGCCGCGCGCGTCTTCTCTTTCTTCTTCCCGCTTCTTCTCCACGCGCCGCGCCTCGCGCTTCGCTCTCCCTCGCGCAGCGCACTGATCTCCCTCTCCTCTCTCTCTCACCCGGCGGGTTGGTGCACCCCGTGCTCTCTCTCGCGAGATCTCGGCAAGATTTGGTTCCCTCCCCTCGCCGCAAGCAGGCGGGCGCCAGTGCCGCCCTCACAGCGCGCCTCATCGGCTATAAAAGCCACGCCAAGAAGCTGCAAACCCGCCGCAAAGCTTCACTCCACCCTCTCCCGCCGCAATTGCACCATAGAGCCACGATTCGCCGTCGGCCACCTCTTCTTCCCCAACTCCGTGAGCGCCGATCCACGAGCCAAGCCACGAACTCAATCCTCCACTCTGAACCACCTCCGAGCATCGCCAAGACATCCCGCCTTCCCTCACGCCTCCGTGGTCTCCACTCGCCGTCACGAGGCTCCTACCCGCGCGCCGCCGCCACACGCCGCCGCCCGCCACCGTGCCTCTTCGCCGCCGCCATCGCCCCAAAGCCTCCCATCACTCGGGATTATACTCCTGAACGTCCCGAGCCTCCCGACCACCGCTCGCCGCCGGCCACCGTCGCCTCCGACTGCTCTGCCCGGCCGCCTCCCCGAGCTAACTCAAAAGAGTAAGCCGCCCTTATGGGGTAGGCAAAGCCTCCCCGCCCACTTGGTTACCAGCGTCGGTCTCTTCTCCCTCTCTGCTCTCGCGTCGCGCGTTCGAGTCCGACTCCGCGCGCGCGGTCGAGCAATTCTTTTATTTTCCCGATCGACAGTGGGCCCCACATGTCGATCCATCGCAGCAGTGTGGCCGCCACGACCGTGGGCGATGGCACATCTCGCACCACCCATGCCGACAGTGGACCCCATGAACAGAATCGACCCACATGTCGAGAGTACGTAACATAAAGAGAAGTTTAAAATAAATCTGAAAATACCAGTGGACCCCACATGTCAGAGATTTCATATTTTTCCAGAATTAATTCAAACTGAGAACTTCAAATAATCATAACTTATTCATTTTAACTCCAAATTGAATGAGACAAATTTCTAAATTCATCTAAAATCAACATCTATCAAATGGAACTGAAATCATAATTTTTAGAGTTCATTTGGATTTTTGGTGTTATTTGGTTTGATTCGCTGCTTTTCTTTTGTACAAATTTTGGGCGTACGCTAAAATAGCTTACGAGGCTCAAGAGGAAGAGTTCGAGGCAGCACAAGAAGCACCAGAAAATCCGGATCCCGACCACTGTGACCAAGGCGAGTCAACACTTTTTGATCATATTGAACCCAGCATTTCAAAGTTAATTTCTTTTAAATTATCAACATGCATGCTGATATTTGATGTGGAAAAATATGTTCATTTCTAGATGTGGTAGTTATATACCTAGTACAATACTTGTTAATAATGATCCGTTGAAATGTTTGGATATGTGAACCTTGTCGCCCTAGCAAAAATATAATAATATCATTTCAAAAATAAGTCCTTAATCAGTATGCTATGCTTAGCATTGATTAGGAACCGGCCAAGAAATTGTCCCAAGCATCACTTTTGTTCATGAGAAATTGATTTGGGCGATCATGACGGAATGACCGGTATATGTTGGTATGATTACTTTGTGTTTCCCAAAACCCCAACATGCTTAAAATATCAGGGCGGATTGGTTCGAGGGTGTGTATGTGTGGTGCGGTGGAAGCACAAAGTGGGTTAGTGATAGACCGCCCGGATAGCCTAAGGACCGAATCTTGTGATGACCTCCCAGTGTACAACAAGTACAACCACAAGTGGCAAAGTGTAGGCGGGGCTAACTAATTTGCATCGACTTAGTAAGAGTTGCGCCGGTGTGACCACGGGCGGGTAGAGGATGGCCACATCCTCCGACGTGACGGCGCAAGAGGGGCTTCGGAAGGGTGGTCGTACCACAAGGAAGTGGAAACCTTAGCGGACGTAACTCGCTAAGAAAATGTATTGTAAAGGTCTGTGATAGTCTACTCAACCGCATGGCTAAGGAATCATGTGGGGCAACGAGTGGATCTATCTCTTGTGGGTAAAGTGTACAAACTCTGCAGAGTCTAAAACTATTCGAATAGCCGTGCCCACGGTCAAGGGAGGACATGGGAACTTGACTAGATATAGTTCTATTTCAAAATACTTTGTGGATGGGAATGGAAAAGTGGAGGCGGTGTAAGGCCCTAGTTTGGAATTGTCCTGGTGTCGTCCCAGTGGTAAGTTAGCGGCTATAACGCTGAAAGAAGAGATATGGTGCGAGAAGCCATGTAATGGTGGATGGATTCTGAACACCGTATACATGAGTATTTCTTTAAAAACTCAGTCATTTCTAAAAATGCTAAGTCTTAGGAAATTTTTATATAATTGTATTCAAAAGCACTCCTGCAAATAAAAGAACCCGAGCCATCCTTTGATTAGCCATACATGTTATATATTGCATATTGTGTGTTGGCTCGCGGAGCACGGGGTCGGAGTGCTCACGCTCGCTTTGCGGCAAAAATCCAGGAACAGGAACACATGACCATTATGCCTACGAAGATGCTCCTGCTACGGAGGAAAAGGACGACGAAAGGATCTAAGACGTAGGCTACAATGTTTTAGCATAGACAAGTGGACTCCTGGCCTTGTGTGCACGTATGTTACTAGTTATCTGGTGACATATAATGCACACATTACCCTTCCAGTCGCTTGCCTGTGGATTTTGGGTCTACTTTTGCCACTATTTCCGCTGTATTTGTGTAATGTCGACATTTGGCCAAAGCGGCCCTTATTGTAAAACTCTCACCCGATGTGGTGTATTTCAATTTATGTAAATTAATGAATGATTATGCGATGTATGAAATGATTCAGCAATGTGACTGTGTGCACTAGCTACTGATCCAGGGAATAGTGCAGTGAAACACAGTAAGATTCGGATTGTAAAATCTGGGTCTGACAGAGCTGGTATCAGAGCATACGACTGCAGGGTAAAAGCCTTAGACGGTGCTAGGATGGATATAGGGTCACAATATTTGAAGAACTTATAAAAATGATTTCGAAAAATATAGCATACTATTTCTATCCGTATCCCTCTTAGATCTGTTCTACTCTACCCTTCATTAATTATTTTGGAAAATTTCTAGCCCTAGTAATTTAATTTATAGATGGCAGGAATTGGCGATAAGGGCAACTAGGCTACCTGGCCTATGGAGTTCATGAAGGGGAGTTTGCTAGCATACTACGCAAGCTCTTGCACTATTTAAACTACAAGGATCAGCCCATTTACCATAAGCTCAAGTCTACTGATGAAGGAGTAGGTAGAGTAGTGCCATACTTACCATGCGTGGTGCAATTACTAGTTCCTGTAATATAGGATGATGTACTAGTCCTTTAGTTCTGTAGTCGCCATCATATCAAACCTTAATATGTTGTGTGCCCGCAAAGTCCAGCCTAAAAGCTGGCTATGTGGATGTTTGTGTGCTTAATGTACGGCCAGACATAGGCCTTATGTTGAAAGTTGTTTTGCCGTTTGTCTTGTCGTTTCCTTTTGTGACGTGGGAGGGTATCCTTACCTACTTAGCATTAGTGTTAAGTTGCGAAGCACCCACTGCAGATGGCTAGTCGAAGGACCACCAGGGCTCAGGCCCATGCTAAATAAGCTGAAGTCAACTCAAACCACGGGGCTTTGCCTGAAGAGCAAGGCATGAACCCGGATCAAGGCAATGACCCTCTTCCACAACCGCCGGAACTCCCCACCATGGCACAAGCAATGGCACAACAAACTCAGATTTTACAAGCCATTTATGCTGGACAACAAGGAAACTCTGGTGGGCACAGAGCTGACTTAGGAGATTTTCAAAGGACAAGACCAACTACATTCACATCGGCAGAAGAACCACTCGAAGCCGAAGATTGTCTTCGGGATACTGAAAGAAAGCTGCGCTTAATCAAATGCGCAGAGGAGGATAAAGTCATATTTGCCACCCACCTACTTCAAGGAGCTGCAGCAGCATGGTGGGAGAACTATTTGGCCGCTAGACACCAAGAAGATGCCACCACAGAAAATGATGCGGAAGCCATTCCTGGTCAGAATTCAAGACATCTTTCAAAGCTAACTTTGTTCCAACAGGAGTAATAAGAATGAAGAAGAATGAATTTCACACCCTCAAGCAAGGGAATATGTCAATAAATGAATACCTTACCAAATTTACCCAACTGGCCCGCTATGCCCCAAATGATATAGCAGACGAAGAGGAAAAAGTTGATAGATTCTTCGAAGGGATGAACGAGGAATTAAGGGTACAACTGATAATCCAAGACTTCTCCAGCTTCCATCAGCTGGTGAACAAAGCCCTAAGCTTGGAAAACGAGAAGAAGAATCTAGAAGCAAGCCGCAAGCGCAAGCAAGTGGCTCAGCAACCCCAGGGAAGATTCATACAGAAACTCATCAACAACCACCTCTCCTCACCTAAGAGCCCCAACCCGGCATCCCGTCCAAGTGATAGTTCATTTCCGACCTCCCGTTCTATAGGACAATCTTATGGAACCAATCCTGCTACCTCCCTCAATTGCTACAGCTGTGGAGAACAGGGCCATTTTGCCTATTGCTGCCCGCATCGACAAACAACTCCAAAAATCCAACATAGGGCCACCTCGTCACGCCAAAGGCCAAGACACAACAAGGGACAGCAGTCCTCACAAGCCAGTAAGAATACATCAGCACCAAACCGCGGCCGAGTCAACCACATCACGGCCAAGGAAGCTCAGGAGGCCGTGGAAATTCTTATGGGTACGCTTTCTGTCAAATCCATACCAGTACAAATACTATTTGATTCAGGGGTTTGGCATTCGAGGGATAGGAGGATAAACTAGGATTATCTAACTATCCTCTAAAGAAAACATTGGTACTTAACCCACTAGCTGGTATAATCATTGCCACCCTAGTATGTCCCAGGGTGAAAGCTACTATGGAGAAATATGATTATCTAGCAGACCTGGTAGTACTAAGCCCGACCTTAGACATTGTAGTTGTAATAGACTGGTTAGCAAGGTACTAAGGAATAATGGACCGCGTCACTAGGAGGAGAAGCTTACCGGCTAGAACTGCTCGCAAGTAATAGCAGGTGGGCCCAATGTATTCCACGTATCCTAACTCAAGGAATATCCACAAATATCAGAAGGGTCAACCCTGTAGGAAGCAGCCAAACTCGAGGGTAACTTGATACTTACAGTAAATAGCTTATCCATATTTCATATACGATAAGAATGCTAAGGATCAGACTACCCACTTAGGTCGAGTACAACGAAGTCATCAATCCAGGAAGGAAGCCACCCGGGTACGTAAAAGATCAATTATAGAAAATTACCCCACCTATTCGCTAGCTAGGCTGAATCTCGGGGTCGAGATTCTTTTTAAGGGGGGTAGATTTGTAACATCCTGGGAAATATAAATAATAAATTATGGAGTTTTTGGATTATTTTATTTGTTTTCTATTTGAATTTGGAGTTTATGGACCTTTATGCAAATATGAAGGAACTTTAAATATAAAAAGAGGAAAGAAATCAACACGTAAAATAATGAGCATCAAATAAAGAATCTGAAAAGATGACCCAAAAGAATTAAAAAGTAAAATAAAGGTAAAAATAATAAATATCTACAAGCATATACATATGTATGTGTATATATATATATGCATACAATTAAATATAATAAGAAAATAACTTTTATGTAGCAAATATTAGCAAAATGGTAGATATAGAATTACAGGAAGTAAGGAAGTGAAAATGTGTACATATATATCTATATACACACACCCAAATACCCAAAAAGGAAAATCAAAGAAATACAAAAGAAATAGAAAAAGAAAAGGGAAAAATGAAACAGCCGGGCCGGCCGTTACCCCGGCCCAGCCCTCTTTCCACGCACGGCCACGGCCCAGACGCACGCGGCGCCGCCCGGCCGCCGCGCGCGCCCGCAGCCCAACTCGCGCGCCTTCACGCGCCCGCCTCGCCATGCGGGCCGCATTCCCGCCCGCGCCGCTCTCTCTGCGCGGTGGACCGCTCCTGCCCGCGGGCCCGGTGCCTCGCCCGCTCACTTCCGCTGGTCGGTGGACCCGCCCGCGCGCGTCTTCTCTTTCTTCTTCCCGGCTTCTTCTCCACGCGCCGCGCCGCGCTTCGCTCTCTCGCAGCCGCAGCCTGATCTCCCTCTCCTCTCTCTCTCACCTCGAGCGGTTGGTGCACACCTCTGCTCTCTCTCCGCGAGATCTCGGCAAGATTTGGTTCCTCCTCGCCGCGCGCAAGCAGGGCGGAGCGCCAGTGCCGCCTCACAGCGCCTCATCGGCTATAAAGCCCCGCCAAGAAGCTGCAAACCCGCCGCAAAGCTTCACTCCACCTCTCCCGCCGCAATTGCACCATAGAGCCCGATTCGCCGTCGGCCACCTCTTCTTCCCCAACTCCGCGGCGCCGATCCACCGAGCCAAGCCACCGAACTCAATCCTCCACTGGAACCACCTCCGGCATCGCCAAGACATCCCCGCCTTCCTCACGCCTCCGTGGTCTCCACCTCGCCGTCCACCGAGGCTCCTACCCGCGCCGCCGCCACACGCCGCCGCCCGCCACCGTGCCTCTTCGCCGCCGCCATCGCCCCAAAGCCTCCCCATCACTCGGGATTATACTCCTGAACGCCCCGAGCCTCCCGACCACCGCCGCCGCGCCACCGCCGCCTCCGATCGCTCTGCCGGCGCCTCCCCGAGCTAACTCAAAAGAGTAAGCCGCCCTTATGGGTAGGCAAAGCCTCCCCGCCCACTTGGTTACCAGCGTCGGTCTCTTCTCCCTCTCTGCTCTCGCGTCGCGCGTTCAAGTCCGACTCCGCGCGCGCGGTCGAGCAATTCTTTTATTTTCCCGATCGGCAGTGGGCCCCACATGTCGATCCATCGCAGAGTGCCGCGGGCCATCACGGGCGATGGCACATCTCACCACTCACCATGCCGACAGTGGACCCCATGAACAGTAACCGGACCCACATGTCAGTAGCACAGAACATAAAGAGAAGTTTAAAATAAATCTGAAAATACCAGTGGACCCCACATGTCAGAGATTTCATATTTTTCCAGAATTAATTCAAACTGAGAACTTCAAATAATCATAACTTATTCATTTTAACTCCAAATTGAATGAGACAAATTTCTAAATTCATCTAAAATCAACATCTATCAAATGGAACTGAAATCATAATTTTTAGAGTTCATTTGGATTTTTGGTGTTATTTGGTTTGATTCGCTGCTTTTCTTTTGTACAAATTTTGGGCGTACGCTAAAATAGCTTACGAGGCTCGAGAGGAAGAGTTCGAGGCAGCACAAGAAGCACCAGAAAATCCGGATCCCGACCACTGTGACCAAGGCGAGTCAACACTTTTTGATCATATTGAACCCAGCATTTCAAAGTTAATTTCTTTTAAATTATCAACATGCATGCTGATATTTGATGTGGAAAAATATGTTCATTTCTAGATGTGGTAGTTATATACCTAGTACAATACTTGTTAATAATGATCCGTTGAAATGTTTGGATATGTGAACCTTGTCGCCCTAGCAAAAATATAATAATATCATTTCAAAAATAAGTCCTTAATCGTATGCTATGCTTAGCATTGATTAGGAACCGGGCCAAGAAATTGTCCCAAGCATCACTTTTGTTCATGAGAAATTGATTTGGGCAGTCATGACGGGAATGACCGGTATATGTTGGTATGATTACTTTGTGTTTCCCAAAAACCCCAACATGCTTAAAATATCTGGCGGATTGGTTCGAGGGTGTGTATGTGTGGTGCAGTGGAAGCACAAAGTGGGTTAGTGATAGACCGCCCGAGATAGCCTAAGGACCGAATCTTGTGATGACCTCCCGGTGTACAACAAGTACAACCACAAGTCGGCAAAGTGTAGGCGGGGCTAACTAATTTGCATCGACTTAGTAAGAGTTGCGCCGGTGTGACCACGGGCGGGTAGAGGATGGCCACATCCTCCGACGTGACGGCGCAAGAGGGGGCTTCTGGAAGGGTGGTCGTACCCTGAAGGAAGTGGAAACCTTAGCGGACGTAACTCTGCTAAGAAAAATGTATTGTAAAGGTCCTGTGATAGTCTACTCAACTGCATGGCTAAGGAATCATGTGGGGCAACGAGTGGATCTATCTCTTGTGGGTAAAGTGTACAAACTCTGCAGAGTCTAAAACTATTCGAATAGCCGTGCCCACGGTCAAGGGAGGACATGGGAACTTGACTAGATATAGTTCTATTTCAAAATACTTTGTGGATGGGAATGGAAAAGTGGAGGCGTGTAAGGCCCTAGTTTGGAATTGTCTGGGTGTCGTCCCAGTGGTAAGTTAAGCGGCTATAACGCTGAAAGAAGAGATATGGTGCAGAAGCCATGTAATGGTGGATGGATTCAGAACACCGGTATACATGAGTATTTCTTTAAAAACTCAGTCATTTCTAAAATGCTAAGTCTTAGGAAATTTTTATATAATTGTATTCAAAAGCACTCCTGCAAATAAAAGAACCCGAGCCATCCTTTGATTAGCCATACATGTTATATATTGCATATTGTGTGTTGGCTCGCGGAGCACGGGGTCGGAGTGCTCACGCTCGCTTTGCGGCAAAAATCCAGGAACAGGAACACATGACCATTATGCCTACGAAGATGCTCCTTTCACGGAGGAAAAGGACGACGAAAGGATCTAAGGCGTAGGCTACAATGTTTTAGCATAGACAAGTGGACTCCTGGCCTTGTGTGCACGTATGTTACTAGTTATCTGGTGACATATAATGCACACATTACCCTTCCAGTCGCTTGCCTGTGGATTTTGGGTCTACTTTTGCCACTATTTCCGCTGTATTTGTGTAATGTCGACATTTGGCCAAAGCGGCCCTTATTGTAAAACTCTCACCCGATGTGGTGTATTTCAATTTATGTAAATTAATGAATGATTATGCGATGTATGAAATGATTCAGCAATGTGACTGTGTGCACTAGCTACTGATCCAGGGAATAGTGCAGTGAAACACAGTAAGATTCGGATTGTAAAATCTGGGTCTGACAATGATTCAAAGAGATCCAAGACAGCGAGGTAAATAGTTTAGGGCTTTTTATTTTTACCGGTCCCAGGAGAAAGGCGGAAGACCGGATTATTAGGTAGATGCCGTACTATTAAGAGGGATCATAGCTAAGTGCTTGATCATATGCAAATATGCCCCATGGATCAATTTAGGATCTTGCATACACATGGAATTAAAATTGAATTAAAATTTGTACACTCCCAGAAATTTCGGTAGTACCGGCGTGTAATTCGCGGAACTACCGCAAGGTCGGAAGTTCCGGGCCCCACGCGGAACCTTTTTCCAGAGAGCGCCCGGAACTCGACTTAGTCTCCTGGAAATCGGAAGTACCGCGTGTTGAATTGCGGAACTACCGCATGGGCGGAAGTTCCGGCTTAACGAGCGGAACTTTATTTCCAGAGAGCGCCCGGAGTTTGACTTAGTCTCCTGGAAATCGGAAGTACCGCGTGTTGAACTACGGAACTACCGCATGGGCGGAAGTTCCGGCTTAACGAGCGGAACTTTATTTCCAGAGAGCAACCTCGTGCCACACTTCGCCTCTTTGAGATCGGAAGTACCGGGGACAAGTCGAACTTCCGGGATTCCGGAAGTACCGCACTTACAACGGCGGAAGTACCGCATTTAATGTCCAACGGATACTTCTGACTCACTGACATAGCCGTTCTGACCCACCTACAGAAATCCGGAAGTACCACACATTGCACTGCGGTAGTTCCGATTTCCCTGATTTTTCAGGATTGTTTATCGCAACGGCTAATTGAGGTTGGTGGGGGTATAAATTCGACCCCACCAGCACAAGGACATGTTGTTGAACCCTCATTGATCATTCTTGAGCATAGAGCAACCTCTCACACCTCACTTTCACATATTTGCATTCAATTGAGGTAGTTGAGTGAATTCAAGTGCATTGCATCCGTAGATTGATCCATTTGGCACTTGAGCGTGATCAAGCCCTGCGACGATCCATTCTCTTGGAGTTTGCCGACTCCTAGACGGCTTGGCGGAAAACTCGGTGATCTTCTCAAGAAGATTGTGAGAAGACCCGAGACGATTGTGAAGGCTTGGAGCTCGCCTACCCGGAGCTGGAAAGGGCTACCGATAGTGATCGAGGTACTGAGGCTCAAATAGTGGAGCCGGTCCGATTCGTTCGGGCTTACCTCAACGTGGATTAGGGGAGACCGGCAAGTCTCCGATCACCACGGTAAAAAGTAATTGTGTTCATTGTGGTTTGCTCTCTTGTGCACTATTCTCTTTCAAGCAATTTACTTCAAAAGAATCATTTGATTGCTTGTGTAATTAGAATAGCATACCTTGTTCTAGCTAGAAGTATATTTGCTCTTAGAATAATTCTCCTTGTGCTAGTAATCACTTGAGCCATATCATCTTGATTAGTTGTTGCCTTGCTTACTTGCTTTAGACAATTTGTTAAATTGTAATTGTTAGCCAAATTAGAAGAAAAATTTTAAATCGCCTATTCACCCCCCCTCTAGTCGGTCTCCTCGATCTTACAGGCTAGTCAGGCCTCCATTGATGGATCAGTCTGACCACTGTAGCCAGTCTAACCATCAAGATGTTGTTGGTCTGACCATTGGCTGGTCAAACCGCACGACCAGGGCCGGTCTAACCGGTCCCTTGTTCCCTAACCTAGAATCTTCTCAACACAAAAGCTCAACCTCAAGAACTTTCCCAAATCTCATGCAACACATCTAATTTTTGCATGAGACATGTTTAAGCCATTAGAAACCTAAACCAATTAAGAATCACAAGGTTCTTGGGCTCAAGCCCATTGAATTGAGGAGAATTAAATCTAGGTCACAAGAAACACCAAAAACCCTAAATCACAAATTAATTCTTTCTTGTGAGGATCTAAGGCATGAGGACCTCTAGATCTATTTTCATATGTCCTAGAAAGGCAAATCAAGCAAGAGATCTACATAGAACAACCACGAATACAAAATCACAAATCAAACTCAAGAACAAATAAAACCAAGAAGAACATGATTGAGACAAAGTTTTGATTGATTCTCAGTAGAGAATGATGTTTACATGCCCGTGAATGATTACAAGGTGCAGCTGTAACACTACTATTTTTTTAGAAGAGCAACATCACTCTTCACTCTCAAACTTTCTCTCTTGTAACCATAGAAGAAGACAAGATGGTTGAAGAAAACCTAACCATAGAATCCTTGGGTCTAGCCACCTGCTCTTCTCCCCACTAAATAACTAGTATACACACAACCCTAATAATGGGTCCAACCCATTAATGAAACCGAGGAAGCTCATCAACCCAAATAACACAGGTTTTGCACACTCACGCACGTTTTTCAAAGCACTTACAAGACTCAACCCGCTAACACCTTAACTATTGATCTGCTTGCAATTTTAGCTCTCCTTGACCTAAACCACTTCTCCTTTGCACCTCCTCACACCATGGTTTTGATCAAGTTACTAACTCGGTATTTGGACAACTACCAAAATAACCCCCGACGAAGCTTTTGGGTACCTTCCCTTGACTTCGTTGTTGCCTTCACCACAAAGTATCTCTGCATACTTTGAAACGTAGATTGTAGTACCTATTGACTAGCTGTCATGCCATCATGCATTCAGTCTCTCCTAAACCATCCCTACGTGTATCGGCCTTATCGTTAGCGCACTGCATACACCAACTCGCTTCGCCACGATCCTTGTCTTCTCTGTGTTCCCACTTGAGCCACATAGCCTCACCCAAACACATGACCGCTCTAGATCTTAGCTCCCCTACCTAGTTCTGGTCCATTGGCACCGACCGCTATGTCCTGTAAGCCATATGCACATCTAAAGACCAAACAACTATATCGAGCATAAGTTTCATACATTGGACTCACGTTAGCCAAACCAATGCATCATGTAACACAATATAACCATGACCAAAGAACCAAGATCAACCCAAGATCAAATCTCCCAAATCGCCCAAATTCCCAAAAAGCCAATCCACTGCTGATCTGACCACCACAACCATGCCGGTCAGACCGCATCGGTCTGACCACCATCGTCTGGCCGGTCTGATTGGTTAACTAGTCTAGAAAATAACTTCTCGCCCTCTATGGAAATTCAATTTTTCTCTATCTTTTTTTTGCCTCATAACTAAATTTCTAGTGAGACCTAATGCAAACTCATCTCCAAACATTCCTACACAAAATGTTTGGTCTAAAGTCCCCAAAAATCCACAAAAGGCATCTGGGCTGGTCTGGCCACTCATCCTATGCCGGCCAGACCGCACTGTGCATTTTTAGCACAAGTCCCAATTGACTGGTCAGACCGGCCCTACAGGGTGGTCAAACCACCCATGCAAAGTGATTTGACTAGCTTTGCAAATTGATCAGACCGCTCCAGTTAGTAACACTGAAAATTGTGGTTTGTTTGCAAAACTAAAATATAACTCAACAAATATGCAAATTATTCATCACATATTGACCAGTGACAACTCACATGGTCTCTCATCCTATCAGTTGCTTCAAGTGTAGTGAGCCTAACGACATCCGGGCCAAGTGCCCCAAGCTTCGTGGCATGGAGGAGAGGGAGTTCCATAAGAAGCCACGAGCCTGTGATGTGAAGAAGGGCAACTACAAGATGGTGACCCACAATGTCCTCTCAGCTTTGGACGATATGGACATGAGTGATGTGGACTCAAAGAGTGAGGATGAAGCGGATGAACCATGAGCCAAGACCAAGACTAAGGACTTTACTAAAATGTGCTTCATGGCTTGTGAGGATATGACCAGCGAGGATGATTCTCTACAGTGACCCTAATGAGGTATCTCCTTCCTATGATAATGTTGCTTGTGCTATGATCATTACTAGGAATACTCTTGATGAGGATATAACAATCTCAAACTATTATTTATCTGTAAATGATTTGTCATTATACTCCTCAAGTATGCCCCTATCTATAAGAAAGATATTTCACAAGATAGTCGTAAGCTCTTCTACGACAACTACTCTTTAGTCGTAAGCTTTTTCTATGACCATCTCATAGTCATAAGTTTTCTTACAACCATGACATAGTCGTAAGTTATCCTGCGACTACCTGGTGGTCGTAGATCCTCCTATGACTAAGCCAAACTCTGACTGACCTATCTACGACAACCCATTGCATTGTGGGCCTATCTGATGAGGCGATTAGCACGCGTATTTATTCTTTGGAACAAATGCACATAACTTCTCTCTGATATAAACAACTGCACGATGAGTGAGATACCACATCTCTAATAAGTCCTGTTGGACAGTTACCAATTGAAACGTTAAGGTGTCTCTTGGCATGAAAAAATTACCACTGCATTGTAAGCTATATAAAAGAGGACATCAGGGAGAAGAAAGGAGAGGCAAGCAAGGACAATCAGGATAGACCCAAGGGAGAATAGAAGTAGAGCAAGCCTTTCCGCATTACTTTCTCTGAGGTAATCAGTTCATTGAGCAATAGCCACACAGGAGTAGGGTTGTTATTCTCCCAAGAGATTATTCTCCCAGGAGAAGGTCCAAACCTGTATAAAAATCTTTGTGTCTTTTCTCTATGTGATCGTAGCCAAGTCTTCAAGAGTTCTCTCAAACTCAAATAAATCATACATAAGATCGATACTAAAACATCGACAATTGGCACTGTCTATGGGGAACCTTCTTCCAAATTCCCGTAATTCCTTATCAGCAAGTTCTTTTCTTTTTGATGTCCTCACAGCAAGAGAGTGGAACGAGAAGAATTAGTTCGACCTGGCTGATTACGCAGATCTCGATATGGATGTCTGCTATGACAATAAGCAGACCATGCTTTCATCTGATGGTGAGGCTATCTCTAGAGATCTATCACAAGATCTCGGAGATCGCACCACGGATAAGGTTGAGGAGGGATCCTCATCCCCCACAACATTACGCTCAATGGAGGAACCGGTTTCCCTAGAGGGTAAGGGTCAATCCGACCATAAACAGGATTGCACCAAGGCGGGTTCACAACATGAGGAGAGATTCACCTCTAAGTGTTCAATACCTCACCAACTAGTCGATCTGGGTTAGCAAGCCCTGGAATCTATCATTCTGGGAATAAACTCTCGCTGCGAGTCCATCCATACTCTCGCAGGGTTCAACTCCGGTCAAAGATGGTTATAACCCAGAGTTCCCCTTTCTGGAGAGGCCTATTCTGTGCCGTGAGGCTCTATCATTTGATGACTCCTCATGCTAGGAGGTGTCTGACGTGAGTGGAGATCATGTTTAGGAGGTCTTCGCCCTCCCCTCAGATACTAATCACTCTCTCGGAGGAAGGCCTGGCAGCGCTCTCCATTGCTCACACACTACAACCCCTCGTAGTGATGGCAAGGAGACCTCTAGTATAAGCCAGGTAAGTACTCTGATGAGCGTGAGAGAAATCCTCAAAATCATCACCTTCCTTTAAGGCAACCTCAACCAACATTAGACATTAAGGATCCCGAGACCATACGAAAGAGAAGATTGGCTGCCCAGATATTTTTGCCTAGGCACGTCCAACACCAATCTAAGGAAGCTTGAGAGCTTCAATGCATAAACAAATTGCTTGAAAATCCAAATCAAGAGTTTGCTCGAGCATCAGGCTATGACCATTTCGCTGAAGGGATTGCGTGAAGACTCTTACTACTTATGGATGGATATTAGATTTATGTTATTGTTTCCATGTGTGTTCAGTAAGGGATATGTTCAACAAAGGATCTCTATGCATGAAATTGTTCACTTGTTGGGTTGCAAGGAGTATGCAAGGGATATGTTTGACAAAGGATCTCTATACTTCTTGTGCATGAAACTGCTCACTTGTTGGATTGCAAGGAGTATGCAATCACTGGGGTGGGAATAGTTAAATTGGAGATGTATAGTGGAGCATATTGCACATTGACAAGAGTTCGGTATATTCCAAGTTTAAATAAGAATATAATATATGTGAGGTCACTTGAACTTAAAGGTTATAAGGTATCACTTTGAAATGGAGTCATACGAGTTACTTGCACATGGCAGGTGATTATGAAAAGTATCTAGAATAATGAAGAATACCAATTGCTAAGCAATCATAAGGGACAAGCAACTAATGGGAGGTCTAATAAAAATCCTGGTTAGAAGAAGGAAAATGTGTCATTAACAGTAGGTATTCAAATCTTATCTGTAGTTACGTGCAAAACTGCAAAGATGGTTGCATATTCTAGTAGCCGCAGAGGTGAAAATGCGAGTTGATGGAAGAAGAAAGACGTGGTAGGACCAAGCACACAGTACCGATGAACAGGTGGAGTTTTGAGGTGGTACAAACCTATGTCACGGAGAGCTGTAGGAATAGGTGTGGTTAACCAAATAACAAAGGAGCTCTTAGGTGAAGAGTCTGGTTATGCTAGCCTAGACACTAACACGCACATTGTATTGATGTGTATGAGCCCCTGCGGTGAGAGTACTCCCACATGTGGTAGAAAAAAAATAAAAAGGAACAAAATAAAATGGTGAAGCCGACTTAGAGCAAGTTCTTAGAGAAGCATGATAACTTCATGAATAAAAGTTAAGGTAGAGATTGTTAAATAAGGTGACTCGTATTCTAATCTACTAGGACTTAGAGAGACGTGCCATAAGGATTCCTAGACAATCCTAATTGGGCTAAGATTCTACTTCACTGAGGACAAAGGGGAATATCTAAAGCCATAAAGTGTGACCATAGAGAACCAAGTCATAAACCAAATCATACAAAGCAACAAGTGCACAAGATAATTAAAGGCTAGGTCTTTAGCACTATAATCTTGTATAGATAAAAAAATCCGATGGTCCTAAAATGTTTGAGAGAGTTATGAGAGAGCGATAATCCCTTATACTCTTTTAGGTCATGCTAATGAGTTCACGGTTGGCTTCATCAAATCTTTTCTCTCTTGTTATGATTGTTTCGTTATCATTATTTTGGTTCTCTTTGAGATTCATCTATTTTGTTCTTAATACCGTGCATGCTTATGTTATACCTTACAACCCTGATCCAATCTAGAGGATGCCAAGCATAAAAAGATGTCTCACAGCATAAAAGCTAGTACTTCGCAATGCTCACGTTCTAAGCTCTACATAAACAACATTCTTCAGCCATATTCAGGAAGAAGAAGATAAGGGGATTAACGCTATAATTATTAGGGAGGCTAAACATCTAATAACTCTGGCCTTCGATGTAGCAGATGTGAGGTTTTGTTCCATAAAATATAATGTTTTGACGCATGAACTTCCTAAATTCCGCGTGGCTTTAGAATCTTCAAGTCCATGTGTGTGGTTGGAAGATTTTTCCAGAATTTATATCTCATGTGGCAGTTAGCGATTTGTCTAACTTATCACATTAATAGATCAAGTTCAATTTTCAAAAAAAAAATATTCACAACTTGTTCATTTAAACTAAAGCCATGTTTTTTTGAGTTGTAATTAATAGCTTTTAATTATAGCTGATAGCTTTGATCTGTACTTTTTAATACAGCAGCAAACGACATAGATATCAACGTAAACGACGTACACAGTTAGCTCAAATAACTGTTTAGAAAATCCATTTCAAAAAGTTACCGATTTATTTTAACTTCGAGAGAAATAAAAAACAAAAAAAACCTGAGCCTAAAGCCTTTGAAGTGATTTTCTGCAGCCCAAAAGGATGTATACTCCTCCGCGCGACGTGAAGGTGAATATGACTCGGCAATGCCGATGGCTGTGTGGCACAAGCCCATCTGAAGATGTAGCGATTCTGGACCTGCTTAGCTTAGTTTGAAGCGCTATGAGAAAATGACATCATGTATATAACTTCGTATATGCATAGACGTACATTTCGCCTTCTAGTAAATTCCAAAGTCAAAACATGGAAATAAATCATACACAAGGTTATGTCGTCCCATAGATGAAATATATCTAATTCCCCACATCGAGATGCCACATAATCGGGTGCTCATTTGGGCTTAATAGCTTTTTGCTATGATAGTAGCTTTTTTTTGCACTGTAGCTATAGCTAGCATTTTTAACATAATTAAATTAAAAAATTAAAGAAAAAAGATTATATCATCACAGACAATACAATGGAATAAAAAAAGATAAAAAAAACCCAAAAATAGCCAAAAAGCCAGAAAATCAATATTAAAAAGCTAGAAGCTAGCTATGTACCACTACCAAAATTTGTAAAACATTCAGCACAGTAATGCACATCACCCAACAACATCATAAGGCGAAGTACAATGGCACATTTACATCCCCGGGTCGACTACTTATGACGTCTCTGGGTTCTGTCCTTTTGTAAAGTTAAAATAAATATTGCAGTGAATAGAACTGCATGGTTTACCACCTTGCCAACCAAATCTCCTGTATACCCCTTGGATCGCCTCCCCTATCATGCTTCAAGAGAATCAAGACTGGTTCCTGGACTGAGATTCTGACTGTATCCTCTGGCGAACTTGTTGGAGCAGAAGTTTCAAGTAGTCCTAAGAAATAGCATTTATTTGCGGCAGGTTAGGGTTAACAACTTTCGACAAGACATAACAATTCTAGTCTGTATGAGGTGCCTTTGTATGAATGGTATACCAGGTTTTCCAGATCAAATGGTATACCAGTATTGACAAATCCAAAATACCCATTTGCCTAATGGACCATGGTTTCTTTACAGTTCAAAGAGTTCATATTAGATATGTATATAATGTAATCTCACATTGTAGCCTTCAGCAATAATCTCATCCTACAGTATCAACTGCACAATATGTTTATTACTACGATTGGGGTTTATTTCAAACTGTGAACGAAATTGTAGAAAACATACATCGATAAGCTCTGGATCACTGACAAGCTCTTCAAGCATGCCCTGAATGTTCTCATCTTCACCATATGCCTGAGCAACAGTTTCAAGGACAGCACGGAAGATATCCTCAGGAGAATCATGCTGCTCAATGCGTTGACAAGCTTGGTGAAGATCAATCTATCCATGAAAAACAAGAACATCAGAGATACTGCATACAGAAGATTCAGGATTCGACACTAACTAAACTACCTCATACGAGAGGATGGGAAACATATAATGAGTGTGTATAAGTAACAAAAGATAAATTATGATAAATAACCCTTTAGATTGAAGAATAATATTAGTGTCCAAATATGGCATATTTGAAAAAGCAATAGTACTGACCAACCAACTTTATAGTCATCACCACCAGATTTCTTCTCAAATAAACCATAAAAAGCACAAGTGACATTACTGAGCAAAATGCAAATGTGTTGTGTTGTGGGTAAACATCTGTCGAAAAGGAGGTTGGACAGTCACAATTTGAAGTAGAACAGCATTAGATGGAGGACACCGATTGGGGGACGAAGGGAGCTAGAACAGCCGGCCAAGAAGAGAAACTGGGCAGGGACTTAGGGACTAGACGACTTTGATTATTCCATTGCTTGCCGGATAAGATACTGAACTCTATTTATCTAGAGCCCTAGAGGTGTCCCTAACAAGGATGACTAATAACACAACTCACATTCTATCTGCTAACACAGTTTGGACTTGAACAACTAAAGGACTAACAATTAAAGACATGACCTGGACTGCTACACGAAGAAATAGTAACAAAGACTAAAAGGACTCTACCCTTGAATTGGAATCTGCTCATGCAAGCTGCGCTGCTTATCCTCAGGCCTATACGGCCAGCTGGCCATGGCACAATCCGAAGGATTGCTGCTGTGCACTGGCGTAGCTGGTCCACTTCCACAACTAAATGCAGGCAGCTTTATTTATTCAATAGGATGGCTTACCTGGGAGCTTCTGCCATCTAAAGCATCACCTACTCTCCTGTCGTTGTGTTGAGGCTGCAATCTTGATTCTGCACTATTTGTACCAACAGGACAAGCCCCAGCTCCACCAAGAACTTGCGATACAACTGGCATCATTTGCTGCATCAATCTAGATAAGTCAATGCCACCTTGACCCCTTCCTGGTACATCAACATTTTGCACAATATTACTTATAGTATCCATCATTGCGGGGCTTTGTGTACACTCTTCCATCATGTTCCGCAGATCAGCTGCCGAACCCACTCCTGTTTGTGATGCTACATTTGACAATAGATTGCCAAAAACCGGGTTGTTGAGCACACTGGATATCATGCTGCCGATATCAACTTGTCCTTCACCACCCTGTCTTCTAGGAGGCATTGCACCAGCAAACTGTGGCGTAGAGGATTGAGGAGCAGAATCCGTAACGCCACTTCTGTTTACTTCAGTATTTTGTGAAACAAGGGCTTGCAGAACCTGCTGGTCCATCGAAACAGCTTCTTGGTTTTTGCTGACAGAAGAGGAATTAAGGGGTTCACCAGAATTACCGCTATTCCCATACGGCGTTGATGTTCTGCTCTGTCTCTACAGATGTGGTTAAAATAATCAATAAATTGCAGCTACACACAACAAATTCTAAATCCAAAATTTGCAGACATGATTGACAACAAAATGCAGACTGAACAATGAAATTCCTAGAGACAATAGCACAACACACCAGAACTCAGTAGTCATTAGTTAATACCTTAGGCTGCAGACCTCCACCAAGACCTAGCGGTTCAGATCTGCCACTTGCACTAGGTTTAACGGACTGTGCAGCTACTTCATCTGAGGGCTTGTTCTTCTGTGCAGAATTTTCTGTTGATATGCTCAAAGGAACATCATTGGTACAGGTGGCTGTGAACTGCCCAGCTAAGTTGGCTGCTGCTAATCCCCCAGAATGTGTTCTAACATTATCCACATGGATCTCTTCCCTCTGTACATCTTGTTGAATACTATCGACACTGGAAACACTTATGGTACTGCCGTCTTGCGATGTTAACTTGCAATCAGATGTATTTGAAGGCAAAGTACCTAATTAGAGCAATTAAAACAACAAGAAAGTCAAATTATTCAGTACATTTTCCACTAGAGAAAAGAAAACTCACAATACTTCAAAAATAAAGGGAGATACCTGCTCTAGTTACATGAGATTGCACATTTAGTGAAGTATGTCCATGGTTAGAAACCGAGAGCTCATTTTCCAGTTGTGCAGTTGATGATGCCGCAGAACTCAAAGTGCCAACTCCTCTGTTTATAGTTCGGTAAGATCCCTGATCTGCTGTGTTTTGAACAGATGATAAAACCTGGCCAGGTGGATTCGCATTCAATGCATTGGCTACTTGTGCAGTTACCTGTGCAACTATAGAAGGAATGCTAGCAACACCACCTAAAGAAACTTGTGGAACAACAAATGTTGAATTTGGTTGAGATCCGTTGCCCACTGCAGTCTGAGAACCTTGAGAAGCAGTTGACTGATTAGGCACCGCTACTTGACTTCTCACTTGAACAGGCAGGATAACACTTAGGACATGGTTTGGAGCCTCAACTGAGGACCGTGCAGGAATAGCTGCAACAACTGTTCTTGGCAATCCCCGTGTTGAGTTAGCTGATGAATTACTGCCTTGAGTTCTTTCTACATTTTGGCGGTCCCCATTGACAGCACCCCCAGAAGCAGTGGTTGAACCAACAGATGAACCGCTTGTTGTAGAAGTACCTTAGTAGAGGATAAAACAACAGTCAGCGGAAACTCAGGAGAGATGCAAATGCAAATTGTACTCATTATAGCTTCAAAATAGAAGGCCACCAAGATGAAAGTTTCCAGGTGTGATCCTGCTTGACAACTGTTATGATCCTCGGATATGTATGACAGATAAACCACCTAAGAGATATCATAAAATCAATCTATCCTAACAACTGAGCCTTCTAATCTTCTCTTACTTGCCACCCAAGAGATGCTGCTGTGTGAACAGCAATGCACGCTCAATATCTCATTGTGGGCCCCATGCTGCCTCTAAATCCACACTACAACAACAGAGTATTGATCTAGATAGTAGATCGACTGTCGAGGACACAATATCTGAAAGCTACCATAACTGATACTGACATGAACTTTTCTGTTCTTATGTATAATACTATTGGTTGTTAATGTCAGCATATCTGTCATTGCAAGGTTTAAAAAGCAAATATATTTCCTCATATTATGACACAATTTATAAATTATAAGAAGTCTAATACCAAGCATCCTCACCCAAATCAGAATTCCTCATGTAGAAGATAATTAAGACAAAAATGTAAAGCCTGTTTTAAGGGGTATTATAATTTATAATAGACCATAAAGAGGCAGCTTGAGTTTCTAAGTATAAATGGACATTTAGATTGTCCGACAATCCACTTAATAACATTTTATCCATAGGAGCTTAAGTTTGTGGCAGCTTCATGATTCACCTCAACATCCTTAAAAAATCTAAAATTTGAAATGTGACCTTACCACTAACATGGATATTGATACCAGATGTTCGAGAAGGATCAACAATACCAAATGCACCAGAAACTCCACCCAGAACTGGTATGCTGGAAACTCCAAAAGGAATAGTATTTTGAAAAGACGGCTGCACATCGAGAGAATGTTTCATTATGATTGGAGTGGCAAAACACATCAAAACCAACATGAGAAAGTATCTCAATATGTCACCTGAACCACGATTGGATTTGGTCCGGTGGAATTTATATAAACAGCAGATCCAGCATTTACAAAAGCATCAGCCTGCAAAATTAACAAGCTTTCAGAATAATTAGAATGTGCAAAGATTAGTCACATAACATCGTAGAAACGAAAATTTTGCATACAGGAGATGGCCCCATCCGAAGCATCATCGTTGTCCGACCAAGCTCTAAAAGCATAGCACCCAAATGCTGCATTGCTACTCCCAACTGAGTTGTTTCATTCTCGATCTGGCTACGTATAGATACATCACCAGTGGCAGCATCTCTCTGAATGCGTTGTGCGAGGTGCTGAAACAGAATATCATGTAAAGGGGTGTCATAAGATGTCCAAATAGAAGTTTGCATCAATGAATTAAGAATTTAGATCAGATCTTCACTGTATATAACAATTTGACAGACACAAAGTTGCGTCCTGCCACATGTCACTGTATGATCAGCTGCCAAAAAAACGAATCATGAAGTGTAGTACACCAAAAAAAAGGCCAGCAGTTATAGGATCTGTCACTGAAACAAATAACATCCGACATCTATAAATACTGTCTGAATCCTTGCATAACATTCAGGGAATCATGCAAATACTAAACACTAGACAGTGAATACGAAGTATGTTATAATAGCCAGCATAGACAAGGGTAGGGAAGTCCACACCAGCAGAGCATGCATGCAAGGGAGGGGGAAGCAGAGGGGTGGCCTGTGGTGGGCATTGTGGCCAGGGCAAAAAACAGAGATGATGTGGGAGTGTCGTACTACAACCTGGACATAGCACGTTCCAGTTAGCTACAGGGAGTGGGTAAGGGAACTTTATGAGTATGTTTTGTTGGTTTAGAGTTCCATAGTGTTGTCTCCAAAAAAAAAAAGACAACCCAAAAAAGTGACAAAATGGTAACATATTCGTATTTAAACATTAAAGAGCATTGATTAGTGATTACAATAGAAGGAAAAACCATCATGAAATATCATATTAACCAGGGAGGTTAAATTATACATCAACAAGATATCACTGTAAAAGGAAAACCGTTCTAAAGCTAAGAAGAACAGAATATAACTACAGGACACAAAAAAGAACATACAGAAAGAGCAGAAGCAGCACTGCCACCAAGAAGTTGTTGGGCTCTTTCAATGACTGAAACTAGAACCTCAGGACTAGGAAATCTTTGGTTTAGATAATCATCATCCGAACTTGGTGGTTGCTGGGTGTTTGAATCCACAGATGGAATACCTTCATTTATTGCACAAAAATGAGTGTTATAATCTTTCATAACAAGCAACAAATTAACCAATTGCCAGAACAAATATGATACCATTATTCTGTAATACTTGGTCCATGCGATTGATATACTCCAAAAGAGTCATTAGAGAATCAGGAATAACCTGTCAACAGTGCTAAAAAAATAAATACAGATGGCAAAACAGGAGGAAGAAAAGAAAGGGCAACATCTTAACCATGTTGCGAGGAATAGCCCCTGCTGGTTGATGTTGCGATGCTTGGATCTGATGGTTGAGATTTGAAAACCCTGGTTGTGCTAGGTTCCCTGGCTGAGTTCTTCCACTGGCATTATTGACCCCTCCTGGTGCAGTGGTTAAAGGCACCTGATTGAACAGCAAGAGAAAAGTTAAACATTGGGATTTCTCAGTTACCCTAATTAGACCTAAAGAAGAAACACCTTATTACCGAAAATGTAGTGTTTGTGACACCACCAGGCATCCCAAGACCTAGGGAACCAAGAATATCCTGAACACTCTGCACACATAACAGAAGAGAGAATTATACAGAACGCTAGAACAAAGTATATACCCTAGCCATGTCATCTAGCATCCCCTCAGAACGCATAGCCTCTATAATTTCCTAAAAGGGAATAAATAAAAAGGAATTCAAATAAAAAATTAAAATCAACACGCAGCTATTGCTAAGAACTAATCAGATTGGTCAATTTTCAAAAGGACACATACAAGATACAATGATGGATGAGGTGTGGCAAACCATCAAGGAGATGCCGCTGGATAAAGCCCCTGGTCCTGACGGTTTCACAGGCCGTTTCTATAAGTCCTGCTGGGGTGTTATCAAGGAAGATGTTATGCAAGCTCTTCTAGCTATCCAAAGGGGTCACGTGTTCAGTTTCAAACTCCTTAACACGGCCTTTATCACTCTTCTCCCTAAAAAGTTGGATGCTCTTCAAGTAAAGGATTTTCGTCCCATAAGCCTAATCCACAGCTTTGCAAAGTTGGTGACAAAATTAATGGCTATCCGTCTTGCTCCGCTGCTGCCCAGCCTGGTCTCCACAAATCAAAGTGCTTTTGTCAGAGGGAGAAACATACACAACAATTTTATTTTTGTGCATCAGATGGTTAAGGCTCTAATTCAGAAAAAAGAGGCACATATACTCCTCAAGCTAGACATCTCCAAAGCTTTTGACTCGGTCTCTTGGTCTTTCTTGCTAGAAGTCTTGAGACATGTGGGTTTTGGACAGCGGTGGTGTAATCTCCTTTGCCTAATCCTCTCCACATCCTCTACTCGCATTCTTGTTAATGGGGAGCCTGGTGATACAATCTTGCACCATCGGGGTTTGCGGCAAGGAGACCCCCTTTCACCGATGTTATTTATCCTTGTGATGGATGTGCTGAATTCTCTAATAGAGTATGCCACCAGGGAGCAGCTCCTGCAGCCGCTTGCAGTCCAGCAGGTCAGACACCGGATTTCCTGTTATGCGGATGACGCTGTGATGTTTTTGAGGCCCTCACGCAATGATCTTCAGACCATCAAAAACATTCTGGACCTTTTCGGACATGTCTCGGGTCTGAGAACTAATTTGGCCAAGAGCTCAGCTTCTCCTCTTCACTGTTCAGATGAGGACCTGTCTCTCACTGCAACAATTCTCTCTTGTGCTATCAAGGATTTTCCCTGCACTTATCTCGGTATTCCACTATCCATAAGGAAGCCTACCAAAGCTGAGTTTTTGCCTTTAATCGATAAGGTTGCTGATCACCTTCCTGGTTGGAAGGCTTCTCTAATGAATAGGGCTGGTCGTTTGGTTCTGGTTAGAGTGGTTCTAACAGCCACTCCTATCTATCTTATGATTGCCCTTGATCTTCCTAAGTGGGTGATTAAAGCTATTGACAAAAAGCGCCGAGGTTTTCTATGGAAAGGCCAGGAAAAGGCAAAAGGTAGGAACTGTCTTGTATCTTGGGAAAAGGTCCAGCGGCCTCTTGAATATGGTGGCTTAGGAATTCACAATCTTGAAACCCTCGGTTGGGCTTTGAGAATCAGATGGTTGTGGGCTCAGAAGACGGACCCTACAAGACCTTGGGCTGGACTTCCAGTACAGGTACCGCAAAATGCCCATGCCATGTTTTATATGGCTTGTGAATCATCTGTAGGAAATGGAGAATCAATTCGTTTTTGGTCTGACCGCTGGCTGAGTGGCAAGACAGTAACTGAAATTGCTCCAAATCTGATCAAGCTGATCTCAAAGAGGGTTGTGAAGCATCGGACTGTTGCTCAGGCTCTTGACAACAGGAGATGGGTGGCCGACATAAATGGGGCCTTGACAGTGCAGGTCCTAACCGAATATTTGCTGATTTGGGATCAAGTGGATGGTTTAACTCTTCAACATGATGCCCAGGATATTCACCGTTGGAAGCTCACCCAGTCGGGATCTTATAGCAGCAAATCAGCCTATGCAGCATTCTTCACGGGCACAATTAAATTCTCCCCGTGGAAAAAAATTTGGAAGACCTGGGCTCCTCTTCGCTGCAAGTTCTTCATTTGGTTGGCTTTCAAGAACCGCTGCTGGACTGCGGATCGCTTAGCTAAACGCGGGCTGCCTCGCCAGGAAGCCTGCCCCTTCTGCGATCAAGAGGAGGAAACAATCCAGCACCTGCTCATTTCGTGTGTTTTCACTCGGCAGGTGTGGTTTTTGATTCTACAGCATCTGAACCTAGCTGCTGTGGCTCCCTCTACAATGAATGTCCTTTTCTCGAGCTGGTGGAGAAAAGCTATTAGGGGAGTTCCAAAGGAGATGAGGAAAGGTTTCAATTCGCTAATCATTCTTGTTTCATGGGAAATTTGGAAGCACCGGAACTCTTGTGTGTTTGAAGGAGCTTTTCCCAACATCCATACACTCCTTCAGACCATAGGAGATGAATGCAGTTTGTGGTGTGTTGAAGTATAAGTGAATTGTCCATCTTTTCTCATCAGCTTAAGCTTTTAGGTGAACTGGTTGGTGCATGAAACTTAATATGGTATCAGAGCCAAGAGGTCCTGAGTTCAAGACCTGGCTGACGCAATTAAAAAAATTAATTGCAGTCCACTTCTATTCCACGTATTAGACCTAAAGGAGTCTACACGTGAGGGGAATGTTGAAGTATAAGTGAATTGCATATCTGGAGTAGTTTGTTCAGGCCTTGGTCATATTTAGTACCACCACTCCCCTTTTCAATATGGGTGGGTGTGTGTGGTGTTTGTTTTCTGCGAGCTGGGTTTCTTTCTAAATCCAGCTCGGTTTGTGCTCTTTCTGTCTTAATGAAATGACACGCAGCTCTCCTGCGTCATTCGAGAAAAAAAAAAGATACAATGATGGTAGAAGCATACCCTGGAAATATCTCCTAATAATCCTCCATTTCCAGTAACATTAACTGCACCAACAACAAAAATGTGAAAGGTTTATCAGGGCCATGCCCAGCATATTGTTGTAGAATCATATCCTAAGAATCATGAGAGATGTGTAGCAACCAATTGCATCTAAAATGAACAAATGTACAGAAAAATACTCCATTACAAGAAAAGTTGTACAAAAGCATATTACCCAAGTTGATCAATAGTGCATGTACATAGACTCGTAATGAAACTAGAGTTCCACCAATGATAACACAAAGACAGTTAAATAATGATGCTCCTGGAACGTGCATACCATATAATTCAAGTTTTTTTAAGAAAATATAGGGAACAAAAAAGAGTAAAACATAATAATGAAGAGTACAAATGCACAAAAACATTGTTTTAGCTCCTAAGAACACCTATGTAGAGCAAGGCATCAAGTAGGTACAATAAATCTTGGCGGCCTGGATGTTACGGCGTCGCCTAGGCATCGTGGCGCTACAGGGGAGACACCATGGAGCTTCACTGCGAGTAGGGTTGTTAGGCGAGCGCCCAAGTTTTCTGGGCATCCATGGCGTTGCCTTGTCGTCCGTGGTGAAGGCCTGGTCGCCCGCCTTGCTAGGTAAGGGAGACGTATTATATGCTGAGGTGTGAGCCTGTGACCTGAGTCACTTGACTGTGGAGACGTATAATGTAGTGAAGCTAGCGAGAGGGCAGCAGAGATAGGTGGCACGCTGACTCGGGTCGGGATGGAACCCTAGCGCCGCCGCCGCCACTCATGATGCCAGCTCCGCATCCCTCCCTCCGCCACCAGCCTAGGACCCTAGGTCTCCATCCACACCGCAGAAAAGGTACTCTTCTAGTCTTCTTATACCTTAGCTTTGTTGCTTTGTTGTTCTTCTTTTGTTCTCCTATTACCTCCGCCTCGTTTCCACCTGCTGGTTTCCTCCTTGTTCTTCTTCATCTGCTCCCAGACCAGCTCTTGCTACCCTGCTCTACTCTCCTCCCAGATCTGCTCATGGCTCATGCTCTCCTGAGTGTCCTGGTGTCCTCCCATGCTGCTCATGCTCTGCTGCCCTCTGTTGCTTTACTGCTCTCTCCTCTGCATCATTCCACAAGAACATCGTATATGCTTTGCCTTTGCATGTTGTCTCTTAGCTTCCAACAAGAACTTAGCTTCGCATATGCTTTGTCTCTTAACTATGACTATGCATTCAACAATATTTCCTGCTCACCGTACCTCGCCTGGAGGATGCCATGGCGCCCGCCTGGACGCCATGGCGTCTTGGCGCCCAGCAGTGGTCATTGTCGCCAAGTCGGCCATGACACCCATGCATGGCGGCATATCCAAATATTGGGTGCCTTCAAAATTGCTAGTGTAGTAGTCAAAGGAACCACATATCTTACCATTAGCATGGGTGTTTTCATCAGAAGTTCCAGAAGAATGTTGACCTTCAGCTGCGCGTCGAGCAACCAAATGCAATGTATATCCATCTTCCAAATCTTGAGGTTGTCAAGGATATAGATAACAGAACTCTGACCGCGAGAAGTAAACACAATCAACAGATGAATGTGGCAGCAAAGCAATTTAAAAGCACCCATCAAAGTATCGAACAAACATGTATACAAATGACAGATATCAGGAAAAACTATTATAAAAATAAATTCATTAGAAAGTGACAAATCCCACCATGAAGTGATGATACCAATAATCAAAGACAACCTCCCATCACCACATGTAATCTTCTACAAAATCAAGTGACCTCCTCAAGTTCACCAATATATTCAATGCTCAAATTATTTGAGGTTCTCATCCATATTTGTAAACAATCCAAGCTTAACCAATTCAATATGACATTGAACTTTCTGTTTTTATCTCACAATTCAATATGACATTGACCTTTATGTCTTTATCTCATTTTAAGGCTACTGTCCAAATTACCACCAAAGCAGGCAGCTTTGTTTCAATCAAACAAAGCGAACACTCTACTCTTCTGCCAGACAGAAAATAACCCTTGCAGCTCTGAAAAAAAATAAGTTATTGCTAACAACTACAATGTATAAATCTCTACCATTGTTTTAAATAGCTCAGTATAGCCCCGATGTAGCCCCAATATGGTGGTTAGGGCATAGTGGCCGCTACGCAACAGGTGTTTATAGCATTTTGTACAGTTACCACGCTGCAACGACCCGCTATGGCCTGCTACAACCCGCTATGGCTGCTATAGTTTATGGTGTGTAGCGGTTATTCAGTACAAATATATTTTAGGTTTTCATATGATTCATTTATTGCATACTCTTGCCATTTGCCATTTTAAATCATTACTCCAAAACTTGAGATATGCACAGACAAATAATCTGAATACAAGATAAGTCATTTTACTTCAAAGCATATTGCACCAGTTATATCGCCGATATTTGCAATCCGCTATAAAAACACTTAGCCGCTACGCTCCCGCTACACACTATTTAAAACAGTGATCTCTACTGATATAAAGGGGGAGTTTGTCCGTTGTCCAACCCCCTCCAACAATCCTTCCACCCATACCCTTAAAAAAACCCCCCAAAAACCAGGAAAAAACTCTGAATAGTAGAACCACATGACAACACAACTACCCTAACCCACCCACGATCACAAGTTCACGACCATCGCATCTCACTTCATTGACCAGGGGCAGAAACTACATCGCCCACACAATCACAAGGGCCAAACCTTTGCTCTTGATCTCCTCGTGACCTCAACTCCACCGCCGAGCTCGTTGTCCTCAGAGCCGGGTGCCGCCGTCACGCTTCAATGTCATCGCTGCCTCTACCCTACATGCCCAAGTCACGCTCACGCCCGTGCCAACCTCGCCAGCCGGCATGCTCGCCGTGCTTCAATGCGGGAGCCGACACCATGGCTGTCCGTTGGGATCAAACCGCTGCCGCCACCGACAAAGATGTGCAGAAACCATAAACCCCAGCCACGTGACATGGCGATGCTAGCAGTGTGGCACCAGCTTACTCAACTCCATGCGCCGGTCCATCACTTTTCACATGCGCGGCTGTGGCTGCTGCACCCACTGTCGTTCCCCTCATTCTAGGGGCATGGGCAGGGTCTGTGAGCGAATCAACTCCTGCATTCACAAGGAGAGGGAATGGGGCTCCTGCTTGGGCTCATCTTTTGTGTTCATACCCCAATGTTTCTTTAGGTACTTGCTATGATGTTTGTTGTTTGATTATTTGATCTATTTTCTGTTGTTTGAGGTTAGGTAGTTTCGAATGATGCTGGAGAACAGCACACTGAATATTGTTTTCTGGATTTTGTACTTAGGGTCAATCCAATCGCTTATCAGGAAGCTCAGATAATTCACACAGGCTGTAAGTAATAATTACTGTGTTTCTTGTTTGCATTTTTCTTATTTTGTTGCAGAAGAGAAACTGATCTGTTGCATCTGTTGATCAGATGATAAGGAAGTACACTAAGCAACTTTTGCAAGGGCTGGAGCATCTGCATGGCAATGATACAATTAGCTATTAGTGCTGAAACATACACATAGAACAAAGGCATGTTCTGAACTAATAGCATTCCGAGAATCTTGCAATTGTAAGCCACTTACAAACATGCTGCTTGCTTTAATTGTAGTCTTGACATTCCTAATCCATAACGGTACACAAAGTGGAGGACATTAGAAAACTGATGGTTTTGGCTTCAAATTCAAGTTACTTTCTTATATAACAGGTGCGAAATTAAGGTTCAAGACTTATGAAATTCCTTTTTCTGGAGTAATTTCATAAGTGCTTCTGCAGAATGTCCATATCATCATCTACTGATCATGCGATAGATGTTTTGTTTTACATCTGCAGGCTTATTTCACTTTGCAAAGATGCAGTGCAATTATGAAGATCGATCTTGACTTCTCAAATATCAATAATTTTGTTGTTGCAGATGAAAAACTATCAAAATTATTTGAGCGTAGCATCTCAGAGCAGTATTTGTTTTGGGTTGTTTCAGATATCTGAGTAGTACTATCATTGTGTTATTTAAAAAATATCTGCAGTACTTTGGGTCATGCTGTTACTCTTGAGTCGTTACATAGGCTTGTTGATGCTGGTATCGAGTACCATGAGCAGTTCAAATAAAGGTTGAAGAAGGTTATGGAGAAAGTTAAAACAAAAGGATGGCATTATTCTCTTCATTTATGAAGTGCTCACATGCATGGGAGTAGGGGCAGCTGAAGCCTAAAGGTGCAATCCAGTGATCTAAAAGGCAGGCTGGGCGGCCGCCTAGGCCCCACCTAGGCGCGCGGCGGCCACCCGGCGCCTCGCCTAGGGGTATTGGGCGGGGAAGAAGAGGCCAGGCGGTGAGGCGGCCGCCTAGGCGGCGAGGCGGCTGGACCACAAGAACAGAGGGACCACAAAAAAGACAAGCCACAGACACACTTCCATAGTCCACACTCCACAGTACCACGAGCGGGAGACGGGAGCTAGGGTTCTGTGCCGCCTCCTCCGCGCCGTCGCCGCGCCGCCTCCGCACTGTGGCCGCCACCTCTCCGAATCCAGGCGAAGGAGGAGCTAAGCTAGTACGGTACCTCAGGCGAAGCCGCGAAGGAGAGCTGCGCCGGCGTGCGGGAGTTGCGCCGGCGTGCGGGAGCTGCGCCGGAGGAGCTGCGGGGGAGGAGGAGCGCCGCTGCGGGGAGGACCGGAGGAGCGCCGCCTGCGGGAGGACCGAGGAGCGCCACCTGCGGGGAGGAGGAGCCGCCAGCCGGCGGCGAGAGAGGATCTGCGGGGGGAGGATCTGCGGGGGAGGAGGAGCGCCGCTACGCCGGCGGGGAGAGGATCTGCGGGGAGGAGGAACCGACCGCTTGAACCTGAAGCGCCAAGTGACCGAGGAGTGAATCAAGCCGAGAGAGACCGCGAGTGAACCAAACTACCGGCTACCGAGTGCCGACCGCCGACACGTCGCAGGCAAGGTCTGGACAGCAGTCGGCAGCAGAAGAAGACAGAGGTAACAATTTTCTTCATTTAAACATCAAAAACATATATATGATTGCTTATCTTTGCATGTTGTCCTCATTTTTGATTTAACCGCCTAGGCCCCCTAGGCGCTAGGCCCCACCTCGCCGCCCGCCTAGCGCCTAGCGCCTTCTTGAACATTGGTGCAATCGAACTGCTAACACCATGAAACTAGCTCTTGCAAGAGGTGAAGTGGAGGTATATGTGCTTGATGTGTTTATCTTGATTTTGAAGTCCTTTAGCATTAATTGATCCAGAAAGAGTATAAATGTCAAGTTAGGCTTGTTCTGTTTGTAAAAAGAATGTGCTCATATCGGAGATTGTTATACAACCAAGAATTTACAAGGCTTTCCTTCTAACCAATATAGTTGTATGTTTATTATTTATGTGTACCATAAATCAGTCTCTGGTGCCTCATGTCTATCCTAATTGCAAATTGTTGCTTTCAGGATATATTCTAAGTTCAGTCTGCAATAGAAATTGTAAATAGTCAACCATTTTTAGTGCTATTCTTTCATATCAATATCAATTGACTACTTGGTATTTACACAAATCCTTTTTAGTTTTCAAGTCAAATGCATTGGTATTTACACAAATCCTTTTTAGTTTTCAAGTCAAATGCATGCACTAGTTAAGTGCCCATACATTGGATCTTATAAATAGATGATACCACAAGTTCTAAACTTTAAAGAGATGTAATAATGTGAGTTTAGAAATTAGAATTTGTGGTATCGTTTACAATACACGGGCACCTTACTAGTAATGTATATAGTACCAAGTCATCAAAGATAACAAGTGAGGTGGACATGCAGATGGTTCAGGTATACTCATAGCCTTGACAAAAAAATGCACACACAAAAAGGATACGGTATTCTGATAGGAAGTGATCATCCTTCAAGACTCTTCCTCTAAAAATCAACCGCTGCTGGTCCACAGGAATCCCAGTTGCACCTACTATCTCCTTTTTTAGAACCAAAACAGTCACCTAAAAGAATTTAGCAATTAGCACTTCCCAAAACATTGCGCATAGGAATATTCACTCTCCTGATTCTAAACACAAGAACAGATAGTTAACTGGAAGTTGGAACATTTTATAGCATATCTAGCACTTCAAAGGAGTGTTCAGCAATCAACAGACAGACAGGCACGAAACCAAACTGTCAAGAAGAGTATAGCATAATTACATTCCTGTTAACACGAAGCTTGTGGACTTGTGAATCCAGGGTTTTGATATTGATCTCCATGGTGGACTCCGGATCATGACCAGCTTTCACTGTCGAACTGCTGGCCCCGCTGGAAGCATCATCAGCCATCCTACATTAACAGGAACGGAAAAAGCGTCAAGCAACCAAATCCAAACCCAGCGCATCGAGAAACCAAATCCAGTTCCGCACGGACGAATCAACCACGGCATCCGCAGCGGACAAAAATGTTTTTTTTGGGGTTGGGGAGGCGCGGCGCGAACCTGGCGGAAGCGGCGGGCGGCGATCGGATCGAGGAGCGGCGGTTGCTCCGGCACGAGGGGAGCGAGATTTTGATTTCACTGCTATTTTAGGCTTGTGACTTGAGAGGGAAGGAGGGTGTCTGTCCGGGCTGTTACGGGAAGTTCCACGGCAGAGTTGTTCTCTTACTCCGTCGGATGGGAACCAGGGAATGACCTGTGAGGTGCGAAGAGACTTTCTTTATTCTGGGACTCTTTTTTTATATGACCTGTGATTTTTAGCTATAACTTATGACTTTTGAATTATTTATATAAAAAATTATAGAATAATAGAAACTCATGTATGATTTTACTAATATAAATAAAAGTCAGTAAAATATATATTATAATTAACTAGTAGATCCTATCTTAAAAAATACTCCGTTTAAAAGTTAGTTGCTATAGAAAAGCTAAAAAGCAACTTTTAGAAGCTGAAAAGAACAGGATCTCTATTGCTCTATTCGCGTTTTTCGTATTTCTTTCAAAATTATGTACTCTAAGCATTCTAATTTGTATGGTAGTCCTTTTCGGCTTGCCATCAATAGCCACATAGTCAGTCATAAGCTTTTCTTTTACTTTTAGTTTTTGATTTTTCTAAAAATCAACAAAAGTAGTAACATTTTAAAATGAATTTTTCAAACGGTTTTTCATATCTAAGACTATATACGCCGTTCACGTTAACGTCTCCATCGTTCGCTATCATATTAGAAAATACATACAAAAACTATCCGTCGCAGCCGAAAACCATATATCACAGCTCAAAAAATAGACAATAAAGATGGTGGTGGCTGGACGATTACCAATGGCAGGAAAGTGACAAAGAGAAAATTGGATCGTCGAGTTGAGACAAAGGTGGTGCTGTAACTAGTTTTTGGCTTAAACTTCTTGATGTGACTTTTGGCTGAAATTGCATTGTAAAGGCTATTGGCTTTTTACGTGAGAAAATGAGAAATTGAAAAAAATTGTTATATTGTCACTAACAATACAAAGGAATAATGGGAAAAAGAAAAAGCAAAAACGATGAAAAAGTAAAAAATTCAAAATAAGCTGAAATTAGAAATCTATGCGTTCTAAATGGCTTTTAATTTAATAAGCTGAAAGTAAAAAAAAACAAAAGTGAAGACATTTAGAGCGGGAAAAGGGAATGGACAATGGCGGATGGCTAGCACTAGGGATGGGAAATGGTAACGGATAATCTGTTTTATCCGATATTAATATCTGAGAAATCGTGAATGTGGTAAGCAAAATCTGTATTCAAAATATTTATATTCATATTCAAGAATATTTGTAATTGAGACTATTTGATTCGTATTCGATCCGTTTCTTATCTCTATCATTGGTAACTGGTCAAAAACCGGCAAAACTGTTAGGAATTTGTTCTACCGAGTTTTGTTATAGAAGTTGTAGGAGGATATTCGTATTCGACCAAATTAAGTACATATTCGATTCAAATTCATATCTGTTACGATAGTTGATTCGTATTTGTATTCAAAAATATTCAAATTTGTATTCATATTTATTTTAAAAATATGAATTCGTATTTATATTTAAGACTATTCGATTATATCTGATCCCTTTCCATCCCAACTAACGGGGGGAGAGCGAAGCTACACGTTGGCAATTTGATGGGTTGAGTGATGCTAATGGTGAGGGTGGCAATGGCATTCGGTATAGCAGGTAATTGTATTATTTTAACAGGTACAAAGAGAGGATGGCGACATGACTGAAGAAGAGACACTCGAATGTTAAAGAAACTAGCTGAATACCCATGCGTTGCTACGGATTTTTAAAATTTATCATACTACATATTTTGAAACTCACAGGTGATAAAAAAACTTTTAAAATATGCATACAAACATGTTCTAGAAGTTTTTAAATCCATCAAGTAAGTTAGAAGCCGTCGATCACACCTTGTGGTTATAAGTCAAAGCTGTCGATCACACCTTGTGGTCGTAAGTCGGAAGACATCGATCACACCTTATGGTCGTAGGGCGGGAGCCCTCGAGCACACCTTATCGTCGTAAGTCGAAAGCCATTGACCATCGCGCGTGATCGTATGTCAAGAGTGGTCAACGATCGACGTGGTCCTAAATCAGGAGCTTTCGACAATGGCTTGTGGTCGTATGTCGGAAGCCGACGACATTGTTCGTGGGCGTAAGTCGGAAGCCATCGTGGACACCTCATGGTCGTAAGTCAAAACACATCGACCAGCGCTCGTGGTCATAAGTCGGAAGCTATCATGGACACATCATGGTCGTAAGTCGGAACACATCGACCAGCGCATATGGTCATAAGTCGGAAGCCATCGTGGACACCTCGTGGTCGTAAGTCAGAACACATCAACCATCGCTCGTGGTCGTAAGTCAAAACACATCGACCATACCTCGTGGTCGTAAGGCATAACACATCAATCAACGCTCGTGGTCATAAATCGGAAGCCATCGATCACACCTCGTGGTCATAAGTCGGAAGCCATCGACCATCGCACGTGATCATAGGTTAGGAGCAGTCGACCATAGCTGGTGGTCGTACATTGGCAGGCCTTTGGTGCATCTGTGCCCTATCGCCCGACTGCCGGCGCTAGGCTGCTTGGCCCGCCTGACCGGCTCGACTATGACTTCGACCACGGCCCTTCGACGTTGACCACAACCCCCTTTGACCACGACGTCAACTTTGACCATGGATCTTTGACTTTGACCTCGGCCCCCTTCGACCATGGCCCCGACCACTGCCCCCTTCGACTTCGATCACTGCCCTCTTCGACTTCGACCACTGTCCCCTTCGACCACGGCCCTTCGATGTCGACTGCTGTAACATCACAATTTTTGCTTTATTTGGAAGAAATAATTTTAAATCAATTATCTCAATTTATTTGGATTTTTCAGAATATAAAGTTCTGTTTAAAAATAAAAATTTAATATTAAAATAGGTTGGAAATATTTTTCATATGTTCAAAACATTATCAGTGAATTATGTGAATTTTTCTGCAATTTTTGGAATTTATTTGGTACTTTTCGACTATTTTAAAGCCTCCTATTGATTTCTCAAATCTATAAAAGATTTAAATTTAAATCCTCCCGCCGCCACGTGGCGCCCATCCGTCCGCCCATCCCCGCGCGGTTCTATCTATCCTCGCCCGCGCCCATCCCGCCTTCCTCTCTCCTCCGACGACACTGCCGCGCATCCGCGCTCCCGCCCACGCCGTTCATCCGAGCCGCCCGCTTCCACTCGATGCACCGGATGGCCCGATCGAATCAGCCTTGTTTGATTTAATCTTCGCTTCCTCATCACTTACCCTTCGCCTCCATCCGACGGCCCCGATCTCATCCCCTTGCCACCGCCGCCCATCCGCTCGATCGCCGCCTCTCTCTCTCTCTCTCACCGACGGTGGGTCCCACTGCCGTCCGCTGCTTCGCGACGCTTTGTCTCTCGCGCGTGCGTTGCCATTACCGCCGCCGCCGAGCTCGCCTGCTCGCTTTCCCCGCCGTTTCGCGTCGCCATTAAAGACCCCGAGCACCGCTTCGTCGTGCGCCATTAACCGTAGCCGCTTCTTCTGAGTGACGCCTGCTTCGCGCCGCCGAAACTACCGCTTTAACTCGCGCGAACGCGCGCCGCTTTCTTCCTCCGCCGCAGATAAAACCGACCCCGCCACCCTCTCACCCCTTTGCGCTCTCCTCTCTCTCCCGCTTCGCGGCGTGTCTCGCCGCTCAAAACCGCTGCCGCTGTTCAAACCGCCGCCGCCGGTGAGTCTCGCCGCACCCTCGCCGCCGCGCGCGCCTCGTTCGCGCGCCAAAGACCGCGCCCGCACGCCCGCTTTCGGTCCGCACGCTCGCTCGCGCCGCTGCACGCTCGCTGCGCCGCGTTCGCAACGCCGCGGCGACGCCTCGCCCACGCTGTCGACGATCGAGCGAGTCCCGCCTCCACACCGCCTCATCTCCGCCGCCATTCTCCGACGGCCGGATGTGTCCACGCGCCCCATCGCAGCTCGCCCAACTTGCCGCCCGCGCTGCGCCGCTGCTCGCGCTGACGCCGCGCGCGCGAGCCGAGCCACGCGTCGCGCCATCGCGCGGCACCTCGCGTCTCGCCGCGCCATCACCGCCGCCATCCAGATTCGAGCCAACGCCGGATCTCGCCACACGCCTCAATCCCGACCGCCCATTTCGCACCGCCGCGCGCCCGAAGTCGCCAATGGCCGGTAGCCACGCCACCGTGGCCGACGTGTTATGCCACGTGGCGCACACGCGTCCGCCACGCCGCCACGCCACCGAAAACCGCCGCCCATCCACGCCAAGATCGCCACGCCGCATGCCACGTGTCGCTTGGTCCGCCATGTCGCAATTTTGTGGGTCCGTGGACTTGGTCCACCGTGGTCGCCCCACATGTCACCTCGTAATTTATTTTTAATTCCTTGTTGACGTCATAATTAGAATTTACTTTTGTAAATTAATTCCCAGAAAATCCATGCTGACGTCATAATTCATTTTCGGTATAAATTTAATTCCGAAATTCTCTTTTCCTTTTTCTTGATTCTAAATCTTCCAACACCATATCTTGCTCATTTTAAATCCAAATTGATCCATTCAAATTTCTAAATTCATCTAAAATTCTGATCTTTCAATTGGTATATTTAGTTTCAATTTTTGAGTTTTTATTTTATTTTATTTATTTGGATTTCTTGATTTACGTGTAGAGACCGATTTGTCCGAGGAACTTCAAGAGCAAGCCCGGAAAATTTCAACCCAGCACAGAAGGCAAGTCTCCTTTGATCATTTTGATCCTATGTTTTGCAAGTTTTCTTTGATCAACTTGCTCAAATGAATTATAAAATGATTAGGTAGTTATTTTAAATTATTGCATGCGTATGTTATATCAAGTGATAATTTGATTTAGAAAATTTAGTTAAATACCCAATTTGTTATACCTTCCATTGAAAATTGTTTAACTTGTACCATTGTCAACTTAGGATATCCCTTTGACTCAATAATGAGTTAGTATTACATCCGTGGAATTTGTAAATACTAGCAAATGCTTAGCGTAGCAAATCAATGTAATAATGCTCAAATGAGTAGCATGTTTACTAAATGTTTTGATGAATGATTTGTTTGAACATTGGTAATGGATGTTACCATTGTTAAATGATCTGCTTGAAAAGTGGTAATGGATGTTACCACCGTTAATTTGAAAATAAAAATGAAGTTCAAAGGAAAAGTTGACAAGGGTGGATGGAAGGTTTGGTCGGTGCGCTTAGCACGAGAATTTTGGAATTGTGAATGAACCACCTCGTCGCTTAAGGACCGACGCTTGTGTTTGTCCAAACTGAGCAAAACACAGTGCAACCACAAGTCTATATGGTACGACCTAGCTAACTAACCTATTAAGGTGTAGTTTAGATATCACCAGTGGTGTATTGAGTGCCGTGGTGTACCGGTTACTCATAGTGAGGGACAGGGTTTACTGTACTCATACGGCGCAAGAGGGGCTCCACTGTGGATTCGAGTTGTGGTGAAACCTTAGCGGTGGTATCTAGCTATACCGGAGTAGGTGAAAGGCTTTGTAATATTTTATCCGGGTCTCATGCCAAAGGAAGCATGTTGACTATTAAGATAATTTATCTCTTGTGGGTAAAGTGTACAAACTCGCAGAGTAATAAACTATTCGAATAGCCGTGCCCACGGTCAAGGGCATGCAAGGAATGCATTCACATGGTAGAAGTTTGATTTTGATTTCAAAATAAAATGGTTTGTCAAACTTGGGAGTGGTATAACTCTCATGATTTAAATCGGGTGGTGTAAACTGATCGTGGTTTAACCTTGAGTTTTGAAAGTTGGCAGATAGCCTAAAATTTTAGTGTTGGTGGTTTAACCTTCACTAAGTTATTTATCTAATTTCATTTATGAAAACAAAGATGTTTATCAAATGGCCTTTGAAGTAATTATGTAGATTTGAAATAAAATGCTGATTTTTGCAAAAGAACCATATAGCTTTCCTTTGTGAAGCCTTGCATCTATGCATCTTTCCCAAGACTTATGAGTACAATTTTGTACTCACATGTTGCTCTACAAATACATTAGCAGAGGATGAAGAAGCTCTGTCGAGAATTCGACTGCGCGAGAGTGTGGATATGGTGGATTCTTCCTGATGCTTAGGATTCGCTTTCCTACCAATTGCCTGTGGCGCATTGATGGGTCGATTAATTACTTTTGCTTCCGCTGTATTTATTTTTGTTTTAAGGTTCTCGTGAACCTTCGTAAGGCAATGACCAATGTAAACTTCAGTTATTATTGTAATAAATCGTGGATGACAATGTACCGCTTTATTCTCGTTATCCGTGTGTACTAGCTTTGATCCGGGACTAGTATCAGAATGCACAGGGGTCCTAAGCTTACTCCGGTCCCACGTATGGTATCGAGCCATCTTGACTGAGGGACGAACCCTAGGTTTTGGGAAGTTTTAAGGACTTATGTTTAAAAAGAATATATTAAAAATATATAAGCTTCTTTGCTTCTACTCTCCTCTTACTTAGTATCTTGTTTCTGTCCTCCTTTTCACTATTTTAAAATCTTTATCGATCTCTCCTCTTTCCAAACTTGTAGATGGCGGGTTCATCGTCATCGCCCCGTGGGATCACCATTCTCATGGCGAGCGAGGAGCTTTTATGACTCTTCTACGGCAGCTAATGCAGCATCGAAGTACACCCAACAACCTATTTTCAGAGGGCGGAACACGCGAGTGATGAGCACGGACTCTGGAGCATGGAGGTGTTCATTTACGCCCAGACGGGAGGATTGACCCAGCTTGAGCATCATATTGAGTATCCACGACCTTCGCGCTCGATGCGATCCAGATGCAAGACAGCTTGGCTATCTCTGAGTTGTGCAGAGGCACAAGGAGGAGCTACGACGACCACCTTTTGCTTCTTCCCGACGACGAGAGCAGATGCACTCATCCAGAGCTTTTCCAACTGGTGGTAGACGACCCGCTTGTCTCACTGTGCAAAGACACTTTGGCAGCTTCATCGACTTACGCCGAGCTCAGCAGAGATCGGACTTCTTCGAGGTCGCTACGCCGAGCTACGACCACTCCGACACTCTCCGAGCCCACCCATCGCAGAGTGAGGCTGCCCACGCCGACGCCGCTCAGCGAGGATCGCCGCCGAGGCGCAGGTAGAGCGCTTCGAGCCGCTACCACTACACCGACTCCACCAGCCCCGCGTCGCTCCACCCGCTTACGGACCTCGCACTAGGCTTATCGCGAGGAAGAGTGTGCGACGCCCACCGCCACCCGACGTTGATATTGGAGGATCTAGCCGAGGACGCCGACTATCTCGCCCGGTTTTCCGATTTTAGTCGAGTCGATCACGGCCGCTTCGCGAACAACCGCCGTGGTTGTGGACAGAGACACTTATCTCGATTCGAGGAGGACCCCAGGAGGATCCGAGGAGCGCATCATCGTGGAGGATGAGTAGTTAGTTGAGTCGAGAGTACCCAAATAATTGTCCACGTTCTTAGAACGCTTTATTATATTTTGGTGTGTTGGATGGATCTGCATTAAGCCTATGTGCACTTGTGGTGCAAACCATTCATAAAATTATCTTGATTTCAATAAAGTTTTCCTAAGTGGTTGCTGGTTTCTTCTTGTGTGTTGGCTTGGGATGTTATTTAGTTTCCCTAACCTCTTATCTATGCTAGTTCCTCTTACCTTTGCTAACCCCGAAACTGCTTGGATGGTGAACACAAGGAACAACCCGGCAAGAGTCAGAACCCTAATGCTCAACCGTAAGACAACATTCCACCTCCGCCACTCAAGCTCCCAACATGGAACAAATGATGGCCATGCAGCTGCAACTACTTCAAGCTTTGGCCCAAAATCAAGTCCAACAAGTCCAGCAAGCACCAGTTCAACAACCACAGCCTAAACTTGGGGAATTTATGAGAACCCGACTCTCCGACCTTTGCAGATCTGCGACCCTTTGGAGGCGGATGATTGGATTAAAGAAATAGAAAGGAAAGTCAATTTGGCTCAATGTGCAGAGCATGAGAAGGTTCTTTACGCGCCCACCAACTCAAGGGAGTTGCCGCTAATTGGTGGATAACTCATCGTGCGCACATCAAGATGCCTAATATTGCATGGGAAGAATTTTTGGAAGCCTTTCGCATCGCTTCATATTCCTATGAGTATTATGGAAATGAAGAGGAAGGAGTTTCATCAGCTACAACAAGGAAACCTTAGTGTTTCCGCATATCCGAGTAAATTTATCCAATTATCAAGATATGCACCGAAGATGTGGCGATCGATGCCGCAAGGATCCGGAGGTTTATGGGAGGAATGGACCCCAACCTCAAAGTTCAGTTAGTCTCCAATGACTACCCTACTTTTCAACATCCGTGAACAAAGCTTTAGTACAAGAAGATGCCCAGCCACGCCTTTTGATGCAAGGAAAAGGAAGTTTCAAACCCAACAGCTTGCTAGCGCCTCGCCAACGCCCTACTCAACAACAAGACAACCGCCTCCAAAGCATAATCATCCAAGGACACCCATTTCTGCGCCTCGCCTTTGCCTCAAACTCCTAGAACTCGAAATGCAGCCCAACAACGGCAGAATAGAAATATAGCTGCAGGAGTGCAATGCTACAATTGCAAAAATATGGGACACTATGCCGCCAGCTGCCTCACGTAAGCGCTGCGGTAACCCGGGCCGCTTCAACCTCGATCCTACACCAAGAAGAGCTCCAACTACGGTCAAGGACGTGGAAGCCCTCGGACACCTCGGACTCCACGACCATTTAACAGAGGGCGATCAATCATGTCACCGTAGAAGCAATGAAGATGCACCGACGTAGTTCGGGTAAGTTCTGGTTAATTCAAGATCAAAGAATTATATTATTTGATTCTCGAGCTACACATTCATTCGTAATAAAAACTTTTGCTGAAAGAAATAATTGGAATATTTGTTTGCTAAAGAACCCTATGATAGTCCAAACTCCTGAAAAGAATTGAGGACTAAATTGGTTAGCCCTAGTGCAACCATAATTATAAATGGAGTAAAGTTCCTAGCTAACCTTATTATAATAGACTCGATGGCATAGATATAATACTTGGTATGGATTGGTTGATCAAGTATAAAGGATGATAGATTGTGCCAATCATGCCATTAGTCTTACCAATTCGACGAATTCAGATAAGACATGAGGCGCTTATGCGCTCAACGAAGAACATTATGTTAACCAAATTAAAAGGGAAAAAGTTGAGGATGTGTCAGAGCTTGCGAATACTCGATGTTTTCCCCGAGGAATTGCCAGGATCGCCACGGATCGAGAGATTGAATTTGTTATAAATCTGTACCGTACAAATTTCAATATCAAAAGACCTTATCGGATGTCACCGACGATTTAGCTGAAATCAAGAGGCGATTCAAGAATTACAAGAGAAAAGCTTCATTAGACCAAGTTCTTCACCTTGGGGAGCCCTGCTTTTGGTAAACAAGAAGGATGGTAGTCACAGATGTGCGTGGACTATAGAGCTTTAAATGAAGTAACTATAAAGAATAAGTATCCTTACCCCTGATCGACGATTTGTTCGATCAACTCAAAGGATCAAGTGTCTTCTCTAAGATTGATCTTCGGTCGATATCACCAGCTGAAGATTAGACCGTAAGATATACCAAAGACAACTTTCACCACAAGATATGGACTATATGAGTATACGGTGATGTCTTTCTGATTCGACAAATGCCCCAAGATACTTCATGAATTTGATGAATAAAGTATTTATGGATTATTTAGATAAGTTTGTTGTTGTCTTTATAGATGACATTCTTATCTATTCGAGAAACGATAAAGAACATGAGGATCATCTAAGGATAGTGTTGCAAAGACTCGTGAACACCGCTTATATGCCAAGTTTAGCAAGTGTGCGTTTTGGTTAAAGGAAATTGAGTTTTGGGACACGTAATTTCAGCGTATGAGTATCCAGAGATCCCGGAAAAGTTAAGGATGTATTAAATTGACTCCACCCAAGACAAGAACCGAGATCGAAGTTTTCTGGTTTAGCTGTTACTATCGTCGATTCATCAAGGCTTTTCCAAGATTGCCGGACCTTTAACCCAAATTAAAGAAAGAGAAGAAATTTGAATGGAGTAAATCCTGTGAGGATAGTTTTCAAGAGTTAAAGAAGAGGTTAACTTCAGCACCAGCTTCTACTACACTGGATATTAGAAAAGATTTTGAAGTTTATTGTGACGCATCAAAACAAGGTCTTGGATGTGTACTAATGCAAGAAGGAAAGGTTGTTGCTTATGCATCAAGGCGCTTAAGACCTCATGAAGAAAATTATCCCACTCATGATTTAGAGCTAGTCAGAGTGCATGCTCTAAAGTTGTGGAGGCATTATCTAATTAGTAATCGTGTGAAATATATACGGATCATAAAAGTCTAAAGTATATATTCACTCAACCCGATCTTAATCTGAGACAAAGAAGATGGCTTGAATCGATAAAGGATTATGATGTGGGAATACACTATCATCCAGAAAGGCCAATGTAGTTGCAGATGCTTTAAGTCGGAAGATCCATGTTAGCAATATGTTGATTCAAGACAACACCAACTCTTCGTAAAGAATTTCAGCGCCTCAATTTGGGAGTGATAAATGAAGGAATTCTGTCTACATTAAAGGTTCAACCCACTTTAGAAGATCGATCAAGGCAAATCGAAAAGAAGATGAGTATGTTAAAGAAATAAAAGATAACATGAAGAAAGGCAAAGCACTGAATTCTCGTAAGATGAAGAAGGAATTCTTTGGTTTGGAAAAGGATTTTAGTACCGAGAGAAAGGAAATAAAAGATTTAATTCTAAAGGAAGCTCATGAATCAGATATTCCATTCATCCCTAAGTACAAAGATGTACCAAGATCTAAAGGAAAGTTATCGTGGACCAAGATGAAACGAAATTGCGAATATGTAGCTTTATGTGATATATGTCAAAGGGTTAAAGCAGAGCACCAACGACTGCGGTCTTTTGCAACCTCTGCAGATACTGAATGGAAATGGGAGGAAATCGAATGGATTTCATAACAGACTACCAAGAACCAAGTCGGTATGATTCAATCAGGTTATAGTGGATCGCTTAACAAAGGTTGCACATTTCATACCGTGAAGACTACCTATTCGAGAGATAGATTGGCGAGCTCTATATGTCAAGAATTGTATGTCCGCATGGAGTTCCAAAGAGGATCAGACGGATAGAGGAACGCAATTTACCTCAAGATTTTGGCGAAACTTCATGAAGTTTTGGGCACCAATTTAAATTTCAAGATCGCTTATCATCCTCAAACAGATGGCCGATCGAACGAGTGAATCGATATTGGAAGATATGCTAAGAGCGTGTGCTTTAGCCAATAAAGTCGCTTGGGATCAAAGTTTACCCTACGCGAATTTTCCTATAATAACAGCTTATCACCCAATCAAGATGTCTCCGCTTGAAGCCTTGTATGGTAGGAAATGCGAACGCCATTATATTGGTCGAGATCGAGAAAGTCAAGTATTCGGACCGATGTCTTGAAGCTAGCCAAGAGCAAGTTCGATTAATACGAGACCGATTGAAAGTAGCACGCACTGCATAAAAGAGTTATGCAGATAATCGCCGCAGAATGTTGGAATTCGCACTCAGGATCATGTGTATTTGAAGGTGTCACCTTTAAAAGGGATGCGACGCTTCAAGGTCAAGGAAAGCTTGCTCCAAGATATATCGGACCATTTCTAGTTATAGCCGTAAGAGGTGAAGTTGCATATCGCTTAGAGCTTCCTCCTCGCTTGTCGATGTACATGATGTATTTCATGTATCACAGCTTGAAGAAGTGCTTAAGAGTACCAGAGGAATTAATATCTTTAGAAGAGGTGGATTTAAAAGAAGATTTGACGATCCGAATTTCTGTCAAGATTTTAGAAGAAGCAGAGCACTGCACAAGAAACAAGACTATCAAATTTTGCAAAGTGCAAGTGGAATAATCATCCGAATCGGAAGCAACTTGGGAGCGTGAAGAGGATCTTCTGAGCGAGTTCCCGATCTATTTTTCATCCTTCCGAATCTCGGGGTCGAGATTCCTTCTAAGGGGGGTAGGTTTGTAACATCCCAATTTTTGCTTTATTTGGAAGAAATAATTTTAAATCAATTATCTCAATTTATTTGGATTTTTCAGAATATAAAGTTCTGTTTAAAAATAAAAATTTAATATTAAAATAGGTTGGAAATATTTTTCATATGTTCAAAACATTATCAGTGAATTATGTGAATTTTTCTGCAATTTTTGGAATTTATTTGGTACTTTTCTGACTATTTTAAAGCCTCCTATTGATTTCAAATCTATAAAAGATTTAAATTTAAATCCTCCCGCCGCCACGTGGCGCCATCCGTCCGTCCATCCTCGCCGCGGTTCTATCCTCGCCGTCGCGCCATCCCGCCTTCCTCTCTCCGCACGACACTGCCGCGCATCCGCGCCCCGCCCACGCCGCGTTCATCCGAGCCGCCCGCTTCCACTCGATGCACCGGATGGCCTGATCGATCGCCTTGTTTGATTTAATCTTCGCCGCTCTCATCACTTACCCTTCGCCTCCATCCGACGCCCCGATCTCATCCCTTGCCACCGCCGCCCATCCGCTCGATCGCCGTCTCCTCTCCTCTCTTCTCACCGGCTGTGGGTCCCACTGCCAGTCCGCTGCTTCGCGATGATTTTGTCTCTGCGCGCGCGCCGCCATTACCGCCGCCCGCCGAAGCTCGCCTGCTCGCTTTTCCCGCCGCCGCGCGCCATTAAAGACCCCGAGCACCGCTCGTCGTGCGCCATTAACCGTAGCCGCTTTTTCTCGAGTGACGCCCGCTTTCGCGCCACGAAACTACCGCTTTAACTCGCCGCGAACGCGCGCCGCTTTCTTCCTCCGCCGCGATAAAACCGACCCCGCCACCCTCTCACCCCTTTGCGCTCTCCTCTCTCTCCGCTTCGCGCGTGTCTCCGCTGCTCAAACCGCTGCCGCTGTTCAAACCGCCGCCGTCGGTGAGTCTCGCCGCCGCTCTCGCCGCCGCGCGCGCTCGGTTCGCGCGCGGCCAGACCGCGCGCGCCCGCACGCCGCTTCCTCGGTCCGCGCGCGCGTCGCGCACGCGCGCCAGGCCAAGCGTTCGCGACGCGCCGCGGCGACGCCTCGCCCACGCTGCCGACGATCGAGCGAGTCCCGCCCCACACCGCCTCATCTCCGCCGCCATTCTCCGACGGTCGGGATGTGTCCACGCGCCCCATCGCAGCCGCCCAACTCGCCGCCCGCGCTGCTGCGTTCGCGTCAGCGACGCCGCGCGCGGCGAAGCCGAGCCACGCGTCGCCATCGCGCGCACCTCGCGTCTCGCCGCGCCATCACCGCCGCCATCCAGATCTGAGCCAACGCCGGATCTCGCCACACGCCTCAATCCCGACCGCCCATTTTCGCGCACCGCCGCGCCGAAGTCGCCACCACCGAGCCACGCCACTGGCCGACGTGTTATGCCACGTGGCGTACACGTGTCCGCCACGCCGCCACGCCACCAAAAACGCCGCCATCCCACGCCAAGATCGCCACGCCGCATGCCACGTGTCGCTTTGGTCGCCATGTCGCAATTTTGTGGGTCCGTGGACTTGGTCCACCGTGGGTCAGCCCCACATGTCACCTCTGTAATTTATTTTAATTCCCTTGCTGACGTCATAATTAGAATTTACTTTGTAAATTAATTCCCAGAAAATCCATGCTGACGTCATAATTCATTTTCGGTATAAATTTAATTCCAGAAATTCTCTTTTCCTTTTTCTTGATTCTAAATCTTCCAACAGCCATATCTTGCTCATTTTAAATCCAAATTGATCCATTCAAATTTCTAAATTCATCTAAAATTCTAATCTTTCAATTGGTATATTTAGTTTCAATTTTTGAGTTTTTATTTTATTTTATTTATTTGGATTTCTTGATTTACGTGTAGAGACCGATTTGTCCGAGGAACTTCAAGAGCAAGCCCCGGAAAATTTCAACCCAGCACAGGAGGCAAGTCTCCTTTGATCATTTTGATCCTATGTTTTGCAAGTTTTCTTTGATCAACTTGCTCAAATGAATTATAAAATGATTAGGTAGTTATTTTAAATTATTGCATGCGTATGTTATATCAAGTGATAATTTGATTTAGAAAATTTAGTTAAATACCCAATTTGTTATACCTTCCATTGAAAATTGTTTAACTTGTACCATTGTCAACTTAGGATATCCTTTGACTCAATAATGAGTTAGTATTACATCTGTGGAATTTGTAAATACTAGCAAATGCTTAGCGTAGCAAATCAATGTAATAATGCTCAAATGAGTAGCATGTTTACTAAATGTTTTGATGAATGATTTGTTTGAACATTGGTAATGGATGTTACCATTGTTAAATGATCTGTTTGAAAAGTGGTAATGGATGTTACCACTGTTAATTTGAAAATAAAATGAAGTTCAAAGGAAAAGTTGACAAGGGTGGATGGAAGGTTTGGTCGGTGCAGCTTAGCACGAGAATTTTTGAATTGTGAATGAACCACCCAGTCGCTTAAGGACCGACGCTTGTGTTTGTCCAAACCGAGCAAAACAGTGCAACCACAAGTCTATATGGGTACGACCTAGCTAACTAACCTATTAAGGTGTAGTTTAGATATCACCAGTGGTGTATTGAGTGCCGTGGTGTACCGTTACTCATAGTGAGGGACAGGGTTTATCAGACTCATACGGCGCAAGAGGGGCTCCACTGTGGATTCGAGTTGTGGTGAAACCTTAGCGGTGGTATCTAGCTATACCGGAGTAGGTGAAAGGCTTTGTGATATTTTATCCGGGTCTCATGCCAAAGGAAGCATGTTGACTATTAAGATAATTTATCTCTTGTGGGTAAAGTGTACAAACTCGCAGAGTAATAAACTATTCGAATAGCCGTGCCTACGGTCAAGGGCGGGCAAGGAATGCATTCACATGGTAGAAGTTTGATTTTGATTTCAAAATAAAATGGTTTGTCAAACTTGGGAGTGGTATAACTCTCATGATTTAAATCGGGTGGTGTAACTGCATCGTGGTTTAACTCGAGTTTTGAAAGTTGGCAGATAGCCTAAAATTTTAGTGTTGGTGGTTTAACCTTCACTAAGTTATTTATCTAATTTCATTTATGAAAAACAAAGATGTTTATCAAATGGCCTTTGAAGTAATTATGTAGATTTGAAATAAAATGCTGATTTTTGCAAAAGAACCATATAGCTTTCCTTTGTGAAGCCTTGCATCTATGCATCTTTCCCAAGACTTGCGAGTACAATTTTGTACTCACATGTTGCTCTACAAATACATTAGCAGAGGATGAAGAAGCTCAAGCCGAGAATTCGACTGTGTCGAGTGTGGATATGGTGGATTCTTCCTGATGCTTAGGATTCGTTTCCCACCAATTGCCCGTGGCGATTGATGGGTCGACACTTACTTTTTGCTTCCGCTGTATTTATTTTTGTTTTAAGGTTCGTGAACCTTCGTAAGGCAATGACCAATGTAAACTTCAGTTATTATTGTAATAAATCGTGGATGACAATGTACCGCTTTATTCGTTATCTGTGTGTACTAGCTTTGATCCGGGACTAGTATCAGAATGCACAGGGGTCCTAAGCTTCTACCCGGTCCCACAATCGCTTCCCTTTGACCACGGCCCCCTTCGACCACGGCTTCGATTTCAACCACGGATCTTCAACTTCGACCACCGTCCCATTCGACCATTGTCCCCTTGGACCACGGACCTTCGACGTCGACCACTTCTCTCTTCGACACGGCTTCGACTTCGATCACGGATCTTCGACTTCACCACTACCCCCTTCAACAATTGTCCCCTTCGACCACGACCTTCAACCACAGCACCGACTTCGATCACTACCCACTTCGACTTCGACCACTACCCCTTCAACCACGGCTTCGACCACGGCCCTTCAACGTCAACAACTACCCCTGTCAACTGCAAGCTCCTTTGACCACAGCTTCGACTTCGACCACGGCCCCTTTCGACCACTGTCCCCTTCGACCATGGCCCTTCGACATCGACCACTTTCCTATTTGACCATACCCTGTCGCCCAACTATAGGCGCTAACCTGCTCGGCCTGCCCAACATACTCGGCCCCTACTTTGACCATAGTCCTTTGACATCGATCACAGCCCCCTTCGATCACGGTGTTGACTTCGACCATGGATCTTCGACTTTGACCTCGACCCCCTTCGACCACAGCCCCCTTCGACCACGGTGTCAATTTCGACCTTAGCCCCCTTCGATCACGGCCCCGATTTCGACCACTGCCCCCTTCGACTTCCTTCAACCACTGTCCCCTTTGACCATGACCCTTCGATGTCAACCACTTCTCCCTTCGTCTACGGCCCCATTTGACCAAGGCGTCGACGACCATGGCGTCGACTTCGATCATGGCCCTGACTTCGACCACAGCCCCCTTCGACTTCGACCACTGCCTTCTTCAATTTTGACCGCTGTCCACTTCAACCACTGTCCCCTTTGACCATGGCCCTCTTTGCCTATGGCCCCTTTGACCACGGATCTACCTCCTTCAACCACGGCCCCCTTCGACCACTGTCCCCTTCGACCACGGCTCTTTGACGACCATGGCTATTCGACGTCGACCACTTCCCTCTTCGACCACTGCCTCCTTCGACCACGGCATCGACTTCGACCACGATTCTTCGACTTCGACCACGGTTCTTCGACTTCGACTATGGATCTTCGACTTGGACTACTGCCTCCTTCGACCACTGTCCCTTTCGACCATGACCCTTCGATGTCAACCACTTTCCCCTTCAACCACCCTTCGACCATCGCTTTTACTTCGACCACAGATCTTCAACTTTGGCCATCGCCCCCTCAACCACTGCTCCCTTCGATCGTAACACCCTTCGACCATGGCACCGACTTCGACCACAGATTTTCAACTTCGACCACTGCCCCCTTCGATTTCGACCACTTCCCCCTTCAACCACTGTCCCTTCGACCATAGCCCTTCGACGTCGAGCACTTCCCCATTCGACCATGGCCCCCTTTGACTACGACTTCGACTTCAACCACTGCCCCCCTTTGAGCACTGTCCCCTTGGACCACGACCCTTCGATGACCACAACTCTTCGACGTCGACCACTTCCCCCTTCGATCGTGCCCTATCGTCTGACTACCGGCTGAGCCCGCCCAACCTGCTCAGCCCTAACTTCGACCACGACCGTTCGATGTCAACTATAGCCCCTTCGACCACAGATCTTCGACTTTGACCTCAGCCCCCTTCGACCATGGCCGCGACTTCGACCATGGCCCCGACAGGCTCACCAGGTGTGCGACCGCTGGGCGGCGAAGGGGGGAGAGCCACGTGGGCGGGCGTAGGAAGAGGAAGCCGCCACCGCCACACCACACCGAGCAATGGCAGCAGCATGGGCGGGTGCGGCAAGGGGAGGAGAACTGTGGCAACGTAGCGTCACGGGGGACGGGGCGAGGAGGGAGCAGGGGGCAACCATCGGATCCAATGGCTACCGCATACGAGCACCCGTCTCTCGGATCCACCAGCCACCATCGATCACTGCCTTCTAGATCCACCGGCTGCTGTCACCGAGCATGTCTCTTAGATCCACTGGCCACCATCACGGAGCGCCCTTCTCACGGTTCCCACCAGTCTGGCCCGGTGGTCGAAGGGAGGAGGGAGAGGGGAGATGGGGTGGTGGCAGTGGGGAGATGTCTGATGGGCGGCGAGGAGGCAGAGGGGATATGAGGAGACGATTTTGCGAGAGTGAGAACGTGGGAGAGAGATCTGGAGAAAATGAGAGAACAAAATAACCGAAGGTGGAAGTGAAGAGGAGAGATAGTTAGCGCGAGAGAGAGGGGGGATATATATGGTTAAGATTCCTGTATTTAGATCGGACGGCTGAGAAGAGAGGAGAGAGAACGTACTGACGACCACCAACTCACATTTTTAAGGAGTAAAGATTAACGATAGAAAATGTGGAAAATAGTTTAAAAGAATAAATTCTTGGTGTCTGGACGATCTTTTATTTGTCATACAAAATTGGAAAATGCATGACATACATTGGTTTTTTTAATTTGGCATCATTTTAAATAATATTTTTAGTTTTAACCAACGGTATAAATTTAAAATGGATTATAAATTTAAACATTTCTACGCCAGATAGTTAAAAGTTTTAGCTACATCAATCCGTAAGGAACATATCAAGTGGTACAAAATCCTAAACCTCTATTAGGATTAAAATTTGTCATCGGATTGGAGAATACTTCCCATTTTCACTAAACATAGTTAGGATTAATCGTTTGGAACGTTCATTCATTTGTCTCTTCTTCCGGAGCAACGTTTGTTTGGAATTCACTGCCAAGACAATAGCAAACAGAAAGCTTTCAAGCTTGTTTCAGTCAATGTGCTCTTTTCTTCCTTCACAATTAAAACGAGACAAGCAATTTCCATTAACGTCGATTTCAACACTTTTTTTTTTGTTCGTTTCAACATTTTTTTTTTACTTTTTAGACATTTTTTATGCAGGCAGGTCGGGTCAAATTTAAAAAAGGATTAAAATAGCAATTCCTACAATTTTTTAATGGAAGCAATTCCTGCACTTCCTGTGCAATTGCAAGTCCAAATCCATATACTTTGCTGCCACAAACTCTTCTTCCCTGAAACCTACATAGAAAATTCTTTGATGGAGCGTTCGAACTTCACTTTATTCCTAATTGGCAGATGCTCTACTTCAGAAAGAACATGCAAGAAAGGAAAAAAAATATATTTGTTTGTTCGTTTTAATATTCGTCAAAGAAATTTGAAATACTTGGGGTGTGTTACTGCTGTGCCTTTTTCTGCAATGTGATCACTGATCGCCTCGGTGATCTCATAGTAGCATACATGAGGTTAACTCTAACATGATCACTTGTCTATAAAAAGTTAACGTCGACTATGCACCTCCATTCAGCTGCAACATATGATCGCTTTAAGTTAATTTAGTAATAATAGTATATATGTACTGCCAAATTGACACATGGATCACCCGTCTAAATGATCCGTATAAGTTTCACAAACGTTTCCACTATCACGCCAACTATTGCAGGAAATTAAAAGGTTACGATAACTATTTGATACAGTTTTGCAAGTTTAGTAACTGACACCAATTTCCAAATCCTTTGAGGATCTCAGATGCAATTTTCTTTTTTTTTATTACTACCAAAGGTAGTTTTGCATGAGAATACCTGAAACTGTAACAATTTTTGTACCAAATCAAAATCATTACTTTCTTGATGTGTGCTAGTGCCAAACTGCTAATCTGTGTTCTCCCACCCGGCAGGTAGACGTGGGCGATTCTAGCTCTGCCTTGGGTTGTACAAGTTATTAGAATTGAGGCCACGAGACAAAGACTTATTCATTCCTAAATTCTGAAGTATGACATGATTTAATTCATATTGTTTAGATAAGTGGGAGAAGGGTAATATAAAATTTGAAGCCATAAAAACTCTATAAAATATGGTATGAGATGGTATGAGGGAGATATTTGCTAAACACACTTATGCACGCATGCACGTATTCGCATATTTGTGTGGAAATTGCGTGACTTTTTTTAAAAGAGGCGAGAGACATCCAAACTGAACACAACTGAAATCTTTCCTCCATTCTTCTACTTCTAGTGTTCTATGTGACCTTCCATCTCAGCATGCACTATGAAGGAGAGAGTGGAATCTTCGAACCATCGCCGCAGAAGGTTCCTGCACGGGGTGGCAATAATGTTTCTGGCAATGCAAATCTCTACGTCCTGCACTGCATCGAGTCTGCATTGCTTCCCATTCTCCATCAAGCCATATTGTAAGTCATTTAAGCGATTGATCGACTCGGTTATAATTCCTTGTGTGTTCTTGTGTCTTTGGGGTTGTGGCGGGTTATGCACCTGTAGTATCTATTTATGATTGATCAGTACATGAAGTTCGACAACACGAACAACACCATCCTTTACTGCATTCTAACAATTCTTTCAAAGTCGATAAACCAAACAAGACAGCTAGCTTTAAGAAGACGAAAACTGAGAAAGAAGGTCTTGAGGGACATTACCTACTTTGCATGCGGAAAGGATGGTCATATGGTGAAGGACTATCGCTACCACAAGAATAGAGATAGTGAACAACCAAAGAAAAAAATGCTAACGTGACCATATGAGAGGCCTCGACTATAGGAGGGTATGATAATTCACCTGTTTTCTTTTCATCATGTCAATTCACTAATTGATGGATTGATATTGGTGCAAATGTTCATGTGTGTTATGATATTTTCTTATTTTTTCTTACCAAATAGCAGGGGCTTCCTTCGTCCTAATGGAGAATGGGCCGTATGCTTCTGTTCTTAGTGTTGACATGGTAGATACATAGCTTACTTAGGTAAGATTGTCTAATTGAAGAACATGCAACATGCCACAACAATAAACAAGAATCTTATTAGTGGTTTTCTCATATATAGATATGGTTATAAGCTCGTATTTGAGTCAAATAAATGTGTAATGTATAAGTTTAGACACTTTGTTAGTAAAGGTTATGAGAGTTGTGGCTTGTTCTGCCTAAGTATTTTAGAGTCTTGTTATAATCTGAATGTTGCAACTAATATAAATAAATGTAACATCAATGTTTGGCATTCTTGTTTCTGTCATGTTGGTTTTCATAGTATTGCTCACATGTCCAGACTAGATTTTGTGAAACCATGCAGAGGTTACCTGATGTGGCCAAGAGTATGAATGCTATATTGATTTGTGCTTCATCTATGCAATCTAAAATTACAAGGCTTCGTAGTGCTGAATTGCGCAAGGAGAAAGAAGCCATCGGTTAAGGGAGAGAGAAGAATATCCTAGTTCGTGCGGATGCTTATGTGATTCCTCCTTTGCGTAGTGCAAACAAGACAACAACGCATGGAATTAGAGGTGTGGATGGAGAAGAAAGAAAGTTAGTTTGGCTAAAGAGGAAGACACAAGATCAATAAGGTTCTCGTGATTGCAGTTCTATCCACAATGTTCATGAAGTTCTCAACACCAATTCTGAGGTTTCTAATGCACACAAAATACATATTTGGAAAGCTAATGAAATCTATTTTCCAACGAATTAAACGGCGCTTGTTGGAGCTTCCTACACAAAGTTATGACAACTTTATTGGATGCTGCACAAGCTGTCCGGAGAGACACGCGAGACCTGCCAAACATAAAGAGTCTGAATATTGCAATGCAAGTAAGGGTAAAATCCGACCACACCATGGTTTTCCAAAGGTTGAGAAGGATTTCTTTTCAGGTTCCAAATGGATTTGGAAGCCCCTTGAACAAGAAAAGAAAACATATACAGATTTGAATTCAGTTCGGATTCAGTTCGGGTCAGACAGGAAGTCCAACTCTAAAATGCCCATAACTTTCACAAACGGAGTCCGATTTGGGCGTTCTTGGACTCGTTGGAAAGCCATTTTGAAGTCCCATACAATGGATATGGTGCTAGCCACAGAATCCGCATGGTCACATCGCAAATTGAGAGAGAATTCGATGATAGTAGTTTAGATATTTCATTTTTAGTTTGTATTGGAGTTTGTTTCGATCTTAGGCCAAGTTGTGCGTGAGTTTTAGTCAAAGTCGTGCATTGTGCACCAATATAAGGCCAGGGCCTTAGCCCCATTGTAACTTAGGCTATGATATGATAAGTTTTTATACTTGTGAAATAAAGGAGAAAATCGCCATAATGGTTGGTGGCGGCCAGATTACGTGATTGCAAGCTTTTCTCGTTTGGAGTTTGCTGAGTTGGTGCAAAGCAAGAATAGGAGATTTTTGAGATTGCCCATTGAATCTACAAGGTTCATCTCTTCTAATTCGTGTCTTCTTGCTGAATTCACGGTTTGGAAAGTTCGGCGGATCGTTTCTAGTGTGCGCCTTGCATACTAGTGCAAATTGCCCTTATCAATATTGTTTGCTGCATCGAGATAAGGAGAAGACTCTATCCAAGGAGAAGGAACCTCGCTGATCGTACCGGGAAAGATCGGGCCATCCCTGTGCATCAACTAATTCTTAGTTGGTCCGCATTATTACCTTAAGTTTATGATGATCATTTGACAACTTTAAGAATGATAAAATTCAATTTGAAATGTCAAACATGAAAATGGACAATTTCGAGAGAAGTTTTTGGTTCAAGTGGTCTAACAGATATTCAAGGGCAGTTTAATCAATTTCAGCCAGCAATCAGACCGGCCTATGTGTGCTTAGGCAGAAATGTCTAGGGTAGTCTGACCGCCATAGGGTGAATGGTCAAACCGGCTAGGATCACTTGGGCAATTGGACACCAAACACTTGTGTGGAATTGTATTAGGATGATTTTATACTAGGTGGCATTTGCAAAGTAAAACTGAAAACAAAAATAGCTAGAAAAATATTTAAATTCCATAGAGAGTATTTTCTGGGCAAGTTGAGCAGTCTGAATGCTAAACCAAGGTAATCAGATCACCAACAGTTGGATCGACATGGTAAGGATGGTTAGACTGGCCATAGACTTTTAGGGAATGTTGTTTTAAGTTGAAAATTGTGAATAGAGTTGAGAATGGTTCTTAGGCTATGTCATGGTTGCATATGTGTTGCATGATGCATTTATGGGCTAATGCGAGTCAAGTTGGAATGAACTTGTGCCCAAAAATAGTTTGCTTGGTCTATTGTTGTAGAGATGGTTTTAGAGTCAACTATGGTATACAGCGAGGTTGATTGAGACTTGGTTGGGAGACCAAGATCCAGTGCAATCATGGAGGCTAGGTGAAATTATTGGACTCAACCAAGGCACGAGGTGGACAAAGGAATATCGAAGGCACAAGTTGAAAGCATCTAGGCCCCTAAAATTGGTTTTGGTAATTAATAAATTTATGTGAATATGAGACTAACATATTTTAATGAGCATGCAAAGATTTAGTCCATTTGTGAGCTATAAGATGCAAGCCAAAGGATGCAAGAGAAGACCCAAGATTGGCTAAAGGCAAAGGTATACTTAGAATAAGGATCTCTTCTATTTTTACCGGCCTTAGGAGAAAGGTGGAAGACCGGATTATAGGGTAGATAATCGGACCATAAAGAGAGATCTTGGCAAATAGCTTGATAGCAAATTTATGTGCCATTTGGATCAACTTAGAAGCTTGCATTCATCAAAAATTGGTTTCAAAATCAAATCTGTGCTCTATCTGGACAAACGGTAGTACCGCAGTTTTGAACGTCGGAACTACCGGAGAGCGGTAGTTCCACGCCCAGAAGCCGTAGTATTGGCGAGCAGAAGCTCCGGGTTTTTGAGCGGAGCCTTTTTTCCAGAGAGCACCCCCGGATGCATTTTAGATTTTATGAGAGTGGAAGTACCGGCGGTTTTAACGCCGGAACTACCGCAAGGGGCGGTAGTTCCGCATTTTGAAGCGGTACTTCCGGAGTTCGGTAGATCCGGAGGGTGAGCGGAACGTTTTTTCCAGAGAGCACCTCCGGATGGTTTCTGGAATTTCGCGGAGCGTAAGTACCGGCGGTTTCAACGCCGGAACTACCGCAGGGAGCGGTAGTTCCGCTATCTAGAGCGGTACTTCCGGGGTCCCGTAGCTCCGGACTCAGAGCGGAACGTTTTTTCCAGAGAGCGCCAAATTGGGACCTTTTGGATTTCGGCCAGAGCGGTAGTACCGCGCCGACTTTGCGGAACTACCAGAGAGCGGTAGTACCACAAGTTTCAACGGCGGTAGTACCGCGCCGCCAAATCCAACGGTCACTTCAGAGCTCTGACATAGCCATTCTGCCGCGAAGATTTGGTAGCGATATGTAACATCCCAAATTTTTGTTAAAAAAATAATAAATAAAAATTAATTAAAATAAAATTAAAATTAAAATAAGTATTTTTGTGCCAAGATTTTAAGTTTGGAATTGCCCTGAGTTTCTGTTTTTGAAAAGCTGGATTTGAAAAGCATTTTCAGAAAAACCTGAAACTATTATTAAATAAAATGATATTTTGATTTTATATAAAAATTCTATGTCAAATTAAGTATTTGGAGTTATTTGGATTTTATTTGATTTCCTGGATTTTCTGGAGTTTTAAATCTATTTTTTAAAATTAAAAAGTATTTTAAAGTATGAAAATTAAATACCAACATTAGTTAGAAATATTTTTTAAGTTAAAAATGTCTCCAGAAGGTTCTAGGATTTTTTCTGGAATTTTTGGAGGTCATTTGGTATTTTTCTTAGGCTTAATGGAATTTCTAGGTTTTTCTGAAAATCCAAAATCATTTTCCCAAAAATAAAATCCCCTCCTCCCTCCTCTGGCCGCCACGTGGATGACCAGATCTCGCCCCTGATCCCGCCTCCACCCCTCCCCTTCCCGCCACTTGTCGGGCCCGATCTGCGCCGTGTCGCCCCCTCGGCCCATCCCGCCTGCTCCCTCTTTTTCTCTCGCCGCTGACCCCACCTGCCGCACCTGACCCCACCTCCGTCTCTCTCGCCTCGCCCCCACTCCTCTCCTTCTCTCGCTGCGCCTCGGCCCCACCTGCCAGGGCCGTCTTCCCCGCGCGGTCATCTTCCACCTCTCGCCGCCCGCAACGGCCGTTCCGCCATCTCCGCCACTTCCCCCTCCTTCGCCCTTCCTCCCGAGCGACCCGCGCCATCCCGTGCGTGCCGCCCCCACTCCCCGCGCCCACCTCCCGCTTATCCCGCGCCCAACCGCCGCCCACCTCCACCGATTCGGCCGCAACCGCCGCCGCCTCTCCCCCACTCCGGTGACAAATCCGCGCCGCCTCGCTCCCCCTCCGCCCCTATTTAAAGCCCGCCTGCACCGCTCTCTCGCCCCACCTCCTCCACTCTCTCTCCCCGCCGCCCCTATCACCGCCGCGCTGGCCCGAGCGCCTCGCCGCCTTTGCTCGCCGCCGCCACCTCCGCGCCGCCGAGCCCGCGACAAGGCAAGACGCATTCCCTCGGCCCTCTCTCCGCTGCGAGCCGGCCCGCCCGAACGCCGAGCCCTCACCCGGCCCTCCGCCGGCCGCCACCTCGCCGCCATCCCACGTGGATGCCGAGTGGCGCCCCCGTCAGCGCTACGCGGGTGCCACGCACGCCTCGGCCGCCACCTTGCCACCTCGGCCTCCGACCGAGTCCATGGACTCGGTTCACATGGGCCAGGCCCACCTGTCAGCCCCTTCCCCTTCTTTTCCCGTTCAAAAATAAATCGGCCGAAAAGAAATCCCGAGCTGACGCAAGGCTGACGTCATAAATTCCTTTTTCAGTAGAAAATAAATCCAAAAATCAGTCTTTTTCCTTTTTCCCTCTTTTCAAACTTCCCGAGCATGTTCTCCTTCGTCTTAACTCCGATTTGGCCCATTCAAATTTCTAAATTCATAAAAATTCCCTCTATCCATTTCTGGCCTCAATTCAAATATTTGAAATCAATTTGAATTTAATTTGAATTTATTTGAATTTAGTGGGTTATTTTCACGTGTAGACTTCGACGATTCGGGAGATTTCTTCGACGAAGATTTGTGAAAATTCGAAGGGCAAGGCAAGTCACCCTCCTTGATTATGTTGATCCCAGTTTTCAAAATAAAATTATGTTGATTTAAATTATATTGCATGCATACTTTTATTCAACGTATTTCAATTCAGTTTTAAATTTAGTTAATGCCTACTTATTAATCCCTCCATTGAATTTGAATTCCTCAATACCTTGTCACCCTAGATTCAAACTCTAGTTAATACATTAGTGTTGGCTAGAGAGTTTATTCAAATGCTTAGCCCTGCGAAGTTATATTATTTGTTTTTGGGATACCTTTTAACATAAAATGATGACCCTTTTTACATAAAATGATATGTACTCCTGACTTTGGTGAGTCAAGGAGGTTTATAAAATTATTTTGAAAGCAAATATAAAACTGGTTTAGACTTAGTTGGTTAGAGTGGTGGTGCAGGCCCGTTGCCGGAGCAGTGGTTGATTGTCGTGCACGGGGTATGTGGTTGGGCTGAGTCAATTAAAGACCGGTCAGAGCTATTGTTGCAAAGCCCTAATCGTACTACCACATGGCCTGGTATGGGACAGCCCTGGCTGAATAATTTGTGAAGTCCCAACCTGAGCCGAGTTGTAGGTTGAAAGTGAGCGTGGTTGGTGCCATGTGAAGTCTCACTTGGGCGAGTGTGGTTAAGCCATGAGAAGTCTCGTCTAGGCTCAAGAGGGGTCCCGATGCAGTGGATTCTCTTCGGGTGAAACCTTAGAGTTGGCTCGACCAGGTTGAAGGCTTTGCATTGTAAAGGCCTTGTCACGACTCCTTGCCGCACACCTAAGGAAGTGTGTAACTCGTGTGGCACAAAAGGATGATCGTGTCTTGTGGGTAAAGCTGTACAACCTCTGCAGAGTGTATAATCTATCCTGGATAGTCGTGCCCACGGTCATGGGCATGCTGAGTAAAAGTTTTTCATGGATTAGACTTTGTTTTTCAAAATGTTTTTGAAAACCTTGTGGGTAGATGGAACCCATGAGAGAAATTGAAAACCTTGCGGATGGATGGAATCCGTGAGAGATTGAAATCTGGTGAATGGATGGAATTCATCAGAGTTGCGCAGTGAAAGCGTGTGGATGGATGGAATCCATACGTGAGCTTTTGGAAAAGATGGTCCGGGTGGGATGCCCGTGGATAGGTTGGTGTATGGTCGGAGCCTGCACTGACGGTATTATTTTCGATTACAAGTATTGTTTTTACTTACTATATTAAATTCAGCAATTTCAATCTACTTATTGTATTTCTTAAATGCCGTTTTATGCAAACTAACCCTATAAGCCTTTATCATTATGATGCATTTTCCCGGGTGATTTGCGGAGTACAAGTTTGTACTCACATTGCTTTTCCACACAGAGAAGGAAGACGTCAACTACGGTGAAGATCTGGACGAATAGGCCGTGTTCATCGCCGCTTGCCCGTGGCGAGCTCGATGGGTTTCTTCCGCTTCGGTTTTTCTTCCGCTGCTTATTACTTAATTTTGGCTTATGTGCCGTTGATGTAAACTTTGGCATTCATGTACCGGCCCATGGGGGCGGTAGTACCGCTCATCCTGAATATTTTCAGAAATTTGTACCAAACGGCTAGTTGTGGTAATGGATGCTATAAATACCCCCACCACTGCATAAGGGCTAAGGTTAGAGACTCATTGCATATTTCATGAGCCCTAGAGCATTTACTCCACCCTAATTCTCACTTTGTGCATTAAATTTGCGGTGGTTGAGCAAATAGTGCTAGAATTCATTAGTTGATCCATTTGGCACTAGTTTGCATTCAAGTGAAGCCCGGATTTATTACTCTTAGTGCTTGCCGGCACTTGGACGATTGGGCAGAGGTTCGATCGGTGATATTCTCTAGAAGCTTGTGAGAAGACCCGGTGATTTGTGAAGGTCGGAGCTCACCTACCCGGAGCGGGGAAGAGTGACCACTAGTGATAGAGGTGCTTCGGCTTAATTCGTGGAGCCGGTCCGATTCGTTCGGGCTAATCTCAACATGGACTAGGAGAAACCAGCAAGTTTCCAAACACAAGGTAAAAACATCGGTTGTGTTCATCTCTTTCTTAGCTCTTGGTTATTTACTCTATTGTGATCATTTGCTTGCTTAAAGCTAGAATTGCTATATTCTTGACTAGATTTGTGTAGGATTAATTGCTTTACATTCTTGCTATTTAATTTGTGAAGAATTAATCAAGTAAACAAGAAAATTTAAAACCTCCTATTCACCCCCCTCTAGTCGGTATCCTTGATCCTACACAAGTGATTAAGGTCAAGGACCATGTGGTGCACCAAGTGACTTGAGCCCGTTTGCAAGCCAGGATGGTTCAGTGAGATTTAGATGTGTGAGAGGCTTGATGGCAAGTCATTGAGGCCACTTGTAAGAGCAAAGCATGGCAATGCTTCAAGGCAAAGAAATGGCAACACGTCGGTTAAGGGGCAATGTGGTAATTTTCCCTAAACCAAAAAGGAGGGTGTTTGCAAAACCGTAGTGGAGGCCTAAGCAGATTAAGTTAAGGAATCTCTAATGTGGGCAAAGCATGGTGGATTTGGGCTATTGGAATCAAGCACGAAGATGGTGCTTTGAAAAACTTGCATGTGTTGGTAATGGATTATCAGGTTCTCATGGAGTGAGTGATGGATAAAATCCACTTTGCATATAGGAATTAGGGTTTGATGTGACCTTCACTATATAAGGAGGAGTAGAGGGAGAGTGGATTGATGCACTTGAGCTAAGCAGAGAGAAAACTAGGGTTTGAGAGGAGTGCTTAAAACTGGCCCTTTGGGCTTTATCCTCTAGTTAGAGTTGCTATAATTTTCATCCCTAAGTGGTAATCGAAGAAACTCTTTGCTCATCATGTCTCTCTTCTTGATGTTGATTTGGGTTTCATGTCTCTTCTCTTTTCTAACTTGATTCTTGCTATGGTATAGCTTGCTGGGATGTCTTATGACAAATCTAAGACCATCTTGGCTATCTACAATCCACAAGCTAGACTAGATCTAGTTGTTCCTTTCTTGCCCGATTTTGGTGCACTCTTTCCTTAAATGGAGAAAGTTTAGAACTTTGACAATGATTCTTAAAATCTTTGTTGGAATATGTTTTTGACATTCTAGGAAAGGTGTCTACCAAATTTCAAGTGATTTGGACTAGTAGATTAAAAGTTAAGTCAATTGTGATTTTTGAAGTTGGGGTGGTCAAACCGCTATTGAGCCACTGGTCATACTAGCTAGGACTGGTCAGACCGCCTCTTGTGAGAGCGATTAGACCAACCTTGGAGGCTCTGCTAGTTTTGGTTGATTTTGGCATTTTTGGGTTGATTTCTGCTACTGCAAGTTCAAACTTGATCTTCTTAACTCTCCATATCTACAGAAGTAAAAAGATCGTGAATACCAAAGGAAAAAATTGGTTCCAGTCATTCACCCCCCCACCCTTTGACTTCCATTTCTGATCATACAGATTTAATTTCAAAATGTAATATTATTAAAGGATCAAAGTGTTAGTCAAGTGTGCAAGCAAAGCGACTTTGAAAACCCGTTAAGGAATTAGAGGAGGAAAAGAACTTAGCACCATTAGATTTTGTCCATTCATATTTGTGGAAAATGAATGGTTTGTTGAGTAAACGAGGCAATATATATATACTTTTATTGATAATGCAATACACTATTGCTATGTGTATTTTCTAAAAATTAAGGATAAAAATTTAAACTATTTTAAAATTTATAAGGCCAAGATTGAGAACCAACTAGAGAGAAAATAAAAAGACTGAGGTTTAATCATAGAGGAGATTATATCTCTTATAAATTATCCCTATTCTATTCTGAGCATGAAGTTATACCACCATATTCACCCAATCAAATAGGGTACTTGAGAGAAAAACTAAACACTAACAAACTTGGTTAATGCCATATTAGATATTGTCGGTATGCCTAATGCACGATGGGGGAAGCTATATTGGTAACAACTCACATCCTAAACAGAGTAATCATTCAAAAGAGTGATATTACTCCATATGAGGGATGGAAGGAGAGAAAATATAATGTCAATTTTCTATGAACTTGGGGGTGTCTGGCAAGGGTTATTATACTATTGCAGAAAAAGAGAAAGCTTGGACCTAAAATAATCAATTGTGTTTTTTAGGATATGCTTATAATAACAAGGCCTATAGTTTTTAGTAGTAAATCAGAAACTCCTAAGATTATTGTAACACAATAATGGAGTCTTGAGATGCTCTACTTTTTGAGAATATTTATCCCATGAGGGCCGTAGGTCTTCAAGAAATAAAAATGTTCAAACTCAAAATATTGAAAATGAGAATAATCAAACTTCTAAACTTCCCAGTGTTTCTAAACCAATACATGATATCCTTAAGGCGAACAATGATTTAGTCACAGATGCTTCTCGTAGGAGCAAGAGATAAAGGGTTGAGAAAACCTTTGTTGACGATTTTATTGTATACCTCGTAGACGATGTGTGAAAGACTCTTTCAAAGGCTTATGCATCTCCTGATGCTAAGTATTGAAAAGAGATAGTTCGTAGTGAAATGGAATCTATCATGGCTAATAAGACTTGGATATTACTAATCATCCTATGTCAGGACCCGAATATGCAAATTCGAACCCTCATGTATACTACACTAGTCTAAGATCACGCTAGTGCACACAGTGGCAACATTAATATAATATCATCCATACACACGGATAAGTAAGAAAATAGCTAATATTATTGAATTAACTGAGTATGATCTTAAGATCAGAGTTTACATTTATTATGCCTCGCAAGGCTTAGCACTAAGAAATAAAATTACAACAGAAATCCAAAGGATAACTCTAGTGAAAAATAACCCATCTTAAGCCCCAGGCAATCAACTAGGGTTGCTTGACCTAGTGCTTAACCTCCTTCATAGTACTCCTCCTCAAAGAGTGGTGAAGATTCTTCTCCTTTAGCAACTTGTTTGTGTTGATAGCAAGGGTGAGCACATAGAGTACTCAATAAGTTGTGCATGCAGAATACAGTATATAGATGCAAGGCTTGAAAAAAAAAGGAAACGGCTAACTTGCTTGTTTTGCAGAAAGCTATATTCAACTTGTAAATATAGTAAATTGATTGAAAGCATAATTTGAATAAAACAAATAGTAAATAGGTAATATGGTAACAAGATCTCACATAGCTCATCCATCAATTTTACATAGCTTTCTTTCCTGGGTTTTTGTTATGAAAATCTATCCCTTGTGCTATACCGGTATAAGCTAAAGGATCGATGAGGTAAGTGCATGTGCACTTGCATTGCATCAATAAAAAGAAAGAGTTTAATCAAATGTGATTAAAGATGATGATATTCTTAAGTTGATGTTTACTATTTTAATATGTTACTTGCTGAGTAGTGAACTCACTCTTGCTTTTGTTTATGTTTTTAGGTGACCGTTGATGGTGACATGCATAGGATGATGCATAGGATGAGTGATAGCATGCACATCACGTGCAAGCAATAATTTAATTATCATCTTTAGCAATCACATTTAAATTCAATGGTTTGCTTAGCTAGTTGGTATTTAATTAATGAACTTTGAAGGATGTACTTTAGTAGTGCTTAGAACATGGTTGGTTCCAAGAGTTCATGATAGTTGAGCAGCTAAGGTGGTTATTAATTGATGAAGTCATGTTAGTTGTTTATGTAAGATAGATGTCTCTGGGTGCATGGTTCTGAGTGTCCTTAGACACGAAGTTTTGAACGTTCTTGGGCGCAAGGCCCCAAGCACAATTGTGTTGACTTTATTCTTGATTCTGCTATAGAAATTTAGTAGTAAAGGTTTCAATTTGGAGTGAAAACAAATGGTAGTAGCATTCTTAGCTCAATGTTAGGCTAGGATGTTACATGTGTTACTTGAGAGGCACAACATCTTTTAGAATTCATTATACTGGATACCTTTCTGTGTTAGAAGGATGTAGTGATTCCATTTAGAACTCTGATGTGGATGATATCAAAACTACAAGTGATTGTGTCTTTACTTTAGCAGGTGCTGCAATTTCATGAAGGTATTGCAAACAAATCATATTAACGAGAACTGCCATGAAAGCAAAACTTGTAGCACTAGACACAACCACTATTGATGCTGAATAGCTAAGAGAGCTTCTATTGGACTTACCATTAGTTAAAAAACCAATACCAGCAATTATGATGCATTGCGATAAGTAAACAGTGTTAACTAAGGTTATGAGTGCTAAGGATGACATGAAGTCCTCCAAACATGTAAAGCATAGGCTTAAACTTATCAAAAAATTGAGGAACCCGAAAGTGGTTGCTGTGGATTATATTCATACTAAGAAAAATCTAGAAGACCCATTTACAAAGAGGCTAGCACAAAAGGCGATGGATATGGGTATGAGGCCATTGAAGTTATACCACAATGGTGACCTATACCTTCTTGATCAGAGATCTCATAACTTAGGCAATGGGAAAAGCATGTTGCTGTTGTAACAAGAGAGTGTGTATTCATTGTACCTGTATCTTAATAGACAAAGTACTATTATGCTATTCAAATGAGAAAAAAGTATTAGCCTGTGGGATACCTAGAAAGTATATACTTAAACCTAACTGTATGGCTATAATTCACGAGAATGGGGCATTCTCTAGAAAGGTCATGAGTAGATCAGGGAGCATGACCTTTTAACACTCCGTTTAGGCATGGTTCTTTGGCAGCTTAGTATCAGTTGAGACTTTAGGTGAAGTTTGATAACAAAAAGTAGGGAATTCAAGGCATAATCCATTCATCAGCTATGAAAAGATAAAGGTTGTTATTCTAGGTGCAAGTTTGACCCTACGAAACTTACACTAATAGAATGGTATATTAACAACAGTTCAGCACAATGATTCTTATCATTGTTGTTGCATCATACATTGAAATTGGTGGGGATGCTTAGAATTGGGCCCTTGAAAGAAAGACCCATTCATTCCTAAATTCCAAAGCATGGCATTGTTTAGTCTCAAATTGTTTGGGCAAGTGGGAGGAGAGCAATGTAAAAGGTGAGTCATTGTTGATCCACAAAACATATAGCACATGACATGGGATGGCACAAGAACTTTGGCTAAACAAACATGCATGCATGTGCATGTATTCGTGTATTTTCATGTGAAAATCTTGTGACTTATGACTGCACCGTGGCATGGCACAACAATTGGAAAGTCAAGTACACCTTTTATTTTGATGATTCATGTCATCGTCTCTCTCTTTAACTGTATTTGAATGCGATTCAAAGCATTTTAATTTGATTTTAGCTGTGATAATGTTGTCAATTATTGGTGAATAGTTGATGCGTGTCTTTAAAAAAGGCTGAAGATGTCTAGACTGAACACAACGAAAATCCTTCATTCTTCCACTTTCTCTTCTAGTGATCTATACTGGTGTGATGCGTGACCGAACCTCACCGACTTTCCTTTTCGGCGTGCACTGGGAAGGAGGGAGAGTGGAATCTCCAAACCATTGTAGCAGAGGGCTCCTACACGAGGCGGTAATAAGGTTTATGGATAGTGCATTTGCGCGACCGCTCCTACTCTGCTACCTCTACATCCTACACTACATCAAATTTATGCTACTTTCTGTTCTTCATCAAGCTCTTTTGTAAATCATTCGTGCGATTGATGACTCTATTATAATTCTTTTCTTGTGTGTGCCTGAAGTACATGAGTTGCCTGCCATTAGTTTCAATTATTGCATAATTATTTTTACTGTTTTTCTCCTAATAAAATTTATAATTAAAATAGTACTCACATTTCTAACACAAGATAGGCCAAATTTGTGTAGGCCAAATTTGTGTGGGTCTATTTGCATGTAGGCAACAAATGCTATGCAATCATCATTTGCATGTACTCATGCAATCGCTTTTATGTGGGCACCAAATCTACATAAAAATTTCCAAAAAAAACTCTAGATGTATGTAGCAGTCTTGGATTTCTAGATATTGGAGTTAGAGAGAATTGGGTTGGGTGAGATAGAATTTGGTGTAGGCAGCAAGAGAAGGAAGCCAGAGGAGGGGATTGGAGGAGAATAAGAAAGAAAGAGATACATAGGTTTAGAGGTGAAAAAAAATTGAATATAAATCAAATAGTGCTCTTACGACATTTGTATTCGTATTTTGTAAACAAATATGAATGCAAATTTGAATATTATCGAATACAAATCGAATACTGTAACGAATTCGAATCGAATATCTACACAATTCAGTCGGATCCGGATATCCTCATATCTTATATAGTATGAAGATATTATGATATTTTATCCTCGTACAATCACATTTAATCATTCTAATTCATTTACTTCATCTAAAGAAATACGAATTCACATTGAATTAAAAAGCTTGTCCAATTGATTAGTCGTATTACGATAAAATATGTATATTGCTTCGCCGAATACTGATACGAATAGTCTGGACAAAATAGCATTTCAGATGGTAAAAGTCTATACCATTATATATCCATATTTTTTGTGCAAATTCAAATATGATATGAATAGAAGAAAAATTGTTAATCATATGAAAAAATATATATCATATTCGCATCCTATTAAATATGGTAATCAAATAATACAAATAATTTGTATCTGTTTCCCACCCTACATCGGTTGGGAGTTTTCTCATTTCATTACTCGGTTCCCATGGTACATAGGACATCGGTATTATAGATCCTTCTCTCACACACCCCTTCATGAGTTATTTCCATTGAACCGAGAGCCCCACTAGCTATTCTACAACTCTAGTACCACGTATTGTCCTTCCCAATTTACTCTATCTATATGTAACATTTAAATTTAAATTTATTCTATATTAAAATAACAAAAAATAAAATTTTGGCATGGACGAAGGAACAGAAGATCAAAAGCCAACTATGTAAAAAATTGTGCAGCCGGACGAATGCACGCGATCGACTTCTAAAGCACAATCAATCAAAGAAACCATGCAAAACCCTGCTTCATGTAGTTTGCGTCAGACGTCTTCAAAGTTCAAACAGTACCTGCATCAGCCTTGGTTGATCCACACGTAGGACAAGCCGCCGGACAACCTTGGTGCGGCTGGGACTGTGGCTGCCCCATCGCGACACCCTGCCGGAGCTCCTCCCACGACAGAGGAGGCGGTTGCGTTGGCGCAGAGCTCGCCGTTGCTTCGAGGGCGATGTAGGAGGCGATCCCGATGGCTGCCGCGACGAGAGAGAAGAAGGAGGTGCCGGCGAACACTCCGGCGACGAGGACGGTACACTTGTAGTAAGTGGTGACACCCTCCTTCGGTCGCCGCTCCCCGCTCTCATTCCTGAAAGCACCGACGAGGAACGCACACGCCGACAGGATCGCCAGAAACCTGCAGCAAGCCACAGCTTGTACATTAGTAGTGTAACTGCGCACCTACCGCATGTATACGTACGTACCATGAAAGAAGAGAAGAAAAGACGGCGCCGACGCAGCGGTGGTCGCCCCGCGTCCTGCAGCGATCCCAGCAGCCGGTGGCGGCGGTGAGGACGATCTGGCCTGTCAGCAGCGACGCCGCCGCTACGATGCCGCAGCCGAACGCCGGCGTCCTCCGGTACACGCAGTTCACCCCGTCGTACCTGACAAAAGACTGCACCACGTACGAACTCCACATACATGCATGCATCACCAGCGTCAGCTACTGATCTTGCACAACAAAATATATGTAGCTCTTGTATAAATCCTAATTAAAAATAGAAATTAACGCATGCGTGCATGCCTTGGAGTTGGTTGCCTCGCCGACGATTCCCAGCACGGCTGCCGCGAGAGCCAGGGCGCCCACGGCGACGCATATCACAAGGACGTGCTTCTCAACCATATCGCGCGCTACTGATCCCTCCTCGTAAGTCGTGATCGAGTGTTGGTTAGCTGGTGCCTTGTGATGAGAGCATCAAGGAATTAAGGATGGAGACAAGAACATTAGAATTAACAACATGTTTTGATTGGATTTTCCGTGTATAGGTATAAACGGCAAATCTCCTGGACAAAATCGCCTGGGTCTACGCACGTAGTTTGTCCTGTCTAGCTAGGATGGGTAGGAAGCTTAACAACTAATCGGTGATTCGATGAGGTTTACTGTCCACTCCACAGTTTTTTACATGACGTCTGGGCTCGTAGGAAGAGGACCTGCTAAAGATCATGTCTACGGTGTAATATGGCTTCTGATAGTCCATCTCTTCATTGCCATCCTTGTCTTTCTTAGAGCTTGGTTCCCAGAGCTCCTGAATGACGGGAAATGACCTTTACCTAAATAAGGGTGTGTATAGGTATCATCTGGATATTTTCTTCCTAACAATCATCTAAATTTCGGACCGTTGGATTAGAGATCCAACAATCTTTTTTGGAGGAGGGAGAATTTTTTTTGGAGGGGGTGAATTTTTTTTGGAGGGGGTGGGGAGAATTTGTGGCCCTTGGATCTCTAATCCAACGGTCACAAATCTGGATGATAGTTAGAAAGAAAACATCCGGATGGTGTTTATCAATACCCCCTAAATAATAGTCTTCCAACTTTTTCTACCAGACTCGACAGGTGCACAAATAATGTCCTACCGTTTGATGAAGTGGAAACCACCCTCCACCCTTTATTCTTTTTGGACTCATCGGGTCAGAGTTTTTAACTTGTTCTGACCAAAATAGTCTTTCTTGCCTTTAATGAACTTCTCTGGACTTGCAAGAATCTCTTTAGCATTGGGTTTGTGATTCTTCTTACCTTTAGAAGACATCTTAGACTTCTTGTCTTTCTTATCCAGGATGAGTTGAGGATTTTTCTCTATCCAGTCGATGGCCTGGTTCCATTCAACCGTCTCGCTAGTAATTGCATACCTATCGGCCATGTTGAATAGCTCGACAATCATTCTTGGAGGGTTCATTGCAATGTCCTCTATAAATTGTCGATTTCTCGACCTGCCTTAAAATCTTGAATAGCATAGGAATTCATAACCTCAGGAATGGAATTACAAACCTAGCCGAACCTCTTAATGTATTGTTGAAGAGTTTCATTGGGTTCTTACTAGATTCGATAGAGATCATCTTCTTTACCAGAGTGGTTGTACATCCGTTGGAAATTTGCGATCAACAGGTTGCAGAGCTGCTCCCAAGTGTAAATTGATCCGATCAGTTAGTTGAGCAACCAAGACTGGGTAGATCTTTCAAGGTCCATGGGTAAGTAGTTTGCCATCACGTTATCATCACCACCAACAGTCTTGATAATGGTAGTGTAAATCTAAAGAAATTATAATGGGTTTTGAGTTTCATTAAATTTCTCTAGATTTGCTAATTGGAACTTGTCCAGCTAGCATACTGCTTGAATGCCTGTTGAGAATGCCTGATAGCCTATGATCAAGTCATGGCACCTTCTTTGGAAAGGAACTAGATTGTAGTCGGTTTAAGACTGGTTCCTTTAGTAATCATACTAAAAAACTGGTGCTCCAACCCAATTGTGGATACTGACATGGTGTCTCCAATTAGCTGTGTGGTTCAGGTGATGCCGCAAATCACTTGATCTGTGTGTTCATTCCTCGTGGTGAGGCGGAGGAGTGGCTTCATGGAAGAGCCATCTTCCCTTGTGACTGCCTTGTCAAAATCTTTGAGGATGGTTTCCAGCCTGACCACACTAGCTTTAAAGGGAGAAATGCTTGGATGAAGTCAGTGTGTGACTTTGCGAGTTCCTTTGTTCCTTATATATTTCTGTATGCCACATGGTCTGTTGAAAGATTTCCAAAGCCTATCTAGCAACCTGAGCATATCCTAGAGTTTCTATCAGATGAGGATCCGGGTTGTTTAAAATATCATTGACTCATTGTAAGTTCTAGATTGTTATCGAATGTCTCAAAAGATTCCTGTTGGCGGAAGGCATACGATGACTTGAGTTTCCCTCCAAGGCCCTCGCTTATCCAGTTCGACCCATCACACGAGGTGGGGTAGAAGCAGGTGTATTAGTATGTTGATGTCCACCAGTTCTATTGCCTCTGCCTCTTGGGGTGATGCATGAGGGTTTGCACCATTTCGACCAACTGGTCCTGGTGGATTGTATTATGAAGAATCATGCATGACATCTCGATTAGTATTACCAATTGCATTAACTTTGTGTCTTCAACACAAATCTCCCGACGAGCTTCCGTCGAAACTAAAGGAGAGCCTTCCACTGCTTCGGCAAGGAGCCTTCACGATGGGGAACAATTGGAAATTACCTCATATGGTGGGCTTTGTGGCAGACTCAGCCTAATCTGGTGGATTGTCGATTAGATGTTAAGCGTTATCATCTTCACCTGGCTTTCTGCCAATAGTAACTTCATCGATACTACAACTAGGTGTCGGTTGACTCTCTGAATACGTAGGAGCCATCGGTGAATAGCAGTCACCCATGCCTGTATTGAGAGTACATTGACCCTTGAATTGCAGCGTTGAGCTTTTATTGTTGTTTTTTCCGGTCAGAAGCATCGAGCTTGCGAGGCATCTGGGTATTCTGACCTGGTCAGAACAATCAATTCCTTTGGGAGTTCCATTGATGGGGCGGAGAATCTTCTTCCATCTAGTCGATCTCACCGGTTTCAGCAAGCAGCAAGCCTAGGATGGAAGAGGATGCATAGTCTGCCAAGTCAAACCGGTTCTCCTCATTCTATGTCCCTGCCATGATTGCAAAAGGGATGACAACAGGGAAAAGGCAAGGATGAGGATCGCTGAACGAAGAAGAATTTTAAGGATTCAGCGCCTTAATCCCCACGGATGGCGCCAGCTGTCGACGATCGAGTCACTAATCTGGCAAAATAATATGAGGAAAATGGCTAAAATTTCTTGGGGAGAGAACAAGGATGTTCTTTATTACTATAAAGTAGTTACAAAATATCTTTAACAAGACTTAAGACTAGCCCTAATTACACTAATTGAATAAGATATTAGTTCGCTTAGGATTAAGACCGATTGATTGCGTGTGAATTGCCTGATCCTCTTTGGCCTTCTCTCATCCAGCTTTAAATCCCAGTGAAGAGAAGCATGTTTGCTCGTCGGGGAAGACGCCTTGTAGAACCAACGCATCTAGTCGGAGAGGTAGTTATTGTCAGAGAGAGAATGTCTGGTCGTCGGTTGTTGTCAGCAGGAGATGAACGTGGGCAACAATCGCATGACACTTGTTGTCAAAGACTCAAGGCCAAAGCATCATGTTTTTTGGAGTGGATAAGGCATGTGTTCCATATATCGCGTGGAAGAATATGCTAGAATCGGGTCTAGGGACCAGTTTATAAACTCTTCGAGTAGTCATCCGGTTAGGCAACATGCACAGTATCTCTCCGACCAGGGTACTTGGGAAGCAACTTTTGGAGGTTTACGACCAAAGAGGTTTCTTGGTCTTAATTATATATTAAAACTATATTTAAGAATTTATTCAATCATCGTTAACAACCTCTATTATAACAAAAAACATTGGCCGGATGCAATAAATCACACCACCACGGCAACAAAAACTACTCGATACAACTTTCTAGATGCATTGCAAGCAAAATGAAATATTTTGTGCAGTAATTTAAAAACGATGCTGTAACAAATTAAAAAAAATACCCGCATAAACCAATGGGTGGGAGGTGATCCCATGGCGAGGAGAAAATGCCTTGGATCGAGGCGGCACATGTGCAAATTGTGCAGTGGGTGAAGCGTCCATATTTTCGCTTTGCCCGGGACGTACGTGCCTTAGGATTGTTGAGGAACCGACGCTGGAGACCAGTCCGAGTGATTCCTCTGCTTAGAACAAGAACGAATCAATCACAGAATCACAGAATAATAGATTGAACACAGAGAGGTAGAGAGAACTCCTGGTCTTTCTTTATTGTTTTAGATTGCATCGGGGTACATAATGAGGGGGGTCTAGGTCCCTATTTATAGTCTACAGTGGGGTGCCCAATTAGATCAGGACTTTGGATAGAGTCCAGGTTTCCTAACACTCCCCCTTGGGCACTCACCCAACATGCTCATGCCTCGTCAAAACTCCATAAAAACCCAGTGGGAAAAATTTGGAGAAAGAGTACATGATACATGTGATGCTGCGATGCACGAATTGCCTCGTTAAAAACCTTGGTCGAGAAACTTCATGGAAAACTCGTCAAGGGAAAAAGAGTACAATTCACCCAAATTCATTTGATCTGCAAGACTTTATTTTTGGGTACTTAATCTTCATGATCAAGATTTATTAGCGGGCTTGTGAGAATTCTCCCCCTGAATTCTGCACTTCTCTAAGTCTCATCATTCCAATTCCACGCACGCACCTTTCAAAGCTAGATGCGGGAGTGACTTAGTGAATAAATCTGCGAGATTTTCACATGACTTAGTATGCAAGATGCTTTAATCTCGTCCATCTTTTGCAATTCATGTGCATAGAAGAACTTGGGGTTGATATGCTTTGTGAGATGACTCTTCACATAGCCCGTTTGCACTTGTGCAACGCAGTCGCATTATCTTCATAGATAATTGTGGGGTTTGCACAATGTTCATCCCACATGACCGCTGGATGTGGTGAATCATTCGGCGGAGCCAAGCGCACTCGTGCGGCTTCATCTGATGCTATAATTTCGAGTGGTTCGTCAAGTAGCTACGGTGCTTTGCTTAGACGATTTCCATTAAATTGCAGTTCCACCACACAGAATACATAGCCTGTTTGTGACTTAGCGGTATGCGGTCCGACAGATACCCAACATCTGCATAGCCAATCAAGTTCAGATCTTGATTCTTTCGTAAACAATCCGAGGTCCTTGCTACCTTGGAGGTATCGGAAAATATCCTTTATGCCCTACCAATGCCTTTTGGTGGGCTCTCAGACTGCACCTTGCTAATGTGTTCACGGCAAATGCAATGTCCGGTCTAGTGCAGTTTGCTAAATACATGAGTGCTCCCACTGCACTCAAGTATGGGAATTCGGTCCCAGACTTCCTCCCCTCTTCCCCTTGGTCGGAAAGGATCTTTTTCTTGCTGTAAAGACCTACCGATCATCGGTACTTTCGAGGGAAATGCCTTCTCAAAGCCAAACCTTTCGAGCAACTTCAGGTGTAGGTCGACTGATGTACCAAGACTCCTTCAGGACATGCTCAAGCTGCAAGCCTAAGCAAAACTTGGTCTTGCCCAAATCTTTCATTTCAAATTCGACTCAAGTAGGAGCTTGCTTCTTTTATGTCTTCATTGTCCCGATGATATTCAGATCATCTACATACACAGAGATTATACAAAATCTATTCAGGATCGCCGTATAAATACACAAGGACAGTCTTCATTGTTCGTAGCCTTTCTTGCAGAAAGTCGCTCAGCGATTATACCACATTCTTCCAGTTGTTTCACCATACAAGTGACTTTCGAGTTTCATACTATACAGATTTCTATTTGCTCTGTCTTGGTTCGGAGAGGAATTCCTTCGTGGACTTTCATGTAAATCTCGAATCCAAGTTATCAGTAAGGTATGCAATACAACATCCATCAATTTCATTTCTAAATTCAAGTTCACTGCCATTGAGATCAAATATCTAAAGGTGATTCCACTCATGACTGGGGAGTAGGTTTCTTCATAATCAACTTCAGGACGTTGAGTGAAACCTTGGGCTACTAGCCTTGCTTTGTATCTCACTACTTCATTTCTTTCATTTCTCATTCGAACAAATACCCACTTGTGCCCAACGGGGTGTATGTGGGGAGGCGTGCGGCATACGGGCCCAAACACCTCTCTTTTGTTCAAAGATAGCAATTCAGTTGCTATTGCCTTCTTCCAATCTTCCCAATCTGATCTTTTCATACATTTAGCGAGCGATGCAGGCTCGGGATCAAGATCGATGATGGTGGCAATTTTCTTTGCGAAGTAGATATCGATATTAGCTGTTGTCCTATTTAGGGACTCTCCCGTGTGCACATAATTTATAGCTATTTCTTCATGAGTTGCTTCTTCTGGAGCGATTGCTTCTGCTGGAGCTTTACCTTGCACATCACTTCTTTCAATTGCGGTGGCAAGTCCCTTTAGTTTTTCGGCTCCAATGTGTGCGCACACATCCATGCCGATGGGGATATTCAGATCCGGTATGCTCTTTTCGGAAGGTGTCATACTTGTGCCAGGTCTCAACTGGCTCCCCTTCTAATTCTGGGGGACTTCAATGATCGGCTGTGATAAATCCATCTTATCCTTTTTCACCAGGCGTCCCCAGTTACTAAGGATTCGAGGAACCGGAGTTCTCGTCCTCTTTTTTATTTTTCTGAGGCCTCTGGACGAGATTAGGGATACCTTCTGCTTTCTTTGGTATTTCAACCATCTATGGTGCAGTGCGTGCAGGCACATGCGACTTAGTCACGCTCTTCAAATCACTAAAGTGATCAGGCAGCTGATTTGCTAATGCTTGCAAATCAATTGTCTTCTGGACTTCTATTGTTTCACTAGTGCGCAGGTTATCTGCATAGATTCCCATGGTTTGCCACGTAATTTCCCGACATTATTCATCAAGGGGTTGATTTCCTCCCCCTAATGTTGGGAAATTTCCGGTGGTGACCCTTGCGCTAGTTGCATATGTGAATGGATGTTGTTGGCCAATGGTCTAAAATTGATGAGATTCATTGCATGTAGGACTGTGTGTCCCAACATGTGGCTGGCAAATTACAATTCTTCAAAAGGTCGGGCAATAAATTTAATTTTCTTGATTAAAGCCTCTGCCAAACCATTCTGGGTATGGACATGCGGTACCGAATGCTCAACTGCAATTTCCATTGCCATGCAATAATCATCAAATGCCTTTGAAGTAAATTCTCCGGCGTTGTCCATTCTTATGGACTTGATGCGATGATCAGAGAACATATTTCTGATGCGGATGATCTGCGAGATCAATTTTGCAACGGCGTGGTTTCTTGTGGACAATAAACCCACATACGACCACTTCGATGAATCGTCAATGAGCACCAAGAAATACTTAAATGGCCCTGAGACGGGCTGAACAGTACCGCAAATATCTCCCTGGATGCGTTCCAGGAATGCAGGGACTTCATCCTTCACTTTCAGAGTGGAGGGTTAGTTATTAGTTTCCCGGTGGCACATGCAGGGCACACAAAATCTTCATGATTCGGGAAATTCTTCACATTAATATTATGCCCATGCGAGTTATTTATTATATTTCTCATCATCCGAAGACTTGGGTGGCCTAATCCGTCATGCCAGAGACAGAAGAGTTCAGAGCTTCTAAACACTGTCTTCAGTACAGTGTACGCTGCAGGCGCTTTAATGTTGGTATAATATAGCCCAATTTCAAGTGAAGAAAGTTTTCTAATATAATTTTCTGTTCTCTTTGCGCTTCGTAATGAGCAGGTATTCCTTACTGTACTCTTTTCAGTCTCAATGTGGAAACCATTTGCGCGGATATTCTTAAAACTTAGGAGAGTTCTAGCCGATTCTGGGTACAATAAGGCTTCTTCAATGACCAAAGTTGTGCCCATTGTGGCTCTTCCCGAACCAGTTATACATGCATCGCTTCTAGCGATTGTCGTAAGGCTGTCAATGCTCTTACGAATCGACTGAAAATACTCAATCTCTCTTAAGATGATATGCGTTGTGCTGCTGCTGGCTAAGCACACTTCCTTCATAGGGTGCTACACGTGTTCTAATATAGGGTATTTTATTAATATGCATGAGAAGACAATCAACATATAGATAAAATACTCCAATATCAGAACATATCATGCCATCATTAATTGAATAAATGAATGAATTCTTCAAATATCATCCAACCATCACGAGAAAATAACAATTCTTAAGTACCATCCATGCAAATTCTAACATATTCTTCCACACAAAATTAATGACAATTAAAGTCTAAATGCATTCTGTGCACTAGACTTCTTCTGCTATTCTCTCAGGGTGACATTCTCTTCAAAAGAAATCATGACGTGGCTGCTTCTAGGTCGAGAGGGTGCTGCTGTCGTAATGGTCTCAAACACCATCAACGCAGGCAGCTGCTCAGAACGCTCCCCCTCAACCGATGTAGAGTGGGCTGCATGTGCCCTTTGCCATCCCGTTTTGGCTTGCTAGCCTTATTCTCACGTGGAGCATCTGATTTGTCTTTCTGGGCTGCGGTCTTACCCTTCCTTCCCCTTTTCTCTATCAAGGGCTTTCGCACCTTGTTGCTCCCGGCGTTGGCTTCACGGCCAGTGGAGCTACCAGATGGCTGAGTGACTTAGTTCTTGCGGAGAACTTCGTCCTGAGCTTCCGCAATTTGCATCATATCAAACAATTCGGCATATTCCTCATAGCCGTCTTGACGATAATTGCGTGTGGATTGTACTTCATTTGGGTGGAAGGATTTTCTCAATTTTCTGTATTGGGGTACAAATCCTGTGCAAAGCAGAATTGTATTTCTCGACCGTCTTAAAGTCAGCAAACCTTAGCCTGATCCACTCTTGTTCTGCTTGGAAAAGAATGGTATACTTTAGCCTCTCAAACCGCTTCTTGATTGCGGTCCAGAGTGCTAGCGCGCTTTTCTCCGCCATATACTCATTCTTTAGAGTGAGGCAGAGGTGGTGCCTGAGAAAATGAAGTACCTGATCATTCTCCTCAGGTTTGGGTTGAGCGTCATTCAGTCCGCCAATCCCAATAGCAGCGCGGAGCTTCCTGGCTCCAAGCACAATATCGACATCGGATGCCTATGTCAGATAGTTTTGGCCATGCGGGGCTAGCTCCTCGAACTCTCAGTTCGTGATGCTAGTCATCTAAATATGTATAAGTCTACTGCTGGTAGACATGCACGGAATAATTCACTGCGGGTAAATAAATGGTACAAAATATTCTCGTAATGTTTCAGAATTTTCTATGCATTTTCTATAATTTTACTGCTAATTTCAGTGATTAAAAGCAATTAAAACAATTACAATTAACCAAAACAGTAAATAAATACAGAAAAATACATAAAACAGTAATGGCAGAAATAAATAAGCTTCAAATGCTAAAAATAATACAAAATTCGGATTCCCGAGGCCTTTTTATGCTAAAATATGAAATTTCAGCAAATTCTGCAATTCCAGGGGTTTTTACGCAAAATTTCATTTCAGAGAAAAATTCGCGCAATTTGTTGATTTACAGAGGGGTTTTCTTCAAAATTCTGGACCCACTCGTAAATTTGAGAGCTTATTTGCAATTTTCGGAACTGCAAGACCTTTTATGCAAAATTCAGGACTTATACGCAATTTTAGGGTCTTTCCGTAATTTCTACTATTTTCGGGGCCCTTTTTTCGCAAAAATTACCTCCCTCTCCCTCCGGTCCGGCTCTCTTTCCTTCCACCCCCCCGGCCCATCTCCTTTCGGCCCATGCGGCTTTCGCCCTCTGGCCCATCTCCCATTTTCCCGATCGGCCCAACCCCCCATCGGTCCATCAAGACCCCGGTGGCTAGGGTTTACCCTAGCCACCTCACCGGTCGGCGGCGGCTCTTCTCGAGTGGGAGGCGGGTGTTTGCGGGAGCGGGGCCCCGAGGGCGGCGGCTGGCGTAGCTATGCCCACCAACGGCGGCCCGTGTGTGGGGCGGTGGGCTAGGGCACGGCGATTGGAACCGCGGCGTGCGGCGGAGCCGTGCGGGGTGCGCGCACACGGCAAGCGATGGCCGGGATTGGCGTGGAGGAGGCCGGCGGCTGCGGGGCCAGGCGGAGGAGAGCGGCGGCGGCGGCGCGCGAGGGCGCCGCGATCGCAGGTCGGCGAAGATGCCGAAAACGGCCGCCTTGCGGGTGGAGCGCGACCGCGCCGGGAGCCAAAGGCGGCCAGCCTTGCGGGGCTGGCACAAGGCGACGGCCTGCCGGCGCAATGACGGGCCGCGGCCGAAGCGGTGATGCGCGTGCAGGCGCAAGAACCCGAGGTGGCGGTCGGCGCTCGTCCAAGGCGCAACGAGTTGATGCGGCGGCCGGCGGCATGGCTACTTCGGGCATCTAGACCGGGCGGCGCGCCATGCGGGGCGCGGGCCTCGCATCGATCGGCGCCGTGTGGGAGGCGGCGGCACGGCTGCGCGCGCGAGGCGCTCGCTTTGGCGGTGCATGGAAGGTGCCGGCCTCGGCGCGCGCGGCGGCGATGACGCGGCGGCGCAGCGGTGGCGACGGCCCAAGACCGATGCAACGGCGACAAAACCCGGCAGCCCATGCGGGGGCGGCGGTCCGAGCGATTGGCGACATGCCAACGACCGGCGGCGATGTCGGCGTGCCATGTGCGGCGCGATGCAGTTGGCCGACTTCGGGGCGGGCGGCCGAAGCCAAGTTGTGGCAGCACAGCGCATACGGGCAGCAGTGGCCATGCGGTGGCGACAGCGTCGGCTTCATGCACGGGTGGAGGAGCCGAGGTGAAGGTGGCGCATGCGGGTCCACGGTTGGTCGAACCAAGCCACAAGGCTTCGGACGGCGGTGCTGGCTGCTGGCCGGCGGCGCGCATGCGGGCGCGATGGCAATTCGTGCTCCATGACCGGCGATTGGGCAGTGGCCGGTGTCGCACATGCAGGCGCGGCGCCGGCGGAAACCCTTTTTTTCTTTCTGTGCAGAAGCCAAACCGAATGATGCAAGATTTTTCTCATGCAATCTTTTACCGCGCAATGACCAAATAGAAAAACCGATGCATACAATTTTTCATTTTCCAATCCATGATGCAATCAACATCTACTCCGTTTCTCAATCTACCGATCGACATTGTGCCGGCGATTTCAGATCTGCTCACGGTAGATTGGGGCGGATTTGCATCGCTCTACAGTGCAATCAATATCTACCCTATTTCACAATCTACCGATCGACATTGTGCCGGCGACTTCAAGTCTGCTCGCGGTAGATTTGGGGTGGATTTGCACCATAGAGATTCAATCTAGAACACGAAAGAAAATACAGATTCAAAAGCGATCTAGAAAATTCAATCTGTGCTTCGATGATTACCTTAGTTCACCAGAGCGAAGTCGTGCTGATAACGTGTTGAGGAACCGACGCTGGAGACCAGTCCGAGTGATTCCTCTGCTTAGAACAAGAACGAATCAATCACAGAATCACAGAATAATAGATTGAACACAGAGAGGTAGAGAGAACTCCTGGTCTTTCTTTATTGCTTTAGATTGCATCGGGGTACATAATGAGGGGGGTCTATGTCCCTATTTATAGTCTACAGTGGGGTGCCCAATTAGATCAGGACTTTGGATAGAGTCCAGGTTTCCTAACAAGGATTACCAAAATACATATGCCCATATGTTAAGTGCATCGTGATTGTGTTCCAATATGCCCATATGTTAAGATTGATGATAAACTGAGTTTGAGATCTATGATAGATCACGGGTACCTTCTAGCAGTTGCTCTTGTTATTTGTATCGAACCGAGATATGTGATGTAAGCATCGCAGGTTCTCAGCACAAAAAAAAAGAGGGTAAGATATTGCGTAAAAAAATACATGCTAAATCTTTGGAAGATCCTACGTAGACGAGCAATTGCCGGAAGGTATCTGTGATTTACGTAATAGTGGGAAATCATTTTTATATGTTTGATACCACGAAACCATCCTAGGATTTCAGTGCGATGACCGTATTTCTCATTTTTATATCGCCTTACACGGTTACACTTGCGAGAGATTATATGATGATTGCGAGAGATTATATGATGACAGACTAACTCGTTCCCCGAAAGATCCTATTACTGCATTACAGGTGGGATAGGTGGTGACAGGCAATTCATTTCTCACCGGTTGCTATGTTATGTACCATTTTTGGCCGGGCTTTGAAGCTAGGTTTTTGGGGGCTACAAAGTTGTTTTCTTCCGACCAAACGTGTAGCCTTTAAAATTGAACCATGAAGAAGCTAAGGAGAAGGGTCTATTTAATATGATTGTGGTTTATGGTTTTTGGTTGAAAATTTTGAATTTTAACTGTTTGTGACAGAGATCATTGAGAGAGATACTCGCTTGTGATTTTGATTGATACAGATGTTGGACTTTTAACGTGTACTATAATTAATTTGTAGATCCTATCTTGAGAAAATATTTCATTTGAAAGTTAGGTATCTAAGCAAAAGCCAAAAGCTGCTTTTAGAAACCGTTAAAAATAGACCCAAAGCCCAAATTTGCTTGCGCGTGTGAAGATAATGAGGCTCCTAGGGCACCTGCATGCATCGCTGGTTTTGAAGGTGGGCTAAAGCTTCACATGAAATTACATCTTTTTTGCTACTCCCTCTCTTCAACTCACTCCCCTCCCCTCCTCTCAACCCTATCCTTTTGAGGACAGACAGTTGGGGCGGCAACCACGTGAGGAGGATGAGCAGGAGCTTCCCCCAGGTGAAGCTGACTCCAAGGCGCCTCCCAGACGCCGGTGCCCCCTACTCTCCCCCGTCGACTCTTGCAAGCCCCGCCGCTTGATGCCCTTGTCTCAAGCCCATTTTTCATTTTCCACAGAAGCAAGGTCAATGCTAGAGACTCTTTATTGCTAAAGTATTTATGCTATAAGTGAAAATTGTATACCATGCATGAACTTTGTTGATATGTTGTAGTTTTTATGGAATTTGAGGATACATGGTGGTAAGGGTAGTATGGAGATAGAGCTGAGAAGCTACAATTTAGACCAAACACTCTGAATTTCTGAGCTGCAGAGCCACAAAAAATTGAAGTGGAGCTTGGTCAAACACACTCTTATCATAGTATGAGCATATTTGATATGGCTACAGCTTTTGGCTTTTGGCTGAAATTTTTGAATTTTAGCTATCTATTTGCAACAGAGATTACAGAGAGAGATACATATGTTTGGTTTTTAATGTGTACTATAATTAACTTGTAGATTCCGTCTTGAGAAAATATTTCGTTTGAAAGTTAAGTACTGTAACAAAAGCCAAAAGCCGCTTTTAAAAACCGTTAAAGAATAGGGCCTATAATGTCCGTATTTGTGCCTCAAATCCAAGACAATCCCAGCCATTAAACAGATTTTGGTTGGGCCGCATCAGGCCTTGTTTTCTCAGGCCCAGTATACGACCCAAACAGAAAATACCTCTGCTCTGTGCAGCTGCGCGTGCTAGTAATGGTGGCCAACAGGGGCCGTGCTAGGCCAGCAAAGCACGGGCCCGGCGGCGGTACGACCTGTTAAGGCCCACCAAATAAACGGGTCGTACCGTGCTAGCCCACGGGCCGCAGTTTGAGCCCAAGCACGACCCATGACTGTGTCGTGCCGGCACAAGTACGGTTACGGCTTAACGGTCTTTGCCGGCTCGGTCGGCCCATTAAGCCGGGAAAAAGAGAAAAAATTCAGAAAATTGTAGAAAAATAAGAAAAAAATTTGTAGAAAATCATAGAAATTTAAGAAAAAATCAGAAAAATTATAAAGAATTGCAGACATGTTTAAACATCATGATAATTATTTTCAATGACATAATGAGCTTTATTAACTTGTTAAATTACATGGGATGACTGTCTCGTTAAAAATTTTACTAAGTAAAAACTCAACTTGAGAAAACCTTAGTAAAGAAAAAAGAGTACATCCTATAAAGCTCATTAGTGACTACTTATAAAGAAAAATATTAAAAATCCTATTCATTGCTATCTAGATATAAATTCTCAAAAGATTATTCTAAGTCTCTATTCTTTGTAGTATGTTAGAGTCTTGATTCAACTTGTTCCCAGTTTTTGACAGTCAGAAGTATTTCGACCATCTCATTCGAGAGACTTGTTCGTCGCTCCTCGATTATTTTTCCACATAGACTAAAGGCTGACTTTAAGGAGAATGTAGAGACATGAACAGTCAACACATCCCGCGATAATATGGATAGCATTAGGTATGTTACTTTCTGGGTTTGCCACCATGAGAGGATGTTCAACTTTTGCTCGAAACTGATGCTATTACTGTTGATATATCTTGATGGTCTCCAGTGCTTTGTCGTCTTCCTCCTCCTGACTGATGTGTACCTGCACCTGCACGAGAATCTCTAGAGTAAGAACCAAAAATCTTACCCCATTGCATAGTCCCCTAGAGGTGCTAGATGCTACCGGGGGTCTTTCCAAACGTACGGACCCAAACTTATTTTCATATTTCTCATATAATTTATTCTTAACCACTGTATAGTATGTACAATAATCTAAACCGGTAGCATCACTTAAAAGTTGTAATATATTTATAAATCCTTGGAGTTTGACTCAAGGATCCAAAATAAAGGTGAATGCATATAAAATAGGAATTTCCCTTCAATATTTTTAAAACCTAGTTTTCATGGCGACTGCAGCATCCCTAGTACAAGATCATTTTTAAAAACCTTTAAGTGAGTGGCAATTTCAAGAATGTTATGAACAATTAGAGGAGAGATTGGATAGTATACTCCAAAAAAACAAAGTGTAGTTTTATAAAAAAGTTCTAAAAAGAAAATATTTTTTCACTAATAATCCAATCGTCGTCAGTAAGTTCAGGGTCTCTACAAGATAGATGACTCTGGGTATGAAGAAAAACAGATAAAGTGCTCTTATATGGTAATATATATTTAAGCATAAGGTAAATAGAGTTCTATCTAAACTAAATTTTCTAGATGAACATTCATTGCTCCCTAAAAGCTCTTATATACGCAAAAACTTTCCCGCCGTTTGGGTTCGCCCGTTCCCGCCACCCTTCTCCACTCCGCTCCCCAAATCCCTCTCTTTGCTCCGCCCTCCTCCCCGAAATCCAATCTTCACCCCGACGCGCCTCCGCTCCCGGACGACCCCCTCCCAGCGAGCGACCGAGCGAACTGCGGCGATGGAGGAGGAGATCCGCGCGGAGTTCGAGCGCAGCGGCTTTCCGTCGGCGACGCCGCCCAGATCCTCTCCACGCGTACGCATGCAGCCCTACCCTTTTCCTTCTCCTGTTCGTTGTCGTTGAGGTGCCTGTTTTTGTGTGGTTTGCAGTGCTGGCCTATTGCATCAACTACAAGATGAGCCCCGCGGATCTCGTCTCCAACTGGGAAGTCTACTACCTCAACAGGTCAGACCATATCAAATGCATCTACAAACCTTAGGCAGTTCCACCTAGAGAATCTCTGGTTTCGCTGAGAGGCATCAACTTTGAGGGGAAGAGACCAATTTGCGAAAAAAAATGTACTAACTGTTTTGGTTTGGAAATAAGCTAAAATGAGTATTCTGAAAAAAATGTACTATATATTTTTCTTTTGGAAATAAGCTAGTAGTTTTCTAGTATTGTGTGTGAGGAGCACCCTATTAGTCCCCCGACACGCATACTGTTACCGGTTTGTGATTCTGGAGAAGTAGCAATTGGAAGCCTAGCTTGGTCTTCTTAGTCATTTAATCCTCGGTACCTTCAATTCATGCTTTTACTGGAGCGGAGATCAATGGGAGACAAAAGCACGTGACACATAGTAGCAACTCCTAACCCTAAGTGATTCTATTGTTCTAGCCGTTTCTATGAAGCATGCAATTCTGATAATTTGACTTTTGGTCGGGAATTCAACTAGACAACTCTAGTGTCCATATATATTTTTTCTTCCTTGATCAATTCCTTTTTTTAATGCCATGTAATTGGTAGGAATACACTCGATGATTTGACCAGAAAAATTTTGTCAGTGATTTAAAAAATATAGAATATTTATTAGTTATTACTATCAAATCTGCCTGGAGTGCCCCAACATAAAGTTCTTACTGCTTGACCGGGGGGAATGGCTAATTTCTTTAATTTTGAAATTCTAGCTTCTTATGTTCATATCTCTTTTGGGATGGTAATTTTCAAATGAATGTATTATTAAAGAAGATAAGGAGACTACAATTTACTTCCAAATAAAATTAGTAGCATACTCCTGTGACTTCAAGATTAAACTTGCCTTTTGCCAAACACAAGGCATTTTTAAGATGTAACAGAAACACATTTATGCAAGAACTATACATCTGTTGTTTATAACCCAGCTATAAACTGCTAAAACGAATGGTAGCATCTTTTGCAGCTAAAATTAAGCCAATCTTGGTGACTCTTGGAGCCCTGAGAAAAATAAGTATCTTCTTTTGTGAAATTTGATACATAATTTGCTTGGGGAAGCCTGAAATTTATCTGTACATTGGAACAGTTTTCAGCCCTTATTAAAGCAGTGTTAACTGTCAGGTAATATTGGCCTGATGCACTAAGAGCCTCCCCAATGATTATGATACCGGGTCCTCTACTGTTAAATTTTCTGAATTTGTTTACCTGGTAATTCATACATGTTAGTATGTTACAAATTACAGCATTGTAAAGCAACTTTTCTTTTTGTTCCTTATTACATGATGCAGCCTAAGGAAACTGAAGCAAGTGATTTATGCAGGCAATTGGATGGGTTAAAGCTCGAAAGCTCATATCTGGACGGTTTTCTGTCACACCTGCAAAATGAAGTAAAAGAAAGGCTTATAAAAGAAGAAACAAACCTCCACATTTACTCCAGTAATGATGTTGACATGTTAGTTCCATATACCAGCTTCACCAATGTGCATATCTTTTACTTAACTTGTTGCAGAAATGTTTTTTTGGTTATTCCATTCTTAAGGAAAAACGTAAGTAGAAGTAACTGCTGCAGGCTCTTGAGCAATACACAAACAGATGAAGAGGGATTCGTTGATACACCAGGCTCTAAACAGGAAAAGGCACATGGAGAGTCATCTAACTCTGAGCTAACTCCTCTGACAGCCGACAGACCATCATCCAGCAGAGTGGCTAAAACAAATGGCGATCGTATTACCCCTTTCGCGCAATGAGTTAATAGATTTACTCAACAGTGCGTTCTGAATGCTGATAATGTGGCTAGCGTGCCAAGAAAACACGAGGTTGAAACCACAGAAGATGAAGTAATTAGAAGAATTCAACCAAGTCAAAGATGTACCTTGCAAGTTCAATGCTCGTGGCCTGAACCAGGTTGCAGATTCATGTATGACAGAACGGAAGATCGAGTAAGGGCAATGCTTATTTATTTGTTTAGTTTTCATTGAGAGCTGCTTGTTTGATTATATTTGTTTTCTAGTTTAATTACTTGGAAGATCGAATAAGAACGTCGGCAAGCTTGTTTTCTGCATCTGGCATTTGTGGAGAACCTGCAGATGCGACCCTTGCTTCAGAGGTTACTGCATGTCACCAGAATTTTATGGAGTTAACTCATCATCGTTCCTGTTCTGTAAGCATATCTGATTATTCTTCTTTTTCAGGGGAACATGTTCACAGTTGGCATGGTAATCTGCGATGAGGAAGGTTGTTTGAATGAAAAATCTGTCTTATTACAGGGCAGGCAAGTGCGCTTATTGGGTCCATTCATGTGGAAAACTTTGTTCAGTCACCATTTGGTTATTTCTTTAGGCTAACTAAAGGAGCATTTTTGTTTTCTAGTGTTGAGCACTCCAGGGGACAGCATGTACGCCTTGACTTGAAGGATCTAAATCAGTTCTCTTTGTCTCCCGGACAGGTATGCACAGCTTATCATCTATGATGCACGGACACGGATACGTCGACACGACACCGACATGAGAATTCGCCGTTTTCCCAAAAATACCGATACGGCGACACGGCTATATATATTTAAATAATAAATAAATTATATATATGTATTATTTTCTATGTTTCCACATGCTTATTAAACTGAAATAATGTAAATTGTAAACTTGTAATTTGTAAAATGTATATTTGGAATATGTACCTCATGAATTGTTTTGTTAATCCTGACGTCAAGGTACATCACAAACATAGGATAGGATAGGAGCGGGGATGCTGGCGGCGCGCGGGGAGGAAACCGGCGGCACGTGGGGAGAAAGCCGACGGGCGGCGGCGAGGTGTGGGAGCCGGTGGGAGCGGGTAGCGGCGAGGGCGGGAGTGGGTGGCTGCGAGGTGTGGGAGCCGGCGGGAGCGGGCGGCGGCGCAAACGGGCGATGGGAATGACGCGCTCGGAAGCTAAGAGGTTATTGTTAGGGCAACGCTCGTGCGTGCGTTATAGGTCGGCCGTGATGGATAAGTCTCTGTGTTGGCTTTTGCTACCCTTCAAGGACAGCATCTAGGACAGCATCTTGACTAGCATCTAGGACAGCATCTAGGACAGTATCTTGAGTAGCATCTAGGACAACATCTAGGACAGCATCTTGACTAGCATCTAGGACAACATCTTGACTAGCATCTAGGACAGCATCTTAGACTAGCATCTTAGCATATGCTTGGTGGTTAATGACCTATAAATTTGTATCCCCAACCCCTTAGGTTGGCATGGCATTGTGTGAGAAATAAACCTAGAAAATTGCCCCATCTCCAAGTGTCATCCTCTCGATGAGAGTAAGGATCTTGCTATCACCAAGAGCAAGAATCCAAATGACTAACAAGTGGTATCGAGCCGTACTATCCTCAGTAGCTTTGAGCATCTCTGCTCAATCCCTCCTCCACCTCGCTTCGGCCTCGCAGGCACCAACTAGCGATGAGCAGCGGCTCGGCCGCCTCGCTCGCTCCTCCCGCTGTTGACGGCGGCAACTCATCGAGGCGCTCTCTCTCCACGCAGCAGCCCCCTGGCGCGCCATGTCCGCAGAGGCGATCTCGGCCTTCGAAAGCCGCGAGCGCGGCAGAAGCCGAACTTCGGCGTAGCGAACGCGAGCGCGGCGGCGCAGCAGCGGCGGCGAAAGAAGCGTCAAGGGCGGCGGCGGCGAGCTGGCAGCGGCGCGAGCAGGTGGAAGCGGCGGCGGCGGTCACGGCAAAGTGCGGCGGCGGCGAGGTCGAGGTTCTCACGGCGGCAGCGCAGCTCCATCTCTGCGATAGCGGCGCGCGCGACCTTGAGCTGCTGGAGAGGGAGGCGGCGGCGGCGAGCGCGCGATGGCGTCGCGCCGCCACGCAGCGTGCGGCGGCCAGAGACAGCGCGGGCGCGCCGGCAGCGCTCTGGAGGAGCGCGCGCGGCGGTGGCGCTCTGGAGGAGGCACGCGGCGGCGGCGGCGACGGGTCGGCGGAGAGCGCCTTCTTCGGCGGCGACGCTCTCTTTCCCGGTTGATACCGTGGTCACCACGAGTACGGTATCGTCGAGGGCGTCGGCCTCGGCGGCGGTGGCCTACCCTCACCAAGACCAACTACGTCGAGTGGGCTGCGGTGATGAGGTAAAGCTCGGTGCGGCATATGTGGGATGCGATCCGGTGCGGCGGCGTCGACTACGACCAGGATCGGCGGCGCCGGATGCTCTCATCGCCGCGATCCGCCCGAGATGCGCTTCGCTACCAACAAGCGGATGCCAAAGAGGCTTGGGACGCCATTGCTGCGGCACGCGGCGGCGGCGACCGCGCCCGCAAGTCTACATTGCGAGCACTACGCAAGGAGTGGGAGAACTCGGCCTTCAAGCGGTGAGGGCGTTGATGACTTTGCTCTCCGTCTCAACACTGCGCGAGAAGATGATGCGGTTCGGCGGCGACACCTACGGCGAGAGAGCTATGGAGAAGCTCTTCCGCTGCGTCCCCAGAAGTACAAGCGGATGGCTCGCTCGATCGAGTCTCTGCTGGACCTCTCCACGATGACGATCGAGGCGTTGGGTCGCCTCAAGGTCGTTGATGCGATGAGCCACGCGTCTCTGAACCCGTCACCATTGGCGGAAGCTCCTCGCTCGAGAGCGGTGGGTGCCGGCCAAGGTGGCGAGGAAGAAGGGGAGCCTTCTTCCACGACGTGCGCAAAGCGTGGCAAGCGCGCAAGCCGCGCAAAACGCCCGGCGGCGCGAGGGCGTCTTAGGTGATGACCGTGGAGCGCCAGGCGGCGCCGCCCGGCAAGCAAAAGCCGACACGAGCGACTCTTGCCACAACTACGGCAAGCCCGGTCATTGGGCCAAGGATTGTCGGCGCCACGACGCGCGAGCCCACGTCGCGCGGCGGAGGAGGAGGAGCAGCGGCTCTGTTCATTGCTCATGTGAGCATCGAACTACCTCGATGGCACCGGCGCGGCTCTCCTCCACCTTGGCGAGCCAAAGCACCGCCCTCCTCGGCGGCGATTAAACAACGATAAGACCGGCGGGTGGTGCCTCGACACAGCGCCACCCACCACATGGCCGGGCGGCGGAGTTCTTCTCGAGCTCGACTCGGCGTTCGAGGCACCGTCAAGTTCGGTGGCGCCTCGCCGTGGAGATCAAGGCGTCGGCTCTGTCGTCTTCGCCGCCAAGGCGGCGAGCACGGCCGCTCACCGGTGTCTACTACATCCGCGTTGAGAACTCCATCATCGGCTTGGGACGGTGGATGAAACGGATCGCGCGTGGAGATCGAGCACGTGGTCTTTGCGCGCAGGATCATCGCGCGGCTCCTCGTCAAGGTCAGCGAGGAGCAACCGCCTCTCGTCCTTCACGCGCAGTGGCGCAACCTCATCTTGCGACCGCCGCGGCGGCGGCGCTTGGAGGTGGCACGGCGCTGGGCACCTCAACTTTGAGGCCACGAAAGCTCGGCGGCAAGGAGATGGTGCGGGGCATGCCGCACGTCGACCACGTGGAGTAGTTCTGCGACACTGCGTCCTCACCAGGCTGCGGCGGCTCCTTCCCTCGCCAGCGAGCTTCGCGCCAAGGAGAAGCCGGGCTCGTACACGGTGACCTCGTGGCCTCGTGACACCGCTGCACCGGCGGCGCTACTTCCTCCTCCTCGTCGACGGCGTGTCCCGCTACATGTGGGCTGTCTGCTCGGCGTCAAGGCGGCCGCGGCGGTCGCCATCAAGCGCCTTCAAGCTGCTGGAGGCGAGTGCGGCCGCAGCCGGGTCCTACGCGGACAACGGCGGTGAGTTCACGGCGCCGAGTTCGCGGCGTCTTTGCGGCGAGCGAGGATCCATCGTCACTTCTCGCGCCGTACACCCGCAAAGTAGAGCGGCGTCGTCGGCGCCGCAACGAGGCGGTGGTGGCCACCGCCCGCGCCTCCTCAGCGAGAGGATGCGGCATTCTGCGGGGTGAGCGGTGATGACGCCGTCCACTTGCTCAATCGCTCCCCACCAAGGCCCTCGGCGGCAAGGCGCCATACGAGGCTCGGCGCGGCGCAAGCCGCGGTGAGCCACCTCCGTGTCTTGGTGCTCGGCCTTCGTCAAGGAGCTCAACCACGTCGGCAAGCTCGGCGGCCGAGCACGCCGAGGTCTCTTCGCCGGCTACGCGGGCGCGCAAGGCCTCACCGCGTCCTCGACCTGCGACACGGCGGCGTCGCGCATCACGCGTGGCGTCGTGTTCGGCGGCGGCGGGCCGACGTGGGGCAAGATGGTGGATGGCGGCTCGACTCGGCGACCGGCGATTTTGTCGTCGACTCGTCCGCCGAGGCGGGGGAGCGGCTCGTCTTCACCGAGCTCGCCTACCCCACCACCTCGTTCGCCACCACCTCGGCGAGTCCTTCACCACCGCCACCACGGCCGGCAAGCCCACGAGCTCGGCGAGTCCACCGCCCGGCCGCCGGCCACGCCTCGCTCTCCTACACCGGCGCCTACTCGCCGAGCTCGGCGCCGGCGGCCGGCCCACGACGGCGGCGCGGGTGGAGTTCGCCACTCCGTCCAACGGCGAGGATCGCGCCGGCGCCTACCACGGCGGCGAGCCTGCGCTACCGTCCGTGGGCGACCTCCTCGGCGGCGGCCGGTCCACTGGCCCAGCGCGGCGCGACCGGCGGGCGCACCTCGCCGCGGGGACGGCGGCGAGCCTCGTTCCTTCGCAGAGGCGGAGAAGCGCGGCATGGCGTGCGCGATGCGAGAGGAGATGGATGCCGTCGGCGAAACAAGGCGTGGGGCCGGCGATCTTCGGTAGGCCACCACGCCATCTCTCTCAAGTGGGTCTTCAAGCTCAAGAAAGACGCGGTGGAGAGGTGATCAAGCACAAGGCGCGTCTCGTGGCACGTGGCCGTCCCGGCGGAGAGTCGACCGGCGATGCCTTGGCGCTGTTGCGCGGATGGAGTCCGTCGTCTCCTCCTGCCCTCGCGGCCGGGAGGCGGTGCGTCCATCATATGGGCGTCAAGTCTGCTTTCCTCAACGGCGACTTGAAGGAGAAGGTCTCGTTCGCGGCCGCGGGATTCATCATCCCGGCAAGAAGAGCAAGGTCCTCGCTGCGCAAGGTCCTCTATGGCTTGCGGCGGCACCGCGAGCTTGGAACGCCATGGCTGGACTCCACCCTCAAGCAAATGGGATTCCAGCAGAGCGCTCACGAGGCCGCGGTCTACCGGCGGGCAAGGGAGGCAATGCCTGGCGATGGCGTCGTCGGCGACCTTGTGATCACCGGTACCAAGGAGGAGGAGATCGAGGCATTCAAGGCGGAGATGAAGGCCACCTTCTAGATGGCGACCTCGGGCCTCTCCTTCTACCTCGGGATCGAGGTCCACCAGACAACTCAGGCATCTCTCTTCGCGGGCCCTCCACGCCAAGCGCATCGTGGGTGGGCGGCCTCACCGACTGCAACCCAGCCCACACTCCTATGGAGGAGAGGCTGAAGCTGAGTCGTGAGAGTATGGCGGAGGAGGTGGACGCTGTTATGAATATTGTATGTATTGATATGAGACCCAATGGGCCATATATATAGGAGAGTACAAGAGATATAAGGAAACAAATAAGAGTCCTATTCTATCTCTAATACCTTATCTCTAATACCCTTAACACCCCCCCACAAATGCAAGGCGTATGCAATAGCATTGCATTTGAAAAATTAATACTAAAACAAAAATATCCAACATCCAGTCGTGATAAAGTCGTGTTGCGTGCGATCGTCGAATAAGCTGTCAAATCAAGCGAAGAGGAATAGATAAAGCATGGCAGCACGGTCGAAGCTTTGAGGCAGCGGCGCGATGCACAAGAAAGCGCCACTGAGGCGCGATCTGCGGAGCGGCGGCGGCGCAATGCACAAGAAGCGCAGCGGAGCGGTGCAAAAGCGCGGCAACGCAATGCACAATAAGCGCTACGGAGCGCGGTGCGAGAAAAACCTGCAGCGGCCTCATAGAGACTTCTACAATGCGGCTCAAGGAAAAGAAGCGTGTGCTTTGCCATGCAAAAGAGAAATTCCTACACTTCTATGGTGACAATAAATTTGTGGACTCGCCGCGACTTGAGCGAGCGAAATATTAGAGACTACAGTTTTGGGTGGGCGCAACGAGGACTCACGAAAAATAACTAAAAGCGACTCCAAAAACGGTGAAAAATAACTCGAGATCGCCAGCGAACTCCACCCAAGTTCAAAAAGGCCATCGGCGTCTCGGTCTCTCGGCCATCTCTCTCATCTCTCTCAGTCCCTCCCTCCCGTCCTCACGCTTCTCTCCATCCCCCCGTCCCTCTTTGCCAGAGGAGGGCGGAGGAGAAGTCGGCAGCGGAAGAAGCGACGGCGTGAAGTGGCCGGGAGCGGCGCGCGCGCGCAGCGGCGAAGATGGCCCGAATCGGCGGCGAAGTCGGAGCAGGCGAAGGCGGCGGCGGTGCGAGCGGCGCGACCGCCGAGCAGGCGAGAGCCGGATCGCGCGAGGTCCCCGTGGCGGCGGCGGTCTTAGGAGAGACGGCGGCGATTGGGGATGTCGACCATGGCGGCCGCGAGGTCCCAGTCGGCTTTGGCGGCGCGGCTATGCGCGGTCGGAGAAAGGCCGGCGTGGCGAGCGGCCGGATCCGGGGTGACGGAGACTCCGTCCCGGATCAGCGCGTCAAGGTTGGTGAAGGCACAGATCCGGCGAGAAAAACTTCGATCTCGCCGGATCCGGCGAGAGCGGTCGGAGAGATGGCGTAGTGGTCATTGTTGGCGGCCGGATCAGGTGCGTCGGTCGGCAACAACGGTCGAGCGGTACGCGATCCACGGTGTGCTTCTTCAGGCGGTGATCCAAGAGGGCGGCGGCGAGACGGACGACGGCGCGTTTGGAGGTGGCTACCCCGGGAGAGAGATCGATCCTCGAGAGCGTGCGGAAGATTTAACTTAGACTAGGTATGAAACCTAGGCTCGATACCATGTTATGAATATTGTATGTATTGATATGAGACCCAATGGGCCATATATATAGGAGAGTACAAGAGATATAAGGAAACAAATAAGAGTCCTATTCTATCTCTAATACCTTATCTCTAATACCCTTAACGACGCGGCGCGATGCAGGCGCATTGTGGGCGACCGCCGCTACCTTGTCCACGCGGCCGGACTTGGCGTTCGCCGTCGGCTCGTCGGCCGGTTCATGCGGTGGCCGAGCGGCGAACACCAGCGGCGTGAAAAGGATCCTCCGCTACGTCACGGGCACCTCACGACTTGACACTACCCAGGTGCCCGGCGCGGCGCGCGCCTCATCGGCATACGGCAGCGACCATGCGGCGACATCGACCACGAGTAAGAGCACCGGCCGGACGCTGTACTTCCTTGGCAAGTGTCCGATCAGGTGGCGATCGGTCAACGGCGAGTAGTGGCTTTGTCTAGGCTGCGGCGGTACATTGCAGCCACTACCGCTTCTACTCGAGCTCGTGGTACGCAGTGCCAGCGATCTCCTTAGCGACGCGGGCGGTGGAGCTTAGGGTGGACAAGCAAGTCGCCTTGGCCTTAGCGAAGAACCACATCTTCCATGGCGCGGCAAGCACATCGGGTGAGTATCACTTCATCAGCGCTTGGATGAAGGAGTGTCAGAGAAGACAAGCTGTTAGTCATTTGGACTCTTGCTCTTGGTGATAGCAAGATCCTTACTCTCATGGAGAGGATGACACTAGGAGATGGGGCAAGTTTTCTTGTTTATTGCTCACAAATGCCATGCCAACTTTGAGGGTTGGGGATACAAATTATAAGTGAGAACCAGCCAAGCATATGCTACGATGCTATCCTAGATGCTGTCCTAAAGCGGTCAATATGCTGTCCTAGCGCAGATCTTTGTCCTAAGCGAATCTTTGTCCTAAAGCGAATCTTTGTCCTAAAAGCGAATCTTTGTCCTAAGCGAATCTTGTCCTAAGCGAGATGCTATCCTAAGCGATCAAAAAAACAAAAACTACCACGGCCCCACAAAGACCACGATCTGAGAGACTTATTCATCATTCTCCCTAAGTCTTGTGCGTCGTCTTGTGGGAGGGTTGAACCATCTGATCTTGGAGGCGAGCTCAAGGAACTTGATCCTTCAAGAGGCTTGGTGGCGAGATCCATGGCGATCCGTGGTGTTGATGTAGCTTGCCTTGATGCTTCCTTCATCCAGCGACCTCGGATGAAATGATACTTCACCGGATGTGCTTGCTCGTTCATGAAAAACGGGGTTCTTTGCGGGGCTAGGCGGACTTCTTTGTCCACCACGAGCTCCGCTGCCTGTCCCGCCGAGAGATCACTGCGATCGGCGAGCGAGCCGGCTGATCGAGCGGTGGAAGCCGCTATGTACTCGGCCTCACGGTGAGCAGGGCCACCACTGTTTGGTATTGCCGGCTAACGAGGCGCTTGCCGGGAAGAAGAATCCGCTTGTGCTCTTCTTTGGTGTCGATGTCGCTGCGTGGTCATTTGTCATTGTGCAGATGAAGTGGCGCGTGGCGGACACCTCGGGTAGTGCAAGCCGTGGTCGGAGTGCCCGCAGCGTGGCGGAGGATCCTCTTCCGCGACTCTGCGATGCTCGTCGTCGGTCATTGCATGAGCCGGTGGCGTGGCCGGCGGCGAACGCAAATCGGGCGCGTGTGGACCCGGTGCGAAGGTCGCCCACGATGCGGCCGATCTTGCGTCGCGTCCACCTCCTCCGCCGTCTTTGTCGCGGCTGACGACCTTTCCTCCATTGGGTGTGGGTGGGTTGCGATCGGTGAGCCCGCCCGGCTCGGCGGTGCGCTTGGCGTGGCGATCGGCGAAGGAGATCTGGGCTGTCTGGTGGACCTCGATCCCGGTAGAAGGAAAGCCCCAAGTCGCTCATCCGGAAGGCGGTCTTCATCTCGCCTTGAGCGCCTCGACCTCGGCCTCCTTGGGCCGGTGATCACCAGTCGTCGGCGTGAGGCGCCCGCGGCGGCGTTGCCGCCCTGCCCGCCGGTAGACGCGGCCTCGTGTGCGCTCTGCTGGAACCCCATTTGCTTGAGGTGGAGTCGGCAGCATTCCGGGCTCGTGGTGCTGCCGCAGCCGTGAGGAGCCTTGCGCAGCGGAGAACCTGCCTCTTGCGGGGATGGCGAATCCGGCGGTTGGCGGGCGTGACCTCCTCCTTCAAATCGCGCGTTGAGAAGGCGGACTTGGCGTCCATGTGATGGGCGCGCCAATCCTCTGGGCCGCAAGTGCGAGAGAAATCGCGCGGACTCCATCCGTGCGGCGGAGTGCGGCGTCATCGAAGTCGACCCCCTCTGCGCCGCGAAGCCTCGTGCCACCAAGCGAGCCTTGTGCTTGCGATGGCGCCGGCTTCATCCGCCGGCGAACACCCACTTAAGGGTGATCGCGCGGTGGCCGGCGGAAGATCGCCCGGCTCCACGTCGGTTCCGCTCGGCGGCGTCCATCTCTGCTTCATCGCGACCGCCACGCCGCGTCTCCCTCGCCTCGGCGAAGGCGGGGCTCGCCGTCGTCGCATGCCAAATGCGACTCCGCCTCGCGATCGCTGCTGCGCGCGATCGAGGGCGGGCGGCTCGCGAGATGTTGTCCATGAATGCGATAAGCGCGAGACTTCGTCGTCGTGGTAAGCGTCGGCGCGGTCCTCGTCGGGACAGCGGATAGCGAACTCCGCCATCGCTCCTCATCGTGGGCCGGCCGTTGGGGCCGATTCGGTGGTGTGGCGCGGTGCGGGAAGAGTGGTGGCCGGTGGTGAAGGGTGGGCGTGGCGGTGCGAAAGGTGGTGGAGCACTCGCGGGTGGTGGCGAGCAAGGTGTCGGTGGGCGAGCTCGGTGAAGGCAGTGCTAGCTCCGGCTCTCCGAAGTGGGCGTGATCGACAACAAAGTCCACGAGTCGAGGCCGAACCGTCGTCCCACGCCTTGTCCCGTCGGCCTCGCCGCCTTCCGTCGAACCGGCGTCACGCGAGATGCGGGCGCGTTGTGTGGCGGTCGAGATGCGGTAGGCCTTCGAGCCTCGCGTAGCCGATGAACACTCGGTGCTCCCGTCGTCGAGCTTGCCGATGTGGCCAGCTCCTTGGCGAAGCGAGGGAGCGAAGACGCAAGTGGGAGACCGCCGGCTTGCGCCCATGCCAAGCCTGCGTGCGGCGTCCTGCCGTCGGCGCCTTAGTAGGCGGCGGTTGAGATGTAGGCGGCGTCACCGCCTCTCCCGAAGGCGGTAGCATCCCCTGCGCGAGAGGGCGAGCCATCCCCACAACCGTGCAGTTGCGCCGCTCGGCGGCGCCGTTCTGCTGCGGGCATGCGGCGGCGTGAGTGTGGCGTGAATGCCCTCATCGGTAGCGATGCAGCCGCGAATTCGTGCCGTGGTGGTCGCCGCGTTGTCGTGCGCGCACTGCGCGGCTGCGCGACGCGCTCGCCTCGCGGCGACTGCGTGCGCGATGGCGTCCGCGACCTCTCCTTGCTGCGAGGATCATCACCCACATGTAGCGGGAGAGGTCGTCGACGGCGCGGGAAATAGCGTCGTCCTCGGTGTGGCGGTGTCGCCGGGCCACACAAGTCCCGTGCGCGAGCTCGAGCCTCTCCTTGGCTCGAAACTTCGCTCTTTGGGGAAGAAGTCGCCTACGCCGTCAACACGCGACGTCGCGAGCTGCTCCACATGGTCAAAACACGGCGAGCCTCGCACCATTTCGTGGCAGAGCCGCCGGGGCCTCGAAGTGAAAGGTGCCCAAAGCGCTCGTGCCGCGCCACGCCTCGTCGTCGGCGAGTGCGAACAGAGGGTTGTGCCACTGCGTGAAGAGTGTAGAAGTCGATTTGCGCCTCGGTTACCTTGGCAAGGAGGCGCGTCGAAGATCCCAAATCGCGGCACCGTGCTCGATCTCGACACGCGAGCGTTCTCATCGGTATCCCAAGGCGATGATGAGTTCCGCGAATCGGGGATGTAGTAAGCCGGTGGCGGCCGGTGCTCGCGATCTTAGCGGCGAAGGCGGCGGAGCCGCGCCTTGATCTCCACGGCGGGCGTCGCCGAGCAGCGGTGCCTCGAGCGCTGAGTCGAGCTCGGAGAGAACTCCGCCGCCCGGTCATGTGGTGGGTGGCGCCGGTGTCGAGCACCACCCGTCGGTCTTGTCATTGCGGGCCTTCGCCGAGGAGGCGTGTGCTTTGGCTCGTCAAGGTGGAGAGAGCCACTGCGGCGGTGCGGCTGGAGATGGTCGATGCTCGCATGAGCAATGAGCAGGAGACCGGCTGCTCCTCCTCCTCCCGCTTGCGCGTGGGCTGGCGCGTCGTGGTATCGACACTCCTTGGCCCAATGACCAAGCTTGCGCGATTGTGGCAAGAGTCGTCTCGTCTTGCGCTTTGCTTGCCGGCATCGCGCCACTGGCGCCTTTGCGCGCGCTTGCGCGCTTCTGCTTGCGCACATGCGTGGAAGAAGACTCCCCTTCTTCTTGTCACCTTAGCGGCGACCCACTGCTCCCGAGAGGAGGAGCTTCCCGCCAATGGTGGCGGGTCGAGAGCTCTGTGGCTCATCGATGTCGGCGACCTTGAGGCGACCGCGCCTCCTCGATGGTCATCGTGGAAAGGTCAGCGAGACCGGTCGGCGAGCCATCGCTTGTACTTCTCGGGGGCGGCGGAAGAGCTTCTCCTGACTCTCTCCTCGGCACAGTAGGTGTAAATGCGAATCGCACCAACTTGTGCAACGAGTGTTGAGGCGGAGAGCAAAGTCATCAACGTCCTCACGGCGAAGGCGAGCACTCCCGCTCCGTGCGTAGTGCTGCGGTGTAGACTTCGCGGCGCGGTCGGCTGCCGTGCGTCTTTGCGGCGATGGCGTCCCAAGCCTCTTTGGCGATCCGCTTGTTGGTAGCGAAGCGCATCTCGGGCGGGGCTGCGGCGATGAGCATCGGCGCCGTCGATCTGATCGTGGTCGGCGTCGCCGTCTGGGCTGCATCCCACATATGCGCACTGGAGCTTCACCCTCATCACCGCGGCCCGCTCGGCGTAGTTGGTCTTGGTGAGGTAGGCCACCGCCGCCCGGGCGGCGTCCGGCGGCGGCACGGTACTCGTGGTAACCACGATGCCGAGCGGGAGAAGGCGCGTTACTGTGAGGCGCGCGCTCCGTCGACCGTCTGCCCGCCGCCGTGCATGCCTCCTCGAGGCGCCACCGCGTGTCGCCTCCTCGCCGGGAAGCGCTGCCCAGCGCGTCCGCTATGTCACGGGCTGCCGCGCGCGTGGCGGCGTCGCGGCGCCCATTCGCCGTTCGCGCCTGCGCTTGCCTCCCTCTCCGGCGGAGGGTCGCGTCGTCATCATCAACGGCCGAGCTGCTTTGTTCTGCGCGCGACCTTGACCTCTCTTCTGCTGCGCCTGTGTTGCATCTGCCCCTTCTTGCTTCCGCCTCATACAGGCTGCTTGCCCGGCTCCGCGTGCCCGGCCTTGGCGCCCTTCAGCGCGCGCGTCTCTGCCGCCGCTTCGCTCGCTGCTCGCTGCGCGGCGAGCTCGGCCGTCTGGCGGCGCCGCATGCTCGGCGGCCGTGGCTGAGAGCGCCTGCGGACATGGCGCGCTCGAGGGGCATTGCGTGGAGAGAGGCTGCCGGCGGCTGCTGCCGTCTCGGAGAGTGGCGGGGACGGCCGGGCTGCTGCTTTGCTCGGTGGGAGCTGCTGCGGCCGGAGAAGGAGATGAGCGAGGAGATGCTCGGGCTACAGGATACTAAGGCTCGATACCACTTGTTAGTCGATGGACTCTTGCTCTTGGTGATAGCAAGATCCTTACTCTCATGGAGAGGATGACACTAGGAGATGGGGCAAGTTTTCTTGTTTATTGCTCACAAAATGCCATGCCAACTTTGAGGGTTGGGGATACAAATTATAAGTGAGAACCAGCCAAGCATATGCTACGATGCTATCTAGATGCTGTCCTAAAGCGGTCAATATGCTGTCTAAAGCGAATCTGTCCTAAGCGAATCTTGTCCTAAAGAATCTTGTCCTAAGCGAATCTGTCCTAAGCAGAATGCTGTCCTAAAGCAAGCGGATTTGTCCTAAGCGAATGCTATCCTAAAGCGATCAAAAAAACAAAAACTACCACAGCCCCACAAAGACCACAGTACAGAGACTTATTCATCACCAACTACATCAACACCCAAGACCAGCTCGCCAACTTCCTGACCAAGTCTCTTGGGCGGATCAAGTTCTAGGAGCTTCGCGCCAGGATCGGGATGGCTCAGATTCCTCACAAGGAGACACACAAGACTTAGGGGGAGAGTGATGGATAAGTCTCTGTGTTGGCTTTTGCTGCCCTTCAAGGACAGCATCTAGGATAGCATCTTGACTAGCATCTAGGACAGCATCTTGACTAGCATCTAGGACAGCATCTTGACTAGCATCTAGGACAACATCTTGACTAGCATCTAGGACAGCATCTTAGACTAGCATCTTAGCATATGCTTGGCTGGTTAACAGCCTATAAATTTGTATCCCCAACCCCTCAGGTTGGCATGGCATTGTGTGAGAAATAAACCTAGAAAATTGCCCCATCTCCAAGTGTCATCCTCTCGATGAGAGTAAGGATCTTGCTATCACCAAGAGCAAGAATCCAGCGACTAACAGGCCGTGTCTTGGGCCATTCCTGGGCCGGCTGTGTTCATGCTGTGTCTGACTTATATATTTAGTGTGTACGACACGTGTCGAGAATTTTAATAATTAAAATTAATTCTAAAATCGGCCGATACGTCGCCAACACGTGTCCAAGACATATCCATGTCGTATCCGTGTCCGACACGGTGTCGGACACGGATACGGCAGTTTTGCGGCGTGTCCGTGCTACATAGCTTATCATGCCATATGCATTACCTACTGCATTAAATTAACACAAAGTCGAATAACAGGTTGTGGGCATTGAAGGCCACAATCCTAGTGGACATTGTTTCATTGCATCGAAGTTGATTGATTGCATGCCTAACCCTGTGGATGCTTAACTGCCTTGTGCAAAGAAACAAGCAGTTGACAATGAAGGCCACCAAAGTTCTGATACTCCATCAAGAGTGTTATCATCGGTTAGTTCCTCCTTGATCATTGGAGAAAAATTGTATTGAACATACCTGTTAAACTAATAATTGATGTTATTATATCCTATCTTAAACTGATATGTACTCACTGTTCTTCCAGCTTAGTTCAAATGTTAGAAACAAAGTAGGATTCAATATTAATAGGATGTTATTTGTTCTATTATTAAAAAATTAATGATTCATTTTGTTTTTATCTATTCCTTGCCTTTGCTCATAGAGTTCTTCATGTTTCACTTCATATTTTTGTATTTCCTATGCTAGTAAAATTGTAGGCTACTAGATTTTGGTCTCAGAACTTATGAACCCAAATTGTTAGATATGCATTATATATCTTCGTTGCTACATAAAAAATCTATACTCCAAGCATGAAAAGCTGATCATCCAGACTCTAGACATGCTAAATGAAGGCAGAAAGCAGTATCTCTGCCATCATTTCACCCATTATTTAATGTTTATTTTTTATCAGACCTAATTATATGTTTATAACATGAATGTGCTCACTGACATGAGAGTTAGGTTAAATCGTAATTTTATGTAACAATAATATTTACTTCGTTGGATATGCAATGGAATTTTGTGGTTCTTGCTCTCATGTTTGATTGCCTTATTTTTCTTGTAGGTCATTGCGGCAGGCCCCTATACAACAACTGATAATCTGTTGTTTGAGCCATTGCAAGAACTGCTCTCATATGCCCGTCGTAAGCAGCCTCAACTGCTCATATTGGTGAGGCCTTTGAATCCTGTCAATGAAACATTGCATATATATTTATTATGTTTCACTACTTACTTTTTTTTCTTTTGCAGATGGGACCCTTTATTGACTCTGACCATCCTGACATAAAAAAGGGAACTGTTGACCAGAACTTTCGTGATATTTTCCATTTTGAAATTCTGAGAAAGGTAGGTGGTGCAGAAGATTCCATGCTATAGAAGGTTGTCAAATACATATCTGAGTATTATGTGTCTGTTTGATACCTTTGTTCAGCTTCAAGACTTTACCCAGTATTTGGGGAACAGTGTTCGCATAATTCTTATTCCATCTGTGCGTGATGCTCACCATGACTTTGTTTTCCCCCAGGTGTGTAGTTTTCCTCGTTCAGATCTGATTTAACAATTACAAACAAGCTGCTGTCACTACATATCAACTACCGTCTTTATAGTCATTATCTATAAAATTTTGCATGAGTTTTACATTCATATTTACTACATCTTGAGCTAGAATTGTCCTATATTTAGGCATTGTCGAACCAAGCTCTGGTAGTATTTGTTGAAGTGCGTTGTGTTGCTTTTAATCTAGGGCTTCTTCTAATGCTGTCACCACATGTACTTTTCTAACGATGTCACCACATGCATCTCTAATTTTTCTAATGCTGTCACCACATGCATCTCTATTGATATTTGATATATCTGTACTGTTGCTGTCTGCAGCCTGCATTTAACTTGAATTTGCCGGAAGATATCACACATCAGGTAATACATTACTCTGTATGATAATACATTACTCTGTATGATTATCTATTTCCTCTGTAAGTGTTTGATAATTTTATTTCTTTATTCTCAAAAGGTTTGCATACATTACGCAGATTACTTGTCTGGCAAATCCAAGTCTATTCAGTTCTAATGAGGTATGCCTATCTAAATGGACAAAATAAGTTATGTGATGAACTTGTATGCAGTTTAATGGTTACACAATGCAAACCATAAGACGTGTGTACTTGTACTAATATATATTAGTGACACCTGTATTTCTCTTCAATTCTCTCTGCTATTCAGCCACAAAGTAATATTTTGCAACATGGCCATTTAGCTTAAGGAAAAATAGTCTCCTTACTCTGGTCTTAAGATGCTTCCTACATTTTCTACCTTAATGTTACATGGTCAAGAAGAGTGCATTCACTGCTTGGAGATTCCTAGGCCTGTATGCTGCCACAGTATTCATGTTTTTGCCCACTAGATATTATGTTCAAGCCTACTTTGAGAACTTATCTCCGATGATGGGGCTTACTTAGTACATCTCATACATATTATTGGAAAAGTAATTCATCTCATATTCTCATGTTATGCTATTTATCAAAAAGTTTATCATTGTCTTCAGTGTAGGCTTCTCTAAAACTGGTATGTTTTTCATGTTCCAGATACATTTTAGCTGTTGTACAGTGGACATCCTGAAACAGCTGAGTGGTGAGGAAATTTCTCGCAAGCCACCTGGCGGAAAGCCTGGAGACAGAATTGGGAGACTTGCAACACACTTATTGAAGCAACAAAGGCAATTCCGTAGATCTTAAGCAGAATTACATTACACAGGACAGGTGATGTTTGTAGTTCTGAGTACTGACGTGATGTACCTTCTTACAGCTACTATCCTCTATATCCACCTGCTACTGGTGTGCCCTTGGACTTCTCACTTGCCAAGGAAGCATTGGAGGTCTCATCAGCTCCTGATGTTCTCCTGCTTCCTTCTGATCTTGCTCCATTTGTGAAGGTAATTATCACAGGCAGTGTATTTTATTCAGATTTCAAAATTATCATGCATGAATCTGAGTTCGATGTCTGCCAGAGATCACGAGGGAACTTAATTGTGCCACTTCCATGTTTCTGTTATATTTATTAGCTAATTCTTGTTACTCCAGAATGAAATTTATTGAATACATTTTTTTGAGGCAGGTGCTTTCCCTCAACGAAGATAGCAAAGAACAGAATCACTTTGTTTGTGTGAACCCTGGGAGGTTATGAAAAGCCCTGAAAAAGTTCAAAATAATTTTCTTGAAATTTTGCTGTATTTTTTGAGTGAAATCTGGAAACTTTCCCTTTTTGGAAAGTTTCCCCGGAATGCGCCTTCCTCTTTTGGCAATTCCGCTATCTTCACCTCCTTGGCGCTTTCCTCTCCTCCCCGTTTTCCCTTTCTTTTGGCGCCCTGCCCGTTCCCGTTTTCCCCTTCCCCCTGGCGCCCGCGCTCGCCCCCTTCTTCCTCCCCTCCCTGGCGCTCACGCCCCTCCCCGTGCGCCGTCTCCTCCACTTCCTCCTCTCTTGGCGCCTCCTCACTTCTCCCGGCGCCGCCTCCTCCCGCCTTCCACTTCGCGGGCGGCGTTGGCGCCTGCGCCGCACCCGCACCGCCTCGCGCCGCGATCGCCCTCGCGCCGCGTCTTGGGCCGCCGCGCCACCCCCGCCGCCCGCCGGTCGAAGGCGTCGCCTCTCTCGCTCCATCGCCGCGAGCCCCCGCCCGACGCCCTGACTTCTCCTCCCGCCGCTTTTGCGCTGCGCCCCCCGTGGCTTCGCTGCCGCCTCGCCATGCCGCCGCGTCGGCCACGGTCGCTGGACCATGGCCTGCTCGCGCCGTCACCGAGGGCGGCTCGCGTCGCACTTTGACACTGTCCGTCGCCACTGTGCTGTACGCCTCTGCTGCACTCCATCCCCTCTCCCCTTTTTCCCTTCCGCGGAAGCGCTCCGGCCCCTCATTGCCGTGCCTTTCCAGGCCATATAAAAGCCGCCCGAGGCTCTCACCCGCACCGCCCTACGCTCTTCTCCCTCCCCTAAGCTCCATTCGGCCTCCCGTACCTTCTCCTTCGTCGGCGCCCCCTTTCTTCCCCAAATCCGGCCGTCGAGCGCACCGCCGTGCCAAGCGACCCCCGGCCGATTCCCCTCTCCCTCACCCTCCACAAGACCTGGTGAAGCTAACCGTGCCTTCGGCCAAGCTCCCCGCCGCCTCTCCGTCGCCGACGTCGAGCTTCACCCGAGACCGCCGCCACCGCACGCCGCCGGCCCATCTCCGACACTCCCCGGCCTCCACCTCCACCACCATCAGTTTCCCCGTGAGGCCAACATCCCGTTTCACCCCTCTCCGGCACCTCCCCGGTCGCCCTTCGCCGGCCACACCGCCGCCGTCCACCGCCCCGACTTCCTCTGTTTGGTCCCCTGCTGCCGCTCGGTTCTTCTGCAATCCTCTCCCTCCTCTGTCAAGAACCACCGGCTAGCCTAGTGGCGAGCAACGCCCGCTCTCAACTCCCCGACCCGCGTTCGAATCCCTCTGCCGCAGCGGTTAAAACCCAATTTTTGGTGTTCGTTCCCCAGCCATCCGATCTCGATCCAGCACATCCTGCCCGCCCACTCCCGCTTCATCTCCTCCGCCCACGCTGCCAAGTGTCGGCCATCGGGCGTCTTTGGCGCCGGCTTTTGGCTGGGCGTCGTGTGTCGTGCGCTGGATCGCCGGCTCGGTAGCCAGGCCGAAGCCGCCGGGCCGCTCGATGCGATGGGTCGGCCCGTCACTGTTCATAGCATTTTTTCCCCGATTTAATCATTTCCAAAAGCCAAAAAAATCCAAATAAATTCTAGAAAATCACAGAAAATCCCAAAAATTCCCAAATTTCACCACTTTGCTCCAAATAATATCCTGGACCCATTTTTGACCTCCATTTCTCCAAATTCATCCCAGATAAATTCCTAAAATTCCAATTTGAGTATTTATGCATTTTACTCCTTTTTAAAATAGTTTATTTTCCCTCGCTTGATTAGTCTCAAGCTGGATTTAATTATTTTATGTGTTTACGCTAGTTTCGGAGATCCCGGAAGTTCAAGTGCAGGCTAGGATCCAGGTGTTTCTACGTTCGAGCTAGCCGAGGTCGTCCAGATTATCGGCAAGTCCCAAATCCTTTGACCATGTTGCAACCCATGTTATTTAATTATGTTATTATGCTATTTGCATTAAGCTAGTTATGAAATGTTAGTTCAAATTAAAATAAAATGTTTAGAATGACATGTTTATATAGTTAATCCTACCACCGACAAAATGCTATGTTCAATTTGTAGCCATGTTCTTGTCAACCCTAGAAATAATTATCTGTTAATCTAGATGCTCGTAGGTTATTATTATCACTCAAAGTCGTACACTAATAAGGTTGTGGCTGCGGGCCAATAGAATTTGGAAAACCCGATTCTAGGGCAGGGTGGTATGGGACACCGTGCCCTAGGGCGGAGACTGTCGACGTGCAGACTAGGGTAAGGGCGGGGAAGGAGCGCGAGGCGGTCTTCGCCACCTTACCCTAGGTTGTAAGTCGCGGACTGGCCGGGTTGCGGACTCGGAGGAAATATAAGGACGGACCCTTCTGCTGAGCAAATGACATGGTGACCGCTCAACCACGGGAGTTGACTTGACAACACCGGTTTAGTAGTCGCTCAACTCGATTGAAACTCTGGTGTTGAGAAGTAGGTGATTGGGTAACGAGGTTAGGCGAGCCGTCTTTGCGGTGCCTAACAACGGTAGAGTTCACTCGAGCGGGCGTTTGTGTGTGTGTGTGTGAGCCGGACCAGTGGATTCTACCGGGTAGAGCCTATATAAAGAGCCGGCGAAGAAACGACCGGCTTCCTTAACTCTTTAGCGGGAGTTAAGGGATCGTGTGGTAAAGGCGAGCAAACTCTGCGAGTCAAATAAATGGTATTCGAATCGCCGTGCTCCCGGTTAATGGAGCTATGTCACTTGGGTGATTCCATCAGCAAAGCTTAAGTAGTTTTGTTCATGCTTTAACTTGATTAGCTGGTTAATTAAATTTTTATGAAAAACCCCTGAGATCTTAAGGAGTAGTTTTGGGTCCGTTTTATAAAATGTTTGCAAATAAAACTGCATCCACTCAAAGTTAATAAACCAAACATACTCCCTTCCATTGTTAATCCATGCATGTAGTAATTTAGAGTCCCTTTGGGACTTGCTGAGCCGGTTGTTTGGCTCACGGTTTGCTTAATCCCCTCTTTAGAGGATCAAGATAAAGGTGAAGGTTTCCCGTCAGGGCGCCCGAGGATCGCTTCTTGACGAGGACCCGTGGCTTTAGGTCTTGGCCGCGCTCAGCGGATCTGGAGTTTTGTGATGTAAGTATACTTTGGGCTTGCACGCCTTGCCATCGAAAATGGATGTTAATCCATATGTAAAATATATCTTTGGACTTTTGTTGTAAGCATGCAATGGTATACTCTTGCGCGACACTCCATAACTTGTTCATGCGTGAATAGTTGCGAATGCCAGGGTTCAAACGCGCCCACGAAGCAGGCGTTACGAGTTAGCAAAAGGCATTGGTGGAGGCACATTTGTAGAGCTTTACTATAATGAGGACACGACCAAGTCGAGTGCCTCCATTATTCGCATCTAGTTTTACAGCGTTGGCAGATCATTTAAACAGCACAAGAGGATCTAATTTATCAGCTTGGTGAAAATTAACCAAAGGCTTCTGCTCTTGTGTACCACACCACTTACCGCCCAAAATGAAGGATTGAACTGATTCTGTGGTAATTGGTAAGCCTTCCTTTGTGGCCTGTTTGAGCAAGGAAAATCAACTCATTTCTGGTGTATTTTACTGTAATTATGCTGAATTTGGCGGAGTGACATTTTCCTGCTGACCAAGTACTGGCTTGAAAGTTAAGATTACTGTGAACTAACAACTGATCTGATTATCTTCTGCATTCCATTGTGAATCAGAATCAGGAAGTCAGTCAACTTATTTATGTAAGTTAATTATTCAACATATCAATGTTGAATATCAAGGAATAGCAACAATTGTTTTCCCCCTATATTATATATGCATTTTTCTGAGTTCACCCTTTAGACATAATTGCTATTCAGATTGTTAATAAGACAAATCCTGACTTTTTGTACTCCACTTCGTAGTATTGTTGTATATTAGCAAGACATGTTTCACAATTCAAGTCCCCTGACAAAATCAATGGTTAAGTGATCAATTATCTGACATGCATCCTGCGTTAGAATTGTTTCTAGTTCACATAAATTTTGAAAGCTAGAGGAAGTTAAGTGCTCAGTTAACTTCTTACAGTGGTGTAACAGCCTCATGTTTGGCAATAGGGCTGTTATACCTTCCGCAACAGTCGAGGAGTTCAGTTACGGATAGAAAAAAAATATTATGCTTGCTCATGAACATTTAAAAGGGTTAAGTTGATAAAAATAAGATATAACAGTCAACTTTAGTAACTTCACGGGCGTCTAATCCCAAAATTTTAACTTACATTCAGAAGAACCGAAGAAACTCCTTACAGAAATGCTTGAGTACGGTCATAACCCTAACGCGTAAGCTTGAAGCAATTTTAATTCTTCTGGCATCTGTTTTGATAAAAATAAGCAAGATTGAGTGTACTAGATACTCAGCAAGTTCCTCTAGCAAAATGCATTTATAGGACTATTATATACATGCGAGGCTTAACCTAAGGATGATTTTATGTTTCATTTGCGTGAAGCTAATTTGTCGATATCATATCATAATTAGTTTTCAAATCTATGACTTAGCCATTTAACTGAAATAAAAAATGTCTATAATCAATTGACTATGTGGGAGCAATTCTCCTCACAATTATTTCCCATATCCAAACTATGGACCTTAGTCTATGTCCTTTACTATAACACCACACCAGTAACCATTTTATGAAAACTACACTTTGGTGTTTCCATACTTTGCCTATGACCAGGGGCACGGCTATTCGAATAGATTATATCACTCTGCAAAGGTGTATAACTTTACCCACAAAATATGATTATCTCATAATATCAGCCATTATACGCTTCCGTAGGCATGTGACTGAGTAATCATAACAAAACCTTTACAATGCTTAGTTTTGATGTTTTCCCCTGCTTCGGAGGTATGAATCCTTTAGCGTTAAGGTACCGCCGTTATTAGGGTAACCCCCTACTGGCGAGTGTGCACTCCACGTAAGGGCACGGACCTTTTGGGTTCCTCTCAGACAGTGACCCCTATAGATTCACCCTCATCTCTTTTTAACCGGGCAATGACCTTGCGGGCCATTCCCAACCCGTTTCACTAGCGTAGGAGTCCACACCATAATCAAGCAAATTAGTTAGCCTAGTCCGTCTAATACCAGACTCGTGGTTACACAATTGGGTATAGAAATAAGCGCACACGGATTCAGTCCTTAATTGACTCATGTGAGATAATCCAACAATCTAGACCTCAGGCAATACCTGCTCTGGTCTCAAACCAACCACTCACCCAAGTCTCCACCATTTTATAAAAATTCCCTGCTTCTAGTGGTAACCCACGTTACAACTACCATTATCATGTTTCCAGTTTCAGTTGGTAATGTTTGTATCGTATTTACAATTATCTCTAAAGCATATCTAAGCACAACCATGATTTTTATTATAACTATTGTGATAATCCTATAGTGACAAGAGTAAGGTAAAATCAAAACAGGATATAAAAGGAATTACAGTATGTGTAGCTAGGCAATCTATACACATAATAATGGCAAGCATGCATTGGTATTTGAAAGCAAAATATTAAAACTAGGTTCAATATGATCAATATGAGGACTTACCTCCTTTCTCGATATCTGTGGTCTTTTCTGTAGGCTTCAGGCTTACTTCAATTGCTCTTGTAGTTCTTCCATTGACCAACTTGCTGGGTTCATATACTAGCGTGGAAAATGAATGTAAATAAGTTTCTGCTTTGTAATATGCAAGCTGGGAACAAAATACAATAAAATAAACAAAAAGATATAAAGAAAATAGGTCTTGCTGAAAAGGGTTTAAGCGGTGCTTGAATTGACTGAATGGAGTTAAAAATGGGTTAGAGAAGCTCTAGACGGTTGAAATGGCTATATATGTGTTATCGGGCTTTCGGTGAATAGCAACGTAATGTGACGATAGCTCGATCTTCTGAAAGGTACTGATAAGTCGATTTTGGAGAACTCAACGTTGATCATCCAAAGGCTTCGACCAAAACAGATCGAACCTCTCACAATCACTACACCACTGCTCTGTTGGTTATCAACCGTCCCGAACACGGTTGACCTCGCCAAGAAGGCTATCTCCTGCAAGCGAATCAAGAACACAAGCAAGAGAGTTCAAGATGCAATCTGTAATTATATTGCGAATAAAGATTAAGTTCACAAGTTGGGGTTCATCAACCGAACATGCAGTGAAACTGCTAAGCAGAATAATCTCTTAAGAAAAACCTCCGGAAAACTAAAGGGGTGCGACCTCCTTAAATAGGGAAGGGGGAAGCCGTACTTATCTAATGAAAAGGGGTATGGTACTATTCATGGTTACTGTTCACATGAATTGTACAGCGTGAACAGTATCAGCCCAAATAGCCTAAGTGGTGATACAAGGCCCTCGGCCTACTTTGACTCGGACTGGAAAAGTGACGTGACTTGTTTCGCAGTTTCTGATATTCTCGGATGGAGTTTGGAGGTGAGATCGGATCCATCTGAAAGTAGACTCCAAGAGCTTTCCAACGAGTACTCACGGGCCCCGAGAAGCCTTCTGGATAAAAAGTTATGCACATTTGAAGTTGGCCTGTCAAGCTGAATCCGAATTGATCTAGAGGCCGAATTGGATTCCAAAACCTGTCCAACTTGAACCCTTTCTTCAATTGGTTCCAAAGTGATGTGGTGCTACAAATATATATATTTTCATCATTAGGTAGCATCATATTCTCATTTAAAATGTGTTGAAGTTGAAGAAACGAATTCACCTTTAGTTCAATCATGATATTGGCCGCTAAGGTCGTATGTGTTGGTGGCGTGGTCATATCACAACGGCTGAAACAGCACTAGACATGGGTTTGAAATGACATCTGGGCTAGTAAGGGTTTTATCGGAGTCCATTTGGGTTAAACAGAGTTGATAATGGGCTTCGTGGGGTTAAAACGGTCAAAACGGATATAAATGTGCCAATTGGGTTTCTAGTGAACAGTACCAGAGTTTACTGTTCACTTCGGGTTAGTTTACTGTGTATAACGGGTCCCGGTGTTACAATGTCAGGTCGACTATTGTTCATGGTGGATTGGGTTGTAATTGAAATGGGTCGATTGAATAATAATGAATAGTGTTTGCCTTGGCCCAACTGGTTTAAGGGGATTGAGCTTCTACTATTTGGCCTAGCCCATGTGAATATTGCTTCATCTTTTTCCTTCGGCTGTTACTGTAGCACCGAAATAGAGCTTCACGTTGAGGCTGATTCTGGCAACTGTGGTGGTTAGCGACGGGATTTGAGGCTATGGATGGGTTCCTAGGGTTATAAGGGTTCCATTTTTGGGCATGACACGACTTGGGAAACTCTGTAGAGGATTGGCGGTGGGCAATGGTCATGATGGTTTTCCACAGCACAAGAGCTATGGAGAGGTTCATCGGCATAATCGGCTGTGATTTAACCATCTTGGGGTTATTAGGGTGGTTTGGGTAGTGATGGTTTGGGCTGCGGAGGTCCAAAGTGGGCTGTCCACGGTGACGCCCTTCGGTCATATGGCGGTAATAGGTGCTGGCGGGGTAGGGGACAGGAGAGGCTATGGTCGAGCTCTGGGTTATGTTTGCAATGGCTCAAGGAGGCTAAAGACGAAAGTAATTGAGAAATGATAGAGGGAATAATGTGAATTGAATTTTAGGGCATACGAAGGTCTTGCGGTGGCGACAGTGAAGCAACGGTCGACGAGGGGGAATTGGGGTGTCTAGGGCTACCTGGACGTCAATGCGATTCACTGGAGGGCTCAGGGCCTTTTATAGTGAGCTTAAGGCGGTTTGACACAGGTCGGCTTCACTCGGGTGGGCAGCACGTGACCGAGGCAGGAGGGCGCGAGAGCTTTTGACCGTGGTGGCAGGGTAGTCGGCATGCGACAGTGGCACTTAGGGCCTAGCGTCTCCTCGGGCAACGAAATGCAGCAACCAAGGTGGCAAGTCGGCCTGTCGGTTGTGAGTAAGGGTGAAAACGGATTGGATAGTTTCTGACCGACCCAAACAATTTTTGAATATGAAATATTTCGGCTCGGGTTTTTTTTCAGATAGTCTCGAATCAGAAACAAATACATATTATTTTTTCAGAAATGAATACGAATACAGTAATGCACTATCTTTCAAATACGAATACGAACACGGATTATCCGGTGATTACAAGTCCGGATATCCGGCCCACTAGTTAGCCCATAAGCCATAGCCCATTGGCCATAAGCCCATGTGGGCATGTGGCCATGTGATGTTGTGCACAGCTTGGCAATGTGAAGGCGGGACACTGTGGCTTGGCCAACAGCGAGGTGGCGAGGGAGGAAGAGGTCCTTCGGCGATGGTGAAGTAAGCACGAGGTATAACGTTGAATGAGGAAGGAGATGGTGGTGGCGGCTAGGCCTGAGACTCACCGAATATGGTGGAATCGACAATGGCAGTGGTTCGGGGTAGACAAGTGAGAAGGCTTTGATTCCAATGAACTACTGTGGGAATCTAAAAATTAGTTGAGGGAAAAGAACAGCGAGGAGGTGGAACATATTTTGACGCGAGACGACATTGAAGAAACTCACCGTAGATTGAGATCGGCGGGGTGGATGACGGCGGTCTCACTGAAGAAGTCAGCGGCTTCCTCTGCCCTAGCTCCTACGCCGGCTTTGGTCTTGCCTACGCCCTCACCTCCCGCACCGGCTCTGGCCTCACCTTTGCCCCCACCTCCCGCGTCATCTGCGACCTCCACTATCGTAGCCGGGCATGCACGGCATCGGATGCGGCTAAGTGGGATTCGAAGGGGGAGTTGAGTGGTGGTGGTGGAGGCGGTGCTTGGAGAAGACGGTGCGGGAAGCGGCGCTGGAGGCCGGGTAGCTCGTAGGGTGGCTGAAAGGCGCAGGGGTGGCGGGTGATCGGAGGAAGGGAGCCGGCGGCACGGGAGAGGCGCAGTTACCCAGGGCCGAGCCCATGGTGCAAGTGGCTGGAGGCGCCATGGGGGATTTGGCCGGTGGAGCAAGGTAAATGGGAAGACAAGAATGGTCGAACGGGGAAGAAGCTAGAAGAGGAAGGAAGAAGAGATAAGGGAGAGGAGAAGAAAAGAAAAAAGGAGAAAAAGAAAAATAAGTGGCCAGGAGGGCTTCGGCCAATGGGAAAAGAAAATAAAAAGAAAAGGAGAAGAGAGAGAATAAGTGTGCGCTGGATAAAATTTTACATCGCCAATATTGAACCCTAAGTCTTCCGTTAAATACCAACTTACTAAATAAAATTAGTAGATCTTTCAACAAACTTTGGCTTTAGATGCTATTATGCATTCAAATGTCAGTATTGGTCTACGATGAATGCTTTCCAGTGCATTTGTATCAGTGTATATGTGTTAGTACTTATGCTATGTTCTTATGCTTGTTCAAATTACTACCATGTGTACTCCATGAACTGCATGTTATTGGTACTTATGCTATGTACTGATCGACTATCGAGTGTATTTCTATTGTGGATGAAAAATACTTATGCTTGTTCAAATTTCATAAATGTTTTGACAAGATAAACTATTTATGTGTTTTCATTGATTTTGGATGTATAGTTTAAGGGGTTTTTATGTTCCGATAAATATTCGTGACTGTATTTGTTTTGATTCGTATTCGTTTTGTACTTATATTCGATATTATTCGTATTTGTATCTGAGGTATCAATATCGTATCCGCATTCGAGAAAATATATAAAAACAAATATGGTAGAGACATTATCAATCCGTATTTGATCTGTTTGCATCCTTAGTCATGAGCGGAGAGGCGGTGGTTTGGGGAGTTGTCGCTTGGCTTGTCCGGCGGTGTCAGAGGCCATTAACAGCTGGTGTCAGGGCTCCCCAGGCGACGTGTACAGCTGGTTGAATCGGCATTGTAGCGCTGACCGAGCAGTGTGAACGGCAGAGGTGGTTCGTCTGTGGCAGGGGTGAGGTTAGCGAGCTGTGTAGCACCTCGATTCAGTGTTTCCTTGGTTGGTGAGAGACTTTGGTCAAAAGGGGCGGGCGTGGCTTGTCGGCTAGGAGAGCAGCGAGTTGCAACGGTGGTGAGGAGAGATGGGGCGGCCTTGCCATGTGGCCGGGGCGACAGGATGGACAATTAAGGAGAATGGTGGTGGTGTGTCAGAGCATAAGAAGGGTGCGTACGGCCTTTGACGAAGCGGCAGGGATGGGTGTGAATTGCAGTGGTGAGCAAGGAGAAGCCAAGTAGCTGGGAGGGGAGACAGAGGTGGTGGTGAGTTTGGTTAGACAGTGAATAGTGCTAGGCGGTGGGGTTTGCACAAATGGCTAGAGGAGGTGGTGTGGTCAGGAAACAAAAGCGCAAATGGGTGGTGGAACTGGGCAAAGGTTCAATTGAAATCAAAATTCAATGAAATTCAATTTGTTTTTGAATTATGGGTTGTTTCAAATGGTGTCATTGATTGATCGGTTTTGCCTCAAATGGTGTGTTTGGTCTGAGGAGTCACCTCATCTAGAATGGATTGGTGATCATTCCATGATTTTGGTGGGATGACCTAATCCCTCATTTTTCAACTTGCCTTGTGCTTGTGAGGGATGAGGTGGTGGACCAACTCATTCATTCATCGAACAAAACAAAAAATGTAAGGATTGAGTTGGCTCTAGGCCCAACCATTCCACAAACCAAACACCATAAATTTACAACTCCCTGAATCCCAGATAAGGTCACAAGGTTATTTAGACCTATATTATGAATCTGACAGGTCTCAAATGAGTATGTCATACAATGCTGAACCCATGGAACAGAGAGATAAGCTCCAAGGCTACCTTCAATAGTACCATGTTATGCATAGTTGTATCAAAAGGTTGTTTTGAATTGTGTCCTTCGGCATTTTTTCGAAAAGATGTGTGTCCTTCGGCGTTTTTGTCGGGATGCCTCTAGGTGCAACACCCTTTATGTGATGCTACCTTGTTTGGTTTGAGGATGACTTTTGCGTTTAGCCACAAAGATTGTTGTTGGCATGTGACGAAATATGGATCCAGTTAGTGTTACATTAAAACAATGCATGGTGTCTTTTTTAAAAAAATGAGAATAGGTAGGAGAACTACCTTTGATTTAAAGGAGAAAGTAGAATCAATAACGTCTGTAGGTTCGAATACCGCAATTAGAGAGGGGGTGACTGATTACCTCCACTTTTTGATACCTGAAAACAAATCTCAAACCAGAAAAAAGCAGCCTAACTTACCAGATGTAAATTTCGACTGCAAGATGGTCGACTGCTCACTCGACCCCTTTGCATGTGATTGATGAAGGTTTCGACCGCTCGCTCGATTGTTTGCTCGACCCTTTACACGTAGTCGTAATCTTTCTCCCCTTGAATGCTTCAACACCGATGTTGTTGGCGACGATTGAGTGGACAAAACAGTGCGCAACTGAGGGAAGTGAAGTCGACGGAGGGATGCTATCTTGCCACGAACTACTCAGAATGAGAACGAGTTGAAGATGATGGCCAGAAGAATACACTGCCAGAGTCGACAAATTTTTCTCAAGATTGATCTGATATTTTATTGCTGAATCATGTTCTGTGGCTACAAAGTGCCCTCGTGGCACCCCTCAAACCCTAGCACAACAACTCTAAAAGCTTTCTCCCCAAAAGCCCTACAAAAACCACTCGTTAACCCATAGCCTCTCCCTGTTTTATAGGCTAACGCCCCAAACCATGTCCTCATCAAACACAGACACTAAACTTTATCCGTTCCAAAAATCAAGGGATCCAAAACACTTCCAAACACGGGTTTTCCACAATCTCTAAACCTTCTCAGTTATAGACTTCTTCCATAATTATTTCAACTCAGCACGTGTTGAAGCCTCCAAGACTGCACCTCCCGTAGCTTCTTCGTGCATCAACCTCACGTGTCGAAGCCTCTAGGACCGAACCTCATGTAGCTTCTCTACACATTATCCACCTTTGATCTCTATGTGCGCCAGCGTGAGCCTGACCACCTCGTGACATCTTCAACTGCCTGGACCTGAGATTTCCCCCTTCTAGTCCTGGTCATCCTTATCACCGATCATGATTGTCTCCATGCCCAACCTGTACATGCAAAGACCAAACAACATTTTCTTCGGCATAAGTTTTTCCCAACTTGACCAACATTATTCCACACATGCAAACCACACCCTTAACCATCAATAACTACAAACCAGATTGCCCATGATCTCAATTTCCACGTTCTCCAAAAATCAACCTTAGACCACACAGTAAAATCAGTCAGACCGCCATGCCCAGGCTGGTCAGACCACTGGCCTAATACACACTAGTACTCGAGGTACTCAAAGATCACAACAATTGAAGCACTCGAAGCCTACGAGTACTGACCGTGAAGCCTACAGCAACCGATCACAAAGCCTATGACTACCGATCGTGAGGTCTACGATTACTAATTACAAAGTCTAAGACAACTATTGTGAAGCCTATGACTACGATAATAGATCGTGAAGACTACGACTACCGATCACAAAGTCCAGAGCTAACAATCACCAAGTACCGACCAGGTACTGTAGCGGCTATTGATCATTGAGTATCGAACTATAATTGTAGCTATCGACTATCGACCGGTTATTGTAGTAAAGTCTATCAACCAGGTACCGAAGCTATGACCAACGACTGGTTCACTATAAATCCGACTGGTTCACTGTAGCTCCGACTGGATCGATCATTCGTGCTCGTTATGTCATGGTCGTTCTACCATGGTTGACATGCCGTGGTCGTTCTGCCATCCTCGACCTGCTGTTGTCAATCTTCAGTAGTTGATCTGCCGTAGTCGACCTAGCACGGTCGAAATCTGCCGATCCAGTTTTGCAAAATAGCACCGTCTGAAACTTTTACAAATACAAATTTCAATGCAAACAAAATGTCAATTATTCATTATCATTGTATGCATGAACTATCCACATGGTCTAACAATCTCCCCCTTGATGAATACATTAACAACACCTTAAAATCTCTCAATTGAGTTGAGGTTTGAAAGAAAAGTAAAATTTGTGAAAAGAAAGTTTCAAAGCTATAGAGAAATAATAGCAGAAAACTCTGAAAATCTCCCCCTCAACACAAGAGAGCAAACTGGACAAATACATCAAAATTTTCTCTATTTTTCTCTCCTTTTGGCAATGTAATCATCAAGAACTCTAGAGAGAGGGAAAATTCTACGGAGCAATGAGTAAATATCTAGAACCTTTGTAGATTATCCAAGTCACTTTGCATTGATTTAAGAATTTAACCAAGTCATCTTTTTTCGTTGAGCTCTGTAGGACCGGACAGGCAACAGAGGGGGGTAAATGGTGCCTTCAAATTCTCTCCAAGTATTCACTTAACTCTTTTCTCCAATAGCTATTGAGCTATGAAGACAAGAGTTGGATTCTTACCGAAACAGAGAAGCAGAACAGGAGGACCGAGCTGGTCGAAGACTGACTATGTGGTTGAGACTAACCATGTGGTCATAAGTCTCAACAACGTGGTCGATAGCAATAAAACCCGAGACCAGCAGAACAACAGAAAGAACGCATTAGTAGACAAACCGTGTGGTCGTAACCCGTCTATGCGGTCGATAACCGACTATATGGTCAAACACCGACCTAGTTGATAACCACACAGACCTGAACAAGCAACTGGAATGATTGCTGCCAAAGTCGACGTTGTCGTAAGCCAACGGGTGGTCGAACAGACAACGTGATCGATACTAGACAGCAGTGAGGTCGTGACCGCAGTTGAAAGCCAAAAGATCGAACAACCAATGCGGTCGAGATCACTCTGGAACCAGAAGAACAATTGTGGTCGAAAGCGATTGAAGCACGGGGACCAATAGAGCTAAAAATGTGGTCGAAAGTGCTCTTGGGAAAACAAAGGAGGGTCAGTCAGGCGCACGACCACCAAGCCAAGATTTCAAATAACTTTCGACTTAAAGATCAAATGACCAAGAAACTTTGCACACAACAAGAATAAGATCTCAGGATGTTGCTCTGGACTTCAATTGAAAACTTATCAAGACAAAAGAAAACTTCATTTGATTTCAACAGATGAGCGCAAAACCGAGACTGAGAAGAGAATAGGGTAATCCGACCATGCAAGTGGGAATAGGAGGACCACGAAGGCTTCGAGTATGATTTCCCAACACTAGGCAAGTCAGACCATCGCAGAACAACTGAAAACAAAGACTCAGATCAAGAAGTGAAAGAGCAAAACCGAAAACCAGAGAGCAAACATACAACGAACAGAACCAACTCAACTCCACGCATACGAGCATACATAGATATAGATCAAGAGATGATATATTGCTCAAGAAGTTGATTCTACAGTCACTCCTAGGAGGAACAGGAGCACAAGCGCTCCATCACCAAAAAACAAGAACTCACGCAAGAACACAAAACCCTAGAGACTCTCCCACGAACTGGTGCTCTCCATCCCTATTTATAGCCTCTAGATACCGGGGGAAAACCCGTTAACCCCACCTAAAACCGGGTTTTCACACATGCTTTACCCGTTAACACAGACGGGACAAAAGCGCTGGAACAGCATTAACAGAGAGCAACTTCTTTTGTAGACTTTGGACATTTCTCCAAAATGCCCCTCTACACCTTCTTAGAACCTTCATGTTTCCTTGCTGTCCAAACCTTGTAGCCACCTCGCAAGCCTAGTCATCCTTGGCATCTTCCCAACCGTTATGTACCTTAACACCTCTCTGTGTCTAGTCCCGATTCTTCCATGTCTCACCATGACCTCGCTCCAAAGTCCTGCAGCCATCACAAACAAGAAACATATCACATAGCACCGCACGATAAACATAGTTCATCAATTAGACTGAATTCAGAGTAATCACAGCAAAATAGCTGGTCGTAAACCCCTTACGAGCACTCGTATGCTCTGGACATGAGGTGGTTGTAGCCCTAGAAGACTTCCCAGCTGCCTACGACCACACAGCAAGTCGTTACAACCACAACGTAGGCCGCTACGACCATGAAGGCAGACGATACGACCATCGCTAGCAGCTATGACTTTAATGCACATGGTCGCTAGACTTACGACCACTCAGACAGAGCCCTACGATCATCACTCACAGCTAGTGGAGTCTACGATCATCGACCACGGCCAGTTGAAGCTACGACTGTCGACCACGACCAGTCGAAGCTACGACTATCGACCACGATCAGTCGAAGCTACGACTATCGACCACAACCAATCAGAGCTACAACTATCGACCACGACCAGTCGAAGCTACGACTATCGACCACGACCAGTCTAAGCTGTGACTATCGACCACGATCAGTCGAAGCTACGACTATCGACCACGTAGTCGTAAACTCAACTGCCGATAACGTGGTCATAAACTCGACTGTCGACAACGTGGTCGTAAAATCGACTGCAACCAACGTGGTCGTAAAACCCACTGCGACCACTGCGACAACGTGATCGTAAATGCCGCTACCGACCACGACGCTGCTGACAACGTGGTCGTAAAAGCTACTGCCGAACAAGTAGTAAAGTCTTAAGACCTTCCAGAAAGAGCATAAGCCTCAAAAACCAAACTAAATCTCTCTAAATCAAGTGTCAATTACTCATCACAAACATGGGGTCACTTCCATATGGTCTCTCAAGCTCCTTAGATAATATAAAATCATATATCATATAGCACTGTCAAAAATAGTCTTTAACATGATTAACCAAATTAAATTAATGACATGCATCTCAACAAAGACCAAACCAATTCGAAAGAACACAATGAGATATCACACCGAAAAGTGAAAGACTAAAAGTGAAGCAAACTTTAAGTCTAGATGAGCTAGCAGTCTCATATAACAACCTATTGCTCCATGCTCAATTCTTAAGCATGTGGCATGCTTGTAGCATATTTCTTTTCATGATGACATGTTTGTAGCAAACTTCTTTTGAATGGTGGCATGTTTGAAGCATACTTCTTTTTATTTGTGCACTTTTTATTTTGTTTTTCTTTTGTTTAACCATGGCATGCTTGAAGTATATATATTTTCAATCTTCTCTTTCTCTTTTTTTATAACATGCTAACTTGAGTGAACATAAAAAGATTGCAATATGAAATATATGAGCCTCATAGCCAAGATTTAAAATAAGACTCACAATCAAGCTAATCTTTTTATATGAACATCACAAAGTGCTATCTATAATCAATCTAGTCAAAATATTCTGCCATTTCATAATTTAGTTTAAGTATAGCAAAATAATTTTAACCAGTCATAATTAAAGCTACATAACATATGAGTAAATATAATAAAGACAGATCTACTAATCATTTGATTTCAATGACTTGGACTTGATGTATTATCTGACAAGTATAATAAACAAAGCTTCTAAAATTTTTAAAACAACAAGCTCCCCTCAGAATAATTCCATACTATGCAATACATCCAACTTACTTCGCAAATGGGCAACATGAGAAGAACCAAGTGGTTTTATGGAAATATAAGTAACTTGAGACTCTGAATCAATGAAATTCAAGACATCTCCTTCTTTCACATGGTCTCTAAGAAAATGATAGCGAATATCAATGTGTTTGGTTTTTGAATGTTTACAGGATTTTTAGCAATATTAATAGAACTAGTGTTATCGCAGAAAAGTGTACACTATCCATTGCTAACCCAAAATCCTTAAGCATAGCTATCATCCAAAGCAATTGTGAGCAATAGAAGCAGCAGCTATATATTCAGCCTCAGCAGTGGAAAGTGCAATAGATAACTGTTTCCTAGAAACCCATAAAACAAGGGAAGTGCCTAGAAAGTGACATGTGCCAAAAGTACTCTTACTATCAATTCTATAATCCCTAAATTCCGTATCTGAATAAGCTCTAAGGGTAAGGTATGATGAAGAAAGAATAGCATAAGCCAAATTCTAAATTTTACTAAAGATACCTAAAAATTCCACTTGACGATGTGAAGCACACGGGAAAGCTTGATACCAAGCACACAACACACAGCAAAGTGTATGTCTGTCCTCGAAGCAGTGAGATACAAAAGTAAACCAATCATACTTCTATATTCCTTTTGATCAACAGGCTCTCCGTTTTCGTCAGGATCCAACATCACAGTAGATCCCATTAGTGTGGAGATTGGTTTGACTATCCCCATTTCAAAGCGTCAAGGCATATTCTTAGTGTACTTAGTTTGATGAACAAAAGTACCCAACTTTGATTGCTTGATTTGAAAGCCTAGGAAGAACATGAGTTCTCGCATTTTGATCATCACAAATTCCCTGTTCATAGTATATTAAAACTTGAAAAAAAAAGAGCATAAGAGGAACCACCAAAGATGATATCATCCACATAAATCTGAATAAGTAAAAGATCATTGCTATGCTTGAGAATAAACAAAGTCTTATCTACATTTCCCATTTGAAAGTCATTTTTAAACAAATATGATTTAAGCATATCATGCTATGCTCTAGATGCTCGTTTTAAACCATATAAAGCTTTGGACATTTTGTAAACATAATCAGGAAACTTAGGATTTTCAAAACCAGCAGGTTGTCTTACATACACTACCTCCTCAATATAACCATGAAGAATCGGGTAAATCGTTGAGCCACAAGTCTAACTTTATTTCTAACAATAACACCATCTTCACTTTGTTTATTCTCAAAAACTCATTTAGTTCCAATAACATTGTGACCGTGAGGAGATGAAACTAAAGTCTAGACTTTATTACGCTCAAAATTTTCTAATTTATCATGCATGGCAGTAATTCAAAACTCATCAGATAAAGCATGACTTACATCTTGGGGTTCAAAAGAGGAAACAAATGTAGAATGAGCATATGAGGCATTGGAGTTGTACCTATTGCGAAGAACTCTCTCACTTTACTCACTAATCATTTGTTCAGAAAAATGAAGTCGTTGAATATGTAGTGAGCTTGTAGAGTGGTCGTGGGTGTAGTCATAGTGGCCTCTACCTCATGAGAGATAGGAGCAGATCCACTAGCTGTAGGATCCATTGGTGTAGATATGTGTATCGAAGTGTGACTCAGAATCTCCCTTTCATTGCCATCAGAGTCAGATGTCTTCGGATGCATCAGTTACCTGTATACCTTCATTGTCGGGCCTAGTACCAGGACTAGTCTCATCAAAATGGCCTCGTAGGTCTCAATAATTTTGTTAGTTTCTAAGTTGAGCACATGATAACCTCGAGTGTTAACTGCATTTCCAAGAAAAATGCCATCTCAGGATCTAGATTTAAATTTATCAAGATTACCATGTTTAATTATAAAGTATCGACAACCAAACACCTTCAAGTGAGAAATATTAGGAGAATGACTAAAACAAAACTCATAGGAAGACTTGTGTAATTGATCTTGCAAAAATACTATATTAGAAATATAGCAAGCAGTCGAAACGGCTTCAGCCCAATATTTTCTAGGAGTAGCATGTCCATTTAACATTATTCTAGTTATCTCAACCAAAATTCTATTTTTACATTCTACCACATCATTTTGTTGTGGTACACGAGCTGAAGTAAATTGATGATCTAAACCTTTTTCAGCATAAAAAGAAGCAAAAGATGTGTTCTTGAATTCAGTTCCATTATCACTTCTAATTGCTCTAAGTGCTCCTAGAAGTTCATTAGCAAGTCTAAGAGCAAGCTCTATAAAATGACCAAAAACTTATTCTTAGGTGCCATAAAATAAACTTAAGAATATCTAGAGAAATCATCAACAATAACAAGAACATACCATTTACCTCCAGCAGATTGAACCCTAGAAGTACCTATTGTGTCCATATGCAACAATTGACCTGGAGAATAAGTCATGACAATTAGATCCATTGACTTTTCAATTTTGAGATTAGGTATTTCTCTAACAAGATTTATATTACTGACACGAGCAAATTGATCAAAACCAACATGACCTACCTACGGTACCAGTGAATAGATCCTTAGAATCTGATGAAATAAGATACCTAAGATCAGAGGATGATGAAAATGAAAAGTCACACTTAAACAAATGACCAACTCAAATAATTTTGCATACTAGATCACCAAATGAATCAAAATTGCAGCATGAATGCTTTTTAAAGCTCACCTCAAGATTATTGTCTATCAACTGTGAAGCCAAAAGTAAGTTATAGCTCAACTTACTGATAAGAGCAGCGTCTTTTAACATGAATTGGTTGTTGATGCACACGATACCTCTTGCAAGAACACGTTCTTGAGAGCTGTCCCCAAAAGTGATCATCTCATCACCGGGGGCATGAGTGAGGAAGGAGAAACATCGTGAGTCTTGAGAGCAACCAGAGTCAATGAACCATATGTTCTCCTTCCACTTGCGACAAACCTCATTGGGATCATTATCGTCGTCATCACTTCATGCCATGAAGCACATACCCATGAAGTTGCCATTCTTCTTTTTGCCTTTAGCATCATCATCATCGTGGTCATCATCATTATAACTCTCATATTCCACATCGCTCAAATCAAGATGCTCAATAGCTGATAGGACCTTTTCAGCAAACTAGCGACGGTGTTGATGTTCGACGATGTTTGATGATGATAACTCTTATCTTCCTTGATCACTCTTCCTTTGAGTTTGGGGCAATCCATCTTAATGTAGCCTGATTCATCACATTCATAACATCTGAGCAGACTTGACACTCCACCTCGCTTCCTCATCCTCACATTTTTCAGTGCCTTATATGCCCGTAAGGGGATCAACACCAAGTCGCTCGAACTATTTCTCTGAAAAAGAAGTCAAAGCAGACAAGGAAACACAAGATAACACACTCGATGAAGCAGCCTGCACAGGGTTAGTCACAAGTGTTAAAAATGAAGATTTACCAATTTTAGATGGCAAATCTTCCATCTCATAGGTTTTCAATCTAGAATAAAGATCATCCATAGTTAAAGTATCTAGATCGACAGTTTGATTAATAGTCGTGATAACCATTAACCACTCAAACCCTAAAGTTCTCAAATTTAGTTGCATTATCTTCATCAGTGGAAATAACATTAACACCACGCAAATTACTCAATATCTTCTCAAAACGAGCAAAAAGATCATCAATAGATTCACCAGGTTTTATAGCAAAATCAGAGTACTCTTTTTTATACATATTCTTGCGTATTTTCTTGATTTTAGTGGTTCCTTCATGATAATCACAAAGAGTTTTTCATATTAAGTGGGTAGAATTAAGATGAGCTACTCGATCAAATTCTTTGCGAGAAATCCCTTGAAACAACAAGTTACGAGTTTGAATATTTAAATCAACATCTATCTTATTTAGAGTAGTAACAGGAACAGGAACCTCCCATGGTTTAGAAACTTTATTCCAAACATCACTACCCTGAGCCTCAATGTACGCTTGCCTCCAACACTTCCAAAAAGCAAGATTAGTACCACCTAGCATGGGGGACGATTCACATACCTCTGACGCCATAGCAACCCGCTCTAATACCACTTGTAGGATTGAATACCGCAATTAGAGGGGGGAGGTGAATGACTACCTCCGCATTTTGGTACCTGAGAACAAATTTTAAATCAGAAGAAAAGCAACCTAACTTACCAGTTGTAGATTTCAACCGCAAGATGTTTGATTGCACACTCAGAAGTGAAGTCGACGGAGGGATAATATCTTGCCATACACTGCTCGGAACAAGTCGAAGACGATGCTCAGAAGAATACACTGCCAGAGTCGACAAATTTTCTCAAGATAGATTTGATCTCTTATTGATGAATCATATTCCGTGGCTACAAAGTGCCCTTGTGGCATCTCTCAAACCCTAGCACAAAAACCCTAAAATCTTTCTCCTCGAAAGCCCTATGAAAACCACCCGTTAACCCTTAGCATCTCCTTGGTTTTATAGCCTAATTCCCCAAACCCTATTCGTTATGAAAATCAAGGGATCCGAAACCCTTCCAAACACGAGTTTTCCATATTATCTAAATCTTCTCAGTTATTGATTCCTTCCATAACTCTTTCAACTCAACACGTGTTGAAGCCTCCAGAACTGCACCTCCCATAGCTTTTCCACGCATCAACCTCACTTGTCGAAGCTTCCAAGACTGCACCTCCCGTAGCTTTTCCATGCATTATCCACCTTTGATCTCCATATGCTCTAGCGTGAGCCCGACCACCTCTTAGTTCTGATCCTCTTTGTCACCGACCATGATTGTCTCTATGTCCAACCGGAATATGCAAAAACCAAATAACATTTCCCCAAGCACAAGTTCTTCGCAACTTGACCGATATGCGTCCATACACGCAAACCACATCCTTAACCATCAATAACTATGAACCAGATCATCCACGATCTCAAATTTCATGTTCTCTAGAAATCGACCTCAGACCACTCAATAAAACCGATCAGACCACCATGCCCATGCTGGTAAGACCGCTGGCCTAACACACACGAGTACTCAATGTACTCAAAGATCACAGAATTGAAGCACTCGAAGCCTACGAGTACTGACCGTAAAGCCTACGGCAACCAATCACAAAGCCTACGACTACCGATTGTGAGATCTACGATTACCGATCATAAAGTCTAAGATAACAGATCGTGAAGCCTATTACTACGACAACAGATCGCAAAGTCTATGACTACGACACGAGTACCGACCAAATCGTAGCACCGACCACCGATCGTGTCTTGTAGCACCGACATCGATCACTAAGTGCACCACAATTCGTAGCTAATGACTATTGACCGGTTATTGTAGCAAAGACCACCAACCAAGTACTGAAGCTACGACCAATGACTATTTCACTGTAGGTCCGACCGGTTCGATCGTTCGTGGACGTTTTGTCATGGTCGTTCGGCCGTGCTCAACTTGCCATGGTCGTTCTGCCGTGGTCGACATGCCATGGTCATTCTGCCATGCTCGACCTGCTGTTGTCGATCTTCAGTGGTCGATTTGCCATGGTCGACTTGCCATTGTTGAAATCTGCCAATTCCAGTTTTGTCAAAGCGCACCATCCGAAACTTTCATAAACACAAAATTTCAATGCAAACTAAACGTCAAATATTTATCATCTGTATATATGACCTATCCATATAGTTTAACAACCTCACCTACTATAATCCTGTGCTGTCAGACGAAAGTTCCCCTGGTGTTGCCCAGTGAGTGTTTTTGGCTTTCTGGTTTCAGGAAAAAGCTAACTTGGGGCTTTGCTCATAAGCCGACAATTTCTGGATCAGAAGAGACAATTTGAATGCACGGCACCGATGCTTTCTTGAGGGGAGAAATAAAACTTTTCTACTTTAGATGTGCTTGCTGTGGATAAGGGTTCCATTGTGAGCCACGACAATTGTGGGTATTATCTGAGGCAACATATTTTACGTACTCAAATTTAAAGTACAAAAAACTATAAAAAATTTCGAGAAAATTTTATATGTATTTCTAAACTTACTTTAACTATATAAAGAATTGTAAGTTCAGATTCATTATATGTTAGTAGTAATAAGAAGGAGAATAATCTAACAAATGTTAAGAGTTCAAATTTATCAGAATTTTTTGTTGCTCTTTATATAGAATGAATTTAAATTTAGAATTTTATACATATGTAGAGTAAACTATGAAATACATCTGTAAATTTTCTTATAATTTTTGTGACTCAAGTTTAAGTGCATATGATATGTTCCCATTATCTGGTAAATTTTTGCCTCGCACTCGGATCCTCACTGTCATATTCATAGTGAATAGTATAGATTGGGTGAGGTCGATTGGATTAAAATGCAGGGAATCACGATTCACGCACTTATATACCATTCAATTAGAAGTCGATGTTCAACAATTTAAAAACATGGTTTCTATGCATCAAAAGAACAAAAGCTGTCTAATAAACGCGCAACAAGGACAATACCCAATTCAACGAAAAGGTAAACAAGAATGTCTATTAATAATCTCTATCGCACAGGGAACGAATGAGATCGAAACACTGCAGAATTGAAGTATCATTGCTTCTTGCTGCTCTCCTTCCTCTCCCAGAAGTAGGCCACCCACAGATTGCCCACCCACAGCACGCTCAGCAGTATCCCGGACCCGATAACCACCGTCCACGACGTCCACGCCCACGCCGGCACGGCAGCGCCGCCACCATTGCCGGCGGCGTAGAACCTCACCATCCTCACGAACCACGCCGGCGCAAGAACCGCCCTCATGGCCGTGTACGCCACGTAGAACGGCAGAGAAAGCGCGGCGTTCAACCTGGCGGCCGCCGGCGAGTCGGCCCGTCGCATGCCGGCGAGCGTCCATAGGTTCTGCGCGAGGCTGGTGACCTCGGCGAGCACCTCCAGGGCGAGCAGCGCGTAGGCGCCGCGGCGGGCGGCGGCACGGCAGGTGGCGAAGACGTAGATCGTGGCGAGGTGGTGCGCGACGAAGAGCACCTCGTGGGGCAGGAAGACGAGGTAGTGGAGGAGGTCGACGGCGAAGTACGCCGTGCTGAAGTCCAGGACGAGTTCGTCCGCGGCCGTGTTGGGCGCCGCGAGGTCGCCGGCGTTCGGGTTGGACAACACGGCGCGGAGGGCGAGCAGCATCGCCGGCGTGCCGTGGAAGAGCGAGGTGAAGCAACTGGACGCGTCCGGCCGGTGCGCGCGGTTCCAGCCTCGGAAGACGACGAAGTAACCGACGAGGTAGATGGCCGCGAACATCACCAAGAAAGGCAGGAACATGGACTCCGCCTGCGACGTGACGCTGTACTCCATTGATCGAGCTCAGGTGAGCTCAGCTAGCTCACGAGGAAGACCTACGACACGATGCTACACTGCACTACAACTCCACGAAGAACAACATCATTGCCACGATTTGCATTCTTGCAAGAAAGGTTGCTGTTGCCTGTGGGATCCTTCTGCGTTCGTCGTTTCGCGGTGTCAAAGGGGTTCTTGCTTTGATCGGCTAGGAGGCCGGAGAGGTGTGATGGACTGATGGTGCGGTTGGCTTGGCTGAGAGATGACGAGCCCTCACTTTCTGACCTGCTTAGAGTTTTTAGCTTGCTGGTAGCTTGGCTGTTGCCTGTTGCGTGGTCAAGTTTCAGAAAGCATATTCTTCTTGTGACCTGCATATTCTGAAAGCGATGCTAGCTAAGCTGATATTTTTTTTCAGCCGGGCTCATCTGCATTCTATTACCACCGGATAATAGAGTGAATACCTCTCGTGTTTGTTAATATGACCTCATTATAAATATAAAAAGCTCCTCATTCGATTATTACTTTCAGAAGAGCGTTAAGCCCTCCAAAAATAACGTGAAGAAGGCGCAAAAAGACACCTAAGCTACGACTATGATTTGTTTTATAAGTCCTATTACATTTGTATCAACAGAACATTCACATAAACGTTTTCTACTTTTGCTCTCCAGATTTTCCCTTTGGATTTAGGCTCTTTTTTTTTTTGTATCTTTCGTTATCTTTATTGCTCCCAATCTTCAACTGCTCTCCAGCGGGACTTCATCCCCTTGGTAGCTAACCTGATATCGGTTGCAGAAGAAATGTACATCGAAAAAACTAGTAGTTAGATTCATTATTCTGCTTTGCTTACTAAGGCCCCGTTTGGCACAGCTCCACCACCGGCTCCTAAAGCTGTTTGGAGCCGTTTGTGCCAAACGGGGTAAAACAAAATAGATTCACCCAAGGAGTCCCTTAAAACATGAGACAAAAGATATGTATGAGATGGAGCTGAAAAAAGTAGCTCCACCCGGCTCTATCCGTAGGCCCGCATGCCACTGCCCTTGTACTTTCTTGAATTTACGCGATCTGCCACCGGCTCTTCTATTCTCCCGTTCCCGTTCCTCTATTCGGTCTTCTCGTCTTCGACCGTGAAGGGAGTGCCACCGCCATTAAATATTGGTTGCTAATACTTTGTGTTATTTTAAATTTTAATTTTTTTTGAATTCAAATTTACTCGGATGAAAAATCATGTAGAAACATACAGCTCTTGATGTTACTACAAGCCAAATAGATAGGGGTATATTGGACAATTTACATCTCTCAACCATGCATGATAAAACAGGTGGAGCTGTTTTGCCAAACAGTCTACCAAAACAGCTCCAGCTCCACCGGTGGAGCTGTTCGTGGAGCTGAAGCCAAAAAAAACAGCTCCACTTGTGAAGTGGAGCCGTGCCAAACGGGGCCTAAACGTTCTTTCTGAATTTTGTGACCACCTTTGCTAAATCGCAGGCGCCTGCTCTTTCTTGAAAACACAGCCAATTTTGTAGCCGTCGATCAGCTGTAAGATTCGTACGCTATGAGTTCTCATTTCGGACTCATTTTTGTTCCTGTGGGTTGCGGTTTCAATTTTTATTTGCATCCATTGGCGCTCGCGCCCCTCTATTTCCATTGTTTTGAGAGAGCCGAGGGGAGAACTTGACGGAGGCAATCGGCAAGGGGCAACTGATGAGTGGCAAAAAAACTGATTTCACCAATTCTTTCTCATGAGACGGTTTGCCATTGCACTAGGCATGAATTCAGGGGGAGTTTTGGATGACCTAGATCATCTTCTTAAGCTTACGCTTGGAGTGGTCGCATAAGGCTTGAGATCTAGCACATGACAAAACAAAAATCTGGTTAGAAACAATCATGAGATTTCAAAAGAAAAACATGTCAAATGTGCTCAATTTGCTTAATTATCAAAATTTACAAGTACTTGAACAAGTGTCTCATTCTTGAACTTGTAGCACTCTAATTTGCTCAATTCTAGCTTCTTGGTTCCATTTAGCTTATTGACATGGCTTGCATCATCCTTGGATACCTTTAACTAGACTATGATCATGGATAACTTGACATGCTAAGCATTTCAACTAAATTTCAGATTGTGATCTTACGGCTTAGCTTGATTATACATGTCTTGTCATGATCTTGATAGCTTTCTTATGAGTTATGCCTTGGTGTAGTACTCATTTGGTCAAATTGGATAATCTTCATGGCTCTAATTGCTTAAAATAAACAAACTTCAGCCATTTCATCCAATTTCATGCATTATTCTCTTCCTTGCATCTTGATGTGTTTATTGTCAAAAGGGGGAGAATATTGGAAAAAAAGAAGTCATTTGGGAGCCTTCTAGAGCTTTGGAGAAAATTTTGCTCTTTCTGTTTGTTGCTCTAGTGTTCCTTCTGTCGACATGGTCATTAGCTTCACTATCTTCTTGTGGACCATGTTTGACTTCCTTCTTGCATTTCAAACTCTTCTTTGTGCTTTTTCTACGTTTGTCAATATACTTATCAAGGGAGATTGAGAGACCATGTGGTCATGACTCCATGTGAATGATGAGTAATTGACAAAGGTTAAGTCAGTAAGGATCAAGCATTGAATGAAATTTCGGACAGATTTGTCCTAGGCGTTTCTCAGCAGCCGGTTGCAAAGCTTTAATTCTTTCGGTTTGCCTTTTGGTCTTAATAGCAGAGACTCCTTTCTTGCTGCAATAGATACTTTCTTGCTCCCATTTGCTGCAGTGAAGATATATATCGTTATCAGAAGAGAGCATCGACTCTGCATTGTAGATTTGATCAGAGAGCTTGCTATAAAGCTTTGTTGCCTCTTCTGCTCTCTTTTCATTACCTTCCTTCTCTCTCTACAGTTTGCATGCACTATGAAGTTTCGTTCCCTTTCAATTAAAATTCCTTGTTTTGTTTGAGCCATTGATGAAATTTGTCTTGTCCTGATTGTCTTAATTACAGATACTTTTATTCTCTTTTGCAGTTTCCTTTACTTTTCTCTCTCTCTCTCTCTCTCTCTCTCTCTCTCTCTCTCAATAACATGCAAACTACATCTAGACTTAGTTTATTTCTTGATGTGAGGATGGGTGCTTTCTGCTTCTCCTTTTTGGCACTCCTTGATTTTTTTTCTTTTCTTATGTATTTTCTGCATATATAAAGTTGCTTAGTTCTATAGTTGTAATTGCAGTGCTATGGAATACATAATTCTCTCATTATCCTCTTACTTGTTCTTTTTCTTGCAGGTCTTTATGTTTCGTTGTTCCTTCTCCAAGTTTGAAAGCACTCATCTGCAAAACATGATAGATATATAATTGGAAACCAATTTAATTAAAATTCTAGTGTTAGTTATGCAAATATAGATTATTAGTTGCGTAAATCCCATTATTTAATTTTTTTATTACTAAAATACTTGATAGATATCAACATGCAATCCATTTTTATTAAACTTTCAATGTTAGTTGTTTTGCAAATCTAGTGCAATGGGTGTGCAATTTTGAATAGGTCTAATTAATCTGGTATTTTCTATCTATTTAAGGGGGTCACCTAGTTTATGATTTTGTATAGGATAGGTTAATATCTTACTTCGTTGGTATTTTTTTTATTGACTAGATATCTATTAGATCATGTAGTAATTTTCTAATCATCATGTGTTTTGTTAAATGGCCAGACATTTTACCATCAAATTGCATTCCATTTTCATTAAATTGTTAGTCATACGTATGCTGCAATTTTATTGAAATTGGTGTGCAATCTATATTTATTTCTATATGTAGCATTGTTTAGAAATAATATTCTTATGGAAAGAAATGTTAAATGTCTACTTGCATGCCATCTTAATTAAAATTCTAGTATTTGGTATTTTGCAATTTTAGTTCATTGGTTGTTTAACTTATATATGTTTTGTATTTAACTTGCACACCTTTTTAATTAAATTTTTAGTGTTTGTATTTCTGTAATTTTAGTACAATTAGTGTGCAACTTATATTGTTTCTGCATTTAGTATGTTTAGAAGAGTATCTGTCTATACAAAGCCCTAACACCTGTTCACTTGCATTCTGTTTTAACTAAAATTTCACTATTACAATTGAGACAATTTGGGATTTGCCACTCCATAGAATGATGTTTTACGATTTGCCACTATGTAGATTGCAATTCAGGATTTTCCACTACAAAATCCAGTTTAGACTTTGTCATTTTCGGCTTTTTCCAACATTCCCCCTTCCCCCTATTTTAGCCCACCTGAATCGTCACTTTTGCCCCTACGATCGGCTGCTATGTTAGGACTCGCTAGAACGGGGTCAGTCGAGCTTGTTCGCGGAACCTGTCATGATATCATGCAACATACGCTACTACTAGTGGATCTTCGCTCGGCGAGGATCACCAGACACGCAATCGATCAAGCAAGCCAACTACGCACATCCTCCACTATACGATCGAGCACACATCATCATTCGTATTGTGCATATCGATGATACGTAATGTATGTATATACAAACCATATATCGTCAAGCCAAAATGTAAAAGGAGATGTATGGCCCACCGGCTGCTAGTCGATCTACTACATATCGAACCAAACTAGATGTACTAGCTAGATATGGTGATATCAGTCGAGACGCCGCATCCTCAGCGGCGTATATGTGCGGCATGCATCAACGTCAACGACCAAGGAAGAACCCGTGCGCGTCCCTCACAGAGTCGTCGTACTCCTCCTCAGGCGGCACCGCCCTCGGAGGGCGCGCAGGAGCAGTGGCGCCATGCCTGCCGTGCACGGCAGCATGTGACACACACCGACCTGGAGCCCTGCTCAGACGCGCACACTCACGAACACGCCCACACCAGCCTCCATGACGAAGGCTTGACCGAACCCAAACGACAAGCCCTAACATAGTAGCCGCCCCAGGGGTAAAAATGACAATTCAGGTGGGCTACAATAGGGAAATGGGGGGAAATACTGGGAAAAGCTGAAAATAGCAAAGTCTGAAGTGGATCTTGTATAGTGGCAAATCTTGAATTACAATCTACATAGTGGCAAATCATAAAATCGTCATTCTATGGAGTGGCGAGTCCTGAATTGTCCCATTATAATTATGCAATTTTAGTTGAACGGGTTTGCATCTTTTATTTGTTCATACTTTTTAACGTGTTTTGGATGAAATTTCTCTATGGAAAGTCCTATCGGATGTTTAGTTACACTCCATTTCTAATTGAAATTTCAATGTTAGGTATGGTGCAATTCTATAACTTGTATGTGTCTTTTCGTTTAATATGCTTAGCTTAATCGATTGTATGGTTTATGATGTTCTTAGCCTTATCTCTCTGAAACGTGAGCTTTTAGTCTCAATTGTTTAAGATTAAATAGCACTAGTTCATGTGAACCTATATTTGCCCAATTGATACAATCTGAATTGTGAGCTTTTTAGTCTCAAATGTGAACTTTAGTATTATGTTGGGGTTAACCAAGTTCTCATCCTTGACCCAAGCGGTTGTCGGAAAACCTCTTCATGTTTTGTCCTGGGAGATTTTTCTAATACCCAAGAAATGTGTGAAGATTCAATTGTCATTGCTGATCCACTCCCTGATATAGTTCTGGTGATGATCACATTTTGGGAGAAGACACTAGAAAATCAGGTAGGTGCCAGAAGCAAAGACCAGGCCATTGTGCAAAAACTCAGAAGATGGCTTCAACGTCCTCACCTTCTATCAAATCAGGTCATAGTATTGTAGTTACCTGTGCATTATTGTTATCACATTTTAAATTACTTCTGGTCCATAAGGAAGCAGGCCCACAACAGGCCGGTGGCTGAAAGAAACGTACCCGTTAATAATCAGAAACAGCCCAGCAACTGAAAAACGAAACAACAATTGAATCAAATAACAGGAGCCATCAGATGCTGATCCAACGGAATGAAAAAGTGACACTGTTTTCACGAAATTTCAGGCGGCTGTGGTATAGTCAGCTCACAAACCAATCTCGATGCTGTTTGGTGTTTGCAAAGGACCTCTCCACAGAAGAGCAACAGTTACCCATTTGGACTCGTCTAGCGACGTTGATGATCCTTCCCGGGGGGGCAAATCAACCTGTTAAGAAACTCTGATCATACCAAAAATTTCCTTTCAAAACAGAAATGGCACGAATTTAACAACACATGACACGGTACCTTCTTCCTCTTCACCATCACTGCCGCCGCGGCCTGAACGAAATGACAGAAACTGAAGCACCATTGCAAGAGCACATTTGATGCAAGTTAGGAAGGCCAAGAAATGATCTAACCTGGGCGCAGAGGTATACGCCGGTGAGGTTTACGTCGACCACTTCCTGCCATTGCGTCCGCTTCATCCGCATTAGCAGCGCGTCTCGCGTTACCCCTGCTCTTCAAGAAATCATACGATGTCATCCAGAATCCACCGTTAAGGCAATATATTAGCAACCGTATGTTGTTCTACAGGCCGGAGAGATGAGAACCAACAGACCTCCATTGTTTACCCAGGGGCTCTTCTACAGTACCAAAAATAAATATGAGCTGTCTATTCTTTTTGATCCAATAGACTATATTAGTTAGGATTTGGTTATACGACGTACCCGTGGTGCTAGCAGTAGAATCCTGATAGGAGTATAATTATAAAAGGAACATATGACATAAGAGTAATTTCTACAAATGCTACGGTAGTGCACTTACGAGAGACGGTATTGACGGCACAATGGAATGGGTGAGAGGCAGGGGCGGCAGCGACGGAAATAGAAATCTCTACCCCTCTATAATACACCAAAATTTTCTTTACTAAATCCACCCCCTCAACCACCCCCACAGTTATGCCTAATCTAAGTTCACCCAGATTTGTGTACCAAAGTAATCCAACTTCATACAAATGAATGGTCTGGATCTCTCCTCAAACCTCTTCTCTTACTCATTGAAGATTCTAAGGCCAAAATCATCCGGATCATACACATCATTAAACTCAGAACCAAATCCGCGCCCACGCACACGCCCCCGTCGCTGCCTCACCCCGCGATACCCGTCTCCACCCGAGCGTCAAGATCAAGCCCAAGGGCACCCCAACCCCATCGTCAAGATCAAGCCCAAGGACACCCCCGCCCCCGCGTCTCCTTCCCCCGTGTCCTCCCCCTCGTCCGAGGAGGCGGTGCGGAGCAGGAGCCTGCACGGCCTCATCTCCAACGGCGGGGGCGGGAGCGGGCTGCGCTTCACCATCCCCAAGGCGGCGCGCACGAAGCCGGTGGCGCGGGAGGCGAGGGCGGAGAGGAGCGAGGAGGGCGCGGAGGCGGAGGCCATGGCAGAGGTGGCGTCGGCGCTGCGGGCCGTCGGGGAGGGGTTCCTGAGGGTGGAGGAGCGCAGGCTGCAGATGGTGCTCCAGATGGAGAAGGAGCGGATGGAGACATAATTGATGCAATATTCGAATGTTGTCTCCAGATGGAATGTTGTCTCGGCGGCTCGGCGCCGCCCCGCCTCCCGGCCAGCGCCCCTCCTCGGCTCCTCCTGGCCTGCGCGGCGGCGCCGCCCACCTCCCAGCTAGGCGGCCCAGCGCCGGCGTCGCCCGGTCGCCCCCCTCCCGCTCGGGCGCTCTGCCCTCGCCTCCTCCGTCTCCGCCTCCCCCTCGCGGCGTCGCCTCCTCGGATCCCGGTGAACCAGGTGAGAGAGCCAATCTGCGACGCACCGCCTCGTTGTCTTCTCCCACCCCCAAATCCCTCGCGATCCCCGAAACCCTAGCCCTCGCCGCCGCAATCCGATCCCTCCGCCACCTCCACCGCCTCCCCCTGATCCAGGTGAGCCCCGACTCGGCCCCATTACGCGGAATTCCGATCCGGGACGGCTCCGTCACTGGCGGTGTGCCGGCGCGAAAGGTTTTGGTGTTTTTTTTTCTGGGAGTTGTGTCGGAGATAGCTTGGGTGCTGAAAGATCGAGTTATTTCTCGTGTTTTTTTGATCCAGGGGCGCTCGGCGATGGTTTTGGAGCGAGAAGTTTGAGCTGTTTTGGATCGGTTTGAGGAGGTTTCAGATGGGCTCGGATGGGGAAGGTGGCGGCTCGGAGGCCGTGCTGGTGAGGAAGGGGCGGAAGAGGCAGCTGGTGCTTGAGTCCAGCGACTCCGAGGCGGATGAGTACTACATCTCAACGCGGCAGAAGACTGACACCGCCGCCGTGGGCAATGCCAGCGCCGGCGGCCGAGGCGGTGGTGATACGTTAGGGGAGAAGGTGGTGGTTGTTGGTCCTGAGAAGCATTCCGGGGCTAAGTGTACTGAAGGAGATCGTTCAGACAAGAATAAGGGAGATAAGCTGAACAGGAGTAGCTTACAACCTGATCCCAAGAGGACCAGAATGGAGGCTGTCCATGGTGGTGGTGGTGGAAACGGCGGAAGTATATCCAAGGATGGAACTGGTGGGAAAATGCTGCACCCTGGGCTCCCAAAATGGCGGTTTGAGAAGCCGGAGGTAAGGGCAGGGGGGGTCCTTGATGAGAAAGGTGGGGCGGAGATGAAGGCAAGCAGTGGCTCAAAGGTGAAGGAGCCCCTGAAACATGAGAAACGGACACTGTTGAAGACTGACCAGGGCAACTTGGTTGACTCTGGCTGGCAGGAGGTTATAAGGGTGCAAGGAAAAAGTGGCGTTTTAAAGATCCTGCTGAAGAACAATAAGGTGGTCAGGGAAACTGGTGATGGAATTCTGCCGAAGAAGACTAAGGTGGATGGGGAAATAGGTGATGGAAAGATTCTGCTGAAGAATACTAAGGTGGAGGAGACCGGTGATGGCAAGATTCTGACGAAGGGTGGTGTTTTAAAGCTCCTGCCGAAGAACAATAAGGTGGTTAGGGAAACCAGTGGTGCCAAGTTTCTTACTAAGAATATTAAGGGGGATGGGGATACTGAGAATGGCAGGGTTCTGATGAAGAACAGTAAGATGGATGGGGAGATCGGTGATGGCAAGATTCCCACAAAGAACACTAAGGTGGACAGGGAAAGTGGTGATGACAAGGTGCTGACGAAGAACTGTATGGTGGATTTAGAAACTGGTGCTGGCAAGATTCAGGCAAGGAACAATAAGGCGGATGGGGAAACCAGTGATGTCTACAGACGAGATAAGGAGAAAAATAGTGTCCTTGATGAGTCCCCAAAAAAGGATTCAAATGGTTCGTTTTATTTTTTACAAATTTTATCTTGTTTTGTATTTTACCGTAGCGTTAGCACGGGCACACTACTAGTGATTAATAATAGATTTGAAGAAAAAGTCTATAATACCATCACGAAAAATGAGATTTATAAAGAAAAGTTATTATTCCTTCACAACTATCGCTCTTTTAATACCAGTAGAATATACTGTAAAAATTCCCTTACAAGGACGTCCAGCCTTCTCTAGGTATCAATTTCTTATGGCAAACATGCGACATCATGTATATACATACTCAAAGAGCAGCACCAAATTAACAAGGCGAAAATTGCAAAAATCCACTTGGAAGTACATCAAAGTTTAATTTCCTCTACAACTATTTTTGTGGTTCATCCCTACTACTACCCAGTTATCATTCGATTTATGATGATGTGCATCATACTTCCAGCAAAAATAGGGGTAGTGGGGTACTAGTGGTCGTCCATCAAAATAGGGGTACTAGTAGATGAAAGTGTCATAAAAATAGTTGTATGTACGAAAATCAAACTCCGACATACTTTAAGATTTTTTTTTTTGCCATTAACAAGCCATGTATTCGATCGAATTGTTAATGTAACTAGCAGACAACTGCCAACTCACCGCTCTCATCATGGATTCGACCACGGCTTCGCTGGAGACGTTGGCGGAGAAGGTGATGGCAGTGCCACCGGACTCCTCACCTCAATCTGCATGGATCACGATATATGCTTGTTTGGCAGAAGAAAAAGAAAGCATGACAAGAAAAAAGGATATTAGTTACATGCATGCATGCAGTGATGCAATTGTAGCATTAGCATACATTGGATCAACTAGAATGAGGGATCTAACTCACCTCTCTGCACACCTCTTCAGCTTCCATGCCTGACTTGGCATAGTTCACAACTACCTTAGACAAGCAAAAGGCAAGGCTTATATTAGTCACACGTGACATGTGAGTGACTACCACATACATTTCTTTGTTTTTCTTCTAGGAATAATAATATAGTTTTTTCAGTTGCTGATGCCAACATATAAGTAAGTACCTTGCACCCTGCTTTGCCAATAGCCACAGCTATGGCTTTTCCAATCCCTCTGGATGCTCCAGTGACCACTGCAACTGGGGCTGCTAGCTGTGCGCAGGCATCCATGCTCACTCCATTTGTAGCTCTAACTTGACGGCTTTCCTTTCATCCGAAGATCATGTCATAAAGGCAGTCGATAAGAATGTATGTATGCATAGTCCAAGAAGATGTTTGATCAATTGCCACAATGGGGCCTTCAAAGAAGTACGTACTACTTTACTAGCTAGGAGAACATGCGCGCAAAGGCAACGGAAAGAAGGCTGCCTCCATGTTTGATGGAGGTTTGCTTTGCATGATATGGATATGACTACTGGAATGGTCAAAATTCTGTGTTATATCGATCACACAGTCCGTGTAGATCATGTTAGATCGAGCAAGTGTCCGGCCGTTAGCAGTATAGTTTAGGCTAGAGCTTTTAAATTTGATGCTAACTTGTGGTCTTCCTTGTTAGTAATCTCCGTCGTTGATTAAAAATTTCCTTAAGATTTAATCTAAGAAAATCCATAAGATGTGCGTGCTGTGTGGCTAAACTGCTTTCTCACAAACACGAAAAAAAATACGAAAGTTTTGGCGCATGCACAATGTCGATGTAAGAACTCGTGAAGGCTTTCGAACCGTGTTCTGTTCATTCAAGATATAATCGCCGTACACACTATCAAAAGACAAAACTAACAACCATCAGCAAGAGACAAAGGATTGAATTGATTGAACAGTGGTTGATCTATCTTATGGGTATCTATATTGGCTACGGCTAATGTTTTTTTATTAAAAATGAATAGTAGTGGTTGAAAAAAGTCGTTTTTAAAAGAAGAGGTGAGCGGTGGAAAAGTGAGAGATATCTATGGGTGTGAGACGGGAGTAAGAGGAGTAATATATGTGATACATCCGTAATCTTCTGTTTTATTTTCGAAGTAAGATAAGGGTAAGAGGAATAGAGACCCACGCCCACGCGCTGGCGCAACGCTCAACTCTCTGTCCATATGACACCTGGCTCTTCGGCTCGCGACGCCCAGCTCTCCGGCTCACGGCCATGGGAAGTTCACGGCTCGCTGCTGCTAGATCTAGATGACAACATGCTGTTGGGTTGGATAGTAGTGGATAGGTGTTGCTTTTGCTTTGTCGTAGATCTTCAATTCACGGCGAGATTTGCCGTGATTGTATGGGTTTGACTTTGGGGGAATTTGGTTGGCAATTGCTTAGGGAGCTCCTCAAGATAAAAGGCAATGATTCTGGATCTACTGAACGGATTACTACTTACTTTTCCTCGTCGTGGAATCGTGGATCAGATGAACCAATCGAAAAAATGTTAGTTTCAGATTACAATGGGTCTATTCTTTGCGACTTCTAAAAATAATTTTTAAATTTTGTTACAGTAACTAGCTTTTAAATGTGGTGTTTTTTCAAATTATGATCTATAAGTTTATTATAGTATATACCGTTATTCCGTATTCTCTCTTACGAATAGTCTAAAGTTATAAGCTACAGCTAAAAACTATAAACCATAACCACAAAGATTATACCTTATGAATGCTAGCATGCGTGCTCCTTTACTTGAGGAAAGTTTGGCGGCATTTTAGCGCAATATACTTCATTCAATTTTGGCTTTTGGCAGCGTGCCATGGGACCTTTCGCACCAAGTTGGGGTCCGAGCACGCCATGTGGCTCGATCCGGGTATTTAAAATAATTTGCACTATTTTCAATAATAAAAATTTTAGGTTCATCGCTTCAAAGCTTCGCAAATACACACTAATTTTTAATAATAAGCTCGAGCTCGAGTTCGGTCTTATATTCTATTTAAGCTCGAATCCTGCTATTCGAGCATCATGCTCGAGATCTAATTCCAATCGACTATAATCCTTTTTATGCACCAAACACGCCATGTGATCCGGGTATTTATTTGCTTTTGTCATCGCTTCAATTCGCTGCCACGGTCTTATCTTCACGTCCTGCTCATGCCAATCTAATTCCAATACTATAATCCATGCACGAGGCCGTACGACGTTGGAACTTAATTAAAAGAAGCAGCAGCACTGCAGGAATGCAGTTGTTGCCGCCGACGATCCTACGCAGCCGCTGAGCCTCGTACCAGATGTTTGTATTAACTTTTGATTTTTTTTTTCAACAAAAACTAATATAAACAGATTTTAGTTTTGTCAAAGACGGCCAATCCCAATGATTAGTATGAGTAGACTTGTTCAAAGATTGGGCCTGCCCTGAAATGACTTGGCCCAAGCTCAGCCTGGCCTAACATTGGCAAAGCCCGAAACCCAAAAATCCTATTTTTTATGATAAAATAATAATAATTTTGTTATTTGTTTGTTTTTAGGGATTTTATAATGTGCCCCATGGGTTGAAATCCTAGGCTCGATCCAAGAATATATGGGCCAGCCAGGCCAGGCCATGTTGACCGGGCCAAACTGCCCATGAATAGCCTAGTTTGAGTTAGGAGACTATATAAATTAGTGTGCATGATGAAAATAAATGCGTCACCTAAATTCAGGTTTTGTTAAATAAGATTTAGGGTCTATTCACCTAAAATCTTGTTCGGTCAGTAGAGCATAAAATTAACTAGGACAATGAGAGCTAGTTTACTAAAACACAAAAAATTGAGTTTTTTTGAAGAAAAAACCCCGCCTATTCACAAAACTCAAAATATAATAAGATGAGCTAAAAGAGATAGAACAGAAGCATACAGTGCATAATTGCTATATAAGCTTGTTGAGTATTCTATACTCACCCTTACTATTATTTCCATTGTTTAGAGGATAACTAGCCAGAGGGGATGAGACTTATACAAAGAAGCCTTACTCCTAATGGGAAGGAGATTGTACCAAGGCCTAGCCGTATGAGGGTTACACCTTATACGAGAACTGGGACGACTAGAGTTCTAGGAGTGGTACGGACTTGACCCCTAGGGTATTGTATTATTAGTGTAATGTATTTATACTAGTGTCTCTTGTATAATTAGATTGATGGACTAGACTATCTTTCTGGTACTGTAATAACTTAATTGAACATGTTGTACGGTGCTTCAACCCAGCGTAGCTATCTAGACCGGTGGCGGATCCAGAAAATTTTTGGAGGGGCTGAAGTACCTTCAGCTCGACCTCAGCCCCTTCTACATTATACATCCATAGCTAAAAATTTAGGGGCTCCGGTCCAGTAGCGCGTGGGGGCTCGAGCCCCCGCCCCACCGCTGGATCCGCCGCTGATCTAGACGAATGTAAATTATTGTCTCTAATTATTATTCTACTGTAATATTATGATGGGCTTATTATTTGTTAGAACGAGTAAAAACGGCCGAATGTAGCCCGTCCCATATCCTACAGTAATGTCCAACACGAATACAAATACGAGCCGGTTTTAAAATTACGACCATCACATCAAAAAAATGAGCGCATACAGCGTCGGATCGGACGAATTTGTCAGCACCTGTTTGCGCCCCCTGCGTACCTCTAGGGTGTGTGCATCCACTCATCCAGGATATACGATACAACCTCCATCCACGAACCAAACACACCCCTAGCTGCAGCGGCCATCCACAGCTCCGCCCAACGCACCTTTCCACAGAAAAATCTCAAGCGGGTACGCACAAATAGTCGCACAGGATTCTCTGACTTTACACAGTAGCGTGATTTTGCTTCGTAAAATCCGTCCATCCGACGATCAACGGCCAGATTAATCTAACATTTTTTGATTTTTTTTACTTCTAATTTTTAGCTTTTTTATTTTTATCTTTTTCTAGCTTAAATAAAAAATATGTTATTTTAACATAGATAATATAAAGAAATATAAGAACAAAGAAACAAGTTAGAAAAAGATAAAAATAAAAAAGCTAAAAATTAGAAGTAAAAAAATTAAAAAATGTTAGATTAATCTGAACCGTTGATCATCGAATGGACGGACTTTACGAACCAAAGTCACGCTGGTCAGAGAAGCTGCGCCGACAAATAGTTAGTTTATGCCATCGGCTATCATCACGCATGGCTCCTCCAATTATTCAGAGTTGTTAGTTCCACCTGGACCGTCTGCGCCCGTTGCGACCAGTACATGTCTTGATTGCATACACCTTTCTCTCTGTCCGATCGACCGGGAGGCGAGACCAGACGGCACCATGACATCTATAGATGCTTCCAGTAAAGCAGCACTCTGGAATCATCCATCTGTCAGCCGACCGCCAAAGATCGATCTAAACGGAGATTTCGCCTGTCCCCTTGCTCTGATCCAGTCCCAGCTGTTGTTGGCTCTTTTGGGAATTTCGTAATTTTGTTTTAAAGGAAAAGAATAGGTGATGGGACCTATGTATCATTGAGGGAGAGAGGATAAGAGGTAGGGGTTGCTCCCGTTCAGTGGATAGCATTGGCTATTCACTGTAGCGAACGTGGGGGTTGATCTGATCTCCATGCGTCGCTCCAGTGATGATTCCGACGATATCTGTTTGGCTACACCACCTCTACCCTCTCTTCATATACAATGGGCCCCTCCTCTAGAGCAGGCCATATAACTTCATCCTCTCCTCGGTTTTCTTGTGACATGGACACATGGTTGGGTCTTGAGCTACGCTTAACTATGATTTGGTTGGTGACGGCTTCTCTGGCTCAGCTCCCTCCTCCTCTTGCAACCTGTAGCCTTGCTTGCCGTGGCTCAACTGGAAGGCAGAGGTAGAAGGGTGCCTGCTGAGGCTGCTCTTGATCGGGAGAGGGAGGTGTTGGCTGGAGCTGTGTTGCCATTATCTGGGCTCTTAGATCTTCTCCACGTGGTAAGGGCCTAGGGGTGGTGCTACTAGTCTCAGCCGTGGCTGGAGGTAATTGTGGTCGGTGATTTTGGTGTACTGCTGCTTATGTTTGTGCATTTGGCCGATGTGCGATCTAGTTGCTTTCGTGCGGTGACTCCAGAACCTTGATCTACGTCCAAGTGTGCTCCGATTCGTGGAATAGGCATCGTTTCTCGGTGAACCTTGCCAATGATACCGTGGCATAGCGGCAACAATAGGTTTTCTAAGACGTCTTCGTCGACGTGCTTTGCCATGACCCTTCTTTGTAGCTTTGAGTGCTACAGCTACTGTGAGTTCCTCTGTTGCTTTTGGTTCTTGATTGTTTAATCTGTCAGTCTGTCATTCTAGTGAGATAGAATATCTGTTGATATCTGATTTATTCAATCAGTAGTATTGGGTGGCTTGACATGATTAACTATAGATATTCAATTGCTCAATGAGGTTCCTTGGTCTTGAATAGAATTAGTGTGGCAATTTAGAACTTTCTGCTAGACATTTGAGTTGTCAATGATTGTATACCTTTCTGTCCTGTTCAAACCATAGCATTATTTGCTTACTGTTACTTCTATTATTGCATTTCTGGTCATTTGCAATATTCTATAACTGTTGTCTTGATTATCTGGTAAGTTATAGAGCTAAAAAATCTAGAAGAAATTGTGTTGGAAATTTAGACCACTTGTGGCAAGAAGGTCTTGTGTTAAACAAGAGCCACCCAACATCTAAGAGCAAAACATCTTATAACAATTTGAGCAATATATAATTGTTTATTTTCTTATCATAGTTCTGTTCAGCTTAGTCTTAATTTTATATGACTTAAAAGATAGAATTCCATTCTGGTAATTATTTTATTATTACTCATGTCATTAAAGTGTTGCTAGAATCATGCTTTTATGCTCATAGTTAATTTTGAAATAATATCTAAATATTTGCCAAAATCGTGTTATTATCACCACCAGCTTCTAGAGAAACAATGCGATGTGATGCCCTAGCAGCTTTGGCAACCTGGCCCAATCGGATCACAAATTACTACCCTAGGCTTGCTTTAGGCCCCACTCAAGCGGGCTTAAAGCTGCAGTTTACAATGGAAATTTATTTCTAGTCTCGAACAACTAGTAGTAGAAACCATGCTGCTCTGCCTACTGATCAGCACTTACGTTGCATCGTCTAACTGTGTGCCCCTCTTGACCGCATCGCCCGTAACGTGCACCAGATGCTCCGGCTTACGCTTCATCCATACCATTCCTAATACACCGGCTCTGTCGCCGACCATTCCCACCCTTCAGCATATTAATATCTGGAATCCAGGTCCTCCCTGCAATATCTAAGGTACCCCCTGAGCTCTCCACACTACGCATGCAGTACCCTCTAATTGAAGAAGTACTCCAATATGAAGTTGAAAGGATCCATGCCCACGGTCCCGCATGCAACGAGGACATGAGAGCATGGCTTGTGTAACAGTTTCAGCTTGTTGCACATGCAGGTAGGTTTATTTGCATGATCTCTAAGGCATACCTCGTGGATAACAAGGGAACGAGCCGTCCCAAATTCAGCTCTATCACGGAGTACCACGTCGAAACGATGCTCCCTATTGCCCATGAGGTGCACTATATGCAATTGGCCCTTCAGTGCCTTCGTCTCCATGTATGCCATAATTTTCAACGAGTATAATGCTCGGGGATTAGCCACATGAAGTGCGGCATTTGTGTGCCTCTCCTTGAAGTACCCGATTGTGCTGTGAAGAACACCTTCCATGATGGCGACAAGGGGCTGAGAACGAAGACCCCTGAGAACCCAATTGTACACCTCTGCAAGGTTAGTCATCATTATGCTGTACCTTGCGTCATCCGTGTCATGCAACAGTGACCACTTCTTTAATAGTTCTCCCTCGATCCACTGCGAGAAGCACTTGATGTTCCATGAGCTCCTCCTTCTCGAACCAACTGGGTTAGGTTCATCGAGTGCTGCCAGGCATTCCGGTTGTGCCGCACCAGGCATGACTAGCCCCTTGCTCCTCTCGTCGACGTGCTTCCTGCTATGCCCGTCCAACAACGCCCACAAAGCATCAAATTTTTTCCACTGGTTCTACATAGCAAGCCTCTTGAATAGCTTCATCAACAGTTATTTTGGGAACTGCTTGAAAAAGTTCACTCCTAAGTGATGAATGCACCATCTGTTCCTCAAATCCAGCTAAGAAAATGGCTCCTCAGGGTCTTCCTAAAGTTTTCTTATGGCCTTTACAATCCCAGCGTGGTGATCATGGATTACGCATATATCAGGACAAGCACCGACAACTCCAACCCTGACATGTCTGAGGAACCACAACCAGCTTTCATAATTCTCACTTTCCATGAATGCGATGGCCAGCGGTAATATTTGGTTGTTGCCTTCAACACCTATGGCCGTCAGGATCTGCCCCTTGTATTTGCCGGTCAAAAAGGTCCCGTCAACTGAGATCACTGGCAGCATGTGCCTGAATGTCTCGATGCAAGCACCAAATGCTAAGAAGGCCCTCTGCAACACCGCATATCCTGACGGCCTTTTGGAAGGCTTGTTCTACACAGCGATATACGTGTCCGGGTTCCTGTCCTGCAACACTTTAAGCATACGAGGAAGATTGTCGTATGCCGCCTCGAAAGACCCAAAACATTTTTTCAACGCCTTCGCGTGGCTAATCTTGTACTTGAATTTCTTCTCGATAGCTACCACGTTGTGCATGGCCTCCATGTCTTTCTTCTCCACTATCTCTCTATACATCAAATTAGCTATAAAGGCGGATGTTAGGTTACGATGTCTCGTCAAAACACTGCTGAGAATGCAAGAGTACGGCTCCATCTTCGACGCAATCCAGTGAGTCTTATACCTGGGTCTACATGCGTGCACCCTTCCAAAGACAACCGGTCTACTCGCACTTTACGGTGTACTGCTCCTAACTAGATTTCACAACCCAAAAAGTCCGCTGCATTGAAAGGGCCCATAGCTTGATGGCATCCTGCAGCGATGCCTTGTCAGCAAACATTCAATGCAACTAAACCTCTGTCTCATGATACTCCCACAGTGATTCGTGGTCGTCATGTGCGGAAACACCCTTAGCATCAAACCGGTTCCATTCCTGCGGGACGGGAGCTTCATCCTCATCTGAACTGTCCTCGTCGTCCTCCTGTACAACTTCCTCTTCAGCCTATGCCGTCTGGTCATCGCACTCCATTTGCTCCACTATGTACTCAATATGCTCCCCTTTATGAGCTTGTTCTGTTCCCTTGCCATGGCTTGACCATTGTACCTCTCCTCTATATACCGCATCGGCTTCATCACGAGTATCTTCCTTCTCTTCGCCAACATGCGAGCCGCCCGAGCTGCTAGCACCTCCTGGAGCAAGGCCGTACGCACGACCTTGCACAACTTCTAATGGGCATGGTTGCACAAGCAGTAAACACTTGTATCCACGGCGTTGACACCCTTGCATAAACCCCTTCCATGCAACAGTGCGCAACAATGTTCTCAACTCCCATCTGATGTCCGTGGGAGACCAGCTCCAAATCCCTTGTACGACAACGCTGCATACCTCGGGGTCCAACGAAAAACTCTGGGTAAGCCAATGCATCGCATCTGAGATTCGAGCATTCTCACCGTCCGGGTGTACTAGAGTGGCTTATGGAAAATCACTCAAATCCACCGAGAGCTTGGAATGCGAAGCTAGACAAGTTTCTGGTAGCACTCAGTTTTGAACAATGCCCGTTAGAGCATGCAGTGTACAAACGAAGCCAAGAAAAAGGGAGTTTGTTAGTTAGAATTTATGTGGATGATTTGATCATCACTGGAGAGAGTATCGAGGAGATCAGTAGCTTCAAATGTCAGAGGAAGAAATTATTTAGCATAACTGACCTCGTGTTACTCAGCTACTACTTGGGCATTGAAGTACATCAAAGTCTCGGGAAGATTACTCTCAGTTAGTCCGTATATGCAACAAAGGTGTCGGACAAATGTGGCATGACGGATTGCAATTCAATGCAAACTCCGATGGAACCCCTCCTGAAGATGAGCAAAGACAGCACAAACCCTCTCATAGACAAGGCTCTGTACAGAAGTATGATCAGAAGCTTGAGATACTTGTTACATACACGACCGGATTTGACGTTCTCGGTTGGTATGGTGAGCAGGTACATGGAGAATCCGGCAACAGAACATATGGGTGCAGTAAAACGCATCCTGAGGTATGTAAAAGGAATGGTGAATTAAGGGTGTGTTTACGAGAAGAAGGAAGAAGGTTTAGGGCTGATTGGTTACTCAGATAGTGATCTAGCCGAGGATACAAATGACCGAAAAGGTACTTCGGGCATGGTGTTTTCCTTGGTTTGAAGCCAATTAATTAGTGTTCGCAGAAGCGGAAGGTGATCACTTTTATCCTCATGTGAATCAGAGTATATTGCAGCTTGTGCGGCAGCATGTCAAGGGATATGGTTGGGATGATTGTTGGCTGACATGTTGAAAACGGAGGTGAAGAAGGTAACTCTGAATATTGATAATTAATCGGCAATAGCATTGTGCAAAAACCCAGTCTACCATGAGAGAAGCAAATACATTGACACTCGGTTCCATTACATAAGAGAATGTGTAGAATCAGGGGTGATAGAATTGCAGCATATTGTACAGAAGACCAACATGTAGACATCCTGACCAAATCGCTCAAAAGAATGAAGTTAATGGAGATGAGGGAGAAGATCGGTGTAGGGAACATCGACGGAAGACAACAAGCTTAAGGAGGAGATTGATGGAGTTAATCTAGTTGTTTTCAGGTCTGGTTGAATCTACAACTACGTTCTACGACCACAGCAGTATCGACCACATTTGAGTACTGTAGCGATCGTAAGTCGTAAAGGCACTATAGCAGTCGTAGTCGTAAGGGGTCAGGAGTTAGAGTCTGTTTAGGATACAGAGTGGTCATAAACAGAAAGTCGGGATGTTTCGGTATCGGATTCTTAGCGTGGTATGCCGCGTTAGTTTCAAAGTCTTATATATTATTTCTCTATATAATAAAGAAGAAAAGGACGCAGGTGCATCACACTGCATCGTGTCGTAAAGAAACAAAATCAATCTGAATTTACTCGTGTTCGTGTGTGTGATTTTGAAGATTATAGTTCATCGCTCATCTAGATCTCGGACGTTTTTTTTTCAACAATTGATATTAGAGTCTCTCCACAAAAGTTGCTACCACCAGTGGAGAGTACAAAAGCCCGATTCACAAGGAAAATTGGATTATCAAAATTCGAGTAGTCTATGGCGATATTGCATAATGATACTCCTAGCAAATTAAAGAATATATATCTTTTCCCTGCAATGATATAATGGCTGCTAGGCTGTACAAGGCAGAACAATCTCTTCAGGCAACCTGATCCGCCTTGCACATTACGAATGCGGAAGCATGCAAATATGTGACCTATGCATCTCTGCGGGCATCATTTCTAAAAATATATTCAATTAATTTATCCATATATATGGCTCTGTTCTTTTCAGCTTCTAAAAGCTGTTTTTTAGTTTTTCTACAGTAATTAGCTTTTAAACGGAATATCTTTTTAAGATAGGATCTACTAGTTAATTGTAGTACATACTGTACCGACTTCATTTATATCGGCAAAAACTACACGTGTGTTTCTGTTAATCTGTAATCTCTTGCACGAACAGCCCAAAAGCTACAAGCCGTAGCCAAAAAGAATATGCCCTATATAATGGATAATAGAAGAACTACATACAAAAAATAAAGGGTTGATGATTACATAAAAGAATTCAAATATTAGAACTTTTATTACGTTATTAGTTTGATTTAATTTTTATGTTTATAGAATTAGATTCATTTTTTTATATTAATGTATAGTAGTGTATGTTAAAACAAAGAATATATATTATATCTTTGGGAGAAAATACTTTTTCTTTATAATTTTTAATTCGGTATCTCCAACAATATAAACAACAATTATACCCATATTAATACAATTAAAAGAATGCAAATTATAATGTATATTGTAGGTAAGTTTGTGTCTATGCATAAATTGCTTGAGTTCAATTCTATCTCTAACGTCTAGCATCTTAATTTCATACAAGAGTTTCTCAACTATATGTGCATACATACCATGATGCAAGTCAAATTCATGTGCACTTCCACAGATCAAGAAAAATCATTGGTTATGATTTGTGAATCATAATAAGGGTCCACTTAATTAAGAGCTAGATGCTTTTTGTTTTGAGAATTTCTAACAATTATTCTTATTTATCAGGTAGCATCCATTGGCTATGGATTGCTAAACATAATTAGGATACACTAAATTAAGGGATAGATATTTTTTATTTTTGGAGAATTTCTATAATATTTCTCTTTCATAGCTGATGTAATTAACCATCCTAAAGTTTTATTTTGTGATAGATAATACCCAATGATTAATATAGTTCAACTTTAATTAAAATTCACCACATTGATGGCAATTCTATAAAAAAAGATTGAAAGTTGTAACATATTATTGGAAAGCGTGTAGGTAGAATATTGTCTTTTTTTGTTTCTCTTCTTTTTCTTACCGAGTGTCACCTTTTTTCTTCTGTTTTTCTCATGCATGGCTTTTATTTATTTTTCACACTCGTGTCCTTCTTTTCTCGGCTTTTAGTGCGGGTCATCTAGGATTTTTTTATTTATTATGACTATCTAGAATCTATAATAGGTAGCCTTGTCTTTACAATATTCCTTGTTATGTCTAAGATATCCGTTGATAATCGTTTATTGACCATAATAATGATCCACCGAATCAAGGGACGGATGTTTTTTTCTTTTTCTTTTTTTGAGAATTTCTATCTTATTTCTTTTTTCTTGGGAATTGTAAAACTCATAGCATCCACTTTTAGGATATTATAAATAGAATTCGGAATTTATATAGAAATCAAATTTCTAATTGTTATTCCTCATGGAAATCAAATTACTAATTTTTATTCCCCCCATGATTTTAGTTGATTTGGCTTATACTTCACATATACTCTTTTTTAATTTTGTGATTTTTATTTTGAATTTTTTATTTATAAATGTTATTTTAGATGTTGGTGATCAAATTATTAAATTTCTTTATTTTTTTTCCAAATTTTAGTTAATTGAATTGTACTTGACATGCGATTATTTCATTTTCTCTGAGCGATTCCACTTAGGTTTGCGAGATAGATAGCTAGATCTTTTTTTAATTTGGAAGCTTTCTTTGGTTGCCTATTTAGTATGGGTTTACAAATTTTAGTATTTTTGAAATTTATATTTCAAATTCGTTTACAAACTAAATATTTATTTATCCTTTAATTTTTACTCAAAGTTGTCTGTTTATGCATACTTCTTGTGGATTTTTTTAGTTTTAGTTAGAATTTGTATTAAAAAAACTAATTTATATTTTCTTTTAGTTATTTTGCGTATTTACTTTGAAATTCATGTAAAAATCAAATTATTAATTTTATTTTAGTTCATTTAGATTGCACTAGCCATAAATCCTTTCTTTTAATTTACTAATTTTTGTTTAATTATTATTACGAATTTTAATTATTTATGGATGTTATTTTTAAAAGTTGTATTAAAATTAAGTTGCTAAATTTTTATTTTCACTTCTAAATTTCTATTGATTTTGATTGTACTTGAAATTTTCTTAATTTAAATAGTACTTTACGTACACTTTCTTTTTATCTTGGGCCGTTATTACTCAGATCTATTATATGATGGCTAGATCTTTCTTAAGTATATAATTGGTATATAGATACCAGTACATCTTATATCTCTAAGTCAACTATCAAATCTAAGATTTTAAAATTAAGATCTATCAAATTAAGAGCTATATATTTTTCTTTTTGAAGATTACTAGCATATTTCTTTTTTCCTTAGCAACCTGTCATTACTTTTTAGTATATAATAATAATCTTTTAGTATATAATAATAATAGATGGGATATTGGAGAGAATATACGCACACCAGGCAGTACCCAGAAATGTCGCGAAGCATGCAAAGTTCAAGTGGAGTAAAAAAGTAAGCAACTAATTCTGGGATTAATTAGAAGGAACTCTGGTCGCCGACGAATTCCCACCAATCTCATCATCGCAGCGACCGGAGCCACCCGCACGGCGCCACGTTCGGCCCAGATCGCACCACCCTCAGATCGTGCGGCTGCCACGCCACTCTTTAACGTAACGAGTCATCGAGATTACGTAAACGCCAGATATGACACGACCCCAACCCAACGCTGGAAGCTCCTCCTCGCTCCTTGCACTAACATTAATTCATTAAGTTATTATGCCTTAATAAACAAAGAGAGATCTCCATACATTTGGGGGAAAAGCAGAATAAAAAAGGAAAATAAAAAAGAGAAACGCATGATGCTTGCATGCTGGAGGCTGGATTTTGCACATCCAGAAGCTTCACTCGCTTAATTTCTTCTTACACTTGCAACTCTCGCTCGATAATCTAAGCCATCTCTTAGTTGTACCAAACCCGGCCATGACCTGCTTAATTAACGCCAGGCCAGGCTAGTAGTGCACCGAATCATGTCGTAGACGTAGTGCAGTTGTTTCGATGATACGTCTCCGTACGAGGGATACGTATTTCTACGGGGGCTGGTTGCTTACGGGAGGGCGCCGAGGCTGAGGGCGGCCTGGAGGTCGAGGCGCCAGAGGTAGCCACCGGCGTCGAGCCTCCACACGTCGCAGGGGGCCACGAGGGAGCCGCGGTGAGGGCACGCGTACCGGACGCGCACGCGGCAGGTGAACCCGGCGCAGGTGCCCCACGCCGGCACGGTGGCCGCGCTGCCCTTCGCGGCCAGCCCCACCCGCGCCTCGGGGGCGGCCGCGTCGTCGTCCCCGCCTCCGGACACCGCCCAGTTGAACGCCGCGTTCGTCCACGAGATGCGGCCCCACTGGTCGGAGACGAACGCTGGTGCCTCGTCCCCGATGCCGCAGTTCGCGGCAGACGGCGCCTCGCCGTCGCCCCAGGTGCCCGACACGTCCTCCACCGTCACCCACGACGCCGCCTGCCGCTGCGCCAGCGGAGCCACCACCACCTGCCCCGCGGCGTGCGGAGGCGCCACCGGCGGCTCCTCCACCTCTGCAGCGACCTTCTCCATATCATTCTCCACCGGCGACACAGGTATGAGCGGCAGCGGCGGAGGCCACGAGTCCACGGACGTCATCTCCGACGAGGACGACGACGGTGTGGACAAAGACTTTTCCTTCTCGCTATCCTTGTCGTCTCTCGCTTTGTGTACAGCCGCCGTCGCCGTCGCCATGATAGGCGTCACGGCGACCGCCGCCGCCTTCTTGGGCTTCCGCCCCCTCCTCCCTCCGCACCCGCCCACCGCCTTCCGCTTTCCCCGCCCAGCCCCCACGGCTGTCGCCGGCGCTGGCGTGGGCGCAGGCGCCATCGCCGCCGGCTTGGGCGCAATCGGCCGAAACTTCAGCATGATCCTCCCCATCTGCCACGCCATGCTCGCCTGGCCTCCGGCTCCGGCGGCGTCGCCGTACCTCGGCGCCAAGCAGCACCCTCCCTTCCTCTCCATCATCCACCACACCGCTCCCCTCCCCTCGCCTCTCCTCGAAAGCGTGCGTTTCGAACCAAGCCGACCAGGACACCAGCAAGTACTCTACTTTCTTGGCGCAGTAGGGCGAGACGACGCCGGCGAGCAGGGCGAGGGAGAGGCTTTAACACAGCGGGGGAGAGGACAGACGCGCGTCGGGGCGCCCACGTGTCGCGCGTCGGAGGCGGGCTATGATTGGTCTCGCGCCAACACGTGGCGCGCCCCGGCAAAGCCAGCACGTGAAAGGCCGCGACCCTATTGGGTGCCCGCGCCATGGCTGCCGTGGCACGCAAAGCTGATATGTGCCCCGCCTCGCGCCCCACGTCGTATCGCTGACGAGTGTGACCTATCCCGACGTACCCACTGGAAGCCTTGTGGCGACGTGTCCCTCCTGCCCCATCCGTAGAACGCACGGGAGCGTGAATTGCTTTGGCGACACGTCCAAGCGTGTGCGTCAAACTGTCAAGTGGGCCCAGTATGCTTCTCGGGCCAGGTGTCAGTGGGATAGGGTAGGCATCGCGTGTGGTCGGAGGGGGGAGGAGGTAAAGGTCGCGGTGGTCGGGAAAGGTTGGCGTTTGGACCAATGGGAGCGCGCGGAGTGTGCAGCTCTTTATGGTGGGGAGGGAACACGTAGAGCGGTCAGGGGTACCGTCTGGAGGATGGCGTCCGGGCCCACCGCCGCTGCTCCGGGAAAGGACCCGGGCACCAGCATTCCACTAGTCCCACCCCGGCACACCACACCAAGGCGTAACATGAGGGCATCTCCAATGGTTATAACTAGCAACTAACTATAAGACTTCCACATCATCTATATAGTACACACTAAAGTTAGCATTCTAAAGAACTATCTATAAGGATAGCTATTTGATGCTTACATGCACACACAGAATTTATGGAGGCTGCCTCGTTTGGTGCTATAGACTATCTCTAGAGCTGTAGAGAGCTGCGTTCTCTTTCTTCATTTAATATCTTCCACGTAGAACAGTTGATGATATGAACTCTCTTGTAGATAGCTGTTATAGACCCATTGGAGATGCCCTTACCCTCCGACCCGTTGGCCCGCAGCAATTCAGTAGAGTATTAACTCAGACTGCTCCTCCTGGCTGCTTCTACTAGCTTTTTGGCGGAAATTATATAGCAACAGTTGTTATTTTTTAAAAAATAGAAAAAAATTAAGAAAGAATTTAAAACACCATTGTATTGTTATGGATAATACAAATAAATAAGAAAAAGCAAAAAAAGCCGAACATGGCAAAATAAGCTAAAACTAGAAATCGAAATGTTCAAACTAGCTTCTATCTTAAATAAATCAGAAAGTACAAAAAAAACTAGGAACTGAAATTATTTGGAATGAAGCATTAATTTGCTTGCTACCGGGCAGTTCATCCAGACTCCAGCTTCCATGTCCCCAGCTGGATGATACCGTCGTGTACTTGCGAGCAGTTCAATCTAACAGCAACCAACATGATTCAAGCACATCTCCAGGCATGTGCTCTGGTTTTGTTTGTCGAGACACAAGTGTGTGTGGTGTTCCATGCGGTGTGCGCAATTGGGCGTGCGCGCCTTAGAGCAACTTCAGTAGAGTCTTTACGTGAGCTCTTATTTTACTTTTGAGGAACGAGGAGTAAAAAAAACTCACTCCAACAGAGCTCCTACTTGAGCCCTCAAAAGTAGAGGACTCTCAAATCTCCCCCTCGAGCCCTCATTCCTGGGGTCTGGAGGGAGCCCCTACTTTGAGGGCTCAAGTAGGGGCTCTACTGGAGTGAGTTTTTTTACCTCTCGGCCCTCAAAAATAGGATGAGGATGAGGGTGGATCCTATGTGTTATCCCCTCTAAGAATGAATTTGAGGGTTCTGTTTTGAGGGTTTCTACTAGAGTATAGTCTAAAAAATAGAGCCCTCAAAAGTAGGAAGTCCTTAAATAAAAAGTAGAGGTTCTGTTTTGAGGCTACTACTGGAGTTGCTGGAAGGGACGAGAGTGGTAGTGGGGCCGTGACTGGAGGGGCAGGCAGGGGTGGGTGCGTACGTGGGCGAATGGGAGCGCGCGGGGCGCCATAATTGGAGCGGATTGGAGGGGACGCGTGGCCTGGCCGCGGTGGTGGGAGCGGGCGGATCTCCCCGCGGGATCGCGCTTGACGTCACCCGCGCCAAGAGATCTAGCGAGTAAAAGCCAAGCCATGGCTGGGTGGGGCACGGCGCCGGCGTGGCGCGCCTCCGGGATTGGTCGCCCGGCGGGGCCCGCCCGCGGTACGGCGAGGGCGCGGCTGGCTGATAGGCGATGCCATGCGTGGGCCCGGCCCCCTCTGCGAAATCGTCCAGAGCGCGACTGTCGGATGTGGCAATGGATGGTTGGGTGGTGATCGGTCCGGCTAATCTCGGTGCGTAAGGTGATTGTTTGATTGGGTGAAGATATGCCGCGTGACCCCTATTTGGATCGGTGAATGGAAGTCGCTCGTGTCCGATGAGGTGGTATTGATGCCAAGAATATTCGTACGAGATAACAAAACAACGTGATTTCATGAAATCTGGCGAACGACGTGATGCAACACGCGGTCCTCTACTCCCAGAGGGGTAGCCTCACCGGTTGTGAATTGTTACAAACCAGTTAAAGCTCAATTGAAAGGTTTCGATAAGATCTACAATTTTTCAGTTGAACTTTTCAGTTGAGATGAATACCAAATTCCAAAGGGCAAAAACAATAACCGAAAACTTGCAACGCGAATTCAGGGCTAAACATGGTCAATTTTGGAGCACCTGGAGGGTGACTGGTGCAAGCTGATTAGTTTTATTTGGATCGGCCTTGTCAAAACAAGTATAAGAACATCAAAAATAGACACCGTATGTAAAAGTTATGCCCATTTTACTGAAGGTGTCTCGGAATGGAATCCTACTCAAGTAAGGTAAGAGGATTTGGATTTTCAAATTATTTTTAATTGCAACATTACAGACGGTTCTTATTAAAAACCGTTTGTGATAATTAGAGACATTACAGATGGTTTTTAGTCCAAAATTCACAAACAATTCTTGTTAAGAACCGTTTGTGATAATTATGTATCACAGATGGTTCTAACCATCACTAGTAATATAGGCGGTCATATTTGTAAAATCGTCTGTGACAATTACGACACAGATGGTTCTAGGGAACCATGTGTGATGAGGCGTCTTATATAGCATTTTTTGTGGTAGTAAATAGTCGTAAGTTATTCTACGATCACCTTGTGATCATATATCTTTCTACGACTAAGCCAAACTTCGACTAACCTGTCTACAACAACTCATTGCATCATGGGCCTATCTGACGAGGCAATTAACACGTGTATTTAGTCTCTGGAATAAATATGCATAACTTCTCTTTGACAAAAACAGCCACACGATGAGTGAGATACCTCGTCTCTAATAACTCCCGTCGGATGGTTACCATTTGAAACATTAAGGTGTTTTTTGGTATGAAAAAACTGCCACTGCCTTGCAATCTATATAAAGGAGGACGTCAGGGAGAAGAGAAGAGGAAGGACAATTGGGACAGACCCAAGGGAGAATAGAAGTAGAGCAAGGCTTTCTGCATTCCTTTCTTCATTGTAATCGGTTTATTGAGCAATAGCCATACAGGAGTAGGGTTGTTATTCTTCTAGGAGAAGGCTCGAACCTTTATAAAAATTATTGTGTCTTTTTCTCTATGCGATCGTAGCTAGGTCTTCAAGAGTTCCCCCAAACCCAAATAAATTATACGTATCATCGATACTAAAACATCGACAGCTGGTGCCGTCCGTGGGAAACATCTTCGCCAAAACTCTGGTAATTTCTTGTCGGCAAGTTCTCTTCTTTTTGATGTCCTTATGGAAAGAGAGTGGAACAAGGAGAAATGGTTCGACCTGGCCGACTACACAGATCTCGACATGGATGCCTGCTACGATAATGAGCAGACTATGCATTATTTGATGGTGAGGCTGTCTCTAGAGATCCATCACGAGATCCCGGAGATTGCACCACAGATAAGGTTGAGGAGGGATCCTTATCCCCCACAACATTATACTCAATGGAGGAACCCGTTTCCTTAGAGGGTAAGGATCAATCCGACCACAAACAGGATTGCACCAAGGGGGTTTGCGGCATGAGGAGGGATTCACTTCCAATGTTCAAGTACCTTATCGACTGCTCAATCTAGGTCAGCAAGCCCTGGAATATGTCATTCTGGGAATCCATCAATAGTTAGTGGTCGTGACCCTTCAGTTATCCCCATAGAGAATGTGGGTGGGCTCCCTGCGAATCTGTCCATACTCTCGTAGGGTTCAACCCTGATTGGAGATGGTTATAACCCAGAGTTCCCCTTTCTGGAGATGCCTATCCCATGCCATGAGGCTCTGTCGTCTGATGACTCCTCAAGTTGGAAAGCATCTATCGCAATTGGAGATCATGGTCAGGAGGTCTTCACCCTCCTCTCAGATACTAATCACTCTTTCGAAGGAAGGTCTGGCAGTGTTCTCCGCCTCTCACACACTACGACCCCTTGTAGTGATCGCGAGGAGATCTCCAGTGATGAGCCAAGAAAGTACTCTAATGAGCATGGGAGAAATCTTTGAAATAATCTCTCTCCTTTAAGGTGGCCTCGACCAGCCTCAAACATTGAAGATCCTAAGACCATACGAAGGAGAAGATTGGCTGCCCAGAGATTTTTGCCTAGGCATGTGCAATACTAATTTGAGGACTGGGCTTCAACACATAAACGACTTACTCAAAAAATCCAAATCAAGAGCTTGCTCGAACACCGAGCTATGATCACTTCACTAAAGGGATCGCGCGAAGAATCTGAAGTATGATGGCCAGACTCGAGCAACCTCACTAACATAACTCTAGGAGTCGAACAGGTATGACTGCGTCAAGTCATTCGCAAAACTCACCTTGTGGAAATGGACATGGTGACAAATCACGTCGTTCTCAAATCACAATTTTAGTCAGAAAAGAGTTCGTTGAACATCCCTAGATTAGCGAGATTATAGAGGAGGTGATTGATCACCACATTGAGTAAGAAATCTGCAACAGCAGATGCAATACGAGGAATATTACCCTCGTATGGATGTGACCTATTATAGGTCGGGTCCATCGACTATTGGGCATCGTTAAGTACGGTCGCCCGGAGACACTAACCATCCTTTCCTGCAAAAGAGGCATCATGATCTTGTTACCAGATGTTGAGCGTTCACGCTTGAACTCTGATCAGTATGCTAACCACCGTGGTTTCGACTAATAAACATAGAGAAGTTTGATGGGTCTCAAAATCACATCGAATTCCTTCAAATCTACACAACTGCAGTTTGAGCAGGAGGAGGAGAGCATGTCATAGCAAACTACCTTTCGGTTGTGCTTGAGGGATCCGCTCGATCGTGGTTGTTGAATCAGCCACTAGAGTCGATCCATTTATGGTAGCATTTCTATGACCTTCTTCTGTCCAATTTTCAGGGCACATACAATCACCCTAGGAAGGAAGACGACTTGCCCCGGATGAAGTAGAACAACAGGACCCTACGGCAATTCATTAGACGTTTTTAGTCAGGTTTGTAATTCCATTCTAGAGGTTTCTGATGCTTTTGTCATTCGGGTATTCAAGCATGGAGTCCGTAATAGAAGGTTCATAGACAATATCTCCTTAAATACTCTGACTACAATTGTTGAGCTCTTCAAAATGGTTGATCGTTCTGTGACTGCTGCTGAAGCAGTCGAGTGGATCAAAACCATCGACCAAGTCGATTGAAGTACCAAAGAGGTAGGTGAAGGTAGCAAAAGAAAGGAGAAGGCCAACAAATCCAAGAATAAGGCAAAAGGTCAAAAGCCGTAAGCCAGATATTCCAAGGAGGTCTTGGCCGTAGGTGATAAGGAGCCACAAAATCCCAAACAACACCTTGATTGGGGTAAGGGCAAAATCCCCATGCGGAAAAGACAACAACCTTGGTGGTGTCCTCTCCATAAAAATGAAGGACACGACCTTTGCAACTGGCGAGCTTTCTAATCAAAACTAGAGGACTACTACTTCTGCAAAGGACCACTCCCTACACTCGAAGAGTTAGGAAAAACGAGTGGTCAGAAGCAGTCGAACGATGATGAGGAGATGTTGTTCCAAGATCCAAAGACACCATCGAACAGATCTATGGAGGATCTTCGGCATACGACTAAATGAGATAGTATAAAGCTATCGAATGAGAGGTAAACTCCATTGACCCTCCTCTTGTCAATTATGTTCCTAAATGGTCAGAAGTCACAATGTCCTCTGAGAAAAGTGACTGTCCAATCCCTTCAACTCGATCAGGTCAGTTTTCGATTGTGGTTGAGCCTAACAATCAACAACTGTCGAGTGAATCAATTGTTGATCAATGGTGGTGGTTCTTTAAATATTTTATTTGTAAGTGCTCTGGACGGGATGCAAGTTTCTTGGACAAGAATAAACCCTGTACGATACTCATTCCATGGAATTGTACCAGGGTCTTCGGCCAAGCCAATTGGCCAAGTTTCTCTTCCTGTAATGTTCGGTTCCTCAGGAAATTTTAGGATAGAGAAAATCTCCTTTGATGTGGTCGATTTCGACATGGCGTATAACGCCATACTTGGACAACCAACTCTAGCATGCTTCTTCATAGTTGCTCACTATGCATATCAATATCTTAGGATGCCAAATCCCAAAGGAGTGATCATAGTCCATTATGATAAAAAGATGGCACTTACATGCGGCCACAAGTCCCTCGAAATGGTCGACCAATTACCAACTCAAGCAAGCAAGGCACAGCCTTTGACCAAGCACTCGAAGCTTAAAGCTATGCCAAGGTTGAACGAGCAAGTCAAAGAAGTCCCTCTGAATCCAGAGAAGCCTTCAAAGACCGTTCACATTGGGGTTACTTCTGACGTTGTATAGGAAGATGCCTCATCATCTTCCTCTAGGAAAACATACATGTATTCATGTGGCAACTATCTGACATGCCAGATACAGGCAAGCTTGCTCAGATTTCTTGTTTCTACAAGAGGTATCGAAGTAAATCCTGAAAAGAACCAAATTCTGCAAAAGTGAATTATCACAGACGGCTCTTGATAAGAACCGCATGTGATAATGGTAGACATCATAGATGGTTCTTTATTTAAACCGTTTGTGAAGTATCACAGATGGTTTGTGTTAAAAACCATCTATAATATGTTTCCCGCCTCTAATGCCCCAAAATTTCATAATCTCCCGCCTGAGTCTGAGTAAAATTCAGTTTTGAGACACCTTTAGTAAAATAGGCATAACTTTTGTATACGATGTCCGTTTTCGATGTTCTTGTACTCATTGGAAAGCTAACGACGAGTCTGATTAAAAAAATGACCTACTTGCACTAGTCACCGTCTATGGCCCTTAAAATTGGCCATATTTAGCCCCAAATTCGCGTTTTAAGTTTTTAGTTTCTGCTTTTTGCCAAAATGTTTTATCTTCCCTTTGGAATTTGGGTTTCGCCTCGACCGTAAAGTTGTAGATCTCATTGAAACCTTTCAAACGAGTATATATAAACCATATAAAATGTTTCTATTTGATCTTTTGAGACTAGCTATTTATATTATACCGATATATTGTCTTTGTGATATCTCCTGTTATCATAGACGGTTTTTGTTATGAACTGTCTATGATATCCCGCCATGTCATCGATCTGTGGTATATCCCCCAGGATCTCGATCTCACCGGTCCATCCTCTCCGCATCGAACGACAGGCACCATTCTCCTCCCCACCTCTCGCCCCTTGTTAACCCCCTCTCCCTACTCGAAGAACTAATACCACCAGTTCTACTCCAACTCGTTTGTGCATGGCAAGGGTGGGAAGGGGTTCGGCAAAAAGGCAAGATGGAAAGGAAGAAGGCAATGGCAAATCTGCACTATTCTAAGTCATTGGCATGGAAGCTGTTGATTTTGTCATAGAAGCTGAAAATGGTGTTTGTTGCCTTTTTGCTTCTGCTACTTGAAATTTTTCCCTCACCATTTGTAGTGTAAGCATTTTTCTGAATTTGTAGCCGTGAAGTTTATCTTTGTAAAATTGTAAGTGTCCTCTTGTGTATGCAGTGTTATCTTGGGAAACCTACTCGATATCTTGTGAGTTGTAATGGTGGATTCTAATCTTAATGGAAATAGAATGTGTTGCTGTGTTTGTTATTGTATTTGTTTGTTTTCAAATGATATAGTTAACATTTCCTGAGGCTAGCCGAAAAATAGAAAAAAAATTTAGGTATAGAATGAACTATCACAGACAATTTTGTAGTATAAACCGTCTGTGAAGAATTATCATAGACAGCTTGAACCACAAACCGTCTGTGATGGGGAAGTATCACAGACGGTTCTATATACCAACCGTCTGTGATACTCACACATCACAGACGGTTGGTAGCTAGAACCGTCTATGATAGTGTTCTTCACAAATGGTTCTAGTTATAAATTGTTTGTGATGTATTTATCACAGACGACTCACAAATCGTCTGTGATAACCTCTGATTAACATTGACACATAAATTTAGACGGTTTAAAAAACCATCTGTGATGATAGTTTTGAACCGTCTGTTCTGCGATGACTCTTTTTTGTAGTAGTGACGGTTCCCAGCGTACATCCAGCTTCGGTCCTACGCTACGCATATAACAATTAAGTATAACATATTCAATTAATTAATTACTATACTATATATGTACGATTGAAATTAAGTAGTTATATGTTGCAATAATATTTAATTAAATTGAATTAATTACAAATAGACTATAAATTGACTAAACTCTAAACCCTAAAGCATGCTAGATGTAAAATAATCTTCTCTCTACATCAGACTAGCTAGATCAACCCATCTTCAATTCACTTTTGACCAAAAGTTATAAATCTAAATTATAAAGCAATTAGGAACAAATTACTAACCATAAGTAGTCAAAAACTTAGTGGATCTATAATTACTCTTGTCAAATAGTCTCCTTTCACCAAATGGTCTCAAAACCCTACCTCCAGCTCAAAGCAACAACGTAGATATGGAATTTAAGACAGAGGGTCGACGGGTCTGTGCAATTAATATAGTAGAATTATCACAGACGGTTTTTATACAAACCGTCTGTGATGACTTAATTATCACAGATGATTTTTGATACAAGCCGTTTGTGAAGCATCACAGATAAGAACGGTATGTATTTACCAAATATCACAGATGGTTATTGTTAAGAACCGGATGGTTTTCACCACGAACCGTTTGTTAGGGGTGAAAACGGATCGAATAATTTTTGACTGATCCGGATGAAAACTGATAGACCATGTGGAGGTAACCCCGTTTGTGTGATGAGTAATTGACATCGGTTTTAGGAAAGTCGAGTTTGATTTGTGTGGTTCGGACCATTTCGTTGCGTGGTGCAATCGGTGCGATCGGACTTGGTCAAACTTGGTCAAAGTGCTTAGGATGCTTATACTTTTGATTCGACAAGTTTCGGTTATTTTGTGTTTAAGATTTCTCTAATGCTATTATGATTACATGTGTTGAGCGGTGCTATGTGATGTATTTCTTGTCTGTGATGGCTGCAGGACGTCGAGGTGGAGTCGTGGCGAGGCACGGGATAACCGGACTAGGCGCGGGCGGTGCCGAGGTCAGAACGGTCGAGGTGTTCCGAAGACGGCGAGGACTCGAGGTGGCTGCGTGGCTTGGAGGGCAAGGAATGAGGAAGCTTCTTGGAAGGTGCGCGAGGGGCGTTTTGGTGAATACGCAAAGCTGCACTAAAGGAAGTGGATTGTGGATAAAGCGCCATGAGTTGTTCAGAGCTAATGGGTAAAGTGTGTTGCAAACCCATTAGTGGAGGCTATAAATAGAGAGGGTGTTTTCTAGTAGCCTTCATGGAAAATGAGTGTATGATTTTTGGAGAGATGGTTTGAGAGAGTGGGTGTGAGTTTGTCTCCAGTGCATGTGTGCTATGAGTTCTTAATTTTCAAGCATGTATGGGGACTTAGTGTGAGATTGAGAGAAAGATGAGCTGAGAACAACCCTTTATAATCGCGTATGTCTCTGCATCAATTTCATCATGAGAGACTTTGTTTTTGAGATGATCTGGGTATTTAGTTTTCTCTGTGATGTTTTTGTTTGATTCTCTCATGGGTTCATTATTTCTTGTTCTACTCTGTTCCATCCTTTGTTGGTTAGTGTCTCTTTGTGGTCTTCTTTTTCCTGTTATTAAGTTGATGCTCTCGGCTTGGTGCAGCCTATGCTTGCTGCTTTGATGTTCGGCTTGCAGTTCCAGTTTTTGGGCAGCAATAAGTGTCATCTCGGTCTGTAGTTTATAGCTCACAATTATCTGTTTTTGGCTGCAGCTCCACTTCTTTGATTTTTGGCTAAATCCAGTCCACGGCAAAGAACCTCTTCAGCAGCTCATTTTCTACATTTGTTGGATGCTATTTTCTCTCATTAATTGCTGGAGTTTATGTGGTGTTTTTGTTTGACTGGCTCTCGGCTGTAGCTTCTCATGGCAGCAAGAATTATTTACTTTGAGACTTTACAGCCACAAGCCATTTTGTTCGGCCAAACAATTGCAGCCTTTGTTCCTTACTAATCCGAACTGCATTTCTTTTCTTCTCGTCTTTTGCTTTGTGAGTTTAGCCAACAGTCCCCTGTATCTTTGTTAGGCTTGCAGCATTTTCCTTTATGCTTTCTCCTTTTTGATTGATGTTTTTTTTTCTTTTTAGCCTACAGTCCGTATGTTTCTTTTGTGCTGCTACCCTAAAGATCCTTGTGCAGCCTTGTTCTTTATCTTTGTGCTTGCAGCTACTGTCGGCAACCAATGATGCTCTAATACATTCGGCCAGCAAGATAGATAATCACATCTCTTGTTAAATTGCAGGATACTTTGTGCCAATTTGTTGGCAGCAAAACTCTTCTCGGCCAGCAGTAAAAGTAGCTTTGCTTTTTGTGATTCCATGCTGTCTCTTGGGTAGCTGCAATAGTTGTCTAAACTTCATTTCAACCTTTTTGCTTTGCCAAAATCAGTATGTGCGCATTTTCTCAAGTCTTTTACTACAGTCCTTTGCCTTGTCAGTGAAGCCTCCCTTTCATTTGGTCTTATTGCAGTTTCTTCACTATTTTTGGCCGAGTCCGAGTCAACTATTTTATCGATCTAATTGCGATTTCCAGAGAAGCTTGAATCATCTTCTTTGTAGCTTTTATAGCTATAGGAGAGTTGGGATTTTCTTTGTGGATACTTTGGGGGGGGGGGGGCGTTTTTAAAGGCACCATTCACCCCCCTCTGTTGCCGATTTCGATCCAACATAAACGAATACGGATTATGTTGGATCGGATTTTCTTCAGATAATTCTCGGATCGGAAATAAATACAGATTTTTCGTTGGAAATGAATACGAATACAATAGGCTTGATATCCGACGAATACGAATACGGATTATCCGCATAATACGGATCCAGATATTCGAGATTTCAGCCCAGCATTGCCAAGCCCAAGCCAGCCTCTCTCATCTCCCTAGCCACTAGTCCACTAGCAAATATTAATGTTTATTAAAAATAAATTTATTATTGTCGGTAGATTAAAATTTATACCGATTAAATTGATGTACTACCGTTTAAATCATTTTGATGCAAATTTAAATTCTTAATTAATTTATTAGTCACATGTAAATGGTAGAAACTCATTAAGAATTATTTAGGATTTTAGAAAAAAGTAACTGCCATTTGAGGATTTAAAATCTGTACAATGGTATGCTATTGTGGATAAAAAATACTTATGCTTGTTTAGATGTCATTAATGTTTTGACTAGATAAACTATTTATGTGTTTTCATTAATTTTGCATGTATAGTTTAAGGGGTTTTTATGTTCTGATAAATATTCATGACCGTATTCATTTCGATTCGTATTCGCTCCGTATCAGTATTCGATATTATTCGTGTTTGTATTCGTATCCGAGATATCCGTATTTATATCCGCATCCGAGAAAAAAAATATGAAAACAAATGTGGTAGAGATATTATCCATCCATATTCGATCCGTTTGCATCCTGCCGTCTGTGATTTTTCTCTTCACAGACGGTTTTTAGAGCTGGCAGCAACACATATGGTTTCTAAATCAAAATCGTCTGTAATTGTATTTAATACATACAATTATGATGAACCATCTGTGATGTGACGTCTAATACTAGACTTTTTGTAGTAATGTATATTGGAAGGGGGTTGATTTGTTGAAAGCGAAAAAGGGACAAAGATCATTCACAAATGAAAGCAAAATAATAACGCCTCCTCCTTTTGAACATTTTGAGTTATCTCACACAGATCGATCGAGTCAACATCCACAAACATGCATACAAAATGGCATATTGCAGCAGATCATCGAATGTTGTCTTCTCCTAATTAAGTAATTAAACTTCTTTCATTACTCATTCCAGCAGATCATGAGAAGAACTGGTAGGTTTTGGCATTGACAATGATCGACCGGAGACCTCCAATAGGAGCCAACACCGACAGAAGCACGCCTATAACGATGCAAAACTGCCGTTCAAGAACATGAGTTAACATCATAATTATGAATATTCATTGTTGCAAAGAAGTTATGAACAAGAAAGAACTAAATTGTGTGCGCAAATAATGACTCACCCAGTTGATGAACCAGGACATTCCGAACTTCTTAGGCTTCATGATGATCAGCCACATAATGCAAGGAAGCTGCAGAACAATCAGTTCAGTTAAAAAACCCAATACAACTTATGTTGAGCTAGTAAGCTAAGGAATCGTTTTGTGCTTAAAAATAGCAAAGAAAAAGATTCGTACAAAGTAGGTTGTCGGTGCAAATGCAAAGCCACCGAAGAACCCTAGTAATCCACCAAAGAACGGGATGGCGATGCCAACCAGCATGGTGAATGCTGTACAAACAAACATTAAAAATTAGTATCGATATACTTTGCGACATACTTTACTAGATTTTAATCATCCTGCAGTAATCAAATGCATTACGTACCAACGTAGAGCGAGCGTGCTATCAAACGAAGGGGCAACCCAGGCCTGAATCGAAGCTTCTTTACCAGGAAGGTCTCAAGCATGTCGAACACCGGCATTGCGTAGATCTGCACGCGTGCATCCATGCATGTCCATGCAAACATTGTTAGCACTAATTAATACGTATGCACAGGAACAAGATCACATAATTAAAACGTATGCATGCATGTACATGTGTATATGTTTGTATGTACCTGGTAGCTGCCGATGACGTGGACGACGACGAACATGTTTGCGGCGGCGATGAGCCAGCGCGGCTTCTCGAGAGTGATGAGGATGTTGTCGTCGACGGCGTTGCCGAAGATGTAGTAGCCGACGAAGGCGACGGGAAGGTAGCAGATGGCGACGACGAGGTAGGCGACGACGACGCCGCGCCACATGGGCTTCTTGGACGGCTTCTCCGGCGTCGACGGGATGGTGGCCTGGATCTCCAGCACCACGTTGTGCCCAGCGTACGCGAACGCCACGTCTCCCAGCGCGCTCAGGATGTTGAACGTCCGGCCCGTCGACGTCGACGCCGTCATGGTGTAGTCCACGTTCGCGTGCCGCCCCTTCTCCAGCGATGCCACCCACGCGATCGTCGAGTAGCTGCGGATATATACAATTATACATTCGTGTTAGTTACATGTACGAAATAATCTCGTTTCGGCAACAGCCGCGTCTATACATACATGTATCTTTTAAGTAGAAAAAGAGAAATTGGTGATGATTCATTCACCCCTCCAACCTCCTCTCCCTGTAAAAACGCCTCTAACGGAGTGCCAGAGAAACCACCTCCCCAGCAAACTAGTTTCCAACAAATTTTATCTCTGTCCTAACAACATTCTCGTTCCTTACACCAATTTCTTTGTGGTTACCAGTGCGGTTACCAGTCTGCCGCTGGTCGTGCTTTTCATCGCAATCGACTGAGGTCACCGATGCCAGTCCCAGCTGCAGGGGCAGAACCAGCCACAGCCAGCTGTTCTTGGGTCGAAGCTATTTTTTAATGATTTTTTATTACTTCTTTATGGGTTTTTATTTCTAGATCTTAACCTATAGCTTAGATAATCTGAGGTCTAGTTCTGTCTTGCCCAATGAGGTACAATCTGATCATGAGCTGCGTGACGCGACAACAGCGACGAATGTTGGTCGTGGCGGTATGGTTCTGCCCTGCCCAATGAAGTACAATCTGATCATGAACTGCGTGACGCGACAACAGCGACGAATGTTGGGCGTGGCGGTAGGCAATTGTGCAGCGCAAGCGTGATGTGGGCTTGCGCTGCAGCGACAGAACCGAGGGTGGGCTGCAGCGGCTGCGGAGGCATGACGGAGGCTAGGGCGGAGCTCAGCCATGGTGCTCCACCAAGCACCGGTGAAAGTGTAAGCAATATGCTAGGGAATATGAATTTTATATCCGTAGCAATGCATGGTATTGAACTAGTGTATATGAATATATAATAAGAATGCTTGGCGCCTGAAACAATTTAAACTACTAGGTCTAGATCAAGGTACCTGAGGGACATGACGGCGGCTGTGAGGGAGACGATGGTGATGGAGTTGAAGTTGGGGAGCTGGGAGAGGACGAAGTGGGCGGAGCCGAAGATCATGATGAAGTAGCTGGTCCGGATGTGCTTGCTCTCCGGGCGGATGACGTCGTGGACCTTCTGGAGCGACTTGCCGCCGGTGACCATGTAGACGATGCAGACGCCTACCTCGACGATGAGCTGCTGCGGCACGATGATCCAGAGGCCCAGCTTCTCACCGAAGGCGTGCTGGCCGAGCTCGTGGTAACGGTCGAAGCGCTTGCCGGGGACGCACTCGTGCATCTCCACCATCTGCCACAGGGTGTACAGGGTGATCACCCACGACAGGACCATCGCCGCCACGCCGGGACCCCTAGGATCACAAAAAAGATAAAAATGCACGCATGTAATTTCGGTTCTATCAACAGTTGTCAATCTCCTTGATAAATGATTGATCTGATCAAGACAAACGCTAGAACGGCCATACAGATTTAACATTGCTTTTATCGGCGGCAACACCACAGCATCGAGCGGGAGAGGAAAAAAAAAGATGCATGCGCATGCATACCATCCGAGCTCGGACATGGCGTAGGGCAGGCTGAGCACGCCGGCGCCGACCATGGCGGTGACATTGTGGAACGCGGAGTACCACCACTTGGCGTTCCTCGACGACGTGATCGGCAGCCAGTCGTCAATCTCTTTCTGCCTCTGATCTTTCTCCTCCTCGGCGTGCGCCATCGCTCCCAACCAACGGATGATATAGCTAGGGAAGGATTACGAGTTGATTGGGTCTAAGGAGGAGGAGGATCACGGAGGAGGAGGCGGAGGCCGCTGGAGGCTGAATCGCGTGGATGGCAGCGGCAGCGCCGGCTAGAGATATATATAGCGGCGTCAGCGACTGGTCATCGCTATATGTAGCGAGCGACGCCAGCGCATTAGGAGAGCTGCAACGGCCTTCCCCTTGAATCTCTCGATCCCATTTTCCTCCGAGGAACGTGGGCCAGCTGAATCAATCTCTCTCTCTCTCCGCGGATGTTAGGTGGTCAGCAAACAGTGGGATCCGGTATCATCTATCTTTAGTTTAAACACATGTTTAAATTAAATCGCAATTTAATTTAGATTCTGTCCCTATGTACGTGCACCGACAGGGATTAATTAATCGAACGGGCTAATTTGTTGACGGGCGTAAGGATGCCCTTGATCGGCGGAATCCTAGCATGATCTGGTAATCTTATGAGATTATGGAAATCCTTTACTAATCCTATAAGCAAGGTTACAATAATTGTAATCCTGAATCGGATCAAAAACACTCTGGTAGAATCATATTCTAAGATCAAATCGTAGAATATAAGATCACATATGATTATACAAAAACAAATTTATTCTAATATACCGTGTATACTAAGAGTGATATGAGTGTTTATCATGACAAGAATCACGGTTTAAATTCTATGTTATTGAAAGCTACGATTAGAAAAATGATGTTATCAATATTGCCATAATCTGATCATTTTACAAAAAAAAGTAAAATAAATAGATAATCAAATTAAATTTTGTTATTCCAAACCTCTGAATCTTAATGTCGAATGTGGGGACCCCGGGAGCATGAGCCACTCGTAGCCGTTGTATGTGTGTTCTGCACTAGTCCCATGATCAATACTAGTGCACGCATTCACATCATTGAGCTCACATCAATACATATCGCACATAAATAGTTTACAACAAAAGGGATGTATGTATGTATGTATGTATGTATGTATGTATGTATGTATGTATGTATGTATGCAAGGCATAAAAGAGTCTGTACACATAAGGCCAACCGGCCAATTAAAATCAGTCTTGGACAAAATGCAGCGGAAGTCTAATAACAAAAGTATCCAATGATTTGCCCTCATAACCCACAGGCAACCGACTAGAGCAAACCCTAAAAAGATCCATCGTTGAAATCCTCGGTGCCGGGGGGTGAAATATGCAGTGTCAGGAAGAAAGCCCTCTTCATCCTCTGATCAACAATAATTTAATCAAGGTTAAGCACATTGTGTACTTAGCAAGACTTGTAGTGTATCACAAAATTGTACATATATGTAAGGCTATTAAAAGATAAGGCTCCATGCTAAGTTATCTTCAATGTGAAGCAAATTTTATTTGCAATATCAATAAGTCGTAATTTGCAACGGAATTGTAAAGAGCATTTGACATGTAAAGAATTAACATTTATAAAACTTCCATAACAGTAGATCAAATCCATTCTCAGCCTTCATCAGCTGTGAACACATCCATTCGTAGCCCTCCTTGGCTGTAAACATCGCACAAATCCCACTCATGAGCATGGCACACAATTAGACGTTCATGCCATCCCATAGGTTTAGTGAAACAGTTTTGAAAAGGAAAATCTATACCCTTTGTGGCTAATCAAAGCTTGCTCATGATCGTGAGCATGGCTATTTAAACAGTTTTAATACTATGTAGAGGTTGCACAGCTGTATCCACACAAGATAATAAAATACACTGTCAGCCATTACAAGCTTCCTTGGCCTTGCCACGATAGTGATTATCATAAAGCCTTTACGTCATTTAGTCCTAAACTTGTACTAGCCCAATGAACATCGAACCTCTCTTAGGTCCATCCCCTAATAGTGCATTCGAATTCTTACTTAGGTCCATCCCCTAAGTGGAGACCCTCACTTAGGTCTGTCCCCTAAGTGGTCATTCATCGTTGTATTAGCAAGTTTTGTCTCCAACACCTTGGTAAAAGGAGCCCCTATGAGCAGACCTTCACTCGGAATGCTCTCACTATATATGCACCTACCACAATGTAAGACTAGACCTAGACAATATAATCAACTAAATGCCGTGGCCCATATATCACATGTGGTCATACGGTGTGACTTAGATGTGCGGCAATAGCATTTAGTTCGTAACTGACCTGGTCAAGAATATGCCCCTATCTACATGCGAGGTTCCTCCTCACATTTGATAGATTATCATATGACTTGCTCGCGCCTAAGACGATCGATTTACTGCACTTACGATCGATCTACTATATATCACGATTGATCTGCTGTACTTATGACCGATCTACTGTTTCTTACAACAATTAACTGGGTACTGTAGGTGTTGACTACCAACCACCAACTAGGTCTATAGTCATTGACTACCAACTAGGTTCTGTAGTTTTCAACTATGCGACCACTATTGCTACCGATAACTGGAGCTTACGACCACTATAGCTACTGACAACTAGTCTTATGACCACTATAGCTATCAACAATTGGGGCTTACGACCACTATAGCTATTGACAACTGGAGCTTATGACCACTTTTGCTCTCTTTTCAACATCGACTATCGTTAAAAGTCAAAAGTTACGACTACGGTTAGAGGTCGAACATTACGATTACTGTAGTCGAAGGTTTCGACTAAGCAGGTGGTCGGAGAAATCGACTTTGGCAATGGTTGAAGGTCTCCACTTTGGCAGCGGTCGAAGGTTTCGACAACGACTGTGATCGAGGATTTCAACAATGGCTATGGTCGAAGTGGTCAACACGATTGCGGTCAAAAATCTCGACTCCAGCAGCTGTCGAACATTTTGACAATGGCTATGGTTGAAGACATCGACACAACAGTGGTCGAAGATCTCAACTCTAGTAGTGGTCAAAGATGTTGACAATGATTGCAGTCGAAGCGGTCAACATGGCTGCGATCGAAGATTTCGACATTGGCTGCGGTCGAAGATCTAGACAACAGTAATGGTCAAAGATTTTGACTATGGCTGTGGTCGAAGATTTCGATACCAATAGCGGTCAAAGATTTCAACACTACCTGTAGTCGAAGATTTCAACACAGGCAGCGGTTGAAGAGTTTGACACCAGGTACGATCGAACATCTCAACACAAACAGCGGTCAATGATGTCAACACTGGCAGTGGTCGAAGAGTTTGACACCGATTGTGGTCAAGATCTCATCTACAACTGCAATCAAAGATTTTGACATCTGTAGTGGTCGAAGATCTCAACACTAAAGTGGTCGAAGGTCATGACACATTAGTGGTCGAAGGTTTTGACACATTAGTGGTCGAAGACTTCGACATGGTAGTGGTCGAATATCTCGACTCCAGCTGCGGTCGAAGATTTTGACTTGGCAGCAGTCAAAGATTTTGACTTGGTAGCGGTCGAAGATCTATACTACGACAGCGGTAGAAGATCTTGGACTAGTTGAGGTCGATGATTTCAACACAACAGCGATTGAAGGTCTCGACTCTGGCTTTAGTCGAAGATCTTGACAGCGATAGTGGTTAAAGATTTTGACACCTAGCTACGGTCAAAGACCTCGACAGCGGTAGCGGTCGAAGATCACGACGATGATAGCAATCAAACATCATGACTTTGACTTCTACAGTTCTTTGCTCAACTTTGACTACTATGATTTTCTTTTAGAATTGGACTACTTTAGTTCTCTTCTCGACTACAATTGCTTGTAGTTCTTTTATTCACTCCAATCACTATAGTACTCCTATCTATCGAGAGAGCCGTGGCTCATCACCGGCGAGGGACTCCTCGGCGAGTAGGCGTGAGCTAAAATGGAGCTGGGATCTTGGCCTGCATGCCTAGGCAAAGAATCGTGGTCCAACTTGGAGGGTAGGGTGGTTGATGGCGCGGTCCTATAGTGGTAGAGGTGTGGAAAGGGCACTACACGACTATGAGCTACTAGGGCTCGATTCGGTGCTAGGGGAGCTTCCATGAGGAAGGAGGAACTCACCGAAGACAATGATGATACTCGAGAAATAGTGGAGAAGGCTAGCGTCGGAGACCTTTTCGGCATCGAAGAGGTTTGTGTCGACAGCAAATCCAAGCAAAAGAGAAGCTACAAAAAGAGGGTGCGCATGAGCTTGCTTGCATGCATGCAGTGGTACGGGTGAAATGAATCAAGGTGCGACTCACTTGAGAGAGAAAGTCTTGCGGCGGCATCCTGGTCGAAGATGAAGAAGAAGACATAGCCCGAGTGATCCACTACTGGAAAGGTTGATCAAATGCGTAGAGTGCTTACAAGAGAGGTAAGCATGTTGTGATGGAGTTGGAGAGGAGAGAAGCTCACCAGAGTAGCTAGAACATGGTGGTGTGCTCGCCGGTGTCACATATGACTTCAGTTTTCTTGATGTTCCAGATAACAGAGTGCTCAAAAAATGTGTAAGACCGAGAGGGCAATGTCGAAACCCCATATTTCCAAATCCAGACCCTCTGTGTATTACAACACTAGTCCCAGATCAAAGCTAGTGCACACAGTCAAACAGTGATGATTCATAACCAACAACGCTTTATTACAATAGTAAAGAGACCGAAAGGCCACTTTATTACAACTGAGGTTTCAAAACCTCACAACTCACAAAACACAGCGGAAGCAAAAGTAAATCCGGTGAAGACCCATCAATACGCCACAGGCGATTGACTGAGAAAGCGCAGCCTAGTACTCCGGAAAGCCTTCGTCGAATCCACACGCGAAGTAGTCGTAGTCTCCATCTTGAGCTTCATATTCCTCTGAGTTGATTTTTAGTGCAGCATGTGAGTACATAAAGTACTCTGCAATCTTGAGAAAAATGTAGTAGATGCAAGGCTTAACAAGGAAGGGTTATATGGTTCTTTTGCACAAAGTAATATTTTATTTCGAATACCATTAAATATATTCGAAGGCATTAATTTAACAAAGTAATTGTTTTAAATGAAACTATTAAGCATTTTATAGTGAAGGTTCTATCCACCAACACTGATTAACCAGTTCTAACTGCTAAGGTTTAAAACTACGGGTTCCATCCACCCATACTGGCTCCAACCACCAGGGTACCCTTCCGAGTGTTCCCTCCACTCTCGAGATACCAAAACTTTGTTATTAAAAACCAAAATCAAAGATCTAGCATGTGAATGCATTCCTTGCCCGCCCTTGACCGTGGGCACAACTATTCGAATAGTTTAACACTTTGCAGAGGATGTACAACTTTACCCCCAAGAGATAATTTATCCTAACAGTCAACATGCTTCTTTTGGCATGAGACCCAGATAAAATATCACAAAGCTTTTACCTTACTCTAGTCTAGCTAGACACCACCCGCTGATGTTTCATCGCTGAAGGGTTAAATCCACCCAGTCAAAAGCCCCTCTTGTGCCATATGAGTACAGTACAACCCTGTCCCTCACTGTGAATAAACCAGTAAATCCCTAGCACCCACTTTTCACTGGTGGTACCTAAACTAGACTATCATAAGTTAATCAGCAAGGTCATACCCATATAGAATTGGGGTTGTACGGTAATGCTCAGTTTGGACAAACACAAGAGTCGGTCCTTAATCGACTAGGGCGGAACATACACTTTACAAAATCTCGTGCTAAAACAGCACCAATCCAATCTAACCATCCACCCTGGTCTAAAACAATTTTCACATTTTATTTTATTTTTAAAAGAATAGTGGCAACACCAATCACCACTAAATTCTGAATAAGAGGCTAGATCAATGAAATATAATTTTCCGTTCCCAGGTTACAAAAGTTAAATAGCGTGACTAAGCATTTTACTACCGTTCTAATATTTAGCAAAGAATCGTAATACTCTCATTACTGAGACAAGGGAAGTCCTAAGGTTACAAAGGTACATGGCATTCAACTTCAATTGAGGGCATATCAAGATTGGCTTAACTAATACCTTAAGACAGAAACTAGTGTTTATGTAAATAGCAATGCAAATAAATTTAAAATAATTAAAAGCATTTCTCAAACATAGGTGCAAAATGTTCAAAGGAGACTTGCCTTCTTGCACGCTGTCCGGATCTTCTTGCTGCGGATCGGGAAAGTCTTCAGCAACGACGGAACAAATAAATAAATAAATACACATAAAATTTAAATAAAATTCAAAAATTCAAAAAGAGTGTATATTTGAGTAGTTATGATTTTAGAAAATTTAGAAATTTGAACGGGTCAAAACGGAGTTAAAATGAGAATGTTAGGGCTTCCGGAAGTTTAAAAGGAGGGAAAATGGAAAAGGCCGGTTTTCGGGAATTATTTTTGTACTGAAAAAGGGTATTTATGACATCAGCGAGATTTTGAATTTTGAATTTTCGGACACGTGGACCTGGTCTACCATGGACCGAGTCCGCACATCACGGCGGAGACCGAGGTGGCACTCACGGCCAACTTGGCTCCACACGGAGACCACGCGGACACAACGTGCGCACGGGCCGGTTGACGTGGCTTGACCGAGACGGGCGGCACACGGAGGCGGCGCGCTCACCAGAGTGCGGCTCGCGGTGGCGGCCGGCGGGAGGTGGCGGAGGGAGGGGAGACAGCGGCGGTGCGGTTCTTACCGGCGCCAGCTCGGAAGATGGCCGGAGAAGACGGCGGCGGAAGAGAGAAAGTGGCGGCGGTGGTGGAGAGAGAAGGCGCAGCTCCGGTGGCGAGGGGGCTCGGGTGAGGAGGGGAGGCGAGAAGAGGGGAGTCTAAAGGAGGAGAGCCGGACTCGGGGAAGGGAATTTATAGGCGGGGAAAGGAGGGGAATGGCCGGCGGTTTGGGGCTCGCTGGAGTAAATGCGGCCGGTGGTTTAGAGAGGATTAAAAGAAGGGAAACGTCCGGTGGTTAGTGGGGAGTGATGAGGGCATTCAAACGCGCACTCACTCGGGAGTTAAGGAGAAGAAGCGGCCGGTTTTAAAAGCTTGGTGTGGCTTCAATGGTGGAGAAGAGAGAGAGCTTGAGGAAGAAGAAAGGAGGAAGAAGAAGATTATGACAAGTGGGGCCCATCCATCGGTGAGAGAGGAGAGGAGGTGAAGGGGTATGCGGCCGGATGGGTGTCACATGGCGTAATCTCGACCGTTGGGGTTTAAGTGATTGTGGATGGCTTGGATTTAATCAAGAAAGGGATGGATTCAATCCGAGAGCGCCATGTGGTAGCCTAGGATTAAACTGATTTTAATTTTCGGATTAGTTTTTTAGAAAATACTAGAAAATTTTTAATTGCTTAGAAAATAGTAAATAGTGTCTAACAATTCCAGAAAATTCATAGAATATTCCTGGAGCTATTTTAGACTTAGGAAAAATATTTTTAAATTCAAATTTTCCTTTAATAATTTTATAAAATACCTTTTTAACTTTTAAAACTGATTTTTAATTCCAGAAAATTCTCAAAAATTCTATAAAATTCAGGGAAGGTTGGGAAAAATAAAATGAACCCTTTTTTGGCTTTAATAAAATATTTAAAATACCTTTTATTGCTTTATATTTTGAAATAAAATTCAGATAAATCCAAATAAAGTTCAAATACTTTAAATTAATTAATTTGAAATTAAATTTTTAAAGAAAGGGAATTTTTGGGATGTTACAGGCAACCTGGAGAGAAAGGCACAGATGGGGGCTTTATAGGTATGGACAATAGAGGGTAGAACACGAGTTCTTGTGAGTGCGGTCAAAAACTCGCCGTGGAACGTGAGGCATGGATGGGGATAAAGGGGAAAATATGCATCATGTTTGAGGTGACGGGTAGGCGGAGTTGGCAACAGCAAAGGAGAAACAGCGGGCGGCGTCTAAAACCAGGGGCAGCTCGAACCACGACCTTGGCGGAGCTGGCACATGCACATGAGGTGGAAGGCGATCTTTGCAAGTAGGCCTGGCACATCAGCGAGCACAGAGATGTGGCCTGATGGGATTGTCTTGACATGCAAAAGGGAATATAGGGAATTTTTCTATTCTTACCTCACGTACTTTAAAATAAGTTGTATTTGGAAGATAAATCCTTAATTTAATAGCTATTCTATCTAGGGCTTAACCTACAGTCAGTATGGTTCTCATACCAACGCTTTGGGGACCCCGGGTACGCGAGCCACCTATAGTTGATGTATGTGTGTTCTGTATTAGTCCCATGATCAATAGCTAGTATACACATTCACATCATTAAGCTTACATCCATACACATCGTACATAAATAGTTTACAACAAAAGGGGTGATATATACATACACATATACATATATACATATACCTACATATACACACACACACACACACACACACATATATATATATATATATATATATATATATATATATATATATATATATATATATATATATATATATATATATATATATATATATATATATATATATAGTGTGTATATATAAGCGAGGCATAAAAGAGTTTGTACACATAAAGCTGACTGGCCAATTAACATCAGAGTCTTGGACAAAATGCAGTGGAAGTATAATAACAAAAGTATCCAGTGATTTGGCCTCATAACCCACAGGCAACCGATTGGAGTCAAACCCTAAGAAGATCCATCATTGAAATCTCCAGTGTCAGGGGTGAAATATGCATCGTCAGGCACAAAGCCCTCTTCATCCTTCGATTAACAATAATTTAATCAAGGTTAAGCACATTGTGCACTTACTTGACTAAACAAGACTTGTAGTATATCACAAGATTGTACACATATGTAAGGCTATTAAATGATAAGGCTCTATGCTAAATTATTTTCAGCATGAAGCAAATTTTATTGCAATACTGATAAGCAGTAATTTGCAATGAAATTGTAAAGAGAATTTGACATGTAATGAATTAACATTTATATAACTTCCAAAACAGTTGATCAAATCCATCCACAACCTTCCTTAGTTGTGAACACATCCATTTATAGCCCTCCTTGGCTGTGAACATCGCACAAATCCCACTCATGGGCATGGCACACGGTTAAACATTCATGTCATCCCATATGTTTAGCGAAATAGTTTTGAAAAGGAAAACTATACCCTTTGTGGCTAATCCAAGCTTGCTTATTACCGCGAGCACGTCTATTTAAATAGTTTTTAATATTCTACAAAAGTTGTACAGCTTTACCCATACGAGATAATCAAATACAATGTTGGCCATTACACGCTTCCTGGGTGTGCCACGATAGTGAATATCATAAAGCTTTTAGGTCATCTAGTCTTAACCTTGCACCAGCCCAATGAATATTAAACCTCTCTTAGGTCTATCCCCTAAGAGTGCATTCAAATCCTCACTTAGATCCATCCCCTAAGTGAAGACTCTCACCTAGGTCCGTCCCCTAAGTGGGCATTCATCGTTGTATTAGCAAGCTTTGGCCCCAACACTTTGGTGAAGCGAGCCCCTATGAGCATACCTTCACTCAGAATGCCCTTAGTACATCTGCGCCTACCACAATACAAGGCTAGAGCTAGACAACTTAATCAACTAAATGCCAGAACCCATATAGCACATGTGGTCATATGGTGTGACTTAGATGTGCGACAATAGTATTCGGTCCTTAACTATTCCAGGCGAGAATCTCCCCCTATTTACTTACAAGGTTCCTCTTCACATTTGACAGATTATCATATAACTCGCCCATGTCCAAAACTATGTTTTTATTTTGTTTTATACCAAACTAATAGAGGTTCCTCCTCTAGTCTAACATTTCGAAATCTCCCATATCCATGTGCACGCTTTTCTGAAATATCAAACTTAGTGAAAGCTATTGCATGGCTAGGCATCTAGACCATATATCAATGTAATATTGTCAATTTGATAGTAGATATTGTCTAAACCATGTCCTAGAGGTTACAACAGTGAGGGTGTGAAATTTTCGAGGAGGTTCAATGCATACGTGCGGTTGTAACTATGATTACCCATAGTATAGCCATTTTAATGAAACATATACGCATGCATAATAGGTTTTGCAAACAATATACAATAATTAAAATACTGGTATCAACATGGTCAAAGGGGGTGCTTGCGTTGCTTAAATTACCATGCTCTTGATCTTACTCAAAATCTTAGTCAATGTTCTTGAAGCTATTGGTCTTTGTCTTTGTCTTGATCCTACTCAAGTTGGTGCTTCTTCGGGACTTCAACTTCTAATTACATTATAAGCGATCAAAATACCAAATAAATCCAAAGGACTACAAAAGATCCAAATAAATCCAAAGAGAACTTCATTAAGTTTTGTTAGGATTGAGTTTGGTGATGTAAGTTTGGAGGGTGAGGGATCTTTGGCATAGTCGAATGGAGTTTAAGGGGATGGCAGGGAAGCTTTGCTAGGTGAAGAAATATTCATAGGAATATTCTGCTTCTTAACTCAAAGAGGGCTAGAAATAGCCGATCGCAGAGTACCTCAGCTTGGTTTAAAATATCTCTTCTTAGTTGGTACAGTACTCTTCACAACTACCAACATTCTTTGGTGTCTATGGTGTTCTTCTGACTTCTAACATTCCTCGGTCTCAACCACTGTGGCTTACAGCCTTATAATCATTGTGGCTACCAATCTTACAAGTGCACTTATGACTTCTTCGATACTCAGGCATTCTGACCCGGTACTCGGACGCTCTGACTAACGACTACCAACTACGTTTTATAGGTTTTGACTACCGACTACACACAGGATACTGCAACTTACGTCTACTGATTTACTATACTTATGATCGATTTACTGAACTTACGACTGATCTACTATATCTCATGACCAATCTACTATACTTATGACCAATCTACTGTACTTACGACCGATCTACTGTTTCTTATGACTACCGACTAGGTACTGTAGGTTTCAACCACTGACCACCGACTAGGTTCTGTAGTCTTTGACTACCAACTAGGTTCTATATTTTTTACTATACAACCACTATAGCTATCGACAACTGGAGCTTACAACCACTATAGCTACTAATCACTAGGGCTTACGACCACTATAGCTACTGACAACTGGCTCTTATGACCACTATAGCTACCGACAACTGGAGCTTATGACCACTATAGCTATCGACCACTGGAGCTTACAACGTTATGACTTCCGACTTCTAACTGCTTCCGACTATCGACTACTTTAGCTCCCTTTTCAACTTTGACTAGTCAAAGATTACACCTCGATTATGACTACTGCAGTTGGAAATCTCAACTTCGGCAGCGGTTGAAGGTCTCAACTTTGGTAGCAATTGAAGGTTTCAACAATGGCTGCGGTCAAGGATTTCGACAATGGCTACGGTCGAAGAGGTCGACATGGCAGTAGTCGAAGATCTCAACTCTAGCAGCGGTCAAAGATTTTGACAACGGTTGTGGTCGAAGAGGTTGACACAACAGCAGTCAAAGATCTTGACTCCAGTAGCGGTCGAAGGATTTGAGAATGGCTACAGTCGAAGAGGTCGACATGACAGCGGTTGAAGATCTCGACTCTAGCAGCGGTCGAAGATGTCGACAACTGCTGTGGTCAAGAGGTCAACACGACAGTAGTTGAAGATTTTAACACTAGTTGTGGTAGAAGGTCTCAACAACGATAGCGGTCGAAGATTTCAACAATGCCTAAGGTCGAAGATTTTAGTACCAACAGTGGTCGAAGATTTCGACACCAGCTGCGGTTAAAAATTTCGACACTGGTAGCGGTACAAGAGTTTGAAGATCTTGACAGCAGTAGTGATTGATGATGTTGACATTGACAGTGATCAAAGAGTTCGACACTGGCTATAGTCGACGATCTCGACTATGGCTGTGGTCAAAGATTTTGATATCTGCAACAGTCGAAAGATCTCGATATAGTAGCAGTCAAAGATCTTGATAGATCAGTGGTCAACGACTTTGACACGGCAACAGTCGAAGATCTCGACTCTGGTTGCAGTCGAAGATTTTGACTTGGCAGTGGTCGAAGATCTTGACTACGATAGCGGTCAAATATCTCCGACTGACTGCTGTCGAAGATTTCAACATAGGAACGTTCAACAATCTCAACAGCGATAGTGGTCGAAGATTTCAACACCTGGCTATAGTCAAAGATCTCGATAGCCGTAGCAGTCAAAGATCATGACAACACTAGCAATCAAAGATAATGACCTCGGCGGAGCTGGCGCATGCGCATAAGGTGGAAGACGATCTCAGCAAGCGAGCCTGGCAAGCATAGAGATGTGGCCTGATGGGATTGTGTTGACATGCAAAAGGGTTTGGGAGTGTGTTTGAGTACTTGTGGCAGAGCTTGCTAGCTGGTCTAAGCTTCTCGAGCAAGTGCAAACTGCTGAAGCTCTCGAGGGCCAACTTAGAAGTCGTAATGCAAGGCTAGGCACAAAGACAGGATGCACGAAGGAAAGGTGTGGCACGGGCATCGGCTATTAGCAGAGGAGAAGCAACAGGTGTGGTATCAAAACGATGAGCATGGCGTCAAAAATCAGTGGCCTGTGCTCATGCAGGCTGGAGGTGGAAGAAAGAGAGCTGAGAGGTTTGAGCAAAAGTTAGACACATCCGATGAGCTCGAAGGATTATGAAAAATCTTTGTGAAGGCTCTTGACATAGAGTTAATGATTGTGTAAATTGTTTAGAGTTTCATCTTCTCTTGATTTTCCTAGAAAAATCTAAGAAGACTTGTTGAATTTAGATATATTTATTTGACTTAGATAGCTTCAGAACTAGCTTTGATATTTATTTTTAGTGCCAAAATTATACTCGAGGCTTTTTAGGATGGTTTCCACCATGAGTCTTCTCATGCCACTTTTAACTGTATTTTCTAACATTTGATTGGATTCAATTTGATTTGTATTTTATTCATTTTTGATTTTGAAATTCAAACTTTTCAAAGAAGCTCGAATAAGGAGCCAAGGAAACAAAATGCATTCAAAAAGTTTAAAATTTTTCTCATTTTTTGTATGCCCTAGACTTTGGAATGTGACATCTAAACTATTAACTACTTAGTATTTAACATACAACTTGAATCAAGGGATATGACATAACTAAACACATAACTCATTCATAATCTTAGATGATACGTGATTCTACCATGATTCTACCACTATTCTACTGTGACTCTATACGATTATATGATTAGGATCGCGATTCTACCAAGTATGACTCAAGATGCAATTTGAGTCAAATTGGTTTCGTGGGGTACGATTCTGTGACTAAAATCACGATTTTAACAACCTTTGGTAGGAGCCTTGGGTCAGGTAGGACTTGGGAGTGCGAGCCGGGAGGGGAGAGTCAGGATCTTCTGCGAATGATTCGATGGTGTGTCTGTGTATGTGACATCCATCCTATGAAATCAAGGTCACCACATTGCAATCCTTAAAATTAATAATAATATTAATTTAGATTATATAGATGGAAAATTGTATTGTGCTATCGGGAGTACATACTCCCTCATCTGGCCACGTTGATTAGATCCAGAGCAGATGAGCTACACTATTGGGTTTTATTCTCTCTTCCATCATGATCTGATCCAAACCATATAAAGCCATCCCCTTCCCAAATTAGTCGGGATTCCAGCGAAACAACCTCTTGGATTTTCTTCCATCGTCCATATCCTCATCTTCCTTCCCAAAGACGTGGTGGTAGCAGCCATTCCTAGGCATGAGATGGCATTGATGGCCACTTCCAAGAATTAGGCGATGGTGGTGTCAGAACTTGGAGCAACAACTCCGAAACCCTCTGTGTAAATCGCACTAGTCCAGGATCAGCTAGTGCACACAGTGAATAACAAAGACAAATATCATGCATAAGGACAAACTTTATTTAACTAAATATGAGCCTGATAGCCAAAGTTTACATCAATAGTCCAAAAACCAAAATTAAATATAAGCAGCGGAAGATAAATTCGAAATAGAAGAAGCCCACTGAGCTTGACCACAGACAAACGACAGTAAGACATGGCCTATTCATTATGATCCTCACCGAAGTCGAAGTCGTCCTCTGGAAAAAGATAATTTAAACAACATGAGCGCATAAAGTACTTCACAAGTTACACCAGGAGATTTAACAGAGTTAGTGCATGCATAAGGATTGACAAAGGAAGGCATAATAAGGTTAATTGAGCGAAAAGCAGAATTGAAGCAAATATTGTAAGTAGATTCAAAAGCTGAATTTGATACAATAGATAGAAACATGATTTTTAATAAAATAATATCGTTAGTGCAGGCTCATACCAAACACCAACCTATCCACAAGTATGCCACCTGGTCCATGTTTCCTCAAAAAGATCTCATACGGTTTCCATCCATTCATTAGCTTTTCATAAACCATTCTGAAAAACAAAGTCTAATCCATGAAAAACTTTACTTAGCTTGTCCATGACCGTGGGCACGACTATCTAGGATAGAATAGACACTTTGCAGAGGTTGTACAGCTTTACCCGCAAGACATGACCATCCCATATTGTCACTGAATAAGCACACTCCCTTTGGTGTGAGGCAAAGAGATCATGACAACGCCTTTACAATGCAAAACCTTCAACCTCGCCAAGCTAATACTAAGGTTTCACCCCAATAAGGAATCTACCACAACAGGACCCCCTCTTGAGCAAAGTGAGACTCATGGCCTACGCCATGCTCACTTTCAACCTACAACAAGAGTCAGGTTGGGACTTGCAAATTAGTTAGCCAAGACTGTCTTATACCAGCCTTATGGTAATATGATAGGGCATTGTAGCAGTAGCTCATAAACCGATCCTTAACTTGACTTAGGCTCAAACCACACACTCCTTGTGCCTCATAATTAACATTGTGTCACCGAACAGCAATGTATGCCACCAAGCACCCACCACCTAACCATTAGTCTAAGTCTAAATCAATTTTATATTTTGTTTTGAAATAATCGTAACCTTTCTTGACTCACCAAAGTCAAGAGTATATTTGAAAAGTTTATCACTTTATGTGAAAAAGTTATTCCAAAATAAAGATTATGTCTAAGAAGGTCTAAACATTTGATACAAACTTTCTCTGGTCTATACTAGTGTATTAACTAGAGTTTTATCTAAGGTGACAAAGCATGTTGATGTTCAATGTCAAATTTGGCCATATACAAAGGAAATTGGTGTAACTAGAATTTAAATCAATTTTAAACTAGCTTTCAATAAAGGTACGCATGCATAATAATTTAAAAACAACATAAATAATTTGAATTACTAGGAGCAATATGATCAAAGGTGTAACTTGCCTTGCTCGAAGTCTTGATGTTGCGAATCATCGAAATTGAACTCTCCAGAATCATCGCATTCTACATGTGAAGAACCAATGCAAAAAGAAAACAAAATTCAAATAAAATTTGAAAATTCGAAAAGAGTCTAGAAACGGCTAGTTTAGGTTTTTAGAAGAATTTAGAAATTTGAACGGGTCCAATTTGAGTGAGGATGAAGAAATACGGTCTTCTGGAAGGGAAATTTCACCATAGTTGAAAGCTACCATAGTCGAAAGCTACAGTAGTTGGAAAAGCAATAGTGATCGAAAATGTTTTAGTGGTTGGAGAAGCTTTAGACTGGTTAGACGAATGGAAGTTCTTCAGAGTGGTTGATGGTCAAAAGCTCTATAGAGTAGTTGGTAACTGAAGTGGTCGATCAGCTGAGATTAGATGGCAGAACGTGGTTAGAATTATATGTGTGGTCAGAAAAGGTGGTCGAAAATCGACTGTGGTCATAAATAACTGCGGTCGAACTAGCTATGGTCAAAAACAGCTATGGTCGAAAGCAAGAGAGTGGTCGGAAAAAGAGTGTCGAAAGCTGAATGATAGAAGCTTAGCGGTCAAAAGCTATATGTGGTCGATAGGGTTTGGATGGTCGAATAGCTATAGTCAGAAATTAGAATTTTAAAGTGATTAGAAGCTTCAACAACCGGTCAGTACTTGAAGCTATATGAACTGGTTGATACTTACAAAGTGGTCGAATGTTTGGTGATCGAAACTTGGTGGTCAGAAGGCTTGTAGAGTTTAATGTGTGGTCAGTGGCTGAAGTGGTCGAATAGCTGTGATCGGATGTCTGAACATGGTTGGAATTCTATATGTGGTCGGAAGCTTGCAGTAGTCAGAAAAACAATAGTCGAAAAGTTTTACTGTGGTCAAACAGATTGGAGGTTATACCATGGTTGGAGTAGTTATATTGGGTGGGTCTTCAGGTGTTCAAAAAGACTACCAGCAGTGGTCACATTTGACCAGAGCGGTCGAAAATCGACTAAGTGGTCGTATCCAACCATAGTGGTCGTAACCCGGCTAGAGTGGTCGTATACCGACCAGAGTGGTCGAAGGATGCTTCTGTGACAGTGCGTGGTTGCGGTCAAGAGTGTCCACAGTCGAATGCGATCGAAAGGGTGCAAGAGAGAGAGAATATGCCGAGGGTTCTTTTATACCTCTGTAGAAGCTGAAGATGAATGGAGGTGGTCGGTGGTGTGGAGGAGGCGGCGGTGGTGGTGATCAATTCCTGGTGTGATGGCGCTCTTGGTGGCGAAGATGCCCAGCTGAGGAAAGACCACTCAGCGAACTTACGACAAGGAGGCACTCGGGTGCTCAAGAGAAGAGCTAGGAGTGGCGTGGGATGCACCGGTGCCAAAGGCTCCTTTTATATAGCTCAAGGAGAGATGAGAAAAGGCTAGGGCGGCTCACTAGAGTTAAAGCGGCTAAGCACATCGCGATGCTTTGGTTTTAGTGGGTTTTTAAAGAGATGGTAATGCACTCGCATGGGAAGAAGAACGAGCGGAGAACACGGGCACGAGCTCCTAATCGGTGTTAATGGTGACTGGGTGTGAAAAGAAGAAGGATAGGGGAAGAGATGACAGGGCCCACTGGTCGGTCGAAGGGAAAGAAGGAGAAAGGGGGAGGTAGGAGATGGGGGGGCCCAATGGCAGTGAGAGGGAAGGAGGAGAGAGAGAGAGAGACAGGGAGGCGGTGGCCATGATGCCGGGTGGCAGAGGGAACGGAATCAGGGCCAGCCACGTGGTAGCCCGAGAAAAAGGGATGGGTTTTAATTGATTTCCTTTTCAAATAAAAGTCAAAAGATTCAAATAATTTTAGAAAATAGGCAAGTAAAATCTAAAAGTTCTAGAAAATTCAAATGAATTCCTGGATCTATTTTAAACTTAGTAAAAATATTTCCAACTTAAAACTGTCTTTATTTTTTGACAAAAATAATTTTTACATTTGAAATTGATTTTTTAAATCCAAAAAACATAGAAAATCTAGATAAACATCAAATGCTTTAAAATAATTAATTTGAAATAGAATTTTTATAGAAATTCAAATACCCGTTGTTTAATAATATTTTCATCTTTTACTTAATCTAGTTTTCAAAAGAAAAGCCTTTTAAAAGTAAAAAACTAGTAAATAAAATTTCTAAAATACAAGAAATCAGATAACACTTTATTTTATTTTAAATTAAATTTATTTAAAAAAATATTTTACTGAAATTTTAAAATAAATAGCTGCGCTGTTGCAGGTAACCGCTGCTTCCAGGAACCAGGCGACAGTGGCAGCTACGGCTCCTGCACGAGGCGGCGACGGCTCCCTCCTGGCGTCGGCGACGGTGTTGTCCATACCGTCTCACATCTACCGGCGGCGTCGACTATCTTCTCGTGTCTCCTCACATTGGTCTGCCATGAGCAAACAACGGTAGCGGCCAAAAAGGAGCTTCGCCAACGAGTTCTGAAGCTGCCCAAGAACACGTGTCCACCCATGGAGACCGCCTTCTTCTCCCCTGCCTCCCTCTTCCGCAGTGACGGTAGTCGAGGTAAACCCAGTGAAGCAACCATTTTTCCTCGCCTCCCATCCCTTCCGCTGCCCACCGCGTGCTCCTAATGGCTGCTTTCTTTCTTTTCTGCGATTGCAGATGAGATGCAGGTGGACGTCGAGGGGGAGAAGCAATGTGTTAGAGTATGTGGAAAGAGAGTCCACAAGTTCCCCGGCATGGTAATAGCTAATAATTCTGTAGTCTTGCTTCACATTTGTGCGCATCGTTGTAGTTCTGGCATCAAGAAAGGCCCGAGCTTTGATCTATTGTAGTTTGCTCGCCTTCTTGGGATCAAATTTGGATGTTTCAAGATAGAGATGGCACCAATAATGCAGTTTTCTGGGATAGATTTGATGGTTTGACCAAGAAATACATGCAGTTTTGATTTGTAAACACGATGAGATTGGTTCGGTGAAGTAAACAATAGCAGTAATGGTCTAGTTTTGTATTTCTTTAGTGATTTGATCATTGATGGCTAAGCTTCCTTAGCAAAGTAGATGAATGAAACAAAAAATTAAAACGGTGGATTATTTGGCACCAGGGACAATATTTGGCCTTCCATATAGTTACGCAGCAAAATTTCTTTTTTGTCAATCTCGTGCACTTTTAAACCATTGTAAAGGAAACACCCAGCAACTAGTCAATGGTTATTTTTCCTTTTGGATGACATGTATAAATACATGAGATTCCTTTAAAATGGTAATGGATAGTATTATACTTCCTGGAATTATTGCTTCAATTTTCTTTTGGACATTTCTCTTTAGGTAAAGGGTATATGATGTAAGAGAATAGGGTATACCTATAAAATAGAATCAAATGTGCTAAATCTTACTCAGTGAGAAAAGGGTACACTTATCACGTAGAAGTAGTGTAGAACCAAGCTTGTTCAGATATACTGTGTCTTTTTGGAATTTAATGGCTGCTTCATTTTTCAGTTTGTACCTTGCTAGAAGCTCTAATTAGAAGTAGCATCGCTTTGATGAGGCATGGCCTGATGAAGGTGGGGAAATATACTCCCTTTTGGTTTGTTAGTACACCCCTTTTGTTTGTCAGTTACTATTCAACTATATCATTATTTAGTCAGTTGTCACACTACTTTTTCTGTTGCTAGTATACCCAATGGAGTTAGCACTAAACTACCACCAATCTTGTTCTCTGAATGTAGCTTTGTCTATGGAAAGGGATGGCTGCTTCATTTTTTTGTTTGTATAGATATCTCTGTAACAGGCAATACTTTCATAAATAGATTATACTCTTCTTGATAAAACTCGGTTTTAAATTGGTAATTGTGCTTTGAACCAAGCTGTTACTTACATCTACCTTTAGGAAAATTGGTATATTTAACTAGAACAAAAAGTATACCGACCAGCATACTTCTTTGCCAATTAATTGTAGTATACTTCTCTTCCTATCCTCCGTGACTACATGCCACCAAATTATATTAGTTCCACAGTCCTACTAATTGTGGTTCACTTTTGTTATTGGAAATATACATCTTTCTTACATACCTCTTTTGATTTGTTTATGTTAGGTGGACAGCTCATGGCAGAGTTATTAGTTGATGTGCTCAATAAGCCCCAAAGGCGACAGGTGTACAAGTATTTCAGCAACAGTATAGGAATATAGTTCAGCAAAACTGGAGTATGTCCACTGAATTCCACCATTGACGGCGCAATACGGAGGCAGTTTCTTATTGTTCTTTTATTTAAGTTACTGAAAACAGTCCTGGAGTAGTGCTAATGTGCTAATGATATTGTCTTGTATTAACTCTCCTTTTTTTGAGAGAGAGAACCTTGTCTCAACTCTTGAGGATTTTACTTCTCCGCTACAAGAATGCAGCATATCACATTAGTAAACCTGAAGCACGATCTTCCATTATCTATTGGATACGTCGTGCTGGCCATAGAGTAGAATAAAATAAGGATGCGACGCTGCTGGAGGAAGTTGAAGGCCTGCGATCAGATGTTACCGTGTGTGGAAAGAATTGGTGGCGGCACTGAGGAGGAGCACGGCACGAGGATTTGGGGAGAGGAGGCGACGGTTGCGGGAGGTGGAGGTGGGGAGGTGGCGACGGGTAGATGGAGAAAGGAGGCAGCAGGCAAATGCATTAGGGAGACGGTGACGGGGGATGCAGCGCTGCTAGGAGAAGTTAGAGGATTGCGACCAGATGTTGTCGCGTGGGGAAAGAATTGGTGGCGGCGCTGAGGAGGAGGAGGCGTAACACGAGGGTTCGGGGGAGAGAAGGAGGCGGCGGTTGCAGGAGATGGAGTGGTTGCAGGATGCGGAGAATACGAGGGAAGAGAAGAACTACCTACTTTACACGGAGTGGAAGAACTACTTACATACGGATCTGGGCGGCTGATATTTGATTGGACGGCTAAAAAGAGAGGAAGAATAGACCGATGACCATCAACTTATATTTTTAAGGAGTAGAGGTTAACAAATCTAAAGAAAATCCGAGTTCAAGTCTATAAATAGCTAGTCGCCTGCGCGCGTGACGGACAGAGGAAGAGACCCACCACTCCCGCGTTCGATTCCGCCTCGACTCCCTTCCTTCCACTGCAACACACAATCGAAGTCGAACTCCCCAGCCAGATCGATTCTCCTCCATTCGCCTAGCTTCCGATCGATGGCGGACAGTGCCCAGCGCGACAGTGGCGGCCACTGGGTGACCGAGGCGGGCCCGAATTTCGCCGCAGCGTGGTCGACAATATGTATGTGTACTCCTCTTTTCACCCATGCCCTAGCTGCTACGTGCATAGAGTTTAGTAGTTTACATACATAACGTGTTGTCCCTCCTGGACGATTGCTTGACTTCTCCGACATTGTCGATAAATTAATCAATCTGGCATTGTGATCCAGCATTCTCTGTGCGCAACTAGTTAGGTGGGTTTTATCAATAGTAGCGCTGGTACCAAGGTTTACAATTTCACCGAAATTTTGCTTATTCATTGCTTTCGTTACCCATCAAAAGGAAACCATTCGGTCAAATTCTGGTCGAATTTATCCTCATTTGAAATTTGCCCAAATTTCAAATGAATTTGGTTAAATTTTGTCAAAAATTCAAATGATGTTTGCATATTTTGACCGAATTTTTTACCAAAAGGATGAAACTTAGGCCCCGTTTGGCACAGCTCAGCTTCACTAGTGAAGCTGTTTTTTTAGTTTCAGCTTCATGAGCAGCTTCACCGGTGAAGCTAAAGCTGTTTTAGAAAACTGTTTGGCAAAACAGCTTCACCAACAGCTTCATGCATGGCTGAGAGAGGTCAATTGTCCAAGATGCCCCTGTCTACCTGACTTGTTCTAACATTTGGAGTTGTATATTTGTATATGGTCATATGAATTAAAAAATAATATATTTGAATGAGTATGAATTAAAAAATTAAAATAAAAAGAGGTATTTCCAGTCATCAATATGCTGCTGATCCCACATGATCGAAGAATCAACCATCGCGTGCATGCAGATATGGAGCAGGTTGTGAGCGGTGCGTACGAAGAAAGAGAGAGAGGTGAACGAGCGGATACGGGCCTGAGGGAGGGAGTGGCAATTGCGTGTAAATTGTTGTGAACTAGAGGGGCAGTCGCTTCCTAGAAATATGGGCATGAGGGAGAGAGCTGTGAAAAGCTACTTTTTTCAGCTTTATCTCTCTCTATTCCTTTGTGAGAGCACAAAAAATGAGCTTCACCCATGAAGCTGTTTGCAAAAAAGGTGTTTGGCAAAAATAGCTCATAACAGCTCATGAAGCTGTTGGTGAAGCTGTGCCAAACAGGGCCTTAACGAAAATTTTTCCCTGATTAGTACTAGCTAGCCAGGGGTTGGTTTCTTGAGGGGAGGATTAATTACGTAACTGTTAATTTTAATTAATTTGTTGGTCTCCAGCCCAATATATATGCTGCAATCTCTAGCGTCGATGTATCATCTCAATCCTTTAATTTCCTTTCCCCAGTTGTTATCCTTCCGATTGCTTCACTCCTTAACAATTGATTTTTTTTACTTGGTGATCAGGTGTAGTAGTCTGATCACATATTATGTGTGCAACATGATTGCGTATTATTTGGGGTATTGATTAATTCATTAGTTGTTCATCAGCGAGGTATAGGATTGTCGCGAGCCGCCTCGAATCCTCAATACGGTACCATCCACTGGTGGCACAGGTGGCCAGCAGAAACAGCGAGAGCAACCTGCAAATGAGAGCATTTCCATGTTGTCGCGAAACATTGCGGCCAGATCTCCACCAGCTCGACAGGAAAACCGTAAGCGACCACTTGCTAGGTCAAGCAGAGGATGAGGTGCGCGGTGGAGCTGAAACGCCGGCAGCCAAGAAGCCCAACGACCGTCTAGGTGAGGCAGTCCTGTCTTCGTCACCGGCAGCGCTTCGCAGCTTCGCTAATTCTGTCGGACATAAGCGCGGGTTTGGCCATGCGGCAGCATGGATGGCAGTTGTGTGTCATTTGAGCGCGGTGCCTCGAAGTCTGAATCCAGCGGGGAAAGCAGCTCTAAGAGGCAAAAAAACACGGGACTGTGACGACGCTCTGTTGGACGAGATCAGACCTGCCAATGGCACGCTGATGGACACCGTGATCAGCATCGCTGGTGACAAAGGAGCAGATCGGATACTGATCGAATTCTGCTACAGTGCCGTTTCGCTTGCACCAAGCCTTTTGTCAGTTCTTACAACGGGCCTGTTCTTTTCATCTTCTAAAAGCTACTTTTTGGCTTTTCTACATTAACTAACTTTTAAACGGAGTATTTTTTCAAGATAGAGTCTACTAGTTAATTGTAGTACATACTTTATTAACTTTATTTATATCGGTAAAAATCGCATGTAAGTTTCTGTTATTCTGTAATCTCTCATACAAACAGTCTAAAAGCTACAAGCCGCAGCCAAAAAGAACAGACCCGTCTCATATTAGACGGAACGTGGCCTCATACAAAGGTCAAACCGGATTTACTCCTTAGACTCTAAGTCTGAACGGACTGAACATAATTAAGTATATGGGTTGCCGTACCAAATCCTAACCAACAGTTTTATAAGTAGTATGGAGTATTTTCTCCCCTAAAAGACTAGTTTAATGGATAAAATCTCTTTTACACTTATAAGTTATACTTTTTCTTTGCATAATTGAAGTGGTACTGTTTCCAACATCTGAAACGTCTTTGGCCATGCCCGTGAGGTTACTCGTCCCCGCTGATTATTCGCGAAGCTCTCTGGTGCTTCTCGACGATGAAGGAGATGAACAGCCGAGGAAAAAGCTCAGTGGGATTTCAGGCGCGGCGGATGCGGCGTTCCGACGCGCCCTCGGCGACCTCCCGGAGCCCAGGTCGACAAGGATTTGGCCAGGGTGTGGGACTAGTGCATGCAGAGGGCCGCCGTGGAGTTTGCCCACCGGCACGGCGGAGGAACGTTCAACTCGAGGTACGGCCGGTGGGAGAGCTGCGTCGGCGCTTGAGAAAATGGAGGTAGCATAGCATGTGCGGCTTGTTTGTTGTAGAACAAAACAAACAGGATGGTGAATCCGTACCGAATAGGTAGATACATGTATGCTTGAAAGAGGTCTGAGAATGTCAAAGTATACTTAGTTTACAAATAAACTTGTTTGACGCATTTTGCGTTTAAAATTATAAGTTGCACTTCCCAATCGCACATATATCTTCTAATTATGCCGTCTTATATGAGGTCTGAATTTTTTGTACGGATAATCTATTTTTTATTCGAAATTACAGAAATATACCCGCGGGAAAATTTTTTACAGAAATAGGCTCCATCGCCTAATGGTTGGGCGACTGAGCCTTTCACTAACCATTGGGCGACTTTAATCTAGTCGCTCTACCGTTGCGATCGCATCCATCGCTCAACCATTGGCGACTTAAATGCGATCGCCCAACCATTGGCGATCGCACTCAAGTCCCCGTGAATGTTTTAAATTTTTCAATTTTGTAGTTTTAAACTGGTAAAAATCTGCTGGAGTTGTAATAAAAGTTTATGTTCATTGTATATTATAGGTGTGTAAAAATTTTGGGAAATTTTTTTAGAACGATTAACCGTAGAACGATCGGTACATACGATGGTAAGTGATATTTTAATATTATTGAGAATTCGTGTCTCTGGGTTAGGATTGGGTTTAGGAGGATAGACGGGCCCAGCGGTCGATTATCACGACGGTTCTACATACAAACCGTCTGTAATACTCTTTATCACAAGTTTTATATACCGATGCAATATAAATAACTAGTCTGAAAAGATAAAATAGCAAAGTTGTATATGGCTTATATATACTCATTTCAAAGGTTTCGACGAGATCTACAACTTTTCAGTTGAAGCAAAATCCAAATTCCGAAAGAAAGACCAAGAAAAAGGGCAAAAACAGAAACTAAAAACTTATGACGCATGTTTAGGTCCAAAGATGACCGATTTTCGGGGTCTTGGAGGGCGACTGGCGCAAGCCGGTCGTTTTTATTGGATCGGGCTCGTCGTTAGCTTTCCAACGAGTACAAGAACGTCGAAAACGGACACCGTATGCAAAAGTTATGCCCGTTTTACTGAAGGTGTGTCGGAAACAGACGGAAACTGCTATAACTTTTGATCCTGTAGCCGAAATTGCTCAAAATTTTTTCTAGAGGCTGTTGGATGTATGAAGAACAGCTCCACCAATTTTCACTTTTTTTGGCGAAGGTTTGATGCACTTTCCAAATTCTCACTAAATCAAAATATTACTTACCATCGTATGTACCAATTGTTCTATTGTCATTTGTTCCTAAAAGAAGTTTCCCAAAATTTTTTACACTCCTACAATATACAATGAACATAAACTTTTATTACAACTTCAGCAAATTTTTTACCAGTTTAAAACTATAAAATTGACAAAATTTAAAACATTCACGGTCTGAGTGCGATCGCCCAACCATTGGCGATCGCATTTCATCGCCAATGGTTGAGCGATCGGATGCAATGCCAACGGTAGAGCGACTAGATTAAAGTCGCCCAATGGTTGGCGAAGGCTCCAGTCGCCCAACCATTAGGCGATTGGAGCCTATTTCTGTAAAAATTTTTCCCGCGGGTATATTTCTGTAATTTCGAATAAAAAATGGATTATCCGTACAAAAAATCCTATGAGGTCTTGTAGATAAATTGTCACTCTTTGCATATAGATTCTTGACAAAAAATCTGGATTGTATTCAGATATGAAATGGCTTTTTGAGGGTGAGATGCTATCGTTGAGAACATAGACAAGGATTGTGCCTAGCTGCAAATAGTCATGTATCGCACGTTAAGTTAATTTCATACAGTCCTAATTATTGTGGGTAGGGATTCTCAAGGTTAGATTGATAGCAAACATGCAGCAGCTCAAATGTACTTTCTGATAAGCTTGGCATGCATATTCTAACAAATATTTTGACATTGCCTAGTTTACACCCCAGAGTAGCCTTTTGTAGGAGATTTTTTACGGTACATTATACTGATAGTAGAAATGTGGTATTAGAAATAAAATATGAATGTTGATTTGTAAGGGTATTATGAATTTTGTCCTTCAACATGGTTTTTTTGGGAGGGTATTTTGGACTTAATGCCAGAGATCAACATCGTGCTCGTGCGCTCCCTCGAAGTCGTAAAAATTAATCTTATACCACTTGTTTCGTGTACAACTTTACCCCTTTTAAGATTATACTGCTAGTCGTGTGAATGGCAGTATAACAAAATCCTAACTAATCTGAACCATTAGATCATAAAAATTGGACAACTTATATTCATTTTAAGGTACTATAACAGAGCTCTTTTGCAGACCATGTCTTGGAACTTGTTTGCTCATTCCTTTCTTGCCAAGAGTAGTAGTTCCTATGGAATGCTAGAACTAGCCATCGAAATTTCTAGGCATCTAAGTTTGGCATGATTTGCATTGCTGTTGCCATGAAACATGGGGGATGCATTGGCTATTCGGCTGCTCATACTGAATAATACATATTAAGTTGTTGTGGCAGCTTAAAGGTTTTCAGTTTGAGTTGAGCTGCATCCAATCTGAAGTTAATTGTCACTGTAAGAACAGTAAAACATCTTTATGTTGTAAGGTGCTCATTTGGCAGTTCCATACTTCCTTGTTCATACAATTGAAGTGATCCTGAAAGTTGAAACTACACCTTGTGTGCACATGTGACCGTGATGCAAAATTGCAAAGCATGTCTGCTTTGAACATGAACAGAACAGCTAGCTATTCCTAATGTGTAGTCTTCAATTTTGGTTGTAATCTAGCTGTTCCTAATGTGTAATCGTCAACTTTGATTGTTTCCTGAATAAATTGCAAATGTATAGTGGCAGAGCAACTAGATGAATTCACTGTTTGATTATAAATTTGTAATCATTAAATTTCCTTTTATACTATTTACCCACCGTAAGCAAACTGCTATGTCTTTAATGGTACTGTTTGTTTTGGAGAAACTAAAAGAGAATGTTAGGTGTGGCACCTACCAATCAACAAGAAACCAAAAAAAAAAGTGTAGAACTGTTTCTTTTTAAACTGAATTTATGGTGTACAAGAATGTTAGCTGGCTCATCTGCTAGTCAAATTTAATCACACGTGTGCAGATAGGAGGATAATATGACACTAGATCACCGTTGAGATGCATGGAGCTGAATTAGTTTATATGATTTTTGAAAATCTGTTGAACATCTGGAATTTTTTTTCTTGAAGCAATTACGGACTTTTCTTCTTTAATGAAAAGTTGATAAATTGTGTGGCTTATTTGGCTAAGGGATTAGAAATTTCGAAATGGCCGAAGGGGAGCTTTGTATTAGCTGGGTTGTGCAAGGTGGGCTTTGTTGGGGGTCGGTGTTTTGAATTTTATCTGGATTGCAAGGTGGGCCTTGCAATAGCGAACAGAGCAAGCTTGGTTTGCCGCGCGGAAACTCGAGACAAGCGATCTATCAAATGTCTTAAAAAAGATTCCTCCATGTACCCTCCAAAACAAATGTCTTAAAAAAGATGATTATGGTGCATATACAACTTTTAGTTACAAAAAATTTGGAAACATACATTGTGCAAATGGACAGTTGGTTGCAAATATATATGCAAGGGAGAATCTCATCCATCAGATTGAGATCGGACGTGGTCCACCCCACAATAACTTATGCTATTTTCATCTAAACAAAACTTATTCTATTCTGCTGATAACGCCCGTGAGTCCCCAAACTTTTGCAAAAAAAAGGGCTCTCCCTACCCAAATTTCCCTATACGACCTGTTCTTTTAGACTGTGATTAATAATTTTTGTTTATGTTTTCGAGATGACGCGGACGGCGAAGATACCAATATGAACAGCGAACATAGTTTTAGACTCAAAAAATCGTTTGGAGAAATCACTCCGTTTACTTTGGTTTCCAAAGAAACTAAAGTTAAAAGTCACAAAGCGCCAAAAGAAAAAAGGTGGGAGAGGTGGTGCCGGTTCGCGAATTTGCTAGCCTGTGGGATAGATAGGGGCAATTATTGTGAAGTGGCACATAAGGGAGGGGAACAGAGCCCACTTGTAACACCCCAGCCAAACCATGACCTGGAATGCTACCAAACTAGTAACGTAATAAGGATAAACTAAATACGTCTCACCAAATTTTGGCAGGACCTCCCTTGTATGGTTGTCTATGTCAGTGGTTTCAACAAGCAGATTCAATAAAAATAGACAACCAACATGTATTATGATCATTACTAATCAAAATTGACTATACGTTCTAGGACATCCATAGGTCTAGCATCTAGATAAAGAACAGGAGCATCATAAAAAAATCTAGATATTTATTACAGTTTAATTCCAACAAGCAATGATCATAAAGGTACTTAAAATAATTCATTCATCTACTATTTAATTTCTTCCTTTCTTCCCATTATGGGTAAATCGTGCAAAGTGCAACAAGACTAATCCTTCTTTTCCCTCATGCATGCCGACCTCATAAGGGTACCTAAAACACAACAAATAACAAGGGCGAGTCCAACGACTCAACAAATACAATAAATAGTACCATAGCATACATGTACACCATTCCATAAGAACATCCATCAGTTACTTGTAAACACATGCTATGCAGTACACGTTCCATAAGAATATCCATCAGTTACTTATAAACACATGCTATCCAATATGCTCAACAAGATCTTTCTCTTTTCTCTTTCTCTTTTGCATTTTACCGGTAATGCAAAGTATGCATCCGTTGATGCACACTCATACTTGTACCATCTGGTACAAGGACCAATTACCCATACTCCGCAAGTATGAGGACCTAAGCCAATGCTCTTCAAGCATGGAGACCTTTAGCCCGTCATCAACATGACGGGGACCTCAGCAATTGTTTGGTCATTACATGACCAAGACTTCAATAAGCCAACATGATGCATATGCATGAAAGTCTCAGTTTAATAAAAAAAATGTGCAACCACAACACTTTGCACAAGGAAAACCTTTTCATACTACCATGTTTACACTCATGAACTTCATAACTTTCAAACAACCATGAACATTACCAAAAACATCTTAATCACAAACATGAACACACAATTGCTCACAATATAACTCAAACGTTGACATTCCATAACAACTATTGTATCCTTCATTATACTTGCCTTAACCGCGAGAGGACAAGGGACGTGCAGAAGGTGCTTCCCCTGGGATCAGTCCACCACTCTTGATGAACCGCTGAAGAACACGATGAACACCACGCAATCTCTCTCTCCCTTACTTTTCCCTTTTCCCCTTCCTCTTCTTCTTCTTCCGGGTCAAAAACACCTCCCGACGATCGATCTCCTTCCTCCACTCGACCGACAGCAAAGGGGATTTTCTTCACCAACAGCAGGGGCATCAATGGGGGATGGGGTGCTGCTGGACAAGGTGGAGGCGCATGGGGGGCAGGGGAGGCAGCAGCCACAAGGAGAAAGAGGAGGGGAAGTAGGGGTGGTGGCTAGGGTTTGGGGGAGGGGCGCCTCCCCCCTTTTGGCCGGCCACCACTTGGGCCAAGGCCCAGGCCCAGGTTGCCGGGATTTTTCAGAAATGCCCCCTCTAAAAATCCCTGTTTAACTCTTTTCTATATAGTTCTTCCCTCCAAGTAATCAATTATCTCTCGAATCACTTTTGGGGTATTACACCACTATGATCTCAGGCCTCCGAGCACAATTGAGTGCTCCACGATAGCCTTTTGCATATTTGCGCACGATTGCCAATTTGCAGACAGTACCTTCCCAAACATTTTTTTGTCAACCTCGATATAAAAGTATGTAATTGTTCAAAATTTTGGACCAAAAGGTAGTAAGTAGACTGAAGGAAAAAGCAGGCTAGCTTATCATAAAAGTCAAGATAAGTCAATTATTTATTCCGCACTCAGGCTCACAAATAAGCAGAGGAAATCCTACTTTCCTTCGTAGCGCCATGAATCCATGCACACCTTACTCTTATAGTCTTACTAGTAAGCGTGTACGTAGAATCTACGCCAAAAGTATTGATTATATTTCTTAGTCATGAGTTTTGGTTACATAGAATTGTATGTCTTTCTTGTTGTTAGCAGATTTCTTTGATTTGATCTTATCTTTCCTAACAAATAAAGCATTCTTGACGTAATCATGAGTGCTTGATCGAGTTGTAACATATATCTGACATCTGGGTCAAGGTACTATAAGAAAATAACATTCCGTATGAAAACAATACTTAATGTTTAGTGTATAGAAACATAAGAAAATTAACATTTCGTATGGAAACATTCTATTTCATAATCTCACCATTCATTATGTTACTAAACATTCCATTTCATGCCGGTTGTTTCGTATGAAAACAGGACATGCTAAATGTTTAGCGTATGGGAAAGACATGTATGAAAAAGCTCCGTATGGAAACAAGCCAAGATTTGCAGGCGCACATGAGATTAGGAGAATCTCGGCACTGACTTCCTCGATATGCTTCCCATGCTGAGATTTGCTTCCCATGCCGAGATCTACTTCCCATCACCGATTCGATCATCGCACTGTTAGTTGAGCCATTGTCTTCTTCCATAGGTGCAAGATCAGTATATTCATTTCACAGGTCACCAACAGCACAATCTAACCAAACTAACCCACCCAAACCACCAACCTAGCTCAACTCACCAGCATTCAGAAGGCTCATTATCCGAGGGCATCATTTCTAAACCTTGTAAATTATTTCATAGCTACAATGAACTGGTCGATAGTCGTAGGTTGATAATCGTAGCTACAGTAACCGGTTGATAGTCATAAGCTATAGTAACTGGTCGGTAATCGTAGGCTACGGTGTTTGGTCAGTGCTCGAAATACTTGCGTGGTCGAAGACTGGTAGTATCGGCTTTGTATGAGCGGTACGACTAGAATTACGATAAGAGACGTGGTCGAGGCACCGTGGTTAAAGGACTCGAAATTGTAAGGAGCTAATGTGATCAGATCTATATGTGATCATAGACCTAGTCAGTTTTATGTGTCCAAACGCCTACAATTAATTAGGAGGGCTAACTCATGATTAAATTATCTTATGCCCAAGCATACTAACGTGGGGTGACAACAATTGACACCAGGGGCGTAGCCAGTAGTGAGGCTTTGTAGGGCTCGAGCCCACCCTCCGTTGGTACCGCACGATTACCCTGCATAAGGTATCTTTATAGTATTTATTTTTTCTTTTAGATTTGTTTCTATTCTATTTATGTATGAATTTGGATTGTATAAACTCAGTTTGTTATGTTTATTTCAATTTATCTTACTCCTTAATTTTTAGATAAAAAATAGCTTAATCCTTCAAGTCTTCCCTCCGATTTTATCCTAGCTTCGCCATTGATTGGTGCTAAAATCCACAGATATGTAGCGTCGCACATGCATGCCAAAAGTCTCGAGCAGTATGTAGCGCTGCACATGCATGCACACATCTGGCAGCACCGTCGTTAGTTAGGATGGGCAATGAACAATGAACGGTACTATCATTGCGTTGTTATTGGTTTCTTGGCCAAGGGGGCACAGCATTTCTGTTAATATGCCGTCTTGAACATAGGTATCTAATAAAGGCTACCATGATCTAATTTTATTAAATATTATTTAATTAATATGTTTTCTATTTATATGTGATGGACTTATATTGTGGAACACGAAAGGACAGCCTTAACCACTAATTTCTATCATTAACAATTATGAAGTCCTCTTGACTTTGAATCTATTATTGTTACTTTTATTGGGCTAGCAGCAAAGGCGTATTTTGCTTATATCAGTAATCAAAATTTAAAATTGTGACTATGTGCTCTAAAACCACGTCCATTTGCAGAGGGCGCATTAGCGCCTCTATCATTAGTCATTACCTAATCGAATTTGCATGCATGGCGAAGAACTATGTGAGAATGTCTAGAGTTGTGTCATGATGAACCATTGCTATTTTAGAGAAGAAAAAATTTGGATTTTGCAGATTTGTTGTTTTTCTGGATAGCTTACAAAAGTGACAGTCTGACCGGTCAGCTTGTGTTGCTTCAATCGAAATAGGTGATTTTAGAAAATTTAAGTCATGAGATGATTTGGTTTGACCTAGGTCAGTGTATATGTATGGCATGATGCATGTGTTCAGCTAATATGGGTCAAGTTGTAAAGAATTTATGTCCGAAAATGATTTCTTGGTATTTAGATGTGCAAGGCTCTTGGAGTCAACCGTGGTCAACGGCAATGATTGAGGCTACGCGCATTGAGGAGCCAAAGCCTAGAACGATCAAGGATGCCAGGTGAGGCGGCTGGGCTCAAGCATGGCATAAGGAAGGTGTGAAATGTTGAGAAGAAGTTTGAGCGATGGGTTGCACCATATGGCTTGATCAGTCTAAGTAAGGCATGATTCAGTGAAATTGGAATGGGATACTTGTTGATTTGTGGCAAGCTAGTGGTGTATCTACATATGGCAAGTATGGCGATTGCTTGCAAAAAAGATAAAGACCGGGTCAAGAAAAGGGAAATTTTGGTAAGTTAACCAAAATATTAGAAATTACCTTAGATCAAAATCGTGGCACTTAGAAATGTGGTTTAGGTCAAGAAAGAGCTAAGATAATCAAGTGAATCAAAGGCTAAGTACTTAGTGGATTTGAGTTTATGTGCTTTGAAAAGCGTGCATAAGTGTAGTATATGAGTACAACCCATGTTGTATGGGATTAATGGGTTCCCCTATTTGTGTTAAGTGTATAGTATCTGTTAGAGTTAGATGGGGCTGATTGCTTTATTTACTTAACTGGTTGGGGTGGAGACTTACAAGTTAACCATCCAACCGTCCTATCTTTACTCATGAAAGCCAAGAGTTCTAGTGCTAAGGTTTAAGAAGTACGAGTATTGTAGTGTGCTCTCTTATTCTTTAGGTAGAGTGACTACAAAACCTTCATTTTTAAGTAGCAATGTATCAACTTTATTCATCTCTCATGGATCTCTCTTGTTTTGGTTGGTTTGCTCTTGTTTTAGTTGGTTTTGATCTTGCCTCTCCCCATTCTTGATTTTGCATAATGCCAAGGATAAGTAAGTTATGGAGATGTACCTTAGAAACAATCCACATCTGTATAAGCACCAGGTTTGGCAAGTTCTTGAAGTTGTCCAGTTTTTGTTTGATTTGGCCTCTCCCAGTGATTTCTTGATCCAGTTGTTTTTACCTCGATTTCTTTGGGTGTTCTAACTTATTGTGATATGTGGGAACACATCTAAAGTTATCTTAGCTATCATTCACCCACAAGCAAGTCTATTCACCGTTTTACTGTGATATGTGGGATCTTATTTATGTTCGAGCAAGGGAGGAAACTAGATCAATTTTATTCTTAGCACTTGTAGTACAGATCAACTTAAAATGGGGACTAGCAATGACCTGACACATACATACCCTAACTGATTTCTGGTATGCAGTGTGATGAATAGGAAAAGATTATCAGTTTTTGTGTGTATTAAATATTCTGCTAGAAATAGACAAATTAGAAATAGATGAGAGATGTAGAGGGGACCAGCAGTGACTTGATGCACACTGTGTAAATTGTTTAAAGGGAAATCTCCACAATGAAAACCGATCAAACAGAAGACACGAGCAAGGAAGTGCAATTACTGCTAAGACAAGAACAAGATCATACTAATAACAAATAGAAACAATTATTTTCTCACCTGTGGTGTTTGTATAATGGTGCAAATGTTAACCTTGCAATTCTATTCAACTTAAATATCCAGTCATTGCTCACTTGGTTGTTACAACAGAAAATATCTTGATCAGTTGGGATATCATAAAAACCACAACAACAAAATAAATGCAGTGAAGAAGCTTACGCATAACAGAATCCATCTCAGTTGGGACCATGTGGTCAATGGTAGTCCTTCCTCATTTGTATGTTAGTTAGCTTGCTCGAGAAGCTGGAGGGACCTGAGATTGACAAGCGGGTAGTGGAATAGTGTTGAAGTGAACTGCCTTATTGCTCTCCTAAATTTGTACAAATATTACCACAAACACTTGAAGAGCGAGTATACAGAATGTGGTAGGCAATGAAGCACACAGACAAATATAAGCTATAGTACCTTTCCTTAGCCAAGGTGGTGATGTCCAATGACTAGATGACACTGGGTTTGAGTGGTGGCCAGGGTGGCTACTGAGTCTCTCCTCTTGAGGTGTCCAACCCATGGTGGCACCATGACCAAAAGGGAACATCAAACCAGCAAGAGCAACAACAAGATGTGGCTTGGGGAACGCTGGCGAGGATTTGAGGGCAGATGCACGAAGCAGGGAGGAGGAGGGTGGGCACGCGTGGACATGGGAGGGTGAGCACGCGGTGGGGATGGCTCGCGATGTGGCAGAGACTCCGATGACTGTGAGAGAGGCAGGGAGCCCACGAGTACGGGTGGGAAGGCAACCAGGCTGAAAGGTTAGCAAGTGACCACGAGAGGCAAGCGAGGGTGGTGATCACGTGGCCATCTTCACCAGCAGAGGCGGGGACTCAGGAAGTGAGGACACCCAACCGCCACGGTGGCAACACCCAGCTATCGTAATGTCCACATCACCTAACACGTGGCCTCCCCACAGTTGAGAGGAGCCACACGAGGAGGAGGTTCTAGGGCCATGGCCCTAGCGGAGAAGAGGAGGGGGAGCCCTAGCGGCAGATGTGGAGGCGGGGAGGTGAAGAAAAGGGAACTACACCATGGAAGGGGATCAGGGAGGCAGAGGAGGCAAGGAGAGAAGACGAAGGGGAGGCCCGACAGCGGATGTCAAGGCGGAGGAGATGGAGGTAAGAGAAGGGGAAGGGGATCAGGAGGTGGAGGAGGCGGGGAGAGAAGAGGAAAGGGAGCGCCGGTCACGGATGTGGAGGCGAAGGAGGCACGAATGAATTGCTGGCAAGGTTGTTAGGATCACGATACCAGGTAGGATTGTTTTTCGTCTAACGGGATCGGATCGTAGAATCACGATTCTATCAAATTTTTAAAAGCGTATATATTTTATATAAAAATTGAATTATATTTCAAAATATGCAACTCTATAGTAATTTTTGAATTTAATTTTTATAATTTGAGTACACATATTCATGTTATATTGAATTAAGATTGATTTTTAAAACTTATTTAATTATTTTAATAAACTAATAATCTAAAAATGTAATATGTCAAAGATAATACTTTTTACCTTAGAACAACATGTAAACAACAAAACAAAGAAATTAAACTAGTGTAACTTAAACTAGCAATAGGTAATATCAAATTTTATATGTTAATATAGTTTGTTGTCAGGATCATGATCCCACTGCAATCCTACCTAATCCTAACGATTCTACGAGTAGGATCGTGATCCCACTGTGATACTACCTGATTCCGATCCATATTGCGCTCCGTATCATCTACCTGTGGTAGAATCGTAGGATCGTACGATACCACGATACGTGTTGCGATACTGACAACCTTGATTGCTGGTGAGGGGAGAAAGCAGGGGGAGGCACTTGTCAACGCATGCATGAGCGAGAGAAGAGACAGACGAATCACCACCATTACCTTCATGCATGAGAAGAGATAGACGAATTACCATTATTATCAACTCCTTTTAAGTCGTAGAGACAAACAACCAACATAAAGTGGCGAATCCACCGTGGGTGCTTGTGGGTGCTCGAGCACCCCCTCCTCGCACTGTTGAACGTCGGGTGTCGGCGTCGCCATGTGACCGTGTCGGAGGAGGATCCCAGTCGCCAGGTTGAAAAACTCGGCATGAGGGTAGGCCAGGCCTAGTTAGTGTCTTAAGGCCCAGCACCCTAGCCGGCCCAATGGCGAATCCTGGCCCAAAACCCCAATGAGAACAGTCAACAGTAGATACGAGATAAGGTCATGGTCTCGAGGAAGATGAACAGAACAGCATGCGCTCAACAGTAGATGTGGTCGCCGAGTCGAAGAGAGAGAGAGTAGAGACTCACCGTCGCGGTGTCACCCACAGCCCGGCGGCCGGCGTAGTGGAGGGAGAGGCAGCCGGCGTAGTGGAGGGAGAGGCAGCCGGCGCAGCGAAGGGGGACCCGGGGAGGGGGAAGCGGCCGGCGCGGCGGAGGGGGAGCCGGGGAGGGGGAGGGCCGGGAGGTGGTCGACGACTCGGCGTGGAGGGGGAGGCCGGAGGCGGACGGTGGCTCGATGCGGTAGAGCGGAGGGGCTAGCCGGCCAGGGGAGGCGGTCGGCCACGCGCGGGCAAGGCCAGCGGCGGAGTTGGGCTAGCGCCTGGCGGGTGGCGCGCCGCGCACGGGCACATCGCCGGGCACCGGCACGGCATTGGAGATTCAGATTCGCCAATTCGGAGTCTCGGTCTCTCTCTCTCTCTCTCTCTCTCTCTCTCGGAGTCGGAGAGACGGAGCAGAGAGGACGAGGCAATTAGGTGAATGTGGTGAGGATTCACTGAGGTCTGAGGAGTTGAGGACTCAGGACTGGCCGAGTAGTAGTACCGACCGAGGAATTCCTGTGGGGCGTGGGTTGTGGTGAGGTGTGCAGCACTGAGGCGAGGCAGGTGTTATGGGTGATGATTCATTGATTTGCGCAGCGCAAAGCAACTGAGCCAGTGACGCGTGACTCTGTGGGGACCGACGGCCAACCGACGACAGTGGTTTCACACTTTCACTGGTTTGGTTCACTGTTCTATGATTGTAAGTGAATGTAAATTCTATTTTATTATTGTTCTACCAACTAGCCAAATTATTTAATCAGTTATTAACTAGTTGTTGTTTAATTATTCTTAGATTTACAAAAATGGAGAAGCGAACTTTGCACAAATATTTCTCAAACAATGCAACTAGCAGTAACCATCCAATCATAGAAAGCAGAACTAAAGCAAAAAAAGTTTGGCATGAATTTAATCCAGATGATATTATTGCTGATCCAGCATGTCGCAAACCAATTGAAGATTATCCTAATGAGATTAGAGATCAAGTTAGGAGAGCATATTTATTGAAGGGTCCAACTCAACCAATTGGTCATGATTTTCCAAAGAAAATGTAGGGTTCAATTTCAAGATCATTTCAAGAATCATGGTATAAGAAGTTTGACTAGCTGGAATATAGTGCGGAAAAGGATGTTGCCATTTGTTTCTATTGCTTTCTTTTTAAGAAGCCGTCACACCCCCACTCACTTTGGGAGGGATGACTTCACAAAAGTTGGGTATGTGAATTGGAGAAGTGCTATAGAAAAGTTGGGTATGTGAATTGGAGAAGTGCTATAGAATCTTGCAATCAGCATGTTGGTGGACCTACTAGTGTCCACAACACTGCAATGCTAAATTGTGAAGATTTTCAAAATTAAAGAGCAAGTGTAGATCATAAATTAAATACTTATAGCAAGGAGTCCGAAATTTCATACAAGATTCGTTTGACTGCTTCTTTAGATTGTACAAGATATCTCATTCAGCAAGGTGAAGCTTTTCATGGACACGATGAATCATCTACTTCCATGAATAAGGGCAATTTTAGAGAGTTGGTGGATTGGTACATTGATAAAAAGGCAGATGTGAAGGAGGCTTTTGAATTTGAGGGTAGTGGCAATTGTTTGATGCTTTGTCTGGATATACAAAAGGAACTCGCGGACGGCAAGGCGAGACGAAGTCTCCCGGACGTGGCGAAGGATCGAGCAGTGGAGGTATGCGCGAAGTCCGAAGCCTTGCGCAGGGTGCCCCGCAGGTGTCCGCTGCTGTTGACGTGGACGTGGCCTCGGTGCATCCTGGCACGTTGGGGCCGAGGCTCGCTCGCTCGGACTTCCTCCCTCGCCCGAAGATATTTTGCGACCTTACCGCAGCCGCAGAGCGTGCCGACCACGGCCTCAACCGAGAGATGTTGTCGTCATGCGAGGGGAACTCCTAGCGCTTCGCGCTGCAGCCTCGAGATGAGGGTAAATATGTGCGTTTCAGCTTGTAAGGCTGCTGGGCGCTGCTGATTTGTTGTTTTGCGGGCGCTGCCTCGGCCGATCCTTTGACGAGGCCCGCGTGCGAGCGGAGGGCTCGGAAGCCAGCCGTAAAGCAAACAATGCTCTTGCTGCGAAGGATGAAGAACCTCGCGCTGGAGGGCGCCATGGCGGCCGCTGGCTCGAGGCCACGGAAGCCAAGTGCGCCGCGGCTGAGGAGCGCGCCGCCTTCGTGCAGCAGATCGCCGTCCTAGAAGGGGAGAACGCCCAGCTGGCGGAGTCTGCTGCCGAGAACAGCCGCGTCTTGGAAAATGCGTCCGTGTCGGCGTGGCGGGCCATGGAGTCTCTGAACCAGCCCTCCGAGATCTGTGCGTCGAGTGCCGGACCCTACGCGCGGCGGAGGCCTATCGAGACGCCGGGTTGATCGAGGAGGGGCGGCGTTGCTCTTCGTGGCGCCGAGCGTTTGGCGAGCACTACGGCTATCTTGGTGCGTGCCGCCGCCCGCTTCACACTCGTGGGTGTAGACATACCCATGGTGGCAAATCCTCAATCGGATCCACCCGCCGACCGGAGGTCATGTCGGGCGCCATTCGCTCCATCGGGCCTAGCTGCAGAACTTCCATCAACGGATGCGGGTCGCCGGGAAGATGCGGCGAGGGTCGCCATTCGCGAGACGCTGCATGGGGAGGGGACCTCCTCGATGGCTCGAAGAGTCTTTTAGCGTCACGGCGGCGGCGCGCGGGTTCGTCGCACCGCCAAGGTTGAGCGGTTGGTCGAGTAGGTCGGGGTGTGATGTCTTGGTTCTTATGCTTGTAAGCATGTAACCCTTTGGTTTTATAACGAAACCAAGTATCGCATACTTGGTGTTACCGCCGCCGAACGCGAAGGAAGATTCGAGCCTCTTGTTTATACTCCGCGGAGTGGCGCGTGCGGAGGCGAACCTCGACGCTATGTCTTATTTAAAGTCCATGGACTGGCGCGTGCGGAGGCGGACCTCGGAGCTGCGACTTCCTTTATAGTCCGGAGACTCGCGCGTGCGGAGGCGGACCTCGACGCTACGTCTTGTTTAAAGTCCGTGGACTGGTGCGCGCGGAGGCGGACACGGCGCTATGACTTCCTTTATAGTCGAGACTCGCGCGTGCGAGGCGGACCTCGGCCTTCGTCTTGTTTAAAGTCCGTGGACTGATGCGCGCGGAGGCGGACCTCGACGCTACGACTTTCTTTATAGTCCGGAGACTCGCGCGTGCGGAGGCGGACCTCGACGCTACGTCTTGTTTAAAGTCCGTGGACTGGTGCGCGCGGAGGCGGACCTCGACGCTACGACTTTCTTTATAGTCCGGAGACTCGCGCGTGCGGAGGCGGACCTCGACGCTACGTCTTGTTTAAAGTCCGTGGACTGGTGCGCGCGGAGGCGGACCTCGACGCCTTCGACTTTCTTTATAGTCCGGAGACTTCGCGCGTGCGGAGGCGGACCTCGGCGCTACGTCTTGTTTAAAGTCCGTGGGTCGTGCGCGCGGCGTCCCCGTTGCGTCTTATTTAAAGTCCGTGGCGTGCGTGCGGAGGCGGACCTCGGCACGTCTTATTTAAAGTCCGTGATCGGTGCGTGCGAGCTAGGCTCAACGCCACGCCTTATTTAAAGTCCGTGGATCGCGGTGCGTGCGGAGCTAGGCTCAACGCTACGTCTTATTTATAGTCCGTAGACTCTCGCGTGCGGAAGCTGAGCTCAACGCTACGTCTTATTTAAAGTCCGTGGACTGGTGCGTGCGGAGCTAGGCTCAACGCTACGTCTTATTTATAGTCCGTAGACTCGCGTGCGGCCGAGCTCAACGCTCGTCTTATTTAAAGTCGTGGTGAGTGCGTGTGGAGCTAGGCTCAACGCTACGTCTTATTTATAGTCCGTAGACTCTCGCGTGCGGAAGCTGAGCTCAACGCTACGTCTTATTTAAAGTCCGTGGACTGGTGCGTGCGGAGCTAGGCTCAACGCTACGTCTTATTTATAGTCCGTAGACTCTCGCGTGCGGAAGCTGAGCTCAACGCTACGTCTTATTTAAAGTCCGTGGACTTTGTTCTGCTCAGCGCGGACAGGGGATGGTTTGGGAACAGCAACCTTTATTGAACTCCCGTTTGCGCGGGCGGGCATCGCATAACAAAGGGCTGGTGGCTCTACGCTTGCTGCCTTGCTTCTAGGCGTAGTATCGCCGCAACCTATCCGCGTTCCATGTGTGCCGGAGGGCTTGTCCCTCGAGTGTGGCGAGGCGGTATGCCCCCTTCGGCAATGCCTCCATCACGATGTACGGGCCTTCCCACTTGGACTCCAGCTTGCCAACGGTCTCCGCCTGGAGCGCTACTCTGAGAACGAGATCCCCAGGCTTGAACCCCCGCGGGTATATAGAGCGGTCCCGAGTACGTATTGTGCATCGCGCGCACCGCAACATGGTGGGCTGCATCTGCCCGTATCCGTCGAGGAGGTCCAGGACACACGGCGCTCCTCTTGGGTGCTTGGGCGAGACCCTCCGCGAGCCGGTCTTGATTTCTCGGGCGTCACCGCCTCATCTCGAAAAGGAGCACGAGCGGCGTGAATCCGTCGGCGCGTTACCGTTGTGCGGCGACCACGACGCAACGCCGTGAAGCTCGCTGGCCACTTGCCCTTCGGCAATCCGACCAGCGCTTTTGATGGCGGCGGAGATGGCGCCATTCGCCTGCTCGACCGCCTGTTGGATCGGGATGCCCTACCGAGGCGAATCGGAGGGTGATGCCCATCTTGTCACAATAGTCTTTGAAAAGGGTGGCGTCGAGCGCGAGCCATTGTCAGCCGTGAGCTCCGGAGCACGCGCGGCGACATATGATGTTTTGCCATAGGAAGCGCTGTATGGCCGCAGAAGTTACTTTGGCCAGGGCAACCGCTTCCGGCCATCTGGAGAAATACTCCAGCGCGACTACCACGAAACGGAGGTCCCCCGGAGCTCGGGCAAGTGGTCCTACTATGTCGAGGCCCCAGCGTGCCAGTGGCCACACCGGGGGAATGGGGTTGAGGCTCGTCGGGGGCCTGCGGATGATGCGCGCCATCCACTGGCACCCTTGGCACCGACGGACGAGGTCTTGGGTGTCGGTGGTGGCGGTTGGCTAGTAGAAGCCTTGCCTGAACGCCTTGCCGACCAACGACCTCGGCGCCAGGTGGGATCCGCACACGCCCGCGTGGATCTCCGCCAGGAGCTCCTTTCCCCCCTCCGTCGAGAGGCAGCGCAGGAGTGGTGCACAAACCCCCCTCTTGTAGAGTATCCTTCGAACACTGAAGGACCTTGCGCGGTCTTTGCAAGCGCCGGCTTCGGCGAGTCGTCGGGCTCGGCGATGCCTTGCAAGAAATTGAAGATGGGCTCGCCAATCGCTGGCGGGCCAATGCGGTGGGCGAGTGCGCGTCCGGTTATCTTGCGCGATGGCGCTGCGCTAGTACCTCGTAAATGCCCCTCGAAGCGATTCTTTGGCCGCCACCTTAGCGAGCGTCGGCACTCTCGTTCTCCGCGCTGGGATGGCCTTGACGGTGATGCCCAAAAGTGCCTTTCCTCGCCCTCACCGCCGCGAGTACTTGGCCAACTCAGGTTCCTTGGCTTGATATGACTTGTCCACATGACCAGCCACCAGCGCGAAGTCGGTGCGACTAGCACCGTCTCGCGCCAATCGCTTTGAGCCGCCAGGCGAAGAGCGGCGCCTCGTATTCATCGTGTTATTGGTGGCGGGAAGGCAAGGCGCGCGAGTATAGCAAACGCTGCCCTCGGGCGTGGCGACCACCGCCCCTACGCGCGCGGCGCGCCATAAGCGTAGTCGATCGCGGCGTCGAGACGGGTCATCGTGCGTCTGGGCGGGTTGGGCGGCGGGGTCCATTCGGCGAGAAAATCCGCAGGACTTGGGATTTGATTGCGTTCGCGGCATCGTCAAGGAGAAGGAGCGAGCTCGGCGGCCCATTTGCCGTCGCCTATGGACTCCTTATTGTGCGGCATCTCTACCGGGGAATGAGGAAGTCATCGTGATCGGGTGGGCGAGAAATAATGCGAAGCTTCACGGAGGCCTTGACCAGCGCGTGGCGAGCTTCTCAAGCTCCGTGTATCTTGTCTTGGCGCCTTGGAGGGCTTGAGACAAAGTAGGCGGGCGCTGCATGGCGCCTTCCTCTAAGACGAGGACGGCGGCGGCGCGATGGTCGCGCGGCGAATAGAGCGGAGGGGAGCCTGCAGTGCTGGGGCGACCAGCGTGGGAGGCGGCCAGTGCTCCTGAGCTCGTTGAAGGCCTTCGCGCAATCTCGTCCCAACGAAATCCATCGCACCGCGGGCGTCTTGAAAAATGGCAAGCCCGTTCGCCGCCACGGATAGGAAGCGGCTTAGTGCGCCATGCGCCCGCAAGCCTCTGGACCTCCTCGTAGTCTTGGCGCTCCATACCCGGGATGGCGTCTACTTTGTCGTGGTTCGCTGGATGCCCCGCCGGAGACGAGAAACCGGGAGCTTGCCGCTGTACCGAAGACACATTTGTCGGGGTTGAGTTTGATGCCCGCCCCGAGGTTGTCGAAGGTCTCTGGAGGTCCGGCCATGCGAGCAAGCTGCGAAGTTTTGACCACCACGTCATCGACATAAGCTTCGACGTTCCTCCGAGCTGGGCGGCCGGGGCAATAGCGGCGAGGCGGGTGAAGGTAGCGCGGCGTTCTTCAAGCCAAAGGGCATTCGACGAAGCGAAATGTCCCAAGTGGTGTGATGAACCGGTCTTCTCCTCGTCGTCTTCGACCATGTATACCGGTGATAGCGAATAGGCGTCCAGAAACTCATGAGTTCGCACCAGCAGATGGCGTCGACCACCGATCGATGCGCGGCAAGGGTAATTGTCCTTCGCACGCCTTGTTGAGTCTTGTGAAGTCGATGCACATACGCCGAGCCCCGCCGCCTTTTTGACGAGCACCGGTTAGCGAGCGATGCAGGTGGTGGACCTCGCAGATGACCACAGCGCGAAGAAGCCGCGACCTCTGTTTTGGCCGCTCTTTGCCGATCCGTTGACATACGCCGGCCTTTGCTTGACCGGCTTGGCGTCGGGCGGACCGCCAAGCGATGCTCGACATCGCTCGATCTACGCCTTGATGTCCTCGGGGACCATGCGAAAATGTCAACATTGTTCGAAGCACTCGGAGCGGATCCGTTCGACCCGGTGGAGCCCTCGCCGATGGACACAAACCGCCTCCGCTTGAGTGGCACCCTCTTGACTCGCCCTCGGCCGAGGCTTGGGCGCCCATCCGGGGCGGAGGGCCGTCGCCGCGCGTCTTGGGAGAGGGCATGCACCGGCGATGCGGAACACGGCCGTCGACCTCGGCCCGTCGGCCGAGTCCTCGATCGCCAAGACGGTGATAACACCCTCCGGGCCCGGGAGCTTCACACACAAAACGCATAGTGTGGGATCGCCTCGAAAGAGTTGATGGCGGGCGACCCGGTATGGCGTTGTAGGGATGCGAGATATCGGCGGCGTCGAAGATGACATGCTCGGTCGGATGTTACCCTTGTTGCCCTCCCGACGGAAAGTGACCGGAAGGACACGTGCCCCAAGGCTGCGCAGCCGTTGACCCGAAGCCTTGAAGTGGAGCTCTGGCTGCTCTAGCCGGCCGGGGATCCCCATACGGTCGAGGGCCTCTGCGAACAAGATATTCGCGGAGCTTCCCGTCGACAGGCGACGCGCTGGCGTCACAGCTGCGTGCTATGTGGGCTCAGATAACTAGGGGTCTTGGTGAGGTACAACACACACCTGGCGTCGTTCAAGTCGAAGGTGATGTTGCGGGCGGCATCCACGATTGCGGCTGCTCCGGGAGCTTTTAAGGAGGAGCCTCCGGTGATGACGCTGACGGTGCGATGCTGCGCGCCCTCCGTTGGGGGCGGAGCCCGAGACCCGGTCGTCACCCTCTGCAGCTCCATAACCGCAGCGCATGCCCTTGTGTAATGATCACCGTAGCCGTGTACCTCGCACCACTTGCCATAGTGCAGAGCTCTTGTTCTGCGTGGGGTTGGCGCCCGTGTCGAGTCCGCCTTCCGATCCCCGGTCTCCCCTCCATGAGGCGGGGTCGGGTCCTTGGCGGGTGCCCTCGGTGTTGCGGACATGATGGGCCGCCTGTGTCCTGCGCTGGCGGCGCCGTGGCTTACGCCCGCTCCTTGAAGAGCCTTCCTGTATCTCGGTGTCGCCGCCTCGGGGAGGGCCTCCGCGAGGCTCGCGGCGCGCCCTGCCGAGGAGGATGACCCGCCCGCCGCGCGGGCGCCCCCACTGGCGAGGTCGAGGGCGGTGATGCTGCGTCTTCGCGCATCCTCCTCCGCCCGCGCATACTCGTCCATTTTGTCGAAGAGTTTGACGACTGTCTTGATTGGCCTCCGCGCGTTATACTCGGCCATCGGGCCCGGACGAAGCCCTGTATGGCTGCATGCGACGGTGGTTTCATTGATGTCTTTCACGGCATCGAATCTTGGCGGCGCCGAAGTAGTCCCGGAGCTTCTCCGAGGGTCCTTGCTTCACAGCGAAGAGTTGGTCCGCATCGACTCGCTCGACATAGTTTCCTTGGAAGTTGCTGTGAAGGCGGTCGCGAAGCTGCTCCCACGCGTAGATGGAGCCCGGCTCTATGGTAAAAAACCAAGAGAGTGCCACTCCTTGCGCGCGAGGGGGAGTCCTTCGCCGTGGTGTCATCTCGCCCGCGCCTCGATGCGGTTTCGTACACGCGCACGAACTCGCGAGGATCCGTGTCGCCTTTATGCGGGTTGGTGACGCTAGGAACTTGAAGTCTGCGGGCCACGCCGCTGCTGCAGCCCGCCAAAGGGATTCGGCTCTGCGCCTCAACGGCACGCGGCCGGGCGTGGGGCTTCGCGCTGTCCGCCTTCTCCGGCGCGGGCTCGGCGCGACATCGGCGCGCTGCTGGCTCGAGCCTCTTGTATATCGCGGACGGCTCGCGAAGGTCCCCAGCTCCCGCCGAACGCGTTGAGGGCTGCTAGTAGGGCGCTTTCCACCACAGTCTTTGCTCGGTCCGCCGGGCGCCCGGCGGGCGGGTCGGTGCGAGGCCATCGCCTCGCGAACTCCGAGATCCGCCGGGTGGTTCGTTGCGGCTACCCCGCCGTCGATCCGCGCTGCCGGCGAGGGTGGCGGGGCTGCCGCCGCGATGCCCGCGACGGGTTGGATATCGTTAGCGGCGGCGGGCGGGTCGATCGTTGTAGCGCGGCGTCGATGCGCGACCATCGCGCCTACGCCGCCGCCGACTCCTTCGGCGCGATGCCGGCCTCGCATTCACGCGCCGCTCCGCCCCCGCCGTCTCTTTCCCTCGCCGTCGGTGAAGCTTTTTCGTGCCATCCTTCTTCTTGGTCTTGAGCTTGTCCTCGTCCTCCCACGGACGGCGCCAAGCTGTTGTGGTTACTGAGACCAAGCAGAGAGAGATGGTAGTGGAGAGGTGGGAGTGTCCCCTTTACCCTCCCCTCATCCTGTATATATATATTCACATGAAGTATGCTTTACAATTATGCCCTTACACCCATATCTCCTCATTGGGGCACTTATGTCATTGCACATGTTACTCTGGTTCTTATAACCTCACAGCGACTCTTTGGGCTTAGGTGGGGCCACCCCTCTGACAGTGTGCTTTCAACAGAAGCAGGCTTGAATCGGGCAACCGCCTAGCTAGACACGGAGATACTAGATGGGGCTCACATCTTAAAATATTACTGTGATATACCAAATGTGGGAACAGTGCTTGCGGTGTTAGAGATGATATGTAAAGATGCAGCATATCCTTCAGGTCAGGGTGGAGCAGTAGGTTTGATACAAAAGATGGAGAGCTTTGAATTTGTGTTCATCATGCATTTCTTGATAGACTTGTTCAGCATTACACATGAGTTGTCACTTTTTTTTTGCAAAGAAGGGATCAAGATATTATTGAAACTATGGGTTTAATTGTGGATGTGAAAACGCGCTTGCAAGACATGAGGGACAATGGATGGGAGCCATTGTTCAACACAGTAAAAAGCTTTTGTGAGTCAAATGAGATTGATGTTCTAAGTATGGATGATCACATCGGAGTAAAGGGTAAATCTGCACGTCGGAAGCATAAAGTTACTCTCCTTCACTATTATCGGATTGATATTTTCAATGTTGCTCTTGATGCCATTATAGCGGAGATGGATCATCGTTTCAATGAAGTTTTTTCAGAGTTATTGGTATGCATGTAATGTTTTGATTCAAGCAACTCCTTCTCTAAGTTTGATGTGCAAAAACTAGTTCGCCTTGCTGAGATTTATACAGCAGATTTCACTATAGCTGACTGGCTGTTGTTAAGAAATCAAATTCAAACAGTCATTCTTAATGTTAGAAGAAGTGTTGAATTTCATGAATGCCGTGATCTTGCAAAGGTTGCTCAAAAGATGGTTGAAACTGGCAAAAAAATATAACTTTTGATTTGGTGTATGTCCTCATTGAGCTCACATTGATCCTTCCAGTGGCAACAACATCAGTTAAAGAATTTTCTCAGCAATGAAAAGTATTAAAACAGATTTGCGCAACAAGGTGTCAGATGAATGGCTCAATGACTTGATGTTGCGCTACACTGAGCGAGAGATATTTAGAAGCCTTAATAACAAAAGAATCATTCAACGCTTTTAGGATATGAAAAGTCGTAGAGTGAAATTGTGTCGTAATCAGATTTAGTGACTTAGTGGTATGTTTTCATTTCATTTTTAATGTTTATGGACATTCACAATTTAATATTATATCACTACATTTGATATTTTTTATCTACAGATCGATACTCACATATTTATGAATATTTGGGGGCACATTATCCATTAATTAGCAAGGTACTAAATTTATTGTATCGTATATTTATATATGAATTTGATATTCCTATAGCAAAAAAACTAGTAGATATAGTTTTAATATATTTATATTGTGTTATAGCCTCAACAGTAGAGCTCTTCTTCTATTTTTCATCATGGATTCGCCACTGCCAACATACATACAGAACGAAATAAAACAAATGCACGTCGCCCCTCACTGTGGCATGCTTGGCAGAACACAGAAGAATGCATGCATGCATGCATATACGGGTCGAAGGGTCGGCGTTCCTCTCATTACTCCCCCTTGTGCCGCTGCTTTCCCAACGCCCAACATCCCATTTTCTCAAGGAATGAGGTTATGCAACATTTCATGATCACAGAGGCCGGCCCATCTGCATGCATGTATGATCGTGAAATTGTACCAGATGATATGGCACTTGTATATGTCCCTTCCAGCTGGACCGGACCGTTCTCTCTTGTTAGGTTCATTGGTCGATGGAGGACGCACATGCACCTAAGCATGCATGCAGTTAACGAGAGCTGATGTGACGTAGAATGTCTGGTCATTGTCCTGGGCAGCATGCATGATATATATATCCAGCTTCCATGTGCATGAACTTTTGCTCCAAAACGACCCGTTTATATATTCATCGGTAAAAAGGTAACTAGCAAGTAGCGATCTCTTTTACATCTTATATAATTTCTAGAAAATTCTTCTCGTAGGAAGAAATAATAAATAATTCATGTCGATTTCGCACTCTTACGAATCATTTCTTGTGGTGACAATTCAACGGTCGGTATGGGTGTGACCCACAGCTTATGGAGTACGTGGGGTTGTAGATCTGGATTATGGATCGTCGGCCTCATCTCTAAATAGACTTAGGTCAAATCTGTAGATCGGATAAACCACACATTTGTATCAACTGTACTTACGTTTTCGTCATCGCTCTTTTTAAAAGGATTAACTCCAGAGTTAAGATGTATTTGACACACTACAACACAACCAACTTGCTAGGGCACCTGTAAATGCCCTAGAATGTCTGTAAATGCCGCGGAAGGAATTTTTACCGGCGTTTACCAAACGACCACATAAGTGCCGTCGGCAAAGGTTTTTTTCCGGCGTTTATAGCAACCTCAGCGTTTAGGAAATGCCGCCATACACAATACTAACCCGGCGTTTACAAACGCCCCAGAATATTCTACCCCGGCGTTTACAAACGCCCTTCCAGAGTAATCTACCCCGGCGTTTACAAACGCCCTTCCAGAGTAATCTACCCCGGCGTTTACAAACGCCCTTCCAGAGTATTCTACCCCGGCGTTTACAAACGCCCTTCCAGAGTAATCAAACCGGCATTTACAAACGCCCCAATTGATTTATCTGTGGCGTTTACAGATGCCCCAAAAGGAGGATGTTGGCATCTGCAATTGCCCTCATTTCAGTTTTTTGTACAGCATGTATGTGTGCTATTGCTCTAGCTACGGCAGCGGTTACAAATTACCAAACTAAATTAATAAAAAATGTTTTTAACAGTCTGCCATCTATAAATACCTTCTTTCACAGTTTGTACATATATGCTTATTCACTAGTAGTAGACAACACACCAACATCATAGATTTTAATTCCATAATTATCACTATAACTGATAGAATCACATTGTTCAACAAAAAGTCAATGGCAGCTAAAATTTACAAGCAGTACTTCCATATCAGTCGACAGATTACATTGTTCAGCAAAAGACGGCATCACATATATAGAATTGTAGAACAGGAGTGCGATAACTTATGTTCAACAAAATATTCATAGTTTGAACATCACAGGATCCTATTTGCTTAAGTTAAACGCTGCACAAAAGGTCTTGATAAATAACTAGTTAACACCATCATATCTTCTCTAGCCTGCCATCAAGTGAACACAATATATGAGAGTTAGTGCTGAAATAGGAAAAACTAGCTAAGTCTAAGTACACTGCACACATGTTTGTGGGGAAAAGAACAATCCTGTTACCTAATACATTGCAGAATATATTTTTTTGTTGCAATCAAATAAGTTGACAGTCCACAATGCATACCTAGCCCACAATGCATTGCAAGATATTAGCTAGCCCACAGGCCACAGTTGTTCCAACATTGTTAAATGGATGGAGTATGTATTGAGAAAGAATTATGTACCTCTCCAAAAAAAGCACTGAGGAAGAAATGTATTAGAGTTTCAAACGAGTTTTGTCCTATATATAGGTTGGCTCTTTGTTTTTGCATGATTCACTGGCATTTCTATGTTGAATATGCTCTGATACGAGTACATCAAATATTTACTTCTCAAGATTATTTGAAAGTTTAATCAGAACATGTGGTTTTGATGCAATTTTGGCTTCCATCTACTTCACTTGTGTTAAATACATCTTGATATCGTTGTGCAAAGTAAAAATTTGTAATATTGAACTAGATATAGATTACTCTAAAAAGAGAACTAGATATAGATCTTTCTAGAAGCTTAGACATTTTCTTTGTAACTTACCCATATTTTTTTAGCTTTTACACAGAGAAACATTCCAAGTACCTGAATGGCTACAAGTTCTTCGAAGTAGCTGACATGCAGAGACAAAATGACTGAACTCATTGCAGTATTTTAACTTATGTTGTTGTTAATTTATTCAAATTTTTATTGTAAATTTCATATCACAGGCACTATGGGGATATTGAAGAAATACGCATAGAGGAGCCAGATGAACCCAGGCCACCACTCTATGCCCATGTCACATTTTTCTATGGGCTTCAGAGCATTGTTTTATAAAATACTGCTGTAGTTATATAAAAAATGCCACTATGTATTAGAAACCTTACTTTATGGTATTGTGTCAAAATATGTGCTCAAGTATCTTATTCTGCCTAACATGCTCATACACCACCTATTGCCCTATGATGATCAAGTATAATGAGGCCCCCATGGAAGGATACCTTAAGATTTTTATACATCCTTGTATAATACATTTCTGTCAAGTAGTCATAATATTTTCTTGGCTTACCATTTTTGCAAGCTACAGCGTCAATTTGAACAATAAGATGCTAATGCTAACTGATTAGTGACATGTATAACATATGACTAGTGACAGTTTATCAACAACATTGGAAGCAAATCCACATGAAAGAACACAGCACACATGATCGTGCGGAAATAGCACACCCGCAAGTGCACGGGTTGCCACTGAAATAGCGGTGAGTGTCGTGTTCTCCACAGGGACTAGACTGAGGCTACCGGTGCTCGGCTAAAGCTAGGTCAAACAAAACAGGGGAGAACTAATCCTAAAACGACTAGCAAATCAACCGAACGAAGAACTATCGAACGAAGGACGACGGGACGAACGACCATACGAATTGACGTCGTACTCGTACGACCGAACGAACAAAATGACGATTGACTAAAAGAACGACAACGACGCACGAGAACGAACGACACGAACGATACAACGACTAAACGAACGAACACGACTATCGATCAACGATCTATCTAACTACCGACCGCGAGAAAGAAAGAGGGAAGTCGAGAAGCACTGAGGGAGTTTAGAAGCACGGAGAGAGTTGAGAGAGAAAAGGGGGAAAACAGTCGGCGGCTAACTAGATCGTGCGCACAAACATCACGGGAACTACAAAAGCGGGACTAACAAATAGATGAACACAAGCACAACTCACAAGCTAACATAACAACCTCTACCAACACATATAACAATTAGCACTGCTGTAAACACTACTAAACTACTAACAAAACACAGATTGCACAATTATCACATAACAAATATCACAATAACAGAACTGGGCATAATTTCATCTCCTCTGATCTCATGCATCACAGATCTTTTAACAAAATCCACAATTCACCATCACAATGAGACATCAACCAAATTCACATTCCCAGATTAACATTCACAGTTTCATGTAGTAATGGTAAGCAAGAAAACTAAACAAGATAATAAGGAAAGAGAGGGGATTTGGAGAGAAACCGAATAAGAGGAAGTAGCAGAGGCGCAGAGAAGAAGCTGTCGGTGATGTGGATGAGGATGGTGGTCGCGTCGCCGGTGATGTCGAGGACGTTCAGGTGGCGATGGAGATGTCGGCGACGCTGTGAAGATGTTGATGAGGCTCGCCGCCGTCGGTGTAGGGGTCGCAGAGGTTGGAGGAGGCGATGCCAATCGGTGTCGGAGATGATGAAGTGGCGCACCGGTGGAAGTAGATCGGCGTCGGTTGATGCAGGGCGGCGGTGGCCAAGAGTAGAAGCCGTCGAGGTCGTCGGTGGCGGCCGGTGAATGGAGAGCTAAGGCACAGAGGGGAGAGCTACTGGAGGGAGTTGAGGTCGTCGGTGGCGGCCGGTGGTGGCCGTAGAGCGGGAAGATGGCAGCGGTGCTGTGAGGAGCAGCGGTGGTAGATCGGCGGAGGGCAAGTAGGCGGCGCGGTGGAGGAGCAGCGTGAGTGCGGAGGAGCGGCGGTGGACGCGGAGAAGGGGGGCCGAGAGAGGAAGCGGAATAGAGGGGCGGCCGTGTGATGGTGGCGCGGCAGGGAGAGCAAAGAAGGGGGGCGGCCGAGAGAGGAGATGATGGCGCCGGAGCAGAGGATGGAGGGGTTGCGGATGGAGAAGGTGTTGGAGGTGAGTTGCCGAAGGGAGTTGAGAAGGGAGATGGGAGGCGCTGGTGGCGGTGAAGGGAGGCAGCCGGTAGATGGTGCAGTGAAGGAAGAACAGGAGGAGAAGGTGGGGATGCCATGGAAGAAGAGGAGAGCGGCGGCGCAGAGGAGAAGAATGGAGGCGCGGTGGTGGAGAAGTGAGGCAAGGGGGGAAGCGGAGAAGGGAGAGCTGCGGGTGGAGAGAGGTGGTCGCCGACAAGGTCTGGCCCGGCCCTCGCCGGTGCCGGAGCTAGGGGAGGAGAGGAGCAAAGGATGGTTAGGGGAGAAAAAAAAGAGAAAAACCGGGCTCGGCTTTCCCCAGGCAGCGGCGGCGGCTAGTTTTGTGGGATTGGGAAATTTGGCAATTTGCAGATTGGTCCCCAAAGTATCTAGGGTTTTCAATTCAGTCCATCTCCCATTTCATTTCTTCTTTTCTGGCTCTTGGAAACTCCGATTTTATCGCGAACAGATCCTACGAATTCATGTCGATGCGCACATCTGTACGGAGCAGTCCAAATTTATCGTTTATGCGCCTAGATCGCGCCGGCCTGTGGAAAAGCACAAAAAAGTGTAAAACAGTCCATTTCGAGCAATTAAATATATAAAAGCGTGTAAATGATGATAAGTGATCCCAAAATGTGAAAAATAAGAGGGTAAAATGGCATGTAAATATATGCAAATATGACGCATGTCAACACACCCAGAAGGATTTCAAATGACAGCCATTGAAGCTAACAAGCCCATAATTCGTCCCACAGGAGTTCTACTCCCAAACCAAATCAGATAACAAGCCCATAATTAGCAGAAATCAACAGTTAATAGTAGCTAAAATAAAGTACCTTACATTTTTGCACAACTAGTCTTAGCAATAACTCTATGTCTTGGTGCAAAAATCTGAAAGTGTGAGAAGCAAAGAACAAAAAAGCAATTAGGGTAGTTACAACATTTTTAATAAACAGGAAATAATCTTTCTATCTCATACCCAAAGAACGCTTGATGAGATTTAGAGGTGATCCATCACGTTCTAGAACCTATGATTTCAACAAGAGAAATATCAAGTCAGTTATCACAACTTGGAGATAAAATGATAGGGTGGATCTCAAGTACATACACTATGATGTGGCCAAGCGATGCAAAGACCAATAGCAGCGCCTAGCTTGCTGGCCTTGCGTAGTGGTTGAGGGAGTAAGACATTCTTGTCAATGACAACATCAATAAGAACCTCGTAAAAGGCCCCTAAGGCTAATCCATCGACACCTAATGTCTGTCTTTTGGTGCATTGGAGTCTTACATGTGCTACTATATTGGAGCCACCAAGGTTACGCAATGCAACTTCTCTACCAGCCTAGAAATATCAAGAATCAAGGGGCTACATGATTTGGACCCATAAACTAGTTGTAAGTAAACTCTAAGTTATTCTCATGTGGAAGTTGGTCATACCACTTTTTGGTGCTTTCTTGCTAAAACCTTGTTGGTTCTTGATGGGAGTACACCATCTATCTGATTTTCTGAAGAAGATGATTCTAGTAGCCTTCCTCTTCCACCACTTGTATCCTTTTCTAGATTAGATTCAAGCTGATATCAAATTGCATACACAAAATTAAAAGTCAGAAATGTAATATGAATACACAATATTTAGAATTGAACAACTATATACATGCTCACCTGCACGTTAGGTTGGGTTATTTCCCTAGCTTGTTCTCTGTTTGCACTATTACTAGCTCCATGTAAGCTTAATAACATGCTTTTAAGGTCTTCATACTGCTTGTCTTGCCTCTCTTTGTATGCTTCAAATCGTTTCTCGGAATATTCCTTGTATGCTGCAAATTGCCTGTCAGTATTTGCCACCATGGATCTAAGTTGTGCATTTTCTTCTTCAACCTGCTTTAGTGCAGCTACAGCCTTTGAAAGAGTTATTGCCTTGGAACCCCCAGGTAACAATCCCATGCCACACACTCTTCCTTTCCTATCTTGTGGGAGCACATCGTCATACAAATCACCATCATCTACTGATTTGAAGCGAAGGGTTTCATCTTCTGCAAACCTTTTTTCAATCTCATCCTAGAATTTAAATGAAATATATGCAAAGATTACAAGCTTTGAAGTGAACTATGGTAAAGTTAAATATAAAATCTAGAAAAGGAACATAAACATACCATCTTCTCTTTGCAAGCAGCACTAATAGCTTCTCCATTTTTCTTCTTACGTGTAGCAAGATAGCTTTCCGCTCTACAAGGTTCACGACCAAGTAATCTCTCCTAGAACAATATGACAGAAATCAGGAAATGTCATTTCCACATTGACTTAATAACCAATATATATAGCACAAGTTAGTACGCACCAGTCCATTATTCACTACAGCAAAGCTTTGTGATCTACAAGTATGAAGGGCATTTTCTTGTGTTGCACGAATTCCAGCATTCCTTTTTGCTTTAGTCTACAATATAATTCATCCTTAGAATTGTATGCATCTATATACCAAATTTAGAATAGGCTTTGTAGAATATTGAGACCTTTGTTTCTTTCTTTGACCAATGTTCAACCAGCCACTTCCAATCTGGTGGAGGGATCCTATCGCCACATCCATTGGCAATATTCTCCCCTGCTGAAATTTCTTCCTTGTAGTATTTCTTCTTCAAAGTATTTTTGAAATCCCGCCACTTCTTTCCAGCATATTCTAGCACCCATTCTTCACATATTGGATCTATGTCAAAAAATTGCTGCAAAGCAAATGAAATGTTTCAATAGATACCACCAAGAACATATAAAAAAAGGATCTCATGTCTGCACATAAGTAATAAAATGCTACACAAAGGAAAAATTATTACCGTGACTGTTTTCCAAATTATATCTTTTCCTGGAACAACTCTCCAATCCTTTTGCGTTAGTGTTATGTGTCCTCCCTTTACTAGAGTGGCAATAAAGTTAGTAAAATTGCTGGTTTTCACTCCACAGGGCTGCCCATATTTATTAACCTTCACATGAATCTTGACTTCTTTATCCCCATGCCAAATAGAACTCATTTTTGTTGGCCCCCTAACCTTCTTTTCTTTGGCTGAGACCATGTAGCATAACCAGGAAGTGTAAAGACCTTAAATTACACAATAATATTGTAATAGCACTTAACAATTAAATAAGACATACCACAAGACTTCCTTTGCACAAGTTCATATGACCTCAACTTCCTCATTAGGTTCATCGAAAAGGCCATCAAGGTCATTGACATAATCATCGTCGTCATCATGAACCATTTCAGCCTCATCATTTGCAACATAATTAGGATCTGTCTCTTCATCATCTATTTCAGCTAGAATTGTTCTCTACATAGTAAAACTTAAAAAATTAACGTGTCTATGTAAATGCCGAAATCAAGTTTTATAAAAAAATACCTTTCTTCCCTTCTTTTGTTGCTCAGGAGCAATACCAACTTGTGTTTGAAACGGTATAGGAGGAAGTTTCAACTTGGCTAGCTTTAAATTGTTAGTTGTGATCCTTTTCACACGCTCCATGCCATACGAACATTCACCTCCTTGGTCGTTTCCTTCCCTTGCTGCCATTTTTTCCTCTACAATACAAAGAGAAAGAAATTCCTTTAGTATATCTTGATAATAAGTAGCAGATTATTCAAGTAAATTAAAGTTCAGCAGTAACATATCCATTTATAAGGCTATACCCTTTAGCCTTAGTAGCTTCATTTAATGGCCCATCAATAGTCACACCATTTATATCAGACCTAGCACAAATATCATCTCCCAAATCAGCAAGCAAGTCATTACTTAAAGGTTCAATAGGCTCCTGTAGCAATTTATATTTTCATGGTCATCCTCGTTGCTGCTCCCATATCAAACATATCTCTTGGTTTTGAAAAGACAATCGCATGCCATTCTTCTTCGATAGAGTCTTGCACATAATAAACTTGTGTAGCTTGAGTTGCAAGAATGAATGGCTCATTACTTAAGTCATCACTGGTATTGAGTAAATTATTGAAATTTACAAGTGTTATTCCATACTTATCCTTTTGAATGCCTCTACCTTGGATAGTATCAACCCAATCACACTTGAACAAAGACAATGAGATCCTTTGTTAGAGTAGTTTAACTCAATAATTTCCTTGATTATGCCATAATATGTAACTTCACCTATAAGCTGGGTTCTTGTCTTTTGCACTAGAAAAGCTTGATGTACTTGCAACAACAAACTACTCCAAAATTTTGGGTAGTTTTCCCTGTTGTAGCTCGAGTTTGGAATTTGTACCCATTTATAGCATAAGTGTTGTATTTGGACACCATCTGTATGGCTTGTTAGCCAAGACCTTTAGTTCCTCAGGAACTTCAATCCTATTCGAAACCATATTTTGAACCTAACAATGTGATAAATATTAATAAAATCATTTCAAAAATACAGAACACATGTGTAGCTATCATATTGTAAACCACTTCACAACTTACGTGTTCTTCGAACCATATGTGAAAAGTTTCATGTTGAATGCGTTCAACATCTCGCTTCTTTTGCCGTTTCCCCAAACATAGAAATTGGTGGTGCTTTCTACATATTTTTTTAAACAGCATGAGCTGCTTGCCACAAAACAAATAAAAAACTGTGAGGTCATAGAGCATACTTCATATACGGAGCAACTCCTTCACAATTGATCAATACATATCGATGAGCTTGCATCCAAGATATATGATCCAATTCGATCATGCAACTTCCCGACAATGGACGCCCTACTCTCCTTAGATATGAAAATTTAGTAGAATTTGTAGTAGTGTCATTCCCATCTTCATGTTCTCTACGAGTGAACCTTGTTTGACAACCGTGCAAATATCGCGAACAAAAAGTAAGACTTTCATCTAGCACATATCCTTCAGCTATTGAACCTTCCGGGTGACTTCGAGTGCGAACCATTGATTTTAATTTTGATCAGTACCTATTGTATGTGTACAGTAAATATTCAACCCATTAGAAAGACATTTGTTACTTTAGAAAGTTGTAGAGATGATTTAATAATTTACCTCTCAATAGAGTACATATTTGATCTTGCAAAGCCCAGCTAGCCTAGCTTCATTGGGAGATGGACACACAAATGAACCATCACATCAAAGAAGGTGGTGGGAAAATCTTCTCAAGGAGGCAAAGTACTTCAGCTATCTCATCTTCTAATTGTTGCATGTCACTCACACGAAATAACGAGGAGTATATTTTCTTAAAAAATTGCTCAAACGAATCGATCTTGTCTGAGACCTTCTCTGCAAAATTCTTCTAATTGCAAGAGGAAGCAAGTTTTGCATAATAATATGGCGATCATGGCTCTTAAGTCCAACTAGCTTTCTTTGATCAACAAGGACCTTGTTTTGCAGGTTAGAAGCATATCCATCGGAAATTTAACTTGTTTCAATGTTTGTGAACAATTTCTTCTCTTTTGTGCTTAGTGTGAAAATTGCTGGAGGTAGATAAGTCTTATTTCCTCGTTCTACCGGGTGAAGCTCTGGCCTTATGCCCATATTTTGAAGGTCAACACGGGCATTTAGGTTGTCTTTGGACTTTTTGTCAACACCTAACAATGTATTCACTATATTATCAAAAACATTCTTCTCAATATGCATTGCATCTAAGTTATGGCGTACTAAAAGAGTTTCCCAATACGGTAATTGGAAAAAAATACTTCTTTTCTTCCACTTGGGCTCGACCACATTCTCCTTACCCTTTTTCAAGCATTTTTGTATCTCAAGTTTTCCAAAAATAGTTTTCAAGGCTTTTGTTTGTTCTGACACATCAAATCCAGTTATAGGGACAGGTGCATCTCTTAGTTCTTGAGTACCATCAAATGCATGTGCATCAAACCTAAACCTGTGATTGTTGGGTAGGTATCTTCGATGGCCCATGTAGCACATTTTGTGCTTTAATCTAAATGAGCAGGTTCCAAGGTAACAACTAGCACAGCCTACCTCCCCATTTGTCTTTCTTCCGAACAAATATGCATTACCAGGGTAGTCACTAATTGTCGCAGTAAGTGCAGCCCGTAGCTGAAACCACTCTGAACAGGATACATCAAATGTTCTAACGCCTACATGCCATAGCTCTAGAAGTTCATCAATTAGTGGTTGCAAGTAAACATCAATATTATTTCCAGGAGAGGATGGACCAGCAATGAGTAGAGATAGAATGAAATTTGACTGCTTCATGCACTCCCATGGAGGGACATTGTATGGAATCAAAACAACAGGCCATGTGCTGTGAGCAACACTTAATGTATGAAATGGGCTGAAACCATCAGTTGCCAAAGCAAATATAATGTTACGACATTCTGAACTAAACTCTGGGAACCGAAAGTCGAAATCCTTCCATGCAGTAGAATCTGCTGGATGTCGTAATAAACCATCCTTGGTACGCCCTTCGCTATGCCATCTATGGCTGGCTGCTGTTTTGGATGACATGAACCTCCTTTGAAGCCTTCTTTTCAAAGGAAAATGGCGAAGAACATTCATAGGAACTCTATGGACACGCTTCCCATCAATTCCTACCTTCTCTGATTTCCACCTTGGAGCCTTACATGTTGGGCAAGAAGTACAATTGGCATATTCTTTCCTAAAGAGTACGCAATGATTTATGCAAGCATCAATGTTATCATAGCCAAGGCCAACATCCCTAACAAACTTTCTAGCCTCATGGTAGTTTTTTGGTAAATTTTCACCGGCTGGTAGTGCTTCCTTTAAGTGTAAAATAAGTTCATCAAAGCAAGCATTACTCATATTCCACAAGTTTTTTATGTTAAGGAGTCGAACAATAAATTGTAGTTTGGAGTACTTTTCACAACCTGGATACAATTGTTGACTAGCTTCATTAGCTAACTTATAGTATATCGCAGCATCTACATCATTCTCTTGCTCGTCATCACTAGCAGTCACATCTATGTTGACATCATCAAAAAATCCAAGACCTTCTCTTACCATATCATTTATTTCGTCATCTTTGTCATTTTGAACCGATGGAGTTGAACTAACAGCTGCTGAATTGTTCCAGCTCTCACCATGATAAATCCATGTATTATACCCAGGCATAAATCCATCACAGTTAAGTGGTCATACACAACATTTTCCTGTAACCAATCTTGATTCACACATTTTCTACAAGGACAAAGGATTGTGTTGCCTCTCGCTGATTTGGAAATGGCAAATTCAATGAAATTCTTAAGACCGCTTTCATACTGCTGCATTGTACCTATAATATCAAGTTACCACTAACAATTATAACCAGGGGAGCTAGAGTAAATAATCTTTTAACTTTTCAGCTTTGTGTTGAAATCTAATTACCTAGGTGAAAGCATCCAATGTTTGTCCATGTTTCCTAATCATTGGCACCAATTTATTAGTTCTCCCAAGATGCACATGGATGCATGGAATTCACAAACATATAAAAAAGTTTCAGCTTGCAGCTAACCTGAAAAGAGAGTAAGGAGACAATAGCAACCAGGCACAGGAAGCACCAGTATGTAGCAAATGAATCACCTCGTCAACCTTTTGTCGAAGCACCTTGTCAACCTTCTATCAAAGCAGCAAAGATGATAAAGCATAAACACTCCTCTTAGTCACAACTCATAACCAAGCTTACGCGAGAAGGCACAGGCACAAATACTTCTCTCAGTCACAACTCATAGACACACATCACAGATCATAAAGCATCAATTTAACAGTGCACAATTAACAGGAATTAGTACCAATTTAGTTGAACAATACTCGAGAATAGCAATTACAAAATGGAGAGGAATTAGACATAACCAAAGAAGAAGATGTAGCAGAGGAGACCGAGGTGAAGTGGAGGCAGAGGAAGAAGTCGGAGCTTGCCGGCGTCGGTGGAGAAGTCATCGCCGTCAGTGTCGGTGAAGAGGAAGCTGGGGTCGGGGTCGTCGATGAAGGGGATGATGCAGTGGTGGCGGAGACAGGGGCGGCCGACCGGGGTTGAAGAAGATCCGGTGGAGATCGGCGATGGCGTTGGCGGCAACTTGTGGACCTGGAGGGGCGCCGCTTGCTGGTGGTAGCCGAAGAGCTGCGGCGTCGAGGTGGGTCAAGAGAAGCGGCGGTGCGGTGGATGGCGGTGAGAGGCGGCGTTGGCTGGTGGAGGACGAGATGGGGAAGGAGAGCAAGAAGGCGGTGGCACGGGAGTAGGTGGCGCAGAGGAAAGAGCTGATGAGGACGCCGGCGCCGAGGTAGTGGGGGCACAGGGGCGGCCGGAAGTGAGGTGAGTGCCGGGGCCGGTGCTGGAGAAGAAAGAGAGAGGCGGCGGAAAGAGATGGCGAAGAGACGAAGAGGAGTGGCGGCGGGGGGCGCAGGGATGAAGTGGCCGCCGACGAGTTTGGCCCGACCTCGCCGGCGCCGAGAGTGGAGGAGAAGGAGGAAACCAGAAGGGGGCGAAGGGAGATCGAAATCGGCGGCGGCGGCTAGGGCTTTGAGGCAGATTGATCGAATGGGCCGGATTGGCAGCACGGGAGTAGGCGGCGCAGAGGAGAGAGCTGATGAGGACGTCGGCGCCGAGGTAGTGGGGGCACAGGGGCGGCCGGAAGTGAGGTGAGTGCCGGCGCCGGTGCTGGAGAAGAAAGAGAGAGGCGGCGGAAAGAGATGGCGAAGAGACGAAGAGGAGTGGCGGCGGGGGATGCAGGGATGAAGTGGCCGCCGGCGAGTTTGGCCGAGCCTCGCTGGCGCCGAGAGTGGAGGAGGAGGAGGAGGAAACCAGAAGGGGGCGAAGGGAGATCGAAATCGGCGGCGGCGGCTAGGGCTTTAAGGCAGATCGATCGAATGGGCCGGATTGGGAATTTTGCGTTTTACTCCCGCGCCACTTTTTCCACTCTACCAATCCCGCGCCAAAATGACTAATTCCCGCGTTGCTGGGGCTAAGCGCCAGGGATCATTACAAATTCCGCAAAACTTCTTTGTCGGCGTTTACAAATGCCCCTAATTATCATATCAAACCCGGCACTTAGAAACGCCAGCAAAGATGTCTATGCTGGCATTTACGTCTGCCCTGCTATACCCAAAAGATGTCTATGCTGGCATTTACGGTATGCAGGTCCGACAGATACCCAGCATCTGCATAGCCAGTCAAGTTCAAATCTTGATTCTTTCTGTAGAATAATCTAAGGTCCTTACTTCCTTGGAGGTATCGAAAGGTGTCCTTTATCCCCTGCCAATGCCTTTTTGTAGGTTCTGCACTATGCCTTGCTAACAGGTTTACGGCAAATGCGATGTCCGGTTAGTGTAGTTTACTAAATACATAAGCGCTCCTACTACACTTAAGTGTGGGAATTCCGGTCCTAGAACTTCCTCCCCCACTTCCCTAGGTTGGTATGGATCTTTTTCTTGCTGTAAAAACCTCCCGATCATCGGTACTTTCGATGGGTTTGCCTTCTCAAAGCCGAACCTTTCTAACACCTTCTGGGCGTAGGCTGACTGATGTACTAATATTCCTTGAGGGACATGCTCGAGCTACAGGCCTAAGCAATATTTGGTTTTACCCAATCTTTCATTTCAAATTCTGATTCCAGGTAAGAACTTGCTTCTTTCATGTCTTCTATTGTCCCGATGATATTCAGATCATCTACATACACTGAGATTATACAAAATCCATTCTGGGATCATCATATAAATATACAGGGACAATCTTCATTGTTCAGGTAGACTTTCTTGCACAGAAAGTCGCTTAAGCGATTATACCACATCCTGCCTGATTGCTTCAGTCCGTAAGTGATTTCCTAAGCTTCACACTATACAGATTTCTATTTGCTCTGTCTTGGATCAGGACAGGGATATCTTTAGGTACCTTCATATAAATCTCCGAATCCAAGTTTTCATAAAGGTATGCAATTACCACATCCATCAATTTCATTTCTACATTCAAGTTTACTGTCATTGAGATCAAATATCTAAAGGTAATTCCACTCATGATTGGGGAGTAGGTTTCTTCACAATCAACTCCTGGTCATTAAGTGAAACCTTATGCTACCAGCCTTGCTTTATATCGTACAACTTCATTTCTTTCATTTCTCTTTTGAATAAATACCCATTTATGCACTACAGGGTGCACATGGGGAGGTGTGCGGCATACAGACTCAAACACCTCTCTTTTGTTCAGAGATAATAATTCAATTTCTATTGCCTTCTTCCAATCTTCCCAATCTGATTTTTTCTTGCATTCAGCGAGTGATGTAGGCTCGGGATCAACATTGATGATTGTGGCAATTTTCTTTGCAAAGTAGATATCAACATTGGCTGTTGTCCTGTTCATGGACTCTCCTATGTGCACATAATTTATAGCTATTTCTTCATGAGTTGCTTCTTTTGGAGCTTCTCCTTGCTCATCGCTTCTTCTGTTTGCGGTGGCAAGTCTCTTTAGTTTTTCGGCTCCGATGCGTGCGCACACATCCATGCCGATTTCTTCTTCCATGGGGATGTTCAGATCTGGTATGCCCTTTTCTGAAGGTGTCAAACTAATGTCTGGTCTCAACTGGCTCCCCTTCTGGTTTTGGGGAACTTCAGTGATCGGCTGTGACAAGTCCTTCTTATCCTTCTTCACCGGGCGTCCCTGGTTACTTGAGATTCAAGGGGCCGGAGTTCTCGTCTTTTTATTCCGAGGCCTCTGGACGGGATTAGGGATACTTTCTATTTTCTTTGGTATTTCAACCCTCTCCGGTGCATTGCGTGCAAGCACATGCGACTTGGTCACGCTCTTCAAATCACTAAAGTGGTCAGACAGTTGATTTGCTAATGCTTGCAAATCAATGATCTTCTGGACTTCTCTATTTGCTTCACTAGTGCGCGGGTCATGTGCATGAATTCCTATGGCTTGCCACGTAATTTCCCGATATTTTTCATCAAGAATTTGATTTCCTCCCCCTAATATTGGGAAACTATCCTCATCAAATATGCAATCAGCGAAGCGGGCGGTATGCAAATCTCTTGTCATGGGTTCTAAATACCTGATTATGGATGCAGTCTCATAACCAACGTATATTCCAGTCTTACGGAGAGGGCCCATTGCAGTACACTGTGGAGGGGGTATAGGTACATAAACCTTACATCCAACCTCCTGAGATGAGAAATTTTTGGTGGTGACCCTTGCGTTAGTTGCATAGAGGAATAGATGTTGTAAGCCGATGGTCTAAAGTTGATGAGATCTGCTGCATGTAGGACTGCGTGTCCCCAACATGTAGCTGGCAAATTACAATTATGCAAAAGGGGTCGGGCAATAAATTTAATTCTCTTGATTAATGCCTCTGCTAAACCATTCTGGGTATGGACATGCGGTACAGAATGCTCAACTATAATTCTCATCGCATGCAATAATCATCAAATGCCTTTGAAGTAAATTCTCCGGCATTGTCCATTCTGATGGACTTTATGTGATGATCAGGGAAAATACTTCTGATGTAAATTATCTGCAAGATCAGCTTTGCAAAAGTATGATTTCTCGTGGACAAAAGACCTACGTGCGACCATTTTGAGGAAGCATCAATGAGCACCATGAAATATTTGAATGACCCTAAAAGTGGCTACATGGGACCGCAAATGTCTCCTTGGATGCGTTCCAGGAATGCAGGGACTTCATCCTTCACTTTCAGAGTGGAGGGTGTATTAATTAATTTCTTGGTGGCATATGTAGGGCACACAAAATCTTCGTGATTCGGGAAATCCTTTACATTGATACTATGCCCTTGGGAATTATTGATTATATTTCTCATCATTCTAAGACCTTGTTAGCCTAATCTGTCATGCTAGAGACAGAAAAGTTCAGAGCTTCTAAATACTGTCTTCAGGGCAGTATAGGCTGTAGGTGCCTTGATGTTGGTGTAGTATAACCCAGTTTCTAATGAAGTTTTTCTAATACCCTTTTTCATTTGCTTCACGCTTCGTAATGAGCAGGTATTTCTTACCATACTCTTCTTTAGTCTTAACGTGAAAATCCTTGGCGTGTATATCCTTAAAACTTAGGAGAGTTCTAGTCGATTCTGGGTACAACAATGCTTCTTGAATGACCAAAGTTGTGCCCATTGGGAGTATAATTGTGGCACTTCCTGAACCTATTATACATACATCGCTATTGGCGATTGTTGTAAGCCTGCCAACATTTTTACGAATCAACTGAAAATACTTTGTCTCTCTTAAAATGGTATTCATTGTGCCGTTGTCAGCTAAGCACAGTTCTCCTATAGGGCGCCACATATGTTATAATATAAGGTATTTTATTAATATGTATTAGAAGGCAATCAACACATAAATAAAATACTCCAATATCAGAACAAATCATGCCATTATAAACTGAATAAATGAATGAATTATTTAAATATCATCCAACCATCACGAGAAATTTTTTTTTGCTAAAGTACCATCCATGAGAGTTCTAACTTGTCCTTTCACACAAAAATAAATGACAATTAAAGACTAAATGCAGTCTGTGCATTAGACTGAATCTACTAAGAAATCAGAGACTTCGTCTGCTATTTTTTTGGGGGTGATCTTCTCTTCAAGAGAAACCATGGCGGTGGCTGCTGCTAGGTCAAAAGGGGGTGCTGCTGCCGGGATGGCTTCAACCTCCATCAGCACAGGCAGCTGCTCAGAACTCTCCCCCTCAACAGATGCAAAGTGGGTTTCATGCTACCCTTTGCCATCCTTCTTCTTCTGAGCTTGGAAGGCATCAATGACATGCAGCAGCTCTTTATAGATCCGCGACTAATACCCCCACTTGCCACACTTGAAGCAGGATTGGTTCTGCTGGCCATAGGCCTTGCCATCCCGCTTTGGCTTGCTTGTCTTATTTTCACGTGGAGCATCTGACTTGTCTTTCTGGGCTGTGACCTTACCCTTCCTTCCCCTTCTCTTCACCAAGGACTTTCGCACCTTGTAGCTCCCGGCGTTGGCTTTACGGCAAACGGAGCTTCTAGGTGGCTGTGTGACATAGTTCTTATAGAGAACTTCATCCTGAGCCTCTGTAACCTGCATCATATCAATCAATTCGGCATACTCCTTGTAGCTGTCTTGACGATAATTACGTGCGGATTGCACTACATTGGGGTGGAAGGTGGATAGCGTCTTCTCAATCTTCTGTTCATCTGTGATCTACTTGCCACAAAGTTGAAGATTGGTACAAATCTTGTGCAAGGCAGAATTGTAGTCCTTGACCGTCTTGAAGTTGGCAAACCTCAGTTGGATCTATTCTTGCTCTGCTTGAGGAAAAATGGTGTACTTTAGCCTCTTGAACCGCTTCTTGAGTGCAGTCCAACTAGCGCGCTCTTCTCTGCCATGTACTCCTTCTTGAGAGTGAGACAAAGGTGGTGCCTGAGAAAGTGAAATCTGTGATCATTTTTCTCAGGTGTGGGTTAGGCGTCTAGCGGTGCGCAAATCCCAATAGCAGCACAGAGTTTCTTGGCTCCAAGTACTATCTCGACATTGGAAGCCCAAGTTAGATAGTTTTGGCCATGCTGGGCCAGCTCCTCGAACTCCCGGTTCATGATGCCAGTCATCTAAATGTGCATGAAAGAAATATATAAGTTTACTGTAGGTAATAAATGGTGCAAAAGATTATCATAATGTTCCAGAATTTTCTATAAATTTTAAAGGCAATTTTAAATAATTATGATTAACCAAAAATAGTAAATAAATACAAAAAACATAGAAAATAATAATGATAGAAATAAACATGCTTCAATGCTAAAAAATTCAAAATTTGGATTCCCGAGGCCTTCTTATGCCAAATATGAATTTTTAACGAATTCTGCAATTTCCAAGGGCCAATACACAAATTTTCAATTTAGAGAAAGTTTTTGCATTTCCTAATTTTTGAGGGGTTTTCTGCAATATTAGGACCCATCTGAAAATTTTGAGGACCCGTTTGTAATTTTTAGAATTACAAGGGCCTTTTCGCAAAATTACCGGTGCACCCCCATCGGCCGGGCCTTCAGACCATGTTCCGTCCGGCCCAGTCTGGCCCACCCGATTCGGCACAAAACCAGCAGGGGTAGGGTTTCCGCTACCCCATTCATACGGTGGCGGCGGTGGCCCGACCCCAGTGGCCGCTCGAGCGGGCACGAGGCGGTGGTGACCGGCTCCGGTGGAGCGGCGGCATGTGGGCCAATGCGGAAGAAGATGTTGACGGCCGAAGTCTAGCATGGGCAGCCAGCTTGGGGAGCAACCGGCTAGCCGAGTGGAGCGGCGGTCAGCCTCAGCGTTCGGGCCGAGCGGCAGCCCGAGCGGATCTGCGGTTGGCCTCGACGTTCGGGCCGGGAGGCACCCAAGCGGAGCGGTGGTCAGCCTCGGCATTCAAGCCAGGTGGTAGCCCGAGCGGATCTGCGGTCGGCCTCGGCGTTCGGGCCGGGAGAAGTCTGAGCGGAGCGGCGGTTAGCCTCGGCGTTCAGGCCGACGCTTCGGGACCGGTGCTCGGGCAGCAACCGAGCTTGCACGGAGGTCGGCGGCCGCCGGCGGCGGCGTCTGTGATCGAGGCGGCTGCGAGCCGACGGGCGGGCAGCAGCTACTAGCCGGCTTTGGGCGCGGCCTCCTCGGGCGAGACGGCAGGCGGCGGAGGCAAGCCAGCGTATGGGCGGTGGCTATAGGCCGGTGCCGTGCACGAAGGCCGAGGCGAATTCAGGCGTGGGCGGAGCCAGTCGGCGTGCATGGAGGCCGAGGCGACTTCAGGCGTGGGCGGAGCCAGTCGATGTGCACGGAGGCCGAGGCGACTTCGGCGTGGCGAGCCGGTCGGCGTCGCAGAGGCCGAGCGACCGGGGCGGGCAAAGCTCATTCGGCCGAGCCTCCATGTCGGCGCGCGGTGGCGCGCATGGGGAGGAGGGCCGGTGGCTGGCGGTGGCTGGCGGCAGGCCGGCGGTGGTTATCATGTACGGTGGCCGTACAGGGCCGACCGTACGCCGAGTTTTCTTTTTTTTTTCAATCTACAATGCAATCAACATCTACTCTGTGATGTAATCTATCGATCGATATTGTGCCAGCGACTTCAAGTCTGATCGCGGTAGATTAGAGCGGATTTGCACCGTAGAAAATTAATCTAGAAAGCGAAATCTGCGAATTTAAAGCGATCTAGACAATTCAATCTACTAGTTTTTCGATGATTACCTTCGATTCACCGGAGCGATTCGTGCTGATAATGTGTTGAGGAACCATCGCTGACGACCAGTCCGATCGATTCCTCTGCTTTATGCAAAACAAGATCAATCACAGAAGACAAGAAATAGTAGATTGAAACACAGAGAGGCAGAGAGAACTCCTGGTCTTTCTTTATTGCTTTCTTTCTGATTTCTGTATACAAATTTGCAATAGTGCTCTCTATTTATAGTCTAATGATGAGGTGCCTACTATAGATCAAGACTTCCAGCCCAGGCCCAGATTTTCTAACACTGTTTAGCATAAGACTTGTTAAGAGACCTTACTAAGAAGCATAAACCCATTATGCATTCAGGCGCAAAATGATCCTTTTGTCCTTGCTCGACCCAACCAATGTTAGTCAACATCGTTTGACTGGACGTACGTTAACGGCATAAAAGAACATACCACTAAGCTGGTAAGCGTGGCAAAGAGAGATACAATTTTTCAATGGCAAAACGAATAATAGCTCTCTGGAAGATTTTTTTTCTCAAAACCAAATCATCCATCCAGCGGACACATGCGTTACACGCGTGATGTAAGCACAATCGGACGACTCATACACGAGCGTCCGCTGGATAAGCGCCCTGTAAATGTCCATAGAACGAACCAATTATGCGCGCTTCCCCAACAGGCATGGGAAGAAATTGTTTGTTCGATCTGCATGGTTTCTAATTCTCCTTATATGCTGGAGCCTGGAACGTTGTTGGAGAACATGCCTACAGCCACTATAATTGCAGGTTTCCTGTCCGTGTCATTTTTTATTCGTCTCGAAATGAATTCTGTTATTGTTCCATCAATTTATACGCGCACTTTCTGGTTACAAGATCATAATCCAACGTAGGAATATTCATGCAATCAGAGAATTATACATTATTTTGCAACAAAAAAGAGAAGAAAATATAGCACCTAGAGCGCGGATTGCACGCGGTGTGCAGCAGAGACGAATCCGTTGGTGCCTGTTGAGCAGGAACGTTTTCGTCTGGTCAGCCATGTGACTATTATGTCAGCAATAGCATGCATGTGCCGCCGTGGGTCCACCTGTACAGCATCAGTACCTAACCTGTTCCAAGTTCCCTTACCAGATGATGGCAGACCCAGAAATGGCGCGGGGGGCTAACTTATAACAGGACAGTTCTATCATTCAAGACAATGTCAAAGCGATGGCTAAATGAAGGGAAGCAAGAGGATGCACAACTACGCAAGGATTGACAAATGACAATGAATAATACCAACAAGGCAGCAAGGAAATCCTCGGGCTTGGGCTGCAAGATCTCACTCTGTCTCACTCCACGGCTCAAGCACGGAGGACCTCTCGGATCCGGAGACAAGAGTAGCAGCAAGCCGGCAAACAAATCAGCAGTCTGCAGCACAGAACTAACAAATCTGAAACAATCAAACAAATGTAGATTTTGGAGTAAATTGCTATACTCAAGTAAATTTCACTTGCTGTTTAAAATCTTGATTACAGGCAAATGAATAGTCAGCAGTTGCTCCTAGGGGTAAGAGCAGGCATATGTCACTACTGGAACATTTCTCTTGAAGGCAGAAATGTCTCTGGACCCATTCAAATTCATGAATGTGATAGTGAATGATCTGAGAAGCATATCTTCTTAATTTTCCACTTTATCAGAGAGAGTCTCTGGACCAATTAGACAGTGCAGACCATGTACGATGATCCACTAGTTATCTTTCTGGACATGACAGAATGTTTCAATATTTCGGGAACTCCCACTATTGTTCTACTGAAAAGTGTAAAGCAATGCATTGATTTGTTGAAATTTTATCAAATTGCGTGTGCTCCATATATCCATTACCTTGTTTTGTCTTGTGACATGGAACTCCACCTGTTTCTCATGATGTACCTTTAAGAACTATGCCTCCTTTTTCTTGAAGCTGAGCAGATGAAATTGCAGTATAACATATGATTCAACTAACGGCACAATACTGTTCCAACATGAAATAACCTAAAATGCTGAAAGCCTGATGCTTGGCATGACAAATACTGTTCCAATCGCAATCGGGACAGATGCACATATGAATGGATGGATACCTTTCTTCTACCAACAAATGCTGGTATTATTCAATGTTCATTGATTGCATATCTGTGTTGGCCCAAGGACGGAACCAGACGCACACACTTGGTGGTCGAAAAGACACACAAACACCTCTACTCAACTTAGGACACACAGGAGCTTTTGCGCTGCGTCAATCTGCTATAGCTTTTCTATTTTCTCCTCTATTTATACTCACAGATTACATGTACACAGGCTAATAAATTGCCCGAGTCTTCCGGCACGATCTCCATGCTCGCGCAGCCCGAACAACTCGTTCCACTAACTAACATACTCGGTTTAGTGGACATGACTAGTTACATGCAAACTAACTACTACCTGATCCGGTCTACGACCACACATAGACCTTCTTCAAGTACTACTTCCTTCTTCGGGTTCTCCCTCGAGTCCTTACCATGTCTTGTCAACTACGGTGCCTCGGCCATGCCTCATGACCACAGCTGCTTTGACCATAGCGCTTCTAACCACAGTACCTTCAACCGCTTCACCGACCATGGCTTGACGACCAGCATCTCCGATATTACCGCTCACATAGATGGTACTACCGGTCTTCTAGCATGACTAGGATACTGTACTTTACGTGTACCGACCATCGACACTGTAGCTATGACTACTGTAGCTACGACCACTGTACATACGACTACTGTGCTACGACCACTGTCAACCTACAACTACTGCTACCGTACTCCTCCGAGTACCGACTGTTACAATACTCCACGAGTATCGACTGCAGTTATGACTTACGACTACGACCGGTCTCTGACTCTGAAGTCTCCGACTGTTCTCCGACTTCCGGTCTTCAACTTATACTCAACACATAACTATAGAACTCGAACACACGAGTACTTGACACCGGCTACACAGTACTCAAACACACCGAGTGCTCGATACGACCACGCAGTACTCGAGCACATGAGTACTCGACACACAACTACAATGCTCGAACACACTAGTACTCGACACCAACCACACTAACAACAACATAATAAGATTAGTTCCAACAATCACCCCTCTAATCTTGTTGCCATTATTCTTGAGTACCTCCTCACCAGACTTCAGAGCAACGCCGGTTCGTCATTAGTAGTAGCCGTAACGAGATGCATCTCCTCCTTCGGCTTGCGGCACTCGCTAGCAAATTGCCCTCGTATGCCACAATTGTAGCACTTTGCCTTCTTCTTGTTGCATCTCCGCTCACTGGTCTATGAGTCATTGTCGTCCTCGTCATCATAGTCCTGGTCGTCTTTGTGACCACTTCCATACTTGACGTGACCGCTGCCATGTTCACGATTATTCCTCATGCCGCCTCCTGACCCTTCTCCTTTCTTCTTCTTGAGGGTCTCCCGCTGCCACTACTACAAAACAAGCTATACTGGACATCTCATCAAAGACGGATCATGTGGAGCCATCTATGCTTTGATTATTACAGACGGTATGGCTAAAACCGTCTCTGAAACTATCACAAACAGTTGGGTTTAAAAGCCAACTGTGATATACGCATTATCACATACAGTTTTTAAATAGAACCGTCTATGAAACTATCACAGACGGTTCGGATAACAAACCATCTCTGATATGTGCATTATCACAGATGGTTCGTGCAACAAATTGTCTCTGATAATGACACGCCACTGATCCGTGGCATATCCCCCAAAATTTTGATCTCACCTATCCATTCTCTCTACATCAAATGGCAGGCACCGGTTCCTCCCACAGCTCGGCCTTTATTAATTACTCCCCATCTACCTTCCCACCGCTCGTCCCTTATTAATTACTCCTCATCTACCTTCCCACCAGCAGTCACACATGAGTTCATCCACTTTATAGCTTCCTCCCTTCAACGACGCCAATCGACTACCACCGTGAGCTAGCGCCTCTATTGTGACATCACGGTCGACTGCATAGCACACTCTTGTCATAAGTGTCGTAAGAGTGTCTTACACAGTCTCACCGTCATGCCACAAAGGTGGCACTACCGCCGCCTCTTCATTGCCGGTGATATCCGGCCGCCATCTGATGCATCCAGTTTGTTCCTCGACGACGCCGAATACTATCGTGAGCTAGTGCCTCCGTTGTGACACCTCGGTCGAATACAGAATTCACTCTTGTCATAAGTGTCGTAAAAGTGCCTTTTACATTCTCACCATCATGCCACAAAGGTGGCACTACCGCTGCCTCTCCATTGCTAGTGATATCCAGCCGCCATCCAATGCATCTAGCTTGTTCCTCGACGATGCCCACTACCGCCGCGAGCTAGCGCCTCCATTGTGATACCTCAGTCGACTGCACAACACACTATTGTCGTAAGTGTCATAAGAGTGTCTTGTCCAGTGTCACTGCCGTGCCACAAAAGTGGCGCTACCGCCTCCTCTCCATTGTCGGTGATATCTGACCACCATCCGATATATCCAGATTCTAGTGCCTGCTAGGATTTCTGCTTCTTATTCATTACCTTGTTATGCTGTAATGTTGGATTCTAATCAAAATGGAAATGAATGTGTTGTTTTGTTTTCCACTATATTTTCTTGTTTTCAAAGGTCATAGGTATAGGATGAACTATCACAGACGGTTTGTGCTATAAACCATCTATGAAGTACTATCATAGACGGTTCTATATACCAACCATCTGTGATACTCACCAATCACAGACGGTTGGTAACTAGAACCGTCTGTGATGTGTGAGTATCATAGACGGTTTTTGATTCGAGTCGTCTGTCTTCATAGACGGTTCTAGTTACAAACCGTCTATATTGTCTTTATCACAGACGGTTCACAAACCGTCTGTGATAACCTCCAATTATCACTGACGCATAAATACAGGCAGTTTAGAAAACCATCTGTGATGGCAATTCTGAACCGTCTGTGATGACCTTTTTTCTAGTAGTGTGCATGAGCAACATATGCTCACTGTGTTTTACATTGTCAATATTGACTCCGACACACTCATCGTAGACTTTGTACCACTAGACGAGGTCTTCGATTGTGAGGGTCTTCAAATCCACACACTGCTCGATGGCCAAGATGAGCTACATGTAGTGTGCTGAGGCAGCCTGAAGAAACCTGTGAACAACGGCAATCTCATCTACCGTGGTGTTGCCTAACGCCCAGATACCAGTGATGATTGACGTCACCCAACTGACGAAGTCTTTGACGGACTCCCTTTCCTCCATCTTTAGTCCTTCGAAATCTCTCTTGAGAGACTGCAGCTTGGCTTCACGCACGCGCTCGTGCCCCATGTGTGTCGTCTTAATTGCCTCCCATGCCAACTTGGTCGTGTCCTTCCCGGTGAGAGAAGACATGACCTCTTCTGGCACTGACTGGTAGATGACATACAACACCATCTGATCCTTCTAGTACTTGGTGGTACCAGGTTCGATTGCTTCCCACACGCTCTGCACCTGAAGAGCCACCTGCATCTTGATCGCCCAGATGGTGTAGTTACGGGTACAGCAACATCACCACACTCTCCCTCTTCACGGCTACCTGTGAGATAGAGGTGAACAAATCACCTCAAAGCAGGCCGTGAACCACTATCGGAGACATACTCCTTCCTTCTCTCGGCATCTTCTAAACTCATAAGAATCACCAAGTCTTCTTCTCCAACACATGGGAATCTCTAAGCTCTAATACCAATTGTTGGCCCAGGGATGGAACCAAATGCACACATTCAGTGGCCAAAAACACACATGAACACCTCTACTCAACTCAAGACACATAGGAGCTTTTGCGCTCCGTCAATCCGCTATAGCTTTTCCATTTTCTCCTCTATTTATACTCATAGATTACATGTACACAAGCTAACAAATTGCTCAAGTCTTTTGGCACAATCTCCACGACTCGGACTACCTGAACAACTCATTCTACTAACCAACATACTCAGTTTAGTGGACACGACCAGTTACATGTGGACTAAATGCTACCTGGTCCAGTCTACGACCACACACAGACCTTCTTCGAGTGCCACTTCCTTCTTCAGGTTCTCCCTCGATTCCTTCCTTGACCATGTCTTGTTGACTACGGTGCCTCAACCGTGCCACACGACCATGGCTGCTTCGACCATGGTGCCTTCGACCGCTTCCCTGATTATGGATTGTCAACCACATCTTCGACCATGGCTTCTTCAACTGCTTCACCGACCACGGCTTGTTGACCAGCATCTCTAGTAGTACCTCTCACATAGACAGTAATATGAGTCTTCGAGCACGACTGGGATACTATAGCTTATGAGTACCGACTATAGACACTGTAGCTATGGCTACTATAGCTACGACCATTGTAGCACAACTACTGTGCTACAACCACTGCAGCACAACTACTGTGCTTCGACCACTGTCGACCTACGAGTACTACTACCATACTCCTCCGAGTACCGACTGCTACAATACTCCACGAATATCGACTATAGCTACGACTTATGACTACAATTGGTCCCTGACTCTGGAGTCTTTAACTATTCTCCGACTCTTGGTCTTCGACTTATACTCAACACATTACTACAGAACTTGAACACATGAATACTCGACACCGACTACATAGTACTAAACACACGGAGTGCTCGATATGACCACACAGTACTCGAACACATGAGTACTCGACACACGACTATAGTACTCGAATACACGAGTACTCGATACCGACCACAGTAACACAACACAACAAGATTAGTTCCAACAATTTGGAGGCGCGGAGCGGAGCTGGGGGCAGCGCCGTGCTTGGCCAAAGCTAGGGGTAGAGCACCGGATTCGAAGGGGCGGCCAGGCGGGCTGTGGGCACCAGGCGAAGCTAGGGGCGGTGTTGCACGTGGTCGGAGCTGGGGCCGGAGTGCCGAAGGCAAAGGGGTGGGCCGCGGGCGCCGGATGGAGCTGGGGGCGGCGTCGCGTGTGGCCGAAGCTAGGGGCGGCGCCGTGTGTGGCCAGAGCTAGGGGCAGCACCACACGTGGCTGGAGTTGGGGCAAGCACGGGCACGGTGGCAAAGGAATCAGGCAGGGTGGACAGCGGCTAGGGTTCGGGAGACAGGGATGACACGTCTACACCTACGCGAGAATGCGATAGGCCGACAACACCAGGAGGGTAGCTGTGTACTATTTGGCCCATATAAACAGTAAATATACACTGCTTTAGCTAGGTCAGGACCCAGGCTATAGCCCCCTAGCCTAGGCCCTGGGTCCGCCCTAGCTACTAGATGAACATAGAAATGTAGGATCATGTATGCATTCTTTTGGCTGCAACTTATGACTTATGGCTACGGCTAATGGCATTTGATCTTGACACGAGTATTTATGCAAACAAACGAATGTTGATAAGCCAATATAAGCCACTTCGAAAAGGTTGTGCCGATAAGCCGTTTTGAAAAGACGGCTAAAAATCTATCAATTTATTTATTCAAGAAAATCATAAGTCGAAAAGAACGGTCCTTAACTAAGTGCACGTACACTCTTTTCTGTTGTAGTACTCATTTTTGGTGATAACTATGTATTAAAAACCGAATTTGATGGCCATATCATTGCTGCTCGAGGGATCCATATCATTGCAAGCTTTTTGGTGAATTTTGCAGTATTTGATATTTTAATATCATTTTAAAAATAAAAGCATCACCAACTTATTTACAATAAGGAACTCTATCTATGAAACACCTCAAATTTCAAAGTTTTGATTTATTTTTGGATTTTTTGAGCGAAGTCTCAATTCCTTCCCTAATTTGGCAATTCACCACCACACCTTTCCTTTCCTCTTTTGTTCCTCCATCTCCCCCTTGCGTTGGCACCTTGCAAGAAGTCATCTTCGCCGCCACCACCCAGTGCTTCTGCTTCACACAGCCGCTTCTCCGAGCTCAATTTTGCGGCTGTGCTCTTCCTGTGTGTTCACACCTCCATCACCTGTGCAGTCAACAGAGCTCCATCAACTAGTCATTGTTTCTCTGCTCTCACTCCTTCCTCGTGCAGAGCGTCGGTTGACTCGCAGCTCCTTCTTCGCGCGCAAGCACCACCCGAAACCGCCTTATTGCTTCCCACCGCCTCAATTCACCCTTAGAGCTCGATTGCTTCCACTAAAAGCTTCGCATCATGCCCCACAACTCCTCAGAACCATCCAACTTCAATTGCATTCAGCCATAGCACCTCCTTTGCATGCCAAACACACTGGTAAACTCAATCGGACATGAGCATTACCCGAGAGCCCCGTCGACGAAGTCTACCGGTGACTCAAAACACCTCCCCATGGACAGGCCTATAGGGAACTCCTCGACTCAAATCACTGCCACTCTTGTATTCCTTGTGAGTCCTGGATGGTCAAACCACTGCCAACCTTGCCAAATAACCCCTGGAAAACCCTAACTCTGCTTGAAGGCCTACAAACTTCTCTCTTTCGCCTAGCCGCTACCACCCATCTCCATGCTCTCCAAAGCCCAAAAATGGAACCACTGCCATCCCAGGAAGCCGTCCGTACCACCCACCCTCATCGGAGAGCTCAGCTAGTGCCGAATCACAATGGGGGCGACGCCTCTGTTTTCCTCCAAGCAAGATGGCCGGAGGTAGATGAAGGCATGGTGTGGCTGGATCTCGATCGCCCGCGTGTTAGCCATCGGGTATCGGCGCGCGCGCGTATGGGCTGTTGTGGCCGGGAGTCGCTGGGCCGAGCCGAACGGCCCACGGGCCATTTTTCTTTTGAAATTAAAACTGCGCGCATGCACTGTTCACTTTGGGCTATCCCAGTACTGTAGCTACTGTAGCTGCATTGTTCATCCGAATTCAGAAAATTTCAAAAATACACCATTTCGATCATTTCGACGCCCTGAATCCATTTTTGACCTTCATTCCACCAATTTTAGCTCCAATAAAATCCAAACCAGCTCTATTTGATTTTTATTGCATTTTACTCCTTTTTATTTTATTTATTTTCCTAGCTTGATTAGTTTCAAGCACGGACCCCTGAATTATTTTATGTGTTTGTGCTAGCTCTCGAGCTGTCCGAGTGTCGGGACCCCGGATTTCCGAACCCGGACCCTCTGTGTATTACTGCACTAGTCCCAGATCAAAGCTAGTGCACACAGTTAAACAGAAATGAATACATAACCAGCAACGCTTTATTACAATATTAAAGAGTACAGACCGAAAGGTCTCATTATTACAATAGAGGTTTAAGACCTCGCACACATGAAACACAGCGGAAGCAAAAGATAAATCCAGCGATGACCCATCAATACGCCACAGGCAATTGACTGGGGAAGCGCGACCTATTCCTCCGGGAAGAAACCATCACAGCCACAAGCGAAGCAGTAGTCGTAGTCTCCTTCTTGAGCTTCAACTTCCTCTGAGATTTATTTTTGAGTGTAGCATGTGAGTACATAAAGTACTCCGCAAGTCTTGGGAAAAATGCATAGATGCAAGGCTTGACAAAGGAAGGCTATATGGCTCTTTTGCACAAAGCAATATTTTACTTTCAATTACTACTAATTATTTTCGAAGGCATCAATTTGGCAAAGTAATTGTTTTAACAGAACTATCATTAATTCTCTAGTGAGGGTTCCATCTACCAACACTAGTTAATTCAGTCTATCTGACCAAGTTCAATACTTCGGGTTCCATCCACCCTCTCTGGCTCCATCCGCCAGGATTCCCTTCCAAGAGTTCCCTTCCACTCTCGGAATACAAAAACTTTCATTTTAAAACCAAAACCAGAAATCTACCATGTGAATGCATTCCTTGCCCGCCCTTGACCGTGGGCACGGCTATTCGAATAGTTTTACACTCTGCAGAGGTTGTACAACTTTACCCACAAGAGATAAATTATCCTAAAAGTCAACATGCTTCCTTTGGCATGAGACCCAGATAAAATATCACAAAGCCTTTACCTTACTCTAACCTAGCTAGATACCACCCACGAGGTTTCACCGCAGTAGGCTAACCGCCCAACCGAAGCCCCTCTTGCGCCATATGAGTCTGATAAATCCTGTCCCTCACCGTGAATAACCACCCATCCTCGGCACTCACTTTCCACTGGTGGCACCTAAACTAGACTATCATAAGTTAGTCACTAGGTCGTACCCATATAGACTTGTGGTTGTACGGTTAATGCTCGCTTTGGACAAACACAAGCGTCGGTCCTTAATTGACTAGGGTGGAACATACACTTAACAAGTTCTCGTGCTTTCTGCACCAACCCAAACACCATCCACCTAATCTAAACCAACTTTCACATTTTTATTTTATTTTTAAATCACAGTGACAACTCCAATTGCCACTTCACTTTCAAACACAAGGATTAAATAATAAATCATAATTTCCCATTTTCAAGATTTTCCAAAGTTATTAGATAGCAAGACTAAGCATCAACCTACCATTCTAATATTCACAAAGATTAATAGTAATCTCATTATTGAGACAAAGGGAGTTCTAGGGTGACAATGTACATGGCATTCAATCTCAATGGAAGGTATAACAAAGTTGGATTAGCTATCACCTTAAGATTTGAACTAATGATTTATGTAAATAGCAATGCACATAATTTAAAATATTTTAAAACATTTCAAAAGCATAGGTTCAAGATGATCAAAGGAGACTTGCCTTCTTGCAGGGTTTCTGGGTCTTCTTGCTGCTGTGAAGAGGGATCGTCGACAACGTTGGAATCTACGCGATAAAAGACGAAGCAAACAAAGCAAATAAATACACACGAAATTCAAATAAAATCCAAAAATTCAACAGAGGCCATATTTGGATAGATCATGATTTTAGCTGAATTTAGAAATTTGAATGGCCGAATTTGGAGTTGAAATGAGAAAGTTATGATTGTTTGAAGTTTTCAATTTGAATAAATCCAGAAATTAAGAAATTTCGACAGGTGGGACCCATGGGAATATTCAATTTTAACCTTTTATTTTAATTCCGAGAGCCTGACAGGTGGGACCCACTGAACAGTAGACCCTCTGCGGTCACTGACATGTGGGACCCCTCTGTCAGTGACCTCATCTGCCTTGGTCACTGACAGGTGGGACCCACTGGGACCTGGACCCACTTGTCAGATGCTGACGCAGACGAGTGGGACCCAGACGACAGTGGCCCGCACAGACGGCGGTCGCTGACGGGTGGGACCCACTTGTCAGTCGCGAAATTAACCGAAAAACTCAACCCAGCGCGCGGAGCCGAGGGCTCGAACGCGCACCGGGGAGTTGAGAGCGCGCTCTGTTAACCAGGGGGGAGGGGGAGGCTTTGCCTACCCAGAGAGGGCAGCAAATCCTTTGAGGATACCTTGGTGGCCCGGCAGCGATGGTCGGAGGCGGCGGCGCGGCGGCGGAGGCGGGGTGCTCGGGCGGTGCGTGGATTGCAATCTCCGCGCGAAGGGCTTTCGGTGGAGGGTTGGCGAGGTCGAGGATGAACGGAGACGGTCGGCGGCGAGGGCGCGGAGAGCGGCTCGGGTGCTCGGTGCGGCGGCGCTCGGCGGCGGAAAGAGGTGGCCGAGGTGTCGGGAGGACCGCACGGACGCGAGGAAGCTCGGGCGGCGGCGGTGAGCTCTGCGATTCACCGAGGCGACGGCGATTGCTCGCCGGAGCTCTTTACAGCGCGCGACGGGAAATCGCGGCGGCGGCGCTCGGGGCTCGAGAGATGGGCGGAGGGTGCCGAGAGGTGGTGCGGGAGGCGAAGGCCGAGGGCTATTTATAGAGCTTGGGAGAGGTGAGGCGGCGGGAATTCCTCGCCGAAGTCGACGGCGGGGTTGATTCAAATTTGGGATAAGCCGTCGGAGGCAACGCGACTCGGGTTTTAGGGGATAAGGCGCTTATCTCCCGGAGTTCGAATCGCGTCCAATTCGAAGAAAGAGGCCGAGTGCGGTAGGATTTGATCGCCGGATTCTTCGGAGAGAGAAAGGGAAAGAGTCCGGCGCCGCGCGAGACGCACGGCCCGACTGCGGGGCCCGCAATCGGCGAGAGCGAGCGCGTTGTGCGGATGGCGCCACGTGGCTTGGAGAGAAGATCGGACGGCGGGATGGCTTAAGTGGGAGGGAGCGGTGGATTGAGGCCGGCGCGAAGACGCGGCTCATCCGAGCCGTCCACGCGTCGAGCGAGAGGAGGAAAGCGGGGTCGCCGACGGGCCCAGCCCACTTAGCGAGAGGAGAGAGGAGGAGAGCGGCTGGATCAGCCGAGCGCGGCGTGGCGATCCTGGTCCGTCCACGCGTCGGCGGAGGAAAAGGGAGGGTTTTATTTTCCTAATTTGATTTTGATTTTGAGAAAAGGCTAGGAAATTATTTAGGCCTCGAGAAAAATATGAGAATACCTCCAAAAATTCCAGAAAAATTCACGAAGCTCTGGACACATTTTGGACTAAATAAAATTATTTCCAACTACTGTTGGCATTTAATTTTATATTTTTAATTTACTTTTAACTTTTAAAAATAGGTTTTAAATTCCGAAATTCGAGAAAATCCAATAAGAGCCATATAAACTTCAATTACTTTAAAATAATTAATTTGAATTTAAATTTTTCAAGAAAGCAAATTTTTGGGATGTGACACCGAGGCGATCACGCAAGAATCGGAACCAGTATCGAAGTGTACGAGACAACTTAGTTTGTCAAAAACAAGGCAAGTTGCAAGTTTTTGATCATATTGAAGCCCATAAATTTCTACAGTATTTAATTAATGTATTTCCATTATTGATAATTGTGAAATGTTATTTGCCTAAAATAAATGTTTAGATTGGTATGCTATTTAGATAAATCCCACCACTGATAAATGCCCTGTTTAATTTGTGGCCACATTCACCTTGACAGCCTTAGTAACAATTAAAATATTGTATAAACATTCATAGATCATCTCATTCAATATTTTGTACTACTAAGTGATTTTGATCGTTGACCGGTAGAATTTGAAAATTGGTACTAGGGTAAGGGTACACTGTGGAAAGCCACGATGTGACCTCCGCCCATGACCTTACCCTAGGGTGGAGGCCGGTTTGGAATGGTGGTGTTGGTGCTGTTGAGCACAGAGGAAGTTGTGGTTGGTGCCTCAGGTGAAAAATATAAGGACAAGAACCTTATGCTAAGTCAAAGACACAGTGAACGCTCAACCACAGAAGTTGATTTGTCAACCCTGGTTTAGTAGCTGCTCAACTCGATTGAAACTCTACAGGGTGTAAGATGTGAGGATGCTGGGGAGTTAGGTATGCCGAGTGGTACCTTAACAATAGAGGTCACTCAGAGCGGTAAGGGAGTTTAAGTTTAGTTTTGGTCGTATCTGGGTGATTCTATTGGGTAGAGCCTATATAAAGACTTGAGTAGTGAAACGACCTGGTTTTTTTAACTCAGTCATGAGGGTTAATAAATCATGTGGGTAAAACGGAGCAACTCTGAGGAGTGAAACTAATGGTATTCGAATACGCCGTGCTTCTAGTTAATGAAGCTGTGTTAATTGGGTGATTCCAACAATAAGGCATAAGTAGAGTTTATGATGTTGTTAAATTGGATAATTGTGGATTTTTGACTGTTAACAGAAAACCCCCTGATCTTAAGGAGAACTATTTTAACTTTATTTGTTTGTAAATAAAACTCCATCCACTCAATTTAATAGAACCAATATATTCCCTCTTTTGAATACCCATGCAAGTAGTAAATTAGGGTTTACCCTTGTGACTTGTTGGGTACGGTTGTACTCGTGACTTGCTAAACAACAAACAGAAGACCAGAGAAACCAGGATTTTCAAGCAGAAGATGATGTTCCTGAGGAGCCGTTCTTCCAGAAGGATGAGTGGTTTTAGGTCTCAGCTGTGCTTAGGCCACCTGGGGAAGTTTTTGTGATGTAAGGTAATTTTGAGCTCTCTCGCCCATTGTGTTAAAACTGGTTGTTAAACCTTACGTCTGTAATAAAAGTTTGGCTCTTATGCTATAAGTTTGTGCTGTTGTGGTGCGCGCTCTGGTTCAGTACCCCGCAATTGTTCATTTTGGATAGTTGTGGGATGTAGTAGCGCCTTCAGAAATGGGGACGTTACAGTTTACAACGCCATCACTAATTTTTTTTATTTATTATTTGGTAGGTAGTGTCACACCGGTCACTAGCGTGGCATACTTTGAAACACCACTAGTAATGGTGTCGCAAGCAGTGTTTATTTTTAAAATATAAGTTGTGAAGAGGTTATTTTTAATAATAAAATAAAAAGTGATGAAATAATAAAATAAATTCACTGGGCTTTAACTTATACAAATTTCTTTCGAACTAGCAGTTTTATTTTAAGTTGATATTTTATTTTTTACCTGGTTGACAGCTTTTAGAAACAGCCTTTATTCCTTAGCGGTATTGGAGCTTCAGTGGAGTGTCACGCTTTAGTGATAGGACTCAAAACATGTAAGAGGTTTCAACGAGCATTAGCTAACATGTCCAACATTTATGAATTTTGGGCTCCATTTCCTGGTAAAATATTTCATAAGTACAGTAGAATAAATGCAAAATAAACAAAGGTGTTCTTTTATACTATAGTTTATAACTTTTAGCTACAGTTTATTAGTGTAATAGATAGTAATTACTAAAATAAATCGAATCTAAGCGCCAGCTGAAAAGAAAAAAAATAACAAGGCCAAACTTAGATCAGGGTCTTGCTGTTGGTCAACAAGCCATGTGGCTGTTCGCTGCATTGTGGGCCACCCATAAGAGCCACATTTTATCCGCTTTGCAGTGATCAACCCTACAAATCAATGCAGCGGAAATGCATTAATTGCTTTATTTTGGCTAAATTGAATTTTCTGACATTTCAGTTTTTCGACAGATCCAGAGCTGGACAAATCAAATATAGATCCAAAAGTCAAATCGAATAAACCAGAATAATTTCGCTTTGGTTTTCGATTTATTGGATTTTTACTGGACATATTCAAGCTTATAGTTAATCAGTCATTATGTGTAAATGAATTGTCAAATACCATAGTTATATGCTAGTTGTTCGACATTACATTTGATTTTTTCTATTTTGAGAGGAACATTATATTTGGTCCATTGCATTATAGGTTAATGAATGACTTTATCTTCATCTAGTGTTTTCTTTTCCATCGGAGCTAGGAATAACAAGATTTTCCCTTGTAAAACGAAAAGAGAATATCTCTTGTTCACTGCCTGTTCTGGAAATTTGGACACATCTAGCACCCTCGACGCAAAAAATACCGAAAGTAGCCTCCAAAGAAAATTAATTCCGTTTTTGGCCCCCTCCCCACCGCGCGATCACCACCGGCCGCCACGTGTCGGCCGTGCGATGCAGTACCGCGACGTCAGATTTCACGCAGGTCGTGCGGTACTGCATCGCACGACCCGCCTGCCTCGTCGCCCGACCGCGCGATCTCCAGCCTGAGCGCACGACGTCCCCCCCCCCTGAGCGCACGTCTGGCTGGCCCGAGCGCGCGATTGATCCCCCGACCGCACGAATCTTGCCCCCACCGCGCGGTCTCGTCGCGTCCCGTCCGTTCCGCCGAAAGAAAAAAAAGCAGTAGCGCCTGCTGGCTTTATTATTCCCGGCCGCACATGCGTCTGGAACCCAACAACAGCCCCCCCCCCTCCATGGTGAATGAAATGCGGACTTAAAAATGGAAACAACAGCGCAAGGAGGGAGCAGAAGTGCTTGGCAAGCCGGGAAACTCAAGCACAGCTGAAACGAAGACAGCGCGAGTGAGGAAGTGAAGGAAAGTGAGAAGAGAAAACCCGTAGATTTGAGTTGTTTTCGTTTGGAAGCAGCGGATTTTGCAAGTACAAAAATTGTAGATCGCGTCGTGAGCTTCAAGAAGAGGTAAGTCTTGTGCCCGCGCAACAAAAGTTTGACGTATGTCATTAGTCCATAATTAGAAATCGACTTTTGTTAATGTTTATTTATATGAATCTTTGATACGGTATGTATTTGTAGTTAATCTTTTTGTGAACATATGTATTATAAAGCAATATTTCATACGGTGTGTGTAGGTAAACATCCACATATGATGCATGATTTATTGTAGTGTAGATAATGTCGTATTGGACTGTAGTTAGTTTTTGGTGAACATATGTGCTTACATGTGTAGGTGTTGAAAAAGTAAATATTTATATTGGAGCATTTGTAGGCAATAACAACAGTAGTTACAGTAGAGACAATTTGTTAATGACCGTAAACAATGTGTAAAATTTAAGACAACAGCTGGCTTAGTGAATGACCGTAGACAATGTGTAAAATTAAATTTGTGAATAAATTATGATTATTAGAATAGAAATACGAGGAAAGTAATACGAAGGTATAGTAAAATTAAAAAACCTGAGCACATGAAATTACACAGAATTATTTAGTTGATTTATGTACAATTTTATGAGTGAAAGCCGCATTAAGTGAAATATAGAAAAGAAATGAAGAAATTTAAGTAATGGAACGATTGTTGCATGGTGTGTACTAAAATGGTTGATTATGCACTTATGTTAGGTGCGTCATGGCTGACATTCAAGACTTGTTCGTGTTTTATGGGAGTGGTCTCGTACGTGACGGGCCGTATGGGGCGGACCTGACAAATTGCGAGAGGACCGTGATCCGGACACCTGGTCTGAACGGCATGAGCTTGGTTGAGCTACGGAGGTGTGTCCGTTCGGCGTTTGATCGGCAGACCGCAAGGAAGAAGTTACGGATCTAGGCAGTCTATTCCTCATTGGTGGGTGATGCAGGGGAGAGCATGTGGCAACTTCTGAAGGTGACCAATGACGCCTTGTGGGCCAACTACATGGAGGTCGTATGCAACCGTGATGCTGCGATATATGGCAGGCCAATGGTGTATGTCGAGTTCGTGGAGAGGGCAGAATCATCCGCCATGGTTGGTTCTGATGCCGCTAGTGGTGATGTAATGCCTGGGTTCATCTCCGGCGGTCATGAAGAGGCTTCTGCGGGAGAACATGTGGGTGAGGAAGTGGGTGATGAAGACAGCAGGAGGCGTGCTCAGAATTTCCAGCCCAACGAAGGTGTGGACGAGAGGTGGTGGACCGCCCGTATTGACTGTCATGAGTATCTTGGGGACCTGGTGGAAGAAGAGGGCAGCGAGGAGGATGAGGAGGTGGAAACAGGCAATTCTGGAGAGGACGAGGATGACGAAGGTGCAACTGGAGGGGTGGTAGGTTGTGTTGTGACCACAGAAGGTGCATACGTGTCGTCCAGACTGGATGACAACGCAGCGGCAGCCCTAGTTCTGCCACAGGCGGAGGAGGGAGAATGGGGGTTCAGCGAGGGCGCACTCTTTTTGGGGCAGTGCTTCCATAATAAGAGTGATGTCCAGCAGGCTATTGCTAGACATGCCGTCAACATAAGCCGGACGTATCGGGTCTACAAGTCAAATCCGGACATGTACGTTGTGAAGTGTGTCAACGGGTCCTGTGGTGGCAAAGTTCGTGCACAACGGTACAGGGGCGTGGGCATGGAGTTCCGGATAACGGTGCTGCAAGATCACAGTTGCGAGCTTGCGAGGCCAGTACATAGACACCGCAACATGACATCATCCTATGTTGCGGAGCTGGTCACGCACCTCATCCAGGCGGATGTGTCCATTGCCCCGAAGGTTCTAATGGCAGAAGTAGCGAACACGACGGGCTTCGAAGTGAGCTACAAGAAGGTATGGCAGGCGAAGCGAAAGGTGCTGCACCGTATGTATGGGACGTACGAGGAGGCGTACGATCTGGTCCCAAGAATGCTGCACCAAATTGCACAATCAAACCGCACGTACATAAGCAGCGGGAGAGGGTCCATCCTACGAGGGCCCGGGTTGTTTCATTCTTGACAGTGTTTCGGGCCTTCCATCGAGCGATACAAGGTTTGGTGGCGCCGTCGGTGCTAACCATAGATGGGGCGTTCCTATCCGGCAAGTACAAGGTACTCTTCTCACCGCAGATTGCGATCAATGCAAATGACCGATTATTCGATGGCATTTGCAATTGTGAAGAACGAGAATCTGAGATAGTGGCTTTGGTTCCTTTGCAATTTGAAGCATGCCGTAGTGCAAGAACGCCAAAGTGTGCCTTATCTCCGACCGCAATGTAGGCTTGCATGCTGCGTTGTGAGCGTTGCGAATGCGGCGCGAATGGGGATGTGAAGAACGCTGGTGCATGAGGCCCCGAACTTCCATGGAATGATGTGAAGATGTTCAAGGTGCATGAGGCATATTGCAAGTTCGAACTTCCACGAAGGTTCCGTAGCAAGGACCTAATGAAGATGTTCAAGAAGCTATGCATGCGAGAACGAGCGGAAGTTCGACATCTTGTGGAGGCAGCTCGATCGAGGCTACCAAGCATATGCATACGAAGCGAGGGCGTGGAGGGCTCCACAAGAGTCGGGTATTCACACAATGGGTTCATCCAATGCACGACTTGGAAATGTGGTCTTTGTTGCACGACACCGGTGGGGCAAGGTATGGGATCATGACAACCAACATGTTCGAGATTTACAATGGTGTCTTGAAGGGCGTCAGATCCCTGCCAATCACGGCAATCGTGGCCGAGACTTGGAACTATACCGTCGGATACTTTGTGAATAGAGCCATGATGGCGCAGAAGCACCTTGACGAAAACAAGCAATACTGAGAGGTCATGCGAGCCTTCATGGGCGAGAAAGATGGAGAAGGGTCGATCCCACATTGCTCGGCCATTGATGGCTTAAGGAGGAAGTTTGAGGTCCGCCTAAGGCGAAGTATGTCATGGGTCACATTAGAGGGCAGCGGTATGCACGATTGGTGATGAAGCAACTTGCACTGCAACAAGCCCGGCTTCTGCACAAGCCATGCTCCCATGTGTACGCGACTGCGCAGTATGGAACAGTGTCGACACGGTACATCTCCAAGTACTACGACATGCAGCACTTGTATGCAACACGGAGTGCAGAGTTCCATTCCTACGGGGTAGACATGCACTACTGAGGAATTATGGCGGGGAGATAAAGTGGGTGCCCAACGATGCCTTTGAAGCATGTCGGTCGTGGAAGGCGACAAAGCGTCGCATCCGCAGCGACATGGATGATAGCGGCGAGGGATCGTGTTCGCGCCGAAGTGTAGGCTATGCAAGGCGATTGGCCACTCCCTCGCCGATGCCCAAGCAGTAGGCATCAAGCAACGCTCGTAGTACCAACCACAGTGTTTTGTTGTACCCATTGTTGCTTCCATGTGTTATGTGCGTTGCGATGTACCATGCATTATTCAGGAGGTGTACGCTGCACTGTTGGCTCCATGTATGTATGTCGTGCATATTACCATGTTATGTATGTTTTCGTAGATTCCATATGTTTCCTTGCTGTGTGGGTCATGTTCGTGTGCACATTTTATGTATGTATGTTTTGGTACATTCCGTACGTTTCTCTGTCGTTACATTTGTTGTTAATTATGTTGTCATTTGTTGCACATTTTGTTATAAATGTAGACTCACTTGTTATCCTTCTTTGGCAGGACATGGCGTTCGAGTTGCTAGACCCCCGTTGGGATGAGCACCACCGATGCCATGCGTGGTCGTCGGGAGACGCACGAGGCCTCCTTGCTGCCAGGGCCCCAGAGAAATCGGCGTCTCGACGGCGGTACATCCCACTCTGCGCAGACACCGGCCGCGCCCATTGCCCGCATGTTGGATCTACGCATGCGTTCGATATGATGCGCCGCTGCTGTCCGCTCGTTGATCGATGGAGGCGGAGACTCACACCTTCCACTTCCGGTGGGGAGATGGCGGTTACTCTGCGGGGCGTGGCGATGCTTACGGTCTACCCGTCCATGGTGCTGCCAGTAGTGCCACCCTCAAAGCAGCGATTGGAAGGTCGTCTCGGTCACGGTTCGGTCATCCGATCGTGAACAACGCAGCTAGTGTGCCACATGGATGGCTTCGTCGCTACATGACACATCTGCGAGCGCACATGAGGGCGTGGTGCGGGCGCGCCGTTGCGTACTGTTATATCTGTTTGGGTGGATCTTGTTCTCTAGCACCACCGAGACTCCGTGCGGCCTAGCTACATACACCTAGCGAGTCCTTGTCGGATGGTGGCACAGTCGGTGCCACAAGATAGCCGGGATCGGCGGTTCTTAGCGCCACATACCGCGGCTTGTGTGACGCCTCGCGGCGTAAGCGCGCGCCGAGCCGGTCCTAGCCGTCGCTACCTTCTCCTTCACCGTGGTCGTGGGAACACTTCTCGTTGGCGAGCCCGAGTTTGGTCATGTTGTGCACCCTTATGACCTCGGCCGCGATTCTCGACCTCGATGGTGGCGACGACCCCGTTGATGGGCCCACAATGGATACACGTTGGACACATGGTCAGTTGAGGTGGGCAAGGGAAAAGCCGAGACGTGCGTACACATATTTCCACAACAGGTTCGAGATTCTGCCCGACGCCCACATAGTCTGGTGGCCATGGACTGCACGGTTCATTATGGACACGGCCCCCCACTCGTTGTCATCACAGTGCGGGCAGGATCACAGCTATTGGTTGACGACCTGCCACTTGTTGTTCTCGCACTGCGTTGAGCCGTACAACCCACACCGAGTCATGCGGCAGTTCAGATTATACCAGCATATCCCCCCTGGCAGGACGCCCTCTTGCAGACAGCACCCACCGGTATGTCATTGCACCATAAATTTAATTAATGGAGTAGTCTGTGCCCCTTCTAATTGTGTAATGTCTCAATGAACTTGCAGGCAATCGAGGAGAGGGCGAGCGACAGAAGACTGGAGAGCCACACAGCGACGGTGGACAGACTAGTGCCATGACCAGGCGGATACGATGGTTGTGGACACGGTCGGACGACCCCGCGACGCATAGGACATACCTTGAGTGGTACGCTCCACGCACCCGCACTAGGCTTACTGGGGAGCCACCACATCATCCACTTGAGGTCGTTCACGAGGCCACTCTACAGGCAGGTCCACACCGTCATCTAGCGGCACAGCACGACCAGGCGGTACGAGATTAGTATGTCATTAAACAGTGTAGGATTACGTTTTAACTGACTGTTTGTTTCACTGCAGGTGGACCGCCTGCATCGTATCGAGGACGAGGCTGCTGAGTCTATACGCCATAGGAAGTCAAATACGACTGAGCGGTGGGTCAGTTCGATGCGCAGCATCTACGATGAGGCAAGGGCTGCAATACGGTCCTTGAGTTGTGGTCGCCACCGAGATGACGTTGTTGCTACACGCGGTGGCGGACGTGGTCAGGGACCACCACCCCCCTCCGCGCCGCCGTCAGCACCACCATCAGCACGGCCATCCTCGTCGCGTCCATCCCTGTCCGAGAGTCGGCCAGCTACGCTCACTCGGCCTCCACGTGCTTCGGAACGGCGGTTGGACAATTGCCAACTATTTGTTCATCCACTCATTTACCATTTATGTCTAACCACATGTTCGTCTTGCAGCAATTGCGACAGGATAGCACGTTGCTACGGGCATCGTCATCACGGAGGCCGACGGAGGAGCGACCGCGCTCTCCAGGCAGACGGGGCCCACTCCAGAGAGCGACCCTGACTCGCCCCATCAACCAGAGGGGGGGATGCCATCGTTCATCGCCCCATCAACCCGTAGCATGCAGTCCAACCTAGAAGACCGGGACAGGTGGTTTGGATAGACCTATCCAGGCTTCACATCGCAGGAGTACATGCGCGACTACCCGTCGACATCGTCATTTCGACAGCCACATACCCCGGTATGCAGTAACGTACTAAGCTAAACATGTCTATTTAAAAGCCATCTAATCGCACTCGCAAAAAAATACAGGTTTACTCGGAGCGACAGGGCCATGACGTTTACGGTGAGTCATCCGCTTTTCAGAGTACCCAGGTAATTGCCTTGTGATATTAAGATTCATTACAAACATCGCTGCCCATGTCCTATTCACTTGTACCATCTCAGCAGCACATGGACCCCTCGTCGACCCAATGGCTCAGCGCTATTTTCGGGACGCTACGCAGCCGTACGCAGGACCACCTCGGACGCAGGCCTCCCAGTATGACCTTCGAGATGCACCGCACTCGCCTAACCGGTTCACCTTCTCGGAGGATCACATACGGCGACCGACGAGACGACGACGAGATTCATAATGAGTTCATTGTAATGAGGCGTGATCGTCAAACTGGTGATGCTTTTGAAGTGCTTGATGGTTTGATGTTCAAAGATGGTTTCCTGTATAAAAAGGGTTGCTTTTAGTTCTTTGATTTAGTAGGGCATACAACCAACAGAGAGATGACAACACGGGACAACCCACATAATAAGAAGGCATCAAGCAATGACAACATGAAACAACACATACATTGCACGTACATGAAATGTAGCAAGTAGTACAACCATCAACACACCAACCAACACAACAACTAAAATACAACACAACCGTACACCTCGTCTAAGACACGATAACAACAAACACAAGAAACACAAGAAAGAAAATAGATTGACGACAATATAGCATAAAACATTACCAACATACACGAGGAGAACCTCCAGCACTACAACTTGAGGATAACAATAAACACAAGAAAGAAAATAGCACACAACATTAAATTTATCTTTCACTCCAGTCTGTCGAAACGATGCCGCATCCCGACGGGGTCGCAACCCCCCACGACAGCTCTCTCCTGGCGAACAATGTCTGTCCTTGTGCCCATTTCATCCTCCCACACCCAGAATCGGCAACCACCGGGGCCTTCCTGTGATTCAATGAGAAGGAGATTTTTAAACATGCCACCACGATTTGAATGAACCCGAAACAATCTTACTCACCGAGTGATAGGGGCACTTGTAGTAGTGCCGCCCAGGATTCAAGGCCGTCTGTGAGGTCTTATGTCTAACAACCGTGTTGCATTTTGGGCAAATCACCGTGGGTGTATGCGAAGAGCTGCTGAGCTGACTCATTGCCTAGTCGGGGGGAGTTAGCACGGAACAAAACTACACAGATTGGGAACAACTAATTCACGACGTGAGTGATAACAAGGCAACGGACTAGGTGAGGAATGACTCCCTTTTATAGGCTGTGGGGGGCAGGCTCAGTCACACAGACCACACAATAACACGACGTCACGCAATGACATGACAAAATGGGGCAACTTTCCACAGTGACATGACAAAAGAGGCCAGCTTTCCGCTGTGACATGACAAAAGAGGCTAGCTTTGCAAAGTGACATGACTAAACGGGGCAGCTTTGTGCAGTGACATGACAAAAGAGGCCAGCTTTGCCCAGGGACATGACACAACAGGGCAGCTTTGCTCAATGAAATGACAAAACATACCAGCTTTTCGCAGTGACAAGATAAAACCGTCCAGCTTTGCCCAGTGAGAAGACAATACCGGGCAGCTTTGCCCAGCGACATGACAAAACGGGGCAGCTTTGCCCAGTGACATGACAGAAGGGGGCAGCTTTGCCCAGTGACATGACAAAACGAGCCCTTTTTGCAGTGACCGTAGCTTGTTGTTTCATACATTATGATTACTGGCCTCTGAGAAGGCAATGTTGTACCACTTATTTCGTGGAACGTACTGTTTCCTACAAACGACTGAAAAGGCTACGTTGTACCAAATACATTGAATGGTCCAAGCTCTGAATTTATTACGAGACTACAGGCTCTGAAAAGCCTTCATAGGGACATTTATTGCTACACTGGAATCCTGAAAAAGCGAAAAGAAATAAGACTGTGTCGTCCTCTCCATGGACTATGCCCACTGCACCAGATAACCTGCCTACATAAAGGCCTCCTATGTCTTCCATACCACATCTCCTCCTCAGGCCATCACAATATTACTACACAACAATGTCTTCACGGAGGTCCGACCCATTTGGAGTGCGGAGTGGCATGGCGCCAAGTGCCACCGCGGCTTTAGGACGATGTTGTGCGTGCAGACGGATCGAGTACAACGAGCCAACTACGGCCGTAGGTTCTTCAAGTGTCGGACACGAATGGCGACTTCATGGTAACGGCGATAACTAAATCCTTTGTTTCTCGTTATCATTTTTCAACTTGATCCATGACATCTACCACGCCACACATAGCCTTACGAGTTCATCGAATGGGTGGATCGGGTGCCGCCGGCATGGCCACGGAACCGGCCAATGGAGGTGGAAAACAAAGGACAATACTTTGTCAAGATGACTCGGGCGCGAGGTGGAGCAGCGGTGCGGCTTGAGCAAGAGCGCCGCGTGAGGGTGGACCAAATCCGTCTCAAGGGCAAGGAGGATGAGCTGCAAAGGAGGCGGGAGCGATTAAGTGCAGTGTGAAGCGACCATCAAGCGTCGGGAGGAAGAGCTTCAAGCTTGTGAGGCAGCTCTCAAGACCAAGAGTGACAGGAAGAAGGATGCAGTGGAGCCGTCTTCAGGGCGTGAGAAAAAGGGGAAACAACCACGCTACACCCAGTAGACAAAATGTAATAGACCCAGCAAGTTATGCATGTAATAGACCACGCTACACCTGAGCGCGGCGGCAAGGAAGGAAAGTGGCCCGGTCTACACAGAGTCGTATGGCGATTGTGTGGGTTAGTCGCATATCATGTTATATGTTATGCATGTAATAAAAATGTACGCGACATGTTGCTCCCAATTGTAGTATGAAGTTTATTTCTATTCACCGTACACGAATTCCTATTACAACTTCGTCAGATTTTTTCCAGTTTACAACTACAAAATTGACAAAACTTAAAAAATCACAGGGTTTGCAAACCCTAAAAACACACCAAATCTTAAAAGTCACTTACCACTATTTGTATCGATCATTCTACGGTCAATCGTTCCTAAAAAAACTTACCAAAATTTTTTTGGCATCTACAAGTTACAGTGAATATAAACTTTTATTACAACTTGGTCAGATTCTTTACGAGTTTACATCTACAAAATTGACAAAACAAACAAAAAACATGGTGATTGCAAACCTTAAAACCATACGAAACCCTAAATATCACTTACCACTTTATGAAACGATCGTTCTACGATTAATCGTTTTTTAAAAAAATTTATCCAAATTTTTTATACATCTGCAACTAACAATGAAGATAAACTATTATTGTAACTTCATCTATTTTTTTCTCAGTTTACAACTACAAAATTGAGAAACCGTACAAATATTCACGAGTATTGCAAACCCTAAACAGACCAAACCCTAAAAAATCCACAGTTCCTTCGAGCGTTGGTATTTGGATTCGTGCGGTCCGGAAAATGGATCATGCGGTCGGGGGTTCAATCGCGCGCTCGGGAAATTGGTCGCGCGCTTGGGCTAGCAGCGCGCGCGCTCGAGCGGCGAGGCGGGCGGTGACCGCACGCGACCGCGGAACGATCTGATCGTGCGGTACTGCATCGCCGAACCGGACACGTGGCGGCCGGTGGTGATCGCGCGGTGGGGAGGAGGCCAAAAATGGAATTAATTTCCTTTGGGGGCTACTTTTGGTATTTTTTGCCTCTAGGGTGCTAGATGTGTCCAAATTTCGCTGTTCTGAATGTTCGTGTTGTGGTTCTGCACTCCTATTTGTAGTTGTGCAAATATGAACATATTGTTAGAAAATCTGGGCCTGGGTCAGCAGCCTTGACTCATGGTGGGCACATCATCGGTAGATTATAAATAGGGAGCCGTACCGGTAGATTTTTTACGGATGCAATCAAAAGCAATAAAAGAAAGACCAGGAGTTCTCTCTACCTCTCTACGTATTTTCAATCTATTATTTTGTCTTCTGTGATTAATCTCGTTTTGCATTAAACAGAGGAATCGATCGGACTGGTCGCCAGCGACAGTTCCTCAACACATATTATACAACTTTTACTACAGTTGGAGCTTTTGCATCAACTAGACTGTGATGAAACTCAATAATGAGATTGTACTCTTAGTTACAATAAACTTTAACATATTCAATGCAATTATTTCTTCTACTGATGATTTGGGTTAAATTAGCTCATTATGACAGGAGGGCATCCACAAGTACCACTAGAGCCCATAGAAAAATATATGAAATACAATGATTATATAGCTAGGTAAAAGTACTAAGTTTCTATTGTTCTCGTTAAGATATGTACAATAGTTTATCTCTTAATATTGTATTTAAGTCTTCCATCTCACAATACTAAATATCTCCAATAATTCATCTCTAAAATTTATTTCTCTAATTATTTTATATTATTTTCATCATATTTTTATTTACACTTTATTACCATTTTGCGTTGACTTGTGTCCTCGGATTATCTCCTGTATAAGAGATAGCATATTTTTCTCTCTCACCTCCTCTCTTCGTCATATAAAAATTTACTGATGTGATATAGCTAAAAGACAACTAAAATAATACTATTAGAGATACCCTTAAGCCTAATCAACAGAGCCACATGGCATGTCCTAGCCATGTAACATGCCAATCATGTGCCTCCCATCATTTGGTTTTTGTCAGCTATTGATATATGGTCTTGTGCTAAATTCTGCAGGATTCCTTTGACTCCGTTTACGAGTTTGACATATAGTCACTTCTTTACTTACATATAGTCATTTATTGCCTCGCTTTAAACAACTTTTTCTTTTAACTTTTAGAACACATCGATTTTTTAATTTTATTTTTTGACTTTTTAGCTTTTTTTTCTTTTTCCTTATTTATTTTTATTGTCTGTTATGATATAACTTTTTGTTTTTTAAATATTTTAAATTTAATTACTCAGAAAAGCTAGCAGTTACTAAGTGCATTTTCAATCACTACGGTGCTCTTTAGCTAGAAGTTAAAAGTTACTTTAAGCACTACCTATATGTGTCATTGTTTGTATGTCATTATCTGGAAAGAAAATTCTAAGAGACTGAGTCTCACACCCGTATCATTGAACCCATGTGGACTCTTGCCACGTGTCCTTTGCATGTAGTTGGACTTGAACAGGGCACATAATTGGGTGTCTGGCTGTCATCAATACTCATGCAAACTCGATCGTGAAGAGTATAAAGGTAGAGATGTACGTGTTAATATAGTTTAAATTCAATTAAATCAAATCATCAACAATTCATTATTTATTTAGTACCAAGCAACAAATAGCATGATATCATGTTCATGCTCCTAAATTCTTTTTAGCTTATGATTTATATCTGATAATTTTTCTTGAACAAATAAACGTACGGGACAGTTTTCTATCATCGTTTCGAAGCAGCATATTAAATAATATTTTGGAAACGACTTATCGACATTTAGTACTATAAATCACAGTTGAAAAAAAAAGCACCGGCCTCACTTTGCCTCCCAGTGGTTTCAAATCCTCCCTCCTTGATATGTCAACAAAAACCTCATCACGTCGCATCCTCTGCTAGCTAGACTTATGTATGTCATTATCTGGAAAGAAAATTCTATGGGACCGGGTCTCACGCCCGTATTGTTGAACCCATGTGGACTATTGCCACATGTCCTTCGCACGTAGTTGGACTTGAACAAGACACAGAACTGGGAGTCCGGCAGTCATCAATACTCAATACACACTCGATCGTGCAGAGTACATGGTAGAGATGTGCATGTTAATATGGTTTAAATTCAATTAAATCAAATCATCGACAATTCATTATTTATTTAGCACCAAACAGCTAAGAGCATGATACCATATTCATGCTCTTGCCAATTAATTCAATTCGTTCACATAAATAATTATACTAAAATTAAAAACCATTAGCCTTAATTGTAAACCATAAGTCATAACCAAAAAGAAAACATTGGCCTCACTTTGCCTCTATTTGGCTTCAAATCATCGACAATTCAATAAAATTCAATTAGAGATGTGCATGTTAATATGATTTAAATTCAATTAAATCAAATCATCGACAATTCATTATTTATGTGGCACCAAGCAGCCAAGGGCATGATACCATGTTCATGCTCTTGCGGATCAATTCGATTTATTTGCACAAACGATTACACTAAAATTGAAAATCACTAGCCATAATTATAAACCAAAAGCTATGACTGAAAAGAAAACACCGGCCCCACTTTGCCTCTCTTTGGCTTCAAATCCTCATGACTCATCCTTGGCATACCAACAAAAACCTTATTAGGAAACCTGGACTCTATCCAGAGTCCTAATCTGATTGGGCACCCCACCGTAGACTATAAATAGGGACCTAGACCCCCCTCATTATGTACCCCGATGCAATCTAAAGCAATAAAGAAAGATCAGGAGTTCTCTCTACCTCTCTGTGTTCAATCTATTTTCTCTGTGATTCTGTGATTGATTCGTTCTTGTTCTAAGCGAGAAATCGTTCGGATGAGTCGCGATGGCGGTTTCTCAACACGTTATCGCACGATTTCGCTCTGGTGAGCGAGGTAATCATCGAAGCACGATTGATTTTCTAGATCGCTTTTGAATCTGTTTTTCTTTTCGCGTTCTAGATTGAAATTCTACGGTGCAAATCCGCCTAATCTACCGCGGCGGACTTGAAGTCGCCGGCACAATGCCGATCGGTAGATTGTGAAACGGGGTAGATGATGATTGCACTGTAGAACGATGCAAATCCACCCTAAATCTACCGCGAGCAGATCTGAAATCGCCGGCACAATGTCGATCGGTAGATTACGAAAACGGGGTAGATGTTGATTGCATCCTAGACTGAAAAACGAAATCAGAAAATTTTGCATTATTCCGTTTGATCCTGCATGATCGCTACTCGAAGGAATTTTGCATGTCATCTGTTTCAGTATATGCATCTGTTTCAGTTTATGCATGTCAAACACACAAAAAAAAAGGGGGCATGGCGCGGCCGCCACGCTATCGCGCGCCGCAGCTGCGCGCTGCGCCGCCGGCCGGCGGCGATCGTGGAGCCCAATTGGTGCCGCCGCCGTCGGCCCATGCCCGCGCGCGCACGCCGCCACCGCCCACCGTGGCGCGCGCCGCCTCGCGCCGCCGCGCGCCACGCCGCGCGGCGACTAGCGCCGCCGTCGGTGCCGCTCGGGGAGCGCGCCGGCTGAACCGCCCGCGGCGCCTCCTCGCCGTCGCCGCCTCGGCCTCGCCGCCCGCATGGCGCGCGCCCGCCACCGGTCCTGGCCTCCCGCCGCCCGCGCGGCGCCGCCCGCCGCCGGTCCTCGGCCTCGCCGCCGCCCGCATGGCGCCCGCCCGCCGCCTCGGCTTCCCGCCCCGCCGCATGGCGCGCCCGCCCGCCGACGCCTCGCTTCCCACGCGCGGCGCCGCTCGCCGGGCCCTCCTTGCGCGCCGATACGGCCACCGCCACCCAAGTCGCCTGTGTGGCGCCACCCCGAGTGGTGGAGTGGCTAGGGGAAACCCTAGCCACCGAATTTTATTGGGCCGGCCAGGAGAGGTGGGCCAAACAGGCCGTCCGGCCAGTGGGCCGGTTCGGGAGAGCAGCTGGCCGCATGGGCCCGAGCGAGATGGGCCGGCCGGGAGAGGAAAGAGATGGGCCGGCCGGTGGGGGGAGAAAAAAAATGGGCCAAAGGGAGAAAAATGGCCCGGCCGGTGGGGGGCATCGGAATTTTGCTGAAAAGCCCCTTATTTTATGGAAATTACCAATTGGCTCTTAATCATTTAATTTAGGTCCTGAATTTTGCAAAATAGGCCTCGTAATTCCAAAAAATTACGTATAAGCCCTCAAATTTACCAGTGGGTCCAGATTTTTGCAGAAAACCCCTCGATAAATCAGAAAATTGCGTGAATTTTCTCTGAACTGAAATTTTGCGCATAAACCCCGTAAAGTGCATTTCTTTGAAATTTCATATTTTAGCATAAAAGGGCCTCGGGAATCCGAATTTTGCATTATTTTTAGCATTTGAAGCTTATTTATTTATGCCTTTATTATTCTCTGTATTTTCTGTATTTATTTACTGTTTTTGGTTAATTGTAATTGTTCTAATTGCTTTTAATCACTGAAATTAGCAGTAAAATTATAGAAAATGCACAGAAAATTATGAAACATTATGGGAAACTATTGCACCACTTTATTTACCTGTAGTAAATTTTCCATGCATGTTTACCTGCAGTAAACTTATTTTATTTCGTTCATACACATGTAGATGACTGGAATTTCAGCAGGAGTTCGAGGAGTCGCCCACATGGCGAAACTATCGACATAGGCATCCGATGTCGAGATTGTGCTTGGGGCGGAAGCTCGGCGCGCTATTGGGATAAGCGGACAGAAAGACGCTAGACCCACACCTGAGGAGAATGATCAGGCACTTCATTTTCTCAGGCACCATCTCTGCTCAACTCTCAAGAATGAGTATATGGCAGAGAGAAATGCGCTAGCACTCTGGACCGCACTCAAGAAGCGGTTTGAGAGGCTCAAGTACACCATTCTTCCTCAAGCAGAGCAGGAGTGGATCACACTGAGGTTTGCCGACTTTAAAACGGTCGGGGAGTACAATTCTGCCTTGCACAGGATTTGTACAAACCTTAAACTCTGTGGCAAGGAGATCACAGAGGACCAGAAGATCGAGAAGACCTGTCCACTTTCCACCCAGTCTTTATCAAAGGGTTGCGCAACTATCGTCAAAATGGCTACAAGGAGTATGCCGAATTGATTGATATGATGCAGTAGCCGAGGCTCGGACGAACTTCTCCGCAAGAATTACGTCTCGCAGCCACAAGCGATCCAGCCGCCATGAAGCCAACGCTAGCGACCTCAAGGTGCGAAAGCCCTTGATGAAGAAAAGGGGAAGAAGGGTAAGATCGTTGCCCGAAAGGCAAGTCGGATGCTCCAAGCGACAAAAGGCTAAAAAGAGTGACAAGACCTATGGCGTGAGAACCGGGGTTGTTACAAATGTGGCAAGTGGGGACATTGGTCGCGGATATGCAAAGCACCGCAACATGTCATTGATGCCCACCAAGCTCGAAGAAGAATGGCAAAGGGCAACTGAAGCCCACTTTGCGATCATTGAGGGGAGCGGCTGGCGGTGCGGAGATGATGGAGGTTGAGTCCATCCGCGGCACCCCCTCACGACTTAGAGGCAGCCACGACCATGATTTCTCTTGAAGAGAATGTCACTCTGAGGAAATAGCCAAGAAGTCAATGATTTTCTAGTTGATTCCGTCGATGCACGAATGCATAAGGCGTTAATTATCATTTATTTTGTGTTAAATGGACAAGTTTAGAACTTGCATGGTTGGTGCTTTAGGATTTTGCTTTCGTAATGGTTGGATGATTTTGGAATAAAGCATTCATTTATTCAGTTTATGATGGCATGTTATGTTACGATATTTGCGTATTTTATTTATGTGTTGAATGCCTTCTAATACATGTTAATTAAATACGTTATATTAGAACACGTGTGGCGCCCTATGGAGGAAGTATGCCTTGCCGACAGCGGCACAACGAATACCATCTTAAGAGAGACTAAGTATTTTGATCGATCCGTAAGAGCAATGGCGACCTTACGACAATCGCGGAGCGATGCGTGTATAATCGGTTCCGGAAGAGCCACAATTATACTTCCCATGGGCACAACTTTGGTCATTGAAGAAGTCTTATTGTACCCAGAATCGACTAGAACTCTCCTAAGTTTTAAGGATATTCGCGCCAATGGTTTCCACGTTGAGACTGACGAAGAGTACGGTAAGGAATACCTGCTCATCACGAAGCGCGAAGAGAATGGCAAAAGAATATTAGAAAAGCTTCCTTCACTTGAAACAGGGCTATATTATACCACAATTAAAGCGCCTGCAGCGTACACTGTTCTGAAAACAGTGTTTAGAAGCTCTGAACTCTTCTGTCTCTGGCATGACAGATTAGGCCACCCAAGTCTTAGGATGATGAGAAACATAATTAATAACTCACATGGGCATAATATTAATGTGAAGAATTTCCCGAATCATGAAGATTTTGTGTGCCCTGCATGTGCCACCGGGAAACTAATTACTAGACCCTCCACTCTGAAAGTGAAGGATGAAGTCCCTGCATTCCTGGAACGCATCCAGGGAGATATTTGCGGTCCCATTCAGCCCGTCTCAGGGTCGTTTAAGTATTTCATAGTGCTCATTGACGCTTCTTCGAAGTGGTCATATGTGGGTTTGTTGTCCACAAGAAACCACGCCTTTGCAAAATTGATCTCGCAGATCATTCGCATCAGAAATGTGTTTCCAGATCATCATATCAAGTCCATTCGAATGGACAACGCCGAGAATTTACTTCAAAGGCATTTGATGATTATTGCATGGCGATGGGAATTGCGGTTGAGCACTTTCGGTACCGCATGTCCATACTCGAATGGTTTGGCAGAGGCTTTAATTAAAAGAATTAAATTTATTGCCCGACCCTCTTGCATGAAAGTAATTTGCCACTACATGTTGGGGACACGCAATCCTTCATGCAGCGAATCTCATCAACCTTAGACCTTGACCTACAACATCCATTCACCTATGCAACTAGCGCAAGGGTCACCACCGAAAGTTTCCCATCTTAGGAGGTTTGGATGTAAGGTTTATGTACCGATACCACCTCCGCAGGAATCGCAATGGGCCCACTCCGCAAGACGGGATATCGTTGGTTATGAGACGCATCCATAATCGGTATTTGGAACCCATGTCGGAGATTTGCATCTTGCCGCTTCGCTGATTGCATTTTTGATGAGGATAATTTCCGTCATTAGGGGAGAAATCAACCCGTTGATGAAAAATATCGAAATTACGTGGGAAGCCACGGAATTCATGCACATGACCGCGCACTAGTGAAACTGAAAAAGAGGTCGAGAAGATCATCGACTTGCGCGCATTAGCAAACCAACCGCCCGATCATTTTAGTGATTTGAAGAGCGTGATTAAGTCGCATGTGCTCGCACGCAATGCACCGGAGAGGTTGAAATACCAAAGAAAATTGAAGGTATCCCTAATCCCGTCCGAGGCCTCGGAATAAAGGGCGAGAACTTCGTTCCTCGAGTCCAAAGTAACCGGGACGCCCGTGAAAAGGATAAGAGAGATTTATCACGGCCGATCATTGAAGTCCCCGAATGAGAAGGGGAGCCGTTGAGACTGGCACAAGTATGACACCTTGAGAAAGGGCATACCGGATATGAATATCCCCATCGGCATGGATGTGTGCGCACACATCGGAGCCGAAAAACTAAAGGACTTGCCACCGCAATTGAAAGAAGCGATCGCAAGGTGAAGCTCGGAAGAAGCAACTCATGAAGAAATAGCTATAAATTATGTGCACACCGGAGAGTCCTGAATAGGACAACAGCTAATATCGATATCTACTTCGCAAAGAAAATTGCCACCATCATCGATCTTGATCCGAGCCCGCATCACTCACGAATGTAAGAAAAGATCAGATTGGGAAGATTGGAAGAAGGCAATAGCAACTGAATTGCTATCTCTGAATAAAAGAGAGGTGTTTGGGCCGTATGCGCACACCTCCCCACATACACCTGTTGGGCACAAGTGGGTATTTGTTCGAAAGAGAAATGAAAGAAATGAAGTAGTGAGATACAAAGCAAGGTTGGTAGCCCAGGTTTCACTCAACGTCCCGGAGTTGATTATGAAGAAACCTACTCACCACCATGAGTGGAATTACCTTTAGATACTTGATCTCAATGGCGGTGAACTTGAATTTAGAAATGAAATTGATGGATGTTGTATTTGCATACCTTCTGTAACTTGGATTCGGAGATTTACATGAAAGTCCCTAAAGGAATTCCTCTCCCGAACCAAGACAGAGCAAATAGAAATCATATGCAGTGTGAAACTCGAGAAAGTCACCGTATGGACCAAACAATCTGGAAGAATGTGGTATAATTGCTTAGCGACTTTCTCTGCAAGAAAGGCTACACGAACAATGAAGACTGTCCTTGTGTATTTATACGGTGATCCCGAATGGATTCGTATAATCTCTGTATGTAGATGATCTGAATATCATCGGGACTAGAAGACATAAAGAAGCAAGCTCCTACTTGGAGTCGAATTTGAAATGAAAGATTTGGGTAAGACCAAGTTTTGCTTAGGCTTGCAGCTTGAGCATGTCCCTGAAGGAGTCTTGGTACATCAGTCGACCTACACCTAGAAGGTGCTCGAAAGGTTTGGCTTTGAGAAGGCATTTCCCTCGAAAGTACCGATGATCGGTAGGTCTTTACAGCAAGAAAAAGATCCTTTCCGACCAAGGGAAGAGGGGGAGGAAGTCCTGGGACCGGAATTCCCATACTTGAGTGCAGTGGGAGCACTCATGTATTTAGCAAACTGCACTAGACCGGACATTGCATTTGCCGTGAACACATTAGCAAGGTGCAGTCTGAGCCCACCAAAAGGCATTGGCGGGGCATAAAGGACATTTTCCGATACCTCCAAGGTAGCAAGGACCTCGGATTGTTTCTGAAAAGAATCAAGATCTGAACTTGATTGGCTATGCGAATCTTTGGGTATCCGTCGGACCGCTAAGTCACAAACAGGCTATGTATTCTGTGTGGTGGAACTGCATTTCATGGAAATCGTCTAAGCAAAGCACGTAGCTACTTCGACGAACCACTCGAAATTATAGCATCAGTATGAAGCCGCACGAGTGCGCTTGCTCCGCCGAATGGTTCACCACATCCAGCGATCATGTGGGATGAACATTGTGCAAACCCCACAATTATCTATGAAGATAATGTCTCTTGCGTTGCACAAGTGCAAGCGGGCTATGTGAAGAGTCATCTCACAAAGCATATTAACCCCAAGTTCTTCTATGCACATGAATTGCAAAAGATGGGCGAGATTAAAGTCTCGCATACTAAGTCATGTGAAAATCTCGCAGATTTATTCACTAAGTCACTCCCGCATCTAGCTTTGAAAGGTGCGTGCGTGGAATGGAATGATGAGACTTAGAAGTGCAGAATTCGGGGAGAATTCTCACAAGCCCGCTAATAAATCTTGATCATGAAGATTAAGTATCCAAAAATAAAGTCCTGCAGACCAAATGAATTTGGGTGAATTGTACTCTTTTTCCCTTGACGAGTTTTCCATGAAGTTTCTCAACCAAGGTTTTTAATGAGGCAATTCGTGCATCGCAACATCACATGTACCATGTACTCTTTCTCCAAATTTTTCCCACTGGGTTTTTATGGAGTTTTGACGAGGCATGAGCATGTTGGGTGAGTGCCCAAGGGGGAGTATTAGGAAACCTGGACTCTATCCAGAGTCCTAATCTGATTGGGCACCCCACCGTAGACTATAAATAGGGACCTAGACCCCCCTTATTATGTACCCCGATGCAATCTAAAGCAATTAAGAAAGACCAGGAATTCTCTCTACCTCTCTGTGTTCAATCTATTTTCTCTGTGATTCTGTGATTGATTCGTTCTTGTTCTAAGCAGAGAAATCGTTCGGACTGGTCGCCAGCGACGGTTTCTCAACAAACCTCACGTCGCATCCTCTGCTAGCTAGACCCCAGTAGCATGCACTCGCCCCTTTCGTGCCGGCGGTAACTTCCAAATGCATTCGAATTAAAGCAATCTCTCTCTCTCCCCCTCCCTCGTCTCATGGTGCCTTATGGCCATCTTGTAACATCGCGACACCACAAGGGCAACCTATGGCCAATGCCCTCTATAAATAGACCTCACCACATGGCCATGTGACCATATACCTCACTCGCTGTGCAATCAAAGCAACCTCGTAAGCCTCACAAAATTTGGAGGAGAGAAACTTGGCACCACTAGAACTCCGCATTCAGATCTTTACGAGATGAATGGCGTGTTGTGAAGGGTGGAAAGCGATATTTCATGACATTGATTGATGATGCAACTAGGTTACGTTATGTGTATTTATTGAAAGCGAAAGATGAGGCTTTAGACTATTTTAAAATCTATAAAGCAGTTGAAAACCGGTTAAATAGAAAGATAAAAGACTTAGGTCAGATCGTGGTGGAAGTATTTCTCAAGCGAATTTGACTTATTTTGTGAGAACATGGCATTATACATGAGAGGGCGCCTCCTTATTCCCAGAGTCAAATGGGATTGCGAAAGGAAAAACCGCCGCGTTGGTGACTTGGTGAATGCCATGTTAGATCTTTGCGGGATTACCTAAGGCATGGTGGGGAGGCTTTGCTAACGTCTAATCACGTATTAAATAGAGTTCCTAACGAAATAAGGACAAAACACCATCGAGGTATGGATTGGGAGAAAACCATCACTTTCTTACTTGCGTGCATGGGGTGCTTGGCAAAGTTAATGTGCCAATAACTAAGAAAGCAAAGCTTGGACCTAAAGCGTAATTTGCGTTTTTAGGGATATGCTAATCATAGCATTGCCTATAGATTTTGATAGTTAAAGCGAATTACTGACATGCATGTTGGTACAATTATGGAGTCTCGAGATGCAACATTCTTTGAGAATATTTTTCCTATGAAGGATACACATAACACTACTAGTCAATCTTACGAAATAATTCCCAGTTCAATCACATCACACAACCTTTTGAACATACACATGAACTTGTCAACGAGGAGGATGTGGTGGAGCTCCTAGAAGGAGCAAGAGACAAAGGATATTCAAATCCTTTGGTGATGATTTCTTGTGTACCTTGTGGGCGACACTCCCAAGTCTATTTGAGAGCGTATGCATCCCGATGCGAGACTCTCTGGAAGGAGGTGTCAGTAGTGAAATGGATTCCATTATCGCTAATGGAACTGGGGTGACAGATAAACCTTATGGGTGCAAACACTGTAGGGTGCAAGTGGGTGTTCAAAAAGAAGCTTAGGCAGATGGTACTATTGAAAAATATAAGGCTCGGCTTGTTGCCAGGGCTATACTCGAGAAAGAAAGCGAAGATTTCTTTGACACTTACTCACTGTTGCTAGGCTGACCACAATTCAGTACTACTTGCTTTGGCTGCCTCACATGGTCTTCTCGTTCATCAAATGGGCGTTAAGACAGCTTTCTTAACGGAGAGTGGATGAGAAATTTACATGGAACGACTGATGGATTTGTAGTAGAAGGTCAAAAGGCAAGGTGTTAAAGCTGTTGAAATCTTTGTATGGTGCGAAACAAGCCCCTAAGCGATGGCATGAGAAGTTCGATAGAACAACGACATCTGCGAGCTTTCTTGTCAATGAGGCGGATAAATGTGTATACTATCGTTATGGTGGGGGTGAGGAGTTATTCTATGTTTGTATGTGGATGACATCTTGATTTTTGGGACAAGCATTAGTGTGATAAATGAGGTCAAATCATACTTGTCTCAAAACTTTGATATGAAAGATGCAGGAGTGGTGATGTTATTCTAAACATTAAATTGGTTAGAGGTGAGGATGGGATTACACTTTTGCAATCTCATTATGTGGAAAAGGTCTTGAGCCGTTTTGGCTTTTCGGCGACAAGCCTTCTCCAACACCTTATGATCCTAGCGTGTTACTTCGTAAGAATAAGAAAATTGCTAGGAATCAGTGGAATACTCCCGGATAATTGGCTCACTAATGTACCTAGCTAGTGCAACAAGGCGGACATCTCCTTTCTGTGAGCAAATTCATTTGAGTACTCTTGGCACTCGCTCTCCTTGTTTCTCCTCCAAACCCACACGACAGAAAACAAGGCCAAGAAAGGTAGGATGGTTCGCAACTAATCCGGTTGATTCACGAGTTATGGAGAACGTGCGGCGTCTTGATCACGCGTCTGGTTTTCTATAAATACGAGTCGCCGCCTCCATACTGATATGCGAAAATCAATCTAGGTTTTGCCTCCTCCATCCATTGTGCTGCGCCGTCCCACGTAGTCTACTCCGTCCGTCCCCCGGCGTGCGCCGTTCGGAGAGCGGTCTCGGAACCGTCGCCTTGAAGTCTGCACGGGAGAGGCGAATAAGGTTTTGGGAAGCGCTCTGCGCGGCGCTCGCTGTAGCTCGGCTCGTCTTCCTCGTCGTTCGGCCGGCGAATCGTCATCGACCGTGTCATCCTCACGTGCTGCGGCGTCTACATCGGCAAACCGATCGAGCAGAACCATCGATGCATGCGATCATGTTCTCCGTATTAGATCTGTTCATATACAGTTTCGGGTTTACATGTCTAGATCTTTTATGCCTGTGATGGTTCTGTTATTTTGCGTGCATGGTGTCATGATTTATTTATGGAATAAATTAAACCTACATGTGCTTATATATTCAACAACCCACACGACAGAAAACAAGGCCAAGAAAGGTAGGATGGTTCACCGGCCGGCCGATCAGGGCACGCGGCGGGCCCGGCAGGACCAGGCGTCGGCGGTGAGATGCGGCGGGAGGCGGCATCATAATCAGCAGCAGAAGCTGGTGCTGCGGCTGCCGTGCAACAAGGGGAAGGCGTGCCGGTTCAAGCGCAGCTGCTTCAGCGAGGAGGAGGACGCTGCCTCGTCGGCCATGCTGCTGCTCGCCTGCGTCGTCTGCGCCCCGTCCGTTTGATTGGTCAATTAATTACGTACGTACTTGGTGACCGTAGATAATTATGGGAATCACTAGGCTAATTTAAATGTTTAATTTATTATCTTGTACTTGTAACTTGTGTACTGTGTCCCAGATAATTGCGTTGTGATCGCCATTCGTTCATCCCTGTACGTCTCCATCCACCAGTATATATATGTAATATGTATATCATTCTTCGTTTTCGTGTTGGAATTACAAGATTTGCTCACCTGTATGCTCAATTAATTAGCTGCCAAATATATAGAGAGAGTATAAATAAGAGGGGCATTATTATGTCAAGGCTCTATGATTAAGAATTTCCATCAATGGTTAATGCCTTCTATCCATGATTGATTCAGCATACTAAATCAATAATTTATTTTCCAAATCGATGCTTTTTTGAATTAATAAATGTTAACGGGTTTGTCTGATATATTATATACTATTACACTAGCGCGCATATTTCAGCGTCCTCTATATGTATATGTATATGATTGGTCAATTAATTACGTACGTACTTGGTGACCGTAGATAATTATGGGAATCACTAGGCTAATTTAAATGTTTAATTTCTTATCTTGTACTTGTAACTTGTGTACTGTGTCCCAGATAATTGCGTTGTGATCGCCATTCGTTCATCCCTGTACGTCTCCATCCACCAGTATATATATGTATATCATTCTTCGTTTTCGTGTTGGAATTAACAAGATTTGCTCACCTGTATGCTCAATTAATTAGCTGCCAAATATATAGAGAGTATAAATAAGAGGGGCACTATTGTGTAAAGGCTCTATGATTGAGAATTTCCATCCATAGTTAAGGCTTTCTATCCATGATTGATTCAGCATACTAAATCAATAATTTCTTTTCCAAATCGATGCTTTTTCGAATTAATAAATGTTAACGGGTTTGTCTGATATATTATATACTATTACACTAGCGCGCATATTTCAGCGTCCTCTATATGTATATGTATATGTATATGTATATGTATATGTATATGTATATGTATATGTATATGTATATGTATATGTATATGTATATGTATATGTATATGTATATATATGTGTGTATATATGTGTGTATGTGTGTATATATGTGTGTGCATGCGCGTATGTACGTACGTACGTATGTATGTATGTATGTATGTATGTATGTATGTATGTATGTATGTATGTATGTATGTATGTATGGTGTTAAACTGTGTTTCTGTAATCGCTTTGTTAAGCTGGTAAGTAACGGAGAATTTGGAGACGCCGGCCTAGCTTATTCGGAGCTGGAGAAAACGATCGAGGGCTTGTCCTGTCAGTTGGGTTACATTGTTTGGCTGCTACGTTTCTACCAAATTACATGATGGTGAACGTACGCATACGTGCAGGACGTTGCACACGCATGAAATGAGGGATTTGATTATTTGCTCGTCTTATATTATATTTGATAAAATATCTATGATATATCACTTATATATGGACCCTATATCTATATGTATATGAAATATCATAGAGCATTTTATCTAATACATATCTCTACCCCTCTATAATACACCAAAATTTTCTTTACTAAATCCACCCCTCAACCACCCCCACAGTCATGCCTAATCTAAGTCCACCCAGATTTGTGTACCAAAGTAATCCAACTTCATACAAGTGAATTGTCTAGATATCTCCTCAAACCTTCTTCTCTTACTCATTGAAGATCATAAGACCAAAATCATCCGGATCATGCATATCTCTACTACATGGCAGTACGTCCGTTCTCCCGTGTCTTTCTCCCGCAGACTGCCGACATGTGGGCCGCTCCGCCTCGATTCCTCCGCGACCTCACTCCGCCTCGCCTTCCTGCAGAAACCGCTCCGCTCCACCCCGCACTGCCGCCGCCTCGTCCTCCCTCGCTCCGCCGACGCCGTCTCCCCCCCGCTCCTCCGCTCCGCCGTCGCCTCCTCCTCCCCACCCCGCTCCGCCGTCGCCTCCTCCTCCCCCGCTCCTCCGCATCGCCGCCGTCTCCTCCTCCCCACCCCGCGCTGCCGCCACACCACTGGCATCCGCAAGGATGAGGTAGTTACCCATGAGTACACCATCAACCTCCAAAAGCGTCTCCATGGATGGTACCATCCCCTCCCCCCTCTACCATCCCCAACCTTTGCACTTGCAGTAGATCCGCAAGGATGACGCCCTCCTCCCCACTGCCTCTCCCTCCCACATTCCCCCCACAAGGGGCAAATGGCGCCCTCCACCTCGTCGGCTTCCACCCTCCTCCACCTCCCTAGCCCGCCTCCCCGCGGGCCCCAGCGAGGGGGGTGGCGGAACCACCCACGATGCCTGCGCCACATGGCCGTGAGGTGCTCGTTCACGCCGGTAGAGATGGCGAGGACAAAGGTCGTCGGCATGGAGCGGTTGATCCGGCGTCGGCTCGACCACCACATCAAGAACTCGGATAAGCTAGTGCTTTCTTGCAAGGCTCTGCTGTAGTGCGTTCGCTCCCAGGACCTCAGCAAGAAGCTGTGCGAGATTCTCATCAAGAAGATCAGGTTGGCGCCACCTCCCCTTCCACTATTTCCACATGCGAGATCCTAAGTCCTAAGCATTTGATTTTCTTTTTCTTTGGCGTGATTTCAATGCGAAGCACTTCAGTCACTTTTGCGAAACACTGAACAGATAACTGGAACTCCAAATATTAGGCATCGAAAATCACAACCAGGCAGAATGAAGCCAACTCATTACATTTAACAAACCAGAAAAACCACCACACCAAGAAGGAACATGGCAACTGACAAGTGTATCCAGGTTATGTTTCAAAATTCAGATTCATGCCAACAAAGGAACATTCGTTCACAAATATCGACCAGATTCATCAATATGGGCTTCCATCCTTTTAGGACCCAACTGGTGCTTTCTGGTCGTTGCCAAAATAAAACATCAGTACTTTAAATTTACAGTCAGTGGTATTCATGAATGTTATCATGTTGTGTTAGGAGGATAAACCAAAAGCCTGTTATTCATTCCATAGGTTGGATGTTTGTATAGCCTGTATAGGTTAGAATGAGTGTGAGAAACATAAGTTGATATAAACAGGTCAAGCCCTCATTGATTTTATCGTCAATCATTTGCTCTAGGAGAATAAGGAGCAGTCAAGAGGATTATGGAATAAGTGTTTAAAATCCTTTTTGTGTGCTGCCTTATTTTAATTTATTAATGACAAATAGTTAGCTGATATCAAAAGAAGAATAGAGGTGTCGATCGGGCAATTCAAACTGAAAACACGAGCAGTGAGACTACTAACAAAACATAACTGAACAATCTGAATTTAAAAGATCATATTCATACTTCATGCTCTTGAAATAGTAGTTCAGGATAAAAATTATATATCGAAAATGTAACCAACAGGGCATCAAGGAGGACTTACCTGTAAGTTATTTGACTCTGGGTTCACAGGTTCTTGTTTCGTAATGCTGATGGCATGATGTCAATTTGTTGCCGATCTGCCATGACCTGACTCATTTTGCTGTCACTTCCGTAAACACCAATAAAATTTGTACCCACAGAATCATATCCAAATGGTCCCCCATAACCTGCATACATCATAGGAGCACCTGTACGAGAAGCGGAAGAACGCCGCGGTGGAGGTGAGGGACTTCGATTCCTTTGCGGGGGGGTTTTGGTTTCCGAGCAATCGCGAGGGATTTGGGGTGGAATTTTTGTGACGGGTGGCATGAGAATTGCAATTCAAATTGATTATGGAATTATTGATGATCTTATGCTAAATTTTCACAATTTTGTGGAACAGTTCTTGGCCTACCTGAATGATATCTTTGATCCACTTCTAAATGCATTCTCCGATCCTTCAGATGCAGTGAGTTGTTTCGAAAAGCCTACCAAACTGTACTGCTTGTTTCTAATATTTCACAACATTGCATTGTGACCAGCTGATATTACATTGCTCTATATATTGGTCCTCCTTTTTATTTTGATGTATTCTCTTAGAGGCTTTTGACTTGATTGAGATGCATTTCTATGCCTTTACAGTATATCTCTTATTTGTACAATGGTCTAAATAGTTTTATTCTAAAAACATTTGTTAATGAGTAACCAATGGGACCAATGATTGTTCTAACATATTAAGCAAGTGTTATTTAGTAATACTGCACTGAGATCTTGTTTCACTTATCTGCCTCACAGGATATTACGTCAGAAAAAGATGAAAAAGTCACTCAAGTATACCTCAAGCATTTTCAACAGAGGAAGCATCAAGAATCAACGATGCCTTGTATTATTATGAGGTGACGTGTTATATAACATAATTTTGTCAAACATCAATATTGCATGTGCATTTCAGAGGTTAATAAAAGGTTTTAGCGCAAATCTTGTATTGGCTTGAGAACGCCATCAACTCCACACCTTTTGTAATATTCTGCTCAATTTTATACAAGTATATAAGCTCTATTTTAGGCATCTTGTTTTAGGTTATCATGAATTCATGATATCATCTGTTTTATCATGAAGAATCTATCTGATATATAAAATAGAAGCTTTGATTTTTAAATTCATTCCACCTTTCCTGCACCTTTTACTCGGATGACTTGTGTGCATTGGGTGTCCGGCATCAAGCGATCCATTTCAACGATCGATTCACTTTCTTACCATGTTTTATGATAAATGTGGCAATTAGCATCCTTTAATATAAGAAATCTAACATCCACAGATTGTTGGTGGATCCACCCCTATTATTGTTACTTCCCTAAAAAATTGCTGGATTCATTTTTAAATAATATTATTTTGGTGGGAAACATAGCCAATGCTTTTTTGGGGACAGTTTAAAGCTTTTAAGAATGTATTTTTCCATCTATTTATTCTTGAGAGGTCAATACGTTTTTAAGTTTTTAGTTGTAATGTGAGAATTGCCCCAGTTAAACTTATTAAGGAAATGGTATACATGCTATAGATATTTGTAAGATTTTGTGATGTTTCAATTTTGAGTTCTGAATTGCTGTTTCAATTTTTGGAATGGCTAATCAGTTGTATATTAGTTAACATGTTTGATTATGCAAATTTGGGAATCATTTGAAATTGAACTCAGTGTTGGAATAAAGGTCTGAAGACAATCCTTGTTGTGGAGCTATATCGAGTTTGAATCAAGCTGGCTTGAGCTCAGACTTGAGCTGAGCTGTGCTTACTTCTTTCTTATTTTTGTTCTCAAAGCCCATTCTGACATATGATGGTCCTTATATCATGTACCGACCAAATTATATTATTTTGGCTTTTCTCATGCTAATATTATAATTTTACTTTTGACTTCAGAGTGTGCATGGTCGCCGCGCTAATAATCAAAGAAGTTCCCGATCGATCTGCAGATGTTGATTCTAAACCATCCGTCTGCAAAAGGAACTACGTTAGCATCGAATCAAGTGTATCAAGAAGCTGGACAACCTATCCCACGTGGCGGCAAAATAGAGGCAATAGAAAGCGAACACCTCGTGTAGCGAGAGGTTCTTTCTTTGGTAATTTTACAAATAATCTCAATAGTCGATCTCACTATGGTGGTGTATCGAAAGCCCCCAAGCAATTCAATTGGATATTTCTACGGGTCTACTCCGAAAAACCACAGTTAGATTAATAATTGAGGTTTTATTTCGTAAAACCTATCCTTCTCTCTTTATCTCATATCGAGGTTATTTTTAATTGATTGTTTGTTGTTGTTTAGCTATAAAAGTTCAAAGTGAGCTCATCTCCTCACAGAATTCCTCTGGGAGCTCACTGTTGAGTCATGCCCAAATCTTTCCCACCATTTCAGCATCCAAGTCATCGACTTTTAGAAAAAAATAAATTTCAGCAACAAAGGTAAGTTTCTAAATGAGTAGCAATGTACTTTACGGTTCTAATGCCCTTTAAATATTTTTATCAATGCCATCCATTCCGTTGTTTCATCCTAAATTGATATGTTGAAGTTTTTTTGTTTGTGAAGGTACAATAAGTTCAAAAGTCGATGCCTCACTGAACGCAAGAAGTTAGGGATTGGTTGCGGTGAGGTGCAGCTTCCTCTCATATTTCTCTTGCGGTGGCAACTTTATAACTAGACAGATATATAAAGTGATCAAGTTCACTTTTTATGTTCACTAAATACATTTTTCTTGGCATGGGAATTGCTCGTCTCATTAATGTTTTGGTCATTGCTGATTATATTTCGCGTCGAACACTTATGTTTGGTTTGATAAATTGTACTCATGCCCTTGTTCTATTCTCAATAGCTACATCACAGTATTCTTTAAGTATTGTATGCATCCAATGGCGTGCAGGAAATGAATTCGCTCTATCGTTTTTGGTCATACTATCTGAGAGATAATTTTAACGAAGATATGTACAAGCATTTTAAGAACTTTGCACTAGATGATGCAGAAGACAAACTACAAGTATGGACTTGAGTGTCTCTTGATTTTATAGGTACGGAACATGATAGTTCTAAATAAGCTTCCAATTATCTTTTTACATTTTCTCTGAGCAGCATTGATTACATCCTTTTTGCGATTATGGTTTGGAGAAAAACTTCCAACGAAATGTATATGAAGATTTCGAGCGGCTGACACTCGAATTCTACCATAAGGGCAATCTTTATGGACTTGAAAAATACTGGTATTTGGTGGTTTTATTATTAGTTTGCATTCCTCTGTTACTGGCTACCTTCAGTAATGAAACTGCAATGCCCCCCACACTTTGGTGAAATTGTTGGCATGTATTTATTTTTACCTTTAGTGAAGGAACAAACAGTTGCCGCAATTCAGTGGTGTGTTGGCAAGTGCTTTTTTAGTTTATGCAAGTTGGCAGATTTCAATATCGATCATGGCATTGAGATGATCGACCATAACATATCGTCATAGAAATTACTTATTTCCAGGTTAGAAAGGCAAAAGTCATATGAGGTGCCTCTGATGATGTTGTCGTCTCCTCAAAGGATCAGTCGTTATGTGACATTCATTATGTGACAAAAATATTTGGTTATACAATATATGAGACGTGAATCTTAATGAATCTGATTGTTCGTTTTATTTTTTACAAATTTTATCTTGTTTTGTATTTTACCGTAACGTTAGCACGGGCACACTACTAGTAAAAATAAGGTAAATGATCAAATATTTCACCTAAAATTGCAGATTCAGAGGACGAATCCATTAAGGCTACTCCAGCGAGGAGGATGCTTTTTTATGCCCAAAAAAATTCGTGAAATTCCGACGAAATTCCTACGTTTCGGAAGTGCCCTTGAATATCAAATTTGACCATGCATGAATTGGCTCCGCATGGCGTGGACTTGTATATGATACTAGTACTAGATTAAAAAAATTCCGGGTGGACCTAATTAAAAAGGAAACAAAATATTGAGGAGGGAAAAGAGCTTTGGGACTGCAGCTGCGGAGGAAGGTCATATTCTTTTTCGGATTTTTTTATTACTTTTAGATTCGATAAGGGCTTCTCAAAGCCATTTCTTTTAAATAGCTTACTGAGTCTAAAATTATATGAGCTATTTATCAATATCTCTATTATCTGTTATTTTCTCAAAAATATAGACAAAATTAATCACTTGCAGTTAAAAACCATTAACTATAATTTAAGAAACCAGGCCCAACAAGGTTGATGCCGGCTTTAGTTGGGTTAGGCCGGCTGACCGGCCGTCGCCGAGGCTGTTTGCCTTTTGTTTGGAGCAGAGAGTTGGGCTCCAGGCTGCCGTCAGCACGATTTACTTACCATCTCAAAGTCCCAGATACGGCCCAACCCATAGCAGAAGAAGCCCATAGCTCCTTCTTGCCTTTCCATGCCACCTCTAAAATAAACCTTTTTCCTAAAAGGTTCAGAAAAGGATAAAATATAATGAACCTTTTCAATGACATCCCCCCCAAAAAAAAAGGCTCGAAATATACTTCTAGGAAGCGTAGCACATTCCTGGTGTTGATGGTTTTGGAATTTGGATAGATAGTACGTAATAGCGTCCTTTTGTGAGCTTATGAAACCAGTGCCTCACTGCTCGTCAACCCCATACGGACCATTTATATTAGCTTTTGTTAATGATTTTTAATTTTATCTTATAAATAGTAATAGTTTATAGAGAGCTATATACAGAGAGATAAACTCACGTGCGATTTTAGCCGATATAAATAAAGTCACTACAGAGTGTACTATAATCGATTAGTACGCACCGTTTTAAAAGAACACTCTGTTTGAAAGCTAAGTACTGTAAAAGACAAGTTTTAGAAGCCAATATAAACAGGGCTCCACATGCTTGCTTCTTGCAATTACTAACAAATACAATTATATTTTCAAAATCATTAAAATTATAAACAAATACAATACATTGTAATATATGGCCAAGCAATTTTGCTAGTTATATTCCTAACAAGTGAAACAATTTTCTGGAATAATCCGAGGCTTTTAAAACATATATAGTAAAAAACAGGGGCATGGTGCCTTAAAAAAGTATTTCCCTTAGATATCACGCACGAAAAATTTTAGAATTTTTTGGATGCCAAATTTAACTCGTTTACTAACTAGTTCAAACAAATTTGAACTAAAATTCAAACTAGAGTTGTCTTTTTTTCGACAGTTTGTTGGTTTGCCGCACAAAACCAACAAAAGGATGCTTCAGCCAAGAGCACTGTAGTCCCTAATCCTTCTCACTGCCACCCCTCAAAGAGAGGTGGAGTAAGGAACTGCACAGGAGATGCCCAAAGGGAAAAGAATCCAGACCTTGCTGCTGTCCACGCGGTGAAGAGCACAGCGCAACGGCAGGTCTACAACTCAAATCAAAATTCAATCAGAGAAGAAGATGAAGAACTAGTGAGGACCCACCGATGTTCGGCTTACCTAGGCGGAGATGGTCACTAGCTTAAAAGGGAAAAGCGGTGAGACGACTTACATGGCTATAGCCAACAGCCAACACCAAGGCGCACGGGCTGTTGGCGCCTCCCACACCACCATAGTTGTTGCAAGAAACAACTAGCACAAGAGACGGGCAAACCCAAGAGCCACCACATGTGCACGCACGGGATAGGCTAGAGACTAAAGTCTCCAGCCTTATCTCTTTTCTTGTCCCACTGATAGGTGTGACCCACTTCCTTTTTATCTTTTTCCTCGAAATGGGAAATTACCAAAAGACCCTCAGAATCACAACAGAATTGACGTATAAACACGTGCACACGAATCATTTTCTTGGCATATTCATCGTGTGTTCTTTGAGAGTTTGTCCTTATCGGACATTATTCCAATTCTTTCATAAATCGGAGCAAACCAGGAATCTCTAAGCAAGTCCAAAACTCTAAATTCTATCTTACCGTCTCTGTCAGGCAAGTCCAATTCTTTGATCATCCCCTTTTGTTAATTTTTCATACCAAATTAACTTAAATCTATATAAATGATAGCACTTGCAGTAGAAAGTATAATTTCTAAAGCAAGAAATCCATCCTTATGGGTCATTGTGACCAAGAATTCCTTTGATCTATTACTGGAAAGTCAGGGCTCCCCTACATATGGAATAAAACTACGAGATTAAATAACAACTGCCATGATGAGACATGCAAGAACCGTAATTTCCTCATTGACCACATGACCTGTTGTGGCTGTGGGATAGACTAAGCTCAGTAATGCTTTCTTATCACCATATCTCTGCATGGAGTGTACATAGATTAACGCGTGGGTAGACGTTACTACCCATAAGGACTCATGAACCACTACTGATGGTTTAGACATAACAAAGTGCTATATGTAGTGGAGTAGCGGATGATGTTCAACTACAATGGACGGCCTTGTGTCGACCGGGCAGAGATACCAGCAAATGGGACCGACGAAGAGCTTCGTGTTATTAGTCTTGCCACGCACCAACGAAAGTGTGTTGTTTGTATGGCATCAAAGACTAAAACGTCTGTGGGTAAATTAGTGCACCTTTGCAGAGCGTATGAATTGTGATTATCACTCCTTGTTTTGTGTAGAAACTACGATTGTGGTAGAAAAGCGAACCTATAGGAGGTTCCGTCCTATGGTGCCTCTTGAAAAGTAGTTTTCCAATAATAAATTGAATCTTTTCCCAAGAAAATACTTCTGAATACCATTCAACTTTGAAAGGACCGTGGCTCCTTAGTATTGAAAGCTGGAATTTATTGTTGTTCCTAACTTGGACTTGTTGAGTACCTTCCGTACTCATTCCTAGCGTATTTATCCTTTGTTAGATTTTGAGCCGGTAGATTATAGGAAGGAGTATTCAGAGGATCAAGATGGCAAAACATCGCAAAAGGGGAGGAAAGAAAATACTACAGCCCTATTCGAATTGATTTCTAAAAACTGCTTTTCTACAGTAAATGCTTTTTTACAATACCTAGCTTTCAAACGGAGTGTCTTTTTAAGGCGAAGTCTACTAGTCAATTATAGGACACATTGTAGTAACTTCATTTATATTGAACAAAATCGTATGTGAGTGTCTATCTCTCTATAAGCTTCTCTACAAACTGTTACTATTCATAAGCTAAAGCCAAAAACCAAAACTAAAAGCCAATATAAATAGGCCTATACGACTTATCTATTTTCGATGTAACTGATGGGGACAAGTGAAGTTTAGATAGAACTCTCGTTGTAGTTATGGTCCACCCTACTTAGTATGACATCTTTTGTTAAGTCTGAAGTCTTGTGTTCTTTATATATTCTGTGCCTTTTCATATCCAGTGCTGTACTTGAAGTTGTGAGATTTGGTCTGTAATATTTTAACTTATCATTGGGTTAGTACATTGCTTCTGTTATGCTACTCTGATGTTCACATTTCTCGGTAAGGCGCGTACTTGCTGAGGAATGAGCCGAAGACTGGTATGCTACCAAAGGTAGTGGTATGCTGGGTCACCATGTGTTCTTTTCGGCTACAGCTTATGGCTGTGGCTGATGACTTTTGGCCATAACACGAGTACTTGTGTGAACGGATCAAATACCAATAAGCTGTTAAGCTATTTTGAAAATGCTATTCTGATAAGCCGCTTCGAAAAGACAACAGAGAAGTCATCCCATTTCTTTGTTTGGGAGAAGGCATAAATCATAAGGCATAAGGTGAAAAGAACATAGCTTAAAACATTTTTGAAGGTACAGTGAGATCAATAATTGGCACTTTGAAAATTTGAAATTGAAAAGACAGAGGTTTATGTCACGCATACCTCAAACATGTCATCCTGGTAATTATTAATCCAGTTGAGTAAGACCATTGAAACATATTCAGGCTTACCACATACCGGTGCGATTATGCTGGCCTGAAAAGGTGTGACGGTAGCCGGCTTGAAGCGCTTCTTGGCATTACATTGTTCAAAATTTAGTACCCTAGTCTCTGGATACTCACGTTTAATACCAGTTATAGGTCTGATCTCTCCGTTGCTATTCTTAATTTATATATCTTCTAATATTACAAGATTTGACACTGCAATTTCACGAGACCGTGAGTGTGGTGACATTGGAGACTTGTTTGGGGTTATCGTTGGAGAGTCTCTAGTTATTAGGACTGTGTTGATGGGAAGATTTCTCTAACAAATTTCTAGAATTCATGCATAAAAAACATGTTATGCAAATAGGTTTACAATGGAAAAGATAATTTGTGATGACAATTAAAATATACATGAAACCTTACCTTTTGTCTGCACTGTGTTACTTATTTCAGTAGTTACAGGTGACAAATCCAGTCCAAGATCAAATGAAGGTAGCTATATGTCGATGTGCTTCACGATACTAGCTGGCACGAATGTTGTCTTCCTCTTGATGAGGATGTATAGATCTGTTCAAATTAATTGAAGTATTTTTGACCTAGAATTTAAAACTACTATAAAAGTATATCCAGTGCACTATTATGGCCTAGTTTTTTTAGCTTATGGCTTATGACTTTCCTCGAACAAACATGATAGTTTTTCTGCCATCGCGTCAAAGCAACTTATCATATAGCCTTTTCAAATTGGTTTATTGGCATTCGATTCGTTTACACAAGTTCTGCACTAAAGCCAAAAATCATGTCGAAAAGAACAAGGCCTATAGCATTGGGTGTACCCTCCACACTTGTCTCCTCATGAGCGTGATGTTCATCTGTACCCTCTACATCATTGTCGAGGGTGCAAGTGTACCCACATGATATATCATCATTTTTGTTGGGTTGGTTTGCACTGCAACTTGAAAGCTTCCACCACCTTAACAATATCATCCCTTGCCTTTCAAGATTGCTAATACAAGAAGCCCAAAGAATGTTTAACCTTTTGGCTTGTTGGATGATATGGGTAGCCTGCTCTATGACCTACAGAAATGATTATATAGAGGTATAAAACATGTATTGCATGACAAACACTGAAATCACATTTACTATATTATTTGTCAACGGATGTGTATGGAGAAATAATGTACACAATACTATGTTCAGATGTGTATATAATTGTTATGGTGTAATATCCAGGAAAGTACTATAGCGTGGGTACTGTAGCATGTGGCACTGTTCATTGTGGTAAACTGTAGCATCGATTACTGTAGCACGCATACTGTTCACGCAAGGGTATTGTAGTGTCGCGCGTATTAGGCATGATTTATTATTTAGAAATCTATTAGGTGTTTGGTATAGTCTATTAGTTAGGCAAGTTATTATTAGATTGAATTGTTTGAGATAATTTTCCTTATAAATTATTTCTTAGTAGTTAAGTCAGACATCCCCATAAAAGGGATAGCATGTATCCATTATGAATAAGCAAAGATAAATAAACAAGTCTTTAGTCCCTAAAGTCCAACTATGGTTGCTCTCTTGACTGGCTATTCTAGATCTATTCCTCCCCCAATCGGTGCCCTTCTTCACCTAATGTCGTTCTACTTCAAGTCATCGCCGTTCGACCTCCCTCTGACGGATGATTACACTCTTGTTGTGCTAGTTCACAACAATTGGTATTAGAACCACTCACCATGGCTTCCGGTGTCGTATCATCTCTCTTGGAGAAGTTGAAGGTTAACAGTAAAAAGCAGAAGGTCTTCACGGTGGCCACCACTGTCAAGCTGCCTCACCGGGAGGGGTGTAATGTTACGTGCATGGGTACTGTAGCAGCACTGTTCACCATGGTATTGTAGTGGTACTATTCACCGTGAGTACTATAGCACCACATTTGTTAGGCATGGTTTGTTATTTAGAAATCTATCTATTAGGCATGGTTTGTTATTTAGGAATCTATCTATTAGGTGTTTAGTATTATCAATTAGTTAGGCAAGTTATTATTAGATTTGATTGTTAGAGATAAGATTCCTTATAGATTATTTCTTAGGAGTCAAGTCGGACGTCCCTAATAGTATGTATCCATTATCAATTAAGTAAAGATTAATAGACAAGTCTCTAGTCCCTAAAGTCTAGCTATGGTCGTTCCCTTGATCGGCTATTCTAGATCTATTCCTCTCTCAATCAGTGCCCTCCTTCACCTAGTGCCATTCTACTTCACGTTGTCATCGCCCGACCTTTCTCTGACGAATTATTACTCTCTTATTGTGCTAGTTCACAATAATTAGTATCAAAGCTACTCACCATGCATGGCTTCCGGTGCCGCACCATCCCTCTTGGAGAAGTTGAAGGCTAACAACAAAGAGCAGAAGATCTTCATCCGCGGTACTGTAGTGTCGCGTGTATTAGGCATGCTTTATTATTTAGAAATCTATCTATTAGGTGTTTGGTATTATCTCTTAGATAGGCATGGTCAAGTCGGATCGTCCCTATAAAATGGATAGAATGTATCTATTATGAATCAAGCAAAGATAAATAAAGAAGTCTCTCGTCCCTAAAGTCTAGTTGTGGTCATTTCCTTGACTGGCTATTCTAGATCTATTCCTCTCCCAATCGGTGCCCTTCACCTAGCGCCGTTTTACTTCAAGTCGTCATCGTCCGACCTCCCTCCAACAGATTATTACCCCCTTGTTGTGCTAGTTCACAACAATAATTAATATTGTTCCAAGAACCTGGGATTCGTTCTGAAGATTGACATTTGATGGACAATCACCATTCTCCTGTAGAATTATCGTCTTAATTATTTCATTAAACCTGTTGTAACAGACATGAAGTTTTGGATGTAGCTGCAACAAAATTTAAGCATGTCATTTCAAGCAGATAGCACTATATGTTAACCAGAAAAATTTTCTGAAATATTTATGTGTGTACATGCATCTTTCCAAACTGTGTAACCTCATATTTATCCTTCAACGTAAGGTCAATGTTGCACCTTTTCTTAATGTTATCATGATCATAAACATCAATTTGTGGGAAAACATCATGCCTTAGGCTGATGTCCAACATCCAAGTTGTCGAGATAAAGACCTGAAATGGCAGGAACATTAGAAAGGAGAAATGAAAATCATCATCTTGATTGTGCATATCAGCAAATAGATGTAATATAAAGTTACATATTTAAATAGTTATATGTTACATGGAGAAAAATTACACATCCATTCATGTATCCACATCTTGTGCCCTCGGAAATCTTTTTTTTTTTGAACAACGTCAACTACTGAAAGTAACTCAATGAAAACATACCCAGACAAGTTGTACTTGGAGATGTCATCTGGATTAATGAGAGCTGTGAAATACCTTGGACAAATATTGTCCAAAAAATCCTGAGGTGCAAGAAACTTTTTCATAACAAGTATTAGAAATGTCTCGATGAAAACAACAAGCTAATTAGCTTATCCCTTTTAGGAATGCATGTCTCTTGGTGCACATCTCAACATTGGCATGCAAATGACATGAACAAACATAGTTGCAATGATGGCAGAGATATATTTTTTACCAGCAGGGTAGTTTACATATAAACAAATATTAGAGTCGGGCCCGTACTTCATGTTGTGAGAGAATTATATTGGAGTTATATGTACGTAATCACACTGTAACTTGAGGGGCTTGTCACAACCAATCCCTCTACCCTGTTTGCAACCTATGTTTGTGTTGCAAGTAACAAATCTTACAACTTCTTGTTAATTGTTGCTATCATAACATTTCAATAGGCATGAGATGTAGAAATCTATGAAGTGAGATGACATAATTTGTAGTATGTAGTAAACTGGTAAACACTAGGTGTTATATAGAGTAGAGATCCAGAACTAATTCCAAAATTTTAATGTAGCATCATCATATTCATATTTGCAGTTTCATTTAATACATGTGCAAGTGATCAGCTGATAATATATTATGTACGTTGGTCTCAATTGGGTACTTGGGTGAAAGATCTAGATACATTCAATAAATATTGAATACAATTTCTTATTACAGGGTTGTCCTAGAAGAGCTTGTTAGAAAGGGTTAGGCAAAAGCATTGAATTATGGTGGAACAAGGCTTGACTCGCATGATAGGATAACTAATATGTATCGAGCAGCTCTTCAATCTAGCAGTCCCCAGCTTATTAAACTAATTCAGGTAATTACAAAGTTCTCTATATCATTTCTACTGGCATGCTTGTTTTGTTAATGTACTTTTCTTGGCTGATAACTTACAACCTTTATGTTATATTACCATTCTCGTTTTTTTCTCTAAGGGAAATTTGACTTAAATCTCTAATGCATAGAGAATTTAGGCCATTGGACATTGTTAACCCAGAAACTGAGTGCTTATTCAATTACAACAATTTTTCTTGAGCTTTAGGCAAAAAATTAGATGGTAGGGGCCCATATATATATGTTTATTCCTTCCTTGAAATCACAGGTTCCCCATCATGCCCAAAACAACTTCCTTCTCCACTGTACCTACCATATCACCACAATTTATCTTTTGACATGCATTTTTGCAGACTTTATTTTTGGATTGTGCTAATTGCTTTTCTTTGGTATTGTTTCTAACTCATTCTCGAGACATTATGTAATATCTAAAAAATTCACTTTCTTTTTAAAAAAATTAATTATTTAAAAAATTTGGGATTTTTTGAATTTTTCTTCAATTAATTAAAGCTTAATACAAATAAAATGAAAATTCCTTTGGGAAAATACATCCCTTAGCTGACCCTGGTGTGGCTTGCTTAATCCCCAACCGAATAGCAGCAGCCACCATAATTCTTTCTTCCTTTCTCATTTAGCTTTCTTCTTTCCTTTCTTTTATCCTTAAGGCCATAGTTACTATTCTTTTTCTTCTACCTTGTGCCCATACCAACAGGCTGAAATCTCCAATCGGCCAAGGGCCATTTCTCCCTATCGTCTTTACTTGGAAACTATCCCAATTTCAACTAGCAATCAATTCATAATTCTTTTCTTTCCTTTTACACATCCTTAATGTAGAGAAATGTTTGCACGGTGCTACGAATTCGATTGGTTTCCTTTCTTTACCTAAGTTACAAATTGGAACATCGTGATCTTATCACCTTCCTTTTCATCTAGGCAAAACCTTTATTCCTCCAAAGAAATCCCCGAGGTTGGTCGAAGTGGTGTCATGCGCTGCCTGTGTACGTCACCCAGCCGCCTCGTAGAGCTTCAACTCTGCAAATTGTGGGAAATGAATTTTCATGGCATTAACCATTTTTTATTTCTGCCGTCATCGACTGCTTCACTATCCAAGACCGTCACTGGAGCCTTTCCCTCAGTGAAGCACTCCACCACCACCATCTTCCACCATCGCCGATGTCATCTTTATCTTCATCGTGACCGTGCAAACCTCAGCTGCCTCATCATCGAGCAAATCCTCCGTCGAAAGCCTTCGCTGCGGACACCCTTGTACCGTCGCCACCACTTCTTTTTCGCAACCATACACCAAAACCGTCTCCGCGCCACATCATCTCTCTAGCTGACCAGATGGTCTGAATGTCTCTCCAGTTGACCAGACAGTTCGAACATCTCTCTGGTCGATCGGGTCAGCAGTTCGAACATCTCTCTGGTCGATCTGAACGTCTCTCTAGCCTCTGACCACGTTATACCCTTCAATCCCTCCAATCTCTCTGAACCATTTGATTCTTTCGACCTCTCTGAACCCTCCGAGTTTACAGTGATGTCTTTTGGCCTGACAAATGCACCGGTGTATTTTATGAATCTGATGAATAAGGTGTTCATGGAATTTTTGGATAAGTTTGTTGTTGTATTTATAGACGACATTTTGATCTACTCCAAAAATGACAAAGAACATGAAGAACATCTGATGCTAGTTTTGGAAAAACTCAAAGAACACCGATTGTATGTCAAGTTTAGTAAGTGTGAATTTTGGATGAAAGAAGTAACTTTCTTGGGTCATGTGATTCCTATAGGAGGGGTGTCTGTAGATCCCAGGAAAGTAAAAGATGTGCTCAACTGGGCACAACCCAAATCAGTACCAGAGATCAGAAGTTTTCTGGATTTAACAGGATATTATCGTCACATTATTGAAAGTTTTCCAAGCTTGCGAGACCTCTCACCCAGTTGGTAAAGAAGGAAAAGAAGTTTGAATGGATAGAAAATTGTGAGGACAGCTTTCAAGAACCAAAGAAAAGATTAACTTCTACACCTATGTTAATGCTTCCAGACACCAGGAAGGATTTTGAAGTTTTTTGTGATGAATGAAGACAAGGACTTAGCTGTGTATTGATGCAAAAAGGAAAAGTGGTGGCCTATGCAAGACAATTGCGTTCGCATGAGAATAACTATCCACTCCATGATTTAGTGCTAGCCACCGTTGTGTATGCTCTAAAAATATGGAGGTATTATCTGATTAGTAATCATTGTGAGATCTACATGGACCACAAGAGTCTGAAGTATATATTTACCTAACCTGATCTCAACTTGAGATAAGGAAGATGGCTTGAGTTAATAAAGGATTATGATGTTGGAATGCATTATCATCCAGGGAAGGCTAATGTAGTAACCGATGCCTTGAGAAGAAAAATTTACTGTAATAATCAGATAATTCAATATAGTCATCCTGCACTCATGAAGAATTTTAGCGACTCAATCTGGAAGTAGTAGTGAAAGAATTTCTCACTACTTTAGAGGTTCAACCAACTTTAGAGAACCAGATCGAGGCAGCTCAAAAAGGGGACAAATATGTCGAGGAAATCAAAGATAATATGAAGAAAGGTAAAGCACCTGGATTTTCAAAAGATGAAGAAGGTATTCTTTGGCTGGAAAAGGAATACTTGTACCCGAGCAAAAAAATAAAGGAGTTAATTATAAGGGAAGCACATGAATGTAGATATTCAATTCATCCTGGAAGTACAAAGATGTACTAAGACCTCAAAGAAAGATATTGGTGGTCAAGTATGAAAAGGGAAATTGCTAAATTTGTAGCTCTGTGTGATGTTTGCCATCAGGTTAAAGCTGAACACCAGAGACTTGCCGGACTTTTGCAACATTTGCAAATACCTGAGTGGAAATGAGAAGAAATTAGTATGGACTTTATAACTGGATTGCCAAGAACAAGGTCAGGGCATGATTCAATTTGGGTTATTGTAAATCGTCTGACAAAAGTCACACATTTCATTCCAGTGTACACCACTTACTCTAGAGATAGACTCGTAGAGCTTTATATATCAAAGATCGTGTGTTTGCATGGTGTTCCCAAGAAGATCGTGTCAGATTGAGGATCTTAATTCACTTCAAGATTTTGGCAGAAATTGCATGGAATTTTGGGCACAAATCTAAATTTCAGTACAACATATCATCCACAAACAGATGGTCAAACAAAAAGAGTAAATAAAATATTGGAAGACATGTTGAGGGCTTATGCCTTGGCAAAAAAACTAGTTGGGATCAAAGTTTGCCATATGCAGAATTCTCCTATAATGATAGTTATCAATCTAACTTGCAAATGTCTCCGTTTGAAGCTTTGTATGGTAGAAAATGCAGGACACCATTGTATTAGAAAGAGATCAGAGAAGGGTAAGTGTTTGGACCAGATGTGTTAAAGCAAGCAGAAGAGCAAGTTCGCTTGATTCAGGACAGATTGAAAGCAGCAAAAACAAGACAGAAAAGTTATACAGACAATCACTGTAGGTTGTTAAAATTTACACTCAGTGATCATGTGTATCTAAAAGTTTCACCTCTCAACAGGATGCGTCGTTTCAGAGTTAGTGGGAAGCCAGTTGAAGCTTCCACCGTAGTTGTCAGATGTGCACAACATCTTCCATGTGTCCCAATTGAAGAAGTGTCTCAGAGTACCAGAAGAGCAGATGCCTCTAGATGAAGTGAAATTGAAGGAGGACCTGACCTATCCAGAGTACCTAGTCAAAAGTTTAGATGAAGCAGAGCGTCGCACAAGAAGCAAGACCATCAAATTCTATAAAGTGTGATGGAGCAATCATTTAGAATAAGAAGCAACTTGGAAGCGTGAGGAAGATCTAAGAGCAGAGTTCCCTAGCCTTTGTCCTATCTCGTCCGAATCTAAGAGACGAGATTCTTTCTAAGGGGGTAGGTTTATGATATCCCAAAAATTCACTTTCTTTTAAAAAATTAATTTCAAATTAATTATTTAAAATTATTGGGATTTTATTTGGATTTTTCTTGAATTAATTAAAGCTTAATATGAATAAAAGAAAATTCATTTGGGAAATACATCCCTCTGCTAACCCTTATGTGGCTCGCTTAATCCCTAGTCGAACAGCACCAGCCACCACAGTTCTTTCTTTCTTTCTCATTTAGCTTTCTTCTTTCCTTCCTTTTATACTTGAGGCCATAGTTACTATTCTTTTTCTTCTACCTCGCGCCTAGACCAACAGGCTTAAATCTCTAATCGGCCAAGGGTCGTTTCTCCCCCATCATCTTTACTTGGAAACTACCCTAATTTAAGCTAGCAATCAATTCATCATTCTTTCCTTTCCTTTTACATGTCCTTAATGCAGAGAAATGTTTGCACGGTGCTGTGAATTCTATCGGTTTCCTTTCTTTGCCCAAGCTACAAATTGGAACACCGTGATCTATCACCTTCCTTTTCATCTAGCCAAAACCTTTCTTCCTCTAGAGAAATCCTTGAGGTTGGCCGAAGTCATGTCATGTGCTGCCTGTGTACGTCGCTCGACCGCCTTCACAAAGCTTTGTCTCCGCAAATTGTCGGGAATTGAATTTTCATGGAATCGGCTATTTTTGACTTTCGCCGTCACCGACCACTTCACCGTCCAAGACCACTATCAGAGCCTTTCCCTCATCAAAGCACTCCTCCGCCGCATCTTCCGCCATCACTAACGTCGTCTTTGTCTTCATCATCATCATGTGAACCTCAGCTGCCTTGCCTTCACTGCCGACGCCCTTGTACCGCCACCGCCACTCCTTCCTCGCCATCGATCTACCTCCGACAAAGCAACCATACACCAAAACCTTCTTCGTGCCACCTCATCTCTCTAGCCGACATGATGGTTCAAGTGTCTCTCTGGTCGACCGAACAGTCCGAACGTCTCTCTGGTTGATCAGATGGTCTGAACGTCTCCCTAGCCTCCGACCACGTTATACCCTTCAATTCCTCCAATCTCTCTGAACCTTTCGATTCCTTCGACCTCTCTAAACCCTCCTCCTATGACCATGGCTTCCTACGACCACGGTCGCTCATGATCATAGTCGCTTTCGACCACGGTCACCCACGACTGCGTTGCTCATGACTACAGCCGTTCACCACTGTTATGATCGCCCTCATCGGTTATGACAACCTCGTCGGCTACGACCACTCCGGGTTGTCCGACAATTCTCATAGGTTTCGACCACATAAAGCCTTTTGACTACATATACCTTTCAACCACGTTATATCCTTCGACCACCTCCATTTTTAACCACGCTATATCCTTCGACCACCTTATAATCTTCGACCCCTCCAACCACTTTTTAACCTCTAATCGCTCCAACCACTTTATAGCTTTCGGCCGCTCTGAACATCTCCTCTTACCAATCGTACTGCTCCGAACGTCTTCTCCTGCTATTTTCGACCACAAACTACCCTCTGTTGATTCGACCACTCCAACATGGCGAACACTTCCAAAAGCCCGTATTTTTTAATCCTAGCTCTATTTGAACATGTCCAAATTTCTAAATTTCTCTAAAATCATAAGCATCCTTCCAGTATATATTGTATTTTTGTGATTTTTTGTGTTTATTTATGTATTTGGGTTTCTCATTTTTGCGAGTAAAACCCGACGTCACTGAAGAGTTTTCCGATCTGCAGCAAGAAGGTCTAGACAATGTGCAAAAAGGCAAGTCTCCTTTAATCATCTTGCACCTATATTTATGAAAATCATTTTATTATTTCAAATTTAAATGCATTTCTATGTTACATAAAATGATAACATCTATTTTAAGGATAATAATTAAACCGATAATAGTTATGCCCTCATTTGAGTTGACAACCATGTACCTTTGTCACCCTAGGTTTCCTTTGTCTCAGTATTGAGATTACAATACTATTTAATAATTTTAGAATGGTAGTAACTGCTTAGACAAGCTTTCGTTCATTATAAACCTATGGGTGGAAATAATGTTATCAAAATATCTAAACAATTGTTTTTACCAAGTGTTTAGCAATAGGTGCTGGCATTGGTTTATAAAATAAAATAAAATGGTGAAAATTGGTTTTAGACTTGGGCATATGGTAAGATTGGGTTGGTATGGGTTTAGCACAAGAACATGTATTATGAATGTGCCACCCTAGTCAATTAAGGACCAATACTTGTGATTATCCAAACTGAGTACTACTATACAACCACAAGTCTAAATGGGTATGACCTAGCCGAATAACTGACAAAGGTTTAGTTTAGATATCACCAGTTGCAAGTGGGTACTAGGGTTACTGGAGTTACTCACAGTGAGGAATAGAGATATACTTACTCATATGGCGCAAGAGCGGGATTCTGATTGTGGTGGATTTAACCATTCAGCGGTGAAACCTCAACGGGTGGTATTTATTAGACTGGAGTAAGGTAAAGGCTTAGTGATAAATTATCTGGGTCTCACATCTAAGGAATAATCATGCCCATGGTCAAGAGCGGGCAAGGTGTGCTTTCATATGGTAGAACTTTGGTTTTGATTTCAAACTAAAAGTTTTGGGATCTCACAAGTGGATGGAACTCTCGAGAGTGTGTCCTGGCGGATGGAGCCTGTGTGGGTAGATGAAACCCATAGTCTTGAACCTTGGTGGTTAGAGCCTGTCTACTAGTGTTGGTAGTTGGAATCTTCACTGGATATGTTATCTAGTTTCAGTTACTGCAATTACTTTGTTAAATTAAGGCTTTCAAAAATATTTAATGGTATTTGAAATAAAATGCTGCTTTGTGCAAAGAACAAATATTATCCTTCCTTTGTTATGCCCTGCATCTACTGTATTTTTTCCAAGACTTACAGAGTACTTTATGTACTCATATGCTACACTCAAACAAATCTCAAAGTTTTATGAAGATCAAGGAGTCTGTGACTACTTCGCATGTGGATTCGATGAAGGTTTCCCAGGGTACTAGGTTGCGTTTCCCCTATCAATTGCCTGTGGTGTGTTGATGGGTCATCACCAGAGTTTATTTTGCTTCTTCTGTGTCCTGTAAGTTTGAGAGGTCTTGAAACCTCAGTTGTAATAAAGTGGCCATAAGGCATGTACTCTCTATTATTGTAATAAAGCATTGTTGGTTATGTATTTATGTCTATTTGACTGTGCGCACTAGCTTTGATGTAGGACTAGTGCGGTAGTACACAGAGGGTTCGGATTCAGAAATCCGGTCCTGACACATTCTTTATGAGGAAATTGGAGATCATGGTGTCTTTGATGCTTATTGGATGCCTCTTCCTCTCAAGAAGTTTCTGGAGACACTATCGTTGTAGAGAGATCCTGACTCGGATGAGAGGACCATGACGAATGCATCTATAACATCCTACAAGAAAGATCTTGAAACACCCCGAATTTTTTCAAATTTTGAAGTTTAGTTGAATTTTCAAATTTCATTGCAAATTCCAATTCCTAAGCCTAATCTCCAGGTTTATCATCCTAATCCCGCACTAATATCAAAGCAATCTCCCTTCACCCAGCTGTCTTTGTGCGGTTACTGTTCGTGCCCGAAAATGCCCTGCCGCCTGATCTTTTCTTCGCCACCACCGAGCTGTTTTCGTGCCTTCCCCGCCTGCCAGCTTGCTGCTGCCTCCCCGCTCAAGCCTGGCACCAGCACACCCGGTCCCGCACGCCAGTGTCCCCGCCCCTGCCCTCCTTCCCTCGCGCCGAGCGCCCGGGCAGCTCCTACCCTTGCCGCTGCCCCGGTGCGCCACCGCACACCTTCCCTTGCTGCCCGCCGTGGAGACCAAGCCAGCACGTGGGAGGAAGCAGTGAATCACCTCGCCGCCTTGCCCTCCTCCGCTCGGCGCAGCACCAGCTCACCCCTCTTCTCCTTTCCTCTTGCGGACGAAGCCGCCGAACCGCCTCCAAGCTGTGCCAGCTTTGCACGCGATAAAAAGCCCCACCGCCACTGTAGACCAGCTCCAGAATATCCCTTGCCCCTCTCCACCCGCCCGATTGGATTCTCGCCGCCTCTACCGCCGGCAAAAGCCGCCCCTGCACCGGTGAGCCCTAAAACCCAATCCTCCGATTTAGTCGATTCTCGTTCGATTCCTTCTGCTGAAACCTTCCCAGTTGGCTCCGCAATGCATGGACGAACTCCTCAGAGCAAGAGCATGAGCCCAGTGGCCGGGCCACGAAGCTCGCCATCAGCCGCAAGGACTCCACCGTGGCCAGCTCGCTCGAGCTTCTCCCGAGCTGTGCCGCTGCCTCCGTCATGTTCCTTATGTCCCTTATATGGTGAAACAGCCGGCAAACGCACAAGAAAGCCATCGAAATCCCTTAGCATCGCCGGGCAGGCCTCTGTCTTCTCCGCTGCCGGCGACCGCCTCTGTTCATCTCATCTCCACCCTAAGGCCACAAATGGAACCCCACCCCGTATACGCACCGTTGTGCATAAGCCATGTTCCGGGGGCGCCTCTGTACTCGCCACTCCACCGTGGGCAGCGGGCTCTATTTTGCCGCTACGAACGGGACGCGGGAGGAAGACGATGACCCAGAGCCGTCGATCCTTGCCTCATCCAACCGTCGGCATCAGTTTAAATCACAGCCGTCCGCTCCGCACCGCCGTTCCACCCGAGCGCTCGAACGCGCCCGACCGCTCCCATCCGCGCCGTTCGCGCAGGCCACGCGTCGCCCATCAGGCGAGCATGGCGCGTCGCGCTGGCCGCCGCTGGCGTGGTGAGCCACGGCCGCTCGGCCAAAGGCTGAGCTGGGCAGGCCGGCCTAGCCGCACGAGAAGCCGATCCGCCGCGCACAGACGTGGGGCCGGGCCGCATGCTCATCGGGCCAAGCCCAAGATCGCTCATAGTAGATAAAACCCAGAAAAATCCCCAAAAATCCCAGAAAAATCCACAAGTCCCAAAAATACCAAAATACACCAGTTTGACTAGAAAAATATTCTAAGTTTAAATCTGGTCTCTGTTCTGTCAAATTCCAACTTGCTAAAGTTGAATTTGCCCTTTTTGCCAAATCTAAACATCATAGATTTCACATCTCCGTAAATTCAAATTTCCCAGTTCCGCCAAATTGGATCTTGATAAAATTCAAATCCATCTAACTCAAGAATCGACCACCCAAGTCTAGATTACTATGATTTGATCTTCAAATCTGTCCAATCCGTATACATCTTTCAGTAGCCCGAAACCGATCAAATCCAGTTATAGCCGTGTCAACTTACCAAGCACCATTGAACCTTGGCTGCCTAACTCAAATCGCCTACCCGGTCCATTCTCCCATATCGGATACCAATAATCCATAGAACCTCTAAAAATCCGACCCAAGCTCTAAACCCTAATTCAGTCCGAACTTTTTCTCGTCCAACGAAACCCTATTAGCAATTGTGCCCTTTTTATTGGCTTAAGCCCGTCTACGTCCTTCCCAACCTCGCTCTACCGCTAAAGCCCTAAACAAATTTGATAAGCACTCTAAACCGAAGATCCGATGCCATCCATATATTCCTTGTCCGTCGAAATACATGTACAGCCGTCGTACATTTTCGACCGTCCCACCCCACTACCTAATTTCAATTCCATTAAGCCAAATCCTTCGCCACCTAAACCCTGGCCACCCCGCCTATTTTCTTTATGTCCTTTTGGATGGTGTGTTTATATTTTGTTCCCACTTGCATTCTCGCAGCGAGAACTAATGTATGTTCGTTTTTCTACGCTAGTACTCGGACCACGAGTTGGTCAACAGAAGGACTACAAGAGCAGTTAAAGAAATCAATGCTCCCACGAAGATCAAGTGAAGATAATCAGAGACTAAGGACCAAGAGGCAAGTCACATGTTTTTGATCATATTGAATCCCATTAAATTACATTATTTATTTAATGTATTTTCATTGTTAATAGTTGCGAACTGATAATTGCTTAAAACAAAGATTTAGAATGGCATGCTATCTAGATAATCCTACCACCGATAAAGAGCCCTGTTCACCTTGATGGCCATATTCACCTTGACAACCTTAGTAAGAATTAATATATGATGTAAATGTATACAATATCATTTCATTCAACATGTTACGCTATTAAGTGACTCTGGCCGTTGGCCGGTAGAATTGAAAAACCCGGAGAGGGTAGGGTGGTATGGGACACTGTATCCTAGGCCGGTGATGCTGGTATGTACTTCTAAGGTGTTGGTCAGTGGGTCAGTAGGATTTGAAAATCGATACTAAGGTAAAGGTGTCTTGTGGGAAATCACACGGTGATCTACGCCACGACTTTACCTTAGAGAAATTGAGACGGAAGGGTGTACTGTGGGAAATCACACGGTGATCTACGCCACGACCTTACCCCGAGCCCGAGGTGCGGACCTCGGGAAAAGATGAGGACAAGAACCTTGTGCCAAGTAAAGACACGATCATCGCCCAACCACAAGTGTTGATACGTCAACCCTGGTCTAGTAGCTGCTCAAGTTCGATTGAACCTCTACAGACGCAGTCGGGAGGCACCGTGCGAGTCCATATGGAAGGGGTTGAGTAGGGCCGTATGGAAGTTGGGTATTTTATGTGAACAATCTGACCGATCGATCTGAACCTCGATCATGTGTTATGTGAGCCGCACAATAGTAGGCTGAGATAAGTCAGAGGTATTTTGAGCTTACTGGTGTAAGTCAGAAGTGGCCTGGGCTTATTGAGGAAGTCTACTAGGTAGAGGCTATATAAAGAATTGAACAGCGACAAGCCTTGTTTTCTTAATGTCAGACGTGGAATTAAGAAATCTTGTGGGTAAAGCGTAGGCACTCTGCAGAGTGAAATAAATGGTATTCGAATACGCCGTGCTTCCGGTTAATGAAGCTGTGTTAATTGGGTGATTCCAAAAACAAGGCATAAGTAGTGTTTCTGATGTTGTTAAATTGAGTAATGACGAGATTTTATCTGATAACAGAAAACCCCTGATCTTAAGAAGATAATGTTTTACTTTTAATTGTTTGCAAATAAAACTGCATCCACCTCATAATAAAACCACTATACACCCTCCACCCGAGAACTCTAGCAATTAGTTATATAGTATTTCCACATGTGATTTGCTGAGTACGGGGTGGGAATACTCAGGCTTGCCTAATTTTCCCCCAACAGATACCAGAAGAAAAAGGAAGCAATTCAAGATTTCGCATTAGGGTTACGACCGCACTCAAGCGTTCCTGTGGAGTTTTCTTCGGCTCTTCTGTATGTAAGTTAAGTTTTGGGCTTGAACGCCCGTATTGTCAGTAAAGCTGGCCATTAGGTCTTACTTTAATCCAATTAACTCTTTTTAAAGGGCTTGTAAGCAGGCATGATACACTGTTAAGCCGCAACAGAACTCTTGGGCTGTTGCAGGCCGTACGACGTCCATGTTCCCAAAAATTGGGGCGTTACAGATCTGTACCATTATTATCGACTTGTTGGAAAACATACCCTTGAAATTGTCATGGGAACTGCTCTATCTGCATTTAAGAGGGAACAACTTAAGGAAGCTATTAATGTATGTCATTTTTCTATGGACACTGACATTTATTTTTCTTGAGGGTCTGCTATGAGCATTGCAGATCAAAATTTGCTCGTGCCTGCGATGCATCTAAACTTTGAAGCTTTCATCTTCCTCTTCTCTCTGTAACTCTACATTGCGTTTTAAAAAAAGAGCATTGCCTTGGCCTGTGCTGTGACCAAAGAAGCAGTCAAGAAGCCCAAGTCCAAACTTCAACTGTACGATTAGTGAAGAATGAAACAAACTATTTCCCTCAGCTCTGTCAATTTATGCAGTACGATACCAAAACCTCGTGAGAATTCAGGAAAAGATGCAGATTTTACACTATAGAGTCCCAAAAGTGCAGTCTTCACCGAAAACTGAAGATCTAAAGAACTCAGGAGGGAAAAACGCTCTTTGGGGAGCAAATCTAGGGCAAAGTTGTGGGATGACGCATCGGCACACCGATCGATCGAACGAACATGGGCGGAGCCCCCTCTACCGCCTCTTGACGGAGTTCTAGAGCTCCATCGCCCTTCGACCGTCAGCATCCCTCAGGCTCAAATCACCTCATATGGTTGGAAGAAAACTCCTCCAAAACGACTTTCTTAGAAAGGTGCTACCTGCCTATCTTTCAACTTCAACTAGTTAAAGTTCCAGGGGAGTGATTGTGTGCACTGATAATAATAGTAAGTATTTATATAAAAAGAACTTGAAACAAATACTACAAAATCTATTACATCGTTATGATTTCAGGGCCTACGATGCAACTTGGCTACTGAATAAACAACTAACTTCGACGAGATGGATCATAGCAACAACAGATGGATAGCTCCATATGCTAATTCAAAATATAAGTTCAAGTTCAGTTGAGTTATTCACACATGGATCATTAACTTGAAATGCAGCATCTTCACCCACCATCACCATCGCCGACATTGACAGTGTCGACAAGAGCATTCTACCAAGGATTTCACGATTAATGTAGTTAGCAAAACAAATGACATATTGTTCATATGTTGTTGTTTTAAAAAGAAATTTAGACTCTTTAGTCAAACTACTTACAGTTTTGTCATTGTTTTTTGTGGTTTCTTATAGGTTACCAAAAGCTTAGCATGTTAGGATGTCCAAAAGAATAGCTAGATTTACTGCTTCATCTATGGGAGTCATCATACTTATAAAAGTGTTCTTTGCCTAAGAGATATTTCTGCACCATAGATGAGTGACCCAGTTATTTGGTATACAAGATGTATAGATCAATAGTGAAATATCTGCTGCTAATTTTCCATTCAAGCAAGTATGTGAATCAAGCACAAATGATTATTGGGAGATGAGAGGTGCTGAAATAGGGACTAGTTTTCCAGCATAATCTCTCTATCCAAAGTTCTATTGGATTTATTCTTCCAATTAACAAAACCATCCAAACCCATTAGCTAAAAGTTAGGTTTGTCAACACTGTGAGCATGGAGTTTCGCAATTACCTTAGAACAGATTAAGAAGGCAACATATTGAAATTTGTAGATTTTAGGACAAGAGAAGTTATCTATGAATTATCATTTTGTGTTCGCTAAAGATATCCTATGATGTAGAGAAATCAATTTTTTACTTGGTTGGATATATCCTTGTGATGGGGCATCACATGATTTGTAGGAATAGTCTGTTAAATTTCTTGATGTAATACAATGAGACTTTAGAACCTATTGGTCACAACCAAGACGCAAGTTTCTCAAACTATGGCCAGATTTCCTTAATTCCAAATGCCCTTTCTTTATACTTTAGACTGTCGTTAAGTTCTGCCCTTAGCATCTACGCTGATTCGATAACTTTCCTGCAATGATAATTAATGACAATTATATTTGGTCTGAGATATTCTGCTTACTATTAACTAAATTCAATCATAGAATGAGTTATGATCCAAAGGATCCATGTTTCAATATAGCCTTATGCTTTTGCTATTTTTAAACTCTCATATTACATGTTACTTTTACTAGTAATATTATGGTTTGCGGAATTTTTGGGTCACAAAATATGATAAGATACTTCATACTTAGCCCTAATGGAACTAATGTGCGAGCTCATGTGCATCTTGTATTGTTCAAGCAGCAAGTATGAATTCCATGTCATACCGATGCAGATACAAGATGGATGCAAGACGTGCCATGACATTTGATAATATGGATCACTCTTTTGAGCTGTAACTTATGATTTATGACTGAAAATTTTAAATTCTGGACTATTTTTGAGAGGCAGTACGCAAAGAGAAATAGTCGCATGTGATTTTGACCGATACAGTTGAACTCGGTACAGTTTATACTACAATCTACCTATAAACACTGCCTTAAAAATACGCACCGTTTAAAAGCTAACTACTGTAGCATAAGTTAAAAGGCATGTTCTTTTCAGCTGCGGCTTATGGGTTTTGGCTGAAATTTTTGAATTTTGGCTGTTTACGATACATATTACGAAGGGACAGATACTCACTTGCGATTTTGGCTGGTACAGATGTTGAGCTTTTAACGTGTAGATCATTTAACTTGTAGACCATGTCTTAAGAAAATAGTCCGTTTGAAAGTTAGATATTGTAAAGAATAGGCCCAAAACCCACAAACCATAAGTGCAACCGAACACAGCCAACAACTAACTTGTATGCCTATGCAAAACACATTAGTCGGGAGAAAGAAGCATGGATCTCCATTGGAACTCAAATTTAAAATTAGAGCCCCCTAGTCTCTACTCCTTAAAAGAAGGAGTTCAAGGTGATGGTGCATCCTACACTTCCTTCTCTTTTCACTGCCTTTTTTGACTGTGCTCGCGCGGGCCCCACTTCAAAAGTTCCTCACCTACTACCCCTCTCTCTCCCACCCACCTGCTTTTTTCTAAAAAAGAAAGAAAAGAAACAGACGGCGGGGGCGGCACCGATTGGGGGCGGAGGAGAGGAAGGAGGCGACGGCGGGGGCGGTGCCGGTTGGGGGCGGAGGAAGGAGGCGGCGCGACCTCCATCTCACCGGTTGGGGGCGGAGGTAGGAGGAGGCGCGGCTGCGACGGCGGCTGGCTTGGAGAGGAAGGAGGCACCGGTTGGCAGAACTCTAGCCGCCATGCTTCGGCTTGAAGCTGCCGCCGGCCAGAAGCCGCTGGGAGCCGCCGACCCCACCGCCGGATTGACACCTGCCGCCCGCATGCAGCCGGCCTCTCGCCGCCATGCGCACCGCCCGAAGCGAGCTGTCTCGGCTCGGCTCGGCGCCCGAGGCGCGCGATCGTCCGCCAACGGCCTGGCGCCGCCGATTGACAAAACCGGCCGCACTCGGTCTATTCGGTTTGTTCGACATGCACGCGGTCTTACCTCGGCCGTGCACAACTCCGGTCCACGCCGCCGCCGCTCGCCTTCCCATCGCAGCGGCGCGGCCGCAGACCACGCGCTCGCTTCGCGCGCGCAGCTTCGCTTTCGCGCCGCCGCCGCGCCACAAGGCCGCCACGGCGCCGATCCGACGACACCGCCTCGTGGGCGCCCGACCCCATCCACCTCGCTAGGCCCGCAGCCGTATGGTGCCCGTCCGCCGCCTTACCCGGTGCGCCACCGCATGGCGCCGGCCGCTTACCGCGCGGCCGCGCTGCCCGCACCGCCGCGCCGCCGCCATGCGCTGCTCCCACACCGCGAAGCCGCCAGCTCCACCGCGCCAGCGCGCGTGTGCGCCGCCGCCGAAGTAGGTTATGCGCGCGGCGCGCCTCGGGTTCTTGCGCCAAGACGCACATCACCACTCGGCCCGCCGCTTACGCCGCCGCCCGCCGCTTTGCGCGCCGTTCCACCGCTTGCACCGCTGCTCACCGGCGGCCGCGCCGCGCTCGCTCGACCGGGCGCGCCACCCCATGTGAGCAGGGTAGGGGAACCCTACCCGCTTTGATTCGGACGAGAGTGGGCCGTATGGGCCGGTGTGAGTAGAGGCGTATGGGCTGGAGATGGGAAGTGGGCCAGACGGGAGGAGAGAAAAAAATAGGCCCGGCCGAGAGGGTGGGAGGCAAAATTGCGAAAAATCCCTCCACTTTCTGTGATATTACCGAAAGGCCTCTAAAACTTGCATTTAAGTCCTGAATTTTGTAGAAAGGTTCCAGTAATTCCAAAAATTACAGATAGGTCCTCACATTTACGAGTGGGTCCAGAATTTTGCAGAAAACCCCTCGGTAAATCAGAAAATTGCACGAATTTTCCTCTGAACTGAAAATTTGCGTATAAACCCCCAGAAATTGCAGAATTTACTGAAAATTCATATTCTAGCCTAAAAGGGCCTCGGGAATCCGAATTTTGCATTAGCATTTGAAGCTTATTTATTTATGCCATTATTATTCTCTGTATTTATTTACTGTTTTGGTTAATTGTAATTACTGAAAATTGCTTTTAATCACTGAAATTAGCAGTAAAATTATAGAAAATGTATAGAAAATTATGAAACATTGCGAGAACTTGTTGTACCATTTATTTACCCGCAGTAAATTATTCCGTGCATGTTTACCAGTAGTAAATTTATAAACACATATAGATGACTGGCATCACGAACCAAGAGTTTGAGGAGCTGGCCCAGCATGGCTAAAACTATCAGACATGGGCATCCGATATCGAGATTGTACTTAGAGCCAAGAAGCTCCGCGCTGCTACTGGAATTGGCAGACTAATGCTCAACCCAAACCTGAGGAGAATGATCAGGCACTTCATTTTCTCAGGCACCACCTCTGCCTCACTCTCAAGAATGAGTATATGGCGGAGAAAAGCGCGCTAGCACTCTGGACCGCACTCAAGAAGCAGGTTTGAGAGGCTTAAGTACACCATTCTTCCTCAAGCAGAGTAGGAGTGAATCAGACTGAGGTTTGCCGACTTTAAGACGGTAAGGGAAAACAATTCTGCCTTGCACAGGATTTGTACCCCAATATAGAAAATTGAGAAAAATCCTTCCACCCCAAATGTAGTACGATCCGCACGTAACTATCGTCAAGATGGCTATGAGGAATACGCCGAATTGATTGATATGATGCAAGTTGCGGAGGCTCAGGACAAAGTTCTCTATAAGAACTACGTCACTCAGCCACCTAGGAGCTCCGTTGACCGTGAAGGCAATGTCGGGAACAACAAGGTGCAAAACCCCTTGATAAAGAAAAGGGGGAGGAAGGGTAAGGCCACAGCCCAGAAAGGCAAATCAGATGCTCCACGTGAGAATAAAGCTATCAAGCCAAAGCGGGATGGCAAAGGGCAGCCTGAAGCCCACTTTGCAACAGTTGAGGGGGAGCATGTTGAGCAGGTGCCTGAGTTGATGGAGTTTGAACCCATCCCGGCAGCAGCACCCCCTCTCGACCTTGAAACAGCCACCGCCATTATTTCTCTTGAAGAGAACAACTCGGCCTCACTAACGGGGCCCGGGAGCGGGGGGCCGGATCTCAAGTGTAGAACAGATCGAGACGCGTGCGCTCACCGCAGCAGCCCCGCAACTCGAGCACACACAGGTGCGTGAACGGCAGGAGCGAGAGCAACGCCGGATCGCGCTCAGGCCCGGCGCCGACGGCCACGACCTTGAGCGAGGTGCGGAGGCGCGGGGTCCGGCGGAGCTGCTCGAGCGCGCGGTGGTCGCCGAGGTAGGCGAGACGGCGACATAGGTGCGGCCGTGCGGAGGTAGTCGACTGTGCCACCGGCGCCCGGGCATGAGACTTGAGAGAGTTAGGGTTGTTCAGGATCGCCGCCCGAGAATGAGAGCAGGAGAGATGAGGAGGCCGGAGGCGCACTGGGCCGTTTGGGTGTGGGAGACCGGAGGCGCATTGGGCCGCTCGGCGCATGGGAGGTAGGGGTCGGCCCGAGCTCCTTTTTCTCTTTAAATTCCTTCATTTAAACCCAATTACTAATATATATATATATAGTATATATATATAGTATATCTAATGTATAGCAGATTTTTTGCAAAATTTTTTGGGTATTCAGTTGAATACCCATGAATTACTGTAGATCCGCCCCTAGCAGGCAGGACGGTAGCCGGCCGGTAGGAGCATTGCGCATTCGCGCCGCAGAGAGTGGAGAGACTGAGAGGCGAGAGCAGAGAGTGGATAGGCGACAGCGGAGATTGCGAGAGTGATTTAAAGGAGAAACCGAGCGGACAGTGGACAACGCCGGAATCAGTGAGTGGTAAAACACTATATTTATTTCAATTTAGTTTAGTCTAACAAAAGATTCAGCCTAGCCTCAATTTTATTCCTAGCTTCGCCACTGATCTATAGTGTTCTTGATTGATAGACTAATTTTAGAGTATTTCCTTTGCTCCTTATCATTTTGCAATTAGACTTTTTAAATGTTACGATTATGTTTTAATCCGTAGCAACGCACGGGCATCCAACTAGTGTACGTACAACACGTTGCTTTCAAACCATCGCATAAGAACGCCTCAATTACACGCAGACAGCACTACTCCAACTCCAACCCACACCAAACTCCTCTCGTGCCGGCAAGCTCAAACATCCAAAAAAAATAAAAATAAAAAATCTCGCTAACACCGTAAGCGTTGGCTTGATGGCTGCAAGTACGCAACGCTTGGCCCTGCTTGGTTGGGCTGAAAAGATGTGGCTTATGGCTGAAATTGGCTGAAATTGCACTATAGTGGCTGAAATTTCACTGTAGCTGAAAGTGGCTTATTTGGCGTAATTAAATTTTAAAAAATTTAAAAATAGAAAAAATATGCTAGCTCATCACGAATAACGCAAACGAATACGGAAAAAAATAACCGACAAAAAAGCTCATAAAAAGACAAAAATTCAGAAAAAGACGAAATTTATGAATAGTGAAAAATAAGCCAAGCTGAAGCCGAAACGAGCAAGGCCAAGCCTGGCCTCTCGAGTCTTGTCCATTCAAAATGTTCCAGTCAAAGAAAATTGTACTAAAAAGAGGAGAAAATTAGCTAAGGGATATTTTTTGAAACATCTGACAAACCATAAATACGATGGAAAAGCAACAAAACTCACTATTTTCAGCAAATTTCACCCTTTTTGTGTTCATATCAGCACCGATAGAGTTTAGACTTGAAAATTTTGTCTAAAGATATATTACACTGAGTACCACCTTAATTTTTTTGAAAATTTTTCCAAGTTGGTTTGATACCATAATAAAAAATGTTAGCATTATAAAACCTGGTTAATGGCATTATAAAACCTGGTTAATGGGTGTGTCTAGTAATCATCCAGATATTTGTGTGTCTAGTAATCATCCGAATATTTTCTTTCAAATAATCATCCAAATTTTATGACCTTTAGATTAATATCGAAAGGGCTTCATCCTTTCTCTAACCTCTAACCCTAACCCTGTCCTGACCCCGCCGCCTCCCACCCTGCACCCTTCGCGTCGCCCCCTCCTCATTGTCCTCCGCACCACCTCCTCCTCGTCACTGACGCTGCCCCCTCCTCTCGCCAGAGCAACTCTGTGCATTTCCCCCCACCACCCCAGCTCCCTCCTCCACTACCCGCGGCCGGCTGCACCCCTAACGCCTCACCGCCCCTACCCCCTTCCCGCCATGCCACCCTCGCCCAACCCAATAGCTAGTGCCTTCCGTCTCCGCCGCCCACCACCCTCCTATCCCACCCATCACCCCTGCCACTGCCCACCGCCCCGACCTCCCTCTATGGCTGATGGGGGGAGGAACAATGAACCCTAGGAGCGGGGGCGGGATTCTCCCCTCAAACTTGCCGGAGAGGAGGAAGAAGGGGTCACTGGAGAAGAAGGTGGAGGTGGTGGCACACGAATCTTTGCGCATATCTAAATATGAGAAATTTGGATGATTGTTTGGAAGAAAATATGCGGGTGCTGTTTATCAAAACCCTTACACCAAATATCTCTTATACTCTGAATGATAGAACAGAAACATTGGTCAAGAGCTGGTAAGAAATCATGGTGTTCTAAGTAGCACCTCCATTTTTCTAACTTGCTCATAGAAAACAGCAGCCTCAAACACAAAATGAGAGCTAGTTGTCTCTAAACAACCTCGTATCTGATTAAGGGCCTATTTATATTGTCTTCTATTTCTGTTTATGCTTTCAGAAGCAGAAGCTAATACGAACGCCCTAGCTTCTATAAACCATTGCTATCAGTTACTATTTTTTGCTTCCACATATTGTAACACACTTTGTATTTTATTATATCACAATTTTATAAGTCGTATGATGGTCCGAATGTTATAATGTCTTTCGTTGCATCGTCTTTCTTATATAATACACTACTATTTACTAGCCGCTTCTATCAGCCACTTCTATCAGCCATTACTATTCATCAGCCGCAGCCAAAAGTCATAGCAAAAGCCAATATGATTAGACCCCTAAGATCTCTTTACTATTATAAAAGGAGGAGTTGGTGGTCGTACATCCGTTCTCTCCCACCCTTTCTCACAAAAGGCAGCGCCGACATGTGGCTCCAACGCGCTAAATCTTCTCCCCCGTCTCCCCCGTTCTCCGCGTCTCCCCGCCTCCTCCTCCTCCCCCCGCTACGCCGTTCTCCGCCGCTTCGTCCTCACCTCCTCCCCTCCCTCCTCCGCCGCGCCGCCGCCGCCTCCTCCCCACCCCGCGCTACCGCCACCTCCTTCTCCCCGGTCTCCCCTGTTCTCCGCGTCGCCCTGCCTCCTCCTCCCCCCACTCCGCCATTCTCTGCCACTCCGTCCTCGCCTCCTTCCCTCCCTCCTCCTTCGCTCCGCCCTCGCCTCCTCCTCTCCACTCTGCGCCGCCACCACCTCCTCCTCCTCCTCCCCACCTCGCGCCGCTGCCTCCTCCCTTCCCTCCCACCCTACACCGCCGCCGCCTCCTCCTCCCCCCACTCCTTCGCTCCACGGCCTCCTCTCCCGCTCCTCCACTCCGCCGTCGCCACCTCCTCCCTCCACTCCTCTGGTCCGCCCTCGCCTCCTCCTCCCCTCCTCTGCTCCGCCCTCGCCTCCTCCCCCACTCCTCCGCATCGCCACCACCTCCTCCTCCCCCACCCCGCACCGCCGCCCTCGCATCTTCGCTCTGCCCTCACCCCTTCTCCCCACCCTGCACTGCCGCCACCTCGTCCTCCCTGCTCCTCTGCTCTACTGCCGCCACCTCCTCGAATGTGGGATACGAAATTCAGTTTCCCTCCCGAGCCGCCCTCCTCCCCTGCAAGCGCAACCGCACTAAGCCCCAAGCAGAGGAGAGAAGGAGAAGGCGTGGCGGAGATGAGGGAGGAGGCGGTGGAGTGGCTGCGTGGGGTGGTGCGGGACAGCGTCGGGAAGCACCTCTACGTGTCCGCCATCTTCCTCGTCGACAAGGTGGCCGCAGCCACGGGCGACCCTACCGGGTCGCCGACGTCTACATGCTGGCCCAGGTGCTCTTCCTCGGCCGCCACTTCCACCGCGCGCTCCACCTCCTCAACTCATCCCACCTCCTCCGTGACCTCCGGTTCCGCTTCCTCGCCGCCAAGTGCCTCGTGAGCTCTGCACCCCCACCTTTTTTATGGGAACAATAGTTATCATGCTTGTCTTGTGCCTTTTATGTAGTTATTATGGCCTGTCTTCCACCTATGAGCTTGGTTCCAATTTGTAGCAATCTGCTTCTTAAATCACAATTATCTTCAAAAGTCCCATGTAATCTTAGTACTCTATTGTGCATTTGGTCATCTTGCTAAGGGTTTCAAGACAAATGCATTATAAATTTAGAATATTTAGGTTTTGTCTTGACAACATTGGATACTTGACATTATTTGGGCACATAGCGACATTAGAACAAAAAGGTGGTGACAATGATTGTTCAAAGTTGTTCAAAGTTCAAATTATAATGCTCTAATGGGTTGCTCATGGAATCATGGAATTTCTACTAATATATATATATATATATATATATATATATATATATATATATATATATATATATATATATATATATATATATATATATATATATATATATATATATATATATATATATATATATTGTGTAGTTTATACATATTCATGTGTAATCGAGTTGTCATCTGACTTCTCCATTATGTGTTGATGAATCTGCAGATGTGATTTGTTTTAATGATCCAGAGTATCTTACTAGTCAAGATTAGATGATATCGAGAATTAAATTTCTGGAATTACGGCAGAAAAGTTCCACTTATGTTTTAGAAATCATGGCAAAGAAGTGTATTTTGTCTTGCTAGTAGTATATTGTGGAACTTTTGATAACTAGAACTAGGATAGTTACTGAAGAATGCTAGGTTATTCAGATTTTGATGCAAGACCCATATCTTTCTCAGCTATGGTGGACAACTTGATAAACCGGACCTTTGCTTGGGAAAATGCAAGAAATGAGCCCTTCCTTTATGATGGGGTATGTATACAATCTGATTAGCAATAGTGTAGACCCTTTTTTGAGTACATATTGACTCGCATATGCATTTCACAGGGGCGCCTAGTATCAGTTCTGGAAGAGTACATACTTAACAGAGAACAGAAGAGGAAAAACGGCGATACCAGGTAGCAATTGTTTAGTAAAACACACTTATTGATTAAAAAATAATCTCACACGATCTGGTATTCTAACATTACTTTTGCATTGTTGCAGGACCAGAAGAAGTTGGTGAGCATCCTACTAAAAGAGAAAGAAGCGTTTTTTTGTATCTAAACCAAGCCCAAAGAGGACGAGCAGTTTAAATAGAAAGACAAACGGGTACCGATCAAATGGAATAATGACTCCCAACTCCTCGGCGAGCATCCCTTGGCGGTGCTACTCTGCGCTTTTGACACCCGATCATATTCGTCGCTATAATCTTGGAACATTGTTATTCTTGACGAGTGACGGTTAAAATGACGGTGTTTATTTTATTTTTCCGGTGGTCAATTTATTAGTCCGATTGCCAAGTAATCAAGATTGTAAATGGCGCACTCTATTACGAGGTTCTTGCATCCGTATGTATGTGAATGAATTATTATTGATGAAGCAGTCTTCCACTACTAGCCTACTCTTTTGTTAAACCAAGTGGGATGCCGCACAATGGATGCGTCAATGTTGTATCCGCTTAGTGCTAATGGCATGCAAATGTTTACTACACCTCAATACTTCATTGTAGTACTGTAAAAGAATGCAACCGATTTGTGGTTTACTACACCTCAATACTTCATTGTAGTACTGTAAAAGAATGCAACCGATTTGTGATTATGGTTCAGGAAACTGGTGTGCCACTACTAGCCTAGAGCCATCAACAATCTGTCGTTGTGTCTTTGAATCTGTAATGTGCCAAGAAATATGTGATATGTGATCAATTCTGCTGCTGTTTATGCTGTAATATGTGATCAATTCTGCTGCTGTAGACTGGCATATTTGAATTTCCAGTTAAGACTATGCAATTCCATGCAATTTTGTTCAGTGGAGTGGCTCAAAGCTTATGTTTGTAATGATGCCCACTGTTCAGACTATGCAATTTTGTTCAATATCAATCGAATCGATTTCTACGCAATCCACTAGGGTAATCACAGAAACAACAAAATGAAGCATCTCAGTGTATTCCAATATCAATCAGCCAAAAAAATCACAAATCTTATTACTGCCAATGCTGCACAAACAAACAAAACAATTACAACTCATTGTCCAATATTAACAGATACTGCTCATTGTTCAATATCAACAGATACTACTCATTGTCCAGTATCAACAGATACTCCTCATTGTCCAACACAACTGGTAATCCATCATTGTTCTCGCCACTCGAACCACCGGATCACAAACAAAAACCACCGCTTACACAATTTGACACCATCAATAATGTCAATCCATCCTGCTTCATTACAACTATTAATCTAAAGAAGAATGCTTTTTTTTTTGCAAAATCACAAAACAATTATAGCACAAATCAACCTCCCTGGGGGATGACGTGCAGTGGGGGAGGAAGGTGGCCGCGCTTGGGGAAGAAGCGCGGGGAGGAGGGCGGCGGAAATCGGGGAGGAGGCCGCGTCGGTGGCGCGCGAGCTCGGGAGGTGGCTGTGCCTGAGGGCGGCGGAGCTTGGGAGGTGGCCGCGTCGGTGGCGGCGGAGCTCGGGAGGTGGCTGGCCTGAGGCGCGGCGCAGCTTGGGAGGTGGCCGCGTCGGGGCGGCGGAGCTCGGGAGGAGGCCGCGGCTGGCCGCGAGCTCGGGAGGTGGCTGGCCGAGGGCGCAGAGCTCGGAGGTGGCCGCGCGAGGCGGCGGAGCTCGGGAGGAGGCCGCGTCGGTGGGCGCGGAGCTCGGGAGGTGGCCGGCCGGGCGGTGGCGGGTCGGAGGCTCGCGGAGTCCGTGCGGCGTCGGTGTGCGGCGTGGACGCGAATGGATCAGCGCCGAGGGCCGGGCCGGAGATGGAACGCGCGCGCTCCTGCGGGGCGGCGCGGAGATGGAATGCCGCGGATCCGCAGCTGCCGCCGCCGCTACGAAGCCGCCTTCGCCTTCGCCTAACCCTAACCCTAGCGAATGGTGCGGGGGCAGGCGTCGCGCGAGACAGATGGGGAGGCGGGGGCCGGAAAAAAACAAACCGAACCGGTAGGGGGGTTTTGGCAAAAACGTTTAAGTGGATTGGGTGCTTCCACCTTCAAAGATCCGGGCCGTTTGAGGTACATCGATGGGTCCAAATCGGAGTTCACATGTTAGCACCGAATAGCTCATTAGCACTGGATACGTTCCTATATATATATATATATATATATATATATATATATATATATATATATATATATATATATATATATATATATATATATATATATATATATATATATATATATATATATAGGAAAATTACATATGCACCATGGTGCCTAGGCACCAACATCCGATACACGTGTATGATTGATAATTTTTTGAGTTTGGGTATGAAAATGTTTTATACCCTTGATATATTTATGGTAAGTAAGTTTTGAACTCAGTTCAAATTAGTTTGAACTACTTTTGAGTTCAATGCAACTACAAGGAGTATATATCATAAAATAGTTCAAACTAATTAAACTCAAGTTGAATTTAAATTTTTCTGAGTTTGACATCTCAAATATACTTTTTATGGGTACATGAAGATACCCACATCAAACGTTATAATCTCAAGCAAATCAACGGTATTGATATTGGTGCCTAGGCACCATGGTGCATGAAACACTGTCCTATATATATATATATATATATATATATATATATATATATATATATATATATATATATATATATATATATATATATATATATATATATATATATATATATATATATATATATATATATATATATATATATATATATATATATATATATATATATATATATATATATATATATATATATATATCTCTTTTAAACTTGTATTCTGCAATTTTCTAGATCTTTGCCTATTCATTGTATACTTTTCTCCTTTAGTATTCTATGATCCTTATATATTTTGTTCTTCCATCAGTTTCTAGGCCTTTTCTTTGCTGATTTTAATCTACATCTGCCTTTCGTATATTCTTCATATGCATCTGTTAGTTGAATCTGACATTGTTCTTAATTGACTAAAAACAGAAAGTGTCCAGCAAACTTCTGTTGTCACTTGAGATATAAGCTTGTTACCTCAAGATCACAACACTTAGATGCAAATTATTTTCTTTTGTCTTGAATATGAACAAGAAAATTCAATGCATGAGTGCTTGTGTGTATATTAACTGATAGCTAATTCTTAAGAACCAAAGTTGCTTTGTGAGTGAAAGCGGTAAAAATACCCATAGAACAAGTATGTTGACCATTCAACTGATGAATGCTTTACATATTTTACAATAAGCTAATAATCTGGTTTGGATGGCATGTTAACATTTTTCATAAGCAACTCCAGTAGCTAAATGACAATGTGTTTCTTCATATTGTATATAGTAAATATGATGTTCTAATAAATTTGTTAACTTGGTGGTACAATCTGATGAGTTTAAAGGCATTATTAAAATTGGGTGTACACGTACCCAAGATGCCACCCTGTTGACTCTTGGCCAAGAGTTCAGTGGTTATGCTATGCAGGTCGGCATTGTTCCAGGCTCCAGCATCTATTCTTGTCTTATTGATTATCGTGCACTTTAGATTGATAGAGAGAGTTATCAATTGTTTTAAACTCTATTTGCAGGTGAAATATGGAATTGATCACATTTTTGTACCTTATCACGGATGTATCAGGTACTATACTAATTCTCATTCTCTTCTCAAATGGTACACATAAAATGAACATTTTCTGATCATTTTCCTTGGTGAGTAGCTAGCTCAAGGTTGAACTGCAATTGGAACTGGCTTGAACACTAAGAAAGGAAAATTTTCAAATTTCTAGTTGAGATAATTTGTTTACATTCTTACTCTTTATTAACTCATTTTGATCTGTGGTCTTATCTAAATGCTCTCTTTTTTTTCCACAATTCCTTAGTATTTAATGACCAAAATATCTCCTTGGGGGGAAAGAATCCATGTAACCCTGCTATCCAAAGTATTTTGACCATAATCCAGATGAATCTGTAAATTTTAAGTAGTTTCACTACTATCAAATGCCAGTTTAACCTCTGCTTTCTAACCTTTATATGGTACTTCTGGCTTAAAATTAATAACATATGAAGATTGGCTTAAAATGAGTAATGTCCTAAATTTGAAATGGTTTTCTCTTATATATGGTTAACCAAAACTATATGTTATGGTTACTCACTTGCTTGATTATGATGACTTTTAATCAGATTATTAGTTCCTTGAATTTCTTAATCTCTTTGTTTATTCTATCTCTTCTACTCATTTAGTTAAAATTGTACCTGTTCATTTCTGATTTGATGTTAAAACTGCTGCTGTGGTTGCTGAGAAAACAGATCTACCTTTTGTGACTGCAGAGAACAAGTTTGAAGCTTTGGTAAGTGGTTATGTGCACACTTAAGCATTTCTTGAAATTGCCAATAGGGGTTGGAAGTCCATAAAAAACTCATTTAAGATGACTGGACTCTTTAATTGCATTGTTGGACATAGATTAATACTTGCAGAAAAATTCAACCAGTTTTTAGTAAACCTCGGAAACATGGATTTAAAGCATTGTCAACAAAAGGTGATTTGTTGAAGATCCTTATCTGTTACTAACCCTGCGCCATTACGAAATCACTTACTTTTAATTGTTTTATTTGATGCTATTTCTTAGGCTCTATTCTCTGTTATAGTAAAGGCTTTCCTTTTCACCACCAACACACACAACTTTTGTTCAAAGTTGTTCTTTTTGGTCTATCTTATAATATTTCATCAACATGCGTTAATCACTTAATCTCATCATTTTTCTTAAGTAGACAGCGCATGATGCTTTTGTTGAGAGCAGTGGCGCCGTAAATACAATTTCTGCATCTCTTATGAAGATAGCAAATGACATACGCTTGCTGGGAAGGTCATTATCGCTCCTAAGTTCGTAGCTTCCATGGCTATTTGCGTCTTGCTGCGCTCCTTTGTGTCTTCATTCTATGTGTGTAGCTAATTCAAAATTTATGTTTACCTTTTTTTTTGCTATATGCTCTTGCTATGTTTCCATATACGTGATTTAATGAGTGGCATTAGTTAGGTGAGAGGGCAAATCTTGTGATGTAGTCCTTGTGCTTTACACATATGACTTGCTCCTTTAATGCTTGCAGCTGATGAGGTTTTAGTTAAGAGTCGAACATGTTTGTACGCATATTCTAAAATTTTTACCACCCGTGAGTTTTAAAACATGTAGTATGATGTTTAACTATTTGTTTTCCATTTTGTAGAGTGCGCTTGCTTTCTCTTTGCTTGACAAGCTAGAGATGAAAATAAGTTTTCCAAAAGGATGGTGCATCAGTTTCATTTTAAAATTTTCGTTAATGTTTATGTTTATTGCATGATGTCCTATTTATCAATTGGTTTGTTAGTCTCCAAGACGGTTTGATAGTTATTTATGTATTAAGTATACTACGGAAAAATATTATTTAGTACCATTTTTGTACATATTGTTGTATGTGGTGCTTGTTCTATCATGCTTCACTAATATGATGCTTGATTTATTTACAAGTTTGAACATGTATGTTTTGCTTGATACATGATGACGTAAGATAAAATTGATGTTTATTATTCAGTATGAGATCATGTTTGATAATATGTATCACTTTTATTTGGTACTCCGTTGCAACGCACGGGCACTTTACTAGTTAATGAAATAGGTTACAATATAAACCTTACAGGGAACAAACCCTATAAAAATTTGCACAGCATTTGCAACACTGAGGTATTTTCACATCATTCGAGTAGTTACGTAATGTAATAAAACTTGGTAGAGTTGGTGCAAATCATACATAGGGCCTCTTATTTTAAGCATCTAAAAGCCGCATTTTGGCTTTTCTATAGTAATTAGTTTTTAAACGGATTCTTTTTTCAAAACGGGTCTACAAGTTGATTAAAATATACATTATAGCAACTTTATTTATATCGGCCAAAACCGCACGCGAGTTTCTGTTACTCCGTATTCTTTCTCATGAACAGCCCAAAAGCTATAAGCCACAGCCATAAGCTTAAGCCAAAAAGAATCGAGTATACAAAAGTCATTTAGTATAGCAAAAAGTTACAGATAAAGATTATTAACACCCTAGACGGATGTATCATACAGTATAGGACCAGGGAATGTGGGTGGGTTCTTTTGGACTGTGTCTTATGGCTGAACTTTTTGAATTCCGGGCCTGTTCTTTACGGCTTCTAAAAGCGGCTTTTGGCTTTTGCTACAATATCTAACTTTCAAACGGAGTATTTTTCTTAAGTCGGGATCTACAAGTTAATTGTAGTACACGTTAAAAGCTCAACATTTGTATCAACCCAAATTACAAGCGAGTATTTCTCTCTGTAATCTCTGTCGCAAACAACCAAAATTCAAAAATTTCAGCCAAAAGCCATAAACCGCAGCTATATCAAACAGGTCCAGTCTTGTTGTTACAAGATGCAGTATATAGGGGAAAATAGTTACATACGATTTTGACCGATACAGCTGAACCAGGTATAATTTATATCATAATTTACCTTGCTTTAAAAAACACATATTTAATAACTGATTACTATAGCTCGTACTAGTACGAGCCGGCTGAAATTCCTCCCAACGCACCCGCAGATTGCAACAGGCTACTTCTGACAGACGATGCAGTGAATTTGAAGACCAGTGACCACCCCAAAATTGTAGAGAGAGAAATCAAATCTAAAAGCCAAGCGGGGAAAGAAAAATATAAAATGGGATGCTGCCCATTTCGACTCGACCCGGCTTGGCTCGCGTCGCCTCGAGCCTGGCTTTTGTTTGTCGCCCGCCTCCGCCTCCGCCTCGCGACTCGCGAGACCTCCCGACTCCAAGGGCGCCCGCCTCCACCCTCTCCCCCTAAGAGAAAATTGATGATTTGCCATCTTCAAAAATGGGCTTCGCACTTTTGCCACTCTCAACGTTGGCTTCGCAAAAATGCCATGTAGTACATTAGTCCCTTGATTAGTATGCCATTTCATCCCTTTAATTCATTTTCTTTTTCTTTTTCTAATTTCAGGGACTGGAAATGACCCTTCAACCCCTGGCTTTAGATCGTAATATTGATGTGGTCATTCTGAATAACCGACAATTGTTGTACAACATGGTCAGTCGAACAACAAATACCATGTTCTATATGCCACTGTTTCAACAGAGGCGGATGATCTCAATATACTGGTAGGTCATGAATCACATGATGTATGCCAATGCAAATTAAAAAGGGGTGCTTCTTATTTACTACTTATGAAGCACAAATACAGAGTATCTCCTTAGTCCTTGGCCCTTATTTAGCCATCACAAAGCAATGCCAATCCTCCATCAAGAAGCATTGTGAAGAAGAATATCACCACCACCATAATGGCGTGCTCTCATGGATTGCTCGGTGTTGTGCTCAAGTCTTGAGTAGCCTGCTCCTCCGGGCATATCACGCATAAAATTGAAGCAAACCGCTTTTAGGACTCAGATTTGACTCCATTCCATGACCCCGGGAATTAATGGAAACAAACCGCCCTAACCCAACAAAGAAGACTCGCAAATCACAATGCAAGAAACGGATGGAAACTACATGGAAACGAAAGGGAGACCTTGCACCGAGACGGTCGGCGGCCTTGCCGCGCGCGCGGGCCGAACACGAGGCGACGGTCGCCGGCGCGCGGCGTGGCGAGTTCAGGCCTCTCCGCGCCACTCAATCGCACTGATATCGCGCAAGAACGGACGCAGATTGGAACGCGCGCGCGCTTGCGCAGGAAGGAAGAAGCGGCGGCGCAGAGGGGAAGGGCTGCGTGTGCACGACGCTTCAGCTGCCTCCATGCATCCACCGATCTACGTGAGAAATTAGCCAGGGTAGAAGGGTCATTTCCAGTCCCTAAAATTAAAAAAAGAAAAAGAAAATGAATTAAAGGGATGAAATGAGATACTAATCAAGGGACTAATGTACTACATGACATTTTTGCGAAACCAATGTTGAAAGTGACAAAAGTGCGAAGCCCATTCTTGAAGATGGCAAATCATCAATTTTCTCCTCCCCTAAACCTAAAGCCCCCAACCCAGCCACCCAGCAGAGCCGGCGGCTCGGCCACCGGCGGCCATGGCGACGGATCGGGAGAAGGAGCGGGAGGCGGAGCTGGAGAGCGCCATGTACACCAACTGCCTCCTCCTCGGCCTCGATTCCGCCGTCCTCGGCTCCCCCGCCGGCGCCGCCGCCCCCCCGTGTCGGCGTCTTTCGCCACTCCAACCCCCGCCTCGGCGAGCAGCTCCTCTACTTCCTCCTCTCCTCGCTCCGCGGCCCCGCGCAGTCCGCCAAGGCACGCGCGCTCGCTCGAACCCTCGCCGCTCTCTCCATCTCTTCTTCTTCCCCCGTTTTTGGGTGGTTTTTTAGGGGGTTTCTGAGATGGATTTGATTTTGATTCCCCGCTGCGCAGGACTTCGACAAGGTGTGGCCGATCTTCGATTCCGCGCAGTCCAGGGAGTTCCGCAAGGTGAGATTTTGCAGATTTGCTTAGCTTTTTTCGTACTTGGGTGCGTGCGGAAGCAGCGGTGTTTTGACTTTGGCTTCTGTGGTGGTTGGTTAGATCGTGCAAGGGATCATCAGCGAGCTGGAGCAGCAGGGGGCGCTGCCGCGGAGCAACTCCAGGGTTTCGTCACTGGCCACCTGCTGCGGGCCGAGGTTAGAAGGCAGGGATGCTTTTAGTTGGGTTAGTCAGGAATCTGCTACTGCTGTTGTGCTGCTTGCGGTAGAGTGCAATGTAGCTTAATTTGATTCATGGAAACGTACGAGGCATTTCTCCATTACTACTGAGTTGAAAAGAGTCTGCTGAAACTAGCTGCGACACAGATTGTCTCTATCCAAGTACAGGGTTTGTTGCAAATGTTATGTCAACTGATTTGAAGAAAAAGAGTGAATATTAATGCTTAACACTCCTTTTCAAAAAAAAAAAAAGAGAGAGAGAGAGAAATTGTTAGTACTTCGTCGAATGGTTTAGAAAGGATTCTCATGTTACTACGCTAGAGACTAGTTGTTTGCAAGGTGGTTGACTTGACAGCAAGCACAAAGTTGTCTGAGCAATGCAGTCAAAGGCGAAAGGTGCACCCGAGGTGTTAGATTCTTAAATCACCTAGGCAGTGTTTGGTTCGAGGGACAGAGACGTCCCAGGTAGGATATCCCACTTTGAGGTGGTGTTTGCTTCTGGGACAAGCAGAGTCAAGGACATCCCACTAGGAATATTCCTTGTAGATCCGGGACCAGGCAATCCTCTTTTTTTCATGGGACAGAGTCATCCCACGTGGGATAGAGTCATCCCACCTCTTTGTTTTTTTAAGTACTATTTTGTTTAAATTTTTTTAAAAAAACTCAAAGGCTTATGTGTACAAACATATCAACAATAGCCTTCAATTTTTTTTTAAAAAAAACTCAAAGGCCACACATGTCCCACCTTCATCCTTCCATCCAAACAAAGGATGGGACCATTCCATCCCACTTTATCCTTCCAACCAAACAAAAAACAGGGATGACTCTATCCCCTTAACCAAACAAAAAATGGGATCATCCCATCCCAAAACCAGGGACAGGACCATCCCATCCCACCTTGTCTCTAAACCAAACACAACCCTAATGTACAAGGTGCATAAAAAGCGCACCGTAGATAAACACTAGGCGCACACCCAAAAGGAGAAATATTTAGGCCTTGTGCATAGCTTCATATGTGTAGCCCATAGCTGGTTCCTTGCTCTTGCTGTTGTTGCGCTTCTCTTTTCCTTTTCAAATTTTCAGGTTTGTGGCTGATGGGTTGATGAAACTCTTGGATCTAGAGAGTTTATATCCCTCACTACCTTATTTGGCCTTGTTTAGGCCCATATATCTTCTACCTTTTTATGTTTACCTCCTTTTCTAGCCTAAACACTGCAAATCTCTTGAAGTACACGCTTTGGAGCCTTTGTGTCTTGAGTAAATGGCCACACACCTTTCCTAACGCCTTGCGCCTGGAGCTGTTTGAGGCATTTTGCTGCGCCTCGCCTCGCCCGGGCACCTAGCCATGCCCTTTTGACTAAACTCATGCGCTGAACTTTTTGTGCCTGTAGAGGATGCCGTATTGTTTCCTTCATAAGTTTGGAGCATGTGTTTATCAGTTTTATTGACAGTTGGTCAATTTGCAAATATTGTTTCAAGTGCAAATGATAGGGTAGGACTTTTGACTTTTGTGCCTCATCAATGTAATTCTGATAGTACCATCATTGTGTTTCTGTTAGATCATTAGATTTGTGCATATATCTTGCCCACCTACATGTGCACGTGCACGCACAAATACAAAGGAAAATAGAATTATTTTGTTATATGTATGTCTGGCTGTATATCAGGTGTTGTCTTTGTCATGTTTGCCATTTGCGGAATTTAAAAATTTTAGAACAGCAAATATCGAATAAAAGTATAGAACTGTCAGTGATATTCCTGGATGAGAAAAAATTTTGAGGGATAGGGAGCTAATGTGTTTTCCACTTAATGGTGGCTCTGTTAGGCTTATAGCCTTCAGCAATTGTAATTACACTACCACTGATTTCTTGTGGAGCTTCAGTCAGTTCAGTGTACTACATCATAGGAATAGACAGCACCTCACAAAAAGAAAAATGAAAACTAGGCTAACTTCTGACTGGTAATATCTTTAAGGGTCTGTTAGTATTTCTGTGCTCTGCTGTGTTGCAGAATCTAGTTAGTTAAGAGAATCTTTTCCAATTCTAGTAAAAATATTTCTGTTATGGCTCTTAACGATTAGTTAATATATCCAAGTGTAGTAAAATGAAATGTTAGATTAAAAGTCATGCCAATGCTAAACTAACCCTAAGTAGGCTTGCATTGTATGCGTTGCAAGGGCTTCAGGTTGGGACGTTCTTGATGCTTGTTTGGTTCACTGGACAATATGTGAGGCTATTTTTGGTGAGTAATGCATTTTGAAATCGACAAATGACTGGTGCTAACTTTTATTGCTTGAGTCAATCTTAGAAAATTGGATGCCGTCTCAAAAAAATTTTAGTAGATGATACTACAATGTAGCATTTTCTTAGTCTATTCATCGGATTCTGTTATGTGGTGCCACATCAAAGTCCAGATCTCCATGCTAATATGTAAGATATCAAAAAAGTGACTACAATTCATAACAACTGTAGTTCTTACTTTTAGAAAAAGCAGTCCAATAGATATATTGCAAAGTAACCTCATGGATATCAAATAATTTGGCACTTTTCAGGATTGCCCATATAATAGTTTATACTCCATATATCATTGCAGATTTGTCGAACTTTTGTGGCAACTCTCTGTACATGCCTTGAGGGAAGTCCACAGGAGAACATTTGCGGCTGATGTAGCATTGAATCCACTGCCTGCAGCACTAACAGATGTTTCTTATCTTCATGCGGCTGCATTACTTGCTGTGACCAAGGCAAGGATGGCTGACTCCTAAATTTTCTGAACTGTTGTTTTTATGTTTTATCATATGGCGTTCCTCTTGTAGATTACAACTATCAATCTTAAAATACTGATCATTTATAAAGAGAACTTAATTTCCTAGAAAATCTTATTAGTATGAAGCATTTTAGCCCTGTGAGCATATTTTGTATACTCCTGCAATGCTCAAGACCTTTGGCATCTCACATGAGGTACATTTTGAGGAAATTTTGATGCAAGGTCGATAACTGAGGATAAAACAAACAATATTTCAGTGTCAGTTTATGGCTTTATGCGCAATAATTGAAGCAAGATTTATTTCTTCCTTTCTGAGAATGGCAACCTAATAGGCCCCTTAGCCAGTTCAATTCTTTGTTGATCTTGATGGTTTGTGTGCTTATCTGTAAGGAAAGTCTGTAAGGAAAGTCGACTATGATATGAAATTTGTATGCTTAGGAAAACATAGATGAGGCTTCGATGAACATGTTCTTACCTGGAAGAGAGATATTTCACATAGGGATCATGAAAACAAAAGACTAATTTGGATCTTGGACAAGATGCAACCCTAATGAAACCTAGAAAGCCAGTAGGCTGATATAATAACTGTAGTATACTGATGGGGGCAAGTAAACCTTTTGTAGCTCTAGATTTGGTAGCATTATTTATCCAAACACGAGGACCACCATTGTTATTATGAGGGACAAATTGGTCTTTCTGTTAATTTGTTTCTCCTTATGGTTAAAACTTCCCATGGTCCAAGGGCTTATTTCTTCCTGCGAGTTTTTATACTATTCCATATTTAATTATTAAACGAATGAACTCTACGTTAAGTGTGTTTCTTGTGCACTGATGTGCTATTCCTAACAGGCAAGGATAGCTCTTGAGAGGCGTAAATTTCTAAAAAATGCAAACATTGCTGTTCAAAGGCAAACAACCTGGTCAAATTTAGCCCATGAAATGACAGCCGAATTCCGAAGTCTGTGTGCTGAAGAGGTACATGGTAACTTCCATGAAGTCCATTCAGAGAGTTATGCGTTGCATCCTGTTTCCATTTCTTATTATCTCCATCTGGAATTTTCAGGCCTATTTACAGCAGGAGTTAGAGAAACTGCAAGATATGAGAAACAAAGCCAAACTTGAAGGAGAATTGTGGGATGAATGTATCTCAAGCTCGTCTGGACAGAACTCTCACCTGGTGTCTAAGGCAACTCGTTTGTGGGAATCGATATTGGCTCGCAAAGGTACACATATTGAAGTATCATTATCAGAATGTGCCTCTCAATTGTCTTGAATAAATGAATCACAAGCTTAAGATGAGTTTGCGGTAATTGACACAGCAGGATAATATAGTTATACTATACCATATGTGTTTCCAAGTTCCAACATGCTATAAATATCCATATCACACATGCTCAGAAAATATTGGCCTATTTGTAGTAGATTAGAATTATCTTGTAAGCTGGCTTATTGGGATTGTAGCATCAAAGCCTGATAAGTGACCTTATTAAATAGGGATAATTGGATAAATGCCAGGGCAATCGTCAGGCTTTGAAAAACGCCATTGCAAACACTAGAGACTTCAAAATGCCACTCTCCTTCACATTTTGCTTATCTTCCTCTGGACCAAGCCTCACCTCCTTTCTCTGTCTTGCTGGAGCTTGTGCGGTTGCCAGAGGAAGCAAAGCAAGGGGATTGTGTTGTGGCCAGTCAACCACGTGAGACATTCCCCATGCCAGATTGAACCAAATGATGTATTGCCATGCCTCTGCCTGCTGCATCCATCCACGCATGCATGCACGGATTAAACGCATAGTCATTGCCACTTAAGCAGTACCTTGCAATACATATCCTTTGCAAAAGATGAGCAACAACTAATACTATACTTACTAGTGTGTACTATACTTAATAATGCTGTACACATCATTGAATCATACTACTTGAGATAGAGAATCACAGATCGGTCATTGAAGCCATGCATGCTTGATTTGGTTAATTGGTGATTGATGTAGTTATAGTGGTGTACATGTGCAGCCGCCTTTGCAAAGGAGTTAGGAGCAGGTGTCGTGCATGGCCTGGCCACATGGTTCCGTGTCTCATCGCTAGTGCCCTCCAAGTCCAAGTTGCCAAGTCTGTTGCGCCGGTTTCTGTATCTCCAGCAAGGTTATTAAGGCGGTAAGGCGAGGTAAGGCGACCCACCCCCTCACACCTTTTAAGCGGTAAGGCGTGAGGCGAGGCGACGCCTTACATACATGATAAGGCGAAGAAAACAAAGTTTAGGAGGACTAAATCAGAAGAAATTTAAAGAGGCAAAGGACTTATAAGGACTTAATTGTAATTCGTAAACCTCTGGGGACTAACATGTAAAAATACAACCCATCCATTCCCCATTCGCTTAACCCTAGCCTAACCCGATCCCATTACTCCTCACCGCCTCCTCCTCATTCCAGGCGACGCCATCGCCGCCTCCTTCCCTCCTCCCTCACTCCAGCCGACGCCGTCGCCGCCTCCTTCCCTCACTCCCACCACCGCCGCGCGATCCGGCAAGGTGGAGGTGAACGCGGCGGCGGCGGCTCGATGACGCCTCGGGCGGGCGCTCGACGGCGCCGGAGACCAAGGTGACGCGAGGACGCGAGACGGAGGCTCGCCGCTAGGTTCCACGCCGACGCGCCACGAGACCAAGTAGACGTGAGGACGCGAGACGGAGGCTCCGCGCTAGGTTCCAAAGCGAGTGAGTACTCTTCGCCTTATCTCTCGGTTTAGCCGCCTCGCCTCATTTCTCGTTTCGCTCGGTCACCGACCTAAGGCGGGCGAACGGCAAGGCGGGGGCGACGCCTTGACCCCCCGAGCCGCCTTACCGCTTAGGCGACGCTTAAGCGTCGCCTAAGCGACGCCTTAATAAGCATGATCTCCATCCTGGGTCAGCTTCACCGATGCTTTCTCCAGCAATCGCATACTTGAAACTCTAACAAGGCAGGGCTGGGAGGCATGTGTGGCTTATCCAAGAGGAAGAAGATGAGGGCATTTTGGTCCAACATCAGCAAAATATGAAAGGAGTGGCATTTTTCTAAGCCTAATGATTGCAGTGGCATTTTTCAAACCAATGAGATTGCAATGGCATAATCTAATTATCCCTATTAAATAAGCTCTGAAAGCTATTTAGGTAAACTTGTCTTGTAAGCCCTTCTGCCCTTGAATTTTTCTTATTCTATAAGCCATCCCCAAAAACCCTAGACCCCAGTTTCTTTCTGGGGAAAGGAGAGGCTTGGGTTGTACGAGGTTGGGTTAGGGTTTTGTTTGGGGTTTAAGCTGATCTAGATTAAGATTATTTTGGTGATAAGCCTGAGCTTATGCTAAGCAAAACTGCTAAATAACAAGGTACTAGTAAGGTGCCCGTGCGTTGCAACGGAGTATGAAAAAAGGGTGAGACATACCATCAAACGTGATCCAAAAACTGAACAATCAACATCAATTTTATCTTACATTGCCGAGTGCCTATTCGTTGCATCTGAAAGTCAAACTTTATGCAACTTTACACTCATCCTATGAAACAAAAAAATCGTATTCTTGAATATGATTATATGAACATATCACCCTGCATGTCTCGTAACATCAAAACAAGGAAATTTAATCGATTCTACATAGTTACATGCTTGGCCAAAATAATCCCTACAAAACCATTGGCAATCATAATTAAAACAAATGGCACAGTGGTCATTATATCAGCAATGGAGATAGCAAACCGAATATTAGTACATGGACATCATTCTTCAAGCGAGTTTAGTACACGTAACCGAACTTCAAAGCCTAGAAATGGATATATAAACTTTTAAGCAATTTCTTCAAGAAAGGTTCAAAAGAATCATAACTTATCATAGTATGGTAAAAGTAAATAAATCGACTAAGTAAATTTAAAGAAAATTTGTTGTAATACTACATCAAAACTCCACGCTCCTATCCATCGTGCATTGGAGGACTTGATCCTTTATGTGAATTGATTTCTTGGCAAGAACATTCCTTGAACATTGTTCCATCTGAATCCTATCAATGCAAGAAAAACTCAAAGGTAGATTTTCTGCTCGTAGAATTGCAAAATATAGTATAAGTTGGTGATAAGAATAAAGAGCAAGAAGAACCTTGACTTTTTAATCTCTTATGAGCTCTGGCTTATGGAGATAGGCTTTTCCATAGCCACCAAGCGAAGATCTAAAGATAAGAGCAATGGTCAATAACCAGAGCTCTCAATTTCTGAAAACAGTAGAATTCATTTTCAAGGAGTTCTAATGCATAACAGCAGCTGCTCTGCCTGCTCAGATGATTTTTTTCTAACATATGAATGGTCATGCTACAAAAAAATTAACCATTATGGATGAGTGTGAATAAAATGTTGGGCAACTATAAATTCACATGAGACGGCAAATTTACAAAAAAAAAATTGTTTGCAAAATTATGCTATAAACTAAAAGCTCACCACCCTCACATAGTCTGCAAAAATAGTAGAGAAGCAAGAGTTGGTACTGGAGCATAGGAATGAATATTGAAATCATATGATCATGTGTGCCCTTTTAAGATAAATTTGAGAAGGAAAAAGCTCTTGACTATCCATGAGTGTTGATAGATCAAGCTATATACTAAAAGAAGTACATCTAGTTGACAATTTGGCATATTTATAGAACATAACAATGCAAGGAAACCGAGATATGATGTAGTTCGAACATAAATGATTAAGTGCCACGAAGCCATGCATTCAAAATGTAATTTTGAAAGAACAGTTTATACATTCGTATATTGTAAAAAAATTGAGAGAGAATACAATCGACCAATAAACAGGAAAGAATGGTTAGTATTTAGGAAGAAAATTTTAAATACAAGACATGCATATCGCAAACAAAGACATCATGTCCGGGACAAGGGAAACAAGGTATCATGATTTTTGTTAAAACGAGTATGGCAAAACGCCATTGTAAAATCTGCGAGCATCACCGATCTGTTCCATGATTAATTGATCGTGATAGCGAAGCTAGTAGCATAGTATAGGACTACTTACTCCATCACAATATACACATATGAATCATCCTCAAATGCATTGTAGAAGTGAACAATCCTTCAAGCAATATTGAAATTGTACTTCAAAATATACCAATGACCAAGGCCATACTCCTTCATCACCTCCGGACGAATGTCAATGTTGGCCCCAACCGGCAAAGATCATCACACAATGGGTCGAGGTTGAGCACATAACCCTCATGTTTGACGCTTTGCTTGTGGCACAAAGATGCGGTGCATGAAGGTCGTCTTCCCCGTACCTGCACCGTAGTCCAAAACCCTAAGCTCCCAACCCCGAAATCACTCGACAAAAGCTCAAGTATCATAGGTTTGTTGGGCAATTCCTACAACGAAAATGCCAATTGAACAATGGCAAACGAAATCTACGCACCGGCCATGCCGAAGACGATGATGATCACCGGTTTCTTCTTACGTTGGTGCGCCGGCCGATGGAGGCTCCGATGGAGTCGGCCGAGCTCTCGCTCTTCCCTTCCTCATGCTCCTCCACCGCCTCGCTTCCTTCCTTCCTTTGTGCGTCCGTCTCACACATCCGATACCAAGCGCACGTAAACAGTCACAATTAAAAAAATGAAATGAAAATAAAAATCCCGAGGGGAGAAAGCAGGGCGGCGGCGGGCTAGGGAGGTGGAGGAGGGTGGAAGCCGACGAGGTGGATGGCGCCATTTGCCTCTTGTGGGGCCGCCCGGCCAAGACGCCCATTCGCCATGCGGCGGAGCAGTGGTGGGAAGAGGAGGCGGCGGAGCGGAGGGTGGGGATGGCAGAGAGGCGGGAGGAGGAGCGGCGGCAGAAGGGAGGCGGCGGTGGTGCGAGTTAGGGAGGAGCGAGGGAGGAGGAAAATGGGAGGAGGATTAGGAAAGAGGGAGTGAGAGGTTGCGGGAAGAGGTGGGGGCAGCGGTTGCGCGAACGTGCAGTGCGGCGGTTGCGTGAGAGGAGGCGCGTGCGGGTGTGCGCGACGGATGAATGGGGAGGAGGAGGCGGCGGCGCGGGGGGGGAGGAGGCGAGCGAGGCGGAGCGGAGGGGGGGAGGAGGCGGCGGCAATGCGGAGTGGGAGGAGGAGAGGCGCGGCGCGAGGAGCCGGGGAGGCGGCGGGGAGCGGGGAGGGGGGAGGAGGCGACGACGACGCGGGGTGGGATGAGGAGGCGAGGCGGCGTGGAGGAGGAGGGAGGAGGAGGCGGCGGCGCGCGGCGAGGGGAGGATGGGAGGAGACGCGCGCGGAGGAGGAGGAGGGAGGCGGAAGAAATGGTGGGGGCGAAGCAGCCGCACGGGTCACGGGATTGGGGAGGCACCGTACGGGTTTTAGGGTGAAAAGGGCCCACACGTCAGTCAACATAGTCTTTTTATAAAAAGGAGTGGGAGAGGCCGCACCAACCACCAACTCCTTTTATATAGTAAAGATTCCTTGGAGACCTAGTAACATTTTCCACTTTCTGCAATATTCTTTGTTATTGAAACAAAATAGGCCTTCTTATTTAGGTGCCTGTATTGCACTGCTTGCATTTATGTTGTTATAAATCTTCATTTTTATGTTGTCTTGACAAATAAGGATATTTCTCTGGATATATTGTTAGGGGCTACGATGAAACTTTCAATTTCAGATAATAATAGGTGGTATTCTTGCAGGACAACATGAGGTTTTAGCTTCCGGACCAATTGAAGATCTTATAGCACATCGTGAGCATAGGTGTGTCCCATTTTCTGTTGAACGTTGCAGTTTAATCTGAATATACGATGTCATTATTTCACCTTTTTGTACAAAATGCATTATATTAGGTACCGTATATCTGGATCACAGTTGCTAGCAGCGATGGATTTGAGTTCAAGTGTTCCACATTCTGAGGTACTGTCAGTTCGAGCTAGTGAAACGTCTCCAATTTTGGACAAACAGGAGCAAATATCTCCTCTATTCCAGGGAAAGGAAGAAGCCCTTTCAAGGTTAGATAATAGGAATGGACGCGTTCAACAAACTGTTGATGTAGCTGAAATTCTTCGCCGTTGGACTCATGCTTTACAGCGTATTCATAAACAGTCTCTTCATTTGGTAAGCTATTGTTTTATTTTTCTTATTATTTTGATTCAGTTTCAGAGCATGATCAAACTATTTCCCAAAGCTTGCATTCTAATATTATGCTTTTCTGAAATATTCTTGTAAATTTCCATCTACATTGCTCTTGTGGAAGCATTGGATGCAATGTCTTGTGAGTTATGAAAAAACTGATCCCTCAGCACAAGTTATAGCCCGTGCAATACATTAGACATGCATTTGTTATTCAATGCCACTTGTATAATTATTTTCATCAAGTATTACAACACGGTATTAAGCTAAGCATATGTTCTGCCCGGGTAATAATTGTTGTACATTGTAGAAATGCTAGATATCCTGGTTGGGTAACAAGTGTTGTCCATTCTATTGGAAGGACTCCAGTAAAAAAACGTTGGTATTTTGCGTTAACATCGTTTTGTAATATTGACAATGCTTTGTCCCTGTTGTGACTACTGACCAAACAGTGAAATAGGAGAGTAGTGGAGTGGTTGAGATGGATGAACAATGCTTGCCCCCTCTCCATATGTGGGGCATGTATATATTTCTTCATAAAGCACAATTACAACCTTGCTCTTATAGACATATGCTCCTCCAAGGGTATATAGGTCATTACATATATCTTGTCGGGCCTTACAATCTATGTTGCCCGGATACCCTGATACCGATACGGATACGCGATACATCGATACCGCAATTCACCATATTCCCAAAAACACCGATACGACGATACGTTTAAATATATGTAATAAAGATAAAAAAAATTAGAAATTAATGAATTCCAACAAGGAATTGAGAAACCGAGAATACCTTAATATTGATGTAGCAAATTAATTTATTCTCTAGTTCTCCCTCTTAGCTATTAGCCTTATACAAGTTGACAAAACCAATATAATGAACCATTTGCGAAGAATGAGAGAATAAATAAATACATATATACAAATAAATAACAAAATAACAGATAGTTAGATAGTGCAAGTGTTCAACAGACCTCCTGAAGCATTTATTTCTTATTGTCTGAAATCTCAGTATCTATATGAGGAGCTTGGCGATATAGAATCTCAACAAGCCAAGTTTCACTGTAATACCTAAAAACAAGGGGGCAAAGAACATTAGAAGTTGTGTTGGACTTCGGGGTTTTGAAGAATACCTAGATTAGAACAACAAGCTCTGTTTCAGTTGTGCGTTGCATAACTTAATGCCTGGAAGGTACCAGATCTAACATTCCATTTCAATGACCTATATCTACATGTTATAGACAAGATAAATGTAGTTTCATGATATATATTGTGTCCCTCATCTATTGACCTGATAGTTCTTTTGCAAGAACAAAATATTGGAAATCAGTATCTCTTCTTAGGACAGAATGCAGATCAACTTTTCCCTTTCTTGGACCCTAAGAAAGCATAAAGTCACAAATATAGTATCCAACTACCATTACAGAGCAGATTCAGCACTTCGTGATAAAGCACATTCTTTTCTCTTTGCTCCTCCAAGGGGGCAATGAAACCTGAAACTTGCAAGAAACATGTTTGAACATTGAATTGAACTGTCATCTGTAACAGATTAGCAAACTGACATGATGCATTACTAGCTAGTAGCTATGTACATAGTACAGGAATCTTACATATAGGCTATAGCTAAGAAAATGTAAGACAAAAAAAAAAGACTGATTTGCATTAAGGAAAGTTATTCTCTGAATGTTTCAAAGGTATTAGGCTATTATCATTTAGCTAGCTGTCTTTAGACTTCAGGCAAAGGCGAAAATCAAGCACAGATCTGAAGGCTATGTTCTCACTGAAATTTAAAGGACAAAATGCAATATCTCTTCTTAGGACAGAATGCAAGGCTGATAATTCTTTTACAAGAACAAAATATTGGAAATCAGTATCCCTTCTTAGGACAGAATGCAGATCAACTTTTCCCTTTCTAGGACCATTATAGAACAGATCCACCACCATTACAACACAAATGCAAAGCATAAAGTCACAAATCTAGCATCATCCAACTACCATTACAACACAAATCCAGGACTCACCAAGTGCAGTGGCGTGGAGGCTGCAGGCAGCGTCTTGGCGGGGAGGGAAGGGGGGTGGGCAATGTCTTGACGGTGGTGGCGTGGGGCTGGGAAGGAAAGGGAGCCAGCAAGGAAGGGGAGCGGGCGACGGGGAGGGAAAGGGAGCGGGTGATGGAGAGGGAAGTGGAGTGGCCGACGAGGGAGCGGCGGCGGCAGCCACAGGGGAGAGGAGTCAGGCGATGCGGCGTGGGGAAAGATGGGAGGCGATGAAGTCTTGGCAGGGAGGGAAGGGGAGTGGGCGACGGGGAGGGAAGGGGAGCGGGCGGCAACCTGGGGCCAGGGAGGGAATGGGAAGTAGCAGGGAAGGGGAGCGGGCGACGAGAAGGGAAGGAGAGCGGGCGATGGGGAGGGAAGTGGAGCCGCTGACGAGGGAGCGGCGGCAGCGGCGTCTTGGTGGCGGCAGCAGTAGGGGAGAGGAGCGATGTGGGCGTGGGGAAAGATGGGAATGGATTGACCAAATGGAGTGAAGATTGCTTATTATGTCAAGAAGTATCAGAGAAGTATCGGGAATTATTTTCTTTTTTTGAAAAATAAAAAATTAGAGGATACGTGCAGGATACATATCGGAGCGTATTGGAGCAGTATCCATATCTGGTAGACTGGTACAATATCTGATACTAGTACGTGACTTTTGTGAAGTATCCACGTAACGTAGCTTACAATCCCCTAACAGGTCGGATGGGGGGCCACCCCTACTATAGTCCCATTTCTGAATCAGTTTGTCATTTAAATATGTTTGACACCAATAGGAATTATCTCAAATGCTTTGTTCCTTTTCTGAATCAGTTCGACATCTGAATATATTTGACACCAATAGGAATTAACTCAAAATTTCTAGAGAAGGTTCAACCTACCATCTGCTACAAAGTATTACAGTATTAATTCACAACAATAAGCTATTAATCAGTGGAATTATAAGGTACACGTGGCTTGTGAGGAGCACAGATACGCAATATCATCTATGCAAAGATGGCCAACCTGCAATTTATCAAAGGCCATGAGCCTCATGAATAAATGGAGTAAATGATGCTAATGCTGGCAAAAGGAACTGCTTTATCCACTAAACTTTAGCTTCTGCTGGCCTCTGTTAATCCATTTTACATGCAGGCCATATTATACACAATCAATTTCAGTATTCTTAAACATCCAAACTTCAGCATTAAGAAGTCATGTATCCCAGTTTTAGGTGCTTTGAAGGTCTATAACTGTTGCAAAATAGTATGTAACAGTATTTAGTGCAAATTTTCTGCAACATCCTTCGAATTTGTAATTGTTTCAGACTGTCAGTCCTCACTTATATTCTGTATGCCGTTTCTGCCCCTTCTGATTTATTTTCATGTTGGTTAGTGAAATCTAGTCTCAGCGTCTCACTTTTCCTTGAATGCTTAAACCATGATTTCTCTAATTGGTGCTGGTCAGTTCTGGGCACCAATACAGGATACCGGTACAACGATACAACAGTTTCCCAAAAATCATTGACAGTTGATATTTAGAGTCAATCACAACCGATACAATAAAGTATAAGTGTTCAATAGACCATAAGACAAACACGGAAATAAACGTTCCATGGACTGTAGGCAATATAAAGAAATAAGGATGTCTAATTCTCATTTCTTCATTGGGCTGGGCCATATTGCAAAGCTATCACTACTTATCAGAATTATCAGCACTTTTCCTTTTTAAAAAATGAAAATAACCTGATACACCATCTGTACGTATCAGTGGCATATTGGCAACGTGTTGGTATCTGATACGTAGCGGATAATGGAATGTGACTTCCCGAAGTATCGGTGCATTATATGTTCTGAACCAATTTACACCTCTATTAGTTGACTTGCAGCTTTCTACTTATTTGATAGGCCAAAGCAAATGATGGAGACGGGCCAGAATTACTCCGGAGTGCTTCCGATGGTGAAACTAGTACTCATGCTGATTCATTAACTGCAACATTGGCCGAACATCGCCAGCATTTAGTCAGTATACAGGTAATAAAAACTCCATGAGAATCTAAGCCGGTTTCTCTATTGACATGTTGTAAGTTTGTAACCAGGGCACAAAACCCTTGGGGTTTACCAGGAAGCGCCTGGTTTTCAGATTTTACTCATGATAACTTTATCTGGCGTTTGACTGATTATTTTATCTTTTGCCATTATCTCCTTTGCCTAGGGCCTAATTAATCAACTCAAGGAAGCTATTCCAACAATGCAGCAGTCAATAGCAGAACTTTCAGAGGAAGTAAATAGCGTATCTAGTAATCCAATGGATCAAATGAACTCCAGATTGTCGCTGTCTGTACAAAATGTGGGGCTTGGAAGACCAGAAGTAAGAACAAAAACTTATTAGCTTGGTTGTGCTGTTTGATGATGATTTACTCATGTTTTCTGTCTTGTTCAGTATGATTTTTTTTTGCATATTTCCTATTCTGGTAACATTTTATTTTGTACTGCCTCTTCATTCCTCCTTGTGTTCATGCCAAAATATTTAGTCCCCAAAATTGTGGGGTCTGTTTTGACTTGTGTAACGGCTCCATCCTGGTATAATTTGATTCTTGAGGAATGTGTTTGGTTGGTTGCCGAATACCATTGAATCCTCAGATCCTAGAGGCTTGCATTTGGTTGGCGCAATGGGATGAACCCATGGTAGGACTGTAGCACAGGGTCATTCCACAAATTTTCTCAGATGACCCCAATTCCTTGCAGGATGGAGGACTTATTCTAGCATAGGGGCATTCCTCAAACCTAATGGACCCTTGTTATCTCATAGGTAGTCACTACACAACACCTTTTTGTATGAAGTTGACGTATTATTTAATCTCATTATGGAGTCTCCACGTGCAAAACATTTGCTATATGGAGTCTGTATATTTATTCTAACGCTTTCTAACTAACTACTTTTAAGCAGGAAAGCAGCAGTGAAGTTTCAGAGATTTCTAAGCTCTCTTCTACAGACCTCAACAAGGCTGGGAGCAGTCCTGCTCTAAAGTTACCTCCTTTATTTAGTCTGACTCCAAGTTCTTCTGGAAAAGGAACACAGACACAAAAGCGGAATGTGCTAGCACGTCAACCTAGTCAAGAAATCATGTCCGAAGAGAAAACATTTACCCTCCCCTCGACCAAAGATCAAACAAACAGTTCAGTGCATGGTATTGCTATCTTGATATTTCAGCTAAATCATCTGACCTTTTTTATGTTCGTTGTTATTTTGCTGATTACAAGCTGAAGTGTTTTTGATGAATGGTGTTTTGTTTAATTATTTTCTACTCTTTATTGTTGTTGCAGAAAACGATGGATATTTTGCTCATGACATCAGACGTTCTGTTCGTCAAGCTGCTCTATCAAAGCCATTGAGCAACACGGAGAGTCCGCAGGGCAAGAGTAGTGATGATGGTTCAGAGCACTTTTTCATTCCCCTGTTGACAGGTGCTTCAAGGAAGGATATGGATGCTGCAGCGAATCGAAGAAAACAAAAATTAGGTTTATCGTCGCCACAGATGTTCCCCAAGAGCACAAGCAACCTTTACTTCGATACTGACAGCCCAATACATACAAGTCCAGCTCTGTCAAGTAAACTGAATGGACATGACGATCCTAGCAGTGTCACGAACTTTCTTGATCCAGTCAGTGGTCTGGCACACCAGTCGTTTATCACCAATGATGCTCTTGATCAAGTATTCTCCCTGCCACTGTTGTTGGAGTCCTCTTTATTCCAGGATACATACGAGGACTTGCTTGGTATGTCTTCTCAAAGTCAACTCATCATGCTTGGAGAAGTAATTATGTGTATGCTGTAACTAATGTACGCATACACTTTGTTAGTTTTGCATTGTCTGAATTGATTAGTCAGTAACTATCCAATACTTCGATTTACAAAAGAGACGTCCAGGGATAAGCTTTGCTGCATCTTGTTCTGTTTTGAGTATGACTCACAGCACAAAGCTTCACACTAACTGGTATGTTATCTGTTTTTCAGCACCATTATCAGAAACCGATGCAGCTTTAATGGAACATTAGGCTTCACATGTACACTATGTAATATTTTGACCACTGCCTGAAGCTTCAGTGCTTGACCACAGGCCGGAGGTTCTTATGGCTGATGTTTGTCCGATTGCTGGCACATTTGGGGTGAATTTCTTGCTGGTTGAGTTGCTTGCCAGTTGCCGCCAGCTTGTGACAGGGATGCTTCTGCATCAGAAGCTGGGCTATTCTATTTGCGGAAGTTTGGGCTATTTGGTTTGGGGCGAGGAAAAGTGTGCATAAAGGTGAGATATAGATGTCTGTGTGTATCAACTGTAGTTTGCACAGTAAAATGGCCGATCTTGTGTATTTAATATCCATAATCTGTATTGGTGTTGTAATAATTTTATCCACTTATTCAAGTGCCTGTTTTTGATGTCGCGTGAGTTCTGCACTGTGCCAATTGCGTCATGCTGGGAATGGAGTTCCTTGACCTCGATAATCTCATTTGTGGATTAGCAAAGCAGCATGTCATATTTTTGGAACTGTCAGGTTATTAGCACCGGGGTTGTGGAATGTTTGCTTTCTTTTTGAATGAACTCCGCTGGGTAAAAATAGATGGGGCGAATTTCGCTGAGAAGCAGCTGGGATAATTACAAATGTGCTTGAGATATCATGTAGAAGGTCTGATATATTTGTGATGAACAATTGATACTTTGGTTGAGTTGAAATTAAATTTTACAAAAACTTTTACTAAATTTAAATTTTATTTTGTGCTGTTAGGGTTTAGGCGGTCCGACCGTTATAGGGTGAGTGGTCAGAATGGCCATGGATTTTTGGAAAATTGAACTTTAAATACTTGTGTGGGCTTGTTTGGAATAAATTTGCACTTTGTGGAATTGAAAACTAGAGTTGAAACTATATTAGAGTTTAATCGATATTTTAGAGAGCGTTATTTTTATGTTAAGTGCTTAGACTAGGTAGTGGCAGGTGGTCTGATCGGTATGGGTAATGAGGTCAAATTGGTGGGTATGGTTAGAGAGTAGTTGTAAGGTCGAGGAGGTTGACTAGAGGGGGAGGGAGCGAATAGGCGCTTTTAAAATTTCACTTTTTTAAGCTAAAATTGGGTTTATAATGCCAAAGCATAAATCAAATCAGTTTTACACAAATGAGGTTTAAATCATCTAGATTTACTTAAATACACCAATATTCTAAATTTATGTCAAGGTTTACAAATTTAGGGTGACAAAAGACTGGGCTTGCTGACATGGCAGACATGGACGGCTTGCGTGGCGATGCTGACTCGGCAGGCTCATGGGTTCACGGCTGACATGTGGGCCCCGCATGTCAGTGGCTCGGTGCACGTGGACCGGGTGCACGGGAAGGTGAAGTGGCACGGGCGCACAGGTGCACGGGTACGGTGTGACATCAGCGCTAACGTCTGCGAGTGTGGGGACCGAAGTGGCATGCGACGACCGAGGCGGCTCCGTGTGGACCGAGGGCGGCGCACGGCGGGGCGACGGCTGGTTTGCGCGGGGCAAGGATGGACGACGGCGATGGGACCGGCGGGACTCACCGACGGCGAATGACGGCGAGGCTCGAAAGACGAGAATGGAGATGGCAACGACCGGAACCGAAGACGACAGCGACAGCGCACGGCGAGCTCGGAAGGTGAGGCGGTTGCGGGGTGCGGTGGACGAGGGGGTGGGGCTTGGCTTTATACCCAGATGCCGAGGCATCCAAGACAGGCACGGACGTCGAGTCCAGGGCGGCGACGGCACGGATTCGAAACAGAGACGACGGCGGCGAAACAGACTCGAAGACGGAGAGTCCCGACCGAAGACAACGGGTCTGATAGGTGGGCCCTACCTGTCAACGGCACAGAGGGAACCAACAGCCAGGATTGAGCACGGGCGACAACGCCGACAAGGACGGCACAGATTGGCGACGCGTGGTGCCCATCCGGCGGGCGGGCACGAACGCGTATACACGCCGCATGGCTAGGACGGCACAAGTTGGGCCAACGGGCTGGTTTGGTGGGCTTCGGCCCACCTGGCCTTTTAGGAATTTAAGGTTTTTCTTTTTCAGAAATTCAAATAAATACTTTTGAGCTCTAGAAAATAGCAAATAAACCCGAAAAACTCCAAGAAAATTCTAGAAAATTTCTTGAGACTCAAGGAACCCAAATAAAATACTTTTGATAAATGTTAATGTTTAATTTAGTCATATTAAATCATTTTAATTAATGAAAATTCCAATTAAGCTTTAATTAATTCCGGGAAAATTCAAATGGTGAATTTTATTTTTAAAAGCTTCAAAAAGGCTCTGAAAATCAGGATGTTACAATTCCTTATCCATGAATTGGAGCTTGAGATGAACCGATGAACTTTTTTATGCATGAGTAGTTAACTAATGAAACTGAGATGAACTTGCTGATGAACTCGAGATGTCATGATAATCTATTTTTTGTTAATGTCTTTGATTAGTTCACGATCTGATGAATTTGATATGACTTGGGAATCTGTAATTTTATGCATTTGATGAATTGATGAACTTGAGATGGCATGAAATGTTTTATTTATGGATGAATGAACTAATTCAATGCATTCCTAAAAATGAAATGCATTCACAAAATAACCAACTTGCCCTTCCAAAAATACTAAAATAGTTAAAAAGTGGCAAATCCTGAATTATTTGATTTAAAGAGTGACATATCATTTATGACATTAGGAGCGGTGACATTTCCTAAGGTGTCTAAATAAAGAGTGACATATTATTAATTCCCCGCCTGCATACCTCAAATTCAATTGGGCCTCCTCAGCATGGAAAAAGGAAAAAAGTGAAAAAGAGAAGGACGGACATGAAACCGTCATGGACACGCGTTCGAGTAGCATGCTCCATGGGAATGCTTGGGCTCAGTAGAGGATTGGGTCAGGTGGATCATCTATTCAAGTGGAAGAGCGATGGGCTGTGTGTAAGGTTAACAAGGAATACATATACAGGAATATGGTTAAGGAGATGGGCTGTGTGCCTCCTCTCTGAAGTATGAGCATGTGTCTCCTCCATTCCCACCCATCCCCAGTTGCCTTCTCAATCTACCTCAAATTATGTTCTAACCTCTCCAATTCCGTTCAACTAGTGGTGTGGCCAGTGACAGGTGGTGTGGTTTGGCGACGAAGCACCAGCATGCTAGCCTTACCATAGCCAGATCCTGCCCAACGGTGATGCTTTCTATTGGATGGCGCTGGGCGTTTAATACCTCTCTCAATGCTACAACAACATCCCAGAGCCAGATGTCTGCTGAGCTTGACGTTGCCACCATCGAAGGCAAGTTCATGATAGGTGTTTTGTTGCAAATATAGAATGTTTTTCTTGAGGAGTTTGTTTGCTACGGTTGGAGCTCGTGTGGAGGTCTCCCCTTTTGAGGAATGGGTGGAACTCCTCGGATCTAGCAAGGTTGAGGTCGGAGGAGACATGGGGGGATGATGATCGAAGGGCTGGTGATGAAGTGGTGGTGTAGGGTGGAGTGACACGCACGCCCTTCTCCTCCAGTACACCTATTGCAAAATGTTTCTCTAAATTGTTACATCATCTCTTTCTAATTGTTACATAAAGTGTTTGATTTTATTGCAACATCTCTTCACAAATTTTGCTCAAGAGGCATTTGTTACAGTCTACGTTTTGATTTGTTGCATCAAAGTATATTTCTTTTATTGCATCAGAGATGCCAAATTGTTGCACTGGAGATGTGGAATTGTTGTACTTTGAAAACTGATATGCCTAGAGGGGCAGAGCTCATCGGATCTAGAGGGGTTGATGATAATGGAACTCGGGATGCGGACTGCACGCGGCGGAAACCTTCCACTATAGCAAGTTGTTGCCTCCTTCTAGTCGCACAGACTGGAAGATGAAAAATTAACCTCATCCCTACCAGATCTGGACTGCAATGATGAGTGATTAGACTAGCCGCTCCTTGCCCTATCTCCCAAAGGTTGCCGAGGCACCAAGGCACTGGGACCGTCTTACTCCATGCTCAGCTTGTTGGTGTCGTTGCTAGGTTCTTCTTCTTCTTCAGTAATTTATGAAAAATTGTTGCCATCACCACCTTATTGTTGCAAGGGTTTTATGTTTTTGTTGTGCATGTTCATCTTTTTTGTTGTAGTAAAGGTTGCGGTTCTTAATTTGTTGTGAACATTTATTTCTATTGTTGCACAAGCAATTCTAAAATATTACTACTATTATTTTCAAATATTGTAGTGTTGTAAATTTATATTTTTTTGTTTAGGATTTTTTTATCTTGTTTTAGCACTTAGCTAAGTCGTATACTTACGGTTTCATTTTTTTAGAACATGATAATTTTTTTAATTTTGCTCGGCATTTCCAACCGTTATTATGTATTTTGTTGCATAAGTGTGGGAATTTGTTGAGGCTTACTATTTAATTGTTGCGCCTTACTGATTTTTGTTGTGCTAAATCGAACAGTTGAAATCAATATTTTTAAGTTAGACCCGACCGTGAAAATGAGCGTATGATAGGAAGCTTTCCATCGTCACACGTCCGAGTGCTAGCACGACTCTTTAAGTTACATTAGTGTTGTGTACATATCATGATTTCACAATTTTCATTCATGCCTCAGTCACACAATATAAATAGATTGACAAACAAACTCACAGTCGATTGTGAATCCTAGGAAGTAGGAATAACACCTCAAGTTTGTCAAAATTAATTTTTATTTAAAATCCTATGAGCCATGCACGAGTGCCCCCATTTGCTTCGTACTTTTTGATACACTAGTAGCGAAAGCACGACACCACGCTGCGCTAGCTACCACGTGGACCAAAGTAAAAGAGGCGATAATTCGTGAGATTGTAACATCAAGGGCTAAAATGTAATTCTGGAAACATAGAGGGCTCCTTCGCAAAAAAACAAGGACCCGGACATAATAACGGAAAACCATGGGACTTTATCCAGCAAAATGAAGGCCTTCATTGAAAAACCAAGGGCCCGTACGCATTTTCGAAAATCTGAGAGGTTTTCCGCAAAAAAAATTGACGTGGCGGGGTTCTCTTTGCAAAAAATGAGGACTCATACGTAATTTTGCAAAACTTTGAGGGCTTATGTGAAAAATTGTTGACTCCCTGAGGCGCATCCCCGGGTGTCATATAGGGATGATTTGTATCCCATAGCTAGGGCTGGAAAAAAAGCTCGTTAGTGGGGCTCGTTGGCTCGATTCAAAATTGCTTCAATTATACTTGTTAATTGGTTAAACATTAAAATGAGTTGATTTCAAATGAATTTGAATTTTACTAAAGCTCGGTTCGGCTCGTTAGCTCGTTTCTAAGAATACTTTTAAATTATATATAAAATGATATTAAATCAAACTATATTATTTTTAAAAAAAACTCGATAAGACGTGGAGTTGGCTCGATATCCACCCCTACCCATAGCAGGGCCGTGACAGAAACCCCTTGCCGCCGCCGCCGATGCTCTCCGCCGTGCGATCCCGAGCCCTGGGCCGATGGCGCCCGCCGCCGCATCTCCTACCCCGCCTCCTTTCCTCCGCCAGCGCCTCTCCGGCGCGGCAGGCAGAGCTTCTGGAGCTGTCGGAGGTGGAGAAGGTGCTGCGCGACGTCCAGGCGGGCGACGTGCGGGTGTTCCCCGTCGGCGAGGGCGGGCGGCACGGCGGCGCATGCGCCGACTACATGGTCGTCGCCACCGGCCGCTCCGACTGGCACGTCCGCAACATCGCCCAGGCTCTGCTCTACAAGGCACGTCCCCCCAAATCTACTCCCCCCCTCGGTTCCTCTCCTAGTAGAATAGCAAAAGAAAGGTTATTGGTTTCGTTTGGCTCACCATTCTGATTCTTGGTGATTCGACATGCTTTGAATAGTAGGACTTGGACCAGGTTCTTGATTATTCTTTGCTTGACCAGGTGCACCATTTTTTTTTGCGTTAGTAACGTTTTCGATTGGAATATATTAGGATTCGGTTTGATTGTTTTGCATCCATGAATAATCTAGAAGTACTTTTATAGCTGAACAACTGGAGTTTGCACCAGGAATCGCTATCATAATGAACGTGGTTGTACACATGGATAGTTAGGGGTCCCTTTAGTGCCAGTTCGGATGGATTTGGTGGAACTGGGTAGCAAGAAATTGTGAACCTTCATTGTTTTCAAAGAAGGTTCTTTCCCCGATGTTCTCGATTTTTAGATTCAATTACGGATGGAAATGAGTGGATATGATGTAGATGGTGCCTGACAGCATTTCCCCATTCACATTTATTGCATGGGAATGCAGTTGTTGGTTGGAGGCGAGTTAATAAAACTGCAAATTGGATATGCAACTAATATGGACAAAATATTAGATGGGTGCAAAAAAAAAGAGAATTGAATATAATATTTATGTGGATATATAATTCATTTAGAAGTGAATACAATTATTAAAAAAAAGATAAAAATAGAAAGTTGGTGTCTTCTCTTTTGTTATGTCAAGCTGTGAACTGTACTTGAGAAAGAGACCAGAAGATAGATATGAAGAAAGACAAAATGGAGGAGAGGGTGGTGGGATCGTGCAGGGTGCAAATTGGACTTTGAAACTTGGAAGACAAGAGAAATAGTGCATTGGTAGTATAAAGACTTAGTTTTGATTTATAGATTGAAATGTTATACATTGCAAAAATAAAATAGGTTGTTCATGGCAGCCACACCCACTACTGATCCACTTCACCAAGATTCGTGTATGCAAAAAATGAAGATTTGCATGGCTGTGATTCCTCCGTAATCAACTTGTACTCAAATGTGTGTATCCCAGATAAAGAGAAAATTATCCGCGTGTGCTCCCATTTCTCATTTCAATCAGAGATTACATGGTTTGGGATTGGTTCAGTTGAAACTATTTACATGTATTTTCATGAAAACATTCTGTTGCACCTAGAAAGAAATGTTTGTTTTAGGCTCCGCTCGTTTCGGCTTCAGCTTCTGACTTCTGGTTTATTTTTCACTATTCATAAATTTCGTCTTTTCTGAACTTTTGGCTTTTTGTTGAGCTTTTTTGCCGATTCTTTTTTCCCGTATTTGTTTGTATTATACGTAATGGGCTAACATATTTTTTTTCTATTTTTTAATTTTTTTAATTTAATTATGCTAAATAAGCCTATGTCAGCTACATTGCTTTTCAGCCATAAGCCACAAAAAAAAAGCCCAAATGATCACCACCTTATTTTGTTCTGGTTCATAGTGTAAAGGTTTCTGTTTCTTATTATAGGTTAGATTCAATTTAATTTGACTACCATGAAATAGCTATTTAATTTGTTGAGGCCTACCTAATTGTTGGCACTTTTTTTTTGATCTGGTGTTTATTTCGTATGGTCAAGCTCAGTAGAAATTCCACTTGATTAAAATGGTATAGTATGGGGGTGTATCTGATTTTCTCCAAAGACTTGACTTCCTGCCCTTCCACATGATGACATCACATTTGCATATTCACCACTTGTAAAGAATATTTCATTTATTCTAATCCATGATTGGTTTTGTGGAATTGAGTCATTCACAAGTGACTTGCATTCATCTTCGGAACAGAACTGGTTTCAGTATCGCTTGCTTGTGGTTTGAAGCATTTGGCCACTTACATTTTCAAAATGAAGAAAGGTGTGATAAAACTCACTTGGTGTGTCATTTGCTACATTTTATGCAATATGGTAGGTTATAATATTGATGATCAAATGAAGGGGCAAAGATGACTGACCACTCAATCAGTGGGAGCACTAGGTTGCCAGTTCTGTGTTCCAACAAGGCCAGCAGGTTTGGTTTCAGTTTTAGAAAGAGAACAAACTTATCAGTTTGTACAAGTACATATCATGTTTGAAATAGTACCCACGTAGAAGGTTATCAACATTAGCGTACATAAGAAAATGAGGAGTTTGATGTGCTGGACTGCTGCCAGAGTGATAGTTCTTTATATTAGAGTTTTTATTAGATTTTGTTCTCTTTTTTCCCAAATTAAGAAGGAACAAATTTTGAAATGAGTTACATCATGCGGGTTTAACCACTGGTTGGATACTATAAGTTTATAACCAGTCAATTTCTAGTGGTTTACTTCTAGTGCAATCCAATTAGTGGATGAGACTAGACAAGAACCAAGTCACCATTTAAATTGCTTGAAGCGGCTAGTACAATGCAGTTTTCATAATACTGTACCAGTTTACACTGCATAAGGCAGGTTGTTTTATTCTGTGGCTAATTGTTTGTATTTTATTCCAAATAGATTAAGAACTAAAAGTTGGCCGTCATTTTCTCTTGCAAGATTCAGAATTTTCTTTGTTGTTCTTGATTCTATTTCTGGTTATCTTCTTTGTTGTTCTTGATTCTATTTTGGTTCCAATTGTCTTCTTAGAGATGGCAAAGCATTATTTGAATAGAGAAGCCAAAGCCAGATTGTGATGGCTTCTAGGGATGTAATTGGGTCAAAGTTACCCATTAACGCCACTCCCTCCCCCTCTCCCTCACAAGCTGGGGCAAGAAGCATGCAGTAATCAAACAACTTTCTTAGCTTCACTGATAAGCTGCTTCTGAGAGCAGACAGCCGGAAGCTAAGCCCTCCAAATGGCACCTTAGTCCTTTGGTGTTTGATGTCATTAATAACCAAATATAAACATATTTCTCTGCCTCCTCCTCTTTATATCTTCGTTTTTTTCATGATTTTCCTGCTAATATCTTTGAATGATTTTGTGATATATTGGTGATTTGGCGTGTATCATAGGTAGTACTGAATCCCCACTTCAATGGCTATGTACTGTACTTTAAATTTCTACCTTTGTGGTCATGCACATAGGCCATATCAATATGGTATTGTAATTTTCCTCTTTTTTATTTATTAGATAAAGCAGAAGCAGAAGGGTTCTGATAGAATATTGATGCCGAGTGTAGAAGGCCAGCAAGCTGGAAAGTGGATTGTCATTGATTCTGGTAACATCTACTTCTCATATGCACCTCTGTCCTTTTCTTTGTAAATTTTGAATTCTAGCAATGGATAGAGTAATGGTATTGTAATTTTGAATTCTAGCAATGGATAGACTAATGGTATTGCAATTTTGAATTCTAGCAATGGACAGACTAATGGTATTGTAATTATTTTGAATTCTAAGAATGGATAGACTAATTTTGAATTCTAGCAATGGATAGACTAATGGTATTGTAATTTTGAATTCTAGCAATGAATAGACTAATGGTTTTATAATTTTGAATTCTAGCAGCTGATTGGTGACATGAAGCTTTCGTTTCCCCAAATTATTTGTTTCTTGGTTGTAGGACAACTGGACAAGTATGCTTATTATTATCTTGATAGATCTGGAATACAGAGTGTAAACAAAGGTATTATCAGTTATCATGGCGATAAGCAAGGCGCCTGACCATCGACACACCACCTAAGCGCCCAAGGTGTGCGGCGAGGCGATGCCATACATCCCAACCTTGAATGGCAGCAAATTTAGTAAGAAGTAAATAGAAAATACTCGAGTAGACGGATCTGTAGACCAAGCTGTGGAGGGGAGGCCTGGACGGAATGGGTGGCCTGGGGATGGCTTCACCAGCACCGGACCCAATGGGGATGGGGATGGCGGTGGCTAGGGTTGGAGGCTTGGAGCTCCCCTCCCTGCCTCTCTGGTTTGGTGACTCCTGCTCTCTCCCCCTCTATTCAATCATTTTTCTTTGGGAACTCCTTTTAGACCGCGCTTTCCCTCACTTGCGCCCTCACTGTTTTTCTTTCCTGCTGAGCAATTGGACCCCAGTCAACACCCATCACCAAGGTGCCCACCTTGCCTCCAGGCGATGCCTAACTGTGCCATGACAACACCATGGCCTCAAGGCGGACGCCATACGTGAGTAACGCAAGGTGAGCTACTGTGGAGACAGCCTAAGCGACACCTAGGCAACACCTTAATAACCATGAAAAAAAGGAATTAATTGGAGCACAGTCATTCTAAAACACTCGAGCCATAACCTCTTCTCTTTTCTCTTCATGAAAATCATAATTGTGTTCATCAATATGAGTTTCAACATTATAACAACAACAACAAAAAATCTTTTGTCCCAAATAAGTTAATGTAGTCTAGGAATAAAACCTTCTAAAGGTCAAAGAAACGAGAGCATTATAATAAAACCTACAAGATAAAAATCCTAAGCCTGCCATCTGAGCAAAATGTCTAAAACACCGCTCCTAAACTTTCTTCTTATGTTATCGTTCCAATACGTAGATTGCTAATTTCCATGCACTCTTATCCAAAGCTAATTCTTTGGATACATTCCAATCTCTCAAGTTTCTTTTAACCGCTTCCTCCCACGCCAATCTTGGTCAACTTCTGCCTCTTCTTGTGTTTTCAGTACGCATTAAAATTTCATTATGTACCAGTGCTTCAGGAGACATATGTTGGAGATATCCAAGCCATCTTAAACGATGTTGAATAAGTTTCTCTTCAATTGGTGCTACCCACACCCAATCACGTATATCACTATTGCGGATTCGATCCCGCCTTATGTGACCACAGATCCACCGCAACATCCTCATCTCCGTTATGCTCATCTTCTGTATATGTTTTTTAATCGCCTAGCATTCCGCTCCATATAGCATCGCAGGTCTGATCGTCATCCTATAAAACTTACCTATTAACTTTTGAGCGATTTTTTTTATCACACAAGACACCCGATACTTGGCACCATTTCACCCACTCCGCTCTTATCTTGTGGCTCACGTCTTCATTATTCTCGTTGTTCCACAATATGAGTTTTTAACATTATATGCATAATTCTTCTACCGATTTGAACCAGTGAATTTGGATTTAATTGTGAGTTGTTTTTTTATCTTTTTTTTAGTTTGGTACTTGTTTCCAAAAATCTATTGTCAAGGTTGAATCATGTAAACAAAGACTTGAATTTCAAGTTCTACTTTACCCTGAAATACCTAAGTCCAGAGGCAGAACCCTTGTTGAGAGTTGAGACCGAAGAGGGTCCTGCGCCCCACCCGCTGGAAAAGCTCTTCAAAAAATACTTATTTTTACCACATAGATGGCAGTTAAATGCTAAATTAACTATATGTTGTACTTCTACGAATGTTTATTCTATTAGATTGGTCTTCCCGCTCTGCCACTGCCTAAGTCATGCGTCAAGTCTGAAATGCAGCATTGTATTGCAATGATTTTTTATTTGGCTATTTACGTTTTCTGTTGAACAATTTTGCAAACTGATGTTAAGCTGTTTACAGACTGATATATTTGTAATATAATTCAATTTGAATTGCAGTTTGACCCATATATATACTACATATATGAAAGTATAATCTTGATTAACACCAACACAACTAGTAATAAGTGAGATGTTTTGTACTGTTAATCTACTACAATATCACATGGCTATATAGAATCAAGAAGGTAAAATGTACCAGTAAAACACCATGCTAGAAATGGAGTATCACTTGTTCCAAAGTCTAGTTTCTTGAGTTTTAGAGCTTTAAAATGGTGGTGTCCCTTTTGTTAGTAAGTGGATCATGTCTTAAAACGTTTATGTTCTGCACTATTTGATTGTTCTGAACAATTGACCAATGGAGTTTTGATGTTTTCTTCTTGTTATTTAACTTTTTATTGTCAGGAAGTATCATCATCCATGCGCTTGAAGAAAGAGCAAGAGAGTATTATGATTTGGAAAGCATTTGGACAAAAGAGGTGTCTCCTAACATTTCCATTCAGGTCAGCCAAACACATTACTGTCACTTTGTTGTTGTTTCCCCACAACAGCTGGTACTCGATGTATCTAGTATTGATAGTGCAAAGGAATCATTTATATCTATGATTATTTAATAAATATCATATTACTAAAGTTGTTACCTAACTGCAGGAATGCAGTACTTCATAATGAATTTTCTTAGGTGCCTTTGTATTGTGTAAACATTACCGTAGTTTAAATTTCAGTGCAATAATTCGTTAATTTTGAAGTAGACGAATTTATTTAGTCTTCTATAGTTTTAGCAATACCGATGTTGATCTTGCTTTATCTGATTTGAGGGCTTAATTTCCGTAAAAGAGACTTTACATACTGGTTTGTTGGGATTGAGTCAACTATTCTCTGTCAGAATAAAGCAAATTTGGAGAAAGTTACCAAAAACCTTAAGGGGTCATTGTTCCAAATTATAGCCAACATTGGTATAAGGAAACAATGTTTTTTTAAAGAGTAAAAGGTACCTTACTGGGACCCATCGGGAAACCAGGCAGTTACTGGTCTCCAGGTAGGGGATTGAGATTTTTACTGGAACCGATAAAATGAACCCTGGCCAAGGTTATCAAATTGGTAAGTTGAGTCGTGTGCCAATGGACCAACTGGACGACTAGTTGACCAACTAGTCGGCTGCTGCTGCTACAACTACTGACGCTACTGCTGCTACCAGCCCACTCGACTTGGGATGGTTACTACCAGTAACCAGCTCACCACAAATAAACCGCGAAAGAACAGGAGTTGGGCTGGCCCAGCCCAGACAACCAGCCCACTTGAGCTATCGTGCATCAGAGGGGAAGGGATAGCATCATACAGGGCCCGACGCCCATTTAAAGGAGAGGTGTGAGGGAAAAAAGATATGAGGGGAGTTTAGAATACTATTAATAAGATATTTGAGTTTAGAATCGATAAAGGTAGCATAACAAACATCTCTAGATTTCATCCATTGAATGGTTTTAAGTCTTTGCTGATTACAAAAGTAGATGTCATCACTCATCAATCATCATAGAATACCTGGGGAAGTCAACTTGAAAATTACTTTCCAGAGTTGATTTTAGACTGATACTGACGATGTTTGCTGAACTACGACTTCACAGCCCTAGACTGCAACAACACACAGCATGGCTAAGACTTGATAGTGATACGACAAAGCAATACTACATCATCCCAAAATAGGGATACAGCTGTGTATATGTCAAAGAATAAAAAATCATGACTTTCAACTTACGTACACAAAATATTAAGAAAAATCACTACACATTATCTCGTCGCTGATACTTATCTTGGCTGGTATGACTGGCATGTCAGGCTCCCAGCCCTGGGCCTATTAATCAAATCAACTACCTAATTGGTGAATGTTTATCAATAACTGCACAATTGAAGATGCTGTAAACAATTGGTGGGGCCTGTTACAGTGAAGCTGGGCAACACCCCATATGGGTGGAAAGCATGCTCGATTGGGAACACTGACATTGCAAGTGACATTTTCCTTATATCACATCTGTTGATTGAATAGTTACATTTGGAAGGTCCAGCGATTAGCCCTGCTTGCTTGTCAAATATCCTCCGCTGTTAGCGAAACAACCTAAGCTTTGTTTTTCCGATGTGCATGGAACCTATGGACCTCTAAATCAGAAATCAAATTATCCAAATAAATGTTGTGTGAAATTAAGTTGTACAATACTCTGACTAAGAAAATTTTCATTTCTAATGGGTCTTTATCGGGAGCATTGGTTTTTGGTTGGATGAAACAGAGGCCTGGTATAATTGCTGTTTGAATTGCATAGTAAAGGATGCAAACCAATGGTTGCACGCAGGGTTCAAAAGCCGGTAACCGCTGGTTACGGTTTTTACCCGTGGAGACTGGTAACCGGAAAAACCGGCCGGTATCAATTTTTGATTTTCGAATTTTGGCCGGTTTTTCTGGTTGCCGGCCGGTTTTTCCGGTTACCGATTTCAAAACATCTCAAAATTCAAATTTTGATTTTCAAATTGTGACTGGTTTTTTACCGGTTTTTCCGGTAACCGCCCGGTTACCGTTACCGGCTGCCGGCCGGGATTTCTTCCGGTTCCGGTTTTTAGAACCTTAGTTGCACGATACCTATGTATGCCTGGTCTGAAATTTGAGCTGTGCTAAAGCAGTTATTTATGAAGGGGAAAACAATCACAAATAGAATTTTGTTTCAGTTGTACTTTTTTAAAAAATAATTTATCACCTCACATTTTTTCCTCGGTGGTGTCACAAGTGCTCACACGATCATCTGCAGGAGTTGGAGACCTCACTTGTGAAGACACGCCGCAGGGACCACTCGCAGAAACCCATGAAGAGCATTTGAGCCAAAAGTGCTGGTGCCAAGATCCATGATCTGTAGGTGCGAGGTCCGTGAGTTTTGTGCACCCTCTAGTCTTATCTAGATGCGTCGAATGAACTACACCAGTAACCTCCATAACATAGGATGCATCCACAATTGTATCAAGGGTTTATACTCGGTTTGTGAGACTGACAAAGCGGTGTCAAGCATGCGTTGCATCAGCTGCAATGTTTCGTGTTCTGTAATTTTTATCGTTTCATTGCTTGCAAGTTCAAGCGAAGATAGTGAACGGTCTTCTTTCATGTTATTATTCACATCTTTGGAATGTACTGGGTGCTGATGTTGCAAGAGCCGTGCATGGGACATATTCATGTTGTTAGGAGCTGCCTTTGCCGGACCGCACCAACCACATCTAATGTAGTTCTCTGATGTGGAAACGTCCAAACTTTTTTTACGTCTGAATATTTTGTTGACAGATATATATTGTTCGATAGTTACGCCCTACAATGTTTAAGAGTGGCACTTTATGAAGTTGAGCCTCTATCTAGTGAATTAGTGAATGCTATCTAATTAGTAGTGAAATTTTCTATTCGAGATTTCGCTTTTAACTTGGAAAATTAAACTTTCAATAAGGATTTTAAACTTTCAGTCTGAAGATTCAAACTTTGAACTAAAAAAATTGAACTTTCAACATGGATTTTAAAACTTTCAACTTGAAGATTCCTTAAAACTTTCAACTTGAAGATTCCAACATTCAAATAGAAATTTCTAGCTTGTAACTCATTAATACTAGAAATTTCTAAATTTTCATCACGTACTAAACTAGTGAAGGTTCCGTGTATAGCATCTCAAATGCCGAAAGCATGAATCTTCGCCATACTAATCTTGCTAAATCCACTGACAAATTTGCACACGATTCCATCCTTCACGCACATTTCTCGAAATTGCTCAGCGAGACTGGAATGCTAAGCGCAGGCGCACATTTCTGCAAATTGCTCAGTGAGACTGGAACGCTAAGCGCATGCGAACCCGGAGAGAACAAGTGTAATTTTTTTCGCATGGACGAAAGGCCACCCAAAACAAAGTCCAATCTGCAATCAACTAGTAGAAAACTGACCCTTTACCAAAAAGGAGTGTATGCAGACGTTCTCAATCCATTTTAGACATCTATGATCGAAACATTGGTGCTCAAGACATGGAGTAGGCGTCGCCAATCTATAGTATCAAAGGCTTTATGGAAGTTGAGTTTCAGAGGTAGCAATAGAATTGGTTTGTGTCGGACACGGATTTTATCAACCTGAAATCCTCTGTGATTCCGCTATACTATTCCCTGAAACAGTAAATAGTGTTCACAAGTACATTGCTGGATCAGTTTATACACGATAAATACCATACCATTACAATACCAGAATTCAAATAAACAGTGTCGGGTCAAGTTTACAATAGGGCCTTCGGCCAAATGTTTACAATATATAAAATGCGGAAGTGAAAGCGGAGGCAAATGTGGTAAGGCACAACCCGCCATAGGCAAGTGACTAAGACAACTTAGGTGCCACCGATATTAACTAGAGACTTGACTAATATTGGAACCACCCACAAGTTAGCCTAGTCGGCTAGATTGATGTGAGAGGCAAAACTACTAAAGGCTACTCTAGTTTCCATCGTCTTCACCTTGGTCCTCGTAGTAGATATAGTGACCTTGGTTCATGGACTCTGAAGAGGGGATTGAGAGCAAGATTGAGCATAAACAACCATATTCCGCAGGCCAATACACATAATACATGTAATTATAGATGCAAGGCTAAACAATGATAGCTCGGGTTCTTTTATTTGCTTAAAGCGACATTTGCAATTACTATAATTAGAAATTCCTATAACTTAGTGTTTTGACAAAAATGCTTTAAAGAAATTGAAATTGTGCAATATTTATAGCGGTGTAGGTTTCATCCACTGATTACATGGTTCCATGCACCTATGCTAGATTTTGATATTTAGGCTACATCCACCTTATTAGTAACACTGGAGTACAGCTCTCTAGGAAAAGCCAAAGTCTCTAGGAAAAGCCAAAGTCCCATATTGTTTATATCTGAATTTCTTGAATTATTTTTGCAATAGTTTTCTGGAGTTTTCCTTATTGTGATTGAGGTTCTCCAAAGGCACAAAGGTTTTGAAATAGAACTAACTCAAGTGAGATCCAACAATTATGGATATTGTGGAGCATGAAAGAGAGTAATTAAGACTTGAATTATACAAATATATATACACACAAATTCTTAAACCAAAAATAAAAGAAAATGAAAGGAGGTGCAGTGGCCGGCCAAAGCCACCCCCTACCATCTTTCCCCACGACCGGTGGGCCCGCCTCACCCGCACGCCTCTCTCCCCCTACTTTTCTTTCTCCTCTCCCTTTCCTCTTTTTCCCCGAGCACCGCTCCCTTCCTCCCTTTCTATTTCTTTTACCTCCTCCTTCCTCCGCCTTTCATTTCCCGTGGACGAGCTCCATCCGCGCGCCGCCGCTGCCCTCGCCTGGCCACGCCCTCCACCGTCACGTCCCTCCACTCGGACCCGCCGCATCGGCCCTCGCGCGCGCGCCATCTCTCGCGCGCAGCCTCCCCACCGCCTGTGGCGCCATGCGCCGCGCCTCCCATTGCCGCCCACGGTTTTGCCGCCTGCCCACCGATTCCCTATCTCCCGTGAGTATAACCAGCTCTGCGCCACCCTCTTCCTCTTCCTCTTCCTCTTTCCTCCGCCCGTGAGCAAGCGCGCCACCGCCGCTTCTTCGCGCTGCTCGGTCACTCCGCCATCCTCCACAAATCGGCCACGCCACGGCGTGCGCCCGAGTGTCCACCGCCCCGACGCGTTTAATTGAGAAATTACCACCCGAGTGTGTCACGCCCGCCTCCTTCGTCGCCGGCGGCCGTCGCCATTCCCGCCGCCTCCACCTCGGTCAACCTCGGGCCAATTCCATGCGGTGAGCGTCTCCTCGGTGCCGGAGCTCACCCCACCGCTCGCCGACGCCCACCGCCACCCGAGCTTCCTCGCCACGGTGACCTCTCGCGCGCCCATGGCCTCCGCCGCCGCCCACCCGGTGCCCCTATGGCTCGGCCAACCGCACGGTGAGGTTACTAACACCTCCTCCACTCGTGCTTCCCTATTCCCCCTTCCTCTTGCCTCGGCACCGCCGCCCGTGCCTACCGCGCCGCCGTCTGCTCCGGGCAGCTGCCCGCCTACCTCGCCGCCGCTCCGGTCGCCGCGCCACCACCCCTAGCATCCTCCGGCACCGAGCAACCCGTTTTTCGCATCCCTACTTCCTCTCCGGCCGCCGCTCACTGCCGGCGAGGCCGCTCTCCTCCGGCGCCGTGATGCTTTGTTCTGGCCCCCAGTGGCTACTGAGTTATTTGTTGGTTCAAAGCCTCAGTTCAGTCAGCCCAGGCCGACGGCCCAACTGGCTTACCGAGCACACTTAATCACCCAGAAGTCCCAGGTCCCGAATTCAAATCTCGCAGGCGCACCCCTTTTTCTTCCTTTTTATTTTGATTTCTTTAATCCATTTTACTTAGGACAAATTTAAGGAAAATTAAGAAATAATCCAGGAAAGCTAATAAAATTTAATTAGGGCATAAATGAGATTATATGGAGACTTTAGTTCATGATTAATTAATATGGTTTGAATAATTGTCTAAAGGACTAAATACTAATTAAAGACATAGATAAAGAAAAGTGCCTTTGGTTAAAATGTCCAAGTTTAAATAAAGATTACCCTTGCATGAGATTAAAATGTAAGCTTTAACCTTTATCCTACCGTCATTTCAACAAATTCCCTTTTGTAGATTTAATTAATAGCTATGTCAAAGCACGAACCCATGATAGATGAATAGAATTTAAATTGAAACTAAAACTAAGCCTAATAATGATTGAGCTATAGATAAAATGATAATGGTGCCATTAATTAAATCTTAACGTTAGAATTAGTGAATAATAATAACCACTCAAGAAATATGAATTAAGCAAAATATTCAAAGTATATGAAATAGGATGTCCATTGAAGTTAGAGACATTCATAAACAAATGAATATAGATAAATAGTTAGAAAAATATTGATGACATATATGCGCCATTAGTAAATATGTTAGTTCAATTTTTAAACACCTTAGACCTTATTGTAAATATAAACCCTAACCTTAACATATTGCCGACCATGAAATCTTAGGTAGTAGTTTTAATTTAGTAGAGGTAACAAATTGTAATCATGTGTAGCAGGTCTGAATAGTAAAGGATGTAAAAGTTAACCATCTAAAGTATGACTATCATTCCTACATCTCTAAAAGGCCATCTTAATATATAGATACTAAAATATAATAGCACTAGGGCATCGGGCATTAAAAGGGCCTATCTAATATGAATAAACATTCCAAAGTAAACACTTAATCAAAAACTTAATAAAGGTATCCAAGTGTTATAATACTTTTGACTAAAAGATTTATAGAATAAGTACAGATCTCATCCATCACCCGCTTTGCCTCTATCATAACCTAAGTTGCAAGGAATACTTACCTGAAGATAAAATTTATACACTAAACTCCTGCACCAGTCTATAGATCTAACCTAACTCATGGAACTTCCTTGATAAATAACAAAATAATAATAAAAAGATTATTAATAAAAAGATCAAGTTATCGTATGCTATTACCAACCTTGCCTCAAATCACCGAATCACCCATTAACTCGTAACAAAATTAAATTGAGTTTATTCGGATTTATTTGGATCTTTTTGAGTTATTTGCTTTATTTGAATTCAGTCGTTTGTCACGTAATTAGAAATCGGGAGTCGTGAAGATTCAATGGATCAAGCGAGATCAAGCTCGAAGTGAAGATAGAGACCAAAAGCTCAAGAGAAAGCATTGTGTGAGCTCAAGACAGCGGTAAACCGCGCCAGGCGAGTCAATACTTTGATCATGTTGAACCTACATTTTTGCAAATTACTTTGTTTTAAATTATCAAATTGCATGTTTATGTTATATGCAAATACATGTTTAATTTAATATTCTAGTTATGTGCCCACGCTTTACCTTGGATAATAATACCCTCCTTTGAAATATTTGAATGTGTGAACCTTGTCGCTCTAGCAAAATTATAATAGTATCCTTTCAAAATAGGTCCCTAATTATATGCCATGCTTAGTTTTGCTTAGGTACTCATGGCGCGAGCGCCAAGCATCATTTTTAATCTGAGAGAAATTGGTTGGGTAGTCATGGTGGTAATGATGGTGTATGTTGGATATGGTTATTTTATATTCCCAAAACCTCAAATTGCTTATTTATCGAGCGGATGGCTTGGGGCTGGTATGTGGTGCGGTGGGAGCACAAATTATGGAGTGTGGTAGAACCGCTCGATAATACTAAGGACTGAATCTTGTGATGACCTCTGATGTAAAACAAGACAACCACAAGTCTATAATGGGTACGACCTAGCTGAATAACTTGCAAGGGTTTAGTTCAGATATCACCGAGGAAAGTGGGTGCCGGGTGTACTGGTTTACTCACCAGTGAGGCACAGGGTGTACTTGTACTGCACTGCGCAAGAGGGGCTTCGATCGTGGTGGTGTAACCCTTCAGGTGAAACCTCGGCGTGGGTGGTGTCTAGCTAGATCGGAGTAAGGTAAAGGTTTTGTGATAAATTATCTGGTCTCATGCCTAAAGAAGCATGTTGGCAAAAGGATAGTTCATCTCTTGTGGTGAAAGTGTACAAACTCGCAGAGTCTAAAACTATTCGAATAGCCGTGCCCACGGTCAAGGGCGACATGGGAACTTAACTGGATATAGTTCTATTTAAAAATGTTTGGAAAATGGAATGGAAAAGTGAAGGCGAAGGACCGCCTGTTTGGAATTGTCCTGGCGTCGTCCCATGGTAAGTTAAGCTGCTAGAGCGTCAAGAAATTGCTATATGGTGCATGCCATGTAACGGTGGATGGAATCTGAATCGATATTAATAATGCATTTCCTTGTACGTTATGATTTGTTCCAAAATTGCTAAGTCATAGGGCTTTTAATTAATTGTATTCAAAAGCACTCTACGCAAAATAAAATAGCCCGAGCCTCTCCTTTGTTAAGCCATGCATACTATTTATTTGCATTCAGGTATTGGCTCGCGAGCACGGGTCTGAGTGCTCATGCTCGCTTTTGCGACAAAATTCAGAATCAGAAATCAAATCACCTCGCCAAAGAACAAGATTGGACAAGCTGGCCGAGAAGATGAAGATGTCAAAGGCTAGGTCGCGAACCTCCGCTTGGTCGCTGTGGGCATGTCCTGAAGGTCCCACCGTGTGCTTCGCTTCTTCCGCCGCAAGTTAATGATTTCGCCTAATCGCCCATGAGTAAGTTTATTATTATAATTACGCTTCGCATGATATGAACTTTGGTAATCGTAATCAGAATCGTGTGCACTAACCACCGATCCAGGATTAGTGCGGTGGAATCACGAGGATTCGATTGAAAAATCCGGTCCGATGACTTTGGTATCGAGCATATCGATCGCAGTCGTGACCTAGTTAGTATGGTCGTTAGTTTCATGACTAGGAATATGTCTCAGAAAATACTGCTTTGCAAAAATATAAGTTATATCGCTCTTTCTCATCTCTCTTAGATGATTCCCTTATCTATATGTCTGTCCTAGTCATTTTATCAAGCTCTCTTACCCAAATTCAAAGTGATGAAAATACAAGATTTCTCTTGTAACCACTCTATGAAAACATGCCTTAGGCCAAGAATTATGAAGCTTACCCTTGAGACCTAATTGTTTTATTCTGGGGTGAAATAATAGTGTGAATTTTGGGTAAATGTATCGGTGGAGTTTAATTGAATAGATTGACCAGACAGATGAATTAAGTATTTGGAGAAATAGAAAGTGTGAACTGACTAAAGGATTGCACATCGATAAATTGTATCATTCTGGGAAGATGTTTGCAACAATGGAATAATAGGATATGATCAATAACAGGAAGGATTCACTGAAATTGTGAGAAGTTGGATAACAACTATCGAGTACTGATCGGATTAAATTATGTTATTCTGGAGGATGCTTACAATAATGAATAAATTCAAGGTCGATAATAAAGATTTAGGATGGTTACTAAATGAGTAATTATGATTTTGAATACAATCTCGATTATTAGGAAGTCGTGATACACATGACATCGTGGATTTAAAAGTAATAATGATGGATAATTGAGGAGTAGATATACAATAAAGATTCAGTTGATCATTGAAGAAGCAAACTATAGATTTGGATCGGTGACACCGCATCGATTATTAGGAGTTCACGATATGAAAGTCATCGGTGGATCTAAATAAAGAGAGCTAGATCTTCATAGGATTGGAAAGCTGATAAAATTGGCAATTGAGGAACCTAAGATTGGATTTATAAAGATGTGGTGGAAATTGTGCACATATCGAATTTGGTAACTTCGATTCGATTAATAAGAATTTTAAATGGAAGATGGCTGTTTATGGTAACCACATAAAGAAGTTGGTGGATTCATGATTGATCATAAGAGGGATAATGATAGTGTGGAGTCTAGGAGAAATAAATTGGTGGAGCGTAATTGAATATACAGGCTAGATAGATGATTTAAATGATTTTTGGAGAATTAGGGAGTGCAAAGGTATTTGCTGGATTATGACACTGATAATTTAAAATTATTGGGAGATGTTGACAATATTGAGATTAATAGGATTTGAACAATTTCTAGATGGATGAATTGAATTTCTGAGAATATTGGAGGAATCATAATAAGTAGTGGATTATAATCTTGATAAGTGTATTCTCGGTGGATGTACACTAGTGAATCGTAGATTTGATCATTAATGTATTTGATGGAGGTATACTAGTGAATTAGTTAGTGATAGATAATGCAAAAGGAGATTGATTATTAGAAGAATGAATTTATGGTTTTGGATCAATAACAAATAGGATTGAATATGATTGAAAGTCAAAGATTTATGCGAGACTTAGATAACCATGACTAGGTTAATGAAATGATGGATGATACAATAGGAAGAGTATGATTGGTGGATCGAATACAATAAATAATCTCCTTCGCTGTTTGGAGTCTTAGATGGCAGTAATACTATGAACAATTAATGAAGAAAGATAACCTAAGTGCAGTTTGCAAAAGTGGAAGTTAAATTATAAAGGCCATTGGATTCTAAGCCTTACGTACAAACAAATCATATGGGAGTGACTTGATTCAGTGATGGATAGTTGAACGTTGGAAGAGATTAGGATACAAAAAAAAAATCTATTTAGCCACAAGGATCGTTTAAAAAAAAAGGAGTGAGTGCTAAAACCAGTGAAACTACCCCAAATGCTTTCCACTTCTTTCTATTAATTACAAAAGGAAAAATTTTGATCCTTTTCTCATACCCCTACTCCAAATATTAAGGTTAGGAACGTCGAAGATGATCATGAAGATAAGATGGTCTCGTTTTAGACTGATTTGTGCATATGAACCCCGCACCTCCTATGTGTGTTCCCGAGTAGACGTTGTATGGTTGCAAGATTTTATTTGGCTCTGTATCGCCTTCTTGCCCTTGGGCGCCCTATTTCATGATCACGAAAAAGCTTGCTTTTAAAATTTGTGTGGTTCAGATCACCCACTTCTGGGGTATTTTCCTTTAAAGTTAAATGGGTTAGAACATCTTATCTCCGCGATTTAATCCTCATCTCATGCTATTCTCTCTCACCTTTTCTGAAAACCCCATCGGATCTAAAGGAACGAAATAACAAGTAACCCAAAACCAGTGCAATCAAGAAGAGGCGAAGACTTTTCAACCTTCCAATATTTAAGGAGAACAACATCACTGTGAAGAAGACCACCTGCCAATCTCTTTATGACCAAGACAGCTAGAGTACAATGGATGAATAATGATAGTCATCGTTTTAAGGGGGGTAGCACTACGAGATATAGTGTTGGCAAAATCAAGGAGCAAGTACCCTGAAATTGACGACCTCTCCAGAGGAATACAGATCCCCTCCTTCCCTTTTTGCCTCCTTTAAGTGCAGGTCCTCTCCCCTTCTGTTTACCCCTACGACACAGACCATTGCTACCCACCTATTAGTAGGGAAATTCTACAACCATATGTCCAATAGACGATGCAACTACTCCATTCCACGACGACATGAAGACAACAACGTCAAGGAGCAAGTATTTGGAAGTCTACGATTTATCCAGAAGAACAAAGTTTCTCTCTTCCCTTTTGATTTCTCCAAGTGCTAAACCCTATTGTGCAGATCTTATCTCTCAGTGGAGCTAAAGAACTATACGTCGAGCAACACCTCGAAAACCATTATAACCCACCTCCATTCTTTCTGCTCTATCGGAATCTCGGGGTCGAGATTCATTTAAGGGGGGTAGGTTTGTAACATCCCAAAAATTTAAAATTTGAAAATCTGAATTTCTTGAATTATTTTTGCAATATGTTCTATTGGAATTTGGATTTCATGGAGTTTTCCTTATTGTGATTGAGGTTCTAAAAATTTGAGAAGTTCATAAAAGACAAAGGCAAACATTAATAATACTAAAAAGAAAATATGCAAATAAGGAGGTAAATTCAAAATTTTAATTTAGAATCTGAAAAGATGATCCAAAAAGGTAAGGGAGAAAATTTGGTTCAAACCATGAAATCTTATACCTAAAAATAATGGTATAAATATTAAAGAAGTAAACAAATCAAATTTGTCAACAATTATGGATATATATATATATATCTAAACATGATAAGAAATTGGTACTTATGAAATAAATGTTAAAAGTAAATAAATATAGAAATCTGGTGGAGCATGAAAGAGAGTAATTAAGACTTGAATTATACAAATATATATACACACAAATTCTTAAACCAAAAATAAAAGAAAATGAAAGGGAGGTGCAGCCGGCCGGCCAGGCCACCCCCGGCCCATCTTTCCCCCCGCGCGCTGACCGGTGGGCCCGCCCCCTCACCCGCACGCCTCTCTCTCCCCCTACTTTTCTTTCTCCCTCTCCCTTTCCTCTTTTTCCCCCGAGCACCTGCTCCTTCCTCCCTTTCTCTATTTCTTTTACCTCCTCCTTCCTCCGCCTTTCATTTCCTGTGGACGAGCTCCATCCGCCGCCGCCGCCGCCCGGCCACCACGCCCCTCCACCGCCACGCCCCTCCACTCGACCCGCCAGCCAGCCCCCGCGCCGCGCCATCTCTCGCCGCGCAGCTCCCCACCGCCCGTGGCAGCCATGCGCCGCGCCTCCCCCGCTGTCGCCCACGGTTTTGCCCGCGCTGCCCACCGATTCCCTATCTCCCCGTGAGTATAACCAGCTCCTGCGCCACCCCTCTTCCTCTTCCTCTTCCTCTTTTCCCTCCGCCCGTGAGCAAGCGCGCCACCGCCGCCCCTTCGCGCCGTTCGGTCACTCCGGCCATCCCCTCCACAAACTGGCCACGCCACGGCGTGCGCCCGAGTGTCCACCGCCCCCGACGCGTTTAATTGAGAAATTACCACCCGAGTGTGTCACGCCCGCTCCTCCTTCGTCTTCGGCCGGCCGTCGCCATTCCCGCCGCCGCCTCCACCTCGGTCAACCTCAGGCCAATTCCATGCGGTGAGAGCGTCTCCTCGGTACACCGGAGCTCACCCCACTGTCGGCCGACGCCCACCGCCACCCGAGCTTCCCTGCCACGGTGACCTCTCCGCGCCGCCCATGGCCTCCGCCGCCGGCCCACCCCGGTGCCCCTATGGCTCGGCCAACCGCACGGTGAGGTTACTAACACCCTCCTCCAGCTCGTGCTTCCCCTATTCCCCTTCCTCTTCAGCTCCGGCACCGTCGCCCCGTGCCTACCGCGCCGCCGTCTGCTCGGCAGCTGCCCGCCTACTCGCCGCGCCCGGCCGCGCGCCACCACCCTAGCATCCTCCGCACCGAGCAACCCGTTTTTCGCATCCCTACTTCCTCTCCGGCCGCCGCTCACTGCCGGCGAGGCCGCTCTCCTCCGGCGCCGTGATGCTTTGTTCTGGCCCCCAGTGGCTACTGAGTTATTTGTTGGTTCAAAGCCTCGCCCACACCAGCCGACGGCCCAACCGCTTACCGAGCACACTTAATCACCCGAAGTCCTGTGTCCCGATTCAAATTCGCAGCGCACCCCTTTTTCTTCCTTTTTATTTTGATTTCTTTAATCCATTTTACTTAGGACAAATTTAAGGAAAATTAAGAAATAATCCAGGAAAGCTAATAAAATTTAATTAGGGCATAAATGAGATTATATGGAGACTTTAGTTCATGATTAATTAATATGGTTTGAATAATTGTCTAAAGGACTAAATACTAATTAAAGACATAGATAAAGAAAAGTGCCTTTGGTTAAAATGTCCAAGTTTAAATAAAGATTACCCTTGCATGAGATTAAAATGTAAGCTTTAACCTTTATCCTACCGTCATTTCAACAAATTCCCTTTTGTAGATTTAATTAATAGCTATGTCAAAGCACGAACCCATGATAGATGAATAGAATTTAAATTGAAACTAAAACTAAGCCTAATAATGATTGAGCTATAGATAAAATGATAATGGTGCCATTAATTAAATCTTAACGTTAGAATTAGTGAATAATAATAACCAGTCAAGAAATATGAATTAAGCAAAATATTCAAAGTATATGAAATAGGATGTCCATTGAAGTTAGAGACATTCATAAACAAATGAATATAGATAAATAGTTAGAAAAATATTGATGACATATATGCGCCATTAGTAAATATGTTAGTTCAATTTTTAAACACCTTAGACCTTATTGTAAATATAAACCCTAACCTTAACATATTGCCGACCATGAAATCTTAGGTAGTAGTTTTAATTTAGTAGAGGTAACAAATTGTAATCATGTGTAGCAGGTCTGAATAGTAAAGGATGTAAAAGTTAACCATCTAAAGTATGACTATCATTCCTACATCTCTAAAAGGCCATCTTAATATATAGATACTAAAATATAATAGCACTAGGGCATCGGGCATTAAAAGGGCCTATCTAATATGAATAAACATTCCAAAGTAAACACTTAATCAAAAACTTAATAAAGGTATCCAAGTGTTATAATACTTTTGACTAAAAGATTTATAGAATAAGTACAGATCTCATCCATCAGTCCAGTTTGCCTCTATCATAACCTAAGTTGCAAGGAATACTTACCTGAAGATAAAATTTATACACTAAACTCCTGCACCAGTCTATAGATCTAACCTAACTCATGGAACTTCCTTGATAAATAACAAAATAATAATAAAAAGATTATTAATAAAAAGATCAAGTTATCGTATGCTATTACCAACCTTGCCTCAAATCACCGAATCACCCATTAACTCGTAACAAAATTAAATTGAGTTTATTCGGATTTATTTGGATCTTTTTGAGTTATTTGCTTTATTTGAATTCAGTCGTTTGTCACGTAATTAGAAATCGGGAGTCGTGAAGATTCAATGGATCAAGCGAGATCAAGCTCGAAGTGAAGATAGAGACCAAAAGCTCAAGAGAAAGCATTGTGTGAGCTCAAGACAGCGGTAAACCGCGCCAGGCGAGTCAATACTTTGATCATGTTGAACCTACATTTTTGCAAATTACTTTGTTTTAAATTATCAAATTGCATGCTGTTATGTTATATGCAAATACATGTTTAATTTAATATTCTAGTTATGTGCCCACAGCTTACCTTGGATAATAATACCCTCCTTTGAAATATTTGAATGTGTGAACCTTGTCGCTCTAGCAAAATTATAATAGTATCCTTTCAAAATAGGTCCCTAATTATATGCCATGCTTAGTTTTGCTTAGGTATTTAAATAGTTTTACGGGTTGGGTAGTCATGGTGGTAATGACTGTGTATGTTGGATATGGTTATTTTATATTCCCAAAACCTCAAATTGCTTATTTATCTGAGCGGATGGCTTGGGGTGGTAACACAAATTATGGAGTGTGGTAGAACCGCTCGATAATCTTCTTGTGATGACCTCCCACATGTAGAGACAATCGACCCAATGGGTTTTGTGATAAATTATCCGGTCTCATGCCTAAAGAAGCATGTTGGCAAAAGGATAGCAATAGCCGTGCCCACGGTCAATGCCTTAATAATGCCATGTAACGGTGGATGGAATCGAATCGATATTAATAATGCATTTCCTGTAGATTGAAAGATTGTCACAATGTCTTTCTTTACAATGCCTTAATAATGTAGATTGAAAGATTGTCACAATGTCTTTACAATACCTTGCCCTATTGCCAGTCCACCCTTATAGAGAACCACCAGAGGTAGCCCCATAAGTTAGTGCGGGAAATCATACCCTAACACTCAACACAGTTGGACCACAACTTTCTACGGCGCCAGTGAAATGGGTACACATCACCTTTACATGGTGTCCTATTCATGCCGGATTTTATGTCCACACATGCACAACTTCACTCCCCTACCTGTGGAAGGATTCTGAGGTCTAGTAAAGTATTCAACCAAGCCTACACTTTGCCAGTTTGTGGTAATACTGTTTTACACGGGAAGCTCGTCATAGGATTAAGTCATTAATTTGTCTGGACAGTTCATACCACAAACCATAATTTCTTGTGTGACATCGGCACCAACCTCTCTTATCATCCGCCCAAACAGGTATAGCAAATTTTTAGAGTTTTGAGAAGCACAAATTAAGTTGTCTCAAATTACCAGTCACACACATCTCATGATTGTCCCAAAACCAGTTTTCATATTTAAAGATTGATGATTAGGACATACTAGTGTCCTGGACTTAACAAGACTTAGTGGGGTATTTAAATATGACTTATAGCTATCAAAGTTAATAATATTACCTAGGGTGACAAGGTTGTGGATTTTCAAGTATCAAGGGTGGCAATAATATAATACTAAATCGGCAAGTGGGTATTTAGCTATGTGACGAGTAACATATATTTGCACAAAAAATAAAACATGCAGTTTTGCTCATTTAAATGAACATAATTCACATGAAATATATGTTCAAAATGATCAAAGTATTGACTCGCTTGGATAAAAAGCTTGGGGGTCTTGAGGGTCTTGCGCTACTTCAACCGGGGGCTTACTCACACCTTTGTACTCTACTCGGAAGAACGTACTGGAAAATGAACAGCAGATGAGCAAACAAAAATAAATACCAAATCAAATTTAACTGAAATCCAAATTGAACAAAACCAGTACCCATAGATAGATCTCGATTTTAGAAAGATTTAGAAATAAGTTTCGTCAAATCTGAGAATTAGCTCCTCAAAGTTTTATTCTCAGGAAAATTCCCCCAAAAATAAAAGAGGAGAGAGGAATGTCTCTCTGACAGGTGGGCTCGGTAATTTTTAAATAATTTCTGAATTGTCTTATTATTTCTAGTCTCTGTGAATGACATGTGGGCCTACTAGTCATTGAGTAAATTAACCTAGCACTAAGTATGATAATTAAGCACCAATTAATCAACGCTTAGTCAGCTACTTACTAATCTATAGGGATGTGCTGCAGTGCATCTTCCATGCCGAGAGGGCAGCGAAGCCTGCCGGTGGCGAGGGCGACTGTGGTGGCACAAAAGCATTAGCAAAATAGAATCCTCGCCCTTGTGCACACCCCTGGGAGAAGTGAGGCTGCTGAAATCGGTTCGATGATTTCCGGCAGCGAGGCACGGCGGTGGCTGGAATAGGGGAGGAGACCCAGTGGCGCTAACTTGATAAAAGGCCAATTCATCTAGAGGGGAGCTACTAGGGGCTGGTCAAAGCTCACCAGAAGTGGTGGCCAAGTGTGGGGTGGTCGGGGTTGAGCTAGCGATGGTGGCAGCCTTGGCCGTGGGGAACTTGCGTGGGCGGCACATCGGAGGGGGAGAAGAAGGCCGACGCGGCTAGAGTCGACTTCGAGATGTCCCATATGAGCTCCACGTGCGGCTAATTGGCCAGAGATGGGACGGAGTGACGAGGCGACGTGGCACTGGCACTATTGAAGAAGATGCTCATCGGTGTCCTGCAGAGGGGGGAGGGAGCAATTAGATGAGGGAGGAGGGAAAGGGAGTGACGGTGAACTCATAGAGAGGCTCAGGGGGTCCTAAAGTTCACTAAGTGGAGTTGGCAACGGAGACTGCCGATGGAAGAGCTTGTGGAGGAGGCGGCGTGAGTTCACGCCGACGAAGGAGATGGCAGGGTGAGATTGAGGGAGTGGTGGAGAGTAAGGGAGGCTTAGGGGCCTTTTATGGGCGACGGAGGAAACTAGCGTCACAGAGCCTCGATGTGACTGCAGTGCAGGGCGGCGCGGCCGAGGCTCGCCATAGTGGTGCGGAATGACCGCAAGTACCACGGTGTGTCACGGCGTGGAGAAGTGGTCGACCGAGGGGTGTGGCTTGCGCGGGGGAGGCAGAGTCTAGGGAGAAGGCGCTACCGCGACAAGGCATGCCTTGGCCCGATGGTCACAGGCGGGAAACGGAAGACGAGGCCGAGGGGATGGTTGACGTGCTAGAACTCTGGTAGGGAGCTTCGGCCCGGCGGTCACGAGGGGGAGTCAGCAATGGCGGGGGAGCCGAGATGGGGGCACGGCGGTGAAGTGCGGCAAAGCTCAGGCGGAGCCCGATCAGGGCGAGGCTGTGGCCGTGCGAGGGTCAACGTGAATAGGGGGCTGCATGGGAGCCAAGGTGGGCACTATGGTCCAAGCGACGCTATCGTTCTTCGGCCGAGCAGAGGAGAAGGCACGATCTACCGAGGTTGGCAAGAGTGTAGGTGTGCCGGAACATGGCGGTGCTATGCACGCATGAGGGAGGCAGAAGCCGAGGTGTTGTCGTGGCAACGCAGTCTTCCGTCTGATGGTCATGCAGTAGGGAAACTGAAGAGCGCTATCATGGCAGAGGCGACAAGATTAGACATGGCTGTATGTGTGTGTGTGTGTGGGTGGGGGGGGGGGGTTGCAAAGTCAGTGATGAACACGGAGAGAGCCAAAGGGGAGAGGAGGAAGCGACTGGAGGTTGAGGGGACTTTTGAATTGCATGCACATTTGAAAATTCCCTCCAATTTAGTCGCATTCTGAAATTCAATTTAACTCTTTGCAAACTGAAATCACTCTTCTGAAATTTGCAAAAGCACAAACGTTTCCCAAAATGGGGTGTTACAGTTTGCCCCTTCTCTTGGTGCCCTCTTCTCCTTGATGAAAGGGAAATTTTGCTCAGTGCCATCACAAACAATGGCGACTTGGAAAATACCATTGCAAAGAAGAGGCGCTGCTCAGTACCATTGCAAAGGCTAAAAATCTGTAAAATGCCATTGCCATGACTTTTCCATCTACATTGGAGTGAATTGACCATTTTGTCCCTATTCATTCTTTTCTTTCTTTTCCCTTTTGTAATATCTGGTCCCACCTCTCCTTCTCACCTCCCTCTTATTATTTGACCAATAGGAGGCTCCACTTGTCATCCCCCACTCAAAAAGTGCTTCTTCCTCCTCTTCCTTGTAAAACAGAGGATGCAGTCAGAGTCAGCCAAGCCAAGCTCGGCTCCGACGAGTAAGCCACGGTGGGGGCTAGCGAGCCCAAAAATGGAACTCCAGAACCTCGGAGACCCTACTTGTAGTGGTGGAGAGGCTGGAGGTGTGCCGGTGAAGATGTGCAAGAAGAGCCAAATGAAGGAGGCATGCATCTCACCGTGGACATGCACCAAGATGCCCTGCAGGTCATCGTAGAGCAGCGCCTCCCGTATCTGCTGCAATGTGAAGCTCTGCAGCTGCCGCACGATGAGCACCATTGACGAGAAGGCACGCCCCACCGACGCCGGGAGCCTAGCAGCCGCTCGTCCCACCCGCACCCCGCCGGCTGCACCCCCGCCACCACCGCAAGCTCCTTGATCCTCCTCAAGAACTCTGTGTCCTTGCCTCCATACCATATGAACTAGCACTCAGCGCGCTCGTCAATCCTCCTAAAGAACCCCAATTAACCGGTGCCTAGGATCTTGCGAGCCCGACACAGCCGCTGTCGAGGAACGTAGGCCACGAGGGAATCGAGGGCAACGACGAGGCGGAGGAGGGTGAGCATAGTGATGGCACCACGGTCACGACATAGAATGTAAGGACCCAGATTTTACAATATGGATTCCTCTGTGATTCCACTGCACTATTCCCTAGATCAGTAGATAGTGCTCACAGATTACAGTTCTGAATATCAAAGTACATATCATACGGAAACGAAAATATAATAGTAGACTTACTCATGGGCCGATTAGGCCGAAATTATTAAATTGCAGCAGCGGAAGAACGAGGCACGCAAGAGGGACCTTCAGGACATGCCCACAGGCAGCCAACTGGAGGTTCGCGACCTAGCCCTTGATATCTTCATCTTCTTTGCCATCATGACCAATCGTGTAGCTGAGGCGTAGTGATCTGATTCTTGATTTTGGATTTGTTGTGAAAGCGGGCGTGAGCACAAACCACCGTGCTCCGCGAGCCAATACACAGAATGCAAATAAATAGTATGCATGGTTTATTAAAGGAGAGGCTCGGGTTATTTTATTTGCCATAAATTTCTTTTGGTAGCCTTAGTATTATTAAATCATAGTGTTATTGTTTCTACATAAACTCCACACAGCGATTGCCATAATTGACTTAATCCACCAAATACACACTTTCCTTACTGATTGCTGTCTAAGACTCCAAACAGCGAGTCACATCATTTAATTATTCCACCAATCATACACTTTCTATATTGATTGCTGTCTAACACTCCGAACAGCGAGTGACATCATTTAATTAATCCACCGATCATATACTTTCTATATTGATTGCTGTCTAAAACTCCAAACAGCGAGTGACATTATGTAATTAATCCACCGAATTCACATTTTTGATATTGAGTGTTGTGTAAAACTCCAAACAGCGAGTAACATCAATTATACAATCCCCAATATCTTTTGTATTCCAAATTCCTAACAACCCATTCCTTTTGTTATTGATCCACAACCACAATTTGCTCTTCCAATAATCAACCTTATTTTTCATTATCTATCTCTAACTAATTCACTAGTATACATCCACCAAGAATATCATTGATCAAATCTACGATTCACTTGTATACATCCACCAAGAATATCATTGATCAAGTCTATACTCCAATTATCGTATCTCCAAATTCCCAACAATTCCATTGACTCATCTAGTAATCGATCAAATCCTATTGATTCCATTATCGCCAATATCTCTCAAGAATTTATATTAATTATCAGTGTCATAATCCAGCAAATACCTTTGCACTCCCTAATTCTCCAAAAATCATTTAAATCATCTATCTAGCCTATATATTCATTTAAGCTCCACCAATTTATTTTTCCCAGAATCCACACTATCATTATCCCTTTTATGATCAACATGAATCCACCAACTCCTTTATGCGATTCCATAAACAGCCATCTTCTTTTCTTACGACCCTATTTATTCTTCTTGACATTTTATTTGTGAGAAGTATTATTATTATTTAAAAATATAATACATAGAAATTTCCTGAGACCTAGCAATTTTGAACAAAAACATAATGTATAAGAGAATGCGATAATAATAGCGATCCAGATTCCATCCACCATTATATGGCATCCGCACCATATGCTAACATTTCAGCGTTATAACCGCTTACATTACCACTGGGACGACACCCAGGACAACTCAAATCAGGGCTTTCCACTGCCCTCTACTTTTTCCATTCCTACCCACAAAGTTTTTTTTTGAAATAGAACTATATCTGGTTAAGTTCCCATGTCCGTCCTTAACCGTGGGCACGGCTATTCGAATAGTTTTGACTCTGTAGAGTTTGTACACTTTCACCACAAGAGACAATCAACTCGTTGCCCCACACGATTCCCTAGTCATGTGGTTGAGCAGACCATTACAGTGACTGTTCAGAATATCTAGCTCCTTTCACCATCTCACCCTATGGGCCGTTCCCACTTGCGGTGGGTCCCATATGTTGCACGGGATGTTCCCCACGGCTGCTAGCGCTATTCGGGCTCCACTCCCCTCAACGCTAGCACGACTGGGAAACTTCACCCTCCACTCGGTGTCTCTTTAGGCCTCCCCTTGCCCTTGCATTATCCACACCTATCCACTACCGGTGAGATGTTTCCGGGAGTTTCGATAAAACTACTTAGCCAAGTTGTATTTTACAGACTTGTGGTTGTACTATTTTACACGGGTTAACATGACAAGATCCGGTCCTTAGGATTATCTGAGCGGTTCTACCACACTCCATAATTTGTGCTTCCACTGCACCACATACCAGCCCCCAAACCATCCGCTCAGATATTTAAGCAAGTTGGAATTTTTGGGAGCATAAAATAATCATGTCAAAATATACCAGTCATTCCCACCATGACTGTCCAAACCAATTTCTCATGATTAAAAATGAAAATGAGGTTTGGGCATTTCAGCGCCCCCAAGTATCTATGCAGTACTAAGCATGGCGTTAATTAGGGACTTATTTTCAAAAGTTACCATTATAATTTTGCTAGGGCGATAAGGTTCACACATTCAAATATTCCAAAGGAGATGTAATATTAATCAAGTTAAATAATTGGCATATAACTAGAATCTTGAATTAATCATGTATTTGCATATAAAATAACAGCATGCAATTTGATAATGTAAACAAAAATAATTTGCAGAAAATGTAGGTTCAACATGATCAAAGTATTGACTCGCCTGGCGAGGTGTACCGCGGTCTTGAGCTCACACAATGCTTTCTCTCGAGCTTTTGGTCTCTATCTTCACTTCGAGCTTGATCTCGCTGGATCCACTGAATCTTCACGACTCCCAATTTCTAATTACGCGACAAACAACTGAACCCAAATGAAAGCAAATAACTCAAAAGATCCAAATAGATCCGAATAAACTCAATTTTAGTTTTATTATGAGTTAATGGGTGATTCGGGTGATTTGAGGCAAGGCCGGTGGTAGAATACGATGACCTGATCTTTTTATTAATAATCTCTTTTATTACTTTTATATTTATCAAGAAAGTTTCATGAGTTAGGTTAGACCTATGAGTTGGTGTGTGAGTTTACTGAGCATTATTTTGTTGAGTGCGATCATTCCGGGCATATATATGTTTACATTATAGGTAAAGGTAATCTTTTATTGCATGTGGATATTAAACCAAAGTCGCTATATTTTAATACTTAATTATGACCTCATTTAACTATTTAGGCTATATTAGTTGTTCATATAGTAGGTAATCAGATATTAATTATTAAGTAACCTTACTTTACCTCCTAGTTAAATTTACTACATTCCCTAGATTATTCCCTAATTGTCCATAATTTTCACCAATATTTCAAATGAGCTCTAAAATTCTGGTTTTGGTTCCATTGGATAGATCTCGAATTTTGATGAATTTAGAAATTTATTTCACTTAATTTGGAGTTAAAATGATTAAATTATGCCCATTTAAAGTTCTCAGTCCAATTAAATCCAGAAATATTAAAACTCTGACAGGTGGGTCCCATTTTCCATCTTTAAGTTTCTGTTTTATTTTTATTCTCATTCTCTGTGCCCTTGACATGTGAGACCAACTACTATTCTTAATTAATGGTGGAGTCCATATGTCAGTGAGGGGTTTTTCAATTAATAACCCATTTAAGCACTTATGACAGTCATTAACAATTAATTAGCATTAATTAACCTCTGTCTGAAACTAAATAAGTTTACTTATATTCTAGTTAATTTTTAACACTTCCCTTAAACATTTTTAATTTTTCCTAACCACCCCCTTCTTCACTGTAGCTTGGCAAAAATCCCAAAAATCCTATTCTATCTTTGCGGCCTAGGGGGATGAACTCAGGCCGCATGGGTGAGCGGCGCTGGGCTAGCCATTCGGGCTCGGGTGTTACCTGACCGAAGCGGCGAAAGAACGTATTTGAGCTGGATGTGGGAGAGGCTGAAGCAGAGGAAGTCGGGGGCGGTACGACCGGTGGCACCGCCGGCGAGGGAGGGTTGGGGAGGTGCCGACGGTGGGTAAAACGGATCCTTGGCGTCACATGGAAGCTGCTGGGGGCGTCGGTGGGAACCGTGGAACGCCGGAGCTTGGCCGACGATGTGCGACAGCGGCAGCGTGGAAAGAGGCTCGGCGCCAGCGAGGTGGGGTGGCGGGGAGCTTTGGCCGGCGGTGGGGACGGGTTGGCGGGGCCATGGTGGAGCTCTTGGGCGGCTGAATTGGCCAGAGATGGCTCCAATCGGCTGGATTTGGGTTCGCCGGAGCTAGAGGGGAAGGAAACAGCCGGCGGCCGGTGGGGCTCTAGAGGCCGATTCCCGGCGGTGGGAGGAAGTGGGGGAGGAGGCGAGGTGATTGGGGGCACGCCTTCCTTCTTATGGAGGCGGAGCCGACCGGGCGGCGTGGGCGTTAGTCGACGGGGGCCGGTCGGGACAGCGGAAGAACCAGGCGGCGTGGCAGAGCAGCGGGATGGGTGCGGCGTGGCGACGTGCTTGATGGAATGGGACGGGGTTCGGGAGACTGGGCAGCGCAGGACATGGCGCGGGTCGTCAAGGCGAAGGAAGAACAGGGAGACAAGGAAAAGAAGGAAAAAGGGGAAAGGAAAGAGAGGGGCCGGGGCGCTCGGGCCCGCACGCAGGTAAGGAGGGGAAAAGAAAAGAGGGAGTGGGGCCCACATGCATGAATAGGAAGAAAATGAAACAGAGAGCAAAAAGCTGATGATAGATTTGAAGTTTCAAAATTAAGCTTGTAATTTGCATTAGGGCTTGCGGGCTTAATTTTTTGCATGACATTTAAATCGTGAATTTTTACTTAAGCTTTGTATTCAATTTTTGGAGTTTCGATTCGAGTTTCGGGTCAACTATCTAGATACAAACCTAATATTCCCCTATTTCAAATTTTATTCAGTTTGCCCTCGGACTTCGACTTTGGCATTACTAATGTTTGTCTTTGTCTTTTTATGAATTTATTCAATTTTTGGAATCTCAACCAAATTCAAGAAAGCACCATAAAAATCCAAACTCAAATAAAATAAAATATATTACGAAAATAATTCAAAAGATTCATATTTTCAAATTTAAAATTTTGGGATGTTACATAGAGACCCATGGCCTATTGGCCTTCTCTGCGTCCCTAGCCTTTGGATTGGGCCCTAAGACCAGCACCGCAAGGAAGGCATGGAAATCGGTCACGCACAACCGTAGGAGGAGGGAGTTGGGCTGGCAAAATGCGAGCGAAGGAAGGGAAACCATTGGGGGCTTTAATTAAGGATCCAGAGGGAAATCCCACCTGTTCCACCCACCGTCACGGCTGTCACGGGGAAGAACGAAGGAGAAAGAAGATGAGAGAAGAACACATAGGTAATGTTGGTATTTTAGATATTTTATCTCTCCAAGAATGGCTCTAACCGCTATTTTGGATAGAAAATATGATAGCAATGATATTTTCCATAGTTTTCATGTTTGTGATGGTATTTTTTAATCGACTTTTTTGCGATGGTATTTTTCAAGTTGCGAAAATTTATGATGGCATGGAATAAATTTTCCCTTGATGAAACCAGATTGCACTGGGTTGGTTAGCTCCAGTATTTTCTGTTGCAAAAGGTTTGTATCGGAAGTTTTGTGACTAGCTTCATGACACTATTTAGTAGTCCGATGGATGATAATCTTTACATGACCCATCTATTTTAGGAATTAGTGTGATACATGGCTCGATTCATCCCACTAAAATGTTTTTTAAGATGTTTTTTAAGTCCTGCTTTAGAGGGAGCACGATTGCACAAAGGCCTTGTTAGTCATTAGTAAAACTTTCAGGTTCAGTGCTTTTATTGCTTGGAGCCTCGTGGGTTGACCTTACACCTCGGTTGGCTCCGTGGAATTGAATTTGATTCATTCACTCAGATTCCAAAATCTATTCTAGTAGAATTTAAATTTGATTCAGACAAATTCAAAGTCAAAATTTTCTGTTTGGATGTCCCTCGGAATTAGAATCAAAACATTTCAGGCTCGGGGGCAATCACACCATGGAGTCCATGCCCATGGCTAGAAGTGGAAAACGGTAACAAATAATCCGTTTTATCCAATATTTTTATCTGAGAAAATGCGAATGTGGTAAACAAAATCCGTATTCAAAAATATTCGTGTTCGTATTAAAAATTGTTCGTATCAGTATCTGAGAATATTCGTACTCGCATTCGTATTAGAGAATATTCGATCCGTTTCCTATGCCTATCGTTGGTAATCGGTGAAAAACCGTTAGAAATTTGTTCTACCGAGATTTGTTACAGAAGTTGTAGGAGGATATTCATATTCGACTGAATTAAATAATATATTCAATTTGAATTCATATCTGTTATGATATTTAATTCATATTAAAAAAATATTTAAATTTATATATTTTTTTAAAAAATATAAATTCATACTTATATTTGAGACTGTTACTATATCTCAGAGCAACTCCAGCAGGGCCCCTACTTGAGCCCTCATCCTACTTTTGAGGGTCGAGGGGCAAAAAACTCACTCCAGCAGGGCCCCTACTTGAGCCCTCAAAAGTAGGAGCCCTCAAATCGCCCCCTCAAGCCCTCATTCCTGGGGGTCTGGAGGGAGCCCCTACTTTTGAGGGCTCAAGTAGGGCCCTGCTGGAGTGAGTTTTTTTGCCTCTTGGCCCTCAAAAGTAGGATGAGAATGATGGTGGGTCCTATGTGTCATCCCCTCTAAGAGCATCTCCAAGAGTGCTCCTAACCAGTCTCCTAAATTTAAATTTAGGTATTTAGGAGAAAAAAAGTTCTCCAACAATACTCCTAAATAAACTCTTATCCTAAATGAGCTCCTAAATCATCCTTCAAAACTCTCAAAAGTAGGAGCACTCCACCACCCCTAAATTTCTTCGCGTAATTTTTTCCCCTACGCGCGCTCTACCCTTTCTCCCACTATCCCGCGCTGTTCCTCCAAAATCTCCCGTCATCCGACGCGCCTGCCGTCGTCCTCATCCTCCAAAGATCGCCCGCACCTCCCGTCCTCCGGCGCCGCTCCCGCTGCCCTCGTCCTCCCGCACGCTTCGCGCCGCCTCGCCTCTCGGCGCGCCCGCTCGTCCGACGCCTCCCGTCCTCGGCGGCGCCTGCTGCCCTCATCCTCCCGTGACGCTTCGCGCCTCCCTTCCTCCTCGGCGCTGCTCCGTCGTCCGACGCCGCCTCGCTGCCCTTGTCCTCCCGCGACGCCCTCGCCTCCCCGCCTCCGCGCCGCCCTCGTCCTCATCCTCCCGCTTCGCCGCGCCTCCCCGTCCTCCGGCTGCCGCTCCGTCGTCCGCGCCGCCCTGCTCGTCCTTGTCCTCCCGCATCGCCCGCGCCTCCCCCGTCCTCCGGCGCTGCTCCCGTCGTCCGACACCGCCCCCGCTAAAGACAGCACCGTCCCATCAAGAAAGGTATAGCTGCTAGCCCTTACCATCATATCATCCTTCACCAAACTGCAGATGTAATTGAAGGTTCTTCTTGGCATTTTGAAGATAGACTCAAATCTTTGTGCATCCTCCATAGAAGACAAGGTTCCTAAGAAGAAAATATAAAACTGGTTAGAAAATTCGCAACAGACTCCAATAATAGCAGATGAATTAATAGAAAAACATTGCTCTAGATTTGTTAAACTCGAAAACTAAAGTGTTTGTCAGGTGGAGATCTTCAAGCTATATGAAGTTCATCCATGATATAATAACCCACGTGAACAGCAGACATTTACCAACATGCTGGAATGCACCCAAATCGGAAAAGGTGGTATTGATCAACAAGGTAGCCATTACACAACCCATACAAGTAGTACATGCTAAAACTAAAGTAGCATGTCGAGTATTCCAGCATAAAAAGCTAGTCAAACCAAACTGATCCACTTCATCTAACATTATATAGTGTAATGTACATAATGCCATATTGTGAAAAATGCATCAGTGCTGTGGTAACTTGGACAAAACTTCAAGTTGCTTGAAACTTGTTTGCGATTAAAGTAAACAAAATCAGGACAAGAAAGTTTGATCTTCGAATAATAATCTAGAAAAAAGTTTGGTGGTTGCTCGTGTTTAGTTGTTTAGGAGCCATCTCCTTTCACAAAGATTGGTTCATTAGTCTTTGAGCTATAGACAATATTAATCCTCTTTGTCATAGTTAATTTGTGACTATGGAAGTCGGTCTCTAGATTCTGGTGTATTCATATGCCTTTCGGTTCATTCTGTTTTTCAGATTTTAGCATGCTCTTGTATTGATCTGTTAGGAGATATGTTTGTCAAGTTTTAAAGCTTCATTTCTTGAAACAGAGATCAACTTTGTTTAATGTCATCTGGATAAACTCACGCTGAATACATTTTGTTCTTGAGATTGTAGAATTAGAATCTAGAGCTCAAAAGGCTGAATTTAGTTGTTTGATGTTTAGGCTGCGTAGAAATATTTGATTAGAACTATACTAATCTCTTACAGGGCATATGGAAGGAGATGGATATTTTACTAATTTGTTGAATGATGGGAGTAATCCGTTGCTTTGGGATGGACTGGGTAGCAATCCTGAAGAGCTAAATGTGGAAGATACTCCCAGTGTGAAAACTAGCCAAAAAAGAACACAGAATTTTAGCATGAAGGAAGATGAAATATTGGTGTCGGCATGGCTCAATGTGAGTATGGATCCTATTCAAGGCAACAATCAAAATAGATCGACATATTGGAATCGAATACACGAGTACTTCCACTCGAACAAGGACTTCTCCTCAGATCGCAACGCAAATTCTCTCACGCATCGTTGGGGTGTTATTCAAGAAAATGTTAATAAGTTTACTGGATGTGTAGCCCAGATTGAGGGTAGAAGACAAAGCGGTGTGACAGCCCAAGACAAGGTAACGCCAACACCTATATGCTCTCGTTTTTTTATCTGGTTGTACAAACACATTTTTTCATCTGGTGAATTGTACAGATTGTGCAGGCAAAAGTTTTGTTCAAGGCCCAAGATCCTAAACATAGAAATTTTCAATTCCTGCATTGTTGGAATATGTTGGAACATCAGCCAAAGTGGATTGCAAAGCAAAAACAATTGTCAGCTCAAAATCGCTCTCATAAAAGCGTATACTACCATTGATTCAAGTCCCACAGATTGTACTCCTACTAATCCCGATGACAACGATTCTAGAAGTCCAACATGCCATGTCCTAAAGAGACCAATGGGAAGGAAGAGGGCAAAAGAAGCAAGACATCAAGGAGGAGGTCATGTGTACAATGAGGCGTTAGAATATTTGTGGTCCAAGAAGAAAGAAGTCGATGATGAGAAAGAGCGCAAGAAAGAGGAGAGATATGCACAAGCACATGCACTAGAACAAGAATTGTTTGCGCTTAAGAAACAAGAGTTCAACTTCAAGAGAACACTAGAGGAAGAGCGGATTATGACAAAGTGGATATTAGCGGCATGGATGTCCAAAGAAGCAGAGAAGATATAGGCTCCTTCGGGATGAGATCATCGCTAGACGTAGTACAAATTAGTTGCTTAATTTATTTATTTTTCATTCTTCTTGGTTTGCATTAAAATCTTGAACTTGTCTCTATGCTCAAAGTATCTTGCTTGTCAAGATGAACTGCTACACATTATGCATGCACTTTTTCATCAAGATCTTGCTTGTCAAGATGAATCGCTACACATTGTTAAACTCAGAAAAATGATTTTTTGTCACATCGACTAGAATTGAGTAAGAAAGATAACGGTTAGAATTGGGTGAACCTCCAGTTCCTCTGGAGTTTTTCTTCAGACTATTATTCATGAGTGTTGGTTACATGCAAAGAAAAAGGTTCTCGACTACCGCGCTGCTAAACAGAAGTCTGCTACTGCATTCCGGTCCCTGAATCTTCCAAAAAACAGAACGTTCTCGATTGTTAACTAAAATAGCAGAAACCTTGACTTGGCTCTTGTGATGGCTCATGTTGACTTGGTGATTGGGAGTTGGGGTTGCAGGATCATCGGCGGAATTCTATTGGCGCATGGTGGAAATCTGTTGGCGTTTCGCGGGAGAGGGCCCAACAAGAATTCTGTTATCTGCAAGTGGGTCAAATTGATGACATGGCAAGTTTAAAATTTTAGGAGATGGAGATATAGGGGAACTGCTGTTGGAGATCAGGATTTTAGGGAGAGTTGGAGTTTAGGATAGCTCCTATTTAAGACTATAGGGGATCAATTATAGGAGCACTCTTGGAGATGCTCTAAGATGAATTTGAGGGTCCTGTTTTGAGAGCTCATGCTGGAGTGTATCTCAAAAAAACAGAGCTCTCAAAAGTAGAAAGAGCCCTCAAATAAAAAGTAGAGGCCCTATTTTGAGAGCTACTGCTGGTGCTCTCACAAGTTTCCATCCTCCCATGGCGCTCTCGGCTGCCTCGTACGCGGCCGCCATGCTGAGCAGCCGAGGAAACAGATCAAGAAAACATCATCACAGAGAATCAGATCTATCAAATCGCTTTGCTGTTGCATTAAAAAATCATGCTGGTTTCTCAAATCCTCTCGCTAATCGAATCAAATCTAGTCGAGCAAAATAATCCAACACTGCCACTTTCCAAATCGGAATACGGAACTCGTTGACATCAAGTCATCAACCCAGATCACGGAGATCCATAGATCGAACAACGAAGCAACAAACAAGTTCCTACATGAAACGAAACAAGCAAGAACTTGACGACCCAAGCATCTCCACAGAATCTCAACCTTCTTGGGAGAAAATCGAGGAAGGAGAGAAGCTCACATGAGAAGCCGAGGAAACCGAAGAAAAGCACCGCCGCGGGGCTACCAATTCCACAACTCCGGCGTGGCTGTCCCCAGATCTGTATTGTTGTGCCGCCGCCGTCGACGCCGGTTGCAGAGGTAGGGACGCCGGCGAGCTGGTAGGCGGCGTCGATCAAGACAGCTGCTCGATGCGGAGGGCCGAAGCTAGGGTGGGTGGCGGGACCGTGCGAAGAATTCGCCTTCGGTCTGGCCTGAGCACTGGAATTGGGGGTGGAATCAACGATTCGGATTATAGTGTCCGCCGAATGCTCTCAACCCTGGAATCCAATTTCGATTCCGCGATTTCGGCCTGGGAGACAAACGGGACGTTACTGATCTCCTTATAGTTGAGAGATGCAGTTCAGGTTAGTGGGGTTTGGGTCACAGGACATGAAGATCGACCAATGTTCATGTAATCGGTAGCCCTTTTCTTTTCTGTTCTTTTTGTTATGACGGTAGCGATTTTCTGTGTTTGCTCATGCATGTAAGTGCTCCACATTGTTGTCCTTGAGAATGGTGATTTTGTTTCTACATTGGTTTGTCACCGTGGCATGAAAGAATTTCATGTTCTCATCCCTACCGTGCAGCATTTGACTCTCTTCTTTTCCATTTCAAAGATTCATAACAAAAACGAGGCGGAGGCTGGTACATCGCTTAAGTATAACTTGTTACCAAACCGGCTGCGGTTATGTTTCTTTCTTGGTCTTTAAGCAGGAGATGTGTAGTAGTGGTATACCAAAAGAATTTTAGGCTACAAATACAATCGTGAGGCTTTTATTGTAAACACATCAATTGAGATTAATAAAGAAGATCGCCGACTATTCTCTCTCATCTCTTGTGATAATTGTTCATCTATTTTTTGTATTATCTGATTGTGTGATTGTTCTAGCTTTCTAGTTGTGTTGATCGGTTTTTAGGTCACTCGATGACACTAGTTTTTCAACACGTTGTCAGCATGACTATTCAATGGGTCACAGTATATCGTTAAATCGACCTATTAAATTAATGAGTTCTGTAACGCCCCCATTTTAGGGAACAGGGACGTCGTACGGCCCGCAACAACCCAGGAGTTCTATTGCGGTTAAAAAGTGTATTATGCCTGCTCACGAACAATTAAAACAAGTTAATTTAATTGAAATAAGACCTAATGGTCAACTTTAATGACAAAACGGGCGTCCAAGCCCAAAACTTAACTTACATACAGAAGAGCCGAAGAAAACTCCACAAGAACGCTTGAGTGCAGTCGTAACCCTAACACGAAATCTTGATTTGCTGACTTTTCTTCTGATATCTGTTGGGGAAAAATTATGCAAGTCTGAGTACCAACCACTGTACTCAGCAAATCACATGTGGAAATGCTATATAACTATTTGCCAGGATTCTCAAGGGAAGGGAGTATAGCTGTTTTATTAAAAGGTGGATGCAATTTTATTTGCAAACAAATAAAATTTTAAAACAATTGCTCCTTAAGTTTAGGGGTTTTCTGTTATCAGATAAAGTTTCATCATTACTCAAATTAACAACATCAGAAACACTATTTATGACTCGTTGTTGGAATCACCCAATTAACACAGCTTCATTAACCGGAAGCACGGCGTATTCGAATACCATTTATTTCACTCTGCAGAGTTGCCCTGCTTTACCCACAAGATTTCTTAATTCCACGTCTGACATTAAGAAAACAAGGTTTTTCGCTACTCAATTCTTTCTATAGCCTCCACCTAGTAGGCCTCCTAGCAAGCTCAGGCAACTCCTGACTTACCTTAGCCTACTATTGTGCGGCACACATAACACATGATCGAAGTTCAGATTGATCGGTCAGATTGTTCAAAATAAAATAACCAACTTCCATACGGCCCTTCTTACCCCTTCCGTATGGACTTGCACTTTGCCTTCAAACTGCTTTTGTAGAAGTTCAATCGAATTTGAGCAGCTACTAGACCAGGGTTGACGTATCAACACTTGTGGTTGGGTGATCACTGTATCTTTTACTTAGCACAAGGTTCTTGCCCTTATATTTTTGTTGAGGTCCGCAACCTCCTTCTTAGGATAAAGCAGTGGACGAAATCTGCCACACAGACCTCCACACCCTTTTTATCCTAAGCTGCATACTGGTATCACCGGCCTAGGGTACGGCGTCCCATACCACCCTACCCTCTCCGGGTTTTCTAAACCTATTGGCCCGCAGCCAACACCTTAGTAGTGTAAAGATTTTTCATGATATGTAAATGTCATATAATTATATATGTTACAAAGTAATTATAACTAGGATTATTAAAGGCATGGCAACAATTGATCATGGCATTTGCAGGTGGTAGGAAATATCTAAATATCATGTCATTCTAAACATTTTATTTTACGCAAGCTATCATTTCGCAATTATCAATAATGAAAATACATAAGTAAATAATGTAAATTTCATGGGATTCAATATGATAAAAAACATGTGACTTGCCTTTCTTTTGTTGCTTTTGCTCTTCTTGATTAGCTTCAAATGCCTTTGCTGCCCTTCAGTTGACCAACCCGCTTGGTCCGTTCACTAGCGTAGAAAGCGAAGGCAAATAGGTTCCTGCTTTGCTAGATGCAAGTTGGGAACAAAATGCAATTACAAAATAAGAAAGGGCATAAAAAAGAAATGGGTTGGGCTGGGAGATCGAGGTTCGATGATACTTGATGGGTGGACACGGCTGAAATTGGATTAGAAAGGTTCAGGGCTACTAAAAGATATACATGTGTTGGACAGATTTTGAGAATAAAAGATAAACATTTAGAATTGGATGATCGATCCTTAAATTGGGCGGATTTGGATTTTTGGTGGAAAAGAATTATTTGAATTTGTGTAAATTGAATTTATTTGAAAATAAGTATAGTAGAAGGGTGACATTTGAATTAATAAAATCTGAATTAATAAAATTTAAATTAATAAAATTTGATTTTAAAGGAATGGAGGTTAAATTTGAATTACAGGTATTAAACTGGTTAAAATGGCATATTTTTGGAATTCTTGGGATTTTTGGGAATTTTTTGGGATTTTTAATGATTTTTGGGAATCTCCTAAAACTGAATGAACAGTGTGCTACAGTGTTGGGCCGGCCCGGTGGGAATAGTGAAGCCCGGCCAGTTCACTCGCGCAGCTAAACGGGCCAGTCGGCCCACGCACCGAGCGCACAGGCCGCCTGGCCGGTGGCCCATGCGAACGTGGTCGTAGCCCAGTGCACGCGCGCGCACGCCCGCTCGATGAGCGACGCGCGGACGGCGCTGACGGGCCAGATTTTGCGAGCGGGGCCGTCGGATGGAACACCAGTGGTAAATCGACGGTTGGTGTTTAAATACACGTGGACGGATGGATGGGAGCGACGCAGATGGCCGAGATACGCCCACGTTGCCCCCGAGAGGTCGTCTTCAACCTCCAGACGGCTCCTCCCGGCGGAAAACAGAGGGCGCCGACTCCGGTCAAACGGCGGCGACATTGCACCAGAAGAGAAGCGGCTTTCACAGAGGGCACCTTATGAGCTTGGGATTCCATTTTGGCACGTTGGAGTATGAATGGAAGAGCGGAGGTGGCTAGTGGTGGCTGTCAAGACAGCGACCTTCACGGCGGCGCCATGAGCAACTAAAGGTTCTCCGGCCAAATGGGTGGGTTTTTCACCATCTAGAGGACCTAGGGAGCATGCTGGAAGTGGCGGTTGAACTCGGGAGTGGCTCAGGTGGCCTAGCCATGGTGAGGTCCTTTGGACCGACGGTGACCTTCATCGCCACGGCTCAAGGCAGACGCTCGAGCTCCGGCGAGTGCACCAATGCATTTAGGGGATAACAAGGATGGTATAAGCGAAAGGAATTGAAATATAATTGACGAAATAAAGACATTAGATTCTAGGGCTTACCGGCTCGGGGACTTCGGTTGCGGGCAGTAGGGGCGATGGGATTGCAATTGCTTGCTAGGGTGAGTGTACGGGAGTGTCTAGAGAAGCTTCACGGTGACTGAAAGGCTTTATAGGCTCGGTAAGTCAGTTTATCCGCGAGAGATATTTTCGGCTGCTCGGGTTCAAGCTGAGAAGGGGGGATGAATGTATTGGAGCTGCGCAAGGGGGGATGAACGCAAAGGCGATTGTGCGCGACGCAAGGAAGCAGTGGAGAAGGGTCACTGGCGGGTAGGATCGGCTGTTTAGGGGCAACTCAGGGGTGACGGGTGCGACCGAAGCGCAAAGGAGGTGGGATGGCGCGCACACGCGGGAGCGCCAGAGGAGGGAAAGAGGCGGAAATCCCCGAAATGGAAAGCGTATTTCCAGTGGAATTTCCAAATTGGGAAAGAAAAGATAAATCAAGCAAAATTCACAAAAAATTTTAAAAATTGAAAATTCTGGGGTGTTTCAATCTACCCCCTTAAAAAGAATCTCGACCCCGAGATTCACCTAGGTTAAAGAATGGGATAAAAACATAACTTGTTACAATTCTGATTCCTTTCCATAAATCTTATTTTATTTAGGGTAAGCTCTCAGTGGGGCCATTGACTGGTGCTCTGTCTCTTTCTGGTTCTCTGGATTCCCAAGACTTCATAAAGACTTTCTTAAGATATGAGTGTGGTTTATACTTCCTAATTTGGAATCCTAAGGACAACAGAACAGTAGATGAACAGTAATAAGGTCACGGCCTCACGAGGAAGATGAACAGAAGTACAACACAATGCGATGCCTGAACAGTAGATAAGGTCACGGAGAGGTTGAGACGCCGAGTCGGAGAGAGACTCACCGTCACAAGTCAGTAGCCCGGCGTGGCGAAGGCCGGAAGGGGGAGGGGGAGGCAGTCGGCTACTCGGCGCGTAGGGGGAGGCCAGGGCGGTCGGCGACTCAGCGCGGAGGGAGAGGCCAGAGGCGGTCAGCGGCCCTAGCCCAGCACGGAGGGCGGCTCGACGTGGAGTGGAGGGGGAGGCCAGAGGCGGTCGGCCACTCGGTGGTAGCCGGGTGTGGGTGCGGCCGCACGGGCGAGGCCGAGCGGGGCTAGCGCCTGGCGGGCGGCGCGCGGCGGTATCAGCGCATCGGAGATTCGGAGAGGACGAGGTGACGAGCAGAGCCGCGGAGGCTATTCCCCATTCCCCAACGAGACAACGAGGCAACGACTGAATGAAGTGGTGAGCAGGTGAGGTGAGGTGGGACTGATCTGTTGCGCTAGCAGACCAAAGTCTGCTACTCTGCTTGCTTTGCTTAAAAGAGATATAAGAGGACAAGAGGTAGTTCCTAGTTCCCACATGTATAGATCCTTCTGTTGTAGTGGAGCACTTATTTCTATCTGCATCTTTCTGGATAGCAAGTGATGCTACGATGCAATCACCTAGCCGATTAGCCAATTTATTTAATCAATTGTTGACTTATTGTTATTTAATTATTCTTAAATTTACAAAAATAGAGAAATAAATTTTGCATAAATATTTCTCAAATAATACAACTAACAGTAACCCTTCAACTATAGAAAGTAGAACTAAAGCAAAAAATGTTCGGCATAAATTTAATCTAGATAATATTATTGCCGGTCCAAAACCAATTGAAGATTATCCTAATGAGATTAGAGATCAAGTTAGGAGAGCATATTTATTGAAGGGTCCAACTCAACCAATTAGTCTCTTCTATTTATGTATGAATTTGATATTTCAACAACAAAAGATGAGGAGATATAGCTTTGGTATATTTATAGTGTGCTATAGCTTTAACAGTAGAGCTGCTATAGCTTTAACAGTAGAGCTCCTCCTCTATTTTTATCATGGATTCGCCACTGGTGCCGGTGCTTCCGCCGATCTCGCCACCCTGCAATGGATCTTCCTCTGTCGTCAGCACGCAAGTGCGCGCTACTGCGCTAACGGCCGTCGACCGCTGTAGACCCTTCGTTTCCTCGTGTGAGCCCGAAGCTTGCCGTGGTCACCGTCGTGGTCGCTACCCTTCCCCCGTGCAAGCTCGTGCACACGCTGCTGCGCTGACGGCCGTCGACCGCTGTAGACCCTTCGTTTCCCCGTGTGAGCCCGAAGCTCGCCGTGGTCACCGTCGTGGTCGCTGTCCTTCCCCTGTGCGAGCTCGAAGCTTGCCATGGTCGCTGTTAGCCAAGTCAAGGCCACCACCGAAAATTGCGCTGCGCCCGAAGACGCACCGCGGTTGAGCTGTCGTCGTCATGCGCGTGACGATGGCGTGACGATGCCGCCGCTATGCACGAGCAAGCTCCCAAAGAGCGAGCCCCACCGTCTGTGGCCGCCATCGACACTGCAACCACGGCTACTGCGCCGTTGCGTGGGCGACGCCGCCATCATCGCCCGCCGTGTCGTCATGTGCGCGAGCGCAACTACCGCCGCTACACTCAGCCAACGCTAGGGTTTCTGTATAAGCCGGCGGGTGAGCCAAATGGGCCATGTGGGCCAAGCGCCTGTTAAGGCCACGTGAGCTAAATGGGATGGGTTTGATTCGCCCCAACAGCGATAAACGGACTAGGCTGAATATGGCCCGATGGCATTTTTGTAGAAAACACTTGCGTTTTGGTTTATTATGGGAATTGTGTGCAAAACGCCTCAGACTTTTGGGAAATGACGAAGAATTTTGGATTTTATTATATTCTTACAGAGTAGTCCTTCTACGTTTTGGTTTTTTTTACCAGATTTAATATTCTAAGGATTCTTGCACTTTAAACCTGAAGGCTTAAGTAAATTAATCAATTAATTTGGTAATTTTCTATTATAACCATAATTAATCCTAGAAACATGGTTTTTAGGCATACGGGCTTCCATAAATTTGTGAACCCTTAGACTTAGCACCTTTCAGAAGCATCATATTTTATGGTTTTACTTTCCTGCATATTGTGTAGTGGGCAATTAATTATGGGGTTTTAGTAATTCAGAAGAATGCTAAAATTCTTAGTTATTGCTCCCAAGGGCATGGTTCCAAGTGTTCTCGGATGCGAGGACTCGAGCGTTCTTGGGTGCATGGGTCCCAAATATATGTTTGTAGCCCAAAAAATAATAGGAAATTATGGGAAATTGACAAAATTACCTCATAAATACAAGTAAACATGTCTTTCCTACTTGCACACATACCATGCCTTAATATTATTTACCTGCAGTAAATTTATGGAATATTGCATGGATAATGTAGGATATGTCTGATATTGCTAAGAGAGAGTTTGTTGTGCTTGCCCTAGATGGAAGAAACTACCTAACCTAGGTTATGAATATTGGGATCTTGCTTGACGCAAAGAACCTTGGATGTTCCTAGCAGTAGTAACGATGGTGCTGTTGTTGTACCTACTTTTTTTAAAAAAAGAATCAGGTTTTGCTTTTCCTAAGGCATCACCTTAACTCAGCCTTGAAGGATTTGATTCACTCATTCAATTTGTCCTCCAGTTAGGGGATGGTACGCTGTGCTAAATTCAAACTTGTCCCCAAAAGTCTTCTATAAGCTCTTCCAAAAATACGAAGTAAATTGGGTACCTCGATCAAAAACTATCTACACTCTATCCTAGATATATATAACTCTGCGAGCTTAGCTCCCCTGTCAGTGGTCTTTACTGGTATAAAATGAGCAACCTTGGTGAGGTGGTCCACAATAGCCTACATCAAATCGCAACCTTTATGTGATTTCATCAATGTGGTGATAAAATCCATACCAACTTTCTCCCACTGAGTAGTGCTTGTAGTTGTCATACTGGGCATTGGTGATTGGCTTTTACCCTCTGACACATGTCATACTTAGAAATAAACTTTGTTATGTCTCTTTTCATTCTAGACCACCAAAACCTTTCTTGAAGTCTTGTACATTTTTGTGCTTCCCAGGTGTATGGTGTAGGGTGTTTCATGGGATACCCTAAGTATCAACTCTTTTAGAGTCTTATCATTTGGTACAACCATATGCTTCCTATACCATAAGGTGCCTTGCTCATCATCAGAAATTCCATAATAGCACCTCTCTATGCTATCTCTAATTTTCTTGATATCTCGGTCTTCTCTATGAGTTGTCCAGATTTGCTCTTCCAAGGTGGAATTTACTTCTAAAATAGCAACATAAGCTTCTTCTACCAACCCTAAGTTAAGGTGCTAAAATTCTTCATGCAGTGCTGGTTGATTTTCTTTAATCATGGCGTCGTTGCAGTAGGACTTCCGACTCAATACATCGGCTACTATGTTTGCTTTATCGGGTGATAATGTATACTAAGATTATAATTCTTGATCAAGTCTAACCATCTTTATCTTAGGTTTAGGTCCGGATGGGTGAATATGTACTTCAAGCTCTTATGGTCTGTATATATCTCACAACTGCTGCCGATAAGGTATTATCGCTAAATCATTAGAGCATGTACTACTACTAATTCCAAGTCATAGATGGGATAATTCACTTTGTGAGGTCTTAGTTGGCGTGAGCCATAGGCCACAACCTTGTTTTCTTGCATCAACACACATCCGAGTCCATGGCGAGATGTGTCATAGAAAATATTGAAATCTCAATGTATGCATAGTAGATCTAGTACCTATGCTATGGTCAATCTATTATTTAATTCTTGGAAAATTTTCTCACATTTTTTGGTCCATTCAAACTTCTTTTCTTTCTAAAGAAGTTGTGTCATGGGTCTCGCAATGCTAGAGAAATTTTCGATGAATCAACGATAATATCCGACCAAACCAAGAAAACTACTGACATCCATAACAGTCTTAGGTTGTTCCCATTCCAACATATCTTTAACCTCATATGGATCTACTGCAACTCCTCCTTCAGATAGCATATGTCCCAAAAATCCCACTTCTTTCAACCCAAACTCGCACTTACTGACTTTTGCATACAACTTATGCTCTATGAGCTTTTCCAATGCTACCCTCAAATGATATTCGTGATCTTCTTCACTCCTCTAATATATGAGTATGTCATCTATAAATACTACCACAAACCTATCCAAAAACTCCATAAGTACCTTATTCATAAGGTTCATAAAATAGGCAAGAGCATTGGTCAATCCAAAGGACACCACGGTGTACTCGTACAAACTGTATCGGGTGATGAAGCTATTTTTGGGATACATTCCATCTGATTTTGAGTTGAAACTATCCTAATATTAGGCCAATTTTGGAGAAAACTTAGGCTCCATTTATTTTGTCAAATAAATCATCAATCTGTGGCATCAGGTACTTATTCTTGATGGTTACCTCATTTAGGGACCGGTAGTCGACGCACATCCTTAAATTCCCATCTTTCTTCTTTACAAACAACGCTGGTGATCCCCATGGTGATAAACTTGGTCTAATGAATCCTTTAGTTTGCTGCTTGTTAAGTTGTTTCTTGAATTCAGCTAACTCATCTGCATGTATCCTATATGGTCTTTTCGAAATCGGAGATGTTCTAGGCAGCAGCTTGATTGCAAATTCCATGTCTCTATCTGGCAGTACTCCAGGTAATTCTTCAAAAAAACACATCGAGATACTCACATACTACTGGCACTTGGCTTATTTCTATACTCGAGAAGCAATTGAGAGAAGGAAAGGATGGTGCAGTCTGGTTAGAGATAAACATGACACAATCCCCTTATTCACTAACGAGGTTAATTGAATGGCTGGCGCAATTCATTTGCCCTTTATGCTTAAACAACCAATCCATCCTTAAGATGGCATCTAATCCCTAGGACTCGAGCACTATCAAATATACTATGAACTTAATCACACTAATAATTATGCTAACTTTCGGTTATACCAACTCGGTTCTTAATTCTGTACTTGATGGTCGAACTAACATGGGGTTTATCTAGCAAACCCATTTCCATATGTTGTTTGGTAAAAAAGTTCTTGGATGTGAATGAATGAGATGCTTTCAAATCAAATAAAATTATTGCAGGGGTTGAGCTGACAAGAAACATACCCAACACCACATCAGGCGTGTCCTAAGCTTCTTTGATGGTGATGTGGTTCACAGGGCCTCTACCGATATTCTGAGTGGCTCTTAGGGCTCTATTCTAGACCTAAGGCACTCCGTGACCTTGTCCTTGCATTGGCGGTCTCGTAGGGGCATGTAGCAGTACATTCTGGACAACACATTGTTTCTTCTTTGGACATAGACTCGTATAGTGGCCACGCTCACCACAATGATAGCAATTGATGGCCTTGCTAACTCCGGAGGGCTAACCACAATAGATATTAGGTTGGATGGCTTGTCGTAGTAGACACAGGGCTGGTACTGGATATCTGGATGGCCGAGGTATGGACGAACAGACAGTGGATGGGTGCCATACACAGGGTCATTGCAAACCATTGCTTACTAATTTTTGCGCAGCCTGCTTGCGCTTGTGCGAGTCCTTGAGCACATGGTGTTTATCTTCCCATGTGATAGCCTTGTTAACTAAGGTTTGAAAGTCTAGAAAGCCCAAGGGAGTGAGTACTAGCTAAACTTCTTGGTTGAGGTGCTCCCAAAAAAGTTCCATCTTTTGGACTTCATCCGGAACGTCAGTAGATGCATACCAGTAAAGATAGTTGAAGCGATGCATATACTCGGTCACTGTAATGCTTCCTTGCCTCAGAGATTTGAACTCCCTCTTTTGATATCCATGAGACCAGATGGGATTGTGCCTTGCAAAAGGTTGCCTTGAAATCAGTCCAAGCAAACACTTGTCCTTCTAGCTGCATGTGCTAAAATTGCCCCACTAAATGCTTGCGGCTCCTTGAAGTTGATATGAAGCAAACAACACCTTCTCATTATCAACACACTAAGCAATGGTCAACTTCTCTATATCCCACATCCAATCATCAACATCAAGTGGGTCCTAAGAGTGGGAAAAATCGGATGGTCTTATTCACAAGAATTCTCCCAACTTTGATTGATCTTGGTTTGCAGCGGCTCCTCCTTCTTCGGCTGCCATAGGAGCTACACCAATGTTCACAATGTTGTTGGAGGATAAGAGTCTAGGCATGGCAGTTCCGTTCAATCTCAATGAGTACCTGGGCCATCGAGGGATGTCTACGCAACTCAACTCCTTGTTCATCCCTATGCTGATCTAGCTGAGGTTTTGGCTCCATATTTGGGCTAGGCTGCAGTGGGTTAGATCTCAAAGGTGATCGAGCATCTGCTGGATGTGATCCAAATGCTTTCGAACTTCCCAAAAGCAGATTCATTAATCTTGTCCTTGGTCTAGTTATCTTGCTGTTAAGTCACTTGTTATTGCTAATTTAGAAAAAAGAAAAACATCCTTAAGAAGCAAGGGGCGGCAGGGGTAGGATACCTAGTTATTTTTGCAAAGGATAACATCCAACCATAAGACAAACGAATAAACAACCCAAAGGGACAGCACACAAGTAGTTTTGGCAAATCGATATATTTTAGCATGGTTTGTGAAATACAACCCATATGAGCAAATAGACAAACCATGCCCAACATTACAACCATCGAACAACATCGTCTACATGCACATAGGCATTATAAGGGAGATGATACATATCTCACTAATAAAAAATAAAACCAAGGTGAGCTCTACCAAGTCTAGTCCTAAGGGTCTAGTTGTCGGCACCATCAATTCTCTCAGTGATGAACTCTCCCACCTCTGGCTTATACTCCTTAGGCACACTCAGTGTACGAACATGACGGTGGTGTGCTGCATGGGAGTTCTCTCCCCCAGAACCATCGGGTCAAGAGACGTGATGGTACCCCATAGTGGACATACAGGGGTGATGAATGACTAAGCTGGGGTGAGGAGATAGCTCTTGGTGCTCTAAACTAATAGGAGCAGGTGAACAAACAACAATGGGTGGAATGTAGATAGGCTCTCCATGTAGCACGGAACGAGGCTCCATCCCTGTGATGACTATGGCTCAATGTGCCACTCAAGAAGAGCCATCAGTAGCGGAACTCCCTCAACTCACATACCACTTGGCGGTGGTACTGATCCAAGGAGACTACGAAGTCGACAAGATATCAGAGTATGGTGTCTGTCTTGTGGGGGTTGTTGCTATAGGGGTTATAATATCCAGTAGCCGGGTGAGAAGGGTGGTAGCAGTACAGCACGAACAACTCCAGAAGCATGTGGCGGAGGCGAACCATGGCCATATATGTGGCATCACACATAGCCATGCAAATATGGGATTCAAACCCCTCAAAATAGAGTGGGGGTCCTCCAGTGTGACCACGGGACTAAATAAGTACCACTGCACGGTACTCATCTGAAACTTGACTAGTGAGGTGTGGTACACTGAGTAGTTGGGTCTTGGGCGAAACCTGCATGTTGCAGCATGGTGGCCAGGGTAATGGGCATTCCACTTATTTGTGGGGTGGTGGTGGCAAAGTGTCCACTGCAGCATCTACAAATTGAAAGAGAAAAGGATCAATAACCATTTTGTAGCTAGGTGTGAAAAAGGTACGAAAAGAACTAAGTAAGGAGAGGAGTAAAACAACAAGTATAACCTATATTTTTCATGATCATTTTGTTAAGTTTGCAATTAAGGTTTGAAAACCATAAGTCCTTAAACAAATGGACAGTTCTATGTAAGGGTCTAACCTAAAATCAGTATGGTTCTGATACCAATGCTGTCGAGACCCGGAATTTGCATTCCAACTCTATGTGTTTACCATGCTAATCCCATAATTAGTGGCTAGCATACATATTCAACAACATTCATATCACAACCACACACAAAATTTAAAATAAGGTAGTGCAATAGGTAGTGAATGAATATAAGCCTATACGACGAAGTTTACAACACTTGGGCCAACCGGCCAAATGGGACATACAATAAAAATAGTTCAGCAAAAGCAAAAATAAAAGTTATCAAAATCCAGTAAGTATGCCTCAACCCAATCCACAAGCAACTGACTAGGGCAGAACTCTAGAAATTGGTGCCTTCATCACCAAAACCTACTATGTAATAATAACCGCAAGACGAATCTTCTTTGACTTCATCTGAAAATGTTCAACAAGCAATGGTGAGTACGAAAATCGTACTCCGTAAGACTTTTAAGCAAAGTTATATAGTATGCAAGTTGAGTCAATGGTACCTGTCTAGTCTAGTTCAAATTGTGAAACATGCTTTTAATTGAAATAACAAGTAATAGATTGCAAACAAAAGTTGTAAGAGCATTTAAGTTTGATAGGCAAATAATGGTAAAGTGACAATAGCATAACATAGAACAAGAGGCTTGTTGCCCTAGAATTTCGAAACAACGGCATAAACCTTGCTGAACCAAACTATGTATGGATATCCCATCCATTCCTTCCCAAAACCATTTTATAAATATAATGCTACTTATTGTGTGATTTCACCAAGCTTTGTCCATAACCGAGGACACGACTATTCGAATAGATTTACACTCTGAAGAGGTTGTACACTTTACCCATATGACATAAATATACCACCATGTTATACATATCACGCGATACCATCGATACCTGATTGAGGGTTCATGATGAAACTTTTACATTACCAGTACTAACAACCATCGCGCTATGATTACCTCCTTAGGACAGGGAGTGCCCTCCAGCGTCCCGAAGACTCATACAGTGTGTTGGGTAAACCTTCCATTATGGGCAAGGTCCTTCTGAACATGGAGTCTGCACCATGTCCTCACAAGAAATAGAAGTTCTAACATGCATGAACATATTATGATAAGATTCTCTATGTGTATGGGTATACACACCAATTAATAAATAATTGGGATATAATTGGGGTATGTAGGGAAGAAATTAGGATACTTTCTTATTAAGTAATATTTTCTTGTTCAGTGTGTGATCAAATGTCCTTTACATTACTCACCAAGGAGTGTGTGATCAAATATTACAAGTTAGAATCTCAATATCACAAGTTATAGAACAAATGATTCTAGTCAACATAAGTAGTTCTGGTTATAAAATTAAATGGCCAGACATTTATACCTATAAATACTTCATAGCTATATCAAATAGACAATCAGAGCAATCTTCCCATCCAAAACTTATAATTTTTGAAGAGCAGATAACCAGATTGTACAAAGTGAAATTAGACTCTCCTAATCATTCACAGAAGGGAAGAATAACTAGTGGTATCTTTTTGGGTGCTTCTAAATTGCAGGTCAAAACAATTAGTAAGCGAACATCTTCATAACTAGATTAGTGTTTTAAAGCCCCTTTTGTATCTAGTCTATATACAATTTGTTGTTTAATATCAGAAGATATGATAATTTCCTCTCAATTTTCTCAGTTCTATGTCTAAATTCACATGTTGGGCCAAACTTAACAGAAAAACATTCAAATAAAATAAAAGGGCAAGTGGTAACTATGATGATACATTGTTCATTGCCATAACATAAACAAAAAAGAAGAATGTTACATACAACATGCTCAGGAGGAGGCGGCGCACTCGAGGAGAAGGGGCGCCATGTAGGAGGCAGCGTGCTCGAGGAGGAGGCGCGTCGGGGAGGAGGCAGCGTGCTTAGGGAGGAGGCAGTGGGCTCGGGGAGGAGGCATGCTGGGCTCAAGGAGGAAGTAGTGACGAGCTCGGGGGAGGAGGCGGAGAAAATTAATTAATCATTTGAGTAGGGGTGAGGGCAAACCATAGAGTCTAAATATAAATAGGGTTGGACATCACAAACAGTTCTAAATTAGAACCGTCTGTGATAAATATACATCACAGACGATTCTAAAGTAGAACCATCTATAATAAATACACATCACAGACGGTTCCAATAAATAATTGTCTATGATAAATATACATTCTCATATGCATAAATACAAATTCACATATATATATATAACATATTCTCATATACATAAATATAAATTCACATATAGATGACACATTATCATATACATCTTTGTATCCGACACGTTCGAGGTCCACGGTAGTGACGCCGTACTTGTCGACCTTCACCTATGGAAGATGGACCCAATGGCACTAAAACAGGAAGATCTTGAAAAGCACGTAGTTAAGATCTCAAATCTTCTCTATGAACTCATAGTAGGATCTCCTCAACCCATCGGTACTGAACGCATCTATGTGAACACCACTATTCTAGTTAGTGCTCTCTATATCCTAAGCCTGCATATAGAATGCGTCATATCCGTGCTATGTCACAACTATAAAGTTTGGCTCTATTGCCAACCATGTCAGCATATCACTTGACGAGCTTTTAGCGAGTCGCTCCTTCAACCATTGGTTGAATCGATTGTTGTGCTATCTCGTGATCTAAACATCCGGCAGCTCCGGATTTTGTTGTCGAAGCATGTCCTTGTGCTGGTCGATATACGGGGACACTTTAATCATGTGTTGCAAGGCTGTAAAATAGGCTTAAGCATACACATCTATATCTAGAGTGATTGCTTTCCTTCGGATGGTCTCGATACCCTCGAGCCTACCCTCATGACGAGATAGAGGCATACCTATCGGTTCAACCTATGCCATGTAATCGATGCAAAACTCAATGATCTCTTCAGTTGCATAACAATCGACGATAATGCCTTCCGGCCGAGATCATTCCGTACATAGGAGTTGAGAATTTCCATGAACCTCTTGAATGTGTATATGCTACGTAGGAACATAGGCCCGCACATCTTTATCTCCCTCACAATGTGAACAATGAGATAGACCATGATATCAAAAAAACGACGGAGCGAAATACATCTCAAGATGATACAGAGTTGTTACCACCTCATCCTACAGAGCATCTAGTCTTTTAGGATCGATGACCTTCTAATCAATTGTGTTAAAGAAAGTACACAGCATCATGATTGTCTCTCGGACCTTATCGGTAAAATACTTCTAATAGCAACAAAGAGCATCAGTGTCATTAACACATGACAATTATGAGGCTTCATATCAATTAAATTCAAATCTTCCATCGAAATAAGTTTCTTCATGTTGGCGAAATAACCGAACAGAACTTTCACACCATACAAGCACTAACACAGTTTAGTTCTCTCGGTCTTGAACAAAATGTAACAAGCAGGAGGAAGGTACATTTGTCCTTTACCAGTCTTTGTCGGGGCTAACTCGAGTTTGATGTCCATATCAACTAAGTTAAGCTGTGCATTTGTAATATCGAGGAGGCTTACTAGAGGGGGTGAATAGACGGTCTAAACTTTTTTCTAATTATTATTGATAATTCAATAACTTTTCTATTTGTCTAAACCAAGTAAACAATATGAAAACATAAATCAATTTGGTTTAGCACGAACAACCCCTATATCAATTAAGTTTACCTAAGTACATCAACAATTTTAGGCAATGTCAGGCTGTGCAATTTTAGATGACAAGCAATCAATTTAATTATATGAAAGCAAATTGGTTGAAAGTAAATTTGAACATAAGAAAACAAACCACACTAGACACGGTCTCTTTTTACTGTGGTGATCGAAGACTTACTGGTCTCCTCTAGTCCATGTTGAGGTAAGCCCAAAATAATTGGACCGGCTCCACGAATTAAGCCTTCCACCTCAAATCCACTAGTGGTAGCTCTTTTCCGCTCTGGGTAGGTGAGCTCCAACCTTCACACTTTGCCGGATCTTCTACAACCTTCTTTAAGAAGATCACCGCGCAGGACGCCTCCAACGCCGTCTAGGAGTTGGCAAACTCCAAGAGTAACATGTCAAGCCACTCTCTTGACTCTCATCACGTGTAACAAATGCACAAGCTCAAATGGATACACAATCCACCTCTATATGCAAACATGCAATCTAGACCCTTCTCCTTGCTCACAAAATGCAACACATGCACAATTGAGTGAAGAGCCTCACACTAGCTCAAGAGAATAGAAATAGGTCAAGCAGCCATGTCTCCAACCGGCCACAAGGGGGTATTTATACCCCCCACACAAGAAAACTAGCCATTGGAGCCAGATCCCTGAAAAATCAAAGAAATCAGAAGTACTGTCGTTATACGGCCGGTACTTCTGCTCCCCTCGCAACGGTCAAATTAACAAACCATTACAGTCAAAATCGGAAGTTCTACCGTTCATTTTCTAGTACTTCGAATGATCGGAAGTACCGTGCCACACATGCGGAACTACCGATCTGAACGAGGACAAGAAGACTCCACACAGGTTTCTCTTTGGAAAAAAAACGTACCGCTGGAAAATTTTGGAGCTTCCGAAGTTCGGTAGTACAGCGCAACACACGTCGGTACTTCCACCTTCTAGTAGTACTGCTCACACAGAGCCGGTACTTCCGATGGCCGGATGAGCTACTCACACAAAGCTCATCAGACCATTCGCAACTGGTAGTACCGCGCAGCACATGCCGGTATTTCTGATGTCCAGTAGTACCACTCGTACAGAGCCGATACTTCCGATTTTTCTGATAAGTGCAGATATTGAATAGGTTTTGCAAAACATATTTGCAAACTACAGTATTGTGCACACAAGAATCAAACATGATTCCTAACAAATTGCAAAACACATTTGCAAACTTTTGAAATCATAACACAAAGAATAGGTACAAAGATTCCACACTGATGTGGCCAAGAGTGTGAATGCTACATTGATTTGTGCTTCATCTATGCAATTTGAAGTTACAAAGCTTAGTAGTGCTGAATTGCGCAAGGAGAAAGAAACAATCGGTTATGGGAGAGAGAAGAATATCCTAATTCGTGCGGATACTTATGTGATTCCTCCTTTGCACAATGCAAATAAGACAACAATGCATGGAATTAGAGGTGTGGATGGAGAAAAAAGAAAGTTAGTTTGGCTAAAGAGAAAGACACAAGATCAATCAAGTTCTCGTGATTGCAGTTCTGTCCACAATGTTTACAAAGTTTTCAATGCCAATTCTGAGATTTATAATGCACACAAAACACATATTTGGAAAGCTAACGAAGTCTACTTTCCAACAAATCAAACGGCGCTTGATTGGAGCTTCCTATACAAAGTTATGACAATTTCATTGGATGCTGCACGAGCTGTCCGGAGAGACGCGCGAGACCTGCCAAACATAAAGAGTCTGAGTGTTGCAATGCAAGTAAGGGTAAATCTGACCACACCATGGTTTTCCAAACGTTGAGAAGGATTCTTTTTCAGGTTCTAAACGGATTTGGAAGCCCCTTGAACAAGAAAAGAAAGCATATAAATATTTGAATTCTGTTCGAATTCGGTTCGGGTCAAACAGGAAGTCCAACACTAAAACGTCCATAGCTTTCACAAACGGAGTCCGATTTGGACATTCTTGGACTTGTTGGAAAGCATTTTGAAGCCTCATATAATGGATAAGGTGCAAGACATGGAATCCTCATGGTCACATCACAAATTGAGAGAGAATCCGGTGATAGTAATTTAGATATTTCCTTTTTAGTTTGTATTGGAGTTTGTTTCGGCCTTAGGCCAGGTTGTACGTGAGTTTTAGTCAAGGCCGTGCATTGTGCACTAATATAAGGCCAGGGTCTCTGCCCCATTGTAACTTAGGTTATGATATTATAAGTTTTTATACTTGTGAAATAAAGGAGAAAATCGCCATGATGGTTGGTGGCGGCCAGATTGCGTGATTGCATGGTTTTCTCGTTTAGAGTTTGCTGAGTTGGTGCAAACAAGAATAGGAGATTATTGAGATCGCCCATTGAATCTACAAGATTTATCTCTTCTAATTTGTGTCTTCTTGCTGAATTCACAGTTTGGGGAGTTCGACGGGTTGCTTCTAGTGTGTGCCTTGCGTACTAGTGCAAATTGCCCTTATCAATATTGTTTGCGGCATCAAGACAAGGAGAAGACTCTATCCAAGGAGAAGGAACCTCGCTGAACGTACCAGGAAAGATCGGGCCATCCCTATGCATCAACTAATTCTTAGTTGGTCCGCATCACTCACATTTGCAAAACACATTCGTAAACCTAAGTCACATGCTACAAGGATTATATATGAGCTTCAACCATTTGCATAACACATTAACAAATATAAGCCTCATATCACAAAGAATGGAAACATGGACTTCAAGCACTTGCAAAACACATTTGCAATACATAGTCCCATGTTAAAAGGATTCAACACATGAGCTTCAACTATTTACAAAACACATTTGCAAATACAAACCTCATGCAAAGAGAGCTAGTGCAAGTAAGATTGAGCTACCAACATATGATGAGACTCAAGCTACTAGACATAACCCCTGTTAATAGTACGACAACCTATACTAACAATCCGGTCTTCCAACCAAACACCAAGACCGGTAAAAGATTAGGAACACATCTTTAGGCCTAACTAGTCATACATTTGCCATAGGTCATTATCTTGTTATGCACCAACTCATGGTGCATCCTTTTTTCCAACTCCATCAACACATGATGGTCTTCACTTGACTTGATGATCAACGCATGATCATTTCCTCTTGGACATGATTCAACTCATGATACATTTTCTTCTTAATAGCTTTCAGCGCATGAAGCCTTCTTCTATCTAAACTTAATGATCTTTAACACATGAAGTCATCCTAAGTCATCCTCATTTCTGGCACCTAACCTATTCATCCAGCTCATGAAAAATATTAGCCCATAAAACAATTGTCATTAATTACCAAACTTTATCATTAACTCATAATGGAGGGACTAGATTCTACAATCTTCCCTTTTTGGTAATTCATGACAATCTCAACAAACAATGAGATAAAGATTGATTTCTTAGTATACAACATATACACAACACTTGTATACTCTAAAATAAGCTTTTTAAGCAAAACTTACTTATCCGGTTGTCATTAATCATTCAACCATTAACACATAATAGAGGAACTAGATGACAACCGGATTGCAAATGTATATAACGGATGTGTTTCAAAGTAAAGATCATAAATATGTGTATTAAAGGAAATATGGATCAATACTTAAGAAACCTCAAAATATAGAGTAAACTCCACCTAAGTGTGCACATACAAATATGTGTAGTGAAGACATATGCACATATTTGTTTTAGACTATTTGTGGAGTTCAATCTATATTTTGAATCCTATGAATGCATTAATATAGGAAAATGTGATTTCGAATGTATACCTCTTTGATTTCACCTTTTCATCCGAATGAGACTAAATAATAATACACTTACACAAACATATTAGTCTCACATATAGATTTATCATTTAATCATATATTTGGATGTGAGAAATGCAATAAGATTATAAGAAAGATATTGAATGCATACCTCAATGATTTCACCTCTTCATCCAAATGAGACTAAGCATTAATATATTTAAACAAACATATTAGTATCACATATAGATTTGTCATTATCACCAAAACATCATAATAGTATATGTCATTATCACCAAAATTAACTTAAACGGAGTTTGATCTTTCAGCGTTAACGCCATTCTTTGTTTTGTCATAAATGTTCAATAAAAGATCAATCAAGCTATTACAAACATTCTTCTCTATGTACACTCTTCTTCTAGATGTTCTTCTTATGAGGTCCTTAATTTACGTCCCTTTTCGATCACAACATCTAAATCATTAACCATATCATAGACCTCTTTTCCGCTCAAATGCCTTGGAGCTAAACTATCCTTCTTCTCTCTATCGAATTGTTCTTCATCCTACAGTATGGGTGAGCCCTCCAAAGGAACCTATGGTGACTCACATACAAGTTTTGTGTGAGTGCTTCAACCACACACTCTCGGTGTCATTTAAGCAATGAGTATAGGCTTTGGCCCCTTTTGTACTCTGGCCTAACAGATTAGTAAGGGCAGGATAATTATTTATGTTGCAGAACAACAAGGAACGTAAAGTGAAGCTCTCTAGTCTGTACACATTCCATACATGTTCCCCTTCGATCCATAGTATTTTTAGATATACGCCAATAGTGCTAAGTACACATCAATATCATTCCCAGCTTGCTTCGACTCTTGAATAAGTACCGATAGCAAAATATACTTCCACTTCATATACAACCAAGGAGGAAGAGAGTCACAGGCTAAGTGCTATGTTGGCTACTTATGTTACCGAAAGGATTCATTCCATCTATACTCAATCTACACGTTATATTCCTTGGTTCCGCACCAAAATTTGCAAACATCCTATCGATGTTTCTCCACTAGGCAGAATCAACAAGGTGTCTTAGCTTCCATCCTTCTTATGCTTCTCCGAGTGCCAACGCAGTAGTTTTGCCTTCTTTGGGTTCGCAAAAAAACCGTTTCAAATGGAGAATTATAGGAAGATACCGCGCTACCTTAGCAAGAGGTCATTTCTTCACCTCGATTCCCTCACCATCATTTGATGATTATTACGCTTGTATTGGGATGCGTTGCACACGAGACATACATGCATGTTTATATACTCTTTACGATAGAGGATACAGTTATTCGAATATGCATGTATTCTTTCTACTTCCATTTCCAATGGATAAACAATCTTCTTAGCTTTGTAGGTAGTTTTGGGAAACTCATTTATCTCTGAAAGCATGTACGCTAAGAGACCTAACAGCGTTGTGAAACTCTTGTCAGACCAATTGTTGCCTGCCTTCAATTTTAGCAGTTCAAGCATGGCTGGCAACCTCGTGTACCTCAACTTGCAACACGTGAACAAAGGCTTCTCTAAGTCCTCCATCAATCCCCGGAATTTAACATACTCTCTCACATTACAGTTTCCTTCTATGTCGCGAAGCATTTGATCCAGATTATCATCATGCAGCATATCCGAATCGGAACCACAATCAACATCATCTGATGGCATATCATTGATTTCGTCAGCGATGTCATTATTAATACCTTCCATACAATCTGCTCTTCACCGTGACTGTTCCAACGTATATACGCCTTTTTGAAACCCCTTCGAATCAAGTGTGATTCGATGTGTGCTTGGTCCTTAAACACCTTCAAATTCTCGTAGTCAATTCATGGGCGGTACATATATTTCACCCCCTTATTCAACATATCCTTCTCGGCAGCTCTTGTAAAAGCAGACACACCATTAATGTATTCTTCACTCATACGGTTTTCAGCATATTTTCAACTTCGATCCTACGCTGCGCATATAACAATTTAGTGTTAAATACTGAATTGGCTAAACCCTAAACCATACTAGATGTAATAATCTTCTCTCTACATCAAGCTAGATCTAAGCCATCTTCAGTTCTCCCTTTACCAAGCTAGATCAAGCTACATCACAGATGGTTCCAACCACAAACGGTCTGTGATACTAATATATCACAGACGGTTCGTATTAATAATGGTTATTAATTTGAACCGTCTGTGATGTCCGCAATATCACAGACGGTTTGTTATAAGAACTGTCTGTCATGTCCAGATATTAGAGACGGTTTTTTGTATGAACCGTCTGTGATATTCGCAACTTTCATAGACGGTTTTTAACATGAACCGTCTGTGATGTCTCACTTATCACAGAACTGTCTGTGATGTCTCAATTATCACAGATAGTTCATGTTATTAACTGTCTGTAAAAATATCACAGACGGTTGCTACTATCAACCGTCTGTGACAGTTTAAGCACAGACAGTTCAACTAATGCCTGAAAGATGGATCAACTAATCATAGTTTACTCCAACATATGAACTTATCTGTGAGGCATTATATGAGTAGCTAAGTTAAAACACATTATACTAACCAATCAATTACCAGCTTATAATAAACAAATTCACTTATAAACTATGAATGGCATAGGATCCTGGCAGGGGTGGACCCAGCAGTGGGGCGCCAGCCCCCCACCACTGGCCAGCTGTGTGTACCTCCCCCACCCCCCATAGCTCCACGCTAGTCATATGAATGACCTTGTCAGACTCAAAAAGCCTTTGCATGACAAACCACAACGACATCTTGGTTCTTGGCGTGAAGCCTCTCTCTCTCTCATGTCTACAAGTCTAACACTCTACAAGGGTCGAGCATGAGTTTCGAGTACTGGCCGCTAATTTCAGGGATCCAGCCAACCTCAATACTCAAATATCGATGGACAATAGTTGACCTCTGAAAATAAACAAATCCCAATGGTTGAGGTATTTTGCATGATGCAAATCAATACTAGTAGTTATTGATATGGATTATGTAATGGGCCATGAGTTTTGTTCATCTTCTTCCACTGTGAGATAGAGAGTGCGTGTGTCCACAAAAGTACTGTGTGAGTTAGGGGTGCAACGAGCCGAGCCGAGCCGCTCGTGAAAGTTTGGTGGAATGAAGGCTCGGTTCGGCTCGGCTTGGTTAGGGTATCAAGCTTTTTTGTGGGCTCGGTTCGGCTCATGATGCGGCTCGAGCCAGCTCGAGCCGGCTCGCGAGCCAACAACCACCGAGGGGAGGGGAACCGATGGCAAGAAGACGAAGGCACGGCAACCCCATCGCAAGCAAGCGACCACCACCACCAGCCCCAAACCCTAACCCTTCTCGCAATCACCAGTAAAGGAAAACCCCACAAATCACCATCCATGTACTACATTCATCCATTATAGCCAACATTGAACTAGAAACCATAAGCATGAAGCATCCATCCTCAGTAGAACACATGGAACCAATCCAAGCATATCACCAGAGGTAGAAGAGGGGAGAAGAGGCTTACCGAATACCAACGAGGATGGCGGCTGCGTGCGACCGTCGGGCGCCGGCCGAGCTCCCAGCTACCACCGGCATAGCCACACCTCCAACCACCACCGTGTACTCCCCGGCGTACGGGCGGCGCCTAGCACCTCGAGCAAACCATTAGAGCAACCCAAAAATAGCAAACTAAAACCGATAGATCGGGGTAGGATATGGGGGAAAAAGCACCAGATCGGCCGGATCTGGCCATAGCTCACAGGTGGCGCCGAGCGGCAAGGAGGGAGCGGCCGGATCGTGACTCACCAAGCAAAGGCTGACGGCAAGGAGGCGCAGAGAGAGGAAGTTCGGGAAGGAGAGAGAGGGCCGAGCGTAGCTGCGTGGGGAGCGCGGCGTCGGAGATCGAGTAGAGGCCGCCGCGAGGAACCAAGAGAGGCGCGGCGGGGCAAGGAAATAGGGAGAGGAGGGGCGCGGGCGCGTGAGTGGAGAGACCGAGAGGAGAGAGAGAGATAGAGCCGAGTAGGGGCCGGGGAGAGGCGCGCACGCCACGGCGCGTGAGTGAGACCGAGAAGATGAGGAGGGCGAGGCGGGACCGCAGGGCGGCAGGAGGCATCGCCGCCTCGGCGTCGGGTCGGGGCATTTGGGCGGTCGGTCGATCGGGCCACGCCCATCGGGCGATTAAGGCCGAGCTGCGGCTCGCGGTAGCTTGGGCTTGGCTCGTTTAGATCCCGAGCTTTTTTTACTGGCTCGGCTCGGTTCGTTTCATTCACGAGCCGAGCCAAATCTTCACGAGCCCGAGCCGAACCGAAGCTGGCTCACGAGCCCGAGCTTTTTTGCCAGCCCTAGTGTGAGTGCATTCTCGATTTCTAACATGAGCATGCTACAGCCTGCTCCGAGGATGGCATGGCTTCCATCCTCCCTGTGGGCAAAGTGGTAGGGATTTGGTGAGCATCAGAGATAGGAGGTAGAGAGGAACCCAATGCAAACAAACTCAACCCCAACGGCTGGAATCGAAAGGCGGAGCCAGCGGCCGAAGTTGGAGATGATGGGCTCGCTCGGCCAAGTTCACCTGATTACAAGGAGGGAATGAGGAGAAGAGTAGGGGGGATGCGAAGGAGGAGCGGGCGAAGAGAATGGCACACCGGTCGGGGCTCAATTAGAGAGAAGAGGGGAGGAGAAAACGGCAACATGACCGCGGACTTGGCACAAGATTTTGCGAGCAGAAGCACGAGCGGGGCATGGTCTCCTATGCTTGGGTGGACTCGAGGTGGGCTGGTCCGTGCGGCGCGTGTGCGTACAACGCGGCGATGGCAGTGCGTGATGGTGCGGCGGTGGCAGAGGGGTGATGGCGCTGCTGCCTCCGTGCTCCAAGCCATGGTAGGGTGCGCTCGAGATGGGGAAGAAGGGAGGCCCAGGCTGCTTGTCTCCCCTGCGACAAGAGAGAGAGAGAGAGAGAGAGAGAGAGAGAGAGAGCGCTGCAGAGGTGGGAGGTAGACGATGACCCTCCGGCTGAGACTGCCAGGTGGGGCCGTAGAGAGATGGCGATAGGAGAATGATAGGTGGGGCCAGGCCTATGCATCAGCAGAGAGATAGCGGGAGCGGGGCAAGATGGGCCTGGGCCTGTGGGGAAGATGGGCTGCGACTAGTTCACTGGGCTAGGTGTGGGGAAGGGGAAGAGAAAGGAGCTGCGTTCTGGGCAGTATTCGGCCCGAAGACAATTTAGGAACTAGGAATCGATTTTCCGACTTAAGGATTTGCACTTCAATTCAAATTGACACAGTTATATTTATAACCCCTTGGAAATTTTACTTGCTTTGCTTGCATTGATTTAAATGGGAAGTTCATAATTTAGGTTTTCAAATTCAAATTAATTATTTGGGATTTTATTTCCTGGCATTTATTTATAGAGAATTTTGGTTATGCGTACAAAAGTTTTTGAAACTCATGAAAGTCATGCATTTAAAATAAAGCCAAAAATCATGATGCTACCCTTTCTTTATTTTTCCTTTTCATTTAGTTGTAGCTTGTTTTTGCCGATTCCTCGTGCTCATTTTCTTCCACCATTGTTCTTTTAATATTTTTGGTTTGTTTTAACTAATTTTGTTGATTTGTTCAACTAATAGATTCAATTGTTCTATTGATAGTCTTGAACTGTTTCACGAGCACATTTGATTTGTTCTACTAATTTTATTTCTTCCGAACATCGTCAATGAACCATAAGAAAACTGAAATCAAACGCATGAAACATTGACTCATCCTTTATAACTTAATGTGTGGAATATTGTGGATGAACTAGTAGAAACAATGAAACAAAATGCTTAGAATATTTTATTTTACCTATTGGAACATTCCGCCGCCACACGAACAGACACACGCGGACACGGGAGACTTGATCTGTCTTTCTAGATGAACAATATGTTAGCTCTGCTGCATGTAAGGTAGATTACTCACGAGCAAAGCCATTGTGTTCCCATTATATTCTACCTTGTCGGCAACGAAGCTCTACTTGATACTTTGGTTTGGGCAGTTACAAAAGGAAGAAATCGGAACTTCTAGCCTTCTGCTGGCTGAGATGCTGAATGGAAATTCATTTGACAGATTTCAGTCAAGGAACAGCTTGAGGCTGAAAATTGGAGAATGGAAGCCGCGTCACACTTTAAGCAAAGCTGTAACACCTTATTTCTAAAGGCACTAGTAATTCCCATAACTGCCCAAGACTAATCAGTTGTATACTGTACATAAGTGTGCACCACAACAATACATGCTTACAACAAAAGAATCAAACTTTTATTACAAACATACGGTTTATCAACCTACTTTTGACATAGCAGGCGTGCAAGCTCAAAGTTATGTTACAATGCAAGAAACTCCCAGGCATACTTGAGCGTAGCTAAGACCTAAAACCAGTCGTTCTTGGAAAAGAAGGGTTCTTCAAGAACTTCATCTTCGACTTGGACTTCATGATTCCACCGGTCTTCTGTTTGTTCATTAGCAAGTAATGAGTGCAATCGTACCCAACAAGTCACAAGGGTAAACCCAAACTTAACTACTTACAAGGATAATCAAATGGGAATATGTTGGTTTTAATATTTTGGGTGGATGCAATTTTATTTGCAAACCAGGAAGACAAAGAACAAGCTCCTTAAGAGAAAAGGGGGTTTTCTTTTGACAATTGACTACTCAACTACTTATATTAAAATATTATGAAATATACTTATACTTTGTTGCTGGAATCACCCAATTAACACAGCTTCATTTACCGGAAGTGCGGCGTATTCGAATACTATTTGTTTCACTCTGCAAAGTTGCCTAGTTTTACCCATAAGATTTCTTAAACCTCATGACTGAGTCAAGAAAACCAGATCATTTCACTACTCATTTCTTTATATAGGCTCTACCTGATAGAATCACTCAAACACGGTTCACACACTAACCCTAATGTCTTCTGCCCACTCTGAGTGACCTCTATCGTTGTTAGGTATGGTTTTACCGTTCCGCATACCTAACTCCCCATCATCAACACTCCTACCTCTTGTAGATATTCAATCGAGTTGAGCAGCTACTAAACCAAGGTTGACAAATCAACTCCTGTGGTTAAGCGATCACTGTGTCTTTTACTCAGCATAAGGTTCTCGTCCTTACTTTTCACTTAAGGCTGCCAACCACATCCCCAACAACTGTGCTCGATGACACTACCACCCATCTGCTCAAGCCTCCACCCTAGGGTAAAGTCGTGGACGAAGACCATCATATGGTTTTTCACTGCTCACCCTTACCCTAGAACCAGTTTAACAATTATACAGGCCAAAAGCCAAATCACTTAGTAGTACAAAATTTTAAGTGAGCTAATCTACAATTATTTATATAGTAATTTAAATATTACTAAGATTGTCAAGATGAATGTGGCATCAAATTAAACATGACCTTTTTGGGTGGTAGGACATAACTAATTAGCATGTCATTCTAAACATTTATTTTAATCAATTAACATTTCACAAAAAATAATAATGCAAATACGATAATTAAATAATTTAAATTTCACGAAATTCAATATGATCAAAAACTTGTAGCTTACCTTGCTGCTCTGGAAATTCCACTAGCTTGTAAACTTCACTGCCTAGTTCTGGTCCTTGAATCGTCGCTTCGAAAAAGTCAGAAGCTAGTACAAACACACATAAAATAACATAAGTCCGTATTTAATCTAATCAAGCTAAGAAAAATAATCTAATTAAAAAGAAGTAAAAGATAATAAAATTCAAATGAGAGGGTTTGAATTTATTTGGAGTTCATTTTGGTGGAATGGAGGCCAAAAATGGGTTCGCAACATCAAAACGATCAAACAGTGTATTTTTGGAATTTTTCTAGATTTTTCGGATGAACAGTGTTGGGCTAACCTACGTGCACAATGCGGCCAGGCCGCGATTTTTTTGCTCGTTCGGCCGAATGGGCCGACCGGCCACGGCCCACGCCGCGCGCAGCCGAGAGGCCCAGCGCGCACGCACGCGCTCGATGGGCGACACGTAGACAACATGGACGGATCAATGCATCGCATGCAAGCGGCCCAGATCAAACAACAACGATGTGCGAGCAGCTGAGATAAGACCACATCATGCCCCCGGGGTCGTCTTCAACCTCCGGCTGTTCTTCCTGGCGGAAAAATAGAGCATGGCGACACTCCGCGGTTCCGCTCTAGCGGTGCTGGCTGGTGAAAAAGGGGAAACTGGTTAGGTTCCTGGGAGCACGGAGAGTCCATTTTAAAGCTTTGGAAGTCGGTAGCGTAAGCGTTGGTAGCTGGTGGCAGGAGGGATAGTCGGAAGCTTTCTAGCAGCATTTGTGACTCTCGGTGGTTCTCCGGCGAAGTTAGGGACAGTTTAGCCATCTGTGGGGTGTAGGTTTCATTGTGGTGGTGTTGGTTTAGGTCGGAGAATGCTTGGCTGGGCCGTCCACGTGAGTGGCCTTTCGATCGCACGGTGGCTTCAGCTGTCAGAGCTTTACAAAATGGCTCATGCTCGAGCGAGTTCACCAATGTATTCAGGAAGTAAAGAGGGTCATGACAATAAAAGAAATATAATTTTAATCGAGTAATGAAAGAGATTAGGTCTAGGGCTCACCGAGCACAGGGGAGTTCAGCAGTGGCGCTAGGTGAGTGAGAGTCCGATTGAGTGGTTCTGGTGGTTATTTGGGAGTGCCATGAAGCTCTTAGCGGTGACAGATGGGCTTTAAAAGCAGTGAAAGGTGGTGGCAACAGTGAGGCGATTCGGTGCTCTTGCGTGCACGGGCGGATCGAGGCATTGGGGAGGCTGCGTCGTGCAGAGGTGCAAGAGGAGGTGGCACTGGCCTTCTGCGGGAGTTGGCAGGAGATAATAGCTATGGTACGGCGCGGGTGCACGCGACTAGGAAAAGAGGTGGTGCGCCACGGCGAGAGAGAGGGAGCACGCGGGCAGCGACGCACGCGAGGAGAGAAGGTGCAGTGCGACTGGCTGGTGGGGTCACAGCCGGAGCTTGTGTGAACACGTAGGAGGAGGCGCCACAATCTAGGGGAACGACGGTGCGGCGCGTGGATGGCCGGCACAGGGAGGCGGTAGAGGAAGCGGCGTTTCAAGGCGGCGCCAGCAAAAGGGAGGAGGCAGAATGACCAAAGAGGAAGGCGGGTTTTCAAAGGATTTGCTAAATTGGGAAAGTTTAGAATTCAAACAAAAATTCAAGAAAAATTCAAAATCTTGAAAATTTTGAGGGTGTTTCAACAAGCCTCGCTCTTAATGGAGAGCAATCTTCCACATTTACCATTCTCCTTTTTTTTCCTCTGGTGCTCTCTGGTGGTACTAGATTGAGCTATTAGGCTTTAAGTAAGCGATTTGTCGCCATCCACACATTAAAAATTTTAAAGCAAGAGACAAAGATGGGAGGAGGCGGCTGCTACGGCACAAAAGTAAACCACAAGGCAAGTGTAAGCCGGCCGCCAGGGATCCAAGTGCTAATTAACTCCAATTGCATTTTTAAGTTTCAAAACTTTGTACTGATTAACAAACCTCCTTTTGTCCTTACTTGAACGATTTATAGTTAGGAGGAAAAAGCCCCCCATGTAACGAAAGCACCTCCACGTGGAGAATTTTAATGCTACATAATACTATACTAGTACTATATTCCTGCCTTTACAAATAAGTGTACGCCGGTTGATGGAAGCTGTGAACCAGCTAGCATCCTAGTTTTCCTACTTTTTCTAGGGAAAAATTGCTCTCATGCCACAAACTTAAGTGTTATCCTCCCTTTTGCCACATACTTAAGTGGCTTTGTTATTTTGCCACAAACTTGAGTATTTTCTTCTTTCTTTTTGCCATTTTTTCCACTTAAAATGTATTTTAATTTCATTTTGCATTTTCCCAGCCCCCACCTCTTGACCCCGCCCTCCCGGAGAACCATGGACGCCGCCGATCGCGCCGCCACCGCCGCCGACCGCTTCCTCGGCCTCTTCTCCTCCCGTCCCCGTCCCTTCCATCACCACCTCCCCCGCGGCGACGAGCTCCTCGAGGTGACCTCCTCTTCCCGCCCTCCTCGGATCCACCGCCCGACGCATCCAAGAACCCCGCCACGCCCCGCACGGCCACTCGGGCTACTCGCCGCGCTCCACGACGGCGACAAGAAGCTCTAGGTTGCGCCGGCGGCGCGCGCGGCCGCCGTGGCTGCGCCACGGCCACCTCCGACATCGCAGCGGCGGCGTCCACGGCCGTCTCGCCGCCTCCATCCGCCGCGCGCTCATCGGCAGCGCCAGTGCCCGGAACCTGAGCAACCGCCTGCGGCGCCGTACCACCAGTCGGCCCCGGTCCAGGTGCGGGTGGCATGCCGGTGAAGCCGTCCTCGATGCTCGAGGGCGCCGGTCGCACTCTCAAGGGGCGCGACCTCCGTCGCGTGCGTGACGCCGTGCTCCGGCGATCGATCTGTTCTTTGCTTCAAGCAAGTCCAAGAGTCATCTGTGCGTGTATGGATTGAGAAGGGGCAAAAGGAGGAGAAGAGGCCGAGGAAGCGGTCGGCGGGCGGCGAGCGACGTAGTCGGGCGGCGTCCATGGGTTCCTCCGGCGAGGGCCGGCGGGGTCAGGAGGTGGGGGCTGGGAAAATGCAAAATGAAATTAAAATACATTTTAAGTGGAGGAAATGGCAAAAGAAAGGAGAAAACGCTTAAGTTTGTGGCAAAATAACAAAGCCACTTAAGTATGTGGCAAAAGGAAGGATGGTACTTAAGTTTGTGGCATGAAAGCAATTTTCTCTTTTTCTAGTGGAATTTTGTCTCAAAATGTCGTCTCGATGCTAGCTAGTAGCCTAGTAGGAGCCTTTATGCGGTAAACTCAGAACGACAGATAATATGAGTATATAGTTGTCATAAATGTACGTGAAATTAATGTATAAAATACATAAGTTGTCATAGAAGACCTAGATTATATACTCTCTCCGTTCCAATGATAGATGTCATTTTAAATACATGCGGTCAAACTTTAACTAATAATATACGCAAAACTATATAGGTTTGTTCCATAGAAATGATGTCACTAGATTATCATCAAAGGTATCTCCATATTATTATATTTTTATATTTTTTTCAAACATATCACTAGAAAAATTAATGATCAAATATATGTATTTAAGATCATGTCGATGTCTATAACAACAAGTAAGAAAATGAGAAGAAATATCTCATAAGTGCTTCAAGGAACTACGACAGATCGAGCTGGTTCTTTGTACGAAAGAATTGGTCATCTATCCTAAAGGAAGGAGGTTGGGTATGTTTCGAGCATATGCGCCAATCTATTTGTTGGCATTTCAAAATTTGTCACTCGACGTTACACTCCCTCCAATTTTGTAATTGAAGGATCGATGCTCGCAATCAGAGCAGATGAATAATTTTCAAAACTTTTCCCTAACGATATTCAAAATCTTAACTCAAGTGACTACAAGAGTTACTTAGTTCATATTATACCTATTATGGTCCACAAAATAAGGCTAGTAACCTAAATCAACAAAATCAGCAACCTTCAGCTCAATGCCGATCAGACCACCATGGATGAGCTGGTCTGACCACGGGGATAAAGGCGATCTGATTGCTGGGTTGGTCTGACCAGTCTATCGTTTTCAGACCTAAAAACCTCTCTTGTCAAAACATAAATATCGAGAGCTTGCTCAATTCTCGTCCAAACATTTTCAAATTTTGCATGACACTTGTTCAAGGTATTAGGAACCTAAACTGATCGAGAATCATAAGGTACTTAGGTTTAGATTGACTAAATTGAAGAGGATCAAATCTACGTCACAAGAACACCAAAAACTCTAAAACTCAAATTACTTCTTTTTCATGAGGATCTAAGGCATGAGGTCTTCTAGATATATTCTCACATGTCCTAGAAAGGTTATTTAAGCAAAAATTTGGGCTAAAATTCTCACGATCATGAAGTCACAAATCTTGCTCAAGAACACTCACGATCTAGGCATAATCTTGTTTTCTTCTTAGGAGATAATCTAGATAGGCAACGACTGATCAATTAGAATCTTCTAGTGCCTCTTACTCATTATGAATCATAGCAAGACAACAAAAATCTTAGGAGGAAAGAAATCACATCAAGAGCGTAAGATACAAGTGAAGTTCAAAACATGAACAACTAGCAATTACTAAGACAAGGTTTGATCTTCATTACCACATAGAAAGGAATGATTATAGAAATATGGATACTATAGCGTGCTCCTAAAGCAACACTCTTACATCTCCTACTCTCTCTCTCTCTCTCTCTCAAACCATGGAAGGAGGTAGGGTGAAAGAACAAAAACTTCAACCCTAGAATCCCCAGATCTAACACCTCATCTCCTCCCCTTTAATAACCACCACTAAACCCTAATGGATCCAACCCATTAAGACACTTGAGAAAACCCGTTAACTCCACTAACACAATTTTACACACTTATGGATGCTTCTCAAAGAGTTTACAAGACTTAACCCGCTAAAACATTAGCAATTGATCGACTTAGCATTTTCTGCTCTTCTTGACCTAAACCACTTCTCCTTTGCGCCTCTCCACACCATGGTTTTGATCAAGGAACTAACTCGATATTTGACTAACTACCAAAATACCCTCGACGAAGCTTCTAGGCACTTTTCTTTGACTCCATTTTCACCTTCACATCAAAACATCTCTGCATACTTTGACACGTAATACATAATGCCCAGTGACTAGACGTCACGTCTTCCACGTATTTGGCCTCCCCCGAACCGACTGTACCTGCATTGGCCTTATCACTCGGTGCACCATATATACCAACTCGCCTCTTCATGATCCTTGTCTTTTTTGTGCTTCTCGCTTGAGCCATATAGCTTCACCTAGACTTACTTGACCATATAGATCTCATCTCTCCTACCTAGTCCTCGTCCCTTTCGTTGACCGCTAATATTTTCCAAACCACCTAAACAACCGAAGACCAAGTAACCATTTTGAGCACAAGTTCCATTCACTTGACTCACGTTAGACAAAATAATGCATCATGCAACTCAACACAACTAACCAACGGCACCTATGATGTGCACCAACTCAAAAACACTTCTCATTGTTCTCTAACCGCAGCCACCTGTCTAACCGTCATGGTTTGGCCGTGCTTAAGAACACCAAAAACACCTTCTATAGAATTTCGATTAAACTCTATCTAGTTGCAGATCCAGTTTTCATTTCTAGTGGCACCAAGTGCAAACACATCCCCAAACAAATCTACACAAGTGTTTGGTGTGTAATTTGCAGAAGACCATATGGCCGGTCTAACCACTTACCCTATGATGGTTAGACCGTCAGTCACCGACTGGTCAGACTGTCTTTTTCATGGCAGTCAGACCGCTGGGCACAAAACCTAATAAATAGGTAAAGGCTAGTTTGATCACCATCCTATATAGGTCAGGTTAGACTGACTAATATCTAACAGTAACTTTGAACTTCTAAATTTTCTAAAACTTTTGTAAAATTCAATTTTAACTCAACCAAAGTGCCAATTGTTTATCACAAACATATTTGTTCAAATCGGCCATACACATAGATAAAGTAAACACCACCTTTAAGAGGTCAGAATGGTACGATATTGAACCATACATATACATATTTAATGTATACTACAACTTTTACGAGACACAAGAGTAATTAATTTGAACTTTTATTAGTTTTTACCCAAGTGATTAACTGGATTGTTATCAGTTGTGCTACAACTACATTTGGCTATCATGAACAAGGTAAGGTGGGAAAGAAATAAAGGAAAGAGGGCCAGGGTTAAGCAGTTCGATGACACGGTCAATGCATGCCTGTTGGCCGCGCAGGCACAGTTAGATAACTAGCTAGCTGGCGCTTTGCATGCATGGGATCTTGCAGAAGCCAATCCAGAGGAAGGTATAGCGTTTAAACCTTTTAAGGTGGACGGTTGCTGTTGAGTGAGCGCATGATTAATTAATTAAATGATAGTGTTTTTTTTGTTCTCCATGAGAAGAAGATTCTTCAATGTCTCTTTCTTTCGCCGTAGCATTTATATGGGGCCGGATCATAGCCCACGGAGTTTGTAGTAATTACAAACATTGTCCTTGATTAAGCATGTGCTACCACTATAGTAGGCCCTGTTTAGCTGGGCATGGAGTTATGATAGAACTTATATACCAGAGAATAGCCGTTTCGGCCAATTAGGCGGTCGATCGATTATGAGATCATTTAGAGCTCTTGAATGATTAATGGCATCGTTTTCTATTTAATTGTCGAAAGGGTTTATTATACTGATTAATTACAGTCCATTAGTTTATAATATTGTGAGAGAACTGGTAATCCCTCCAGTAAAAAAATCTAAATATAATGCATGCAATCAAATCATTTTAGCATTGATTGACATGAGTGTTTTTGAAATATTTAGATCATCCATACGAGAATTAATTATATCAGTACATTTGTCTTGAATTTATAATATCATGATTTTATTAGATTTCATAAATATAAACAAATTGATTGTGTCAAAATTGCATTTTGAAGACTATACCTATTGGCGGATCTACATTATGAATAGGGGTTGTAAGTACAACTCCCGATTTTTGGAATTTGCATGTAAGTCCATGAAAATTTAAGGAAAATCATTAATTTCGCAGAGAAACAAGAAAGTGAAGATATCCTCGTTTGGTTTGGCAGCTCCAACTTCCACTTATTCGGTACTAGCAACCATGAGCTTAACCAAACAGCTACGCAGGTTCAACTTATAGCTGAATTAAGTGGCTCTGCGTAGATAATCATCGTGCAGACCTAAACTTTTGTTTCTCTCTCTCTCTCTCTCTCTCTCTCTCTCTCTCCGTCAGTAATGCATCGAGTTTGGTCATGAAACTTTGTGTGTTCTATAACATCCCTCCCCCTACATCCACATATAATTTGAGAATTTTTCAATACTTGCACACTTAATTCTCGCAAGGCTCTCACTACTATAAAAGAGACTATACTGAACGGCTACATCACAGACAGTTCATACAGAACCGTCTGTGTTTAAACTATCACAAATGGTTTCGTATAAACCGTTTGTGATGTAGCCGTCCAGTATAGTCTGTTTTATAGTAGTGAGAGCCTTGCGAGAATTAAGTGTGCAAGTGTTTATACTAGCAACCATCTATGATATTTTCATAGACGGTTATTAACATGAATCGCCTGTGATAATTAAGACATCACAGACGGATCGTGTTAATAACCGTCTATAAAAGTTGCGGACATCACAACCAGTTCATATAAAAAATCATCTCTGATATTTTGGACATCACAGATGGTTCTTATAAAAAATTGTCTGTGATATTACGGACATCACAGACAATTTGTATGAATAACCATCTGTGAATTATCACAAACGATTACACTACTACAAAACAAGCTATACTGGATGTCTTATCATAGACAGTTTATGTGGAGCCATCTGTGCTTTGATTATTACAGACGATTCATGGTTAAAATCGACTCTGAAACTATCATAGACGGTTAGGTTTAAAAGTCGTCTGTGATATATGAATTATCACAGACGGTTTTTAACTAGAACCGTCTATGAAACTATCACAGACGGTTAGGTTTAAAAGCCGTCTGTGATATATGAATTATCACATATGGTTTTTAACTAGAAGACGGTTTTTATTTACAACCGTCTATGTTTTGTTGTTTGTCATATGAATTACAGAAGCTACTGAGAAGAGAGACAAATTCAAGACAAATTTATTACAAAAGTTTCAAAAAAAAATATATTCCTAGATCTTACTCTCTTGGGCTTCATATGCTTCTTCTTCAACTTTTAGAGTTGGAGAATTAGCCACTGAGTTCTTGAATGCCGTGAAGTTTGCTCTTGCCCTGTGCACTTCCTCCTCCAGCCTGGGCAAATCATTAGCACGGTCCATAATCTCATAGAGAATGCCATGATAAGTTTCCTTAGAATCGGCCACTTCTATTTGATCAGCAATGTTATCCATGTGTCTCTCCATTGTCGCAAGAGCTTCTTCCGCTTTGTGCATATTGCAAAGAAGAACGAGGCTAAGGGCAGTTTCCCTTTGCTAAGCGGCAACGAGACGGATGATGAGGTCCAGCTGACGGATGGAAGCGAGTTGAGGAAGGAGAGCAGGGCAAGAGCGGAGGAGCTGATCCAGACGTAAATTGTTGGCCGCCTGTGCAAGGTTGCGGCCAAACAACTCATAATGGATAGATGAGAGAAAGGAGATCAAAAGAATATTAGATGCTATTATTGAGAAATCTGGCAAAGAAGATGAGAGGACAATTTAGAAGAGCTGGATTAGGGTGTACATATTTAAACGTTATCACTGACAGTTCATATACCAAACCGTCTCTGATATGTGAGTTATCACAGACAAATCGTATAATAAACCGTTTCTGATATGTGAGTTATCACAGACGGTTTATATAACAAACTGTCTCTGATATGTGTTATCACATACAGTTCGTATAAAAAACCGTCTCTGATAATGACACATCACCGATCCGTGGCCTGTGACCCAGGATTTTGACCTCACCTGTTCATTCTCTCCACATCGAATGGCAGGCACCGGTTCCTCCCACCGCTCGGCCCTTATTAATTATCCCCGTCTACCCTTCCACCGGCAATCATGGGTGAGTCCATCCACTATATAGCTTCCTGCATCCCCCTCGACGACGCCGACTACCACCGTGAGCTAGCGCCTCCATTGTGACATGACGATCAACTGCATAATGCACTCTTGTCATAAGTATCATAAGAGTGTATTACACAGTCTCGCCGTCGTGCCACAAAGGTGGCGCTACCACTGCCTTTGCATTGCTGGTGATATGTGGTCGCCATCCTATGCATCCAACTTGTTCCTTGACCTCGCCAACTGCCGCTGTGATCTAGCGCCTCCGTTGTGACACCACGATCAATTGCATAACACACTCTTGTCATAAGTATTGTAAGAGTGTCTTACGCGGCCTCACCGTCGTGCCATAAAGGTGGCACTACCGCCGCCTCTCCATTGTCTGTGATATTCGGCCACCATCCGATGCATCCAGCTTCTACTGTCTGCTACGATCTCTGTTTCTTATATATTCTTGTCGTGTTAAAGAGTTGAGTTCGTTATCTTGTTATGCTGTAATGGTGGACTCTAATCTTAATGGAAATGGAATGTGCTGTTGTATTAATTTGCCACTATATTTGCTTGTTTTCAAATGGCATAGGTAACATTATTTCTTGAGGCTAGCCAAAAAAAGAAAAATTTTAGGTATAGAGCGAACTATCAAAGATGATTTTGTGGTATAAACCGCCTATTAAGGACTATCACAGACGGTTCTATATACCAACCGTCTATGATACTCGCTAATCATAGACGGTTGGTAACTAGAACCGTCTGTGATATGTGAGTATCACAGATGGTTTTTGGTTCGAACCGTCTGTAATAGTTTTCTTCATAGACGGTTCTAGTTACAAACCATCTGTGTCATCTTTATCACAGACAGTTCTATTTACAAACCATCTGTGTTGTCTTTATCACAGACAGCTCACAAACCGTCTGTGATAATTTTCAATTATCACTAACACAAAACAGGCAGTTCAGAAAACTGTCTGTGATGACATTTCTGAACCGTCTATGATGACCCTTTTTGTAGTAGTGTTATTAATATGAACAGTCTATGATAATGTTCGTATCATAGACCGTTTATGGTTGGAACTGTCTGAGATAATCTGCGCTATTAAATACCAGGCGTACATGGTCTCGACACAGATCTGTTTTCATTGCGCTGCATCAGTGGAGCGAGGCTGCCAATTTTGGGGAGTTTGGTGAAAACATATCGCTTGTAGATCTATATATGTCTTCTTAGTGATCAGATATTAGTACTCAATTGCTTTTAATAACTTACATGCCTTCTAATTGAAAGAGATGATAGCTAGGTTTTTATTTAGATCTAGCTAGCTAGCTAGCTTTAGAAAGATAATGGTACTTTACTCAATTTCAAAATGGGTAAGTACTCCTCGTTTACTTCAATATATTCTTACTTAATATTATTGTGTCATGAATATGTGGCTAGCTAGCTACCTACCTAATATAGATGTCATGTGTAATTGAGTATAACTAGTCTGATTTGATATAGTAGCGCTAATAATCGTTTTTGACACCCATTTGTTACATGTGTAGTGTAGATGGACCAAAGCTGGATATACGTTGAGAACCGTGTGAGTGAAGAGTATATTAATGGTGTGTTTGCTTTTAGAAGAGTGGCCGAGCTAGATATGTTGAAGAAGGAGATGGAATATATGTATTATCCATGTATTGATTGTGATAATATAAAGATGTTTAGCAACTCAGCGCAGATCGAAACTCACTTGATTCGAAGAGGTTTCAGAAAGGGGTACAAATGTTGGTCTGGTTTGTAATACATTGCATACCTGGTATATGCAGAGGTCCAACATGAAGCCAAACCGGCACAGTGGATTCACTGTGAAACACACAGAGGCACATTTTCTCCACGATTCAGGCTACTCCGTCGTGACCTTCAAAAACTTATTCTTACTATTCAACCTCGATAAACTCGACGCCTCACTTCTACGATGCTGGACAGTGTAAGTGTACTGTACAATGAAGTTCTACATTCACGTCATGCCGATAAATGTCATTACTCTTTCCTTGTGCATAGATACATGATCCAACAAGTCCGGCGACGGTGACAACCGGTGGGTTTCCTCGATCCACACTTGGTCTCTGAGCAATCCATTAATGAAAATGCATCCTTCGTCCAAGATTACATAATGGGCAGATTGATTGCTCACAGTGACAAGGAATACATCATGATACCTTTCAACCAAGGGTAAGTGCTTCACTAGTTGCCATACAAGTTTTATTTGTACTTTATACGTAACATAAACTTAGAATTAATCACTATGATGACACATATGACTAGATCTCACTGGATTTTGATTGTGATTGTACCAAAGTGGAGTAATGTAATATATCTTGATTCCCTAGCTACTTAGGAGCAACTACGACTTCACTCGTGTGCAAGAAGCAATTAACAGGTAAACTCATTTCCTCCATACATAACTCTATTTTAATCTTTCCTTCATTTGCAATAGCTGAGGCTAAATTTTTTGGAATCACGTAAGTCGTTCACCGCTTATGTTGCCCAGGGATGGAGACACAAGGAACCCAGTGACATACTGCGACACAGGACGTGATTTTCGGTACCCACTACAACACAATAATCTTATATCACACTTTGTAATAATGCCTCTAGAATTGACAATACCTATGTATATAATTTTTTTTACAATACCACTAGCAGCTACAGGGCAACGTATATGGATTCTACGTTTGCCACCATATAAAGGAAATCATGGACACTAAGACAAATGATCCAGAGGTTTGTCAACCTTCTAATAATTATTATTTTCTGATTATATATATGTACACACACATGCTAATTAATGACTTAACATTGGATTCAATTGTAATCACTCAATTGTGCTTAATCAAACAATTCATTCAATTTAATTCATTTGTGAGATCTGTGCAACAATTGGCATGCTATATATGTGATCTGCTTGTGTTATTTCATTCATCTTTGTGATTTATGTAATGATTGTTCTGTGCTATATATATATGATCTTACTTGTTTTCAGATGGCATGGCTAGCATATCCTAAGGCTAGCTAAAAAAGAACAAATAAAATCGCTATTGAAATAGCTATCAAGTCAATTTGGTGTTCCAAACCTATATATATATATATATATATATATATATATATATATATATATATATATATATATATATATATATATATATATATATATATATATATATATATATATATATATATATATATCTTTATGTTTAGATAGTATGGATATGGTATTATCATTAGTTGCATTAGATTGTGTTAGTTGGGATTAACCTCATCTATAAAGACAGGAGTCGCACCATTTATAATCAATCAACGAATAAACAAAGTTTCTAGTCTTCCTCTTCTTATAAAATCAAACCTCATAGTCTCTCTACTGCGTCAGGAAAGAGCCCTCTACCAGTGGCTATATGAGGGTGAGTGTCCTACCCTCGGTCCTCGAACCCAGACCCAATCCATTCTTTTTCGAAATCAATTTCAAAAAAGAACTATTAATCCCGAACTCTTAGAAGAATCCTTCAGCAGTGATTTTTTTTTATTATGACCAATGTTAAATGTGATTTATCTTGCGCATTCGTTATCCTGGCTAGACCATTTAAGGTGCCACTAGGGGATGTTACTTGTACTACTCGAGAAATTCTCACATAGTGATCACATCATAGACAATTATTTGTTGATTTATGTAGCTTGTACATATTTATTCATTTTTTTAGTACAATTAGTGAGAGCACAAATATTGAAGGCTTACTTTTCTTCACTATGCTGTGTTAGTCGTTGGATTCTTGCTCTTGGTGATAGCAAGATCCTTACTCTCATCGAGAGGATGACACTTGGAGATGGGGCAATTTTCTAGGTTTATTTCTCACACAATGCCATGCCAACCTGAGGGGTTGGGGATACAAATTTATAGGCTGTTAACCAGCCAAGCATATGCTAAGATGCTAGTCTAAGATGCTGTCCTAAATGCTAGTCAAGATGCTGTCCTAAAGCTAGTCTAAGATGCTGTCCTAGATGCTAGTCAAGATGCTGTCCTATAGTCTAAGATGCTATCCTAGATGCTAGTCAAGATGCTGTCCTAAAGCTAGTCTAAGATGCTGTCCTAGAAGGGCAGCAAAAACATCATGTGCTGCAGCCCCACAAGCACCAGCCAACACAGAGACTTATCCATCACTCTCCCCCTAAGTCTTGTGTGTCTCCTTGTGAGGAATCTGAGCCATCCCGATCCTGGCGCGAAGTTCCTGGAACTTGATCAGCCCAAGAGACTTGGTCAGGAAGTCGCCGAGCTGGTCTTGAGTGTTGATGTAGTTGGCCCGGACACTCCCTTCATCCAGGCAGCTTCTGATGAAGTGATACCTCACCCGGATGTGCTTGTTGCGCTCATGGAAGACAGGGTTCTTCGCCAAGGCCAAGGCGGACTTGCTGTCCACCCTGAGCTCCACGCCTCGCGTCTCGCCAAAGAGATCGCCAAGCGGCCGAGCCACCACGAGCTCGAGTAGAAGCGGTAGTGGCTGCAATGTACTCTGCCTCGCAGCTAGACAAAGCCACCACTGCCGCTGACCGATCGCCAACTGATCGGACATTTGCCGAGGAAGTACAGCGTCCCGCCGTGCTCTTGCTCGTGTCGATGTCGCCGGCGTGGTCGCTATCGCATGCCGATGAGGCGCGCCGCGGGGCACCTTGGGTAGTGCAAGACGTGGTCGGAGGTGCCCGCGACGTAGCGGAGGATCCTTTTCACGGCTGCGGTGCTCCGTCGTCGGTCCGCCGCATGAACCGGCCGACGAGCCGACGGCGAACGCCAAGTCCGGCCGTGTGTGGACAAGGTAGCGAAGGTCGCCCACAATGCGCCGAGATCGCGTCGCGTCCACCTCTCCGCCGTACTCTCACGACTCGGCCTGACCTCTCCTCCATAGGAGTGTGGGTGGGTTGCGATCGGTGAGGCCGCTAGCTCCACGACGCGCTTGGCGAGGCGATGCGTGAAGAGAGATGCCGAGTGTCTGGTGGACCTCGATCCCGAGGTAGAAGGAGAGGGCCCGAGGTCGCTCATCTGGAAGGTGGCCTTCATCTCCGCCTTGAATGCCTCGATCTCCTCCCTTGGTACCGGTGATCACAAGGTCATCGACGTAGACGCCTATCAGCAGGGCATTGCCTCCCTTGCCCCGCCGGTAGACCGCGGCCTCGTGAGCGCTCTGCTGGAATCCCATTTGCTTGAGGGTGGAGTCCAGCTTGGCGTTCCAAGCTCGCGGTGCCTGCCGCAAGCCGTAGAGGGCCTTGCGCATGCGGAGGACCTTGCTCTCCTTGCCGGGGATGATGAATCCCGGCGGCTGGCGGACGTAGACCTCCTCCTTCAAGTCGCCGTTGAGGAAAGCAGACTTGACGTCCATGTGATGGACGCACCAGCCCTCCTGGGCTGCGAGGGCAAGGAGGAGACGCACGGACTCCATCCGTGCAACAGGCGCGAAGGCATCGTCGAAGTCGACTCCCTCCTGCTGGACGAAGCCACGTGCCACGAGACGCACCTTGTGCTTGATTACATAAGGCACCATGGTGCCTAGGCACCAACATCCGATACACGTGTATGATTGATATTTTTTTTGAGTTTGGGTATGAAAATGTTTTATACCCTTGATATATTTATGGTAAGTAAGTTTTGAACTCAGTTCAAATTAGTTTGAACTACTTTTGAGTTCAATGCAACTACAGTGAGTATATACCATAAAAATAGTTCAAACTAATTAAACTGAAGTTGAATTTAAATTTTTTCGGAGTTTGACATCTCAAATATACTTTTTTATGGGTATATGAAGATACCCACATCAAACGTTATGAATCTCAAGCAAATCAACGGGTATTGATATTGGTGCCTAGGCACCATATATATATATATATATATATAGACGCTGAAATGGGACACCTAGGTGCCTGGACACCTAGGCTCCTGCCGTTAGATTGCTTTTAGATACGTGCAGAGCAATGGTATGTATGGTATATATATATATATATATCAATCATGGAAGGATATATATATATATATATATATATATATATATATATATATATATATATATATATATATATATATATATATATATATATATATATATATATATATATATATATATATATCCTATTTCAAACACCGAGTCGTCTGTGATATCGTTCATATCATAGACGGTGTGGAAGTCGTCTGTGATAACCAGCTATTATCACTAACACATAAATGCAAACGGTTCAAAAACTATTTGTGATGACGGTTTTGAACTGTCTGTGATAACACTGTCCGTAGTAGTGTCTCGCGCGAAAAAAGTGACTCTTAATTACTCCATTCATTGAGAAATATAAGGTCTATTTTGATTTTAGATAAGAATTAAGGAGGCGATGAAATTAAGAAGGGAATAAGAGAAAATGACTTAGGGTATCTTTAATGTATTGAATCATCATAGATCTAATACTATGCCACATAAACAGGTTCAAAAGCTAGTACATTTTAATCCAATATACTGAATCTACCACACCCTCTAGGTGGGACCCATTGTAAAATTAAATAAATGCAAACAGCTTGTCAAGTTGATGAACAAGCTTGGTTCAAAAGAAGTTAATGAAAAGAAAACATTATTCTATTGAGTTGAAGCCGGATGCAAGTTTGGTTCGGCTCCCTAGCTAGTGTTTTTTTGTTCGCCCTCTATGGTTTGAATCGGCACTTGCTGCATGCATGCATTGAACCGGCTAAAAGAGTATATTGTAGATGGCCTCAGAACATGTACAATAATATGACATCAGCTATTTATAAGTTTTATCATATAAAACACGAAATGATATGAAGAGAGGGGAGCATAGATAATTAAGACGTCTATCATACAATAGTCGACTGTAACACGAGAAATAAGATACATTGTATATGAAGAAGCTATCTAGAGATGTGTAAAAAGACAACATGCTATATAAGCTATTTTTAGTATTGTTTGTAGATGACGTGGAGGGTATTATAGAAAACAGTTTTCTATATTATTGTACATACCCTTAGATGCCCCTCATAATTTTTTTGAAAAAATGAGAGAGTGGTAATGAATAAATGCATACAACAGAAAGAAAATAAATATGGGCATAGGAGAAAAGGCCTTATCAACAAAATCTTTCAAACTATAGACATATTTCTCCTAGGGAGTATTTAATTATATCCTCTTGATCATGCAACTTTTTTGTCGCTATATGTCTGTTAGTATGTTCCCTAAGCAAACCCTCCTTAATTGTGTATAAAAAATGATGTTCCAATCTTGGAATAATACTCCAGAAGGTATATACACTATAAGAAAAATCCCATGTAGAAGCATTTTTAGAGGCGCTTTTTAATTTGCCTCTGAAATTAGAGTTACATAACTAGACATACTTTTTAGAGACACTTTAAAAATTGCCGCAAAAATTTGTATTATAGATACGGTTTTGAGACGTTTTAGGACCATGTACAAAATTTTATCGTGAAGAGACGCTTTTGAGATGCTCTCAAATTCACCTAAAGTTTTTTACTTTGTAGAGATTTTTGGAGATGCTTTTAACTATCTAGAGGTGTTTTTCAGTGATTTACATGTGTTAAATGGCCTATATATAAATATTGCAAGGCATAACTAAACACGTGAAGCGGTAAGGTTGAGGTGGTTAATATAACGTGTCCAAGAGAAGTACTATTTTCATAAGGTCGTGAGTTGAAGTACCAACCTTTGCAAGAGTCCATACATTTTTAGATTTTATTTTCTATAGTACACTGTGCTAATAGCACAATTTAGGTGGTGCTCAGTTGGGCTGAATTTTGGTGCCTTATGGCTGAATTTTTATTGTACATAGCTGAAATTACACTATACCTGATACTGACTTATTTGGCATGATTAAATTTTAAAAAAAATTAAAAATGGAAAAACGATTAGCCCATCACGTATAATGCAAACGAATATGAGAAAAAAGAATCAGCAAAAAAGCTCAAAATAAGCCGAAAAGTTAGAAAAAGACAAAATTTAGGAAATAGTAAAAAATAAGCTGAAAGCTGCCTAAGCCCAAATAAGCAAGGGCTTAACGCCACTATAAAATGTCTTTAATCCCTTAGGGACACAATAAAGCGCCCCTATAAAATGTCACGAAGGATATAAAGACGTTTTAATAATATATCTCTACGTTCATTGTGACAATGCATATGAAAGCGTTTATGCGACGTTTTAAAAAAGTCTCTTCAATAATATAAAGACATAAAAAAATACATCTACTATATTAAAAAGCGTCTCTACGTGGGATTTGTGTTGCAATATATACATGTCATCAAGATGCAACTTTGGTTTCATGTGATCAATAGAGTTTACCTTGTCGATCAACGATCAGCTTAAAAAGCAAGGAAGAAAAATGGACAGGCCGGTTATCTTGTGATGAACGATTACATGCTTGGAAGACAAGCAAATTCGAAGGAAAGGAACGACGGAAAAGGATGTATATATGTTTGGTGAGACGAACGTGATTTTTAGGTTCCTACCCTGTGCACCTAAACCAGAAGTCGCTAGGTTAATCACCTTACCGTTGTATAACCGAAACTCAAATCAAATGGTCAATATCTATATAGGTGAGACAGAGAGAAACCATGTCGCATTCGATCGTCCAATTCCAAGTGAAAACACGTTATTTGAACCGAAAAGCTAGCAACGAATTAAGACAACTTATCCCGTTTTGGAGTGTCATTTTGCTTATATCATGATCCGAGGCCTTGCGACCGCAGCAAGCGATTCGATCCATTAAATCATATAGTTGACGGTTTACAGATATACATTTTAGGGCACTCAATAAAAACTAGAAATAACTACTTAAAAATTATAGCTTATTGGCCGATTGCAGCGACATGTTTTAGTGTCAATACGCTATTGCTACGGTGCGCTACACTAGGAAGCTACCAAGTTGTATGAATCTTCACAAGTAGTAGTAATTTTTTCCCAACTGTACCAAAAATGAAACTTACGTGCCGCTTGGTTGGGCTGAAAAAAAAGTAGTTTATAATTGAAATTTCACTGTAGCTGACTGAAATTACACTGTAACTGATAGTGGCTTTATTTGATCTAGCTAAATTTAGAAAATTGTAAAAATAGAAAAACAGGTTAGCGACAATACAAATGAATACCAAAAAAATAACCGGCAAAAAGCTCAAAAAAGCCAAAAAGTCAGAAAAGACGAAATTTATAAATAGTAAAAAAATAAATCAGAAATCAAAAGCTCAAACTAAAATAAGTAAGGACTTAGAAATAGTTACCGAATCCAAAAGTGACAAAGCAAACCGCATATTTCGAAGAGCCAAATATATACCCTAGGAATAAGACAGCATCTGCTGCTCCAAAGATTGCAGCCTGTGCGTACTAGATCCAATCCGGAGCAGGCGATGGGCTAAGCTCCAATAACTGCCCTCCACCCCAACCAGTCCCCTCAAGCTTTATGTGAGAAAGGTCCAATCTTTGTTAACGGTAACTGCTCACCTACCAGCCTGCGGATCAGCAATGGCTAGCGGCCGCCAGCGTGTGGACACTTCAAACGGACATGCGCGGCGCCATGACACATATCTCGGCGAGGACGTACGCTTGGACTCTTTTTACCTGTGCGTGCTGTGCTGTGCTGTGGGAGCAGGTTAAGTGAGTAGGATTGAAAGCGGCGAGAAAGCGGCTGTTTTTTTATTTCTTGGCTTTATGATTTTGAGCTACGGTCGATAGTTTTTGAGCTATTTATGAGAGAAAATATAGAGTAATAAAAACTTACATGTGTTTTAGCTGATATAAATAAAGTCGTTATAGTATTAATACAATCAACTTGTAAATCCTATCTTAAAAGTACATTCCATTTAAAAGATAGTTACTATTAAAAATTAAAATAGTTTTTAAAAACTGAAAAGAAGTTGTCTGAGGTCCCGCTCGGTTGAGCTGAAAAGCTGTGGTTTACGGCAGAAATTACACTGTAGCAGCTGAAATTGCACTATAGCTGAAGGTGATTTATTTGACGTAATTAAATTAAAAAAATTAAAAATAGAAAAAAATATGATAGCTCATCACAGACAACGCAAACGAATACGGAAAAAAGAACCGGCAAAAAAGCTCAAAAAAAGCTAATAGTTCAGAAAAATGAAATTTATAAATAGTAAAAAATAAACCAAAAATTAAAAACTGAAGTTGAAATAAGCGGGATCTGAATATCATGGGAAAGGTGTTTTGAGCCCGTCAGAAGTGCTAGCTAATAATGCTACTTTGGACAGAGTGAAAAGTTGTGTAGATGGCAGGGAGTTTGGAGCTAGGTAATATAGGTAATTGGTTTTTTAAATATAAGGTACTTTTCCTTGTACACGTTTATTACAGATTTATGCGTCAGGCTTCTACCTAAATTTCATGTTTAAGGCCATGGTGGCGCCAGTTGTAGGAGATAGTAGTGGCGTGGTTGCCGTGTCTGAGGACTGCATGGTTGTCAAAGGTTTTAAAGATCTTTATAATGTTGCCTAACCGTTGCGGCAAATATTTTTTCCTTAGAAAATGTAAGTGTTCTTCTAGTGATTTCTTTCTCTTTTTTATTTTAACATGAGTAAGTACAAGTACGCCAGTGAAAAAAATTTGCCGTATGGAATTGAACCGGTAGCATCTCTGTCGGAGAAAGAGAGGAGAAAGGCCAAGTAATGACAGAATATATTCTTGTCGCAATTAGACAGCATGGACTAGCTTGTATCCTACTTTGTACGACATAACAGCATGCCCCACAGATTGGTAGTTGTCAGGGACGTTTCTATACTAAAGGAAGCAAGACGAGAGAGAAATTTAATTAGCTACTGGTTGGTACCGTGCTCTGCTGCTTACTAAGCCAGCTGCCAAAATGTAATGATGCCAATATCATACTTATATTACAAATATTGGCTTGTTAATTGATTCGCTGTTTAGTCTGGAAAGATATTAAACAGGGCTTGAATGTGATTATATAAGGGCAGCACTGACACAAACTAGTTTGGAACTTTCGGTTCAGGTGGTGGTGGTTGCGTTTTCGGACCTTTCGCTTTCCTTTTATATTTCTTCGTAGAGATGACAAAAAGAAGTTGTATTTCAAAATCCAACCCTCAGGGCAATATATGTCTAGGTACCACTAATATCCCTATACTCGAACTTGATAGTTCTAACCACTAGTTTATTTTACGACATATGTATGATGTATCCCTAAATTGGCGCCGGTATATTACTTTATATATTTCAAGGGAACCTGAAAAAATACTTCTTGAGCTTGCTTTGATCAATCCATTTAGTCATTATGTTAGGTAATTAACAGAATTAGTTCAGTTGTCATTGTCAAATAAACTCAACTACTCAAATGGCACACCACGTCACATCTTGGCTGACATTAGTGATTTAAATCACGATTATCACCGCGTCGCGGCATCTCGAGCAATAAAACTATCGTGGATAGCGAAGCTATCCTACATCAAAACCGTATATAAAATATTATTTTGTAATTTTATAGGTGTTTTTTTTACTTATGACTTATGTTATAGTAACTAGTTTTCAAATGATGTGTTTTTTTAAGGCAGTGTTAACAGAAAGATTGTAGTAAAAAGTGTACTAAGTTCAGCTGTACCAGCCAAAATCACATGCGACTATTTTTCTCTATGTATTGCCTCTCGCAAATAATTATAATTTAAAATTTCTAACCCCTTTTTTAACCATTCATACAAGGTACACATCTCAACTTGTTTTACACAACTAAAAAGATACTATTACCAAATGGGTTCAACTATACTAACGCACACAACTCTATATTTTCTAACCCTTTTTTTAACCTCTGCTCACATCGCCAGATTTGAATTTAGACAAAAATGGATATAAATAGTTTTAGGAAACATAACTTAGTTTTAAATAGCACTAATACAGATAGGGGAAAAGAAGTTATAAGAAGTATTACCTATATTTTATGCAATTCATTTTTATAAACAAAATAACTTTTTTGCAAACATACCTAACACACTTAGGGTCATCCTACGGTCAAGCAAGCAGGCTCTGATACCACTCTGTAACACCCCCATTTCTGGGAGTATTATTGTCAGACCCAGATTTTTCAATCTGAATCTTACTGTGTTTCACTGCACTAATCCCTGGATCAGTAGTTAGTGCACACAGGTACATTGCTGAATCATTTCATACATCGCATAATCATCCATTATATTACATGAACTGAAACACACCACGTCGGGTGATAGAGTTTACAAAAGGGGCCGACTAGGCCAATTGTCATTATTACAAATACGCATACGGAATTATAACAAAAGTAAACCCAAATCCACAGGCAAGGGACTGGAAGGTACTGTGTGCATTATATGTCACCAGCTAACTAGTAACATACGTGCACACAACGCCGGAGGTCCACTTGTCCAGGTTTTAGCAACGAATCCTACGCCTTAGTTTCCTTCGCGATCTTCTCCTCCGTAGCGGGGCTTCCTCGTAGGCGTAGTGGTCTTGCACTCCCTTACGGATTTTTGCCGCAGCGAGCGTGAGCACTCCACCCCGTGCTCGTGAGTCAACACACAGAATGCAAGTTATATAACATGTATGGCTATTCAAAGGATGGCTTTGGTTTATTTTATTTTTGCGAAGAGTGCTTTTGAATACAATTATATAAAAATTCCTAAGACCTAGCATTTTGAACAAAAGTATAATGTTCAAGGAATATTAATATGAATTTCCATACATATGGCATCACACCATATGCCTAATATCACCATAACTTCTCTCTACATACGGCATCACAATCGTATGACATTTTTCAGCGTTATAGCCGCTTAACTTACCATTGGGACGACACCCAGGAACCACTGGAACGACATCCAGGACACACTGGGACGACACCTAGGCACTACTGGAACGACATCCAGGAACAACTGGGACGACACCGAGGACAACTCAAATCGGGCTTTCCTCCGCCTTCCACTTTTCATTCCCATTTTTCAAATACTTTTGTAAACAGAACTATATCTAGTTAAGTTCCCATGTCTGCCCTTGACCGTGGGCACGGCTATTCGAATAGTTTTGACTCTGCAGAGTTTTGCACACTTTACCCACAAGAGATAAATCCACCGTTGCCCCACATGATTCCTTAGCCATGCGGTTGAGTAGACTATCACGAGATTGTTACAATGCATAGTCCTACGTGGTTACGCCCGCTAAGGTCTATCTTCCGTGAGATCCGACCATCCTCGGAAGGGTCCTCGTGAGCCATCACAGCAAAGGCGGGATGCGACCATCCATCCCTTTGCTCGTGGTCATACCTTCACGTAACCACCTAGAGCCACACAAATTAGTGAACCCCGCCTACACTTTGCCACTTGTGGTTGTCTTTGTTTTACACGGTGACATGACAAGATTCGGTCCTTAGTGGTATCAGGCGGTCTACCACTAACCCACTTATGCAATCATCGCACCACACACATACACACCATCGAACCAATCCGCCCAGATAATTTAGCAAGTTGGGGATCTTGGGAGTGTAAAATAATCATATCCAACATATACCAGTCATTATCACAATGACTGCCCAAACCAATTTCTCATGAATAAAAGTGCTGTTCGGGACAATTTCTTGCCCCGAGTTCCTAATCAATGCTAAGCATGGCATACGATTACGGACTTATTTTTGAAATGTTACTAATATATTTTTGCTAGGGCGACAAGGTTCATATATTCAATTACTCAAGGAGGGGTAATACTATTCAAAGTTAACAATGGCATATAACTAGAACATCAAATTTAGCATGTATTTGCATAAAAATAACAAGATGCATTTTGTTAATTTAACACAAAGTAATTTGCATAAATGTGGGTTCAACATGATCAAAGTATTGACTCGCCTTGGTCACGATGGTCGGTGCTTGATTGTCCGGGCTTCTAGTGCTGCGGCCTCGATCTCTTCCTCTTGAGCTTTGTATGCTATTTAATCGTGTGAAATACCCAAATAAAAGAAAAGCAATCCATCACTCAAAAGATCACCAGAAATTCAAATGAACTTTAAAATTTATTATTTCAGTTCCATTGGATAGATCTTGATTTTATATGAATTTAGAAATTCGTCCCATTCAATTTGGAGTTAAAATGAATAAATTATGATTATTTGAAGTTCTCAGTTCAGTAAATTCCAAAAATTATTAAATTTACGATGATGGGTCCCACATGTCAGCTTTCTTTTTATTTTATTTCTTTTTCTTTATTCGTTTATTATCGTGTCTATGGCCAATGGGGTCCATCTGTCGGTGTGGTATACACCGACGCTGGTCCAATTGTCACGTGTCTGGTTTCGCAGATGGTCGACGAGCGGGCCCACAGCCGTGAGATGCATTTAAAGAAATCGCTCGATCGCAGCGCGAGCCGGGCTCGAACGCGCCGCGGAGCGAAGGGGAGGAAGAGTAACGCGAAAGCCACTCGGACGATCGAGCGATGCTTACCATATAGGGTAAGTATACCTTTTGAGGTAGCTCAGAGCGGCAAGGCGGAAGAGTCGAGGCGACGGTGGCGCGGCGTCGGCGTGGTCGGAGGCTCGGGGCTGCGTGGAATACAATCCGAGCGACGGAGTCTTCGTGTGCTGACACGGAGGTGGGGTTCACCGAGAGGTCAGGCGAGAGGTGGCGCGGTCCAAGGGTCGATCGACCGGCGATGTAGAGTGATCGGGAGCTCGGTAGAGGTGGTTTCTACTTCGCCAGTCTGAAGAGGGTGTAGGAGGGAGGAATTAGCCGGTGGTGGTCGGAATCGGGCGGCTTCTGGTCGCCAGTGGGAAGAAAAGGTCGCCGGTGGGAATTGGTGCACTACAGTCAATTGCTTGCCGTGGAATGAAGAAGGGAACGCGGCGCGATTGAGACTCCCGAGTGCGGCTTTATAGTCGGAGGGCTTGTACGGCGGGGAAGATATTTGGCGCCATTGTTCAGCGAGGCGGGGGAACGCGATCCTCTTCTGGATTTCGCAGGGAGAGGTGGCGGGAAGGTGAGTTCCCCTCCCGTAGTCGCACTTTTAAATCACCATGAGGTGAGAGAGGGAGCGAAGATTTGCTGCGCAGAGGAGTGAGCGCGAGGCGAAGCCGCGCCGCGCGTGGAGAAGAGGAGGAAGAAGGAGAGCGAAAGGGCCACCGCCGAGAAAGAAATGCGGGCGAGGCGGGCCACCGGCCTGGGAAAGCGATTAGCGCGCGGCCGCGAGGCGCGGTGGGCGCAGTCCACCGCCAATGGAGCGGCGCGACGGGGCGTGGGCCCACATGGCGAGGCGGGCAGCGCTGAGCGGCGTGGCGCTGGCGCTACTGGTCACACAGGCGTCTGGCCCACGCGGCGCATTGGCGCGTCTGGAGAAAGGCTGGTGGGGTGACACGCCTGCTTTCCTTTTTCTTTTCTCATTCTTTTCATTTCTATTTTTATTTTAAAATTTGCATGTATATACATTTTCATTTCTCTCTGGTTTTGGTGTATATACACATATATTTATTTATTTACTCTTTCACATATTATACATGTGTATATATACATATATGGCATTATATACATTGTTATTCACATGTTTTTGCTTGTATGTATAAATGCTAACCTCTTATTTGATGTGCATGTTTTATCATTTTAGGTGTTGATTTCTTCCCTCTTTTTATTTTTGAAATTCCTTGATATTTAAAAAGCCAATAAACTCCCAATTCAAATGCCAAGTAAATAAAATAACCCAAAAGTCTACCAAATTACTATTTATACTTTGCAGGATGTTACAAATCTACCCCCCTTAAAAAGAATCTCGACCCCGAGATTCAGCCTAGCTAGTGAACAGGTCGGGGTAGTCTTGACGCAATTTATCTTCTCTTTCCCATGTAGCTTCCTTCCTGGAATGGTGACTCCATTGCACTCTACACATACGAATGATTTGGGTCCTTGTCTTTTTCTCCACAGTATCCAATATTTTGATCGGACGCTCTTTGTAAGTCAGGTCTTCCTCAAGCTCAATAGCTTCAATTGGAGTTTGATCTTCTGGTACTCATAGACATTTCTTAAGTTGAGATACATGGAAGACATTATGTATATCAGATAGATTTTGAGGTAATTCCAACTGGTAGGCAACTTCTCCTTTCTTGGCCACAATTGGAAATGGTCCCACATAGCGAGGGGTAAGTTTGCCTTTGACTTTAAATCTCTTGACTCCTCGTAGAGGTGAAACCTTCAGGTAAACATAATCTCCAACTTCAAATGTCAGAGGTCTTCTTCTCTTGTCTGCATAACTCTTTTGCCTAGACTGGGCTGCCTGTAATCGATCTCTGATTAGACGAACCTTCTCTTCAGCTTGTTTGAGGACATCAGGTCCAAATATGATGTTCTCCCCCACTTCCGACCAATATAGTGGGGTTCTGCATTTTCTGCCATACAAAGCTTCAAATGGTGCCATCCAAGGTCGGTCGATAGCTATTGTTATAGGCAAACTCAAAGATATGGCAAACATTTATCCCATTCTTTGAGAAATCCAATGCACAAGCTCGAGCATATCTTCTAGTATCTGGTTCACTCTTTCTGCTTGGCCATCCGTTTGAGGGTGATAAGCGGTCTTTGAAATCCAGTGAGTGCCAAGAGCTTCATGTAGGCTATCCAAAATGCGAGGTAAATTGAGAACCCCGATCTGAGACTATCCTTTTTGGCACACCGTGCAAACACACGATGCGGGACATATACAGTTCTGCTAACTTGTCTCCCTTGTAGGTCGTCTTGACCGGAATGAAGTGGGCGACTTTAGTCAACCTATCAATTATAACCCCTACAGAGTCATATCCTTACTTGGTTCGTGGGAATCCAGTGATGAAATCCATTCCGACTTCTTCCCACTTCCATTGGGGTATCTGCAATGGCTGTAATAGTCCTGCCGGTCTCTGATGCTCTGCCTTCACTCTCTGACACACATCACAGCATGCTACATGCTCTGCAATGTCTCTTTTCATATGGGGCCACCAACAAAAGTGTTTCATACCTTGATACATCTTAGTGCTCCCAGGGTGGAGGGAATACGGAGAGCTATGTGCTTCCCTTAATATCAGATTCTTAAGATCCTTGTGATGTGGGACTACGATACGTGTTCCATATCGTAGAGTACCCTCATAGTCAATTTTCATGTTAGGTGCCTTCCCTTCTTCCATTAATTTCTTCCATTTCAAAATGGTTGGATCATCTTGTTGTGCTGCCATAATCATTTCTTCTATACTTGATTGAATTTCCAAGGAGGCTAGAGTGCCTGGCTCTATTATTTCCAAATGCAAAGCTTTCAATTCCTTGTAGAGCTCGGGTTGATGTTCCCGTACCATGAGATTATTGCAATAAGCCTTACGGCTCAATGCATCTGCTACCACATTGGCCTTTCCAGGGTGGTAGTGTACACTCAAATCATAATCCTTGATTAATTCTAGCCATCTTCTCTGCCTTAAATTAAGGTGAGCTTGTGTGAAGAAATACTTGAGGCTCTTGTGATCTGTATACACATCGCAATGGTTACCAATCAAGTAATGCCGCCAAATCTTCAATGCATGAATTACTGAGGCTAACTCTAGATCATGAGTGGGGTAGTTAGCTTCATGGGGACGAAGTTGTCTGGATGCATATGACACAACCCTGCCTTCTTGCATTAGTACGCATCCAAGTCCTTGGTGTGAGGCATCACAATATACCTCAAATCTTTGCGTATATCCGGTAGAACTAATACAGGGTGGTGGTCAATCTCTTCTTCAATTCTTGGAAACTTTCTTCACATGTCTTGGTCCATTCAAACTTCTTCTCCTTCTTGAGCAATTGGGTCATCGGCCTGGCAATTCGGGAAAATCCCTCTATAAACCTCCCAGTAGTATCCAACCAAACCGAGAAAACTCCTCACTTCAAGTGATGCACGTGAGGTCGTTTCCATTCTCGTGACCGCTGCAATCTTGGCGGGTCAATGAGATATTCCTCCCACGACACTATGTGTCCTAAGAAATGATATCCTCACCGAATTCACACTTGCTGAATTTGGCAAACAGCTGATGCTCTTTTAGCTTCTCCAACACTAGGCGCAGATGTTCTGCATGCTCTTCTGAATTCTTGGAGTATATAAGGATGTCGTCGATGAAAACCACGACAAACTTGTCTAAATACTCCATGAATACCTTGTTCATCAGATTCATAAAATAGGCTGGAGCATTGGTTAATCCAAAAGACATGACTAGAAATTCATATAGTCCATATCTCGTGGTAAAGGCTGTTTTAGGTATATCTTCACTCTTATCTTCAATCGTGGTATCCCGACCTCAGATCTATTTTGGAGAATACAAGAGCTCCTCCAAGTTGATCGAACAAGTCATCAATCCTGGGGAGAGGATACTTGTTCTTGATAGTCATCTCATTCAAATCACGGTAGTCCACACACATCCTGGCGGTGCCATCCTTTTTCTTCACAAACAGCACTGGAGATCCCCATGGCGATGAGCTGGGTCTGATGAATCCCTTCTCTTGTAACTCTTGGAGTTGTTTCTTCAATTCCTCCAATTCTTCTACAGATCATCCTATAGGGCCTTTTGGAGATTGGAGCGGCACCTGGCTTCAAATTGATAACAAATTCCAAGTCTCTATCTGGGGGCATGCCTGGCAGTTCTTCGGGAAATACTTCGGGATAGTCTTGCACTACTATCATTCCTTCTAGGGTACGTCCTCACAATGATAGATTGCACGTCCCCACGGGTATGGTCTGCCCACTTTTATATTTATGGTCATTCGGTGACACTTGACCACTTTCACTGCTCGTGGCACACTCTAGGACACCTTGATTCTTAGCTAACCAATCCATCCCTAGTATGATGTCTAGGGTCCGGGAGTTTAATACTATAAGGTCCGCTAGGAAATCACACCTTTCCATGGTAATGGTCACCCCGGGCATACTAGGTAGCGAATTGGTCCACCGGTGAGTTAAGCACCAATGGCTTCTTAAGGGTATAAATGGGTAATCCCAACTTATCAAAGATACCCTTAGATATGAATGAATGTGAAGCTCTGAATCAAATAATACTTGTGCGGGTATAGTCTTGACAGAGAACGCACCCATGAGAACTCCAGTGCTTCTTGAGCTTCTTCAACGGTAATATGGTTGACTCTTCCTCGCTTTGGTGTCAAGTGTTCTTGCTAGCTTGAGAGCTTTGTTTGTCCCTTGCCAGAGTCAAGCTTGACTGCGCGAGGACATTCTCTTATGTGGACATCTCAGAGGCAAAGTGTCCCTTCTCCCCACAGCTATAGCAATTAAAATTTGTCATGGGGTTTATACCGCCAACCTGTCCTCCTAGGCGTGATGTTTGAGACATACTCCCACCAGGTCTAAAGGTTGGGGCTGACCCACTAGATTGATTGGACCTTGAGAATGAGGGTTTGAAGAATTTCTGGATAAATCTTTCTTGTGGCCGTTGAGTTGTCATCTTGCGCTTACGGCTGGCCTCAAGAATCTTCTTCTCATTTTCCAAGGCCAATGCCTTGTTTACCAACTGATGAAAGCTGGTGAAGTCCTGGGTGATCAACTGCACTCTTAGTTCATCTTTCAACCCTTCAAAGAATCTGTCAACCTTTTCTTCTTCTTCTTCTATATCCTTCTGAGCATACCGGGCCAGCTGCGTGAATTTTGTAAGATATTCATTGACAGATAAGTTCCCTTGCTTGAGATTGCGGAACTCATTCTTCTTTATCCGCATTATCCCAGCTGGAACGAAGTTGTCCTTGAAAGCCTTCTTAAACTCTGACCATGGTATAGCTTCTGTATCACCTCCGGTGGTAGCATCTTCCTGGCCTCTGGCAGCCAAGTAGTTCTCCCACCATGCTGCCGCAGCACCTTGAAGTTGATGTGCAGCAAACACCACTTTGTCTTCATCCAAATTTTGGCCAACCTTATCTTCCTTTCGGTGTCTCGAGCCAATCTTCCGCTTCAAGTGGTTCTTCCGCGAAGTGAATGTACTTGGTCTTGTCCTTTGAAGTCTCCTAGATCAGCTCTGTGTCCGCCAGAGCTTCCTTGCTATCCAAAGATAAATGGCTTGCAGAATCTGGGTTTGTTGTGCCATCACTTGGGCCATTGTGGGATTAATCGAGGGTTCGGAGATCGAAGATCCGGGTTCGATTTTCCTCGGTTTTCGCCATGGTTTGAGTCTACCTCAGCATGCCGAGAGGTTAGCATGGGTCCGAGATCGGGTAACTCTTGGATTGGACATCTCAGAGATACTGATTCACAACTTAGTACTAAGACTACCCTTGAGAAAAATGGAGGGTATCCACCCTTGCTGTGAAAAGAACACAAGATAAACGGCAAAAGAACATCCATCATAAGGCCTTATGCCTGGCCTATTCATTATCATACAAACATTCACATAGCCAGCCTCCCAGGCCGGACTTACAATAACCTAATAGTTAGAGTTCACATTGCCGCAACTACAATATAACAGGCTAAGGCAACACTTAATTTACAAGCTTGACATGACGACACTTCCACTACTATGCCGCGTAGCGATCACCACCGACGGAGGGTCGTAGTTTGGCGATCCGAGCGGATCGATCGCCACTAAACTCCGATGGGTGAGTCATCGGCGTCGAAGGAGCTCGTGGAGGCTGCGCTTGGTGGAGGCCTTCTCCGCCGGCGCGCATCGAGACTCGGAGGTCGTGCGCTCTTGCGTCGCGATCAAAGGTGCGGGGCTGATCCCATTGAAGGAGGTGCCGGTCTTTGCTAATGGAGCGAGAGGTTGCTTTGGGCGTGCTCGAGCCGCCGCGCTTACGTTTGGCGGTGCCGGTGCTGCGGCACCGGGCAAGCCGGTCACGGCGGGTTGCCACCTCGGTGTGCCGCAACTAGGTGCATCCGGAGGCGGTCATCTCTTCGGTCAGGCGATGAGCCGCTCCCATGGCTCGTCGATCAACTTGGTGGGTGAGCCTTGGATCATCCTCATTAACCGGCGGTAGGTATCATTATGGCGTACTCTCCTGCGTGAAGGGTAGAAGCGTATGGGTGTGCGGAGCGAGGAGATTTGGTAGATGTCGCAGAGTCGGCATGCGAGACGAGCGAAGATCCCGGCGCGCGGACGGGTGCTTCTTGGGTGTTCTGTCTGGAAGACGTGGGGTGGGTCATGTTCGCTCTTCGGGTAGATGAACACTTCAAACATCCAGCAGTACACCCTCCTGCAGATGTCTGGCGCCCACGATAAATGGGCCGCCCGTACTCCGGTAGTGGAGGAGCTTGCGCAGATTCTTGCGAATACGCCTCATAAACTCCATGAGCGACGTAATCCCAATTGCCTTCTTCTCCTACCATCTGTAAAAGCAATTACTTTGCATTAGTAATGCTTTAAACTAATCAATTGAAAAGTGAAGGGGGCGTAGAACTAGGAAGGGTACGAGTAGCAATAATACGCTATATTTTCAGAAATACTTTTTATACATTAACATTTCCACCCTAAGCTTCTTCTAACGACCATTCTACGGCTTTTACCCTGCAGTCGTATGCTCGATACAAGCTTTGCCGCGGACCTGCATTTTTCAATCAATCTTCTCAGGTTTCACCGCACTAATCCTCGGATCGATGGTTAGTGCACACAGTACATTGCTTGAATCATTTCATACATCGCATAATCATCCATTATATTACATGAACTGAAATACACCACGTCGGGTGATAGAGTTTACAAAGGGGCCGACTAGGCCAATTGTCATTATTACAAATACGCATACGAATTATAACAAAAGTAAACCCAAATCCACGTGCAAGCGATCGGAAGGTACTGTGTGCATTATATGTCACCAACTAACTAGTAACATACGTGCACACAACGCCGGAGTCCACTTGTCGAGTTTCAAGAACGAATCCTACGCCTTAGTTTCCTTCGCGATCTTCTCCTCCGTAGGGGGCTTCCTCGTAGGCGTAGTGGTCTTGCACTCGCTCGGATTTTTGCCGCAGCGAGCGTGAGCACTCCACCCCGTGCTCAATGAGTCAACACACACGTAATGCAGAGATATAACATGTATGGCTATTCAAAGGTTGGCTTTGGTTTATTTTATTTTTGCGAAGAGTGCTTTTGAATACAATTATATAAAAATTCCTAAGACCTAGCATTTTGAACAAAAGCATAATGTTCAAGGAATATTAATATGAATTTCCATACATATGGCATCACACCATATGCCTAATATCACCATAACTTCTCTCTACATACGGCATCACACCGTATGACATTTTTCAGCGTTATAGCCGCTTAACTTACCACTGGGACGACACCCAGGAACCACTGGAACGACATCCAGGACACACTGGGACGACACCCAGGCACTACTGGAACGACATCCAGGAACAACTGGGACGACACCCAGGACAACTCAAATCTGGGCTTTCCTCTGCCCTTCCACTTTTCCATTCCCATTTTTCAAATACTTTTGTAAACAGAACTATATCTAGTTAAGTTCCCATGTCTGCCCTTGACCGTGGGCACGGCTATTCGAATAGTTTTGACTCTGCAGAGTTTTGCACACTTTACCCACAAGAGATAAATCCACCCGTTGCCCCACATGATTCCTTAGCCATGCGGTTGAGTAGACTATCACAGGATTGTTACAATGCATAGTCCTATTGTGGTTACGCCCGCTAAGGTCTATCTTCCGTAGGATCCGACCATCCCTCGGGAAGGGTCCCTCGTGAGCCATCACGGGCAAAGGCGGGGATGCGACCATCCATCCCTTTGCTCGTGGTCATACCTTCACGTAACCACCTAGAGCCACACAAATTAGTGAACCACGCCTACACTTTGCCGGCTTGTGGTTGTACTGCTTTTACACGGGTGACATGACAAGATTCAGTCCTTAGTGGTATCTGGGCGGTCTACCACTAACCCACTTATGCAATCACTGCACCACACACATACACACCATCGAACCAATCCGCCCAGATAATTTAGCAAGTTGGGGATCTTGGGAGTGTAAAATAATCATATCCAACATATACCGCCATTATCACAATGACCGCCCAAACCAATTTCTCATGAATAAAGTCTTTGTTCGACAATTTCTTGCCCCGAGTTCCTAATCAATGCTAAGCATGGCATACGATTACGGACTTATTTTTGAAATGTTACTAATATATTTTTGCTAGGGCGACAAGGTTCATATATTCAATTACTCAAGGAGGGGTAATACTATTCAAAGTTAACAATGGCATATAACTAGAACATCAAATTTAGCATGTATTTGCATAAAAATAACAAAGATGCATTTTGTTAATTTAACACAAAGTAATTTGCATAAATGTGGGTTCAACATGATCAAAGCATTGACTCGCCTTGGTCACGGTGGTCGGGTGCTTGATTGTCCGGGGCTTCTAGTGCTGCGGCCTCGATCTCTTCCTCTTGAGCTTCAGATGCTATTTAATCGTGTGAAATACCCAAATAAAAGAAAAGCAATCCATCACTCAAAAGATCACCAGAAATTCAAATGAACTTTAAAATTTATTATTTCAGTTCCATTGAATAGATCTTGATTTTATATGAATTTAGAAATTTGTCCCATTCAATTTGGAGTTAAAATGAATAAATTATGATTATTTGAAGTTCTCGATTCAAGAAATTCCAAAATTATTAAATTTCGGACATGGGTCCCACATGTCGCTTTCTTTTATTTTATTTCTTTTTCTTTATTCGTTTATTATCGTGTCTATGGCCAATGGGGTCCATCTGTCGCTGACGGTGATACACCGACGGGTCCATTGTCACAAGTGTCCGGGTTTCGCAGATGGTGACGAGCGGCCCACCGTCGTGGATGCATTTAAAAGAAATCGCTCGACCACAGCGCGAGCCGGCTCAACGCGCGCCAGCGAGCGAAGGGGAGGAAGAGTAACGCTGAAAGCCACTCGGACGATCGAGCGATGCTTACCCATATAGGGTAAGTATACCTTTGAGGTAGCTCAGAGGCGCCAGCGAAGAGTCGAGGCGACGGTGGCGCGGCGTCGCGGTGGTCGGGAGGCTCGGGGCTGCGTGGAATACAATCCGAGGCGACGGAGTCTTCGTGCGACACGGAGGTGGGTTCACCGGAGAGGGTCGGGCGAGAGAGGCGGCGGTCGAAGGGGTCGATCGACGCCGGCGATGTAGAGTGATCGGGAGCTCGGTAGGGTGGTTTCTACCGCCAGTCCCGAAGAGGGTGTAGGAGGAGGAATTAGCCGGTGGTGGTCGAATCGGGCGGCTCTGGTCGCCACCGTGGGAAGAAAAGGTCGCGGTGGGAATTGGTGCACTACAGTCAATTGCTTGCCGGGAATGAAGAAGGGAACGTTGCGCGCGATTGAGACTCCAGAGCGCGCTTTTATAGTCGGAGAGGGCTTGTACGGCGGGAAGATATTTGGCCGCCACTGCTCAGCGAGGCAGGGGAAGGAACGCGATCCTCTTCTGGATTTCGCAGGGAGAGGTGGCGGGAAGGTGAGTTCCCTCCCGTAGTCGTACTTTTTAAATCACCGCGAGGTGAGAGAGGGAGCGAAGATTTGCCGCGAGAGGAGTGAGCGCGAGGCGGCCAAGCTAGCGCCGCGTGGAGAAGAGGAGGAAGGAGGAAGAAGGAGAGCGAGCGGCCACCGCCGAGAAAGAAATGCGGCGTGGGCGGGCCACGGCCGGGAAAGCGATCATGCGCGAGGCGCGAGGTGCGAGTGGGGGCAGTCCACCGGCCAATGAGCGCGCGACGGGGCGTGGGCCCACATGGCAGAGGCGGGCAACATGGCGTGCGCGCGCGCGCTAAGCGCCGCGCTAGGCCACAAGGCGCCGCCCACACGCGGCGCCACTGTCACAGGAGGAGAAAGGCTGGGCGGGGTGACGGCGGCCGCTTTCCTTTTTCTTTTCTCATTCTTTTCATTTCTATTTTTATTTTAAAATTTGCATGTATATACATTTTCATTTCTCTCTGGTTTTTGTGTATATACACATATATTTATTTATTTACTCTTTCACATATTATACATGTGTATATATACATATATGGCATTATATACATTGTTATTCACATGTTTTTGCTTGTATGTATAAATGCTAACCTCTTATTTGATGTGCATGTTTTATCATTTTAGGTGTTGATTTCTTCCTCTTTTTATTTTTGAAATTCCTTGATATTTAAAAAGCCAATAAACTCCCAATTCAAATGCCAAGTAAATAAAATAACCCAAAAGTCTACCAAATTACTATTTATACTTTGCAGGATGTTACAATTATGAAACCCTCGCAACTGCCCAGGACTGTTCAATTGCGAGTACATCCATCGAGTGTATAACATTGCCAACACAAACTTAAGAGCAAAAGCGAACTTTATTACAATATAAAGGCATGAAAACCAAATTTTACAGTAGGGCAAACGGCCCTTAGAGACAATACCAAAAAGGTATGCCACGGGCATGCCTGAGCGGAAGACGCCCTAATTCCACGAATCCTCGACCTTGTAGAGCTCTACCCCTTTGCCTTCATCTGCCTCCTCGTTGATGACTATTTTTGTTAATGTTTTTAGCAAGTATGAGTACAACTACCGTACTCAACAAGTCACACGGATATTGCTATTAACTACATGCAGGGTACATCAAGTGATGGGGAAAAGTTTATATTTTTATGTGGATGCAGTTTTAGTTGTAAACAGATTTTAAACGTAGAATCATAACTTTCTATAAACTTCAGGGGGTTTTCAAGGTTCAATTACCAGACCACCAACATTACCAGATCCTTTCCAAATCTCTTGACTTTGCAAAGCTGCCCTACTTTACCCACAAGATTCCTTAACTCTGGCCAAAGAGTTAAGAAAACAAGGTTGTTCGCTGCTCCATTCTTTATATAGCCTCTACCTAGTAGGTTTCCTCGACAAGCCCAGGCCACAACCTCTGACTCATCTCAGCCTACTATTGTGTGGATATCTGATAATCAAATCAACAGTAAAAATAACAACGGCGCCAACTTCCATACAACCCTTCTCAACTCCCTTCCGTATGGACTCACACTTTGCCTTCACCTTGCGTCTGTAGAGGTTCAATCGAATTTGAGCAGCTACTAGACCAGGTTTGACGTATCAACACTTGTGGTTGGGCGATCACTATGTTCTTTACTTAGCATAAGAGTCTAGTTCTTGTATTTTCACCGGTGGCAAATACCCTTCTACAAATCTATCCAGTGCCACAACACTCCCATTGATTTGTAACATTTGCCTTCACCTTAGGTCACGGGATCCAGCGATCCTCGCTTACCCTAGGACCACTTTCCCAAATAAATACCAAATCTTTTAGTAACAGTAGATGTTGTTGATTCTCTAAACTATCATATTTACATTATTACTATATTTAATATTACTATGTCTTGTCAAGATGAATATGACCATCAAATTAGACTGGGCTTTTTCGAATGGTAGGACATAACTAGTATCATGTCATTCTAAGCATTTATTGTATACAAAATAACAGTGCGCAAATAAGATAATGAAAATACTGATAAATAAATAAATAGCGGAAATGTAGGTTCAATATGATCAAAACATGTGTGACTTGTCTTGTGGGTTTATGATTTCGATTAGTTTGTATTCTTCGGCGGGCTGGGCCTGGACTTGAGCTTCTCCCTCCTGCTCTTGCGAAACCTTGACTTCGGAAGCTAACGCAAAACAATTAAAAATAAATTAATTCCATGCCCGAAGGAATGAGCGAGGAATAAAGAAAATAAAAGAATAAAGAAAATCCGGAAAACTCCAATAAATTGGGATTTTGGGCTTATAGGAGGGCTATATGGGTAAATGGCCTGAGATTTGGGTTGGCGGGCTCAAAATGGATCTAGGGAGTACCAACATGTATTTTTGGGTTTGGGTCAAGTACTGTTCATTGGGCTTGGTCGGACTGTTCATTGGGCTCGAGCCGATTTCGGCGAGTGGGTTCGGTGCGACCGCATCAATTGGGTCCGGTTGGATGGAACGGGTTCGGCTGACTGGGTTAGGCTCAGCCAGCTCGGGGAGGCTCGGTCGGGCAAACAGTGCCTTCTTCTACCTCCCGCCCGTGCGCACGCAGAGAAATAGGGGAAGGTTGCGGCGGCTACCGGCGGTGCTTGAGGTTTTTGCGATGACATCTGAGGGTATGGTCGGGTTCGGGGAGGTCATGGGGTTCCATTTTTGGCGGTTGGAGGACCGGCAGAGGCGGCGTTTGCCGGCGGCGAGCTCCTCCCCGTTGCGGCCACTTTGAGATTGCGGGTGAAGGGGAGCTTCTTAAGGCAGTTGGGCCGGCTTTTGAGCATCCTTGGGGCTCGGGGGAGCTTGTGGAATGGTTGGTTTGGGTTGAGGGGGACGGAGGTGGGCTAGCCACGGCGAGGGGCTTTGGCGATGAAGAGGTGTCCGGCGCTGGAGAAGATGGGTGGTTGGGAGGTTAGGGCGGCGGTTGGGGAAGGTTTTGGGGAGCTCTAGGATGCTACTGGCGAAAGTAATTGAAAAGCTATGGAGCGGGAAGCTGACATTGCACTAGGGCTTAGGTTGGGGATTTTCACAATTACCGGCAGTAGGGGTGAAGAGGGGCCAATTGGGGGCGTGGTCGTCTTACTGGGGATGAATGAGTCTCAAAGAAGAAGACTTGGGGCTTTTTATGGCTGAGCTAATGCGGTTCAAGGAGGAGAGATTTTTTTGGGCTGGTTCGGGTTGCTTCGGGAGGGCGTCCATGGTAGCAGGGGTGGTCGGCAAGGTGAGCTGGCGAGGCTGTACGGGGCTTGGACTGGACAGTAGAGATGGCATGGCCTGGAAGGTGCGGGAGAGCTCAGGACAACTTGGCGGCGAAGGAACGGGAGCTGGCAGCGATATTTCCAGGCGGCGGCGGGTTTTTGGACAGCGCACAGTACCACGTCATCTCCTCCGTTCAAGGCATCTAGGGCAGGGTTTAAGGGTTGATTTGTGCCAAGATTCGTGCGGATTAGGGCTAGGGAGGAAGAGAGCAAAAGAGAAACGAGAATTCAATTCCAATTTGAATTTCGACAAAAATCGGTTTCGTTTCAGCGGACGAGAAATGGCATGGTCATAGGTGATGGGAATGAGCAACTCACTAGTGGTGGTGACCGGTGGGCGTGATAGGAGACAATAAGGAGGGGGGTGGTGCCTAGCCGATTTGGGGAGTGGGAGTGGCGGATGGCGCTCGTATAGTGATAGGCAGACAGTCCTGTGCAGCCGCACTCGCTCAATAGATGCAATAGCGACCGAAATGGCTCAAAACCGTTGATTTACACATGTATGGTTAGATTTTGTGTGTTTATATATACATATGTATATATATGTATATGTATATACATACATATATGTATGTATGTATGTATGTATGTATGTATGTATACAAACATGTGTGTACATATAGCGATCCGCTAGGTCTGCTATAGCAGCAGTAGATGTGTTAGTGTGCTTAGCCTAGCATTTGAGTGCTTGAGAACATTATAGCGGTGCTATAGCCCACTCTTTTAATCACTGGTTGACGTGACATGCAATTTTGTTTAAATATTACGATATTTTGAAGGAGAAAAATAAGACTGAAGTAGTAAAAAATGAAATTCGAAACAATTTTGGCAACTAGGGTCTAGGCACTATTTACACACGTTTTGAATTTTATAAACAATAAGGTGGGAGTCAACTTACTCTCTGGGCTTTTCTGGATGAACTAAATACCAAAATTTTCTTTAAAAAGATCCTCTTAATCCAAACAATTCCTTAGCTATATGGGTTACTATGATGAAACCAAAAATGATAATTTCTCTTATTTTTCTTGAATTAATCAAAATTTTCGAAGTTGATGCAAAAGCTCCACACTGCTTCGAGCCTGTTTAGAATATATGATTTTCACAAGTATTGTGAAACAATCCTCTAATTGTATGGGTTACTCTGACAAATAAAATAAAAGATCATTTGTCTTATTTGCTTAAAATTTTCTAAATTGATGCAAAAAGCTCTCCGCCGCTTCGAGCCTGTCTGCAACATGATTTTCACAAGTATTGTGGAAAGAAAACCCTAGTATCAAAATTCCTTTTCTCTTAGGCACGCCCATAAATAAATCCAGCAAAAGAGCATACAAATCACATAATTGCAATTCCCAATCTTTTCGAGGGGTAAAACGGTAATCTGCGCCGCCTCATCTCATCCTCAAGTAATCCAACTTTTCCTTTCTTTAACAGAAAAAAAATCAACCCAGAAAAGAAAAGAAACCCTTTCTTCTCCAGTCCACCACCTCCTGCGAGCGCACGACGCAGACAGCAACCGAAGCAACGCTTGCTTCTCCCCGCAGCAGCACAACGAACCCACAAGGGTGGAGCACTGGAGTGCGAGTGGAAGAGCAAGGGGAACAGCGAGAGGAGCGCGCGCCTGCGCGGTGTTGGTGGAGGAGGAGGCGAAACCCTAAAATTCCCGTTCCCTTGCGGTGGGAAACGCTCGGGCTGCGCCGGATCTGCCTCGGGGCTCGCGCCCGCGGCGGGGAGATCGGGGGCCGGCGAGGCTGGTGAGTTGGGTTCCGGGCGGATTGGGGCCGCTGATTCGTGCCGTGGGTGGTGGAATGTGGGTTGGTGAAGTCGCGATTTGAACTGCTGCGTTTTTTTGGGGGGTTTGGAATCGTCGGGTTGCGTTGGCGTTCGTGATTTGGTTCTTGATTTTAGCCTTTTGGGGTGTGTTGGGCGGTTTGGTGGGTTGGGAGGTGGAATGCGGGGGCGTGGGGGTTAGATTTATCCGAACTTTGTGGCCTTTTGATGATTTTTCGGTTTGTTTTCGTTTATTCTACTAGCGTCTTGGGTCCAACAATTCGTGGTTTGAGCTGTGAAATGCGGCAAAGTTTGAACCAATTCTTGTACATGGTTAATTGCCTGGTTCTTCAGCTCAATTCGCCGGAGTTTGTGGTTATTGGATGGGACAACGACTCTGGCAACTACTCTTCTGTGTAGTTTAGACCTGTTTGTTGGTGTCCTTTTGGGGGAAGGAGTAGAATTGAGCTTTTGTTTTGTGTGTTTTTTTTGTCCTTTGGATTTGGTTTTGAATTTTTTGCTCAGTTTGGCATCGATCTCTCGTGTGCCTTTCCTTGTTTACTCCTTGTGGATGATTTAACTCTGGTCTTCCTGGACAGTTTGTAATGTTGGGAGCTATGTTTTGTGTTATGGCTGATGCAGTTTTTATGTTTCCGGTGATGAAGTGGTGTTAAGGTTGAATTTTGGTTTAAATTTTGCTGTTCGATTTGCCGTTTGGTCTGAATTTGACTACATCTTGCTTGTGTCGTCACTGTGTTTCCTCCAATTCGTTTAATATTTCGTACAGCGCAGCTGCAAGCCATGAAATGTACGGACAAAGAGTAAAATTGGATGTGCTGCATAGTTGAATGGATGTGTTGTTCTTATGCTGCTTTGCGCAAGAAGTAATTGGATTGATTGATGCGTGCTTTTTTAAGACTTCCGAAGTTTTTTCGTTTGAGATGCTTTGTCTGGTTGGGTAGGTTTTATCGTTTGTTGATCCATTAAAACTAAATGCAATAAGTTGCGCTGTGGATTGTAGAATAGCAAAGTTGGGTGGAAAGTTTTCTGGTGCTGTTTCGGTTGTTTGCCTTCCTACATATTTTCGAGGAATTCCTCTCTGTGTTAGCTCATTTGTCGCTGTTGGGTGGATGATTACATCTAGAGATGTGACGGATTGGGCAGTTTGGGCTGGAGTGGGAGAAACAACAGTAGCTTCAACTTTTTGGGTGCTTTCCGTTACCTTTTTTGTTGGCTCATTCTTTAATCACTTTCTATGGAAGTAATCAGTGTCCTAAGCTTTGTTGATTTAAGTGGGTGGATAATTTCATTTGGCAGTGTGATGGATTGGTTATTTTGGGCAATTCATGACGAAATCGATATGTTTTTTTATTTCTTTTTTCTCTGCCCCTTACTTGCCTTGTGCTATCATTTTTTCTTCACTTTCGTTAGCTACCATAAGTATTTTCCTTTTGTTTTAGTGCATTTTTGGTTTGCCTAGTTGGCTAGTTCTTTAATAACACTATCATACATTGCAGGTTGTGATATATGATCCGCTTGTTAAATTATTTCGGACGATTATGATTTCAGTCTGATGTCTCAGAAAGGACCATAGCAACACTTAGAGAAATTAGGGGGCATAAAAGATGCCACCTTCACCCTCACTGAGGAGATCTTCTTCAAGGGAGATTTTTCACAAGAGGGTCAACAGTTTCGGCAATGCATTGCCTGCTAAACCAAAGGATGATGAACTCACTTTGTTCGCTGATATGCAGAAAATTGACAGAGAGAACTTCTTACTGGAACCATCGGAGGATTTTGATGAATCAATCTGTAACGCTCATAAATATCCTCCTCCTTGTTTATACAATTCTGTACTTTCTTTTTATTTTGTGATCCTAGGCCCCTGTTGGTGCTATTGCTACTTAATGATACTTGTTTAAAATTTTTTTGATCCTGTGTATCAGCAAAATTGAGCTATTTTCCGGATGTCAAGCTTGGTATCAACATCCCAGCACGAGAAGAAAGCCATGATTTTCTTAATGTGGATGGTGATAAAAATGATTATGAATGGTATGCACACTCAACACATTTTGCTTTGTTTTGTTGCTATTCATATGCTTGATGTAGCCTTGTGTTGGTTATCAACATCTCCTATGTTTCAGCTATCTGTCTTACTTACATCCTGTTCTGTAATGTTTGTCTTATTCATAAAATAATTTTGTTTATAATGGATTGTGTAGTTTTTGTTTCCTGTAGTTGTTAACTTGTTATGCCTGGTTTGGCCTGTTGGTAGGGCTGGAAAAACCCAAGGTTGCACAGATATGCTAATGGACACGTTGCACAATATGATTCAGACATAGCGACTCTAAGACATGGTCATATATGCAATAATAATAATAATAAAACATGTAGACATGTGTATATATCTCTTAGAGCCGTCTGTATATCTGTATTCTTCACCAATCTAATAAACTAACAAAGACAACTGGTCGATTGTGGTAAACAGGATAAATTTTGGTCATACTTTTGTCTCATCCTGACTATTAGAGTATTTTGGAAAGTATATTAGACCCTTCCTTCTATTGTTGTACTTGCCTTGTTTACCTCCTCTAATTGAGGTATGTAATCTCTCTCATGACTATTAATACAAGGCCACCCCTTGCCCCTTGGCGTGTGTGGTGATTGAGCCAATCTCCCTTTCTACATGGTATCAGACTTTCTTTCCTGAGGCCTCCTCCGCTGCCTCTGTTTTCTCCGCCGCCGCTCGTCTCGTCCCCTGCGTGCGTCTTCCTCGCCGACTCCTCCGCCTCCCCTCTCCGGCTCCCATCCACCTCCACTCGCTGCGCCCCTCCATCATGTCGGCCCCCATCGACGGTTCGGCCGCGCTGCAGCTGCCAGCCGCGCCTCCGCTTCTCGCCACGCGACCACGGCTCCGTCTTTTCGCCAGTGCGCGCACTGCGCGCGCCACGGCCGTCCTCAACCCCTATCGCGACGGCCGCCGTCAAGTCCCACGCCCACCACTCGACATGAAGGCGCTAACTACTCCGCCGGTCCAAGTTCTTCCGACCATGTGCATCAAGTTTGGCCTTCTCTCACATCGATGGCTCGACGTCGCACATTCGAACGACCTCGCCGACACTCGCCGACTCGCCGTCCTCGGTGGTGTATGGCTCTATCGCCGATGACATCTTGGACTCGGCCGATGGCGACGAGCGAAACTACGCGTGATTTGTGGGTCGTGATTGAGGGCCTCTTTCGCGACAACAAGGAATCTTGTCTTTGTCTTCCTCGCCAGCTCGGCCACTCTCTTGATGCGGGGTGACGGACCATTGCCGACTACAACGGTAGCGTCAAAACCTTGGCCGATGCTCTCGCGACGTCGGCCACCCCGCTCCGACTCGCGGCTCTTCCTCAACTCGCGCGCGGCCTCAACCCTCGCTACTCCAAAGACCGCCAATGACATCGCCAACTCGACGCCGTTCCCCTCCTTTGCTCGCCCGCTCCATGCTTGCCCTCTAGGAAACGCATCTCGCCATGAGACCAAGGTCGCCGCAGAGACGGCCTCCTCACCGGCGGCTCCGCCACTGCGTCGCTCATACGCGAGCACGGTTCCCATGCCTCCAACGCTGGTACCGTGATGGTCGCCGCAGCGGGCGCAATCGCGCGTGGCAAACAAGGCGCCGGCGGCCTCGGCCGGCCGCCCTGTTCGCTTCAATCCGTGGTCCGCTCCAACGCCGCCAGCTGGAATGCTCACGGTGGACGATGGCGCCTCGCCCGCTCGAACTGCTCGCCGCTCTCAGCACACACGCGCCTTCACGCCACTCTAGCCGCCGCCGCGACATGGACCAAAGCGGGGCTTATCACTACTCGAACCGACTTGCGCCTAGGGAACCGGCGCGGTGGAGTCGCCGACAATGACACTACTTCCCACATGACATCTCACGGCAGACATTGCTCTCTCTCACCCTCCTAATACTACTTCTTCGTGGCAATGGCTCGTTTACCCATCTCTTCCAAATGCCATTCTTTTCTCCATACACCCACCATGAAATTTTCTCTTCGAGATGTTCTTGTTGTTCCTCATTTAGTTCACAACCTCGTCTGCTCTGCAAAAATTCACCGAGAGAACCACTTGCTCTCTCGAGTTTGATGCCTTTGGTTTTTCTTAAGGATCTCACGACGCAACGAGCGATGCTTCACGCAATAGCGAGGCGATCTCTATACCATCCTCGCCGCCGAGTTCCTCCACCGCTAGTGCCCATCTCATTGCCTCCTCCCACCTTGGCACCGCTGCCTTGGTCATCCCGGCATTGCTTCTATCACAGCATTACATAAAGATTCGCATATTGCATGTAATAAAGTAGCTCGCTCACTTTGCCAGTCTTGCCAGCTCGGTAAACATGCGCGTCTACCTTTTGCTCCCTCTGTTACTCACATTTCTGCGCCTTTTGAGCTCATTCACTGTGATGTGTGGACCTCACCTATGTCTAGCATATCTGGTTCACTCTATTATTTGGTAATTGTTTATGTTTCTCTCATTTTTGCTGGACCTTTCCACTTAAAGCAAAATCTGATGTTCACCAACATATAGTTGACCTTGCCGCTTATGCCAAAGACGCAGCTCGCCTCCATCTCAAGTCGATTCAGTGATAACTACGCGGAATTTGTTAACCATGCCAACACATCCTTCTTTGCCTCCCGCGGCATCGCCCTACGTCTCTCTTGCCCATACACCTCGCAGAACGGTAAAGCTGAACGGATGCTTCGCACACTTAACAATATGGTCCGCACTCTTCGAGCAATAGGAGGTGAACGGTAAAGCTGAACGGATGACTTAACAATATGGTCCGTGGGTCGTGCATGAAGAGACACACCTGCGAACGGCGTACGCCAAGTCAGGACAGGTGAGCATGAGGTACTGCAATGCTCCGGCAAGGCTCCGGTACTCCGATGGATCAGCAACGGGTGCGCCGTCGAAGCCGGAGAGCTTGGCATGGGTGTCCACTGGCGTAGTAGTGGAGTGACACTCAGCCATGCCCGCCCGTTGGAGAAGATCGACGGCGTATTGTCGCTGAGATAGGAACAGTCCGTCCGAAGAGCGTGTAACGGGGAATTTACCGTTAAGTGTGAATGGTGGTTCAGTAGGAGGAGCAACCGGTCAACTGCTAGTTGGAGGTGCTAAGGGTGCGGTCAGAGACAGGGTTTGGTCTTTTATATGTTTTGGGCTGGATGTGTCCCATATCATGTTGAGCCATGCTGAGCGTGTGTTGGCAATTAATATTAATTCTTTTAAACAGAAATAATCTGACATTTCTTGAACATGAGTAGGCATGAGGGCATATCTAATACACTGTCCGACACCATTAAAAAGCGTCCATGCAACATAAGAAAAACCTTGACCCAATGGTAGGCATGCTATACAAGCTAGAAGACTGTGTTAGTCGCTGGACTCTTGCTCTTGGTGATAGCAAGATCCTTACTCTCATGGAGAGGATGACACTAGGAGATGGGGCAAGTTTTCTTGTTTATTTCTCACACAATGCCATGCCAACTTTGAGGGTTGGGGATACAAATTTATAGGCTGAAAACCACCAAGCATATGCTAAGATGCTATCCTAGATCTTTCCTAAAAGCGGTCAATATGTCAGTCCTAAAGCGATGTCTTTGTCCTAAAAGCGAATCTTCGTCCTAAAGCGAATCTTTGTCCTAAGCGATGCTGTCCTAAAGCAAAGCAGATGCTGTCCTAAGCGAGATGTTGTCCTAAAGCGATCAAAAAAATAAAAACTACCACGACCCCACAAAGACCACGATGCAGAGACTTATTCATCATTCTCCCCTAAGTCTTGTGCGTCGTCTTGTGGGAGGGTTGAACCATCGATCTTGGAGCAGAGCTCAAGGAACTTGATCCTTCCAAGAGGCTTGGTGAGCGAGATCCGTGATCCGATCCGGTGTTGATGTAGCTTGCCTTGATGCTTCCTTCATCCAAGGAGCTCTGATGAAATGATACTTCACCCGGATGTGCTTGCTCGTTCATGAAAAGCAGGGTTCTTTGCGAGGCTAGAGCGGACTTGCATTGCCCACCCCGAGCTCCATCGCTTCGTTGTCCTGAGAGATCACCAGCGATCGAGCGAGCGAGTGCTGAGTCGGCGGTGGAAGCCGCTATGTACTCGGCCTCCCGAGTGAGCGAGAGCCACCACCGCCGCTGATCGATCGATGAAGCGAGACACTTGCCGAGGAAGAAGAGAATCCCGCTTGTTCTTGCTTGGTGTCGATGTCGCGCGTGGTCGCTGCCGTCCAGACTTTCGACGGCGTGCCGCCACGGGACACCTCGGGTAATGGGCCGTGGTCAAGAGTCCACGCAGCGTAGCGGATGATCCTCTTCACGCCTGCGATGCTCGCTCGTCGGCCGTTGCATGAACCGACTAACGTGGCCGACGGAGAATGCCAAGTCCGGTCGTGTGTGGGCGAGGTAGCGAAGGCTCCCACAAGACGCCAGCTGCGCGAGCGTCCACCTCCTCCGTCGTCTTTGTCGCGGCTCGGCAGCCGACCTCCTCCATCGGGGTGAGAGTGGGTTGCGCCGTGAGCCCGGCTAGCTCAACGACGCTCTTGGCGTGGCGATGCAGTCGGCGTGATCCGGAATCATCCTGGTGCACCTCGATCCCTAAGTAGAAGGAGAGACCCCGGTCACTCATCCGAAGGTGGCCTTCATCTCTTCCTTGAATGCCGCCACCTCCGCATCCTTGGTGCGATGATCACCAAGTCGTCGGCGTAGACACCCGCGGCAGGCGTTGCGCCTTGCCCGCCAGATCTGCACCTAGTGTGCGCTCTTTGAACCCCATTTGCTTGAGGTGGAGTCCGACAGCATTCCACGCCCCTGCGGTCGCCGCAAGCCATAGGGCCTTGCACCGAGAGCACCTTGCCTCCTTGCCGGGGATCGCAAATCCGGCGGTGATGCGCGTGACCTCCTCCTTCAAGTCGCCGTTAAGAAATGCCGACTTGACATCCATGTGATGAACACGCCGCCCGACCTTCTGGCAAGCTAGCGCAGGAGGAGTCGCGACGGACTCCATCCGCGGCGACGGGCGCGGCGTCATCGGTCGACCCTCTCGCAGACGAAGCCTCGTGCCACCAAGCGAGCCTTGTGCTTGACGATGGCGCCGGCTTCATCCCGCCGGCGAACACCCACTTGGCGGTGATCGCGCGGTGGCCGGCGGAAGATCCGCCAGCTCCCACGCCCGGCTACGCCGACGGCGTCCATCTCTCGCTTCATCGCGACACGCCACGCCGCGTCTCCTCCGCCTCGGCGAAGGAGCGAGCTCGCCGTCGTCGCATGCCAAGTGCGGCTCGCCTCGCGATCGCTGCGCCGCGCCAGTCGAGGCGAACGGCTCGCGAGATGTTGTCCATGGTACGATAAGCGCGAGAGGCTCGTCGTCGTGGTAGCGTCGACGCGGTCCTTGTCGTGGGACGGCGAGAGCGAACTCCATGCGCTCCTCATCGTGGGCCGAAAGGCTGTTGGGGCCGATCCGGTGGTGTGGCGGCGGTGAGAGGAGTGGTGGCCGGTGGTGAAGGGCGGGCGTGGCGGTGCGAAGGTGGTGGAGCACTCGCGGGGCGGTGGCGAGCAAGGTGTCGAGGTGGGCGAGCTCGGTGAAGACGAGCCGCTAACTCCCGCTCTCTCGAAGTGGGCGTAGTCGACAACAAAGTCCACGAGTCGAGGCCGAACCATCGCCCACCGCCTTGTCCCGTCGGCCTCGCGCCCGTCGAACACGGCCACGCGAGATGCGGGCCTGCGGTGACAGGTCGAGGATGCGGTGAGGCCTTCGAGCCCTCGCGTGGCCGGCGAACACTCCCGAGTGCTCTCGCCGCCGAGCTTGCCGATGTGGCCAAGCTCGCGAACGCGAGGGAGGGAGAAGACGCAAGTGGGAGACCGCCGGCTTGCGCCATGCCGAGCCTCGTCACGGCGTCCTGCCGTCGAGCGCCTGGTAGGCGAGCGGTTGAGGATGTAGACGCAGCCACCACCGCCTCTCCCGAAGACGCCGCCATCCCTGCTGCGAGAGGCCCGAGCCATCCCGGCAACGTGCTCGTTGCGCTGCTCGACGACGCCGCTCTGCGCTGCGGTCATGCGGCGAGTAGTGGCGCCAATGCCCTCATCGGCTGACGACGCAGACCACGGGCGCGTGTGGTCGCCACCCGTTGTGGCGTGCGCGGCGCGCCGCAGCCTGCGCCGCACTCGCCCGCGCAGCGACTGCGTGCGCTGATGGCGTCGCGCGACCTCTCCTTGTCGCGAGGACCATCACCCACATGTAGCGGAGAGGTCGCCGACGAGCGGCGAGGAAGTAGCGTCGTCTCTGTGGCGGTGTCGGTCACCACACAAGTCCGCACGAGCTCGAGCCTCTCCTTGGCCGAAACTCGCCTGGGGGAGGGAGTCGCCTCGCCGCCAACACGCAGACGCCGCAGAGCCGCTCCACATGGTCAAGGCACGGCGAGCTCGCACCATTTCCGTGGCACCGAGCCGCTTGGGCCTCGGGTGAAAGGTGCCCAAAGCGCTCGTGCCATCGCCACGCCTGTCGTCCCGACGAATGCGAGATGAGGGTTGTGCCACCGCGACGTGAAGAGTGTAGAGTCGATTTGCGCCTCGTTACCTTGGCAAGGAGGCGGCGTCGAAGATCCCAAATCCGCGGCACCGTGCTCGATCTCGACACGCGAGCCGCTTCATCCACCGCCCCAAGGCGATGATGGAGTTCCGCAGATCGGGGATGTAGTAGACGCCGGCGGCGGTGCTCGCGATCTTGGCGGCGAAGACGCAGAGCCGACGCCTTGATCTCCACGGCGAGGCGTCGCCGAACAGCGGTGCCTCGAACGCTGGTCGAGCTCGGAGAAGAACTCCGCCGCCGGTCATGTGGTGGGTGGCGCCGGTGTCGAGGCACCACCCGTCGGTCTTGTCATTGCCGGATCGCCGCCGAGGAGGCGTGCTTTGGCTCGTCAAGGTGGAGGAGAGCCATCTGCGGCAGTGCCGCCGAGGTAGTTCGATGCTCGCGATGAGCAATGAACGAGACCGGCCTCCTCTCCTCGCGCTTGCGCGACGTGGGCCGGCGCGTCGTGGTATCGACACTCCTTGGCCCAATGACCAAGCTTGCCGCGATTGTGGCAAGAGTCGCCTCTGCGCGCTTTGCTTGCCGGATCGCTCGCTGCGCGCTGCGCGGCGTGCCGCGCTTGCCACTCTGCGGCCGCTGTCGTGGAAGAAGGCTCCCTTCTTGTCACCTCGGCGGCATCCCATCGCTTCCCGAGCGAGAGGAGCTTCCCGCCATGGTGGCGGGTCCGAGGCGTGGCTCATCGATGTCGGCGACCTTGAGGCGACCCAACGCCTCCTCGATGGTCATCGTGGAGAGGTCCAGCGAGAGACCGATCGAGCGAGCCATGCGCTTGTACTTCTGGGGCGCAATGGAAGAGCTTCTCCAGCTCTCTCTTCGCAGAGGTGTCGTCGCCGAAGCGCACCAACTTGTGCAACAGAGTGTTGAGACGGAGAGCAAAGTCATCAACGTCCTCACTGGCTTGAAGGCGAGCACTCCCACTCCGCGCGTAGTGCTGCAGCAGACTTGCGCGCGCGGCCGCTGCCGTCGCGTCGCGGCGATAGCGCCCCAAGCCTCTTTGGCGATCCGCTTGTTGGTAAGTGAGAATCGCATCTCGGGCGGATCGCGGCGATGAGAGCATCCAGCGCCGTCGATCCCGGTCGTGGTCGACGTCGGCTATCGCCGGTTGCATCCCACATATGCCGCGCTGGAGCTTCACCCTCATCACCGCGACCACTCGACGTAGTTGGTCTTGGTGAGGGTAGGCCACCCGCCGCGGGCCGACGTCCTCGACGGCGGCTGGTACTCGTGGTGACCACGATCGAACCGGAGAGAGCGTGTTGCCCGCAGAGGCCGCGCTCTCCGTCGACCGTCACGCCGCCGCCGTGCATGCCTCTCCGGGCGCCACCGCCGCCGTGTCGCCTCTTCAGAGCGCCCGCCGGCGCGTTCGCGCTGCTCGTGCCGCCGCTCGTGGCGTCTTGCGCGCCCGTGCGCCGTTGCGCCGCTTGCCTTGCGCCGCTCCGGCGGTGAGGGTCTCGTCGCCACTGTCATCAACAGAGCCGAGCCGCTGGCTTCTGCGCGCAGCCTTGACCTCTGCTGCTGCCGCCTGTATTTTGCGCTGCCGCCGCTTGCCGCTTCCGCCTCCACTCTCCGCTCGCTGCCCGGCTCGCCGCCGGCCTTGCGCCCTTTCCGCCCCGCGGCCGTCTGCCGCCGCTGCTACGCTGCTCTGCTGCGGCGAGCTCGGCCGTCTCACGCCGCATGCTCGAGGCAACCGAAGGCCGAGAGGCGCCTGCGGACATGGCGCGCATCGGGGCTGTGCGTGGAGAGGCTGCGCTTCGACGAGCCGCCGCCTGTCTCCGAGAGAAGGAGCGGGGACACCTGAGGCCGCTGCTGCCATCGGGTCCGGGCTGTGCGAGGCGGAGAAGGAGATGAGCGAGGAGATGCTCGTGCTACAGGATACTAAGGCTCGATACCACTTGTTAGTCATTTGGACTCTTGCTCTTGGTGATAGCAAGATCCTTACTCTCATGGAGAGGATGACACTAGGAGATGGGGCAAGTTTTCTTGTTTATTTCTCACACAATGCCATGCCAACCTGAGGGGTTGGGGATACAAATTTATAGGCTGAAAACCAGCCAAGCATATGCTAAGATGCTATCCTAGATGCTGTCCTAAAAGCGGTCAATATGCTGTCCTAAAGCAAAAGCAGATGCTGTCCTAAAGCAAAAGCAGATGCTGTCCTAAAGCAAAAGCAGATGCTGTCCTAAAAGCAGATGCTGTCCTAAAGCAGTCAAAAAAAAATAAAAACTACCACAGCCCCACAAAGACCACAGTACAGAGATTTATTCATCAGACTGAATCATTGACATGTAAACCTGAATCAGTGACTTGGAGAAAATTGCCTTTCCATGTGGTTTTTCGTTGACCAGAACAAGGCATGCAGGTTTGTGGAAGACGAACTGTTTTGTGCAATGTGCACAGACAAAAATGTCAATGAAACATGAGTTTTCCATTCTACCTCACTACCTCAGGCAAAAGGATGGGCACTAATGTGAATCAAGTTGTGCTTATAGTTTGGCATTACTTACGCTTTGTGTCTAGTTTCCTGATGACCAGCTTGCGGAAGTTAATGAGCGTCAAACTACCATAAAATAGTAATCATCAACCATGCGTTCAGTTAATGGTAGCTCAAAGTTTATGGGCAGTGAGCATCTCAGCCGTCTGGTTGGCTCTGTACCTGTAGCTGTGCAATGCTCGTATGAATTAGGTTGTTTATTATATGAGATAAATCACATCATGAGAAATTTCTTTGCCTCTGTTCTGTTGGATGCACCTTTTTCCTTAATGCTATAACTTGGTTCAATTTAAAGAAGTTTGGTAGCGCTGAATAGTGCATACAGTATGATGCCTCAATGGTCTACAAGCTTCGTAAGAATGTGACAGTTTTTTAATCTTTATTTTCTTGTGGGTTTTGGTCATGCACTTGGTTTTTTGCCTAAAGATAGAATATGCATTGGGTTGTTTAGTTGCACTTAATTCATTAGTTCAACTAAAGAAAATGGTGAGAACATTTTGACAACATCTTGTTCTGTTGTCTCAGCATCTTCTATCAGCAAGAGGGGCATTTTCAATGATAAAATGTATATTGTTTTTTCTACAAAGTAAAGTGAATATTGTCACTATTATTACAGACAGATGTGACGTATCCTTTTCTAACGTTACTTTGGACCCTAATTTCTTGTGTAAATTTCATTCATTGCAGTATTATCCCTGATGACCATTCATTATGTCAGTGCAACCACCATTCACTATGTCAGTATTATCAGTGCAATGATCATGATCCATGGCCGTAGTTGGGTAGTGTGGGTCAAATGCCAGTTCTGTTCTAAGAAAAGTAGAAAACTGCTAATGATATAGTGCTGCATAGATTTTCGATCGACTTTATTGGTCACAACTCACAAGGCTGTTGTCTCAAAAAAGAAGGAAAAAACTCACATCGTCATCCTGTAGTTGTGAGTCCTGTATTACATGTGAAGACCGAGGAGAATAGGGCCATGCTGTAAATATTTGCTGATTTAATTATCAATTATTAACCATTATTGATGAATGATTCAATTAAGAAATTGGTATAGTTAATACTGATCTTTCTTGGTGTGCAGTGGCTTCATATGGGTTATTGAAATATCCCTTCTAAACATTCCATTGGGTGTTTTTTTTGTTAAGTAGGAAGTTAATACCTTAAGGCATAGATGATGGTCATTGTTTGCTGCAATGGTAAGATAGAACGTTGCAAAATGCCAATGATAGCACATAATAATAGCTTGCATGTTTGAAGAATGTTAAGAATAGCCTGTTTATATAGTGCTTTGGATGGGTAACTACGATACATTACTAATTGCCCTTGTTATCGGATGATCATTTCTCAGAATTGTAGGTTTGACTATAATGCGGTGCCTTACACAAATTTTATTTAATTAATACATTTTTGGCCCTGTTCATACTTTGAAGGCTGTTGACTTGACAGCCATCTTTCTTTTCAATTAACAGGCTGTTGACTCCTCCGGAGACTCCACTTTTCCGTTCATTGGATGATGAAGAAGAACATTCTATTGGTCAGGCTTCTAGGGGCAGAGCTCAGAGTAAGCCCATACAAATTTCAAGGCCATCCACGGTGAGTGCTTATGTCCAGCATAGCTTCTGCCCTGAAATTCTAAATTTCAGCTCACAACAATTACCTATAAATTTTATTATGTTTTATTCATACACAGATGGATAATACCCAAAGGACTAGTAGAAGCAGTGCAAGCCCAAGTAGGCTTAGCCCATCGCCACGCTCTATGGTGAGGACAAGACTGTCTAGTTCAGCTTCTCGCTCTAGCCCACCACTTTCTCTGCAACCACCAACGCCATCACGAAGACCTTCAACTCCTCCAGCCGCTAAGACATTAACACCTCCACGAAGGTCTCCAAGTCCTGCCTCAAGGAGGATGAGTACTGGTTCAAGTGGTCCAACGTTGAATGGAACAAGGGGAGCTTCACCAGTTAAAGCTAATTGCAGATCTTCTTCTCCAAAACTTCAAGGATGGCAGTCCAATGTTCCTGGCTTCTCTTATGATGCACCTCCAAACCTTCGTATGTCTCTACCAGATCGTCCGGTATCCCGTTCAAGGGGTGGATCCCCTTCATCTTTCAGTGGACTGGACATGGGTTCAAGAGGTAGAAGACAATCAATGTCTCCTACCCCATCTAGAAGGGCCAGTTCATCCCACAATATTGAACGAGATCGATCGAGCTCGTACAGCAAAGCTTCTGCAACATCTTCTGGTGAAGATGATCTGGACTCTATGCAGTCTGTACCAATTGGCTATTCCAGCAGCCCAGCTGTAAAAAAGAGCTTGGCAGTGATGAAGACCAGAACTATTGCATCATCAAAGAAGCCGTCCAAAAGTTTCTCCCCTAGTTCTGCCCCAAAGCGGTCTTTTGATTCTGCAGTTTGGTTGATGGTAAGTATTGTCCTGTTGTGCTGTTATGATGATGGATTATTCATTAGTTCCACTTGAGTTACATGATACTATTATAGAAGTGTCCTTAGTATCCAATTGGTAAATCAGTTAAAAATATTGAAGAATTTGCATATTTGACAATCAATTCGTGCAATTACTCTGGTTTTAGTCTTGCTTTATTAGCAGTTGTAGTCCCCTATTGCAGTAACCCAGCAACTCATGCAAATTCTTTTTGCTATTCTTTGGCAACAAAACAATGGTTACATCAAACGTATTTAGCGGCCAAATGTTTCGGATGGATGACATTGTGAATTACAGTCACAGAGTAGCTTAAAAGGAAAACTTTTGTACATTATAAGTACTTGGCTCGACAATGGCTCCAGTGACTAGGTTCTTTTGCTTTTTTTTAGTACCAAGTTATTCATTTCCCCAGACGCTGTATGACACAGTAAATTGCTCTCTAATCATTTCTTCACTAAATATAGCTTCCCCTGCAAAAATATTTACTTGTTGCATAGTTTTATTCACATGATGCAGCCAGTTTGCTTTTATTGCAATTCAAGATGTTCTTGTTTAGTGTGTTCTAGGTTTTGCTCAAATTGCAACTAAGATGAGAAATGTGATCTTCCTTTTTTAGGATCATCGCAAAGCTCCTCAAGATATGTTCCGGCCACTGTTATCAAGTGTCCCTGCCACCACATTTGGTACTGGCAAAGTAAATAATGTGCACAGGCCCATGTTCTCACACAATTCCTATATGACAACTAGCAGTAATGCAAGCTCTGAGCATGGTGCTACTTTTGGCCCTTATATGGATAGTGACCAAGAGCAACATGATCTGATTGGTGAATGGGAAGCAGATGATTGCTGTCGAGTTCACGAGGACATATTTATGCTTGATAAATTGGATGAGCTGAATGAAGAAACCAGTTATGAGAAGAGTGCAAAATATGTAGAAAATGACAGACATAACTTTGGCATGGAAATAAGCGGGACAGCTAATCAGGCTTCATACGATGGTGCAAAAAGTTCTCAGCATGGATATGGTGATATGGCTACTTGCACTAGCTGTGGGAAGTTTTTCAGTGTGATGGATTTGGATGGAAAAGGTGACTATTGTGAAGAATGTGCTTCAAAGGTTGGAAATTTTTCTGCAGACCTTATGATACAGACTTCAGAAGAAGCACATCAACAGGATGATAAAATAGCAAACTCTAAACCTTACATTGCATCTGAACATCCTGTAGCCCCAGATTGTGTAGAATATAGCAAAGTAGCATCGCTTGATCATCAACTAGTGAACAATGAACCTCTAGCTGATTGCACGAAGAAGTGCCCTCCAATTCAGTCGATGGTGGACACAGCTGAGGAAATGCTGCTGGGGCAGGTGGTAGTGGATCATGCAGAAAATATGAGGCCACATCATGTATCTGATTCCTTACTAGGAAATAACAGCGATATTTCATTTAATCAATCTAGTGTAAGTGATCATCAACAAACAGAACCAACATCAGTGGGGCACGACCATTCTGGGGACAAAATGGACAACCGCCATCATGGATTACCACAATGCCTTCCCGAGTCAGACTGCCAACGTAATGAAGATGTAACTGCATCTGGTGATAATTCTCATCAACTGGGATTAACTGCGTATCCAAGCCCTAATGTTGATAATACTGAGGGCACTGGGATATCAGTACTCTTACCCCAGAAGTCAAGCAGCAACAAACGGCCGGTCATGGAAGGGAGGGCCCTCGCTGCTTCAGATATTCTTTGTTCGGAACCCTATTATACAAGAGATAGTGTCAATATGATGAAGCGTAGCTTTGGATGGGACAGCTCTTCAGCTGCTTCTTCCATTGATCTAGGGTCTTCAAGGCAATCAGATGCACGAGTTGAGGGCCTTAGAAGTGGTAAGAGGGTGGACTTTGAGAAGGCTCAACTAAGCAGTACCATGAGTCGTCAAAGCATTGCTTCAGTGTCAGATATGTCAATTAGTGGTTCTTCAGCTTCACTTTGCCTTCAGAGTGATGCAATTGGAGACACTTGTTTCCCAATTGACACTTCCAAAAGCAGTGCTTCAAGAACAGTTGTTTGTACTGAAGAACAAGATGGCTCTTTTAAGGATACTTCGTCAAGTGCTATGGAGTGTTCGTCTGCTGTGCATCCTATTGTCAATGATGACATCCTTGTTGACTTGAACTCCTCGAGGTTTGATAGGTTGCGTGAAGCAGAAGGAGATGTAATAATTCAGAACCATAGTATGGGCACGATGGCTGACAATGATCATTTGAGCACTAATATGTGTTTGTCGGATACCGAAACACCAAGTAATGTCGGCGAGTCTTCAGCTGCTGAGGAAAGATGCATGCCAAAAACTGAAGAAGATACTTCCACCATCACTCAGTGCTATTTAATTGGCACTCCAGAATATCCAAGAGATGAAAATAACTTTGATAATCTTCAAATGCAGTCTGAAGCAGTTCAGGCTTCAAATGAGGAAACCAAGCTGGACGATTGTTGTGTGTCTGCCATCTCCGAGGAGGATGAGTTGGTTTCTGGAACAGAGACTAGCATAATGGAACTTCCTAATGATGGTATGAATTTACAATGTTCTAGCTTTCATCTTAACTTGTCCACTTTAAAAAAATTCTACTTTTCTCAATACTCATGTTTATCCATTACTTGCGTGCTGCCCCTCTATGTTACAATCTTATCTGAGAATCATATTCTGGTGGTACTAAAGTAGCTGATAGCCTGATACTATATATTTGAGATTTATAGCCTGATACTATATATTTGAGATTTTTTTTAGGAAATGATTTACTCTTTAAAACCAAAGAAAAAAAAACTACTATGGAAGCAATTCTGGGCTTAAGTAAACAGTTAATTCATGTAGGTGATGTTAATTACCTCAGGCAACAGGCGATGGATAGGAACACTTAACAAAAGTAGTGTGAAATTTACAAGAGGGAGGGAATTTATATTTACAAGAGGGAATTTAGGACCCATGATTGTTATGAATAGCGCTCGTATTCATCATGAGGCCAATGGGCCAGTATATATACACGTACAGATATAACATATATGCAGATAACTTCTTATACAACAGGAAAAATACACAGGTATAATGCACATCTAATACCCCCTCAAACTTATGGTGGATCAACAATATGAAGTTTGGAGAGATATAAGCTGTGCTGAGTTCTGGTCTATACCTTTGTGAAGAAATCTGCTAACGGAAGGTTTGAAGGAACATATTGAAGAGCAATAACCTGGTCCTACACCTGTGTCCATATGTAGGAAGCATCAACACCAATATACTTTGTAAGCTCATGCTTCACCGGATTTTTAGCAATGCTATAGCACTTGTACTGTCAGACAAAAGAGGAGTCGATGTAGAAATAGAAACACCAAAATTCTCAAGTAACCACCGTAGCCAAGTAACCTCCGCAGTTAACAAAGCCATAGCCCGCAACTCAGAATCAGCACTCGAATTAGAAAGTGTTGTCTGCTTCTTAGCCTTCCAAGCAATGAGAGAACTAAAAAAACACAATAAGTAGAAAGAGACTAGCGATCAGAGTGATCATTAGCCCAGGTGGCATCAGAATATGCCTAGAGCTGGAGTGAGGGAAAAAAGAGACGACGAGAGATAGTTTCACAAATGTACCGCAAAATACGAAGAACATGACTATAGTGGAGCTGAGCGGGAGCAGAAACAAATTGACTTACGATATGCACAGGGTACGAAATGTTAGGACGAGTGACACCAAGATAAACAAGGCTCTCAATAAGATGATAGCGAGTAGGATCAGTCAAAGGCTCACCATTAGTGGGACGAAGATAAATATTAAGTTCTATGGGAGTCTCAGCTGCACACTGAGCGGTAAGAGAGGCACGATCAAGAAGATCCTTAATATTTTTTTTTGGGACAGATAGAAGCCCTTAAGAGTAGAAATAATCTCAATCCCAAGAAAGTAGCGAAGAGGACCCAGATCAGACATACTCCTTGGCAAAAGTGATGTATTGCGAATCATCTCCAGTAATGATCATATTACTAACATACAAAAGGAGAAGCGTCTGACCACGAGGCGAAGTGTGAATAAAAAGAGTAGGATCATGAGCACTGACAAAGAAACCAGCTGCAGTAACAACAGAGAAGAAACGATCAAACCAAACACAAGGAGCTTGCTTAAGGCCATAAAGAGATCGGCGAAGATGACAAACCATACCTGAGAAACAGAATACCCAGGGGCAGCTGCATGTTTAACTCACTCAATTCACCATTGAGAAAGGCATGCTTGGCATCCACCTGAGAGATAGATCACTGTCGAATAGAGGCCACAACAAGGAGAGTGCGAACGGTGGTCATGTGAGCAACAGGAGCAAATATTTCATCGTAGTCACGACCATGCTCCTGCTAAAAACCATATGCTACAAGACGAGTCTTGTAGTGCTCAAGAGAACCGTCAGAGTGGATCTTAACTTTATAGACCCACTTGTACGTGATAAGAGTAACATGCGTAGGAAGAGGAACAAGATCCTACGTGCCAGTACGCTCAAGGGCAGCGATCTCCTTTGTCATCGCATGCTGCCACTCCTGATGAGCAATAGCATCACGATAAGAAGTCGGTTTGGCAAGAGCAGCAGCAGCAAAGCCAAAACGCTCAGGAGGCTAAATAAACTGGCGATCACGAAAAGCACATTGAGGAGAGGCCGAAGAGGATGACTCATTAGAAGGAGAGGGCACATTATAAGAATCCTCAACTTGCGTACGACGAGTATAGTAGAGAGGATAAGAAGGAACAAGGGCAGGAGTAACCACTGGAGAGGGTGTCGGTGGTGAAGAAGGTGCTGACTGGGAAGGAAGCACCGGAGAGACCAAAGGTTGTAGTGGGGGTGGTGACTGGGGTGGAAGGAAAAGTCAGAAAAGAAAGTGGCTCGACAAGAGATGCTGAAGTGGAGGAAGGAGAAGGATGAGGATAAAAAGGACGAGACTCATCAAAAGTAACATCCTGAGAAATCTGCATCTGTCGGCCAATAGGATTCTAACAATGATATCCTTTGTGCTCAACATTATAGCCCGAAAAAGCACTTCGCGGATTGACCGGTCAGCTTAGTGTGCTCATGGGGTGCAAGAAGAGGGTGCACACACCCAAAGAACCGAAGACTAGAATAATCAAGAGTCTTGCCATAGAGATGCTCACCTAGGATCCTGCCCTGAAGAGCAGAAGAGGGTTGCATATTGATCAGAAAAGTAGCAATAGAAATAGCCTTAGTCCAGAAGTGTGGTGAAACAAAAGAAGCAAGCATGAGAGCATGAGCTATCTAAAAAAGATGATGATGCTTTCATTCAGTCACACTATTCTGGACATGAGCACTAGGACAAGAAAACTGAGAGAGTGCTCAGCTCAGCAAGAAAACCACGAAGAAATTCCGACAAGTACTCCCCAACAGAATCAGTATGAAAAACACGGATAGGAGAGTCAAACTGAGTACGGACCATGGTGACAAAGGTCTTGTAGATGGATGGAACCTCACTACGAGATGACATAAAGTATATCCATGTATGCTGAGAAAATCATCAATAAAAATTATATAATATCGATGACCTTTTGAAACGAAGGGAGCTGGCCCCATACATCAGAAAAAGACGCTGAGACACTGAATCACTGGAAGGATAGGGGAGTTAAAGCTGTTTGCCAAGCTTATAACCTTGACAATTTAGGGAAGTATCACCAGACACAGACAAAGATGTCCTAAATGATGCTGCCACTGAGCAAAAGACGTGGTGGAGGATGTAGTAGATGCGGAGGCAGTGTTGGAGGCGACAAGACTGATAGGGGCAGCGGAAGGAAGATGAAGCCAGTCAAGCTTCCAAAGCCGCGTGAGTCACGGCGGCGAGGGCCAGTACCAACCAGAATCCTCGTGCGACGAGCTTGAACATAACAAGAATCAGAATCGAGAATATCATGACGACTATGATAAGTGAGCTGACTGGCAGATATGAGCTACATGGTTAGTTTTGGAATATGAGAAACATCAGGAACATGAAAAGATGAATTTGAAAGAGTGCATCGTTCTGCGACAGAAAGAGGTACCATCTGCTGTTTGAACGGTGATAGGAGCAGCTAAAGGACCAATGGAAGTGAGATTGGTGGAATTAGATGCCATATGAAAGAAAGCACCATAATCAAGAATCCAAGGTGATATACCTGAGGAAGGAGAAGTAGAAGATGGTCTTTCATTGGAAGACTGAGCAGCAGAACCAACAGAACCGAATAGTGTGGAAGCAGCCATGCGACGCAGTAGTGTGAGAATGTTATGACCAGCATCATGTACGCGCGCCGGCCACGCGCGCAGGGAGGAGCACAGGCCGGTCATTAGGGAACCCTGGGCCCATAGATCTATCCTCATTAGGTTTATTTCCCTTTTCTATCCATAACAAAATAGGATCTAGATTGATTTGTTAGGGGGGGGGGATAAATATCCTTCAACTGTGTTGGAATAAAAGGAGCAAGGCAACTATCGTTGCCAGGGGTTGAAGCCCCGTACGCCGGCAACACATCGCTACCTCCTCCGGAGCCTCCGCTACTCCCTGCGCTCTACGAATCTGGTATCAGAGATGCCAGGTTCCGATGAGGGCGGCAAGCAGCAGAAGGGGACACCGCCGCCGCCGGCTGATCCCATCGCCAAGGCGCTGACCGAGCTCACCCAGCAGATGGCGGCTTTCTCCGTGCGCCTGGAGGCTTTGGAGTCCCGGCCGCCAGCGCCCACCACCGCCACCACCACCGCCAATCCCGCATCCATCCTCCCAGCCGCCACCACGCTGCCGGTTCCCATCCACCAACTCCATCTTTCCCACTCGCCGTCGCCGATTCCCCCTCGCTTCCACAAGCTCGACTTCCCCACCTACGACGGCAAGGAGGACCCTCTCAATTGGCTCAACCGGTGCAAACAATTCTTCCGTGGCTAGCGCACCATGGCTTCGGATCGCGTGTGGCTCGCCTCGTACCATCTCGCGGCGCCGCCGACGTTGTACTACGCCTTGGAGCAGACGAGGCATGCCCTCCGGAGCGCTTCATGAGCCGTGCCACTCCGCCGGCCGCCAATCGCGCTAATTGCTCGCGGAACTCGCCCGGCCGCTGCCTCTCCACCGCCCAGATTACCAAGAGCGCTTTCAATGCGCTTCTGCATCGCGCCCCAATTGCGGCCAATCCGTAAGGTGGAGTTGTTCACCGCGCCTCGCAGCACATCAAGATCGACGCCGAACTCGGAACCACGTGATCTCGCAGACGGCACGCACCTTGCGCGGCGTATGAGCGCCGCGCCGAGATGACACTCACGGGCCGCAGCTGCCGGCCGGTCGCTTCTCCAGCTGCCACCGGCTGCCCCGCCACGCCGCAGAGGCCACCGCTACACTCCCGGCCAGCGCAAGACAGCGCCGGCCTCGATGCTCTCCCGCTGCGGCATGGGCACCGTCGGCCTCCTTCGACTGCTTCCGCCGCCTCTCTCGGCCGAAGTTGGCGACCGATGTCGGCCGGGCTTTGCATAATCGCGATGAGCGAGACGTCGCACGCCACAAATGCGCGCCGTTTTTCATTGAGGTGACCGACATTATCGGACGACGCCACGGCCGAGGACTCGGCGCAGCGCGGCGGTGGACGAGGCCGTGTCTGACTTGCCAGTGGTCTCCCTTCATGCGATCGCGGGCATTCGCACAGAGGACACCATGCATCTCCATGTCCACGGCCACCGGCTCCTGGCGTTGCTCGACTCCAGCTCCACCCACAACTTCAACGCCGAGGTCCTGCGTCGACTCCAGATGGTGACGTCGGACAGCGCCAATATGCGCGTGGCGGTGACCAATGGTGACCGGGTCCCCTGCACGGGCGTGGCCCGCAACGTCGCCATGAGCATCGGGCCCGAGGACTTCCATCACCGCTACAGATCAACTCGCGCTTTGACTCGCCCTCGGTGTCGACTTCCTCCGCACCCTGGGGCCCATTCTTTGGGACTTCGAGGACCTCTGCATGGCGTTCTGGCGGGGCAACAGGCGGGTCTTCTGGAAGGGCCTCGGCTCCCCCCGCGAAGACATCCTACAGCCGGCCCTTCGCGCCATCACCACGGCGCCTCCGCAACCCCTCTTGGACCGCCTCCTGCATCAGTACAGCTTGGTTTTCAAGGAACCACGAGGCCTTCCACCGGCACGACCCTACGACCACCGCATCCACTCGCCGCACGGCACCGCGCGGTGGCCGTCGCCTCTACCGCTACCCACACCGCAGAAGGGCGAGCCGAACGCCGCAGTGCCGCCATGATGGTGCAGGGGATCATCCGGCCGAGCACCTCACCGTTCTCTGCACCGGTGCTCTTGGTCAAGAAGGCGGATGACTCCTGGCGGTTCTGCGTTGACTACCGTGCGCTGAACGACTAGACATCCAAGGACAAGTTCCCGATACCGGTGGTTGACGAGCTCCTCGACGAGCTCCATGGCGCTCGGTACTTTACCCAGCTGGACCTCCGTTCGGCTACCACCAAAGCGCATGCATCCGGAGGACATCGAAGACGGCTTTCGCGCACCCACCACGCCACTTCGAAGTTCCTCGCCATGCCCTTCGGCGCCCAACGCCGCAACGCCTCGTGCCCTCATGAATGACGCCTCCGTCCCTTCCTCCGTAAGTTCGTGCTCGTGTTTTTCGACGACATACTCATCTACAGCTCCTCGTGGTCCGAGCATTTGCAGCATGTCCGCCTCGTCTTCGACGCGCTCCGCGCCCACTCCTTGCACCTAAAGCGCTCCAAGTGCTCTTTCGGGGCGTCTTGATCTCTACCTCGGCCACATCATCTCGTCGGCGGCGCCGCCATGGATGGCGACAAGGTGGCGTTGTTGCCTCTGGCGGTGCCCGCTTCGTCCCGGATGCGCGGTTTCTGGCTCGGCGGTTACTACCGAAGTTCATCCGGACTTTGCACGATCGCGCACGGCGACGGCTCCTACGCAAGGACGCTTCCGAACGGACGACGCCGCGGCGATTCCAGCGCCGGCACGCCACGACGATGGGACCGGCTTGCAGATGCCCGTCTTCGACCACTTTGCTCATCGCCGATCGCGACGCCTCGGCGCGGCTTTGGCGCCGCCCTCCACTAAGGCGCACGCCCTCGCATTCTTCAGCAGGCCGTTCGTTGCCCGCCATCTCAAGCTGGCGGCTTATGAGCGGAGCTTATAGGCCTCGTGCGAGCCGCTCGACATCGGCGTCCGTGCACCAGGGGACGCCGCCTCATCCGCACCGACCACTTCAGCCTCAAGTTTCTGCTAGACCAGCGCCTCTTGACGATCCCGCAGCACCAGTGGATCAGCAAGTTGTTCGGCTTTGACTTCACTGTGGAATACCGTCCCGGGCGCCTCAACACGGTGGCAGATGCCCTCTCGCGCCGCGACTCGGACTCAGCCGCGCTCCATGCTATCTCGGGACCCTCATTCCACTTCTTCGACGAGATTCAAGCCGCGATGGCTACCGACGAGGAGGCGACCCGTCTCTGCCAGCAGCTCCAGGACGGCACCATTGGGGAGCCCTGGCGCACGGCCGACGGGCTCCTACTCTACGGCTCGCGCATCTTTGTGCTGGCGCAACACGACTTGCGCAACCAGGTGCTCACACTGGCCCATGCGGCCAGCCACGAAGGCATCCAGAAGACACTCCAACGAATAAGGGCGGACTTCTACATCCCCGGCGACAGGGCGCTTGTGCGGAACTTCGTGCGCTCCTACCTCACCTGCCAGCGCAACAAGACTGAGACCCTGCAGTCGGCTGGCCTCTTGCAGCCCCTCGACGTACCGTCCCATGTGTGGGCCGACATCTCGATGGACTTCATCGAGGGTTTGCCGAAGGTCCACGGCAAGTCCGTGATCCTCACCGTCGTCAATCGTTTCTCCAAGTACTCTCACTTCATCGCGCTCGGCCACCCATACTCCGCCGCATCCGTCGCCAGGGCCTTCTTCGATGAGATCGTCCGCCTCCACGGTTTTCCCACCTCCATCGTCAGCGATCGCGACCCGGTCTTCACTGGCCACATGTGGTGCGACCTCTTCAAGATGGCGGGCGTCAAACTCCGTATGAGCACGGCCTTTCACCCCCAGACGGACGGCCAGTCCGAGGCCGTCGACAAGGTCATCGCCATGTACCTACGCTGTGTCACGGATGATCGGCCTCGCGCATGGGTCGATCGCCGCCGTGGGCGGTATTGCTACAATACCGATCCACACCACGCCGCGCACCACTCCGCTCCAGCGGCTCACGCCGCCTCCTCGCGCCGTTGCGCACCACCGGAGCCGCCAGATCGACACGGTGGACGCCCTCCGCAACCGTGATGACTTTCTTGCGCGTCCGCGAACGCCTACTCAAGCGCAGCGTCGCCAAGCGCCACTACGACGACCACCACCGTGATTTGGAGTTTGCGCGGCGATCCCAGGTGTGGTGCGCCCCACCGACCGGCACAAACATTGGAGCCCGGCCCAGGGGAAGTTTCGGACCGCGCTACGCAGGTCGTTCCAAGTCTTGGAGCGACGGCGGTGGCCTACCGCCTCCGGCCCCGAGGGCGCCAGCTCCATGATGTCTTCCATGTGGGGCTGCTTAAGCCCTTCCACGGCGACCCTCCATCGACGCCGCCCGGTGCCGCCTACGCCGACGGCCGGCCGCCGCCGCCGGCGCGGCTGCGCGCTAACTCGCGGTGTCCGCACGCCCCGTGCGATGGCGTGGGATGTCCAATGACGACGCCACTCGTGAGCAAACCGCCGCATTTCAGGAGCTCTACCCCGACGTTCAGCTCGAGGACGAGCTGTTTGCGGAGGCAGGGAGAGATGTTATGACCGACATCACGTACGCGCACCGGCCAGGCGCGCAGGGAGGAGCACAGGCCGGTCATTAGGGAACCCTGGGCCCATAGATCTATCCTCATTAGGTTTATTTCCCTTTTCTATCCATAACAAAATAGGATCTAGATTGATTTGTTAGGGGGGGATAAATATCCTTCAACTGTGTTGGAATAAAAGGAGCAAGGCAACTATCATTGCAGGGCTTCCCTGCGAGCTCTTTCCATCTGTCTCCCGCGCGCCCAATGCCCTAGCCCTCACGGCTCTCTCACGCCGCCAGGGGTTGAAGCCCCGTACACCGGCAACACATCGCTACCTCCTCCGGAGCCTCCGCTACTCCCTGCGCTCTACCAGAGAAGCTCCTAAGTGTTAGAGGCACCAGGACTCCTCTGAGAGGAGCCTCCAATGCCCCTCAGAGGACGGCCACCTAGGATGGCCCGATACGCGATACAGGTGCGGCGATACGGATACGATATTTTGCAAAAACAAGGATACATCGATATGGCAAGTATATATATATATATATTGAAAAGTTTAAATGACGTACCACTTGGCAGTTGGCACATACCCACTTGGTTGCAAGAAGATATTTGGTAACAGCTCCTGTTGGATACGGCAGCATACTGTTGGATATAGTAGATGTTCATGGAAATGGGAGTGCCCAAGAGTAAAATACAACTATAAACCTCTATTTGACACAAACATTTATGGGAGGTAATTTTCAGATAAGGTGTAGAACACATAACTTTTGATAATTATTACACCAATTTTCATTTCCTAGATGAAATAATTTTGTAAGCAACAGGAGCCTGGAGAAACAGAAAAGGATATAATGAGCGACTAGAAGTATTAGCGAGATGAGCTTCATATTTTTTCACATCAAATAGTTTAATGCAAACAAATTATTCTTGGATTTATGATATCAATATTTAGAGGCACAGTTATGCATGTCCACCATGTTTTCTTCTTGGCATAACCAATGAGGCAAAGACTTTTATTGTGTTCCTAAGTGAATATATGTATTTAACGTAATTGTTCTCTTTTATTTGTAGAAGAATCACCTGAGGCAGTAGAAGTGTCGAGGAAACAAATTCAGAGATGCTTCACTTTAGAAGAAGCTACTGATACAATTCTCTTCTGTAGTTCTATAGTTCATGACCTTGCATACAAGGCAGCAACAATTGCACTGGAGCATGAGCAGGAATCGGAACACGCTGAATCTACTCGCCCAACTGATACCATCATAGGAAAGTCTATTCTAAAGGAGGATGGTTTGCTTAAGCTGCCTCACAGACGAACACCGAATCGTAAGGTTAAAAGGAAAAGATTGGAAGGTGAAACAACCATAACAGAAACTGCTGAGAAAGAAGCTGTTGCTAAAGATCCCTCACCTGTACGTTCTGCTTCCGGAATCTCAAGGACATCTGATAGTATGAAGCCTCCAAAGCTGGAATCCAAGTGCAACTGCATAATTATGTAAGTTACGAGGGCATCCAGTATACCAAGGAGACTTGGGATATACGTTTTTGGAGTCCATGTATGCTAGTTTCATTGCGCATGCAAGTCGTGACGCAGCGCTGAAGCACGCCTACCTGCTTCACTCGTTATCGGCGATGGATGGAGTTTGACACAGGTCTTCTGCTTGATTATTTTCTGATTATGGTGCATTTTCTGTTTTTTAGGTAACAGAAGTGCACTGCGAGCTATTCTTTTGTAAATTCATTTTTCCCCTAAGTTGTTTATTTTGTGAAAATTTCTGCTTGTCATGTGATCCATTGCGGTTCGTCCAAAGTGTGAAATTACTAGATTAAATATCTGTATTTATAGCCTATTTTCTTGCAATGCCCGTGGCTTGTTATGAGTTGATCTTAAGCACACGACCTGGAGCTCAGCTTTCTGCCATGTATCTGTTTATAGTGGGCATTACTTCCGTATCATATATGGTGTAATATTGTCACAAGGTTTGGCAGTATGGTTTAGCCTAGAAGAAGACAAATTAGACGAAATCAGTCTTGGCATGATTAAACCTTTATCCGATTCTCATTGCCCATGCAGCGTGTCGGAGGGGGTGGAGTTATGGAAGGAAGTGAGTGGGAGACAGTTGTTAAGCTTAGTTTGCATTGGAGGGTATTTTTTTAGAAATTTATGATGAACCATACTGTTTCTTGTAAAATCCTCAGGAAATTTCGGTGAGGCACTTTTTTGGGAAGAAAAAGGAATGTGCTAAAAATGTTGTGTTTGGTCTTTTGAGCTTTGAGAGTATAGCACTAGGGTCATTTGGGCTTTTTTTGATGGCTTATGGCTGAAAAGCACTGTAGCTGGCTAAAAAAACTCTGTAGCTGATAGAGGCTTATTTAACATAATTAAATTTAAAAAAGTAAAAAATATAAAAAATATATGTTAGCCTATTATATATAATACAAACACATACGGAAAAAAAGAACCGACAAAAAAGCTCAACAAAAAGCCAAAAGTTTAGAAAAAGATAAAATTATATGAATAGTGAAAAATAAGCGGAAGCCAGAAGCTGAAGCCATTTTGATCGGGGCCTAGCGTTAGCGACGGTAACAGCTACCCTAGTGTGAGTGTAAACTTCAAGGTGTGAATAGTGTGTTTTTATTAGGGGCTGACTTGTGTTTGGGAAACTGCAACTGGCCCAAACACCGGAGGAGGCATCCTTCCGGTTTCTCGGTGAAAACCAGTCAAATTAAGTCAAAACTGGTTCGCTTTCTTTTTTTTTAATTTTTTTTTTCGAAATTTCGAAAATTTTGTCTTTCCACATTTGAGTTTTGGGATATAAAGTTTTTAGAACCCTACTCACTTGTCCCTAAGCTTAGAAATCCGGACGAACGATGGGTTACAGCCTTACAGGTTACAGGTGATAGTTGGTTAGCATGTGATAAGAGTAGGAAAATGGAGAGCAAGATGGTGGAGGTGAGGGATTGTGTTAGTATGATCTGTTGCAATGAGGCGTTAGGAGAAACATTCGCTGTGATAGTTGCTAGTAAGGGAAACTAAAAGGACAATGAAATAAGGAAGAGCAGGGGCGTCCATAGTAGTGTTGGAGATATAGGTGGCGACGCTAAGAGAGTTGCGAGAAGGGGAAGAGAGAGATTAAGATATTATGTGGGGATGACTTTAATTGTTAGATACTGACGTAGGGATGTGAAATGATCCCAAAATTCCAAAATATTTTAACTTTTCATGAATTTCTCTTGAATTAGGAAAATTTGCCAAATTAGGAAATCTTGTTCAATTTTCGCTTTCCTCTTCGAGAAAACCCGTTTTCCCCTGACCTAGGCGCCTTTTGCCCTAGCACCTCCTCCCCTGTTCCCTTGGCCGTGTGCTGGCTGCACGCTCGCTAGCTCCGCTCAACACTACAATTTCATCAAACCTAGCATAGCACTGCATTACCTCGTCGATCGAGCAATCAATAGCCGTCACACCACTTGCAAGTCACGCACCGCACCACCACCACTGCCACCTTAGTCGCTAGCCGCTTGATACCCGCCTGACATCTTAACTCGCCCGCCAACGTGCGCGCTCGTGCTAGAGAGATGCCACACCCCTCAAGACACCATCACAACAGCCAGTATCGCCGCCACCTCATCGAAGTCCCTCGGTGAACCACATCATCTTCCATGTGTCGGCCACACCGTAGTCTCACCATTGTCTCCACCGCCTCTACTGGGCTTTAAAGCCAAGGTGAGCTGCTCACTAGCTTGATTTTGTACCCAATTGCAAACCCAAGACCTTTCTCTCCCAACTCTAGCCAAGGACCGCTACTGCTACTGAGTCCACACCGGTTAGCTCCAAAATGCAACTATTCCCATAGCCTCAGCCCCAATCCAATTACTCGTGGGCATAGCACCTCTTGAACACCACAAAGTCATCCCCGACCTTGTTGACCCCTCTTATCACCCTAAGTTGTCGCTGTTGCGTGCCACCATTGACCATGCACGGCCATCGTGGACAATATTGCACAAGCCAAACCAAGCTGAGCCATCGTCACCACTAGACTCCCTATGTGTCATAGATGCTCGAGCCACCTTTGAATTAGCCAAAATTGCACCACAATGTTGTTGTGCCATGGTCCTACTTCGGCGAGCCACCACTGCCACCAGCTATCTCTAGCCCTTCTCTGATCGTGCGCATACCCAAAATGGGTTGCCCAGGTCCTAATTGCCCTCATCACACCACCACTTGCCGTCGCACCAATCGCCATCGCCATCACTCGCCTCTACTTGGGTAGCCATGAGCTCAAACTAAAGCCATATGGGCTTCGCACTTTGTAGGCCGAGTAAATGGGCCAAACAAGTTGGGCTAGAATAGTGCACAACCCAGTAGGCCAGGTAGGCTAGGCCCATTAGTCAAAGGCTGGCACTATTCACATCCAGCCTAATATTGTTCATGGCCTAAGCCCATTATTGTTCAACCCATAAAATTTAGTCCAAACCCATTATTGTTCACTCAACCTGACCCATTAAGAATAGTATCAACCTGTTACTATTCATCCAACTTGTTACTATTCGTCGAGACCCGTTAAGTATATTTATACTCATTTCAACTGTTTCGTGTCTGTCTAACCCATTTTCAATCCCGTTCAACCCAACCTAGCACCGTTTAAATCCTAACCATCCAAACTCACTTTCTTTTATATCTTTTTTTTAAGATTTTATTGTATTTTGTTTCTAGCTTGCATTCTACAAAGCGAGAACTTATTTGTATTCCTCTTTTTTTGCGCTAACATCCAGATTTGACTAGTTGGCCACCGACGAAGCTACTGGAGCAATTAAGGTGGATGGTGTCAAACCAGAAGCCTACAAATAAGTAATAAAAAACTATAAAGGCAAGTCACATGTTTTTGATCATGTTGAACCCATATCACTTAATTGTTATTACTTTCATTTATGTTATCTGAGTGTTGTTATTTATATAAAATAATAATTTAAAATGATATGATGAATAGTTAGATCCAACCACTAAAAAGGACAATCATACTCTTGTAAGTCTTATTTACCTTCACAACCTTGCTATACTCAATATTGGTAATTTATTTATCATATTTGAATAGTAGCTAGGATGAATAGCCAAAATGATTTACTTGAACTACTAAGAACTATTCGGCTTCGTGCCAGTAGACATTAAAATGATACTAGGGTTAAGGCTACTTGGTGGAAAGCCACTAGATGGTTGGAACCTATTACCTCACCCTACGATTTGAGACGCTGATTTGGATATGCTGGTGCGGTGTCGGTGTGCACCAGGTATGTGAATGACACCATTGTACCAAGTAAATGACACAGCTCACTCAACTACAAGTTTGACTTGCAAACCTAGTCTAGTACATTGCTCAATTCGATCAAATATTTATAGGAAAGGTAGCTATTCTAGAGTTTCATGATAGCCCGCCGACAAGGGGTGGAATGGAAGTGAGACTGGAAAAGTCATTTGCCACTTTTCACAACAGTAGGTGCACTCAACGTCAGGCCGCGATTTCTCTCGGGTCTATGGGTTCTCGACAAAGTTGAGTGGCCCTGAGCCTAGTGGGTAGAAGCTAGAGAGAATAGAGCAATGAGTGACCTTATTGTCTCAGCTCAGTCACACAACATGACGCTATCATGCTGTGTGTCTATAGCTTGTCATTATTTGTCTGAGATATATTGTGGAAAAGTTGGACAACTTTGTAGAGTGTAATAAATGGTATTCAAATACGTCGTGCTACCAATTAATAGAGTTGTGTTTCAAGGGTGATTCCAATAATAAGGCATATGTAGAATCTGGATATGATTTTAATGTGGAAATTGTGGATGACAAATCCATTGTTAATTAAATTTGTTCTATAGTTTTAACTGCAAAGTTCTTTATTAGTAAAATTGCATATATTCTTATTATATTATAACATGTGACTCTATCTAGCTAGTTAAATTCCTTACATATTAGTTAAATAGTGGTGCGGATCAAATTAGTAGACTCTAATTTGTATATGATTATGACCTAATCTTTCACGGTACCCTTCACAAACAAGTTGCGTCGGTCTTTTCCTTCCCTTCCTCACCGAAAAGTAACAGGAGCAATTCATCATCCTGCGCTCATCCAACCATGGCAGCCAAGCCGCTAACAAGATAGTAACAATGGCAGGAGCCACCAAAGCCAAGTTGCTCCACGTGAACAGGAACAGAAGCAATCCACATACAAGCACAACGCTAGCAGCCTCCCTCCTGCACTCGTCTCTGTCTAGCAGCACGTACGTGTCTTGAACGGCAAGAGAACAACAACGTTCTTTGACGGAAACAGCTTCACTACGCAAGAACACTACAGTTCAAGAACAAGAGGATCCATATGATCAGCACGTGTGTGGGACCCGGAGTAGAAACTTCCGACTCTCTGCATTACAAGACTAGTCCTGCATCAATGCTAGTACACACAGATAACCAGAAAAACGGTACATTGTCATCCACGATTTATTACAATAATAACTGAAGTTTTACATTGGTCATTGCCTTACAAAGGTTCACGAACCTTAAAACAAAAATAAACACAGCGAAGCAAAGTAATTAATCGACCCATCAATCGCCACGTGCAATTGACTGGGAAACGAATCCTAAGCATCCGAAGAAACCACCGCATCCACACTCGCACGTAAGTCGATACTCCACTTGAGCTTCTTCATTCTCTGCTAATGTATTTGTAGAGCAACATGTGAGTACAAAATTGTACTCCGCAAGTCTTGGGAAAGATGCATAGATGCAAGGCTTCACAAAGGAAGGCTATATGGTTCTTTTGCAAAAATCAGCATTTTATTTCAAATCTACATAATTACTTCAAAGGCCATTTGATAAACATCTTTGTTTTTCATAAATGAAATTAGATAAATAACTTAGTGAAGGTTAAACCACCAACACTAAGATCTCAAAGCTATCTCGCCAACTTTCAAAACTCAAAGTTAAACCACGATCCGTTACACCACCAGATTTAAATCACGAGAGTTACACCACTCCCGAGTTTGACAAACCATTTTATTTTGAAATCAAAATCAAACTTCTACCATGTGAATGCATTCCTTGCCCGCCCTTGACCGTGGGCACGCTTATTCAATAGTTTTTACTCTGCAGAGTTTGTACACTTTACCCACAAGAGATAAATTATCTTAATAGTCAACATGCTTCCTTTGGCATGAGACCCAGATAAAATATCACAAAGCCTTTCACCTACTCCAAAGATAGCTAGATACCACCCGCTAAGGTTTCACCACAACTCGAATCCACGAGTCGGAGCCCTCTTGCGCCGTATGAGTACAAGAAACCTGTCCTCACTATGAGTAACCAAGACACCTGGCACTCAATACACCATCGGTGATACCTAAACTACACCTTTATAGGTTAGTTAGCTAGGTCGCACTCCATATAGACTTGTGGTTGCACTGTTTTGCTCAGTTTGGACAAACACAAGCGCTGGTCCTTAAACCACTGTGGTGGTTCATTCACAATTCCAAAATTCTCGTGCTAATCAGCACTACCAAACCTTCCATCCACCCTTGTCAACTTTTCCTTTGAAATTCATTTTTACTTTTAAATTAACAAAGTGGTAACATCCATTACCACTTTTCAAACAAATCATTTAACAATGGTAACATCCATTACCAATGTTCAAACAAATCATTCATCAAAACATTTAGCAAACATGCTACTCATTTGAGCATTATTACATTGATTTGCTACGCTAAGCATTTGCTAGTATTTAAAAATTCAACAGATGTAATACTAACTCATTATTGAGTAAAAGGGATATCCTAAGTTGACAATGGTACAAGGTAAGCAATTTTCAATGGAAGGTATAACAAATTGGGTATTTAACTAAATTTTCTAAATCAAATTATCACTTGATATAACATAAGCATGCAATAATTTAAAATAACTACCTAATCATTTTATAAATCATTTGAGCAAGTTGATCAAAGAAAACTTGCAAAACATAGGATCAAAATGATCAAATGAGACTTGCCTTCCTGTGCTGGGTTGAAATTTTCCGGGCTTGCTCTTGAAGTTCCTCGACAAATCGGTCTCTACACGTAAATCAAGAAATCCAAATAAATAAAATAAAATAAAAATTCAAAAATTGAAACTAAATATACCAATTGAAAGATTAGAATTTTAGATGAATTTAGAAATTTGAATGGATCAATTTGGAGCTAAAATGGGCAAGATATGGTCATGGAAGTTTGAAATCAGAGAAATGGAAAAGATAATTTCGGAATTATCTTTTAACTGAAAATGAATTATGACGTCAGCACGGATTTTCTGGAATTATTTTACAAAAGTAAATTCTAATTATGACGTCAGCAAGGGAATTAAAATAAAAATACGAAGCCGACATGTGGGCCCGGTCTACGGTGGGACCGAGTCCACGACCATTACAATGCCGACGTGGCACGTGGAAATGCGACACGTGGCATGACCCGTGGCATCCGACGTGGCGCCGACGTGGCACCGATCGGGTTTTACCGACGTGGCGGGCACACGTGTTCGCCACGGCGTGGCATACGCCGCCTAGGGCCGACGGGATGATCGAGGTGTCAAGGCCGACGCGGCGTGCGCGGTGCTTGGCGAGGTGGATCGAACGGCCGTGGTTCGGACGCGTGGCGCATCCGCGCGCTGATCCAGATCCAAAGCGACGGGCGGCGATGAAACGGCGAAGACGCAGAAACCGCGCGATGGCCGACGCGTGGCTCGACCTGCCGCGCGAGGCGAGCGCGACGCGGCGCGGGGCCGAGGCAGCGCGGATCGACGGCCGTCCGAGGCGCGTGGACGATCCGGCCGCCGCGAGTGTGTGGTGGAGATGCCGCGCGCAGCGATGGCGGGAGACGACGATCGCCGACGCGTGGCGCACGCCTCCGGCGCCGCAGACGCGCTCTCGGGCGCGCGGACGGAGGGGCGCGCGAGGCGTTCGCGCGGTGGACGGCGAGGAAGAAACCGACGACGCCCGCCGGCGAATGCGACGGCACGACGCCAGCGCGGAAACGCGTCTTCTCGGGTGAAAACGCGCAGCGATCGGCGGCGACGAGCGACGCGCTCCCGCTCATTAAAGGCGAAGAAGTAACGGCCGAGGAGACGAACGCGAGCTCGGCGGCGCGAGCAATGGCGGCGATGCGCGAGAGAAGGAACGGTCGCTGCGAGACGAAGGCCCGACAGTGGGACCCATCGGCAAGGACCTCACGCACCGGCGGTCTCGACGGGTGGGGCCCGCTTGTCGCAAAAGCAAAGAAACTCAACCTCGCGCGCGGGCGGGCTCGAACGCGCGCGAGGAGCGGGAGGGAAGAGAGCGGCGTAAACCGGGCCAAGGGAGGCACCGCCACCCAATAAGGGTAGGTAATCCTTTGAGGATTAGCCGCGGGAAGCCGGCGGATGTACGACACGTGGCGCACGGAGAGGAGGGAGGCGGATGGCGCGACGGCGGGATCGGTCCGGCGAGATGGACGGATGGATGGCTGACAAGTGTCACCGAGGAAGGGTTTTGATATTTAAATTTTTTTATATATTTCAGAAATCAGTAGGAGGCTTTAAAATAGTTAGAAAATACCAAATAAATTCCAAAATTGCAGAAAATTCACATAATTCACTGATAATGTTTTGAACATATGAAAAATATTTCCAACCTATTTTAATATTAAATTTTTATTTTTAAACAGAACTTTATATTCTGAAAAATCCAAATAAATTGAGATAATTAATTTAAAATTATTTCTTCCAACTAAAGCAAAAATTGGGATGTTACAACGTGAGAACCGATTCCACAAATAAATTCCCTCGTCGATAGATGAACTCCCTGAAGAGAATTCACACAAACAAGAAGCACTCGATATGCATCGAACTCGGCATTTCTGGTTTAATTAACTCAATAGCAAAAACTGATCTAGGGTTACATGGCCCTTGTTGGCCTTGGCTTTTATAGCCCCAAAACTCACAGAGGCTAACACACACACACACACATACAACTCGGCTCACATGCATGCACATCCACTTAGACTCAATAACCCAAACTCACACATGCACGTATACAGAGCTCGTATATGAAGCACATACTAGATTCATTAGAGCCATACTAGGACTCTACTTGGACCAGACATCAATTCGACTAAACTCCAAACTTAACTAAAAACAACTCTCGTACGCCACGGCCGTATGCCCATACATGCATACGTATACATATAGTCCATCCATGCATATATATGCCACGGTCGTATGCACGTGCACAGGACACACACGACTAGAAGATTCAACTAAATCTTGCATGCGGGTGTGTATAGGACTCAACTAGAAGATATGTCATAAAGAAATCTCAGGTAATTTGGATGAGTAAAGCACCGATCTGAATAGTCGAAGGACTGCATTCCTTCGGTGCTTGGTTTACAAGGATGTAGTACTGGTACTTTGCGCCGTATCATCTAGCCTTCCCATGTGACTTGCTGAGTACCTAGTGTACTCAATTTTGCTTCTTTTCATCAGAATAGATGCTATAAGAAGAAAGGACACTTCATCCTTCATGTTAGCGCTATGATTGCAGTCAGACGTTCCTGTGTGATTTTATTGGTTCTTCTGATTGTAAGTTAAGATTTGGTCTTCAACGATCGTAAAGCTGTTGCAACTTTGTCGTTAGGTCCTATGTTCTAGGACCAAAAACAACAACAAGGGGTGACTGGTGCCTCAAATTTTTTTTCTCAAGTATTCACCAATTCACTCTAATAGCTATAAAGCTATGAAGATTTGGATGGAAAACTTGAGAGACCATGTGGAGGTAACCCCATGTGTGTGATGAGTAATTGACACTTGTTTTGGAAAGATTGAGTTTAGTTTGAGCTTTTCCTGCTAAGTCATAGCCCCAAGAGGAGTTAGACCTCGGCTTTGATTCCTGCAAAGTCAATCGACTTCGACTGTGTCTCCGAGTCGGAGTCTCTGGTCTTCGACTCCGGACTCTCTACGGAGTCGGCAGTCTTCGATCACTCCGGAGTTGGCAGTCTTCGATCTCTGCAAAGTTGGCGCTTAGGTCTTCAACCAAGTTGGGTAATCGGAGGTCTTCGAACTCGGTCGGGGTCTAGCGGAGTCGGTTGTGGTTGAACGAGGTCGTCGTGGTTGGAAGAGCTCCGATCACATTGGGAAGGTCGTAGCTTCGATTCGACGGGTCATAGGGTGTATGACTTTCAGGGTTTGTGGTTCAAATACATTCATTGATGAATATTGATGTTATCTTGTTTTGTGCGGTGCTATGTGATGTTTTCTTGTTTGTGATGACTGCAGGACTTTGAGGCTAGGTCGTGGCGAGGCATGGATGGCTGGACTAGGCACAAGCGCTGCTGAGGTCAAAGCGGTCGGGAGATGCCGAAGACGGCGAGGACTCGAAGTGGTTGCGAGGCGTGGACAGCAAGAAAAGAGGAAGCTTCCACGAAGGTGCAGGAGTGGCATTTCGGTAAAATATGCAAGGCTGCAAAATGGAAGCGGATCTTGTTGAAGATAACGGGTAAAGGGCTGAGTTTGCTAGTGCTAATGGGTAAGAAATTTGTGAACCTGGTAGTGGAGGCTATAAATAGAGGAGGTTAGGGTTTGGAGAGATCATCCTGGTTCCCTCCTCTCTTTTCATGTAAGGGCTTTTGGCTCTTTGTCACATTTGTGTGTGAGTCTGGCAGTGAGCTAGTTCTGCTTTTCTTGATTTGCCTTTTGTGTGTGTGGGCAAGATGTGAGAGATGGAATGAACTGGATGTAAGCATTCACTATGTAATCATTCATGGTACTGAATCCACTTGAGAGATCTTGTGTTTAAGTTGGTCAGATTGCCTGTGTTGCTTTGTGTTGGTTTCTGTCTTCGAGTTCTTGCTCTGTTCTCTGTCTTTCTTGTTGTTTTTGTTCTGTGTTGAGCTCGTGGGTGAGAAGATGCAAGATTATCTGGCTCTGAACAGGGAATATCTTCAAGGTCATTTAGCCAGCCCATTCCTGAGAGCAAAAGACAGATTCAATGTGTATTCTTATTTTTCTCTTATGCGCCACATTTCCTCTGCTCACACTTTTCTAGGGTTTGGAGGCAGGGGAATCATGTGTTCATGATTGTGCCAGCTAAAAGTTGTTTGATCTGTGGGTTCCTTCGATCTGTGATCATCCCCTTGCTGAAATCAAAGGTCTCATGATCAAAGAATTCAAGAACCACAAGATTTTGGATTTCAGTCTCCTCTTCAGTTCGGTTTCTTAGTTCTTGGTTCAGTTTTTGGTTTCTTGCCCAGACATATTTCTTTCTTCAGCTAAATTCTCCTTCTTGGTTGTATTCACTTCTCTAAGGTCATTTCATTGTTTAGATTGTATTCTGTTCAAATGACCTGAGAAGAACAAGCAATCTTTTGACTGTCTCTCTGTTCCTTAGTAATTGTCAGTATTTACTGTGCAGAGAGTTCCTTGTCAGTTTCTTTTTGCTTTCCTCAAGTCTTCTGTCTGTTTTTCCTTTGATGGTTTAGCTTTTCCCTTTTTCTTATTGTCTCTGATCTGAATTCTTTGCTCTATCTAGTCCTTGGTCAGCTGTTTGTTGTGTTGCTTCTATCGTTGCTCTCTGGTCTCCGTGTTTGCTGCTCTGTTTCAGTTCGCTCGTTGTCTGCCTTCTCTGAAGCTTCACCCGGTTAGACTGGAGATATAACATCGGTCAGACCGGAGATATAACGGCGGTCAAACCACTTGAATGTTGGAGGTCAGACCGACATTAGCAGTCAGACCGACAACATCTCTGCGGTCCGACCGGTAAGTGCCTTACGGTCAGACCGGGTTTACTTCCAGTTTTTGGTTGTTGTCCTCTGGTCTACCTTATTTTCCTTGTCTCGTTTTTCTTTTGGTCTAGGTTTCTAGTGAGCACTCATTCTCTTGCTTCATAGCTTCTATAGCTATTGAAGAAGAGAATGGTGAGAATACTTGGGTCGTTTTGAAGGCACCATTCACCCCCCTCTGTTGCCATTTCGATCTTACAATTGGTATCAGAGCCGGTTAGCTCTTTTTCATAGATCTTAACCAATATCTTGAGCCATGGCGATAGACAAATATTCCACCAAGCCTCCTATCTTCGATGGGATCGACTATCCCTTCTGGAAGAGTAGGATGGTGCCTTACATACAGGCTCAGGGCTATGCGATCTGGCAGAAAGTCCAAACTTGTTTCTTGTTCCTACCGACGAGAACATCAATGTGGCAAACATGCCCGATGTTGAGGCAAATGCTAAGGCAAGGAACATCATAATCCAAGGACTAAGCCGAAGCGAATTTGATCACATCTCTCATCTTACGTCGACCTATGATATTTGGGTGACTCTCAATGCTTACCATGAGGGCGCCACCCAAATCAAGACGGTACGATAGGACTAGTACAAGTGAGATTACAACAAATTTGAAATGCTCGCTGGAGAGTCCTTGGATTAGTGCTTTGCGAGGTTTCACAAGATCTTGGCAGCCTCCGAGCGGTCGGACTCACATACCCTGACTCGGACAACGCTCGACAGATGCTTGCGGCCTTGGATTAGCGACTTTGGAAGATGAAAGTGACCACCATCAAGGACACAACTGATCTTTCGACTTTGACTCTTGATGCGTTGTATTCACGCCTCAAGACTCACGAGATTGACATTGTCTCTCGCAAGTCGAAGTCACAGTCGGTGGCTTTGGTCACCGATCCCAGTCCTGCCTCTAGAGACCAACTAGCCCTCTTAGCCAAAAAATTTTCTCATGCATATAAGAGAGTGAGGGACAAAAAGAGAGGAGGGCCGGTGGTTTGCTTTGATTGTGGTGGCCCCAACCACATTCGAGTGAATTGCCCCAAGCTAGAGAAGGGCAAGAATGACTACGGCGGTGTGAGCAAGAATGACTACACCAACAAGAACCGCAACAAGGAGTTCCACAATCTTGGCAAAATCAAGAAGCTCTTCCACCGCGTCCTCACCGCCTTCAATGACATCAACTTCAATGATGTGGAGGGGTAGAGTGACGACGACGGGAAGGATGATCAAGTACCCAAGGATGGCGACGACTTCATCGGCTTGTGCTTCATGGCCCACGAGGCCGACGTCAGCTACAGCGAGCTCTACAACAACTCTGACGAGGTATGTCCCTCCTATGACCAGCTCAATGATGCATTTCTGAAGTTAGGGAAATTTTATGCTAGATCTAGAGCTAGGGTTGTTGATCTTGAGAAGGAAGTAGGGAGATTGTCACGGGAGCTTACTTCACTTATATCTGCTCCCTCCCGTGACGAATGTGATGTATGTCCTACTTTGCTTGTAGATATGGAGAAGCTAAGGACCTCTCATGATAGTGTGACCTCTGAGCTAGACTTGCTTAAGGTGGAGAATGATAGTTTGTTAGCTGAATTAGAGATGACTAGGACTGCTGCTCTTTCATCTACTATTGTTGAGACTACTTCTTGCACCTCGTGTGAGGATAAGGATAATGCTTTTAGAGGTCTTTACACTATGCTTCTTGATCTGCCTGTGACATGTGAAAGCTGTAATAATTTGAAAATGATCTTAACGAAGACAGATTATAAAATTGCTGAATTGCATGCTTCCTTGCTAGAGCTCATTATTTCTTGCACCAATTGTCCCAAATTAACTGCTGAACTTGAATCTATCTCAAAACAATTTCAAGAAATGATTGATCACCACAACAAATTGGCTCATTATGCGACTAAGGACCCTGTTAGCTCACCATGCAATAGTTATGAAAAACTAAAACTTGAACTCGTTACTTTGGATGATAAATGTGTGAAACTAACTAAGAATCTACTAGAGAAGTCACAATCCTGTTGTGATGCTTGTGTTGTTGTGGGGGAGAAGTCTAAGGAAGTGGTAGAGACGATTAGGCATGAGGACCAAACTGCTAGAAGTAGGATTGTCCCTCCTGTTCCTATCGAAGGCCTCAAAGTTGAGGCGGTTGTGCGTGAACATGCCATACGTTCTTCTGCTATTGGTTCCTCTCCTTCTACTGTCTCTTCTTCCCCTGCTCTTCTTGCACCTCTCTCTTTCAGGAGTGTCAGTATCTTATGAACACTCTTGAGAGATTTGTTGGAGGCAAGAAGAAGCTGAATCTTATTCTAGACCAGTCCAAGATTTGCAAGTTCAATCAAGATCTAGGATATGATTTTCTTGAGGATGTTAGGAAGCATCCACCTGCTGTTCTCAGACCCATAGCAGCAGGTGTGATCGATGTCAAGCCCAAAACCAAAAAGGTTGAGTTCAAATCTGCGGGCTTTATCCAAGGGATCTCTGATAGTAAGGTGGTAACACCTGTTCCTTCGACCTTCCAGAAGGCAAAGTTTCATTATACCTTCTGTCAGAAGGATGAACACATGATAGAGAGATACTTCAAGCACGCCAAAATCACGCGAAGAGACCGTGTTCAGGCTCTTAGGCGTATTCAGGGTCAGCCCCAGACCTTGAGTGCATCTAAGACCAACACGAGTTCTGGAGTTGATCATGTTGATGTGTTTTGGGCAGCATGGAGGACTTGGTTTTTCTGAGTTTTCTGATTTTCGTCCTCGATTTGCCTCTGGTCGTGATATCCGTAGTCCGGAGGGTAGATCTCATTTCCCCCGTCGAGATAGCTACCCGCGGCGAGATCAACATGTTGTTAGTGCTCCAACTCGCTCTTCCATAGCAGTTAGGTCCAGCCACATCTTTAGGTCTGCACATAGACCTTCTGGTTTTCTGAGCGATAGAGAGCGTAGGATAGTTAGAGGTCAGTCGTGTGTGACTACTTCTTCTGCTCGTCGTGTGACTCAGTATTGGGTTCCAAAATCTCTTTCGATTTATCCCAGTACTAAGCCATCTCTCTCTTGTTGACTCAGGTTCATCGGCCCGTGACGGGAGAGGTATGGCTTGAGAACTCCGGGTGTTCTCGACACATGACCGGAGATTCTCGTTGGTTATCTTCCCTAGCCCGAGCTCCAGGTGATGAGACGATCACCTTCGGAGATGCTTCGTCTAGGCGCGTCATCGCTAAAGGTACTGTTCACGTTAATGATATTTTCGTTTTAAAAGATGTTCCCTTAGTGAGTAAGCTGCAGTACAATTTGCTCTCGGTTTCTCAGCTTACCGATGACGGTTACGAGGTGAGATTTAAGAAAAATGCTTGTAAAATTCTTGATTCTTCGGGGAGTCTGGTTTGCAGGATTTCTAGATATGGGAGGATCTTTCATGCTGATTTTGTTGAGTCTTCTGGTGATCCTCTCAGGTGTTTGGTTGCTTCTGAGTCCCGTGATCTCACTTTATGGTATAGAAGATTTAGTCATATTGGATTTAACCATTTGACTCGAGTTAGCGGCCACGATCTCATTCGTGGTCTACCTAAACTCAAGATAGTCAAAGATCTAGTTTGCTCTCCTTACCAGCACAACAAGATGGTTGTCGCTTCTCATCCTCTGGTCACAGTGACTATGACCGATGCACTAGGACAACTGCTCCACATGGACATAGTTGGTCCAGCTAGAGCGTAGTCAGTCGGAGGGAAGTGGTATGTTCTTATTGTGGTCGATGACTTCTCGAGGTATTCTTGGGTGTTTTTCTTAGCCTCGGAGGATGAGACATCTACCCATTTTTAGGGTCTTTTAAGTAGGCTTTTTGTTGAGCTCCCCGGTGCTTTACGAGCGATTCGCAGTGACAATGGCACGGAGTTCAAGAATTCTTACTTTGAGAGGTTTTGCGATGAGACAGGTGTAGAGCACCAGTTCTCTTCTCCGCATGTCCCCTAGTAAAGTGGCGTCGTGGAGAGGAAGAACCGTACCTTGGTCGAGATGGCAAGGACGATGCTTGATGAGTACTCGACACCTAGGAAGTTTTGAGCTGAGGCGATAGCCACCACGTACCATGTTTCAAACAGAGTTTTTCTAAGGGCACATTTGCATCACACCTCTTATGAGTTGAGATATGGGCGAAAGCCCAGTGTCTCTCATTTTCGCATGTTTGGTTGCATGTGTTTTATTCTGAAGTCTGGGAACCTAGATAAGTTCGAGTTATGATCTTGTGATGGTATCTTTCTAGGTTACTCAACTTCTTCGTGGGCCTATAGGGTCTGCAATTGTGAGTCTAGCAAAATGGTAGAGACCTGTGAGGTGACTTTCGATGAGGCCAGTCCGGGGAGTAGGCCCAATATCTCAGATTCTGTAGAGCAGTCCGAGACCATCTTTGTGGATGATGAGGAGGATGGAGATGAGGGTTGTCTACCGGATCCAGTTCCTCCTTTCCTTGAGGTGCCTGCTTCTACCACCGCACCTCGAGGAGATCAGCCCATTCCTTCTGCTTCGTCTGGAGCAAGTGGCTCTATTCCTACCTCATCAGCTCATGAGGTAGAGGCCACTTCTTCTTCTCATCCAGGACCTCCCCGTCATATTCAGAAACATCATCCTTCAGAGCAGATAATTGGAGATCTCTTTGAGCGTGTCACACGCTCAAAGTCTGGCATGTCTCACTCCTGTCTCCACTCTGCCTTTGTTGCCTCTTTCGAGCCCAAGAATGTTAGTCATGCTCTTTCTGATGAGTCTTGGGTCAATGCCATGCATGAGGAGTTAGAGAACTTTGAGAGAAATAAGGTCTGGTCACTTGTTGAGCCCCCTAGTGGTCATAATGTCATAGGTACCAAGTGGGTGTTCAAAAACAAGCAGAGTGAGGATGGGGTAGTCATTCGAAACAAGGCAAGGTTGGTAGCTCAGGGTTTCTCCAAGGTTGAGGGTTTAGATTTTGAGGAAACCTTTGCCCCTATAGCTAGGCTAGAGGCTATTAGAATCTTGCTTGCATTCGCGGTGTCTAAGGGCTTCAAGCTTTACCAGATGGATGTCAAGAATGCCTTCCTTAATGGGTATATTGAGGAATAGGTCTATGTTAGGCAGCCACAAAGTTTCGAGAACCCCAAATGCCCGAACCATGTCTACAAGCTTTCCAAAGCCTTGTATGGACTTAAGCAAGCCCCTAGAGCTTGGTATGAGAGGCTTAAATCCTATATGTTGAGTCATGGGTTTGAAATGGGTAAGGTAGATAAGATCTTGTTCATTTGCAGGCATGGCAATGACTTTCTACTCGTCCAGATTTATGTGGATGACATTATCTTCTGCGGCTCCTCTCATGCTCTTGTTTCCCAGTTGTCCGATGTCATGAGCACAGAGTTTGAGATGAGCATGATGGATGAGTTGAGCTTCTTACTTGGATTCCAGTTCATGCAGACTCGGGAGGGTACTTTCTTGCATCAGGGCAAGTACACTCGTGACCTCTTGAGACACTTTGACATGAGTGATGGCAAGCCGGTATCTACTGCTATGGCATCATTAGCTTCACTCGATCCAGATGAGGATGGTGAGCTAGTTGATCAAAAAAAAGTATAGAAGCATGATTGGCTCCTTCTTGTATCTCACGGCCTCGAGACCGGACATACACTTCTCCATATGTCTGTGTGCTCGATTTCAGGCCTCCCCTCGCGTATCTCACCGCCAGGTGGTGAAGTGTATCTTTCGGTACCTCCGAGCTACCATCGACTATGGTATCTGGTACTCTTCATCATCCTATCTTTCCCTCAGAGCCTACTCCGATGCAAACTTTGCTGGCTGTAGGATAGATAGGAAGATCACTTCTGGTACCTACAAATTAATTGGCACTTCTCTTGTTTCCTGGTCTTCTAAGAAGCAGTCCGGTGTTGCACAGTCCACCGTAGAGGCCGAGTATGTTGTTACTACCAGTTGTTGCAGCCAGGTACTTTGGATGGCTTCCACTCTTTTGTGATAACACTTCTGCCATTAATATTGCCAAGAACCCAGTGCAACACTCTCGGACCAAGCACATTGATATCAGATATCAATTCCTTAGAGATCATGTGGAGAAGGGTGACATAATACTCCACTTTGTGGAGAGTGACCACCAGTTGGCCGATATCTTTACCAAGTCTTAGATAGCTCTAGGTTTTCAGCCTCGCGGGGAGAGCTTGGGGTGGTCTGTCTTTATGGATTGTTGTGAGGGGAGCTTTGTGCATCATGTTTTATCTTGCTTTTATGCTCCTGTTTCTTTCTGCTACATTGCATAAGGGTGCATTTGGGTTAGTCCTTCTAGTATAGATTAGAGTGGTTTTCTCGTCTAGCTGCTTAGACTTCTTTCTCTCATCTTGTGATTCTAGAATGCTGCTTATTAGATGTCTCTCTTCTCACTAGGTTGAGTTCACTCACTTCTTATAGGTTCTAGCAAGGGTTGGGCTACCCTTGGGTAGACAGGGAATATGTTTACTCCTTAGTGTGTTAGAAGACCAGCTGATAGTCCTAGCGTCATATGGGGTAGATGAGAGTCAGTCTGAGCCATAGTATCCTCTATATCTTTTCTATGCTTTAAGGATTACCTTTTCTGATTTCATTGCCAGCTTCTCATTTTTATTGTTTTGGTTCAAGGGAGTTCATTTGGGATTTTCTAGATCTTATTGTTGTCATAACTCAACTTGAACTAAATGTGCATCACATGTTGAGAGGGAGCTGGATTTTCTTGCATTTCAACATTCTGCATTGTAATATAACTACATGGAGTGTTAATTATTATCCTTTTATGACCTGTTTACAATGCATTACATCTTGCCATAATTTGTGCTTACTTGCTAGATTTATCATGACTTTATATGTGTAGTCTAGTCTTTGCCATGATAAATTAATTAAAAAATGCACAACTTGACTTAAATCATGTCATGCTAGCTCTTGAGACTAGTCTGCCTTTAGTTATTCTCTTATGATTCATGCCATGTCAACTAGGCTGAGTTGAGTCTTGAATCTTTATTGACCTTTAGATTGAGATATGTTAGTTCCTTTGTGAAGCATGAGTTATCATTAACTCCTTGTTCTTGAACTAAATTCATCAAAAGCAAAAAAGATCTCTTTTGTGCGAAAGAACTGATCTCACCAATTATTTCTCATGAGACTGCTTGCCATTGCACTAAGCATGAACTCAGGGGAAGTTTTGGTTGACCAAGATCATCTTCTTAAGCTTCTAGCTTGGAGTGGTCGCATAAGGCTTGAGATCTAGCATATGATTAAACAAAAATCTGGTTGGAAACAACCATGAGATTTCATAAGGAAAAATATGTCAATTGTGCTAAATTTACTTAATTACCAAAAAGACCAAGTACTCAAACAAATGATTCATTCTTGAACTTATAGCACTCTAAATTGACTCAATACTAGTATCTTGGTTCCACTTAGATTATTGACATGGCTTGCATCATTTTTGGATACCTCTAGCTAGACTATAATCTTGGTTGACTTGACATGCTAAGAAATTCAACTAATTTTCAGATTGTGACTTATTTGGTTTAGCTTGATTATACATGTCTTTGTCATGATCTAGATAGCATTCTTTTGTGTTATGGGTTAGTGTAATACTTCAAAAGTCATTTTGGATAATCTTCATGGCTCTAATTGCTTAGATTGCATAAAATTCAGCCATTTCATCCAGATTTATTTTCCTCCTTGCCTCTTGATAATTTTATTGCCAAAAGGGGAGAATAATGGAGAAAAAGCCATCTCAAAAGACATTTTCTGGAGCTTTGGAGAAAACTTTACTCTTTTTATTTTTGCTCCTTTTGTCGACATGGTCTTGAGTCTCTTTGCATTTCTTTTAGGCTATGTGTGACTCTTTTTCATTTTATTTCAAACAAACTCAACTTTATGTGCTTTTTCTGTATTTGTCAATATACTCATCAAGGGGGAGATTGAGAGACCATATAGAGGTAACCCCATGTGTATGATGAGTAATTGACACTTGTTTTGGAAAGATTGAGTTTAGTTTGAGCTTTTCCTACTAAGTCGTAGCCCCGAGAGGAGTCAGACCTCGGCTTTGATTCCTGCGAAGTCAATCGACTTCGACTATGTCGCCGAGTCGGAGTCTCTGGTCTTCGACTCCGGACTCTCTACGGAGTCGGCAGTCTTCGATCACTCCGGAGTCGGCAGTCTTCAATCTCTGCGAAGTCGGCGCTCAGGTCTTCGACCAAGTTGGGTAATCGGAGGTCTTCGAACTCGGTCGGGGTCTAGCGTAGTCGGTTGTGGTTGAACGAGGTCGTCGTGGTCGGAAGGGCTCCGATCACATTGGGAAGGTTGTAGCTTCGGTTCGACCGGTCATAGGGTGTATGACTTTCAGGGTTTGTGGTTCAAATACATTCATTGATGAATATTGATATTATCTTGTTTTGTGCGGTGCTATGTGATGTTTTCTTGTTTGTGATAGCTGCAGAACTTTGAGGCTAGGTCGTGGCGAGGCATGGATGGCCGGACTAGGCATAGGCGGTGCTGAGGTCAAAGTGGTCGGGAGATGCTGAAGACGGCGAGGATTCGAAGTGGTTGCGAGGCGTGGATAGCAAGAAAAGAGGAAGCTTCCAGGAAGGTGCAGGAGTGGCATTTCGGTAAAATGCGCAAGGCTGCAAAATGGAAGCTTCCAGCAAGGCTGCGACTCTGATCTGAATTCTCTACTCTATCTAGTCCTTGGTCGGCTGTTTGTTGTGTTGCTTCTATCGTTGCTCTCTGGTCTCCGTGTTTGCTGCTCTGTTTCAGTTCGCTCGTTGTTTGCCTTCTCTAAAGCTTCACCCGGTTAGACCGGAGATATAACGTCGGTCAGACCGGAGATATAACAGCGGTCAGACCACTCGAATGTTGGAGGTCAGACAGGCATTAGCGGTCAGACCGACAGCGTCTCTGCGATCCGACCGGCAAGTGCTTACGGTCAGACCGGGCTTACTTCCAGTTTTTGGTTGTTGTCCTCTGGTCTACCTCGTTTTCCTTGTCTCATTGTTCTTTCGGTCTAGGTTTCCAGTGAGCACTCATTCTCTTGCTTCATAGCTTCTATAGCTATTGAAGAAGAGAATGGTGAGAATACTTGGGGTGTTTTGAAGGCACCATTCACCCCCCCTCTGTTGCCATTTCGGTCCTACAAAACCAATACACAACCCAGCAAATCAAGAAGCTAAAAATCTGATGAATGAATAGAAATCAGTAGTTCCACTATAGTACCACGGTAATACTGCTACAGAACTAGTAGTATCGTGCTATAGTACCGGTAGCACCGCTACAGTGGATTCATCCCTGGTGACAGTAAAATCAATATGATTTCAAAACCAAGAATCCATGTAACTTTTGATCTATAAATCCAATGACTTAAAACTTGGCATGCACCTTCTCTAGGATGTCAGGAACCTATTCCAATCAATGATCAAGAGAATCATTACCAAAACTCTGACCTTTTTGCGATTCAAGGAAGAGTGCACCAATACTGGGCAAAACCAAAAATGGTGAATATGACTCGTTCATGAGTGGACGATGGCCAAAATGGCTCTAAATATATTCCCACATTTCACAGCAAGATAGAACATTGAAGAAATCAAGACAAAACTCTCGGATCAAGAAATCACTTGTTGAGGCCAAAATTAAACAAAACTGGGTTTCTTCATGAACTTATTATCAAAGTGCCTAGATGGGTGGAGATAGATTTTCAAAGATTATCTCCATCTCTTATACGTCCTTGGCACAACAAGATCAAGAAGAGAAAAAACCAACTAAATCAGAAGCAAATCAATCAACACAAAAGAGATTCATGGAGATCAACAAATATTGATGTATTGCTACTTGAGGAGGAAAGTTTTATAGCCACTCCACATTGAAGGACAGAGAACACATCACATCACTTTTTCTTTCAAACCCCAAACTTAGAACTCATGAACACTTAGGAAGGTTGGATGGTTAACCACAAGTCTCCATCCTAACTCCTTAAATAGATGGGCTAGCCAGCCACATCTAACTCTTAGAGGATATTATCCACGTAGCACAATGGGAGAAACATGATAACCTCACACACATGGGTTTTACTTACACATGTTCACTTATGCATGCTTTTCAAGGTGCATAAGCCCGAATCCGTTAACTCCTAAGCTTTTATCTATCTTAATTATACTAGCTTCTTTCTGACCTAAACTACCTTCCCAAATACCACTCATGCATCGCGGTTTTCTTCCAAAGCCATTTTCGGTATTTTGGCCAAACTACCAAAATACGCTTCCATTGACCCGGACTTCTCTTTCTATTGCAAGCAATCACCATACTAGCCATGTGTAGGTGCGCCATTGGCTTACCACATATCGGTAAGTCTCTCCCATTCTGATTCCATTGGAACATGTCTCACTTGGACCGACCAATCCACATTGTGCAACCTTGCTGTTCAAAATTTTTTTCAACATTTTTCACTTTTCTCATGCCATGCTTGAGCTCACTACCTCATCCAACATCCATGATTATTTTGGGCCTCGGCTCGGCCGTGAGCGTAGCTCCGATCCTCGCTATTGATCATGGTTGATTCCAAGCGACCCTGCACATCCAAGACAGGAATTATTTCCAGGCACAAGTTCTTCATAACTTGATCTGCGTCAGTCAAAACATGCTTCATGCAGTATTAATGCATTGGTCTAGGTCAACCCAACTCAATTCATGACTCAATTTCACAAAATCCAAGAATTTCCCTCTAGGCTAGTATTGCCGCTCATCACATGCTGGTACTACCGACCCATGCACCTCGCAAATGGACCTCTCTGAAAATAGCTACCGCCAAGTAAACTATGGTACTACCGCTATGCGGTATGACCACCGTGGTACTACCACTTTGTGGTATGACTGCTGTCATATCAACGGTATGACCGGTGTCCCTGAAAAATTTAGAAAATGATTAAAACAAAATGCGATCATTGTAAGGTCAAATAACCACTCCACAAAACTTGTAATGGTTCATTACAATATTATCCTGAACCTTCTCACATGGTCCTTCATATGTTATTCAAGCTAACCCTCTTTTAAATTCTTGTGGGCAGGTCTGACTGCAATTGAACTCCTGAGCTGTTGCGGGAAACATCTCTGCCCTATTCTCAAAAATAGGGTCGTTACAGGATGGCTTCAATTGTTGGAATGAACATGAGTTATCTTGTTACTAGAGTTATTCCATTGCCCTTTTTTACAAGCAAATGGGATGCCATTTATTAGCTCTTCCTAAGGCAAATATTTCCAAAACTAAAAACTCCAAAGTAAAAAAAATGGTCCACGAATAATGTGTATGGAGTGTGATATTTCTGTTAATGGATTTGTAACAATTAATTTTATTTCATAACATATCTAATTATTTGTGATTTATTAATAAGTACCACTTTTCTTTCATTCAATCTGAGTCTAACTATAATTTACAAGCTCCAGTTCATCTCATAATCCAAATGTAAATAATCTATGACTCCATGTTGTGTGTGAAATCCTATACGTATATGCCTTATCTAGTTAGCTCCATATCCAAGCTAATAAATGGATAAGGGAATGACTAGACTTACCACCCAGACATTAGCATCGTATGCTTGTCTTGGTTGTTGGATGTTCATAGTGCAGAAATCCTCAAATGTTCGATTCCCAAAGTCAAGCGCAACAAATCATTTCATGATGCAACAAAAAGAAACAGGGTGCACAACAAAAAAACTAGCCTCTGCAATAGAAAACAATGAAAGCACTTGCTTTTCTTACTCCACCACACACACAACAAACCAAATTTCGAGAACAACAACACATTCAAAAAGTGTAACAAAATCATCGGATGCTTGAGTGGTGCAACATTTGAGATAAACATATGCAACATTTTGATTTCCTACCAGCAACAATGATCGGGTATAGTTACAACATCAAGAATTTTATGAGACAAATGCCCTTACCTCTGTAAAAAAAAAGTTAATGCAACATTGAAAGATAACAACATCAACATTTAGACAAAGAAGACACAACATTTTAGGATAGTTCAAAACAAGATTTCAATAATTGGTTATTGCATCATTCAAAAACATAGTCCCAACATCTTAAATCACCAATTGCAACAAAAAAATCCCTATTGCTGTAACACAACAAAGCCTGACTTACTGGCCTTGCCTCGATAGCGGTGGCCTCAACCTCCAGGATAACTATGTAACATGCTGGACATTGAAGAAGATGCATCATAGGCATGCATGGATCTAGTCATGACGGGTGGCAAGGGCAGGCCCAGTGCCTTGACAGAGCTCGTCTAGTCATGGTGGAGCTTACGAGCACATTGGGAATCTTGCATGAACACGAGTTGTTTCAGCTCAAAATTGGACACCAGCAGTAGCCCTTCGCATGAACAAGAGTGGTGGCGCCTCGGTCAGTGTGTGTGTGGAGGCAGAGGGGAGGGAAGGGGTAAAGAGGTATGAGAGCCCAGGTGGGAGCTCCTTGAGTTTGGCGAGGAGAACAGACAACAGCGGTGTGTTGAGATTTGAGAGCCGAAGAGTGAAGAAGAATGATGTGGGAGAGGATAAGAATGAGGGTGGTATGAAGGGAGGTTTGTGTGGTGGTGGTTTATGACACGTGGAATGGGCGTTCGATTTTGGTTGCCCCATCGAACATACATGTCCAAGCAATAGCCAATGGATAAACATTGTCTCGAATCCATCTCAAGGGTCAGCTAGGTCTTCCATCATATAATATCATAAAATCAAAACATAACTATATGTGAATATATCTGTCTTTTAGGTAGTGCTCCAAACAACTTAAAAACCATGGCTTTTAGCTTTTATTATAGACTTTTGACTGCAATTACACTGTAGCGGATGTTAATTTTTCTAAGTCAAAAAAGAGAAAAATAATAAAAAAGAGAAAATTGAAAAACATTGTTATATATTTTTGACAACGCAAAGGAATAAGGAAAAAAGGAAAACAAAAAAAACCAAAAAAATTTGAAATTAAGAAGTTGATAATAGCTATAAAGTTAGAAACTAAAAACTAAAACCGTCGGGAGCAAGCATCACCTTAGACTGAGGGGACAAAACCCCTAAACAGCTACAAGCAACAGTACCAAAAAACCCCAACGCCGAAAAAACGAAAGGAAGTAAAAGAAAAAGAAAGAAAGAAAACCGGCTCTTCTCCGGTTCTGCTCGCCCAAGCGCACCACGCAGTCACGCAGCAGCACACTCAACAGCAGCAGCAGCACTGCAGGGCGCAGTGCTCGAGGCGACGAACGAACCCGCGCCCTTGCTTCTCGCCGCGGCAGACGCACCCGCGCGTCGCAGCGAATCCAACACGACGCCAAGTGCGAAGAGGAACCCTAGGACACGCCACGCCGCCGCGCCGGTCGGATTCGGCCGGATCTGCCCCGGCGTCTGCCCTCGCGGTCCCGCGGTACGGCGGAGGGAGGTTGGCACCGTCCATGACTGCGATTCGCGCATTCGGGTCCTGTGGTGGCGGCGGCGAGGTGGGTTCTTGACTGATTGGGCAGGAGATTTGTGACTCTTCCGCTTAATGGAGGGTGGAATGCGGTTAAGAGGAAGTGGAATTCGTCTTTCTGGGTCGCTCCCTCTTGCTGTTTCGTCAATTTAGTTAGCTTTACCAGTTCGTTGGCTGTGTGATTTTGTTCGCATTTTTTTGGCTTGTGCTTTTGTGGTTCTTGAGCTCAATTCTCGGGGGTTTATGATTGGGCCATCTCATTTGGTGTGATTGCTTAGGTAGTTAGCTTAATTGGCAGTAACACTTCAGGTGGAGAAGTGAAATTGCCGGAATTTTGTTGCTTGGCTTGCTCTTCAGTTGGAGTTTGAAGAACTCGTGGTTGATGTCACTGTTTCCTCTCCATTTTGTGTGGTAATTTGGTTCTAATGCGGTGTAGTAAAATTATAACCACATGAAATGTAGGGGCCAAAAGACTGAAACTAGAAGGTTTATGCTCTGATTTAATTGAATTGGGTGTGCAAGTGCAGTAGGTAGAGTTAGACTTGAAGCTTTATGCATCAACATAGTTGAATCGAGTGTACAATTTCCATGTTTTTACAGTCACAATTATTGTTTACAAGGTGAAATGGGGGGAATAAGTAACTAGATTGATTTCGGCATGTTTTTCTTCAAGGGGTTATCTGAATTGTTTATGTTTGATATGCTTTGTCCGATTGGTAGATTATCTTGTTCCATTGATCCACTAGATGCAGTAAGTGGTGTCTTGGATTTCGGAATAGCAAAGTTTAGTGCAAGCTGTTCCTACGCTGTTGTGATAGCTTGCCTTGCTATGCAGTTAATTTTTGAGGAACTCGCCACAGGGTTGGCTTTTTTCTCCGTATTGGGTGGATCTTTTCATCTAGAAATGTGATGGATTGGGCAGTTTGGGCATTGGAGTGCAAGAAATACATGCAGCTTCAATTTTTGGGGTGCTTTCTGGGGCCCTTTTGGTTGGTTCATCCTGTTTGATTGCTTTCCAGGAAACGAGTAACTGTTTTAGCATTGTAGGTGTAATTGGGTAGATAGTTTCGTTTGGCGGTGTCATGGATTGGTTACTTTGGGCAATGCATTGAGGTTCACAAATTTTGTTTTATTTCTTTTCATTTCTTGTCCTTTATTTGCAGTGTGTCAGTAAGACAGTAACTCTAAGTAGCCTCCAGAATGATTACATGTTAAATGCCTTCTTTGTGTCTCGTGCATTTTAGGTATGTCTAGTTCTTAGTGACAATATCTTCTGTTACAGGTAATTATTCTAGATGGATTATGGTCTTAGTCTGATATCTCAGGAAGGAGGAGCATAGCGATGTTTCCTTGGAGAGACTACTAGGCTATAAAGATGCCACCCTCACCCACACTGAGGAGATTTCCGGCAAAGGAGATTTCCCACAAGAGGGGCCACAGTTTTGGGAGCACACTGCCTGCTAAATCGAAGGATGACGAACTCAAGTTGTTCAATGATATGCAGAAAAATGAGAGGGAGAACTTCTTACTGGAACCATCAGATAATTTTAATGAATCAATCTGTAAGGCTCATAAATACCATCCCCCTTTATATAATCAATCTGCTTCTATTTAGTTTTGTAATATTGTGTGAAATGTGTTGTGTGATTGGTATTTACTATAACTTCTTTGTTTCTGGTCCCTGTGTACCAGCAAAGCTGAGCAATTTTCCGGATTTCAAGCTTGGTGTTAACATTGCTGGACAAGGAGAAAGCCGTGATTTGCTTAACGTGGATGGCGACAAAAATGATTATGATTGGTATGCACACTTAATAGCACATATTGCTCTTTTTTGTTTCACACTTCATGGCACATGTTTCTATTTTAGTTTTTCAACGAACGTGGTTTCTTTTAGATGTTTCAATGAATATAGTTTACAGTTTACATTAGCTTTGTGATCATGGTTCTAAAACTAGGTCTACTCATCTGAATACTTGCCTGAGGACTAGGACTAGGTCCTCTCACTGAGTATGAGTAGGCAAAAATGAGTAGCTAACTGGTTTAACCAGTATAACTGGGCGAGTACTCAGGATAATCGGCTAACAGGCCGTGTACTCGCTGAGTGGCTAGTCAAGTCTAATGAAGCCCACGTTCAATTACGCCCACAGCCCAGTAGAGAGTCCCACATGCACCAGCCACCACGGCACCAGATGAACAAGGATCTTGTATCTTGTGGTTATTGTACCTGGTGTGTATAAGGTGAACAACTTCAAAGTTGTAGTTCTTGTAAGCTACCTTTCTGTACTTAATTTTTGAATGCAACAAGGCCCTGAGTGTTGTTGAATCTTCTGATCCCGAGAGTGACAATGTAGAGTGTTGTGGTTACGGGTCAAACAAAGAAAGAATGAGACTAGTGGAAGGAGAGGAGAGCCAACACAGGGAGAGTTGGTGAGTAAGAATAAGAGGATGCCCCTTCTTGCTCCCCCTTAGGGGTTTATATACATGAGTGGGGTAGGATGGGAAATTCCCATCCTACCCCTTAGTACTTACACAGAATGAGGGTACATGGTACATTCATTCCTCTATACTATTGGGTCTATTATATGTTGGGCCAGTTGCAAGGCCCAGTCACAGGGGGTTGGGTCACCCCCATAACATAGAGCTTTCTGGAACAAAAAGCAATAGTCCTGTTAGGTATGTCTTTACTATTATGTTATTGATTATATCATAGCTCTTGACTTGTAGTTTCCATTGGTTCCATTTAATGATATAGAAATTAGGGAGGAAACAAAGTGTAAAATTGCAATGGAGAGGGTTTGCAGTCTTTTAGGCTTACATCTTTATTTGATATATCATATATATTTTTGTTTGGATCTGTCCAAGTTGTAATTTAAACATACTTTTGTAGGCTTTGATTTTATATGAATATACATATATAAATCGGTTACAAGGCCGATTACCGTATAATCACTACAAGGTGAGGTGACCGAGCGAGTATCATTTACCGAGTTTTAGAACCTTGTTTGTGATGGATGTTAGCATCTCTTGCTTACCATGTATTGTAGCTATCTGTCTTCGTGCTGTTTAGTAGATAAGAATACGAGATCGGTTCCCATCTAAGCAATGCATTGTGAACTGCTCAGGCTTCTAGTTGATTGTGAGGTGTCGGCGTGTGGCTTAGGCTGTTTAGTAAGTGAAACATGTTATGAATATTTTGCGTATATTCATGAAGCCCAATGAGCAGTATATATAAGGAGTACAAGAGGATATTAAAAGGGAATATGTCATACACATATAGGGAAATACAAAGGAATTTCTATTCTAACAACCCCATCAAACTCATGGTGGATCACACATACTGAATTTGGAGAGAAAATACAAATGTTGTACCTAGTCTGTGGTTTCATGAAGAAGTCAACAATATGTAACTCTAAAGACACAAATTGTAAAGTAAGTATTCCCTTCTGCACCAATAAGTGAGTGTATGAAGCATCCACACTAATGTGCTTGGTAAGCTCATGCTTCACTGGGTCACCGGTAATACTAATAGCACCTGTACTGTCAGACAAAAGAGTCGTAGGTTCTATCATAGTCACTCCAAAATCTGCATGTAGCCACCTTAACCAAATAACCTCTGCTGTCACTACTACCATAGTTCTCAACTCAGCCTCTGCAATCGAACGGGAATTGCAGTCTGCTTCTTTATCTTCCAGGCAATCAGGGAGGCCAAGAAAAACATAGTAAGCAGAATTAGAATAACGATAAGAAGAATCACTAGCCCAGGTCGCATTGGAGTACGCCTGAAGCTGTAGTGAGTTGGAGCTAGTGAAAAACAAACGACGAGAGATAGTCCCATGCAAGTAGCGAAGAGCATGAAAAAGGTGATTGTAGTGAAGATGGGTAGGACGAGTTATGGATTGACTCAAGATATGAACGACATGAGCAATATCAGGACGAATGCTCACATGATACACCAAACTCCCAACAATATAGCGATAGCAAGGATCCTCAAGAAGATCACCATCAGTGGCATGAAGTTGAAGAAGGGATAGCTCCCTGGAAGTCTTAGCAGTGCGAGTGTCAGTCAGACCAGACCGATCAAGAAGATCCTGGACATACTTTGTTGGGAGAGGTAGTAGCCCTCAGACGTGAAACCAATCCCAAGGAAGTATGTAAGAGAACCAAGATCAGTCATCAGAAACTGTTCACTGAGATGCTTCATATATGTCATGAATAAAGAATGATCACTAGTTATGAGCATATCATCCACATACAGAAGAAGCAGTGTCCTATCCCGAGATGAGACATGGACAAAAAGAGTAGGATCGTGGAAACATATAGTGAAGCTGACAGCGGTAATGGTAATCACTGAGGTAAAACACGCAAACCAGGCTCGAGGAGCCTGTTTGAAGCCATAAAGAGTGCGACAAAGCCGGCAAAACATGCCCATTTGGAACAGAATACCCTGGTGATGGTTGCATGTAGACTTCCTCATGCAAAACACTTAAGAAAGACATGCTTAACATCCAGTTGAGAGATAGACTACCGGCGAACAGAAGCAACTGCAACAAGAGTGCGAACAGTGGTCATATGGGTAATAGGGGCAAAAGTCTCATCGTAGTCACGACTGTACTGCTGAAAGCCACGAGCCACAAGACGAGCCTTGAAGCGATAAGAACTACAAGACGAGCCACAAGGCGAGTCAGAATGAGGAGCAATCTCACGATAAGAACTAGGTTTAGTGATAGAGAGAGTATGAGCTGTCGAAGTAAAACCAAGACGTGTAGGAGGTTGAACGGATATCTGGTCACGAAGGGTGTAGTGAGGAGCATCATCAGAAGGATCAGACGTATACCTGTGTATTTTCTCTATTGTATAAGGTGTTATCTACATATATGCTATATCTGTACGTGTATATATACTGGTCCATTGGCCTCATTATGAATACAAGCGCTATTCATAATATGGTAGCAGAGCAAACCTAGGGTTTGTTATCAAGCCGCCGTTGGTTCATCTTCTAGCCGTCGCCTGGCTTGGCCTCTTGCGCTCATCGCCGCCATCGCCGGATTCTCCTTGGCCGCAGTTCAAGCTGTTGCCAAATCTTCCGCCACCGTGAGGTCCTCCGCTCGTGAGTTTTTCCGCTGTAGTCTTCTGTCGTCGTTCGCCGCCCGAGTCCGCCACTGTCTGGATCGACCGAATCCGGCTCTTCCGTTGGATCTTGTGAGGTCTTCCGCCACCTAACGTCTTCCGCCACTGTTCGGATCGATCAGATCCGGTTCTTCCACTGGATCCTCCGCTCGACCGATAGGTCTTGGTGCTCCCGTGAGGAGTTGGCTTCGTCGACATCGATTCTATCGGTGCTTCGTTGGCCGCCGTCTTCGTCCACCGTGGACTTCGCCCAAGACCGCCGCTGTTGAGGTTGGCCGATCTGGGCTTGCTTGAGGTCGGTCACTGCCGACTCCGCCCAAGATCGCCGCTGTTGAGGTCGGCCGCCGCCAACTCCACTCGGTTCGCCACCATCGGTGAGGTCGGAGCCACCCGAGACCACCTCTACTTCGGTGCTCCCTTTGGTTGACTGATCGACCGAGTCACCTTCCGGTCGGTTTCGTTAACCGACCGCACCAAAGAAAAGAAAAGAAAGGAATAAAGAAAAAATGTCTTCCTTTTCAAGTACCGTGTTTGTTCCCTGATGCCCTGTGATCTTCGATGGTCTCAATTATCGGAACTGGTTCCAGCACATGCACCTTCACATGCATGGTCAACACCTTTGGGAGTTTCTTACTAGCGAGTTGCCTTGTCTGCCTCGCCCTACTCCCCCTACTAAGCCTGTGCTCCTGAAAGATGCTTCCGAAGATGCTCGTGCAAAGGCATCTAAGGCTTTTGAGGATGCCATGGAGACGTTTTAGACTCAGTGTGTTGCCTCCAAGACATGGATCGATGAGGATGCTTATAATTCTACTATCTGCTATTCTGGTTGCTACATGGAGGTGCATCTAACTAGTGATGTCGTTGGCTTGGCTTCGGCACAAGCGATGTGGACGCATCTGTGCTACCGTTATGAGCCATCTGATGATTCTTTGTACCTTGCTGTTGTGCGTTAGGAGTAGTCATTGCAGCAGGGAGATGCCACTGTGGACAAGTTCTATGCACAACTGTCCGCAGTATGGCGTCAGATTGACTCTTTGGGACAGATATTTGTCACACTTATCAGTGTTATCAGCGTCAGCAGTCTCACCTGGAGTTTCGTCGCATCTGCCACTTCTTGACACGTCTTTGGGCTGAGTTTGAGCAGACTCGTGCTCAGTTGCTGGCTCGCCACCCTCGTGTGACTTTGTTGGAGGCTCTTGCAGCTGTTCGTATTGAGATTCGTCTTCGCGGCGTAGGTTTATTGCCGTCACGGTCGTTTCCTTCGGTTTTGGCAACTCCATCTTATACACCTACTTCACCTTCAGTTACTCCTTCACTAGTTGCGCCTTCACTAATGACAACTGCTATTAGTAGAGGACTCCACTGCACCTATTGCAGCAAGGATGGACATGTGGAATAGTTCTACTACAGGAAGAAGGGTTTTCGTCGTGGTGGCCATCCTTCGAGGGGCACTGGAGGTTCCTCCTCTCAGAGGAGCCCTGGTACCTCTGACACTCAAGAGCTTCTCACACTACTACATCGCATGGCTGCTTCCGCACCGTCTGGTTCTGTTGCACAGTCTTCCAGTGAGAGACCATCATCTACTTCTTCCTCAGGTATATCACCTTGGATTCTTGATTCTGGTGCTTCCTTTCATATGATATCTGATTCCACCAGTATCACTTGCATTAGTCCCTTAGCTATTCCTATCATTGTTCAAACAGTAGATACTATATCTCCTTTTGTCGTAGCATGATGCACTTTTTCAAATTCATCCTTTCATGTTCCTGCTGTTTCTCATGTTCCAAAACTAACCATGTAGCTCATATCTACCGATCAGCTCACTGATCATGGTTGTGTTATTCTTGAGTCTGATTCTTGTTGTGTTCAGGATCGTTGCACGGGGACTTCGGATGGTATTGGCCCTCGCTATCGTGACGACGGCTTTGGGAGCTTGACTGGTGTCATCTTCCTTCCGCTGCCCCTGTCAGTCTTGTCGCCTCCACTGCCTCCGCATCTGCTGCATCCTCCACCATGTCTTGCTAAGTGACATCGTCGTTTAGGACATCTTTGTTGGTTGTGTCTGTCTTCATTACTTCGTCGTGGTCTTTTAGGGTCTGTGCCTGGTGATGTTTCTCTAAACTGTCAGGGTTGTAAGCTTGGCAAACAGTTTCAATTCCCCTATTCCTGTAGTGAGTCAATGTCTCAGCATCCTTTTGATCTCGTTCATTCTGATGTATGCGGACTAGCTCCTTTCGTTTCGCAAGGTCATCGATATTATATAATTTTTATTGATGATTTTTCTCGGCATACATGGATATATTTTATGTCATCTCGTAGTGAGGTTCTATCCATTTACAAAACTTTTGCTACCATGATCCGTGCTCAGTTTGACTCCTATTCATGTTTTTTGCGCTGATTCCGCTGGGGAGTACTTGTCGGGAGTTCTTCGTGGTTTTCTTGCTGAGCAGGGCAGTCTCTCAGTTTTCCTGTCCGGTGCTCATGCTCAGAATGGTATGGCTGAACGTAAGCATCGTCATCTTCTTAAGACAGCTCGTGCTTTCATGCTTGCTTCTACTGTTCCACCACACTTCTGGGCTGGGACTGTTTCTACTACCACTTTTCTGATCAATATTCAGCCCTCTTCTGCTCTTCAGGGTGGGATCCCAGTTGAGCATCTCTGTGGCAAGACTCCTGATTATTCTAGTCTTTGCCTCTTTGGGTGTATGTGCTATTTTTTCTTGCACCTCGTGAGCACACCAAGCTAACCACTTAGTCTATTGAGTGTGTTTTTTTGGGCTAGAGTGCTGAGCATAAGGGATATCGTTGTTGGGATCCTATTGGCCGATGGATACCGATTTTTGGTATGTTACTTTTGATGAGTCTTGTTATTTCTATCCTCGCCTTTCTCCTTCCTCCACTTCAATATCTCTTGTCGAGCCACTCTCTTTCTCGACTTTTCCTTCCAACCCTATAGTCACCACTCCACCACAACCTTTGGTCTCTTCGGTGCCTCCTTCACAGTCGGCACCTTCTTCGCCATTGGCACCCTCTCTAGAGGTTACTCCTGACCTTGTTCCTTATCCTCTCTACTATACTCGTCTGCAAGTTGAGGATTCTTCTGATATGCCCTCTCCTTCTGATGGGTCATCCTCTTCGACCTCTCCTCGATATGCTCTTCGTGATCGCCAGTCTATTCGACTTCCTGAGCGTTTTGGCTTTGCTACCGTTACTCTTGCCGAACTGATTTCTTATCGTGATGTTGTTCATCACGAATGGCAGCATGTGATGGCAGATATTGCTGCCCTTGACCATACTGGCATGTGTTAATCGCTGGATTCTTGCTCTTGGTGATAGCAAGATCCTTACTCTCATCGAGAGGATGACATTGGAGATGGGACAATTTTCTAGGTTTATTTCTCACACAATGCCATGCCAACCTGAGGGGTTGGGGATACAAATTTATAGGCTGTTAACCAGCCAAGCATATGCTAAGATGCTAGTCTAAGATGCTGTCCTAGATGCTAGTCAAGATGCTGTCCTAAGATGCTAGTCTAAGATGCTGTCCTAGATGCTAGTCAAGATGCTGTCCTAAGATGCTTGTCCTAAGATGCTGTCCTAAAGAGATGCTAACGACCACCAAGGATGCCGCCCTTGAAGGGCAAAAAAAACACCATGTGCCGCAGCCCCACAAGCACCACCAACATAGAGACTTATCCATCACTCTCCCCCTAAGTCTTGTGTGTCTCCTTGTGAGGAATCTGAGCCATCCCGATCCTGGCGCGAAGCTCCTGGAACTTGATCCGCCCAAGAGACTTGGTCAGGAAGTCGGCGAGCTGGTCTTGGGTGTTGATGTAGTTGGCCCGGACACTCCCTTCATCCAGCGACTTCGATGAAGTGATACCTCACCGGATGTGCTTGCTGCGCTCATGGAAGACGTGGTTCTTCGCCAAGGCCAAGGCGGACTTGTCGCCCACCCCGAGCTCCATTGCCTCGCGTCTCGCCAAGGAGATCGCCAAGCGCCGAGCCACCACGAGCCCGAGTAGAAGCGGTAGTGGCTGCAATGTACTCGCCTCGCGCCTAGACAAAGCCACCACCGCCGCTGACCGATCGCCACCGATCGGACATTTGCCGAGGAAGTACTGGCCCACCGGTGCTCTTGCTCGTGTCGATGTCGCCGGCGTGGTCGCTGTCGGCCAGACCAATGAGGTGTGCCGCTACTGGGCACCTTGGGTAGTGTGTCGTAGTCGGAGGTGCCCGCGACGTAGCGGAGGATCCTTTTCACGGCTGCTGGTGCTTCGTCGCCGGCCGCATGAACCGGCCGACGAATCGACGGCGAACGCCAAGTCCGGTCGCGGTGGACAAGGTAGCGAAGGCTCGCCACAATGCGCCAGATCGCGTCGCGCCCACCTCCTCCGCCGCACTCACGACTCGCCTTCCTCTCTTCCATAGGAGTGGTCGGGTTGCGCGGTGAGGCCGCCACTCCACGATGCGCTTGGCGAGGCGATCGCGAAGAGAGATGCCGAGTCGCCTCGTGGACCTCGATCCCAAGGTAGAAGGAGAGGCCCGAGGTCGCCATCCGAAGGTGGCCTTCATCTCCGCTTGAATGCCTCGATCTCCTCCCCCAGTACCGGTGATCACAAGGTCGCCGACGTGACGCCATCGCCAGGCATTGCCTCCTTGCCCGCCGGTAGACCGCGGCCTCGTGAGCGCTCACTTGGAATCCCATTTGCTTGAGGTGGAGTCCACCATGCAAGCTCGCGGTGCTCGCCGCAGCCGTGAGGGCCTTGCGCAGCGAGGACCTGCTCTCCTTGCCGGGGATGATGAATCCCGGCGGTGGCGACGAGACCTCCTCCTTCAAGTCGCCGTTGAGGAAAGCGGACTTGACGCCCATGTGATGGACGCACCACCCTCCGGGCCGCGAGGGCAGAGGAGACGCACGGACTCCATCCGCAACAGCGCCGGAAGGCATCGCCGGTCGACTCTCCCGCCGACGGCCACGTGCCACGAGACGCGCCTTGTGTTTGATCACCTCTCCACCGCGTCTTTCTTGAGCTTGAAGACCCACTTGAGAGAGATGGCGTGGTGGTTTACCGAAGATCGCCAGCCCCACGTCTTGTTCGCCGGCGGCGTCCATCTCTCTCGCATCGCGGCACGCCATGCCGCTCTCTCTCGCCTCGCCGGCGAACGAGGCTCGCCGCCGCGTCGCGGCGAGTGCAGCCCGCCGCCAGTGGACCGGTTGCTCGCCGAGGAGGTCGCCCACGACGCTGATAGCGCAGGCTCGCCGCCGTGGTAGGCGCCGGCGCGATCTCGCCGTTGGACGGCGGAGTGGCGAACTCCACCGCGCCGCTCGCCGTGGGCCGGCCGCTGCCGCCGAGCTCGGCGAGTAGGCGCGGTGTAGGAGCGAGGCGTGGCCGGCGGTCTTGGCGGTGGACTCGCCGAGGCCGTGGCGAACGAGGTGGTGGGTAGGCGAGCTCGGTGAAGACGAGCCGCGGCCCCGCCTCCTCGGCGGACGTGTCGACGACGAAATCGCCGTCGTCGAGTCGGCCGCCATCCACCATCTTGCCCCACGCCCGCCGCCGCCGAACACGACGCCACGCGTGATGCGCACGCACCGCGTCGCAGGTCGAGGACGCGCAGAGGCCTTGGCGCCCGCGTAGCCGGCGAAGACTCGGCGTGCTCGGCCGCCGAGCTTGCCGACGTGGTTGAGCTCCTGACGGCGGCGCACGGTGACACGGAGGTGGCTCACCGCGGCTTGCGCCGCGCGCCCTCGTATGGCGCCTTGCCGCCGAGGGCCTTGGCGGGGAGCGGTTGAGCAAGTGGACGGCAGTCATCACCGCCACCTCGCAGAATGCCGCATCCTCTCTCGCTGAGGAGGCGCGCGGTGGCCACTACCGCCGGTTGAGGCGCTCGACGACGCCGCTGCGCGGGGTGTACGCGCAGGATCTCTCGCCGCGAACTCGAACTCGGCCGCCGTGAACTCACCGCCGTTGTCCGTGCGTAGGACCGGCTTGCGCCGCACTCGCCCCGCAGCAGCCTTGAAGGCGCTTGATGGCGCCGCCGCGGCGCCTTGACGCCGAGCGGGACAGCCCACATGTAGCGGGACACGCCGCCGACGAGGAGGAGGAAGTAGCGCCGCCTCTAGGTGTAGCCGGTGTCACGGGGCCAGAGGTCACCGTGTACGAGCCCAGCTTCTTCTTGGCGCGGCTCGCCGGCGAGGGAAGGAGCCGCCGCGGCTTGGTGAGGACGCAGTGTCGCAGAATCGCCCACGTGGTCGACGTGTGGCATGCCCCGCACCATCTCTCTGCCGCCGAGCCGCCTCGTGGCCTCAAAGTTGAGGTGCCCAGCGCCGTGCCACCTCCAAGCGCCGTTGTCGCGGCGGCCGCAAGACACGAGGTTGCGCCACCGCGCGTGAAGGACGTGAGCGGTTGCTCTGTTGACCTTGACGAGGAGCCGGCGCGATGATCCCGATCGCGCAAAGACCGTGCTCGATCTCCACGCGCGATCCGCTCATCTAGTCGCCCCAAGTTGATGATGGAGTTCCTCAACGCGGGATGTAGTAGACACCGGTGGCGGGCGTTCGCCGCCTTGGCGATTTAAGACGACAGAGCCGACGCCTTGATCTCCACTTCGGGCGCGCCGAACTTGACGGTGCCTCGAACGCCGAGTCGAGCTCGAGAAGAACTCCCGCCGCCGGTCATGTGGTGGGTGGCGCGGTGTCGAGGCACCACCCGCCGGTCTTGTCGCGCCGGAATCGCCGCCGAGGAGGCGTGTGCTTTGGCTCGCAAGGTGGAGGAGAGGCGCCGCGCGGTGCCGCCGAGGTAGTTCGATGCTCGCATGAGCAATGAACGAGCCGGCCTCTTCCTCCTCCGCTGCGCGCGTGGGCTCGCCGCGTCGTGGTCGCCGACAATCTTGGCCCAATGACCGCTTGCCGCAGCTTGTGGCAAGTGTCGTCTCGTCGCGCGCTTTGCTTGCCGCCGCCGCCGCCTCTGGCGCCCCATGGTCATCACCTCGCACGCCCTCGCCGCACGGCGTCTTTGCGCGCTTGCCGCGCTTGCCACGCTATGCGCTGTCGTGGAAGAAGGCTCCCCTTCTTCCTCGCTCACCTTGGCCGGCAGCCACCGCTCCCGAGCGAGGAGGAGCTTCCGCCAATGGTGACGGGTCCCGAGAGGCGCTGGGCTCATCGCCAAATGACCTTGAGGCGACCCAACGCCTCGATCGTCATCGTGGAGGTCCAGCAGAGACTCGATCGAGCGAGCCATCCGCTTGTACTTCTGGACGCACGGAAGAGCTTTTCCACGCCTCTCTCTCGCCGTAGGTGTCGCCGCCGAATCGCACCATCTTCTCGCAATGCAGTGTTGAGACGAGAGCAAAGTCATCAACGCCCTCACCGCTTGAAGGCCGTTTCTCCCACCTTGCGTAGTGCTCGTAATGTAGACTTGCGCGCGGCCGCCGCCGCGTCTTTGCGCCGATGGCGTCCCAAGCCTCTTTGGCGACCGCTTGTTGGTAAGCGAGAATCGCATCTAGGGCGGATCGCGGCGATGAGAGCATCCAGCGCCGCCGATCCCGTCGTAGTCGACGCCGCCGTCTCCGGTCAGATCCCACATATGCCGCACCGAGCTTTACCTCATCACCGCACCCCGCTCGACGTAGTTGGTCTTGGTGAGGTAGGCCACCCACCGCCGGGCCGACGCCCTCGACGCGACACGTACTCGTGGTGACCACGATCAACCGGGAGAGCCGCGTCGCTGTGAAGGCCGCGCTCTCCGTCGACCGTCTGCGCCGCCGCGGCGTGCCTCCTCTAGGAGCGCCGCCGCGCGCGCGCCGCGCTGCTGCGAGCCGCTGCGCCGTGCCGTGGCGTCTTGCGGCTGCGCGTTGCGCCCGCCGCCGCCGCGCGTTGCCTCCTCTCCAGATCTCATGGTCCGCCGGGCCGCTATTAGCGAGACGGAGCTGCTGTTGCTTTGCCAGTACCTCGACCTCGGCTGCCGCCGCGACGCGCATCTGCCGCCGCCGCGCTTCCGCCTCGCTCGCGCCGCCGCGCCGCCGCCGCTTTGACGCCCTTCGCGCCGCCGCGGCCTGCGCCGCTGCTCGCGTTCCTCGCCACGCGAGTTCGGCTTCTGCCGCCAGCGTGCTCGAGGCGGCCGTGCGCCGAGACCGCCTCGCGGACATGGCGCGCCACCGGGATCGCTGCGTGGAGAGAGCCGCCTCGATGAGTTGTCGCTGCTCAATGCGAGCAATGAGCCGGCGCCGCTAGTGCGCTAGTTGGGGGCCGCCGCGAGGCCGGCGCGCCCGAGAAGGGATTGAGCAGAGATGCTCGGGCTCTGAGGATAGTACCGCTCGATACCACTTGTTAGTCATTTGGATTCTTGCTCTTGGTGATAGCAAGATCCTTACTCTCATCGAGAGGATGACACTTGGAGATGGGGCAATTTTCTAGGTTTATTTCTCACACAATGCCATGCCAACTTTGAGGGTTGGGGATACAAATTTATAGGTCATTAACCACCAAGCATATGCTAAGATGCTAGTCTAAGATGTTGTCCTAGATGCTAGTCCGATGCTTGGAATTAGTCCTAAGATCTTTGTCCTAGATGCTAGTCAAGATGCTGTCCTAAGATGCTTGTCCTAAGATGTCTGTCTAAAGAGATGCTAACAAATTATAAGACCGACCAAGGATGCTTTGTCCTTGAAGGGCAAAAAAAACACCATGTGTCCTAAAGAGATGCTATGACCACAAGCACCCATGTCCAACACAGAGACTTATCCATCAGCATGTGGGATCTTGTTCCTCTTCCTAGACGTGTTACTCCTGTCACGTGTAAGTGGGCCTATAAGGTTAAGACCCGCTCTGATGGTTCTTTTGAGCGCTATAAGGCTCGTCTTGTAGCGTGTGATTTTTAGCAGGAGCATGATCCTGACTACGGTGAGATATTTGCTTCTGTCACTCACATGACCACCATTTGCATTCTCCTTGCTGTGGCCTCTGTTTGACAGTGGCCTGTCTCTCAGTTAGACATCAAAAATGCCTTTCTCAATGGTGAGTTGCATAAGGTCTATATGCAACTACCCCCTAAGTATTCTGTTCCTGAAGGTATGGTTTGTCGCTTTCGTCGATCTCTCTATGGCCTCAAGCAAGCTCCTCGTGCTTGGTTTGATTGTTTCTCTTCTGTTGTCACTGCAGCTAGTTTCTCTGTCAGTGCTCATGATCCTACTCTTTTTATTCACACTTCGCCTCGTGGTTGGATGCTTCTCCTTTTGTATGTTAATGATATGATCATTACTGGAGATGATTCGCAATACATCACTTTTGTCAAGGAGCGTTTTCATGAGCAGTTTCTCATGCCTGATCTAGATCCTCTTGACTACTTTCTTGGGATTGAGATTATTTCTACTCCTAAGGGCTTCTATTTGTCTCAAGAAAGTACATTAAGGATCTTCTTGATCGTGCCTCTCTTATTGCTCAGCGCACAACTAAGACTCCCATGGAGTTTAATATTTATCTTCGTCCCACTGATGGTGAGCATTTTACTGATCCTACTCGCTATCGTCATCTTATCGAGAGTTTTGTTTATCTTTGTGTCACTTGTCTTAACATTTCGTACCCTATGCATATCTTAAGTCAGTTTGTTTCTGCTCCCACTCAGCTCCACTATAGTCATCTTTGTATTTTGTGGTACCTTCGTGGAGCTATTTTTCATCGTCTCTTTTTCCCTCGCTCTAGCTCTTTACAACTCTAGGCATATTCTGATGCCACTTGGGCTAGTGATCACTTTGATTGCTGGTCTCTCTCCGCTTATTGTGTTTTTCTTGGTGATTCTCTCATTGCTTGGAAGACTAAGATGCAGGCAATAGTTTCTTGTTCGAGTGCTGAGACTGAGTTACGAGCTATGGCTATGTTGACTACGGAGGTTACTTAGCTATGGTGGTTACTTGAGGATATTGATGTTTCTGTTTCTGCACCGACTCTCTTATGTCTGACAGTGCATGTGCGATTAGCATTGCTAAAGATCCTGTGAAGTATGAGCTTACAAAACATATTGGTGTTAATGATTGCTACATGCGGACACAGGTGTAGGGCCAGGTTATTGCTCTTTAGTATGTGCCTTCAAAGTTTCAGTTGACAAACTTTTCCACAAAGGCACAGATCAGGACGTAGTACAGTTTCTATCTCTTCAAACTTCATATTGTTGATCCACCATAAGTTTGAGGGGGTGTTAGATGTGTATTATATCTATGTATTTTCTCTGTTGTATAAGGGGCTATACCTGGGCACCAAGCCTCTCTGCCTTTAGATTGTTTTTAGATGCGTGCTAGTACAATAGTATGGAAAAGAAGTCTGGGCACCATGGTGCCCCTCTTATATATATATATATATTGACCCATTGACCTCATGATGAATATAAGCGCTATTCATAACAATTACAAAGGAGTATGCTATACACATATAAGGAAATACAAATGAATTCCTATTCTAACAAAACAATCCTCAACATTTCAACATTTTTAAGTTTGTTAGTCTCTGTAACATTACTTGCAAACTGCTCTTAACATTAACCAAATGGTTGTTTATTAGCCATATGGTAGTGTGGTACATCTGAGGAGCAATAGGCTGGCCTGCACTTATGCGGTGATTTCAGTTATCATCTATTAAATATTTTCTGAATGTTACAATTAAATTACTGATATCGTTACTACTGCTTGTTCTTCACATGCCATGAGCTTATATGAGTTATTGAGTTTACCCTTTATTTAAACCTTACACGTGATCTTTTCTGCTGATGACTGTTGCTAACCACTTTCGTATGCCTCAAGAAGCTTTCTGAGCTAGATTCCTTTGTTTCCTTGTCACCTTGTTTTATGTTTTGTTATCCAAAGTGTACAGAAAAAATTGTAGCATGGCTCTGAATACCACTATGTGTTCTGATGCTTCTAGGCTGTACTTTTCACAATTTTGTTTGATCCATAATTTTTTTGTCCCTATCTAACCAGTAAAATACCACTTGCCTTTAGTGCTATTGGCCATTTATGGGCCTGTTTGGCAATGGCTACGACTTATGGCTTTTGGCTGAATTTTTGAATTTTGACTGTTTACGGTACAGATTACGGAGAGATAGATATTCACTTGCGATTTTGGATGGTACAGATGTTGGGCTTTTAACGTGTACATTGTTTAACTTATAGACTCCGTCTTGAGAAAATACTCCGTTTGAAAGTTAGGTACTGTAGCAAAAGACAAAAGCCGCTAGCTTCGGAGGAAAAGAACAGGCCCTATATCTTCGGTTTCAATAATTACCTGTCTACCATCTAACTTTTCACTTAACAGGTTGTTGACTCCACCAGAGACTCCACTTTTTCGTTCATTGGATGATGAGGAAGACCAGTGCATTGGTCCAGCTCCTAGGGGCAGGGCTCAGATTAAGCCAATATCAATTTCGAGGTCATCAACAGTAAGTGTTTATCACACCATAACATTTCTGGAATTCTAAATTTTTAGATGATAACACTTCCCAATCAAGTGTCAGTATTCTTTTCTGATTTATACACAGATGGAAAACACTCGAAGTTCTAGTAGAAGCAGTGCAAGTCCAAGTAGGCTTAGCCCATCACCACGCTCAAGTAGCAGTGCAGCTCTCGCTAGGACAAGACCATCGAATTCATCTTCGCACTGTAGTCCACTTGCTCTGCAATCATCCACAGCAGCACGAAGATCTTCAACTCCTCTGGCTGCTAAGACATTAACGCCTCCACGAAGGTCTCCAAGTCCTGCCTCAAGGAGGATGAGTGCTGGTTCAAGTGGGCCAACACTGAATGGAACAAGGGGAGCTTCGCCAGTTAAAGCTAATCGCAGGTCATCTTCACCTAAACTTCAAGGATGGCAGTCAAGTGATCCTGGTTTCTCTTTTGATGCACCTCCAAACCTTCGGACATCTCTACAAGATCGTGCAGTATCCTGTTCAAGGGGTGGATCCCCTTCATCTTTCAGTGGATTGGATATGGGTTCAAGAGGTAGAAGACAATCAATGTCTCCTACTCCATCAAGAAGAGCCACTTCATCCCATAGCAATGAACGAGAACGTTTCAGCTCATACAGCAAAGCTTTTGCAACATCTTCTGGCGATGATGATCTGGACTCTTTGCAGTCTGTGCCAATTGTCTATTCCAGCAGCCCAGCTGTAAAAAAAAGTTTGGCAGTGATGAAGAGCAGAACTATTGCATCATCAAAGAAGCCATCCAAGAGCTTCTCCCCTAGTTCCGCGCCAAAGCGGTCCTTTGATTCTGCTGTTTGGTTGATGGTAAGTGTTGTTCTATTCTGTTATGATGATGGAATATTTCCTCATGTGTTGCTTGGTACTATTTCCCCTGGTATCTAATTGGTAATCCATTTTGTAAAATTGGAAAAACTTTACATACCTTACATTTTTTTTTTGTTTAACTTGATTTCGATCAGCTGGTGCAGTTTTCTATTGGAGATACTTGGCACCTTATGCAAATGATTTTTTTTCCAAAGTTCTGCTAGAAACTATGTTGACATCCCCTTTATCTGTCACTGTTTTTTTTTGGTTTAATGAAACGGTGAATTAAATAGTACCATAAAAAAGAGAGGATTTGTACTTCATCTGTGGAATTTGGAAAGGAGAGTGGTGTACCACAACTCGGGCATACTTCCAAGATCACTTCAATCATTTTGTGTATCTGGCTCTATTAACTACTCATCTGATTAGGAAAGCTGTAGATCTTGTACATGATTACATATAGTAAATTGCTCTATAATAATTTCATTCACTGAATATAGCTTTCCCTCTAAAAATACACTTGTTATACACTTAGATTGACATATTTACGCAGTTGGTCTTCTTTTACTGCAACTCAAAGCTCTATTTTTCTTGCTTCATACTTTTTTTTGAATTGTCCGAAGATGAAAAGTGTTATATTCCTTCTCTAGGATCACCGCAAAGCTCCCCAAGATATGTTCAGGCCACTTCTATCAAGTGTCCCTACCACCACTTTTGGTGCTGGAAAAGGAAGTAATGTGCACCAGCATATGTTTTCACACAATTCCTCAGTCACAACCAGCAGTAATGCAAGCTCTGAGCACAGGGCCACTTTTGTCCATTGTATGGACACTGACCAAGCACGACATGATATATCTGGTGAATGGGAAGCAACTGCTAGTTCTGAAATTCGCGAGGACATGTTTATGTTTGATAAATTGGATGAGCTGAATGAAGGACCCAGTTGTCATCAGCGTAGTTTATTACCTACTCGAAGTGGTCCAGAAAACTCATTAAGCACTGAAAAATATGTAAAAAGCAGCAGTCGGGCCCTTGATATGGAAGGAAGCAGAACAGCTAGTCAGACTTCATGTGATGTTGCAAGTAGTTCAGAGGCGGGACATGGTAAAATAGCCATGTGCACTAGGTGTAGAAAGTCATTTAATGCGATGGATGTGGATGGAGGTGATTATTGTGAAGCATGTGCTTTAAGGGGCGGAGTTTTGTCTGCAGACCCTATGATACAGATTATAGAAGAACCTCATCAACAGGATCATAAAATTACAAACTCTAAACCTTACATTCCATTAGAACCTCATCTTATAGCCCCAGGTTGTGTAGAAGAGAGCAGTGAGGCATCTCTTGATCATCAACCAGTGATCAATAAACCTCCAGCCAATTATTCGCAAAGGTGTCCAATTCAGTCAACAGTGGACACAACTGAGGCAATGCTGTTGGGGCAGCACTTGAAGAATCTTGCAGAAAATATAAGGCTACATGATATTGGCGACTCTTCACTGGGAAATAGCAATGATATTTCATCCCACCGATGTAGTGTAAGTGACTGCCAACAGGCAGAATCAACATCTGTGGTGGAGTACGACCTTTTCAGAGGCCAAAAAGACATCCACAGTCATGGAATGCCCCAATGCCTGTCAGAATCAGATTGCCAAGGTAATGAGTTTGTCTCTGATATAAGGACCGGTGATTCTCATCAACTGCGATCAACTGGGTCTCCAAGCCTTAAGGTTGAAAATACTGAGGGCACTGGGATATCAGTACTCTTATTGCAGAACTCAAGCAGCAACAAATGGCCTGTTGTGGAAGGGAGGCCCTTGGATGCTACCAACATTCTTTGTTCAGAACCCTATTATGCAAGAGATAATGTCAACATGATGAAGCGTAGCATTGGACGGGATAGCTCTTCAGCTGCTTCTTCCATTGATCTTGGGTCTTCAAGGCAATCAGATGTACACTTTGAGCGCCTTAAAAGTGGTCAGAGGTGTGACTTTGAGAAGTCTCAAATAAGCAGCACCTTGAGTCGTCAAAGCGTTGCTTCAGTGTCAGACATGTCAATTAGTGGTTCTTCAGCTTCACTTTGCCCTCAGAGTGATGCAAATGGATATGATTGTTACCTAATCGTTACTTCAGAAAACAGTGCTTCAAGAACTGTGGTTTCTACTGGAGAACATGATGGATCTTGTAAAGATGCTAGTGCTATAGAATGCTGGTCTGCTGCGCAAGCTATTGTAAATGGTGATAGTGAAGCAGTTGGAGATGTAGTAATTCATAATCAAAGTGCGGACTGGATTGTTCATGATGATGATTTAAGTGTTAACATGTGTTCACATACCGAAATGCCAAGTAATATCCCCCAGTCTTCAGCTGCTTATGGAAGTTGCTCACAAAAGACTGAAGAAGATACTTCTGCCATCACTAACTATTCAATTGACACTCCAGAACATCCATGTGACGAGAACAATTTTTGTAATCTTCGAAAGCAGTCTGAAGCGGTTCTGGCTTCTGATGAGGCAAACAGGTTGGATGATTGTTCTGTGTCTGCCATCTCTGAGGATGTGTTGGTTTCTCCAACACAGGCTAATATAGTGGAGCTCCCTAATGATGGTAAATTCATTTTTATTCTTTACTTGCAACTAACGTGTGTTGCCCTGGTATATTTTCACTTGAAAATTTTGCAGCCTTGGTTGGGAATTCCATTTGTCGTTGGCACTAAGGAGCTGTTGCTAGATACGTAAAGACATTTTCCAAAAAAACTGTTTCTACAAATCAAAGAAAAATATATAATATAAGTAATTCTGCGACTAAGGCATCCTTATACATGACAAACATAAATAGTTAATTCGTTTAGCTCATATTAAGTAATTCGGAAATAGTTAATTCATTTAGCTCATGTTATGTAATTCGGACAGGAGGCCTTGGTTAATGTTGCTTTATTAAAAAGTACCCCCTCCGTTTTCAAATACTCGGCACTTTTGACAGCACATGGGACATCAAGAGGGGGTGGATGGGATTGTTGGGGTTAGAGAGTAGAGGCCAAAAACATTGAGGGGAATGGGCTGCAGTGATGTGGTAGAGAACTGAAAATAAAGGAAATGAATAGTAACAAAACAGGTTTGGCATGTGGGTGTTTGGGACAAATGATATATTTTTAAACCTGTGTTAGAAAGTAGGTGGTAAATTGCAGGAAGTAAAGAGTATCTGTCATTACTCCTCCCATCTTTTGTTTTCTTTTTTGCAACACCATTGTTTTGGGAAAGAGAGGAAATCTGCTCTAAAAAGATTCCCATGGTAACCTTTATTATTATTCTTCAGTGCAAACATCATTCTTTTTTCTACAGACATCATGCAAAAAAATTTATGTGGCACATCGATCCACACCTAGAATTTTTAAAGCTTGCCTTAATTGCTATAATATCATAGTTGTAAACTTGTAGCATGGTCTATGCATACATTGAAGCAGTTTAAAATGAACATTTTATATTCCTTTGATGTAAGATCATCAATAATTGAACATTGTATATTCCTTTGATGTAAGATCATCAATAATTTAAGTAAATATAAGCAGGCGTCAACATAAGTAATTTATGAAGTAAAAACTGGTGCATGTAATGTGCATGCAATTTAGTTGAAGTGTCAAATCAATCTTACAGGCAACTCGTAGATGTATCACCCGCACAAGCTTCACACATGCATCTTTAGTCTAACAAAGTTTCATGCAATAATTTTTTGTTGTGCTTATTATGTCTTACCTTTACAGTTATTGTGCATGTCTGTTACATACAAATTAAATTTACCAGTTGTTACATACACATCAAAAATAGTTTCACAGTTATGATGCATGTCCAGTACATCTTGCTTTTGGCCTTAACCGATCACAGTTAATATATTATTTGATGTGTATAATTACATAAAATTAATGACTGAATTGTAGAAGGATCGAGGAAACAAATTGAGAGATGTTTCACTTTAGAAGAGGCTACCGATACAATTCTATTCTGTAGTTCCATTGTTCATGACCTTGCATACAAGGCTGCAACAATTGGACTGGAGCACGAGCAGGAATCTGAACTTGCTGGTGCCCCTCGACCGACAGTTACCATATTAGGAAAATCCATCCAAAGGGAGGATGGTTTATTGAAGCTGCCTCACAGAAAAACACCAAAACGTAAGGTTAAAAAGAAAAGATTGGAAGGTGAAACCATCACAGAAACATCCGAGACGGAAGTAATTACTAAAGATTCTGTACCTGTGCGTTCTGCTTCTGAAATTACAAGGACACCTGATAGCATAAAGCCTCCAAAGATAGAATCGAAGTGCAACTGCACAATCATGTAAGTTCTCCAGGAAAATGTGCCAAGGAGACTTGGGATCTAAGTTGAAATCCATGTGCGATGGTTTCATGTTGCACGCAAGTCAGTACCGCACAGATGAACCCACACCCACCTGCTCTAATCAGCATTGATGATCGATGGGGGGAGTTTGGCACAAGGGTTTCTTGCTAGAAAATTTCCCGGTGATGGCGCATTTGTTTTTTTGGTATAAGAGTGCTCCGCAAGCTATTCTTTTGTAAATTCTTGCTTCCCCTTTTTGTTCTCCGTGTTTATTCTATGAAGTTTTGCTTGTCATGTGATTCAATTTTAGCTTGCGCAAAGTGTGAAATTTCTATTCCACGCAAAGATAAAGTGTGAAATTTCTAGTTCAGATGTTTGTGGTTTTTAGCCTATTCTTGTTCAATTGATATGATCTCGCACAGTTGTGGAGCTCACTCGCTATGAGCATGTGCCGTAAGTTCGCATGCCTGGCATGGGGTGTTGTAGAGCCACTGTAGGTTTCGACTTCATGTCAAGAAATTGTATCTCTACATTTTTTTCGTGAATAGGACACTGTAATGTATATTGAAATATGAAATTGTAAATGTATGTTGTCATTCCTTCACTGTATTGGTTAGGAAAATAAAAGAAATATGTTAAATTACTTATGATTTTATTTCATGAATGATTGCAATTGGTGGCTTTGAAGGCTATCGACCGTATAATGTCCTCACCAATGTTCTCTATTTGGTTCAAGTTAAGAGGCAGCAATGTTGTACATACCTAAAACAAGATATATTTCCTTGTAACTATATCCAGGAGTAGTGAAAGCGAACTGTGGTTGTAGACTACAATAAAGCTGGAAAGTTGAAAGTCCAAAAATGGTTGGGACATGGGTTTACTCTGTTGGGGGTGAGAGTTAACCTAGGTTCCCAGGTTTCCTCTCGCTCCATTGCCAACCTCTACTCCCTTCACTCACATTCATGAAAATTGGTAATGGAGTTGGTGTAACAGCCTATAAAATTCCAATAACCAGTATAGTTATTATAAAATCATCATTTATGCATTTTGGAGTTTTTCAGAATTTTTGAGCTTTTCTTTAATGGTTTTGCATTTTTTTAGCATCGGAAAATGAATTTCTAAAATTTAATAAAACTTGACCCAAGCTTGAAGATAACTTATTTGGGCTCTAAATATTCAAAGTACCTTTCCAAAATTATCATGCATTTTGAAGTTGATTTGCTAACTTTAAAAATTCAAACTTGAATTTCACAATTAAATTAATTAGAAAACCAAATTTAAATACCTTTTCGCAGTGGGCCGAATTCCTTTCCCTCAGTCGGCCGTCACTGTTTTGGCCTAGCACTAGCCCGTGGGTCATCCTGTAGGATCAAGGATAACTGACTAGAGGGGGTGAATACGAGGTTTTTAAATTCTTTTGGCTAAATCACAAATTTTAGCAAGAATAGACTTAATTAAATCGTTTTGCACAATCAAGGCCTAAATACTCCAGGTTTACTAAGGCACCGTAATGCTATGTCAATACTAGATATAATTCTAGCTACACAATTCAACTCAAGTAATTTGCTAGAAATGTACATGCGAAGTAAAGACAAATAGATATATCACAATGTAGACAAACGATGTTTTCTCATGGTATCAAAGACTTGCCGATCTTCCCTACTCCACGTTAAGGCAAACCCAAACATATTGGACTAGCTCCATGAATTAAGCCTAACCACCTTAAGTCTACTAAGGTTGATCTTCCTCCACCCAGGAGATAGTAAGCACCACATACTCACAACCGTGCTGAGTCTCTTCACAAGCTTTTTTTTAAGAGATCACCGCACTACTTCCTCCAAGCCATCTAGGAGTCAGCAACCACTAAAAGTAACAATTCACAGCGTTTGCTTGAAGATTTTCAAGTGCCACAATGATCAATTAATGATGCAATGTATTTGAATACTTTCAACAACCTCAATATGTGAAAATGGAGAAAATGAGTAAAAGAGAGTGTAACAAAGGTTCAAGGATATTCATTGTGGTCCAAGAAAAGTCCCTTGCTGCTGGTGGAAATATATTTATAACCTCCACCCAATAAGATGACCGTGGGGGGGGGGGTTGTGATCCCCAAAAAAATCATGAAATACAGTACTACTGCCATGTTATGCCGGTACTACTGTACTCACTGTTCAACGGTTATTTGAGGTCCATTAAATGCACAGAAACTAGCCATTACTTCAAATATCGGTAGTATGCACTCACAAGGGTTAGTACCGATTATGCGGTAGTATTGCACCTCAGTTGCGGTTGTACCGATTTTTAGAGGAGAGAAAATACTCTAAAATATACCTCTCTAGAAATTACCTACCGCCAACTAAATTTTGGTCACACCATAATGCGGTAGTACCACTGTAAGATCGAGGAGGCTGACTAGAGGGGAGTGAACGCACGGTTTTAAAATTTCTTCTATTTGGCTAAAACCAAGTTTATAATGCGGAAGCTTAAGTCAATTCGGTTTAGCACAAATAAGGTCTATATCAACTAGGTTCACCTAAGTGCACCAACAAGCTAAGTCTATGTCAAAGATTTGCAATCTTAGGATGATAAGCAATCAATTTAATTCTATGAATATAAATTACTTGAATGTAGATTGAGTACAAGAAAACAAACCACAAAGACACGGTTCCTTTTTATCGTGGTGTTCGGAGACTTGTCGGCCTCCCTTAGTCCACGTTAAGGTAAGTCTAAACTAATTAGACCGCCTCCACGAGTTAAGCCTTCCACCTCAAATCCACTATTGGTAGCTCTTTCCCACCCCGGGTAGGTGAGCTTCAACCTTCACAACACACCGGATCTTCTCACAACATTCTTGGAGAAGATTACTACGCACAATGCATCCAACATCGTCTAGGAGTTGGCAACCTTCAAGAGTAATAAGTTAAGCTCCTCGCTTGATTCTGACCACGTGCAATGAATGCACAAACTCAAGTGGATACAAAATCCACCTCTAGATGCAACACATGGAATTTAGAACATTTCTCCTGACTCACAAGGTGAAACACATACACAATTGAGAGAAGAACCTCACACTAGCTTAATAGAGTGTAATGGAGTGCCAAAGATCTTACCCCAACCGGCCACAAGGGAGTATTTATACTCCACACAATGAAACTAGCCATTGGGGATAAGAATTAGGACAATTGGTAGTACCGCAGGCAAAGAGCTGGTACTAACGCTCCCCTTTCTAATGGTTAGAAAAACTAGCCGTTATAGACTAGAATCGACAGTACCGCCACACGGCTTTTAGTACTACCGCTCTGCGGTAGTACCACACCACACAAGCGGAACTACCGATTTCTCGGGGTGGAGAAGACCTTCCAAAAGGTGTCTCTTTGGGAAAAACATACCGCTACACTAGTAGTCGTACCACAAATTTGATCGTACCACTCACACAGAGCCGAAAGTACCTCAGGTAGGTCGGACTGCTCACTCAGAGCTGGTACTACCGATTGTCGACCATACTAGTCCTCGACCACGTTGTCTGGTTCGATAACACAGGTCTTCGACCACGTTGGTTTCAACCACACAGGTCTCGACCATGTTGATCACATTGATCTTCGACCACATCACTGTTCAAGAACACAGACCTCTGATCACCAAGATGATCTTCAACCATGTTGTTTCAACCATGTCAGTTCGACTATGTTGTTTCGACTACACAGGTCTCAACCATGTCAATCTTCGATCATATAGGTCATCGACTTCGTTGGTTTTGACCACGTCGATCTTTGACCACATAGGTCATCGACTACGTCGGTTCCGACCATGTTAGTTCAACCACGATGGTTCGACCACCAACGAACGTGGTAGTACCATGATCTCAACACCGGAGTTCCGTCCAACGATAGTACCGTATGACACACAGCGGTAGTTTTGATTATTCTGAAAAGTCCATATACTTCAACAGATTTTGCGAAACACATTTGCAAATTATAGTATCATATACACAAGGGTCAACTATGATTCCCAACAAGTTGCAAAACATATTTCCATATTTTTGGAATCATGGCAAAAGGTAGGTACATAGACTTAACATATTTGAAAAACACATTCGCAAATCAAAGTCACATGCTACAAGGATTATTATGAGCTTCAGCCATTTGCAAAATATATTTACAAATATAAGCCTCATATCACAAGGAGTAGCAAATATGGACTTCACAGCAAAACACATTCGCAATGTATATTCCCATGTTAGAAGGATTCAACGCTTGAGCCTCAACTATTTGCAAAATACATTCATAAATATAAGCATCATGCTACGGAGAGTTAGGGCATGTGAGGTTGAGTTATCAATACATGATGAGACTCAAACTATTAGACATAACCTATCTTAATATAGTATGACAACCTATACTAGTAGTTCGGTCTTCCAACCAAACACTAAGATCGGTAAATGACTAGAATACATCCTTAGCCCTAGCTAGTCATACCTTTGCCTTGAGCATCCTCTTGAAGCTTGAAGATGCACATCTTCACTTTAAGTCCAGGTCATTGTCTTCATATGCATCAACCCATGATGCCTCTTTCACTTGAACTCTATCAACACATGATGGGTCTTCTCTTGACTTGATGATTAATTCATGATCATCTCCTCTTCAAAATCTTGATCAACTTCTCTTCGGGATCATGATCAACTCATGATCATCTTCTCTTCTTGATGGCCTTCAACTCATAAAGCCATCCTCCATCCCGTATCTTGACTTGGTGATCTTCAACACATGAAGTCATCCTAATTTGTGGAACCTAACATATTAATCAAACTCATGGAAAATATTAGTCCACAAATCAATTACCATTATCACCAAAACTTCACCATTAACTCATAATGGAGGGACTAGATTCTACAATATTTTCTTTTTGATAATTAATGACAATGTCAATAAATAATAAGATAGAAAATAATTTGCGAGTATACAATATGTACATAACAATTGTGTACTCTAGGATAAGCTTGTTAAGCAATTAACTCAATTGAATTGAAGTGTTTATCTTTGAGATTAATTGCGTGCAAAGCTTACTTATCCGGTCGTTATTAATCATCCAACCATTAACACATAATGGATGACCTAGATTCTTCAATCCTTTCCTTTAATGATTGATGACAACCTAATTACAATTGATTTAATTTAAATCAGTCATGAGTTTATATGAACTACACAAGTTTTATATATTCAAAGGATGTGTTTCACAGTATAGATCGTAATATGTGTTGAAAGGGAAACATGAATCAATACTAATGAAACCACAAAATATAGAGTAAACTTTCCCTAAATGTGTGCATACAAGAATGTATAATAAAAACATATGCACATATTCAAGTTAGACTATTTATGGAGTTCAATCTATATTTTGAGAATACAATAAGATATAATAATGTGATGTCGAATATATACCTCTATGATTTTCACTTTTTCATCCAAATGAGACTAAGCAATATCATAATCAATAAATAAGTTTGTTGTGGCTACAGACCAAACAGAGAGAGATGGTAGTGGAGAGTGATGAAGATAAGTGTAATGGCCTGGGTCCTCCCCAAGGCTTACTCATATATATACACACATGAGGAGTGCTTTTACAGCTATACCCTTACATCTGGTTATCCCCCCTGGGGGCAGTTATGTCATTACACATGGCCTATTCTGGGCCTTATAATCTCCTACCAGGCCTGCTGGGTTTAGGTGGGGGCCACCCCACGACAGAGAGCCTCTCATGGTGAAGGGCTTCACAGGCCGGGCCATGTCGCCGAGTCCTTGGCCCTCCGTCCCCTACGGCTGTGAATTCCTCCAAGCTTGTGGTTGGGAGCCCAAATGCTGGGATGGTGGTAGCGAAGGTGGCGCCAAGTCGGTGGGCGCGCCGTCCCCTACCCTTCGAACGGGTGGCGCGGCTCGCGCCTGTCGGGCGAGGCGCGCGCGCTCGCCCCTACCCTTCGGACGGGTGGCGCGGCGGCGCCCAAGCCAAAGTAGACGCGCGCGCTCCGTCCCTACCCGCCACGGTGGCGCTGGCCGGCGCCTGTCGAAAGTAGACGCGCGCTCAGTCCCCTACCCTTGAACGGGTGGCGCGGCCGGCGCCCAAGTCGGCGAGACGCGCGCTCCATCCCCTACCCTTCGAACGGGTGGCGCCGGCCGCGCCCTGGTCGGGCGCAGATGCGCGCGCTCGCCCCTACCGCTCGAACGGGTGGCGCTGGTGGCGCCTGGTCGAAGTAGACGCGCAGCCGGCCGGCGCCTAGTCGGGCGAGACGCGCGCGCGCCCCCTACCCTCGAACGGTCGCAGCAAGCCGGGCGCCTAGTCGGCGTAGACGCGCGCGCCCGCCCCTACCCTTCCAACGGGTGGCGTGGGTTAGCGCCTGGTCGGCGACGCGCGCGCTCCGCCCCTACCTTCCAACGGTGGCGCTGGCGGCGCCTGGTCGGCGAGACGCGCGCGCTCGCCCCTACCCTTCCAACGGTGGCGCCGGCCGGCGCCTGGTCGGGCGTAGACGCGCGCGCTCCGTCCCCTACCCTTCGAACGGTGGCGCCGGCCGGCGCCGTCGGGCGACGCGCGCTCCGCCCCTACCCTTCGAACGGGTGGCGGCGGCGGCGCCTGGTCGGCGTAGACGCGCAGCGCCGACGCCAGTCGGCGAGACGCGCGCGCCCGCCCCTACCTTCGAACGGGTGGCGGCGGCGGCGCCTGGTCGGCGGCGACGCGCGCTCTCCGCCCCTACCCTTGGAACGGGTGGCGCGGCCGGGCCTAGTCAGTAGACGCGCGCGCTCCGCCCCTACCCTTCGAACGGGTGGCGCGGCCGGCGCCTAGTCGGAGTAGACGCGCGCGCTCGCTCCCTACCCTTCGAACGGGTGGCGGCGGCCGGCGCCTAGTCGGTGACGCGCGCGCTCGTCCCCTACCCTTCGAACGGGTGGCGCGGCGGCGCCTGGTCGGCGCAGACGCGCAGCCGGCGGGCGCCTAGTCGGCATGAGCGCGCGCTCCGTCCCCTACCTTCCGAATGGGTGGCGGCGGCCGGGCGCCTGGTCGGCGAGACGCGCCGCGCTCCGTCCCCTACCCTTGAACGGGTGGCGCTGGCCGGCGCCTAGTCGGCGAGACGCGCGCGCTCGTCCCTACCTTCGAAAGGGTGGCGCGGCCGGCGCCTAGTCAAAGTAGACGCGCGCCCGCCCCTACCCTTGAACGGGTGGCGCTCGCCGGGCGCCCCAAGTCGGCAGACGCGCGCGCCCGCCCCTACCCTTCGAACGGGTGGCGGCGGCCGGCGCCTGGTCGGTATGACGCGCGCTCCGCCCCTACCCTTCGAATGGGTGGCAGCGGCCGCGCCTGGTCGGTAGACGCGCGCTCCGCCCCTACCCTTCGAGCGGGTGGCGGCGGCGGCGCCTGGTCGGTGAGACGCGCGCCGTCCCCTACCCTTCCAACGGGTGGCGTGGCTCGTGCCCAAGTCGGCGAGACGCGCGCGCCCGCCCCTACCCTTCGAACGGTGGCGCGGCGGCGCGCCAGTCGGTAGACGCGCGCTCCGTCCCCTACCCTTCGAACGGGTGGCGGCGGCCGGCGCCTGGTCGGCGGCAGACGCGCGCTCCGCCCCTACCCTTCGAGCGGGTGGCGCTGCCGGGCGCCTGGTCGGCGCAGACGCGCAGCGCGCCGGCACCTAGTCGGCGAGACGCGCGCTCCGTCCCCTACCCTTCGAGCGGGTGGCGGCGGCCGGCGCCTAGTCGGCGGATGACGCGCGCCCGAGGCTGTTGTGACCTTGTAGTCCCGTAGTGCGCTTCTAATGGCGGCTGGAATTACGCCGACGCTCGCTTTGGCGGCGGTGCCGCGTCGTCGCGATGCGCCGCCTTGCCGCAGTGGGGCACGTGGCGACTCACGGCCCGTGCGCGTGGGATGTGGCGATTGCGTGACCGCGGCCGTTCGGCTCGTCCCCGAGAAGTTGGGCGCGTGTTGGAGAGGTAGGGCGTTGTGCTGCTGCCCACCTACGGCGCGCCTTCTAGGTCCGAGCGGTTCTTCTTTCAAATCTTGGACACCAATCGCGGGAATTTGATCCGTCTGCATTGAGCGCCAGGCGGCGGCGGCCTTTATAAGGTGTTAGTGTTGAGGTGGAGGCACCCTTTCTCATTTTGCTTTTTGACCTGCCGCTTCGCTTGCGCCCATGCTAATTGTCACGCCAGTTGCTCCCTTGCCTGCTTCTTCTCCTTCCCTTGCCGCGGAGAGCGATGGCCAGCCACGACGACGCCACATACCACCCCCGCAGCGGTTCCTTGCCTAGCCAGGGCGAGGTGAACCATCCTTCCCAAGAGTACAAACCGTGCCGCGGGGGAGCTCGCGCCAACAAGCTGTGGAACGCGATGGAGCACTCGGAGGCTCCGCTCCGTGTCGGGAAGAGTCGCATGCGGAAGGGACGCTACAATGGCTCGTGGATGAGGGGAAGATCGCGGACGCAATGGGGCTCGCTTACCCGCCAGACGAGACGGAGCCGGCCCGGGCCACGAGGCAATTGTTTTCGTCGCGTTCTTGATGCCGCCCTTCGATGCCCCGCACGTTGTTTGTGGGCGAAGTCCGTGGGCCTACCGATTGAGCTAGCCGGTGGCGCCCCGCGCTACTCCGCCTCGCTGTCTTCGCGTGGCGTGCGGGCAGAGGTGGCGGCGCCCAGCGCCACCTATTCGCCACCCCGCACGATGCACACTGCCGACCCGAAAGGTTGGCGGGCGGTGTCCAACTTTGGCGGTGTGGACTTCGTGCTCGGCGCCTGCGCGACGTTGTTTCTGTGTCCGCCTCGTCGAGCGATGGGCGTCGGTGGGCGCGTGGTGGTTCTATTACACCGTGACCGACAAGAGCGTAATGCGCGCGAGGCGGGCGATCTCGCTAATAGCACGCCGAGTCGAAGGCGGAGATTGGCGACACGCGAAGGCTCTGAGCCTCGTCGGTGTCGCCGTCGAATGAGTGTGCGCGACCTAGCCGAGGAGTTCACGATGCATGGGCGGCGCCACTCTCTCCCGGGAAGTATGTTGTGCCGAATGGCCCCCGCGAGGACGGGTTCGAACCATGTGTGTCTTGGGTGCTTTCGCCCTCCGCCCCTTGTAAGTCGCCCATCGTGTCATTGCATCTGTTTGGCTTCCGTCTAACTGACGTGACCTCTTGCGCGGTGACTCGGCTAGAAGATGCGGAGCGCGTTGTTGCGGCGCTCCTCGCCCGTATACGCTAAGGAGCACCGGCTCGCGAGGCCGCGGTGAAGGCGGCTAAGCGGGCGGATAAACTGCACTGCGAGGTCAGAGGCATTGCCGTGCCCGAGCGCATGGTGCCGAAGAGCTCCCGCGGGACTCCGGCACTTCAGACGGTGATAGCCCCCGGGGCCGCTCGCGACGCCGGCCCGTTCCCGGCTGCCGTATGCGACCGGCAGCCTCGCGGCTAGCTCAGGCGAGGCGGGCGTGCGACCGCGGTGGGCCGCCACACCGCCGGAGGGTGCGATGCGCGATCCCCGACATTTTCGCCGATGCCCACGAGCCGTGCTGCTCGCTCGCGCCACCGCCGAGTTGGAACCCGTCAACCCGGTGGCGTCGCCCGGCGAGCAAGCCACGGGGGCGGTGCGTTATCAACCGTGGCGGCCGATGAGGGCGTGCCCAGCGGAGGAAACGCGGGGCGGCAATGGCCGAGCTGGTTCTGCCGTGGAAGAATCGCTGCATCACCGCAGCGAACGCCCTCGACGCAGTCCCCGCCAACGAGTCGTCTGATACGCGGGGCCTTGCGGTGGGATTACGGCGGTGGCGCGCGCCGAAAGACCTTCTCCCCAACCGTCGAGGCGCCCGCGTCCCCCTGGGTGGTCGACCCGGTGCCACTTCCTACCGTGACGAGGGGCGCAGGAGGTAGGTGTGAGTCCCTTTCTTCCCCTGACTTCGCGAGACTTTCTCCGATCTGCTCGCTCATTCTGCCGACATCAGGCGAGACGACGTCTCCCGTACGTGGCGAAGGATCGAGCAGCGGAGGTATGCGCGAAGTCGGGAGCCGCGTGCAGGATGCCCCGCCGGTGTCCATTGCTGCTGACGTGGCCGTGGCCACGGCAAATCCTGGCGTGTTGGGGCCGGGACTCGCTCGCTCGGACTTCCTCCCTCGCCCGGAGATATTTTGCGACCTCACCGCCGCCGCCGAGCGTGCCGACAACGGCCTCAATCGAGAGGTCTTTGCCGTCATGCGCGAGGACCTCTGGCGCTCGCGTTGCGAGCCTCGAGATGAGGGTAAATCGTGCGCCGGCTTGCAGTGCGCTAGACGCCGCTGATTTGTTGTTCTGTCGGATGCTTGCCTCACCGGTCCTTTGACGAGGCCGCGTTCGGGGCGAGGGCTCGAAGCCAACCTCCGCTGGCAAACATCGCTATCGCCGCGAAGGATGAAGAACTCCGCGCTGGAGGACCCGGTGGCCGCATGTTGCGACCACGGCGCGGGGCGCCGCGATCGGGAACGCGCCGCCTTCGTGCGGCAGATCTCCGTCCTAGAATGGGAGAACGCCACCGGCGGAGGTCGCCGAAACCGCCTTGTCTTGGAAAATGCGTGCGTGTGGCGTGGCGGGCCATGGAGTCTCTCAACCAGGCCCTTCGAGATCCGTGCGTCCGAGTGCGGATACTACGCGACAGCCGGAGGCCTGTCGAGACGCCGGGCTGATCGAGTGGGCGGCGTTGCTCTTCGTGGCGCCAGACCTTTGGCGAGCATCTGCGGCTATGTTGGTGCGTGCTTCGCCCTCGCCTCGCTTCATACTCGTGGGTGCAGCATACCCATGAGCTAGCGAATCTCAACCGGATCTTCCCGACCGACCAGAGGTTATGTCAGACGCCATCCGCTCCATTGGGGCTAGCCTGCAGAACTTCCACCAACGGATCTGGGGCCGCTTCGGGGAAGGTGCAGCGAGAGTCGCCGTGCAGCAGACGTTGCATGGGGAGGGGGACCTCCTCCAGTGGCTTGAAGGGGTCCTTCAGCGCCGCGGCGACGACGGCGCGGGCTCGTCCGCACCGCGCCAAGGCTGAGCGGTTGGTCGGGTGGTGCAGGGGGATGATGTACTGGTTCTTACGCATGTGACCATGTAACCCCTTTGCTTTTGCAATGGAACCAAGTAGTACTTTATGCTTGGTGTTACCTGCCGCCGGACGCGGAGGACAGGTGTACGCATCTCGTTTATGCTCCGTGGAGTGGCGCGTGCGGAGGCAAATCTCGACGCTACGATTTCCTTTATAGTCCGGAGACTCGCGCGTGCGGAGGCGGACCTCGACGCTACGTCTTATTTAGAGTCCGTGGACTATTGCGTGCGGAGCTAGGCTCGACGCTACGTCTTATTTAGAGTCCGTGGACTATGCGTGCGAGCTAGGCTCGGCGCTTCGTCTTCTTTATAGTCCGGAGACTTCGCGGCGTGCGAGCTGGGCTCGGCGCCACGTCTTATTTAGAGTCCGTGGACTGTTGCGTGCGAGCTAGGCTCGACGCTACATCTTCTTTATAGTCCGGAGACTCACGCGTGCGGAGCTAGGCTCGACGCTACGTCTTATTTAGAGTCCGTGGACTATTGCGTGCGAGCTAGGCTCGGCGCCACGTCTTCTTTATAGTCCGGAGACTCGCGCGTGCGAGCTGGGCTCGGCGCCACGTCTTATTTAGAGTCCGTGGACTATTGCGTGCGGAGCTAGGCTCGACGCTACGTCTTATTTAGAGTCCGTGGACTATTGCGTGCGGAGCTAGGCTCGACGCTACGTCTTCTTTATACTCCGTAGAGTGCACACGGGCGTCCCCGCTGCGTCTTATTTATACTCCGTGAGAGTGCGTGCGGAGCTGGGCTCGGCGCTTCGTCTTATTTAGAGTCCGTGGACTATTGCGTGCGAGCTAGGCTCGACACTCGTCTTCTTTATAGTCCGGAGACTTGCGCGTGCGAGCTGGGCTCGGCGCTTCGTCTTATTTAGAGTCCGTGGACTGTTGCGTGCGGAGCTAGGCTCGGCGCTTCGTCTTCTTTATAGTCGGAGACTCGCGCGTGCGAGCTAGGCTCGGCGCTATGTCTTATTTAGAGTCCGTGGACTGTGCGTGCGAGCTAGGCTCGGCGCCACGTCTTCTTTATAGTCCGGAGACTCGCGCGTGCGAGCTGGGCTCGGCGCTCGTCTTATTTAGAGTCCGTGGACTATTGCGTGCGGAGCTAGGCTCGACGCTACGTCTTCTTTATAGTCCGGAGACTCGCGCGTGCGGAGCTAGGCTCGGCGCTACATCTTATTTAGAGTCCGTGGACTATTGCGTGCGAGCTAGGCTCGGCGCTCGTCTTCTTTATAGTCCGGAGACTCGCGGCGAGCTAGGCTCGGCGCTACGTCTTATTTAGAGTCCGTGGACTTTGTTCTGCTTAGCGCGGACAGGGGATGCTCTTGGAACAGCAACCTTTATTGAACTCCCGTTTGCGCGGGCGAGCATCGCCTAACAACGGGCCGGTGGCTCTACGCCTACTGTGCTACTTCTAGGCGTAGTACCGCCGCAACCTGTCCGCGTTCCATGTGTGCCGGAAGGCTTGTCCTTCAAGCGTGGCGAGGCGGTACGCCCCCTTGGCAATGCCTCCGTTACGATGTGCGGGCCTTCCCACTTGATTCCAGCTTGCCGCGGTTTCCGCTGAAGCGCCACTCGAGGACGAGATCCCGGGCTTGAACCCCGCGGGCATATAGAGCGGTCAGTACACATTATGCGCCGCGTACTTCTCGGCGTGGTGGGCTGCGTGCGCCTGTATCCCGTCGAGGAGGTCCAGGACACACGGCGCTCCTCTTGGTGCTTGGACAAGAACCCCATGCGAGCGGGCCTTAATTTCCTCGGCCGTCGCTTCCGTCGCCGAAGAGGAGCTTGAATGGCGTGAATCCCGTTGGGCGCGTTACCGTTGTGCGAAGCGACCATAGAACGCTGTGAAGCTCGTCTGGCCACTTGCCCTTCGGCAATCAACGAGCGCTTTTGATGGCGGCGAGAGATGGCGCCATTCGCCTGTTCGACCGCCCGTTGGGCGGGGATGCCCTACGAGGCGAATCGAGGGTGATGCCCATCTTTGTCACAATAATCTTTGAAGAGGGCGGCGTCGAATCGCGAGCCATTGTCGACAGTGAGCTCCCGAGGTACCCCGAAGCGACATATGATGTTTTGCCATAGGAAGCGTTGTATGGCCACAGAAGTTACTTTGGCCAGAGCGATCGCTTCCGGCCACCGAGAAATATTCGGTAGCGACTACGCGAACGGAGGTCCCACGGAGCTCGGGCAAGTGGTCCTACTATATCGAGACCCGGTAGCGCGGTGGCCACACACTGGGGATTGGGTTGAGGCTTGTCGGGGCTGCGGATGATGCGCGCCATCCATTGGCACCCTTGGCACCATTTAAGCGAGGTCTGGGCGTCGGTGGCGGTGGTCGGCGATGAAGCCTTGTGCGAACGCCTTGCCGACTAATGACCTCGGCGCCGGTGGGATCCGCATACGCGCGTGGATTTCCGCCAAGAGTTCCTTTCCTTCCTCGATCGAGAGGCGGCGCGAGCGCGCGCAAACCCCTTCTTGTAGAGTGTCCTTCAAACACTGGAAGGACGTGTGCGTGCTGCAATCGTCGCGGCTTCGGCGAGGATCCTCCGGCTCGGCGAGGCCTTGTAAGAATTTGAAAATGGGCTCCGCCAATCTCTGACCGATCAATGCGGTGGACAAGTGCGCGTCCGGTTGTCTGTGCGATGGCCGCCTTTGCTAACACCTCGTAGAATGCCCCCTCGGGCGATTCTTTGGCCGCGCGCCTGGCGAGCGTCGCTGCTCATTCTCCGCCGGGGATGGCCTTGACGGTGACACCCAAAAGTGCCTTTCCTCCCTGCCGCCGCAGGTAGTGCCAGCCTTCGGGGTCCTTGGCGATATGACTTGTCCACGTGGCGGCCACCAGCGCGAGTCGGTGCGGACCAACACCGTCTCGCGCGGCTGCCTTGAGCTTCGCGGGCCAAAGAGCAGTGCCTCGTATTCGCCGTGTTGTTGGTGGCGGGGAAGGCAAGCGCGCCGAGTACAAGAAGCGCTGTCCCTGGGGCGTGGCGATCACCGCCCCTACGCCCGCGGCGGCGGCACGCGTAAGCCCGTCGATTGTAAGCGTCGAGCGGGGTCATCGTGCGTCTGGCGGGTTGGGCGGCGGGTCCATTCGGCGAAAATCCGCCGGGACTTGGGATTTGATTGCCGTTCGCGAAGCATACGTCAAGGAGAAGGGAGCGAGCTTGGTGGCCCATTCTTGTCGATACGCCTGGACTCCTTGTTGTGTAGCATCTGCGGGGAATGAGGAAGGCACTGTGATCGGGTGAGCGAAAATAATGCGAAGCTTCACGGAGGCCATGACCAGCGTGTGGCGAGCTTCTCAAGCTCCGTGTATCTTGTCTTGGCGCCTTGAAGGGCCGGGAGATAAAGTAGGCAGCCGGCGCATGGCGCCTTCCTCTAAGATGAGGCGCAGATTGACGCGTGTGGCGCGCGCCGACGATAGAGCGGAGGGGAGCCTGCGGTGCTGGGGCGACCAGTGGGAGGCTTGCCAGTGCCGCTTGAGCTCGTTGAAGGCCTTGCGCGATCTCGTCCCAACGAAACCCATCGCACCGCGAGTGTCTTGAAAAGCAGCGAGCCCCGCTCCGCCGCTGGATAGGCGGCTTAATCGCCGCCATGCGGCCCACCAGCCTCTGGACCTCCTCGTTGTCTTGGCGGCTCCATACCGTGATAGCGTCTACTTTATCGGGGTTCGCTGGATGCCCCGCCGGACACGAGGAAGCGAGGAGTTTGCCCGCTGCACCAAGACACATTTGTCGGGTTGAGCTTGATGCCCGCCTTCCGAGGTTGTGAAGGTCTCGGGAGGTCGGCCGTGTAGAGCAAGTTGCGAAGTTTTGACCACCACGTCATCGACGCAAAGGCTTCGACGTTCCTCCCGAGTGGGCGGCGGGCAATGGCGGCGAGGCGGGTGAAGGTAGCGCTGCGTTCTTCAAGCCAAGGGCATTACGGCGAGCGAGCGTCCCAAGTGGTGTGATGAAGCGGTCTTTTCCTCGTCGTCTTGACCATGTATACCGGTGGTAGCGGAATAGGCGTCGAAACTCATGAGTTCGCACCAGCGATGGCGTCAACGGTGATCGATGCGCGGCAAGGGGTAGTTGTCCTCCGGGCGCGCCTTGTTGAGGCTTTGTGAAGTCGATGCACATGCGCCGAGCCCAGCCGCCTTTTGACTAGCACGGGTTAGCGAGCCATTCGGATGGTGGACCTCGCGGATGACCGGCGCGAAGCTTCGCCACCTCCGCTTTGGCGCTGCTGCCGATCCATCGACATCTGCCGAGCCTTTGCTTTACTAGCTTGGCGTCGGGCGGACCGCCAAGCGATGCTTGGATTACAGCGCGATCCACGCCCTTGATGTCCTCCGGGGACCATGCGAAGATGTCCACGTTGTTCTGAAGCACTCGGAGCAGCTCCCGTTCGACCCCCGGTGGGAGCCCCTCGCCAATGGAGACAAACTGCCCCTCCGCCTGGAGCGGCACCTTCTTGACGCCGCCGGGCGAGGCTTGGCGTCCACCCGGGGGCGGAGGGCCCAGCACCGGGCGCGCCGGAGAGGGCATGCACCGGGCGATGCGAGACGCGGCTGCCGCCTTCGGCACGTCTTGCCAGGTCCTGGTCGCCGAAGATGGTGATGACACCCTCCGGGCCCGGGAGCTTTACACACAAGAAGGCGTGGTGTGGGATACCTCGACATCAAAGGTGACATGCTCATCCGGATGTTACCTTTGTTGCCCTCCCGACGGAAGGTGACGGGAAGGGAAGCGTGCCCGGGGCTGCGGCGGTTGACCCCGAAGCCTTGAAGTGGAGCTCGCGGCTGCTCGATCGGCCGGGGATTGCCATGCGATCGAGGCGTCTGCGAATAAGATGTTTGCGGAGCTTCCCGTCGACAAGGGCGCTTGACTTCGCGACATGCTATGTGGGCTGGATGACTAGAGGGTCTTGGTGAGGGTACTCCACGCCTGGCGTCGTTCAAGTCGAAGGTGATGTTGCGGGCGGCATCCACAGTGCGCTGCTCCTCGGGGCTTTGAGGAAGAGCCTCGGTGATGGCGTTGGCGGTGTGATCTTTGCGCGCCTCGTTCGCGGTGGCCCGTATGGGGCTATCCCTTGGGTGCCCCACATGGGCTTGGCGGGGCCGAGGAGGCGAAGATCGAGATCCGGCCGTCACCCTCCGCAGCTCCATCACCGCGATGCATGCCCTTGTGTAATGATCGCGTAGCCGTGTACCTCGCACCACTTGCCATAGCGCGAGGCTCCTGCGCTCTGCGGCGGTTGGCTGCCGAGTTAAATCCGCCCTCCGATCCCGGACTCCTCCTGAGGCGGGTCGGGTCCTGGCGGTGCTCGTGGTGAGGATGTGATGGGCCGCAGAACTCAGGCCAAGCGCGCCGAGGTTTGGGCCTACACCGTGACGAGCCTTCACGTACCCGTCCTCACGCCTCGGGAGGGCCTCCTCGAGGCTTCGGCTACGCCCGGCCGAGGAGGGCCACCGCCCCGACCTCGCGGGGCCTCCTCATGGGCGAGACCGAGGCGGTGATGTTGCGTCTTCGCGCATCCTCCTCCGCCCGCGCGTACTCGTCCATTTTGTCGAAGAGCTTGGCCACTATCGTAATTGGCCGCGCGCTTGTATTCGCCATCGGGCCCGGCGAAGGCCACAGTATGGCTGCGTTAACGATCGTGATTTCATTAACATCGTGTACCGCCTCGAATTTTGGTGAAGCGGCAAGTAGTCCTGGCGTCTCCGAGGGTCCTTGCTTCACAGCGAAGTGTTGGTCCGCATCGACTCGCTCGACATGATATCCTTGAAAGTTGGTATGAAGCGGTCGTGAAGCTGCTCCACACATAGATGGAGCCGGCTCTATGGTAAAAAAAGAGAGCGCCACTCGCGTGCGAGGCGAGAGTCACCGCCCGCGGTGTCGTCTCCACCCGCGGCCTCGATCGCGGTTTCGTACACGCGCACGAACTCGCGAGGATCCGTGTCGCCTTCGTACGGGTCGGTGATGCGAGGGAACTTGAAGTCTTCGGGCCACGCGGCCTGCTGCAGCCCCGCCGAGAGCGGGGACTCCGGATCCACGCGTCGCAGCGGCACGCGGCTGGACGTGGGGGCTTCGCGACTGTCCGCCCTTTCCGGCGCGGGCTCGGACGTGGTTGCTGGCGCAGCCGGCTGACTCCGAGCCTCTTGTATATCTCTGACGGCTCCGCGAAGGTCCCCCAACTCCCGCTGGAATGCGTTGAAAGCCGCCAGCAGGGCGCTTTCCATCCACGTGCGCGGGTCGCGCAGCTGCCGGCCGGCGGGGGTCGGGCGGGGACGACCGCATCGCGGGTCCCGAGCTGCCGGTCGCTCCGTCGTGGCTACCTCGGACCGCCGGTCCGCACCGCCGGCGAGGTTGCCGTTGTGGCTCTGACCAAGCAGAGAGAGATGGTAGTGGAGAGTGATGAAGATAAGTGTAATGGCCTGGGTCCTCCCCAAGGCTTACTCATATATATACACACATGAGGAGTGCTTTTACAGCTATACCCTTACATCTGGTTATCCCCCCTGGGGGCAGTTATGTCATTACACATGGCCTATTCTGGGCCTTATAATCTCCTACCAGGCCTGCTGGGTTTAGGTGGGGGCCACCCCTACGACAAAGTTAGTTTCACAGTTGCATTTATTATTAATCACATCCAAATAAGACTAGACAATATCATAATCAATAAATAAGTTAGTCTTATAATTGCATTTGTCATTATCACCAAAACCAACTTAATGAAGCTTAAACATACAACCACTCTCATCATGCGGTCATACCGCCATGTGTACTACCGCACAACATATGCGGTAGTACCATTTTAAGGAAAATTCAATTAGTACCTCTCTGGAAATAAGCTGCCAGCATGAAACTACCAGTAGTATCAATGCAATGGTACTACCATTCAAAAGCCTATGGTCATACCGGTTTTTCAAAGTAAAATCAAAAGAGGGTTTCAAAAGAAGTTCCAAATGTATGCAAGAGTAATTAATTAATCAAAATGGCACAAGGTAAGCTTCAAGCTGCTAGCCATATCCCATCTTTATAGTACAGTATCTATCCTACGAATTCGGTCTTTCCAACCAAATACCGAGACTAGCAAAAACTATAAAGAGGTCCTTAGACTACAATATACCTTTGCCTTGAGGTATGTGTTGATCCATATCAATCTTTAATCACCTTTACATGCCTTTTTCATAATGTCATCAAAATCTAGGACTAAACTTTCAATCATCTCAATAAATAAGTTACTCCCTTTGATCATATCATCATTAATTAACAAAATCATTTTAGGGGTCTAGATGCTTTCAATCTCCCTCTTTTTGGTAATTGATGATAATCTAGATAATATGAATGAATTGAAAGTTTTGAATATACATCTAGTTCAAGAACAAGTTGCATATTTTAGTTTTTGACTTTTGATTAGCAATTAATTCTTGAGATGAGCTCAAAACATATTTTTATCGTGGAACTCACACCACATTGAGATCCGAAGTGCTCTACAAGAATAGACCTTCTCATATTGACTTGAGTAGGTCCTTAACACTTGCTCAAAATCTACTTTGGAAGCTTCCACCCTTTGATTTCCAGTCATCCACACCATACAATCGAAATTGTAGGAGACAAAGACCGTGGCATAAAACTATCAGGTCATGTCCTCTTGGTAATAATGTTTTCGTGCCACAATATCTTGTATTCCCGCTATATGAAAGAGACAGTAGGCACCATCAAAGCGATCGAGTGTGTTCACATAACACCAATCCACATACTTGTGATCCGCGAATTGCTTATGATGGTTGTAGATTTGGGCAAACACCTCTTGCTGAAATTTGGTGTGAAATCTTGAATCCGTAGAGCTTGCCAGTTTCTCAAATTGGTTGGGATGACGAAATAAAGTATACTTGTCACTAGTGATTTGCATGCAGTTGATACTTGGCTCTTCGGCGTCCATCATGTCATCATCGTCGTCATCATCCCCATCATCATTTCCTTGAGCAAAGTCCTCATCCTCTTCATCATGATCACTTTCTTCTTCACTTCCCTCAATTTCTTCCTCACTAGCTTGGACTTGCCTTGATGGCTGCCTTTTATTGTGAGCTGTTATTTCTTGCATGAAGGAATCTGTCTCCGAGTTGCTATCCTCACGAGGGACTGGGACTGCTCTCGTTGATGCTAATTTGTGAGAGGCCACCTTGCAGCGAGATGATGAGGGAGCCATTTGATGATCATTGCGATCCACCGGTTCTTGTTTGGAAGACGCATGCTTGCACACAGAACTTTTCGTCCTTACCATGGTCACTAGATCAAGGAATAGCTACTTAGGACGTGGAAGGATAAGACTTGAGTAATTTTACATGAAAAGCCTAAAAAAACTCTATAGGGGCGGAAGTACCACAATTAACATACCTGAGAGACCATGTGGAGGTGACCACATGTTTATGATGAGTAATTGATAAGTTGGTTGCAAAGATTGAGTTTGGTTTGAGTGATTTGTGCCAGGTCGGCATTTGGCGCAGTCGGGTATGGTTGGACGATCTTATTGCATATTTGTCTTCCCGATTGGTCGTTTAGGCGAGTTTATGCTTCATTGATGCTATTTATGCTTTCATGTATCGAACAGTGCTATTTGAGGTGTTTCTTGTTTGTGATGGCTGCAGGACGTCGAGGCGGAGTCGTGGCGAGACACAAAGTGACCGAACTAGGCGCAGGTGGCGCTGAGGTCAGAATGGTCGGGATGTGTCGAAGACGACGGAGACTCAAGGTGGTTGCGAGGCTTGGACGACAAGGAACGCGGAAGCTTCCCGGAAGGTGCAGGAGGGGCGAATTGGTGATTTCGCGAGGCTGCAAAAGCCAGAGCGGGTTCCGTTCGGGATTTCGCGGGTGTAACGGGTTGGAGACCCGTTAGCCAAAGGCTATATATGGAGGAGGTGCCTCCTTGTGGCTGCATGGATTCTAGGGTTTGAGAGGTTGGTAGGGGCTTGCTTTAGTCAAAATGAGCTTTAGAGGGTTGTTTTGGCTTTAGGCTTTAGTGGTTGGGAGAGACAGAGGTTCTGTTGTGTGTGTCTCCTTCGATGTCTCCTATGTGAGAGCTCTGTTCTTGGAAGCATGTAGAGTTCTTGATCATTCCAAGCATGTATGGGATTGTAGGGATGGTGTGAGTTGATACTCTATGCAATCATGTATCTCTCCTCCTCATTATCAATCCAAGATGGTTTTATTTGAGGTTGATTGAGTTCTTGAGTCCCGTCTCTATTTCTGTTCTTCGTTGCCCTCTCTGTTGATTTCTTGACTTTTTGAGATTTGAGTTGTTTCTTGCTGGGAAGGCCTAAAATGGGTTGTTCTGTGATGGGAGTAGGTCTCAAGATCATTTGATTGGTTTCTCCCTAGAGCAAAGTGGATGAATCAAGAATTTTCTTTCCTCAACCTTCTCTGTTCTTCATTTCTCTTCTAGGGTTTTGGTGCAAATCTTGTTTCCCTCTTTGAGATGGCTTGAATTTTGGCATGTTAAGTCCTGAGGCTATACATTAGCTACTCTCAAAGTTTCGTGGCCAAAGGATCAAAGTTGAGATGGCAATTTGATTTTTGAGGAAGCTCTCTGTGAGTTTTTAGATTTTTCCCAAATCTGAAATTCCTGTTTTTGAGTGTATCGCCTTTGTCTTCCTAGGCTCTCTTGCTATTTAGTTTATTGTTGTGATGCTCTGGATCAAAAGGATTGGTAGCAAACCCCTGATTTCTCAGTTTTCAGGGAACTACCTGTTTCAGCTTCATTTTCGGCCTAGTTCTAAACTCCTATTTCTGCCCGAATTTCAGGCCGGTCTGACCGGTATTAAACCGGCGGTCAGACCGGGTCTTGGCCGGTGGTCAGACCGCCATTGGACTTGCGGTCAGACTGGCTTCTCCCGAGCGGTCTGACCGGCCATCTCCCACCGGTCTGACCGGCCCTGCCTCTTTTGGTTGCTGATTTATTTCTCTGATGGTTTTTGCTTTAGTGTTTATTGTCTCGTGTCTTCCTCGGTAAGCGTAGGTCTCCAGAGAGCTTTTGAACTCCTCTTCATAGTTTTTATAACTATCGGAGGGGGTTTATTTAGTGGATACCTTTTTGGGGTTTTTTAAAGACGACATTCACCCCCCCCCCTCAGTCGCCATTTCAGTCCAACAATTGGTATCAGAGCCGGTTAGCTCTTCTCAATAGATCTTAACCGGTCTCTAGAGCCATGGCGATGAACAAGTACACGACCAAGCCCCTGGTTTTCGATGGGATTGATTATCCCTTTGGAAGAGCCGAATGGAGACGTACATCTAGGCTCAGGGGTACGCCATCTGGCGTAAGGTCAAGGTCCGGTTTGTTGTTCCTGCCGATGAGAACATCAATGCTGGAAATATGCATGATGTTGAGGCAAACGCTAAGGCAAGGAACATCATAATCCAGGGCCTGAGTCGTAGCGAGTTTGACCGCATATCTCATCTTTTGTCCACCTTCGATATTTGGAAGACCCTCGATGCTTACCATGAGGGCACCACCCAAATAAAGACGGTGCGACAGGGCCAGTTCAAGCGAGATTACAACAAGTTTGAAATGCTCGTTGGCGAGTCCCTCGATGAGTGCTTTGCGCATTTTCACAAGATTCCGAGCAACCTCCGAGCGGTTGGTCTCACATACCCCGACTCAGATAACGCTCGACAGATGCTCGCTGCTCTCGACTTGCGTGTTTGGGAGATAAAGGTGACTACCATCAAGGACACCACCGACCTCTCGACTTTGACTCTTGACGCGTTGTACTCACGCCTCAAGACTCACGAGATTGACATTGTCTCTCGTAAGTCAAAGTCGCAGTCGATGGCCTTAGTCGCCGATCCCACTTCTGGACCTTCTTCCGAGTCGACTTGCGGATTCTCCCTTGCTTCTCTCTGTGACATAACTGATGATCAGTTAGAGCAGCTTGCGGATCAGCAGTTAGCCCTCCTTGCTTGGAGATTTTCCCATGCTTATAAGAGGAGGAGGGACGGAAAGAGAGGAGGATCCGTGATTTGCTTCGAATGTGGTGGCCCCAACCACATTCGAGCAAACTGCCCAAGATGGGGAAGGGCAAAGGCGACTACGGCGGTGTGAGCAAGAACGACTACATCGACAAGAACCGCAACAAGAAGCCCCCTGCTCACACCCAAGGCAAGAAGAAGTTCCGTGACCTTGGCAAAGCCAAGAAGCTCTTCCACCGTGTCCTCACCGCCTTTGACGACCTCGACCTGAGCGAGTAGAGGGGTGGAGCGACGACGATGGAACGGACGAGCAAGACCCCAAGGGCGGCGATGACTTCTCCGACATGTGCTTCATGGTCCTTGAGGGCGAAGTGAGCGAGAGCGAGCTGTACTCCGACTCCGACGAGGTATCTCCCACCTACGACCAGCTTAATGATGCTTTTCTTAAGCTAGGTAGATTTCATGTAGATCTAGAGCTAGGTGTAGCGAGTTGGAGAAGGAAGTAGATAGACTGTCATGAGAGCTTACTTCACTTACATCTGCTTCCTCCCGTGACGATTGTGATGTTTGTTCTGCTTTGCTGGATGACATGGAGAAGCTAAGGACCTTGCATGATAGTGTGTTCTCTGAGCTAGACATGATTAAGGTGGAGAACATTAGTCTTCTTGCTGAACTTGAGATGAGTAGGGTAGTTCCTGTTTCATCTGCTACTACTGAGACTATTTCTTGCACCTCATGTGAGGATAAGGATAATGCATTTAGAGGTCTGTATACCATGCTTCTTGATCTGCCCGAGACTTGTGAAAATTGCAATAATTTGAAGATGAACCTAAAACAGGCAGATCATAAAATTGCTGGACTACAAGCCTCATTACTTGAGCCGATTGTGTCTTGTACCAACTGTCCTAAGTTAACACTTGAGCTTGAGTCTGTCTCTAAGCAATTCCAAGAGATGGTTGATCACAACAACAAGTTGGCTCAGTATGCTTCTAAGGACCCTGTTAGCTCACCTTGCAAAATTTGTGATAAACTAAAATATGACTTGATTGAATTGAATGAAAAATGTGTGAAGCTAACTAAGGACTTACTAGAGAAGCCACAATCTTGTTGTGATATGTGTGCTGCTGAGGGGGAGAAGCCCAAGGGTAAGGTAGAGACACCTAGCGACGTGAACCAATTGGCTAGCAGTAGGACTGTCCATTCTGAGTCGACTGTGCGTACACAAGCCATTCATTCCTCTGCTGTTGGTTCTTCTTCTTCTTCTACTCCCTTACCTTCTGCTACTCCTTCTTCCCCTGTTCTTCTTGCACCTCTCTTTTTCGGGAGTGTCAGTATCTTATGAACACTCAACAGAGATTTGTAGGCGGCAAGAAGAAGCTTAATCTTACTCTGAACCAATCCAAGATTTGCAGATTTAATCAAGGTCTAGGATATGATTTCTATGAGGACATGAGGAAGCATCCACCTGCCGTACTCAGACCCATAGCACCAGGTGTGATCGAGATTGAGCCCAGGACCGAGAAAGTCCAATTTAAGTCAGCGGGCTTTGTCCAAGGGATTTCTAACAGTAAGGTGATTCCACCTGCTGCTTTGGCCTCTCAGAAGGCGAAGCCTCACCGTGTTACTTCCACCTCTCAGAAGGCGAAGTACCACTGCACCTTCTGTCAGAAGGATGGACACTCGATCGAGCGATGCTTCAGGCGCGCCAAGATCGTGTGGAGAGACCGTGCTGAGGCTCTTAGGCGTATTCAAGGTCAGCCCCAGACCTTGAGTCCCCCTAAGACCCACACTAGGTCTAGGACTGTTCAGCTGGATGGGTTTGGGTATCATCGAGGACTTGGATTTTCTGAGTTTTCTAGCTTTCGTCCTCGATATGCTCCTGGTCATGACTTCCGCCGTCCTGAGGGTAGATCTCGTTTCCCCCGACGAGATAGCTACCCGCAGCATGATCAACATGTTGCTGGTGTCTTGACTCGCTCCTCTGTAGCAGTCAAGCCCAACAACAGCTTCAGGTCTACACATAGGCCGTCTGCTTCTTTGAGTGACAGAGAGCGTAGGGTAGATAGAGGTCAGTCGTGTTTGACACTTCATCTGCTCGACGTGTTACTCAGTATTGGGTGCCAAAATCACTCTTGATTTACCCTAGTACTGAGACTTTACTCTCTTGTTGACTCAGGTTCGCCGGGCAGGGAAGGGAAAGGTTTGGCTCGTAGACTCTGGGTGTTCACGACACATGACCGGCCGTTGGTTTTCTTCCCTTGCCCATGCTCCAGGTGATGAGACGATCACCTTCGGAGATGCTTCATCTGGGCGCGTCATCGCCAAAGGTACAGTGCCCGTTAATGATTTTTTCATTTTGAAAGATGTTGCCTTGGTTAGTAAGCTGCAGTATAATTTGCTTTCAGTCTCTCAGCTTACCGATGATGGTTTCGAGGTGAGCTTTAAGAAAAACAATTGCAAAATTCTTGATTCTTCGGGTAGTCTGGTTTGCGGAATTTCTCGTTTTGGGAGGATCTTTCGTGCTGATTTTTCTGAGTCTCCTGGTGATCCTCTCCGGTGTTTGGTTGCTTCTGAGTCCCGTGACCTTTCTTTCTGGCATAGGAGACTTGGTCATATTGGATTTGACCATTTGACCCGAGTTAACGGCCACGATCTCATTCGTGGTCTACCGAAACTCAAGATGGTCAAAGATCTAGTTTGTGGTCCTAACCGGCATGGCGAGATGGTTGCCGCTTCCCATCCTCTAGTCACAGTTACTATGACCGATGCACCAAGATAGCTGCTCCATATGGATACAGTTGGACCAGCTCGAGTGCAGTCAGCAGGAGGAAAGTGGTATGTTCTTGTCGTGGTCGATGACTTCTCGAGGTTCTCTTGGGTGTTTTTCTTAGCCTTGAAGGATGAGATGTTTACACATTTTTGAGGTCTTTTTAGTAGGCTTTCTATTGAGCTCCCGGGTTGATGTGACCACGCCACCAACACATACGACCAGGTCAATATCAAGATTGAACTAAAGGTGAATTCGTTTCTTCAACTTCAATACATTTTAAATGAGAATATGATGCTACCTAATGATGAAAATATATATATTTGTAGCACCACATCACTTTGGAACCAATTGAAGCAAGGGTTCAAGTTGGACAGGTTTTGGAATCCAATTCGGCCTCCAAATCAATTCGGATTCAGCCTAATAGGCCAATTTCAAACGGCCATAACTTCTGATCCGGAAGGCTTCTCAGGGCCCGTGAGTACTCGTTGGAAAGCTCTTGGAGTCTAATTTCAGATGGATCTGGTCTCACCTCCAAACTTCATCTGAGCAGATCAGAAACTGCGAAACAAGTCACATCACTTTTTCAGTCCGAGTCAAAGTGGGCCGAGGGCCTTGTAACTTGGGCTATTTGGGCCGGTACTGTTCATGTGAACAGTACCAGGGCCACATGAACAGTAACTGCAAATAGTACCATATCCCTTGTCATTAGATAAGTGCGGCTTTCCCCTCCCCTATTTAAGGAGACTGCACCCCTTTAGTTTTCCTTGGGTTTTTCTTAAGAGATTATTCTGCGTAACAGTTTCACCGCATGTTCGGTTGAGGAACTCCAACTTGTGAACTTAATATTTATTCGCAATACAGATTGCATCTTTTACTCTCTTTCTCGTGTTCTCGATTTGCTTGCAGGAGATAGCCTTCTTGGCGAGGTCAATCATGTTCGGCACGATTGATAACCAACGGAGCAGTGGTGTAGTGATTGCGAGGGGTTCGATCTGTTTTGGTCGGAGCCTTTGGATCATCAACGTCGAGATCTCCATAATCGACTTATCTGTACCTCTCGAAAGATCGGGCCATCGTCACATCGGTTGGTATCGAGCAACGGTTGCCCGTGAGGTAATTCTTGTATCCCTAGTTAGTAGATTGGTTTTTTATTTCCTATAGTCCAGAAAAAAATTGCCCCACAAAAATAATTAATTCCGTTGTCCAAACCCCGTTGTGCCTTTCAATCTGTTAGTTTTGGTTTACTAAATTGAATTTGTGTCCATATTAGCATTGTCTAGTTGCTGGTCATATCTTTGTTCCATTAAAAATCCAAACAAAAGAAAAATTTCCCACCCCAAACCCTAATTTCCAAATTCGGCTGATTTTTCCTCTCTCTGCAGCCGCCACCAAAAATGCCATATCTTTTGATTCCGAGATTATTTTTGAGTGAGACCACCGCCATTAGATTAAAAAATTCCTTATCCATCTATCTGTAAAATTTCACGTCATTCCAGCAAGGCAGTTAAGAGATATATGCGATGAAAGTTGACCCAATTATCTGTTTTGAATCTACAATCATCAGCATTGTGATTTTTGTCTTAATTTCTGTCGGGTTTGGAAGTTGGCCCCAAAAGAAAATCTATAGAAAAAGCCGTCAGAAAACATAGAAAAAAAGAATCAGTGAAAAAGTTACGGCCAAAATACCGACGTGCTGTCCAGTGGACAGAAATCTTCAGTTTTTAGTTTTGGGTCAATCATTGTGTTCTTCAATTCCAAATTGCTTTGGATTGAATTATCTTGTATTTACCACTCATACACATTGCCATACACTTGTTTGTAGCCTTCTTCTATTCTTAATTAATCAGCAACATAGGCTAAGTGCTAGATACGGACTATAATTCAATTTTATGCAATTCTGAAATTAACTGATTGTTCTCCATTGCTACCATATTGTGCCTTCCAAGCTACACCTACTCTTGATCAGAACAGGTTCCCTCTTGCAATCGTACCCACGCTCGACACGGTGTCACGAACCAGCCACCGGTTGTACCACTTGCTGCATTGGTAAGAACACTTGTAAGAGTGTGGTAAGATGCTTGAGAATGTGTGATTCCACCTTCCACCACCTAGTAGTGGATAGGGATAATACCTTTGTGTTGTCTTTTGTTTTCTACTAACCATGACAGGTGGGTCGTCTAATGATCAAGTGTGTGTTTTAAAGGGAGAGCTCATGACACTCTGGGATGGACAACGCATCAATAGGAAGCTTCAAGCTTCGACGGACACATGGCAGCGCTCCATCAGTTCCATCAATGAGAGTATTACAACACTCACTGAACACCTTGAAAGAATGGTGAATCGGCCACCAAACAATGAACGCGAGTATGATCACGATGCGGGCCAAGATCGTGAGGAGGGAGATGATAATGAGAGACAAAACCGCGACGCCAGTGCTTCATTTGCTGCCCAAGATGCACGCCCACGACACCGCCTACATCAAACTGATGTGACGATGGCCCGATCTTCCGAGAGGTACAGATAAGTCGATTATGGAGATCTCGACGTTGATGATCCAAAGGCTCCGACCAAAACAGATCGAACCCCTCGCAATCACTACACCACTGCTCCGTTGGTTATCAACCGTGCCGAACACGATTGACCTCGCCAAGAAGGCTATCTTCTGCAAGCGAATCGAGAACACGAGCAAGAGAGTAAAAGATGCAATCTGTATGGCGAATAAATATTAAGTTCACAAGTTGGGGTTCCTCAACCGAACATGCGGCGAAACTGCTAAGCAGAATAATCTCTTAAGAAAAACCTAAGGAAAACTAAAGGGGTGCGGTCTCCTTAAATAGGGGAGGGGAGAGCCGCACTTATCTAATGACAAGGGATATGGTACTATTCGCAGTTACTGTTCACGTGGCCATAGTACTGTTCATGTGAATAGTACCGACCCAAATAGCCCAAGTTACAAGGCCCTCGGCCCACTTTGACTCGGACTGGAAAAGTGATGTGACTTATTTCGCAGTTTCTGATCTGCTCGGATGGAGTTTGGAGGTGAGACCAGATCCATTTGAAAGTAGACTCCAACATCTTTTCAACGAGTACTCACGGGCCCTGAGAAGCCTTCTGAATCAAAAGTTATCCGTTTGAAATTGGCCTGTCAGGCTGAATCCGAATTGATCTAGAGGCCGAATTGAATTCCAAAACCTGTCCAACTTGAACCCTTGCTTCAATTGGTTCCAAAGTGATGTGGTCCTACAAATATATATATTTTCATCATTAGGTAGCATCATATTCTCATTTAAAATGTGTTGAAGTTGAAGAAACGAATTCACCTTTAGTTCAATCTTGATATTGACCGCTATGGTCGTATGTGTTGGTGGCGTGGTCACATCATCCTCCCCTTCTTGACAGAAAATCGTCCTCGGTTTTAACATAGGTGTAGCATCACGTATTGCATGATCTTGATCATAAATCTTGGTACATGATAACAAATGCAACAAACTCTCATTATGTAATATCATAAGTTCTTTATCAAATAAAGTAAAATCTCTTTGAAACGAGCTCACCTCATAATTTAAGTGATGTGTAGGAGCTCTTATAATTGGAACAACAAGTATAGCAAATATGGTTGTATCCAAAGGGTACATGTTCTTATCACGGGTGCCTTACGAGCGATCCGCAGTGACAATGGCACGGAGTTCAAGAATTCCTACTTTGAGAGGTTTTGCGATGAGACAGGTGTAGAGCACCAGTTCTTTTCTCCGCACGTCCCACAGCAGAATGGCGTCGTGAAGAAGAAGAACCGTACCTTGGTCGAGATGGCCAGGACGATGCTTGATGAGTATTCTACACCTAGGAAGTTTTGGGCTGAGGCTATTGCGACCGTGTGCCATATTTCGAACAGAGTTTTTCTTCGGGCACACTTGCATCGCACTTCTTATGAGTTGAGATGTGGGTGAAAGCCCAGTGTCTCGTATTTTCGTGTGTTTGGTTGCAAGTGCTTTATTCTGATGTCCGGAAACCTAGACAAGTTCGAGTCACGTTCTTGTGATGGGATCTTTCTAGGTTACTCGACTTCTTCGTGGGCTTATCGGGTTGGAACTGCGAGTCTAGCAAAATGGTAGAGACATGTGAGGTGACCTTCGATGAGGCCAGTCCGGGGATGAGGCCCGATGTCTCAGGTTCTTTAGAGCAGTCCGAGCCCATCTTTGTGGATAATGAGGACGATGGAGATGAGGGTTGTCTACCCGATCCAGTCCTTCATCCACCCCTTGAGGTGCCTTCTTCCACTGCACCTCGAGGCGATCAACCCATGCCTTCTGCTTCTTCTGGAGCTAGTGGCTCTGTTCCTGTCTCTTCAGCTCACGAGGTAGAGGCCACTTCTTCTTCTCATCCAGGACCTCTTAGACACATCCAAAAAGACCATCCTTCTGAGCAGATTATTGGAGACCTTATTGAGCAAGTCACCCGCTCAAGATCCGGCATGTCTCATTTCTGTCTTCATTCTGCCTTTGTTGCCTCCTTTGAGCCCAAGGATGTTTGTCATGCTCTCTCTAACGAGTCTTGGGTCAATGCCATGCATGAGGACCTAGAGAATTTCGAGAGAAACAAGGTCTGGTCGCTTGTTAAGCCCCCTCGAGGTCATAATATCATTGGGACTAAGTGGGTGTTCAAGAATCATGCTTGCCCCTATAGCTCAGGGCTAGACTGGTAGCTCAGGGCTTCTCCCAGGTTGAGGGTCTAAATTTTGAGAAGACTTTTGCCCCTATAGCTAGACTTGAGGCCATTAGAATCATGCTTGCCTTTGCAACTTCTAAGGGTTTCAAGCTTTACCAGATGGATGTTAAGAGTGTCTTCCTCAATGGGTTTATTGAGAAAGAAGTCTATGTGAGACAGCCTCCAGGTTTCGAGAACCCCAGATACCCAAACCATGTCTTCAAGCTTTCCAAAGCGCTGTATGGACTTAAGCAGGCCCTAGAACTTGGTATGAGAGGCTTAAGTCCTACTTGTTGAGTCATGGTTTCGAGATGGGTAAGATAGATAAGACCTTGTTCATTCGCCGGCATGGCACTGATCTCCTGCTCGTCCAGATTTATGTGGATGACATCATCTTTGGCGGCTCTTCTCATACTCTTGTTTCACAGTTCTGGATGTCATGAGCACCGAGTTTGAGATGAGTATGATGGGCGAGTTGATCTTCTTCCTTGGCTTCCAGATCTAGTAGACTCGGGAGGGTACATTCTTGCATCAGGGAAAGTACACTCGTGACCTTCTGAGACGCTTCGACATGAGTGATGGTAAGCCCGTGTCAACTCCCATGGCATCTTTCGCCACTCTTGACCCAGATGAGGATGGCGAGCCAGTTGATCAGAAGGAGTATCGTAGTATGATTGGCTCCCTCTTATACCTCACTTCCTCGAGACCAAACATACACTTTTCTGTGTGTCTTTATGCTCGGTTTCAGGCTTCTCCTCGCGTATCTCACCGCCAGGCGGTGAAGCGCATTCTTCGGTACCTTCGAGCTACCATTGACTATGGTGTCTGGTACTCTTCCTCGTCCTGTCTTTCCTTGAGAGCCTATTCGGATGCAGATTTTGCTGGCTATAGGATAGATAGGAAGAGTACTTCTGGCACCTGCCAATTCATGGGCACTTCTCTTGTTTCCTGATCTTCGAGGAAGCAATCCGGTGTTACACATCCATCTGCGAAGCGAGCACGTTGTCTGCAGCCGATTCTTTGTAGCAGTGCTCTGGATGGTCTCGACCCTGCGGGACTTTGGGTTAGTTATCGACAGTGTTCCACTCTTTTGTGATAACACTTCTACGATTAACATTGCTAAGAACCCAGTGCAGCATTCTCAGACCAAGCATATCGATATTCTCTATCACTTCCTTAGAGACCATGTGGAGAAGGGTGACATCGTGCTCCAGTTTGTGGAGAGTGACCACCAGTTGGTTGATATCTCCACAAAGCCTTTGGATAGCTCTAGGTTTTCAGCCTTGCGGGGAGAGCTTGGGGTGGTTTGTCCTTATGGACTGTTGTGAGGGGGAGCTTTGTGTTTTACTGCTTTATTATATTGATTATGCTTTTGCTCCTTTCTGTTACATTCGGGGTACATTGGGGTTAGTCCTTCTAGCATAGGTTAGAGTGGTCTTCTTGTTTAGCTGTTTAGACTTCTTGCCCTTATCTTGCGATTCTAGGATGCTGCTTGTTAGCTGTTTCACTTCTCACTAGGTTGAGCTCACTCACTTCTTATAGGTTCTAGCGAGGGTTGGGTCACCCTCGGGTAGACGGGGTACATGTTTGCTCTTTAGTGTATTAGATGATCAGTTGATAGTCCTAGAGTCATATGGGGTAGATAAGAGTCAGTCTGAGCCATAGTTTCCTCTACGTCTTATCTATGCTTTAAGGATTGCCTTTTCTGTTTTTATTGCCAGCTTCTCGTATTTATTGCTTTGGTTTAGGGGGAATTCATTTGGGAGCTTCTAGAGCTTAATATTGACATAACTCAACTTGAACTAAAAGTTGCATCACATGTTGAGGGGGAGCTGGATTTTCTGCATTTCATTCTGCATTGTAATATAACTACATGGAGCCTTGATTATTATCCTTTCATGACATGATTACAGTGCATTACACCTTGCCATGACTTGTGCTTATTTGCTAGATTGATCATGACTTCATATGTGTAGACTAGCTTTTGCCATGATGAGTTAATTAAAATTGCTCAACTTGAATTAAAACTTGTCATGTTAGTTCTCGAGACTAGTCTTTCTTTAGTTATCTTTTATGATTCATGCCATGTCAAATAGGCTGAGTTGAGTCTTGAGTCTCTATTGAGCTTTAGATTGAGCTATTCTAGTTTCTCGATGACACATGAGTTAATACACGTCTTATGCTCATGAGAATGGAAAAAGATCTCTTTTGTGCGAAAAAACTGATTTCACCAATTCTTTCTCATGAGACGGCTTGCCATTGCATAAGGCATGAACTCAGGGGGAGTTTTAGATGACCTAGACCATCTTCTTAAGCTTGTTGCTTGGAGTGGTCGCATAAGGCTTGAGATCTAGCACATGACTAAAACAAAAATCTGGTTGGAAACAATCATGTGATTTCTAAAGTAAAATTATGGCACTTGTGCTCAATTTGCTAAAATTTACAAGTACCTCAACAAATGTCTCATTCTAGAACTTGTAGCACTTTATATGAACTCAACACTAGCTTTTTGGTTCCACTTAGCTTATTGACATGGCCTGCATCATCTTTGGATACCTTTAGCTAGACTAGAATCATGGTTGACTTACATGCTAAGAAATTCGCTCAAATTTCAGATTGTGACTTACTTGGCTTAGCTTGATTATACATGTCTTGTCATGATCTTGATAGCATTCTTATGTGTTATGGCTTGATGTAATTCTCATATGGTCATTTTGGATAATCTTCATGTCTCTAAATGCTTAAAATAAACAAACTTCAGCCATTTCATCCATTCTTGTGACCTTATTCTCTCTTTTGCATCCATGATGTGTTTATTGCCAAAAGGGGGAGAATAGTGGGAGAAAAATCCATTTTGGGAGCTTTGAGGAAAACTTGCTCTTTCTTTTGCTCCTTGTGTCAACATGGTCATTAGCATCATTTTTTTCCTTTGGACCATGTTTGACTTCCATTTCAAACTCAACTTTATGCTTTTTCTGGGTTTGTCAATATACTCATCAAGGGGGAGATTGAGAGACCATGTGGAGGTGACCACATGTTTATGATGAGTAATTGACAAGTTGGCTGCAAAGATTGAGTTTGGTTTGAGTGATTTGTGCCAGGTCGGCATTTGGCGCAGTCGGGTATGGTTGGACGGTCTTATTGCATATTCGTCTTCCTGATTGGTCGTTTAGGCGAGTTTATGCTTCATTGATGCTATTTATGCTTTCATGTATCGAACGGTGCTATTTGAGGTGTTTCTTGTTTGCGATGGCTGTAGGACGTCGAGGCGGAGTCGTGACGAGACACGAAGTGACCGAACTAGGCGCAGGTGGCGCTGAGGTCAGAACGGTCGGGATGTGTCGAAGACGACGGAGACTCGAGGTGGTTGCGAGGCTTGGACGACAAGGAACGCGGAAGCTTCCCGGAAGGTGCAGGAGGGGCGAATTAGTGATTTTGCGGGGCTGCAAAAGCCGGAGCGGGTTCCGTTCGGGATTTCGCGGGCGTAACGGGTTGGAGACCCATTAGCCAAAGGCTATATAAGGAGGAGGTGCCTCCTTGTGGCTGCATGCATTCTAGGGTTTGAGAGGCTGGTAGGGGCTTGTTTTAGTCAAAATGAGCTTTAGAGGGTTGTTTTGGCTTTAGGCTTTAGTGGTTGGGAGAGACAGAGGTTCTGTTGTGTGTGTCTCCTTCGATATCTCCTATGTGAGAGCTCTGTTCTTGGAAGCATGTAGAGTTCTTGATCATTCCAAGCATGTATGGGATTGTAGGGATGGTGTGAGTTGATACTCTATGCAATCATGTATCTCTCCTCCTCATTATCAATCCAAGATGGTTTTATTTGAGGTTGATTGAGTTCTTGAGCCCCGTCTCTATTTCTGTTCTTCGTTGCCCTCTCTGTTGATTTCTTGACTTTTTGAGATTTGAGTTGTTTCTTGCTGGGAAGGCCCAAAATGGGTTGCTCTGTGATGGGAGTAGGTCTCAAGATCATTTGATTGGTTTCTCCCTAGAGCAAAGTGGATGAATCAAGAATTTTCTTTCCTCAACCTTCTCTGTTCTTCATTTCTCTTCTAGGGTTTTGGTGCAAATCTTGTTTGCCTCTTTGAGATGGCTTGAATTTTGGCATGTTAAGTCCTGAGGCTATACATTAGCTACTCTCAAAGTTTCGTGGCCAAAGGATCAAAGTTGAGATGGCAATTTGATTTTTGAGGAAGCTCTCTCTGAGTTTTCAGATTTTGCCCAAATCTGAAATTCCTATTTTTGAGTGTATCCCCTTTGTCTTCCTAGGCTCTCTTGCTATTTAGTTTATTGTTGTGATGCTCTGGATCAAAAGGATTGGTAGCAAACCCCTGATTTCTCAGTTTTCAAGGAACTACATGTTTCAGCTTCATTTTCAACCTGGTTCTAAACTCCTGTTTCTGCCCGAATTTCAGGCCGGTCTGACCGGTATTAAACCGGCGGTCAGACCGGGTCTTGGCCGGCGGTCAGACCGCCATTGGACTTGCGGTCAGACCAGCTCTTCCCGAGCGGTCTGACCGGCCATCTCCCACCGGTCTGACCGGCCTTGCCTCTTTTGGTTGCTGATTTATTTCTCTGATGTTTTTGCTTTAGTGTTTATTGTCTTGTGTCTTCCTTGGTAAGCGTAGGTCTCCAGAGAGCTTTTGAACTCCTCTTCATAGTTTTTATAACTATCGGAGGGGGTTTATTTAGTGGATACCTTTTTGGGGCAAGTTTTTAAAGACGACATTCACCCCCCCTCTGTCGCTATTTCTGTCCAACAATACCAGTATTACCGAAAACAGTAGTACCACACTACGTCAGGCAGTAGTACTGCACCCATAGGGTGCTATTAGGGTATTTGATCAATTTGATCTCAACTCACATTTGGCATGGATTAATCTATGAAATAGAAATAAAAGGTCACCAAATACTAGTTGCCACAACTTTGTGCAAAAGATTTCAACAAATTCATGAACATTATAGCCAAACCCTAGACATTGAAATTGATATCAAAGTTGAGGAAGGAAGAGATTCCAAAAGGGATGACCTAGTGAAATGGAGGAGACGCAATACCAAGCACTCAAAATTGCAAGGGATTGAGAAATGCTTCAAGATCCTCGATGGTATTTGGATTGGATTTGAGTAGTGAGAGAGAAGAGAGAAAGACAATGACTTGGTGGTTTGAAGGATGAGGACCGGTTGGACCACGGTATATAAGAGAGAGAAATAAGGAGTTGACCACAACCGTTTTTGGGACCACCAGTCAGGAACGGTAGTACCACACCTAAGGGGTGGTAATACTGCATTGCAGTAGTACCGATGGCAATGGTGGACTTGCCAGGGGTCAAGGGCTGGTGCCCACCCTTCCTCTGGCTGGAGTCTCTACGTTGACACCTACAAGCTCCTTAACGATGTCGTCAGCAAGCTGGCCAATTATGGTGAGCGTGCATGCAGCACTAGATACTCCATTAACAAGTAGCAACTCGAACAAGCTAGCTTCACTAGACATGCATCCAGCAAAGTAGCTAGGTAGGATGCATTCATGTTGTATTGTAGTTCACACTGCAAAAACAAGCATGGGGCGCCACATGCCTTGTTTTGGCAGCATACATGTAGCTGTTGCTATAGTATAACACAGTGCACTCATTAACTTTGCTACCTTTGTTATCTATATACTAGCTTACACACTTCTTTAGTTGTCATGTTAAATGGGCTTGTCATGCATAAACAATGATTTGTGTCCACTAAAAGAAACAAAAGGGGCCTTTTGCTGCACAAACATACTTGAAACAAACATTGCCTCGTACTTGTACTACTTAGTCCTAACATTTTAGTGATATGTTGCTTCCTTTTCCCGATCTTTATAACTATTCACAATTGCAATATCTCATTTTATCTCTAAGTTTGCTAATTTTAGTGTATAGATAGCTACTTACATATGTTTATAGGCTTTTGGGGCATATTATCCACTACCAAGGTACAATCTTCATTGTATTTTATATTTTTACTATGTTCCTCTTCTAATTATGTATGATTTTGGATTGCAAAATAGAGTTAGATTTGTGTTTTATTCATTTATCTTTTGTTGGTCCTGTCCCATTATCCCCCTAAATTTTAGTGCTGGCTCCGCCATTGACCGTTGGTATAATCGCGGTAGTACCATTTTTCCTCACAAGGTAGGGATTGGACAAGGATGCAAATGATCTTTAATATAACGCCTAAATAAATACCTCAAATAACATAGTTTTTATCAAATTAAAGATTTTTCAGAAAGATTTTTAAAATAATTTTTCACAAGAACCTCAAAAACTCCAAATAAGAGCAAATACATGAGGTATAAGTTCAAGCAACATTAGAATAATCTATAACATTTAATTCATTCCTCAACTTGTAAAACTGGCTCTCATCTAATGGTTTGGTGAAGATATCGGCTAATTGATCATCGATCCATATGTGGCTAATGACAATGTCACCTTTGCTTACATGATCGCTCAAGAAATGATGATAGATATCTATATGCTTAGTTTTTGAGTATTGGACCGGGTTATTGGCTATCTTCATGACACTATCATTATCACACAAAAGATCCATACTTTTAAATTCAATTTCATAATCTATTTATATTTGCCTTATTCATAATAATTGAGCATAACAACTACCCGCAAAATCATACTCTGCTTCAGTGGTGATAGGGGTACGAAATTTTGTTTCTTGGATGACCATCAAATTAAGAATCTACCTAAAAGTTGACAACTAGCTAAATTGTTTTTCTATCCACTTTACAATCCACATAATCAGAATCTAAATATCCAATAAAATTAAATATAGTATCTTTAGGATACCATAAGCTGATAGACATGCAAGTGGTACGGTCCGATTTACTAATCTGCTAACCCGCTACACAAAAATTGCAAATATTTGGTCATGTGCGGGCTGATTGTTTTTGTGCAGCGGTACGAAGTTGGCAGAATTTTTGGTATGGATAATCCGTTTTTTATTCGTATATATATAAATATACCTGCGAGAAAACTTTTTACAAAAATAGTCTCCAGTCGCCCCCCCCCCATTAGGCGACTTCTGCCTTTCGCCCAACCGGGAGGCGACATTTAGGGAATATGTAAACCGTTGGGCGACTTATGAAGTCACTGTACGGTTGAGCGACTGCAATTGCAGTCGCCCAACGGTAGAGCTACAGGGGTGGATATTCCACCGACTGCCCACTACCCCTGCCACTTTTCCCTCGCCCAGAGAACCACTTTTCCCTCATTCTGCCCAGAGAGCCAGAGAGAAGAAACGAGAGAAGAAGAAAAGAGGAGGAAGGGGAAGAAAAGAAGGGGAGAAGAGAAGGAGGAGGGGAAGAAAAGGAGGGGAGGGGGAGAAGAGAAGGAGAGGAGAACAGGGTTGAAGGAGGAGGTGAGGGAGGAAGGAGTCCAAGCTATTCCATCGATTTGGATCCAGGTTTTTTTGTTAATTATGTTGTATTTACACTATTATTTAGATGAAATATTGGTGTTAGTAAAAATTGTAGATGTAGTATACATTTTGTAGTATGGAATATTTTGTAGTCTAGAAATTTTACTACCCTTTTAAGTATAGAAAGTTTAGTTTAGTGTTGTACGATGTTATTTGACATGTCATAAATTTCAATCATACATGTAGGGCTACATCATTAATGGCCACTATTACATTGAGAGTGTATTATGGTGCTGGAATTATTCGTGAAGGTCCGAATGGTGTGGATTTGAGCGATTTTCCGCAAGTCACTCTCATACTTCCGGATGATGAGAATGCTGGAATGACGGATGTGCGGCATTGGTGACCGAGTTTTCATTGGACCCGAGGTGTGCAGCGTCGTTGTGCAAGGGCTTTGGAGCGGTCTCCCACGACATCGGATGGGAGTTGAAGACATTAGTGCGCTCGCCGTGGAAGGGCTTTGTGCAAGGTGCGGCGCCGTGGATACGAGTGTGTCTTGCTTGTGCAACCGTGCTCACTACAAGCGATTGCGCAAGCTCGTGCGTCCGCCTATGCTTCGGGAGGTGCTAGCAGCTCGGGCGGGCCGCGTTGGTGGAGCTGATGAAGTTGCTCGTGATGAAGGCAATGCGGTACATGGAGGAGAGTTACGGCCGTCAAGCTATAGAGAGGGAACTGGGCAAGCCGATGCGGTACATGAAGGAGAGTTACAGCTGTCAAGCTATAGAGAGGGAACTGGGCAAGCTGATGAAGGAGAGCATAATGAGTATATCGTGCAGCAAATGGAATCTGATGACCAGAGGGCATGGGATGAAGAGCAAGCTGTAGAGGATGACGAGGAGGACAGTTCCGATGATGAAGAAGTTCCTATCCCCTAGGAATGGAACCGGTTTAATGTGGAGGGTGTTTCCGCACATGATGAGCATGAATCACCATGGGAGTATCATGAGATAGAGGTTCGGATGCATGCTATGTTTGCTGACAAGGAAGCGCTGCAGGATGCCATCAAGCTTTGGGCCCTTTCAATGCAACGGACATTTCGCGTCGTCAAATCAAGCCAGGAGCAGTACACTGTGAAGTGCGAGCAGGCTGGTTGTCTTTGGAGGGTGCACGCACGTAGACCCAAGTATGAGACTCACTGGATTGTGTCCAAGGTGGAGCCGCACTCCTGCATTCTAAACACTGTCCTGGCGAGGCATCGTAACCTCACGTTCGGATTTATAGCCAATTTGATCTATGGGGAGATAGTGGAGAAGAAAGATGTTGCGGCCACACATATTGTGGTAGCTATTGAGAATAACTTCAAGTATAAGATTAGCTACGCGAAGGCATGGCATGCCAAGCAAAAGGCGTTGGAAAAACATTTTGGCACTTTCGAGGTGACGTACGATAACCTTCCTCGTATGCTTAAGGTGTTGCAACAAAGGAACCCGGGCACGTACATCGCCGTGCACGAGAAGCCGTCCATAAGTCCACCGGGATTTGCAGTGTTGCAAAGAGCATTGTTTGCATTTGGTGCAAGCATTGAAGCATTCAAGCACATGATGCTAGTGATCTCTGTAGATGGGACCTTCTTGACAGGCAAATACAAAGGGCAGCTCCTGACGGCCATAGGCGTTGACGATAACAATCAAATATTGCCGCTGGCTATTGCATTTGTGAAGAGTGAGAATTATGAGAGCTGGCTGTGGTTTCTCAGACATGTGAAGGCTGGAGTTGTAGGCACCGATCTGGTGTGTGCGTAATTCATGATCGCCACGCCGGTATTATAAAGCGTCTGAAAACTTCAAGAAGACCACGAGAGACCTTTTTGGCGGACATGAGGCGGTGGTGCGATGCGTCACTTAGGGGCAAACTTTTCAAGTAATTCCCGAAACAATCTTTGATGAAGCTATTCAAGAGGTGGCTAAGCGAGAACCCGAGCAAAGAAAATTTGATGCTTTATGGGGTTGTTGGATGAGCACACCAGAAGAACGTCGGCGAGAGGAGCAAGGGGCGGTCACTCTGGGGCGGCACAACCGCAATGCTTGCTAGCAATCGATGAGTCTAACCCAAGTGGGCCAAGAAGGAGGAGCGCGAAACATCAAGTGCTTCGCGCATGGATCGAGGGGAACCATTGGAGAAGTGGTCATTGTTGCGACACGGATGGCGCAAGGTGCGAATAATGACAACTAACCTTGCCGAGGTGTACAATTGGGTTCTCGGGGTCTCCGTTCTCAGCCCCTTGTCGCCATCGTGGAAGGTGTTCTTCACGGCACAATCCGCTACTTCGGGGAGAGACGCGAGTGCCGCACTTCATCGCGACCAATCTCGGAGCCTGTATTCGTCAAAAATTACTGCGTACATGGAGACGAAGGCACAAAGGGTCAATTGCACACGAGTGCATGTCATGGGCAACGAGGAGCATCGTTTGGGTGATACTCCATGTGAGCCAGATTTGGGACATCTCGTTCACTTATTACTCACGGGTATGCCTTGGAGATCATGCAAGCGAACCTAGCTGCACATGCAACAAGCTTAAGTTGTTACACAGGCCATGCTCTCATGTCCTCGCTGCATGCGGAACCGTGGGCATGGATCCTTCCAACTTCATGTCAGTACTTTTCAAGGAGAGAATCTGCAAGCTTGGTGTAGGAGCTCGGGGTTCGAGGCGGTGGGAAACTTCGCCACTTTGGACATTTTAGCGAGGACACGGGTTCGGATATTAACATGCTGAAGGGTGGGAAGGGTCGGCGACGAGCCGGCGTATTAGAATTGACATGGGCGAATCACAAGTGGAACATCGGTGCACGTTGTGGGCGATGCGGTCGGAAGGGCACACGACTAGACGATGCAATGCATGTTCGGATCGATAGTTGGTGTTGTAATGCATGCTAAATTTCATGTACCATTTGTAAACCTTGTATGTTACATCCCTTTTCTGTAATGCACTTATTTCGTGGAACGTACTGTTTCCCTTTTCAGTATTGCATTTTTTTTGTGGCTTGTGACCTACATCAACACATCAACAAATACATCAACTAAAATATGACACAATCATAACCATCGTGACCTACATGCCAAACGAGCCTCGTGGCACCCACATGGAGAATTGCTGAGGGGGCCGCCTCGGATGTGGCTGGCCGTCGTGGTAGTGGCATGCACATATGCAGCTCGGGTTCGCGCAGCAACATGTGGGATCATAAGAGCTTCCTATATTCACGACCTCCTCCTTGCCCCTCTCGCGTTGCATCTGTTCGCGGAGGTCGTTGTTCTCCTCAGTGAGACTCTCCATTCGGTACTCCAAGTCCCATATTCGAGCCCATAATGTATCCACATAACGATCAACATACCGTTCATGAGAAGGGTCGATCCAGTGGGAGAAGTCGCATTTTGCCATCTGCAAAAAAAGGACGGTAAACTTCGAAGGTCCATAACCAATAAAAATGTATTATTAGTAATTTGTACCCCGGAGCGTGAGCATCGGAAGAAACGTCGCCCGCCATTGTTCGAGGAATCCAAGATCTGGACGACCGCATACTCATTGTGTCTGCATTTCGGCCACGCTGGTTGAGCATGTCGGCTTGGTATCAATCGGTACTGTGGACCGAACATCTCCTCCTTTCTAAGGGAATGTCTTCCTTTGGTGACCCAAATCCCACTGGCCCCTCGGCTTCCGACATAGTATGTTTCACCACGAAAGAGAGGGTACTTCTTTATTCGATTTACAATGTCATGGGATCCCAACCGTGCTACTTATAGCAAAACGGGGCACCTTCATGCAGTGACCACAAAAAAAGATGACAGTTCTGCGTACATACTTGACAAAAGGGGCCAGCTTTGCACTGAGATGTGATAATAGAGGCCAGCTTTGCACAGAAACGTGAAAAAAAGGGCAGCTTTGCTCAGTGAGATGTCAATAGAGTGCAGCTTTGCTCAGGGACATGACAACACGGCCCAGCTTTGCTCAGTGACATGACAAAGAGGTCAGCTTTTGCTCAGTGAGATGACAAAACAGGGTAGCTTTGCTCAGTGACATGACAAAAGAGGTCAGCTTTTGCTCATTGACATGACAAAACGGGGCAGCTTTGCTCACTGAGATGACAAAATATGCCAGTTTTTCGCAGTGAGATGACAAAATATGCCAGCTTTGCGCAGTGAAAAGCCTTCATAGCGACCGTTTCCTGCAAACGACTGAAAAGGCTACGTTGTACCACATACATTAGATGGTCCAAGCTATGAATTTATTACGAGACTATAGGCTCTGAAAAGCCTTCATAGGGACATTTATTGCTACACTGGAATCCTGAAAAAATGAAAAGATTCTCATGTCGTCCTCTCCATGGACTATGCCCACTGCACCAGATAACCTGCCTACATAAAGGCCTCCCTCCTATGTCTCCCATACCACATCTCCTCCTCAAGGCATCACAATACTACTACACAACAATGTCTTCCTGGAGGTCCGACCCATTTGGAGTGCCGGAGTGGCATGAGCGCCCGAAGTGCTATTTCGGCTTTAGGGCGATGTTATGCGTCGGGCGGATCGATACAACGAGCCAACTACGCGCGGAGTTCTTCAAGTGTCGGACACGGATGGCGACTTCGTGGTAACGGCGACAACTAAATCCTTTGTTTCGTTATCGTTTTCAACTTGATCCATGACATCACCACGCCACACATAGCCTTGCAAGTTCATCGAATGGGTGGATCGGGTGCCGCCGGCATGGCCAGGGAACCGGCCAAAGGAGGTGGAAAATAAAGGATAATACTTTGTCAAGATGACTCAAGCTCGCGAGGTGGAACGACAGATGCAGCTTGAGCAAGAGCGCGGCGTGGTGGACCAAATCCGTCCGAAGGGCAAGGAGGATGAGCTGCAAAGGAGGCGGGAGCGGCTAAGTGCGTGTGAAGCGACCATGAAGCGTCGGGAGGAAGAGCTTGAAGCTCGTGAGGCAGCTCTCAAGTCCAAGAGTGACAGGAAGAAGGATGCAGCGGAACCATCTTCAAGGCGCGAGAAAAAGGGGAAACAACCACGCTACACCCAGTAGACAAAATGTGGCGAGGAAGGCAAAGTGGCCCCCGTCCACACACTAGGTGGTACGAGCAGTTGGGTGGGTTAGTCGCATATCATGCTATATGTTATGCATGTAATAAAAATATACGCGGCATGTTACTCCCAACTGTATTATGAAGTTTATTCCTATTCACATAAGGTTATTATCTCGTGTGTTCGTGATCAATGATTCAGATAGCAAGTCATTTCACAACATTAATATACCAGTTCTCTTCGTACACTAATTCTTAGTAACATAAAAATATCACTTGCCAATGTATATATCAAACGTTCTACAGTCAATTGTTCTTAAAAAAATTCTCAAAATTTTTTATGCACCTACAATATACAATAAACATAAACTTTTATTACAACTATACCATATTTTTTTCTAGTTTAAAACAACAAAATTGACAAAACTCTAAAAAATCACGGGGATTGAGTAAAGTCGCCCCTCCATTGGGCGACTGCGCTTATAAGTCGCCCACCCATTGGGCAACTGCCATGCAATCGCCTAATAGGAAAGCGACTACTTGCAGTCGCTCAAACAACCAGCGACAGATATTTTGTCGCCTCCCGGTTGGGCGAAAGGCAGAAGTCGCCCAATGGGGGCGACTGGAGACTATTTTTGTAAAAAAAATTCTCGCGGGTATATTTATGTATTTATGAATAAAAAACGGATTTTCCGTAAAAAAAATTCAAGTTGGCGGGCCCGCTTGAACTACTGGGCACCACAAACGCCGAATCGCTCGCCGAAGTCACAAGACGCAACCGCACCACAAACACCATCGAAAGAACCCTAAGCCCGCCCGGCGGCCGTCACGTCCGGCGTCACTCCACCGGTGCCTCCCTCCGCTCGGCGGCCGTCGACTCACTCGCCGACGTGCTCACCTTCTTCTACCCCATCGCTGGCCACCCCCAACCAATCGATCGCCGCCGCCCACCTGAATCACAGGAGCAAAGACGAGGAGCCGCGGGTACGTACATGCGTCCGTGCCCCACCTCTCGTTCATTCGTTCGCTCTCTCTCTCTCTCTAGCTCGCTCACTCGATCCTAGGATTTCCTGGTTCTTGATTTGTGGGAAAGATTGGGTTTTTGTCTTTGCCGTCTTGTTTTCTTGGGCACTGAAACATGGTTTCTTCTTGATGGGGCTAGGCGGACCCGGCGGCTTAGTGGATTGGATTCTGAAAGGAGGATCTTTTCTTGGGTTGGGATTGGTTTGCTGGGCTTCTGTTCCTGAGGAGGTAATCAGGAGCAAGAACTAAATACACATTCCTTTGGTTTTATGTGGATGTCAAGGTTTGGTAGTTATTGGCATGTGTCCCTTTGTGCGGTTTTGGTAAAATTTGTTAGGTAGATGGTGTTGTTCTTGGCTACCTTGCATGCGTTATTTGCTTTATTGATCTAAAGCCTATAATGATAAGCGATGTGGCTGCTGTGGCAAATTGAATGTGGTGTTAAAAATTCCATGTTTTTCTATTTTGAAAAAAAAATAGCAGCTTCAGTTTTTGATGGTGAGAAAACTGTAACACCCCGCCCATTCTCTGGGCCTAGAGTGCTACCATCATTGCATAATAATATCACTTTTAAACATCTGCTAAACAATTTAAGCAAACTCTACTTTTTCATGAAGCAGCGACCATTTACACCATACCATTTTTAAGCAACTATTCTAACTTACTAGTGGAGTTAAATATACTAACAAAAGCTAGTTAAGTGACGTGTTGTAAGAACGTGAAGATATTTATGTGCTACACCCGCCCACGCATGACGTCCTCAACGATCACCTAAAACAACAACAAAGTAAGGGTGAGTCCAAAGACTCCGCAAGTACATAATGGAACGATAAACACTACTAAAACATGAAAGTAATTTAGCCAACCCATACTCCGCATGCATTGTCATGATTATATCATCATTCTCCTGTTTCCACATTAACCATAACATATTCCACATGCATTTTCATGTTCCAACATTACCATATCAATGCAATGCAACATTGCTCTACATGCATATTTACTCATCACATTGCATATACCGGTATTGCCGAGTGAACACCCGTCGATGTTCACCCAAAATCTTAGGCCCGTCCATTTCGGCAAGGGGATCTCTCCACTCCCGTGGAGGCCTATCAAAGTAGGACTTATTCAAGAGCACTCCGGATTAATCAACTAGCTTTACTTGTAGCTAGAGACTTTCTCACCACCCTCACTCTTAAGTGCACATGATGCAAATGCATATGTCCATTATCATAATCATGCTCATCATTAACATCATTGCCCACCTTACTCCATCATCATTACCATCATTTATCAGGCAACATCATGTCATGTAAACATCACATTTCCACATAAACATCATCATATCATGTCAGCAGCACATTTTCATAAACTTTTCGGTCTACCGCTCTACCATGCACTTGCCTGTTAACCAAGCGGAGCGAAGCGATGTGAGGACGACGTTGACTCAGGACCTCCACCTGAACAAGCAATTAATCCGACTTAACATATCATAACGAAACCAGAGATTAAATGGGTGACGACGATACTACACGCATATCCTGATTCTAGCGTAAAATGCCGGGGGTTAAGGACTCGTCATGCAGGTACCAAACCCCTTTTTTATCTTTTCTTTTTCTCCTCTTTTCTTTTCTTTTCTTCTTCTTTTTTCCCTTTCCTTTCCCTACCACCCAGCCGAACTCCTCTTCACTCACCTAGGGTGTGTTTGGTTGCCTGTATCTTCATCGTCCTGGATGGGTGGATTCGTATAATCTGAGAAAGAGCCTGTTTGGTTGCCTGTATGAGCGGATACAGCCTGTATGAGCGGATGCAAAAATATGCCCTCATCCTGGATGGGTGGATACGCTCAAAATGAGCTTCACTAGCCATCTTGGATGAGTGGATGCAGTGTATCTTATGCGGTCCCACGTGTCAGCCTCTCAGGTTTGGTAGATTGCATCCGCTCATACAGGCAACCAAACAGCATCTCAGTTTTTTTGTATCCGCTCATGCAGCCTCACCAAACATCTTCTTTTTCTGAAATACGATTCCACTCAACCTGCATCCACTCAACCAAGATATACGATGCAACCTCCATCCACGAACCAAACACACCCCTACTTATTTGATTCAGCTGAATGGCCTCATCCCCTCCCCATTTCTCTCCCCCTCTCTCGCCGACTACACCCGAGCACTCCTCCCGGCGGCATGGCAGCGCACGGCCGAGCTTAGAGCTCGTCGGCCCTATGCTCGCCGCTGGCCACCCCTCCTCCTGCACGACTCTCCCGCACTCCTCTCTCTCCTCTTTTGCCCCGACCGCTCGGTCTGGCGATTCTCAGGCGCGCGACCGAGCTCGGGATCGCCGGACCCAAGCTCACGCCGGCTGACCTCCGCTCGCCTCCGCCTTCTCCTCACCCTCCCCGCTTACGGATCCAGTGGCACCTCCCTCAGATCCAGCCACCCACGGTCGGATCTGACTGATCTCCAACCATCGACCGCTTCCCTAACCCTCTCCTCCTCACCCTCTACCCCAGGCCCAGCCTGAGACCGACTGGTTCTTCGTCCTCTTCAGCTCACCAGCCCCAACTTGCAACCGGTCGGGAGCCTAGCGCCTCCTCCACCTCCGACCACTCTTCCTCTTCCTCGCTGCCATAGTCTACCTCGACTTATTTAAGGTACACCCCCCTTCACCCACTTCCTACCCTTTGTGCTAAGCGCGTCATGCCATGAACAAGCTAAAGGTATGGTGAGGGGACCTACCTGGGTGTCAGGCTAGCGAGTGGTCGTTGAAGAAGGTTGTGGCGATGGCGAGGTTCGGGGTTCTCGGTGGTCGTGGATGACCTAAGCCTTCAAGATCGTCGTCCTTGCTCCACTGTCACCCCCCTACTTCTCGAGCTCCTTGCCTCCAATCACTCTCTATCTCACTGCCTCGTTGTGGTGTGGCTACCTGTTGGTGCTTGACTTAAGAAGGGAGGCTGGCTATGTTTCTGCAGGTTGCAAGGCACAGGTGGCAGACATGCAGGCCATGGCAAGCATGCAGCTTGCCACATCTCTTTGGCAAAGGAAAAAGGCAGGTGAGGTGTCTTGCTAGCTGGCCAATTTTTTTCTGGTATTACAAAAACAGTCTCTCTTCAAGCCAATGCGGTGTAAGTGGATGGTGAGCAAGTCAATTGCTTAGTCTGAAAATTTTTGTTGTGAGCATTCATGAGGAATCAGGATGTCAGCCCTCCTAATAGAAAAGTGTGAGAACACAGTTATCTATAGTTGTTCAGCAACATGCTAAATTGTGTTAGTGTATGCCTTTGATAATTGATACTGTTCTTCCCTCTTCTTTTAATAGGATGTAGCAGATTTGAGTAGTGAGCACTTAGCTATTATCTTCAATTGTAATGTATATAATAAGAATAATTAGTGGCTTCTCAATGTGCACTTAGCATGGTGCCAGCCATCTAACTGATCTAAGCATGCTCTTGTTTTTATGCAGGTGAGGTGACATAACAGGGAAGGTTCTTATTCTTCTGAAGTGCTTGATCAAGTTACTTTGATGCTTATGTTCGAAGCATCATTTTTAGGTTATAGAGATTAAACCTTTATTTAGTTATCGAGTAGGTCATGTATATATGCGAGTGAGAACTATATTAAAAGATGGAATCTGTAAGGGAGGATTGGACAATGGAGTTGTTTCCATCTTGTAGTTTGTTCTGTTAACGTCTAAATGAGTTCTTTGTTCTAATTTCTTAAATCTTCCTGTTCCTTTTGCCTTGTAGACATTCCTATTATTGATCTGAAGCAAGAAGCACTTTGCAGACAATTCATTTGCTTTGAATGGAGTGTGGCATCGGTAGGAAATTTTTATCAGAAGCACTTCAAGTGCTTGTAATGATTTGATATTCAGTCAAAACACTTGTTGGTAATGCTAACTACTCTAATCTTGTATGTTCTTCTACAAATAACAACCAGCAGTTGTATTATGAGGCATGTGGGGATTCATCACTGCTCAAGAATAATTAGGAATCAGTTTCAAATGCATCCATGAATAGGCAATTAGGCACATATGTCAGCAAATGTGGGAGATCAATTCAGATGTGTTCCATTGTTTACATATGCTCCATACTCCCTTTTTTAGGAGATGCAGGCTTCCTACTTCAGCAGTAATTCCCGTGAAAAGTTCTTTTGGCCTGCGTGCCTTTTTGATGTTAGTCCAGCTTATTCAATACGCTAAGGGCATGTATAAGGGGCGCTATAGGAATTTTGTTGAGGTGGATGAAAGAGAAAGATAAGAGAGAAGGAGGCCAACTGTTTTTGTGCCAACAATGCTTGCGGGATTGGGCGAGGTCCTGCGAATGGCGTTCTTGGCACACTTGGCTCTGAGGGCCTATTGAACTAGGGTGGACTAGGACGAAAACGAGAACTGCTTGCACCCTGCTGAGCTTGAAACTTCCTCTTCCGAGTCTCATACAATTGACGTTGAGCATCTTCTTGAATAAGAGCCTTATTCACCATGTGTTGGAATGTTGGGTAATCATTAGACACCAACTGCACCTTAAGGTTGGGATCAAGTCCCTGCATGAACCTCCAAATCTTTGTTGACTCCGATGCAACATCTTCCGGTGCATACCTGGCTAGTTGAGTGAACCTATTCAATTACTCGAAAACACTAAGGTTTCCCTGCTGCAACTTGTGAAACTCCCTTTTCTTCATTTCAATTATGCCCATGGGAAAATGTGCAGTACGAAAAACTTCAACAAATTCAGCCCATGTGATGGTTTGCACATCTTGATAAGCAGCACAGTAATTTTTCCACCAATTAGCAGCTATTCCTTTAAGCTGATGGGCGGCATACATCACCTTCTCATGGTCATTGCATTGAGCCAGAATCAACTTCTTCTCCACATCCTTGATCCAATCGTCAGCCTCCAACGGATCCACTGAATCGGCAAAAGTAGGAGGTCTGGTCCTCATAAACTCTCCTAGCTTGGATTGCGGCGCTTGAACGGGTGCCTGCGGAACCTGTTGGACCTGATTCTGAGCAAGGGCTTGAAGTATTTGCAGTTGCATAGCCATCATCTGTTCCAGGTTAGGGGCTTGAGCAGGAGGTGGTGGAATGTTGTTCTCCGGTTGGGCATTGGCACCACGGCTGCTGCTGGTTGCTCCTTGTGTTCACCATCTGAAGCGGTTTCCGGTGTTAGCAAAAGATAAGAGGGAACTAGCATAGGTAAGAGATTAGGGGAAACTAAACAACATCCCAAACCAAACACACAAGAGAGAAGCAAGCAACAACTTAGAAGAAACTTATATTGAAATCAAAATAGTTTTAAGGATGGTTGTACCACAAGTGCACAAAGGCTTGATACAGTCCATCTAGCACACCAAAACATAATATAAAATGTTCTAAGGACGTAGACATTTATTTGGGTACTACTGACTCAACCACTACTAATCCTCCAAGATGATGCGCTCCTCGGGATCCTCCTCTTGGGTCCTCCTCGGGCTCACCCACGTGGTGCTGCCCACAACCACACGTGGCATGAACGCCTGAGGCGCGAGAACGGGAACGGTTACGACTGGAGGCAGTCGACCGGGAACAAGAGCGAGAACGGGAAAGACTGCGCCTTCTGCTGGAATCGCCGATGTCGATGATGGGTAGCGGACTAGGACGCCGCACACTCTTGTGCGCCGTGAGCCTGGTGCGGGGTCCCAAACGTCGAGTCGGCGCCTGGTTGTTGGGGACGACAGCTGGTACGGGCGAAGATGGCGTGTAGTCAGCTGCGGCTCTGAGACGCTCCATCTCGAACTCTGCTGCCTGGCTCTGGCGAAGCTGAGCATGAAGGGTGTCGGAGTGCTGATAGCTAGAAGTGAGAAGCATCCGAAGCTGTCCAATCTCCTCCAATGCTCTGGTGTAGGTAACTGCCAAGGCCTAAGTGAGCTGCACCTGATGCGACAATCGAGGGTCGTCCGCTGTGATCTCGAAGGGCTCCAGATAGCTCTGTCTTGCTCGAGGGGTGAGGAAGAAATAAAAAGGCGATTGCTGCACAGCATCCTTGTGAATCTGGCACAAGTCAGCTATGGCTAGGTGAGCTGCGTCCTGGATAGCATCAAAACAGCGGGTCCAGGGATGCTCGATCGAGTATCTGTGGAAATCGAATTCCTTATCCCGTGCATACAGGAATACCTACATCGACCAAGAGTCTCGATCCATAATCCGGACCTTCCGCCCCCTGAAGATAGGCGGCTGGCGGTACTGCAGGTACTGCATAAGCTGCCGAAGAAGGCTAGCGAATACTCCAACACTCTCGCCATGAGAGAAATAGTCCCACGAGTCAGCGGAGGATGAACCAGCCATCTACAAAGTTGAAATAATAGGAAAGATTAGTAAAGAAAATTAGCAAATGAATTTAAAGACAAGAACGAGATACTAAGTAAGAAAAGAGTAGAAGCAAAGAAGCTTATATATTTTTAATATACTCTTTTTAATAATAAATAAGTCATTAAGGTTTTGCCATTTCTAATCTAGGTCACGTCCTACAGTCAAATTGGCTCTGATACCATCTCTGTCGGGACCTTGGATTTCCGAATCCAGACCCTCTGTGTATTACAACATTAGTCACAGATCAAAGCTAGTGCACACAGTCAAACAGAAATGCTTACATAACCAACAACGTTTAATACAATAGTAAAGAGTACAGACCGGAAGGTCTCTTTATTACAAATGAGGTTTCAAGACCTCACACACTCACAAAACACAGCGGAAGTAGAAGATAAATCCAGCGAATACCCATCAATACGCCACAGGCAATTGACTGGGGAAGCGCAACCTAGTACTCCGGGAATCCTTTGTCGAATATGCACGCGAAGTAGTCGTAGTCTCCCTCTTGAGCTTCATATTCCTCTGAGTTGATTTTTAGTGCAACATGTGAGTACATAAAGTACTCCACAAGTCTTGGGAAAGAAATGCAGTAGATGCAAGGCTTAACAAAGGAATGCTATATGGCTCTTTTGCACAAAGCAAATAACAGTAAATATTTTCGAAGGCATTAATTTGAACAAAGTAATTGTTTTAGCTGAAACTAGTAAACAATTTATAGTGAAGGTTCTATCCACCAACACTACATAATCAACTCTAACCGATGAAGTTTAAAACTACGGGTTCCAACCACCCGCACTGGCTCCATCCGCCAGTACAACCTTCCGAGAGTTCCCTCCACTCTTGAAATACCAAAATTTAAATATTAAAAACCAAAACCAAAAATCTACCATGTGAATGCATTCCTTGCCCGCCCTTGACCGTGGGCATGGCTATTCGAATAGTTTGACACTCTATAGAGGATGTATAACTTTAGCCCCAAGAGATAAATTATCTTAACAGTCACCATGCTTCCTTTGGCATGAGACCCGGATAAAATATCACAAAGTCTTTACCTCACTCTAGTTTAGTTAGACACCACCCGCTGAGGTTTCACCGTTGAAGGGTTAAATCCACCCAGTCAGAAGCCCCCTCTTGCGCCATATGAGTACAGTAAATTCCTATCCCTCACTGTGAATAACCAGTAAATCCCTGGCACCCACTTTCCACTGATGGCACCTAAACTAAACTATCGTAAGTTAATCAGCTAGGTCGTACCCATATAGACTTGGGGTTGCACGGTAATGCTCAGTCTGGACAATCACAAGAGTCGGTCCTTAATCGACTAGGGCGGAACATACTCTTTACAAAATCTCGTGCTAACCCGCACCAATCCAATCTAACCATCCGCCCTGGTCTAAAACAATTTTCGCATTTTAGTTATTTATAAAAGAACAGTGGCAACACCAATCGCCACTAATTTCCGAATACAAAGACTAGTTAAATGAAATATGATTTCCCATTCCAAGGTTACAAAAGTTAAATAGCATGACTAAGCAATTTACTACCGTTCTAATATTTATCAAAGATTTAGTAATAATAATCTCATTATTGAGACAAAGAAAATCCTAAGGCTACAAAGGTACATGGCATTCAACTTCAATTGAGGACATAACAAGGTTGGATTAACTAATAGCTTAAGATAGAAACTAATGTTTTTATGTAATTAGCAATGCAATTAAATTTAAAATAATAAAAAAAAACATTTCTCAAACATAGGTACAAAATATTCAAAGGAGACTTGCCTTCTTGCACGCTCTCTGGGTCTTCTTGCTGCGGAGCGGAGAAATCTTCGGCAACGGCGGAATCTACGCGCGAAAAGACAGAGCAAACAAAACAAATAAATGCAAAAAAAATTCAAATAAAATTCAAAAATTTAAAAAGATTAAATATTTAGAAATTTATGATTTTAGAACAATTTAGAAATTTGAACGGGTCAAATTGGAGTTAAAATGAGAAAGTTATGGCTTCCTAAAGATTAAATAGGAGAAAACGAAAAGTTATTTTTCTGATTCATTTTTAGAGCAACTCCAACCGGTTCTTTATCCTGCTCTTCATTGTATATTTACCTAATATGACTCAAGAAATGGACTCCAACCGGTTCTTTATCCTCCTCTTCATTTTTATCAAGTCGCTATTTTCTCCCGACCGCTAGCTAGATTTGGCGAGCGCCTCCTCACTCGCTTCTCAAATAGCTAGGCCATTGGAATGCTAACTCAAATAGAGAGCTGAAAATAATAGCTAGCCTCTTCATCCTAGGAAATAGAGAGGGAGAAATGACTAATGGGATGGACTGAAAAATCGGAGCGGAGAGCACGGGCGGCGCACGGCCGACGAGCTCGCCGGCGCATGGCCGGCCGGCGGCGGGGCGGCGAGCTAGAGGAGGCGGCGGTGCCGTGCCTACCGCGGCGGTGGTCGGGAGGACCGGGCGGCGGCGGCGGCGGAGTAGCTCGGGGCGGCGAATGGCGGCGGGGCGGCGACTCCGGCGGGTGGGCGGCGGCCGAAGGGTGGAGGAGGGGCGGTAAGGAGAGGGGAGGCCGAAAGGGGAGGAGCCTGCGCATGGGGGAGGGTTTTATAGGTGGAGAAAGAAGAGGAGCGGCCGGCGGTTTTAGACTAAAAACATTATAAATACTTAGAAAATAATAATTAATGTCTAAAACTTTTAGAAAATTCATTGAATATTCTTGGAGCTATTTTAGACTTAGGAAAAATATTTTTAATTTCAAATTTGCCTTTAATAATTTTATAAAATACTTTTTAACTTTTAAAATTGATTTTTAATCCCAGAAAATTCTCAAAAATTATTTAAAAATTCAGGTAAGGTTAGGAAAAATAAAATGAACTCTTTTTGGCTTTAATAAAATATTTAAAATACATTTTTTTGCTTTTGATTTTAAAATAAAATTCAGATAAATCCAAATAAAGTTCAAATACTTTAAAATAATTAATTTGAAATTAAGTTTTTATAGAAAGTGAATTTTTGGGATGTTACAAACCTACATTCCTAGAAAGAATCTCTACCCCGAGATTCGGACGGACTGGGAAAAAGACTAGGGAACTCTGCTCTTAGTCTTTTTCACGCTCCCATGTTGCTTCTGATTCAGAATGATTGCTCCACTGCACTTTACAAAATTTGATGATCTTGTTTCTGGTATGACGCTTTGCTTCATCCAAGATTTTGACTGGATACTCTGGATAAGTTAAGTCCTCCTTCAAATTCACTTCATCTAGAGGCATCTGTTCTTCTGGTACTCTGAGACACTTTCTTAACTGAGACACATGGAAGACGTCGTGCACTTTTGCAACTAAGGTGGAAGTTTCAACTAGTAAGCAACTTGTCCCCTTTTCGCTAGGACAGGAAATGATCCAATGAATCTAGAAGCAAGCTTCCCACTGACTCCGAAACGACGCATTCCTTTGAGAGGTGAAACTTTCAGATACACATGATCTCCAGGTACAAATTCTAATGCTCTTCGACGATTGTCCGCATAGCTTTTCTGTATTGTTTGTGCAGTTTTTAATCTGTCCTGGATCAGGCGAACTTGTTCTTCTACTTGCTTTAATATATCTGGTCCAAACACTTGCCCTTTTCCAGTTTCTTTCCAATACAACGGTGTCCTGCATTTTCTGCCATACAAAGCTTCAAACGGAGACATTTGCAAGCTGGATTGATAACCATTATTATAGGAAAATTCCGCATAGGGCAAACTTTGATCCAATTAGTTTTATTTGCCAGAACACAAGCTCTCAACATGTCTTCCAAAATTTGATTTACTCTTTCTGTTTGACCATCTGTCTGTGGATGATATGTTGTGCTGAAATTTAGGTTTGTGCCCAAAAGTCTATGCAGCTTCTGCCAAAATCTCGAAGTGAATTGAGATCCTCGATCTGACACAATCTTCTTTGGAACTCCATGCAATCACACAATTCTTGACATATACAGTTCTGCGAGTCTGTCTCCAGAATATGTGGTCTTTACTGGAATGAAATGAGCGACTTTTGTCAGACAATCCACAATAACCCAAATTGAATCATACCCTGATTTTGTTCTTGGTAATCCAATTATAAAATCCATACCAATTTCTTCCCATTTCTACTCGGGTATCTGCAAAGGTTGCAAAAGTCCGGCAGGTCTCTGATGTTCAGCTTTAATCTGTTGGCACACATCACACAAGGCTACATACTTTGTAATTTCTCTTTTCATACTTGACCACCAGTACCTTTCTTTGAGATCTTGATACATCTTTGTACTTCCAGGGTGAATTGAATATCCAGATTCAGGAGCTTCCTTCAAAATTAACTCCTTTATTTCTTTCTTCTCGGGTACAAGAATTCTTTTTCCGAACCAAAGGATACCTTCTTCATCTTCTGAGAATTCTGGTGCTTTTCCTTTCTTCATATTATCTTTGATTTCCTTGACATACTTGTCCTCTTTTTGAGATGCCTTGATCTGATTCTCTAAAGTTGGTTGAACCTCCAAGTAGCCAGAAATCCTTCTTCTACTACTTCTAGATTGAGCCGTTGAAATTCTTCTTGAAGTGCAGGCATACTATCTTTAATCATCAAACTATTGCAGTAACTCTTTCTACTCAAGGCATCAGCTACTACATTAGCCTTTCCTAGATAATAATGTATTCCAACATCATAATCTTTTATTAACTCGAGCCACCTTCTTTGTCTCAGATTGAGATCAGGTTGAGTAAATATATACTTTAAACTTTTGTGATCCGTGTAAATCTCACAACGATTACCGATCAAATAATGCCTCCATATTTTTAAAGCACGCACAACGGCAGCTAGCTCTAAATCATGAGTTGGATAATTCTCCTCATGGGGTCGCAATTGCCTTGAAGCATAGGCTACTACCCTTCCTTCTTGCATTAGAACACACCTAGTCCTTGTCTTGATGCATCACAGAAGACTTCAAAATCCTTTCTAATATCTGGAAGCGTTAACACTGGTGCGGAGGTTAACCTCTTTTTCAATTCTTGAAAACCGTCCTCACAAGATTTACTCCATTCAAACTTCTTTTCCTTCTTTAGCAACTGAGTGAGAGGTCTTGCAAGCTTGGAGAATCCTTCAATAAAGGGACGATAATAACCGGCTAAACCTAGAAAACTTCTGATCTCTGATACTAACTTTGGTTGTGTCCAATTAAGCACATCATTTACTTTTTCGGGATCTACGGACACTCCTCCTTCAGAATTCACATGACCCAAGAAAGCTACTTTCTTCAACCAGAACTCACACTTGCTAAACTTGGCATACAATTGGTGTTCTCTAAGCTTTTATAAAACTATCCTCAAATGTTCTGCATGCTCTTCCTCATCCTTGGAATATATCAAAATGTCATCAATGAATACAACAACAAACGTATCCAAATAGTTCATGAACACCTTATTCATCAGATTCATAAAATATGCGGGCACATTTGTCAGGCCAAAAGACATCACTGTAAACTCATACAATCTATAACGAGTAGCAAACGTTGTTTTTGGCATATCTTCTAGTCTAATCTTCAATTGATGGTAACCTGATCGAAGATCAATCTTGGAGAAAACACATGAACCTTTCAACTGATCAAATAAATCATCTATCCGAGGCAGAGGGTACTTGTTCTTAATTGTCACGTCATTCAAGGATCTGTAGTCCACACACATGCGAAGACTGCCATCTTTCTTCTTCACTAGAAGTACTGGTGCTCCCCAGGGCGAAGAACTTGGTCTAACAAAACCTTTCTCTTGCAACTCCTGAATTTGCTTCTTAACTTTAGCCAAATCATTTGCAGACATACGATAGGGTTTCTTGGAAATCGAAATTGTACCAGGTACCAGGTTAATAACAAATTCAATTCCTCTATCCGGCGGCATTCCTGGTAAATCTTCAGGAAATACATCTGGATATTCACTTACTATAGGCACCTTTTCCAGAGTTACTCCCTTCAAACTATTCAACCCACACCTATTCTGAGAAGATGTGTTTGACTTATACCTTACTTGAATTCCTTCCAAATTGGTAAGGGTAATGGCATGATCGGCACAATCTATCTGCCCTTTATACTTGGTTAACCAATCCATGCCAAGTATTACATCTAGGCTCTTAGAGTCTATTATAATAAGATTCGTTAGGAATTTTACTCCATTTATATCTACGGTTGCTCTAGGGCAAACCGTGTTAGTCCTCATTTCCTTTCCAGGTGATTGGACTAGCATAGGGTTCTTTAGCAAACGCACATCCCAATTATATCCCAATTTTAGCAGACTAGCATAGTATATTTGGATAGTTCATGATTTTAGAAAAATTTAGAAATTTGAACGGGTCAAATCGAGGTTAAAATGAGAAAGTTATGTCTTCCTAAAGATTAAATAGGAGAAAAAGAAAAGGTTATTTTTCTGATTCATTTTTATACTGAAAAATCATAATTATGAAGTCAGCGAAAATTTAAATTTTGAAAATTCGGACATGCGGGCCCGGTCTACCGTGGACCGAGTCCACGCACCGCAGGCCTAGCCGAGGTGGCACACCTGATGACATGGCGCACACGCGGCGGCCACGCGCGCGGCGAGAGCGAGGAGCATGGCGCGCACGCGGCCGGCGGCGGGGCGACGAGGCGGCGAGGTAGAGGCGGCGGGGTGCCGTGCCTCACCGGCGCGGTGGTCGGGAGGACCGGGCGGCGGCGAATGGTGGCCGGGACAGCGACTCCGGCGGGCGGGGCGGCGGCCGAAGGGTGGAGGAGGGGCGGCAAGGAGAGGGAAGGCCGAAAGGGGAGGAGCCGGCGCATGGGGGAGGGTTTTATAGGTGGAGAAAGAAGAGGAGCGGTGACGGTTTTAGAGAGGCTTGAAGGACGGGAAATGGCCGGTGTTAGAGCGGGTTGATTAGGGGCTTTCATTGCGCACTTGCTCGAGGATTAAAAGAGGAAGAAACGGTTGCATTTATAAGCTTTATTTCGGCTCTAATGGAGGAGGAGAGAGAGAGCTAGAGGAGAAAGAAGGTGAGGTAGAAGAAACATATGACATATGGGGCCCATGCGTCGGTGAGAGAGAGAAGTGAAGGGGTACGGGCCGTCGGATGGGTGACAAGTGGCAAGTGAAAGAATCAAGGCTGTTGGATTTAAGTGAAGAGGTAAGTGGCTATGGATGGCTAGGATTAAATCAAAGAAAGAGATGGATTCAATCTAAGAGTGACACGTGGCAGCCTGGGATTAAATTGATTTTTATTTTCGGATTGCTTTTTCAGAAAATACTAAAAACATTATAAATATTTTGAAAATAATAATTAATGTCTAAAAATTCCAGAAAATTCATAGAATATTCCTGGAGCTATTTTAGACTTAGGAAAGAAATTTGTAATTTCAAATTTGCCTTTAATAATTTTATAAAATACTTTTTAACTTTTAAAATTGATTTTTAATTCCAGAAAATTCTCAAAAAGTATTTGAAAATTCAGGGAAGGTTAGGAAAAATAAAATGAACTCTTTTTGGCTTTAATAAAATATTTAAAATATATTTTCTTGCTTTAGATTCTAAAATAAAATTCAGATAAATCCAAATAAAGTTCAAATACTTTAAAATAATTAATTTGAAATTAAGTTTTTACAGAAAGCGAAATTTTGGGATCTTACATTTATGACCACTCAGTAAGTCGTTACAACCATCACATAGGTCTCTACGACCATGTAGTAGTCCCTACGACCATGGAGAACACAGGCTACGACTACTGCATAAAACACTATGACTATCACTCACAGCGCTATGACTTTACCAAACCTGGTCGCTACGACTTACGACTATCAATCACAAGCATGCAAAGCGCTACGACTATCGATCATGACTAGGTAGAGCTACGACTATTGATCACAACTAGGTAGAACTACGACTATCGATCACGACCAGCAGAAGCTACAAACATCAAGTCGTAAGAGCACCTACCGACCACAAAGTTGTAGGAACTTCTACCAACCATCAAGTCGTAAGAACTCCTGCCGACCACCAAGTCATAAGAACTGCCGACAACCAAGTTGTAAGAACTCCTGCCGACCACCAAGTCGTAGTAATTCCTGCCGACTACCAAGTCGTAAAAGCATCTGCTGACCACCAAGTCATAAAAGCATTTGCCGACCACCAAGCTGTAAGAGCCTCTGCCAACCACCAAGTCGTAAGAGGCATGAGCTCTAGACCTCACAGACAGAGAGCTAACTTCTGCACAAATCTCAAAAACCAAACTCAATCTCTACACAAATTGAGGATAATGAAGCTGGTTCTGTTCTCATCTTCTTTGGCCATTCAGATTTGAAGGTATTAGAGTAGCATTGAGGAAAATCATCATCTCACATCTGGAAGTGGCATCTACCAGTTGGTCAATGCTTGGTAGAGAATAATTATCTTTGGGCATGCCTTGTTGAGGGTGATAAAGTCGATGCACATGCGCCACTTCCTGTTGGATTTCTTGACCAGCGCTAGGTTGGCAAGCTAGTCAGGGTGAACTACCTCCCAAATGATACTGGAAGTTAGAAACTTGGCCAGTTCCTCCTTGGCAGCCTCCTGTCTGTCTAGTGATATCCTTCACATCTTCTGTTTAATGGGCTTCATGTTGGGGTGTACCGCTAGCTTATGCTAGATGATGGACCAGTCTACTCCAGTTATATCAGCAGGACCAGATGACCTCAAGCAGGCTTCACTCTACCTCCCTGGCTAGGCTGCCTCACACTGAGACCTGCCTTGATAGATCATCATTGGTGAGTGGCACATCCTATGTCGAAGGGGTGGGAGGGACCTCTAAGGTAGTAGCGGGGTCCTCGCTCAATGTGTGCACCTTTCGATATGGGCTTCATGTGCCCACCTTGATTTTCCTTGCCAGTTCCTAGTCATTGGTTACTGTGATAACCTCTCTTTGGCCAGGGAGATTTATGCATAAGTAATTGTGAGTATGATAGCTCCAATGCATTGAGGGTGCCCTTTCCAGTATGGCATTGTAGGGGTATAGGAGATCAACAGCATCAAAGTTGATGACCTCCACCCTGGCGTGGTTGCCTTGACCGAACGCTACTTTGAGTACCAGCTAACCCAGTGTGTTAACCGAGCTTCTATCGAAGCTAACCCTGGCTATAACTTGCTTTGTGGGATGCCATCTGGTCAAAGGCACTAACAAATAGAAGGTCCATGGAGTTACCACCATCCATCAGGACTAGCCTTACTTCACAGCCTGCTATGTTGGCCACGACCACCAATGGGTCCTAGTGGGAGAAGTCTAGCCCCGAGGCATCCTTCGTCATGAATGTGATGTTGGCTTGGGCCCACGCTGGGAGCACCTGTGCTGGGTATGTGACGATGTGGTGTATTCGGCGTGTGTAGGCCCTATGTTGCCTCTTGGAGGGGAATTCGAGGGATGATCCTCCAGTGATGGCGTGGATCACCCGCTGGGGTCCAGCGTCGATGACCTTTATCCGTAGCACACTCAAGTAGGGTCGAGCGGGGTATGCTTCTGGGGAATGCTGCACTTGCATGATCGGAGGGTATGTCTCTAGGGGCGCTGTATGTTTGCTGCCTATTGTACATGATCCATCACCGGTGCGGTGCCCCTCATGTCCTAGACGCGATCCCTGGCTGTGCTTTCTCTTGGAGCACTGTGATGGTGGGGCATGTTTGCCCTTCCATGCACCTCACACCATAACCTTGATGATGTCCATCCTCCAGTCCTCACCCCTTTACATGCCTATGGTCCATTCCTCTGTCGCGGTTCCAACCTCTATGGGCGGGGCCTCGTCACCTCCCCCTTTGATGCTAACACGTATCTGCCTTAGAGGCCACTTCATTGTTTGTGGGTTGCTCCTTCTTTCTAGGTCGAGGGGGTAGACTTGCCCTCGACGGTGGACCCTATGACATCAACTTTGCATCTCACCACATCCTCTTTGGCCCTAATGTACTCCTCTATCTTGTCAAAAGCTTGGCCACCTTTCTTATAGGTTTTTGGGTCTTATATTCTATAAGGGGCTCTCTTCGAAGGCCTTGGATGGCAGCGTTGATGATTGTCATCTCATTGACGTCTTTGACTTAGCATCTGACTTTCACAAAGCACCTGAAGTACTCTCGCAGCTTCTCCCTAAGGGCTTGCTCTATTGCAAAGAGTTGGTCGGTGTCAATTTGTCCCATGTAGTTGCCATGGAAGTTGTTGTGCGTGAGGTCACAGACCAACTCCCATGCATAAACGAAGCCAGGGAGGATCATAAAGAAACAGCATAGCACAACTCCCTGGAGGGCGAGTGGTAGACCCTTCACATTTGTCAAGTCATCTCCCCCATGGCTTCAATGGCTGTCTTGTAGACTCGTAGGAATTTGTGGGGATCAATGTCGCTCTTGTAGGCCTCCACCGTGGGCATCTTGAACCCCTCCAGCCAGGCACATTGTTGCAAGCCACACTAAGGGGGGATTCAGGGTCCACCCACTAAGGGGGACCACGGTCACGGTGGTGGTAGGGGTCTGCTGGCTTTGCACCTCCGGCATCTCATGCATGGCCCTCCGCATGTCCTCCAACTCCCACTGTATGTGGTGGAACCAAGGCCACCTCCACTTGGGCCTCGCATCGGAACCAAGGCGCCCTCTATGCACTATGTGGTGGAGGTGAAGGTGTCAAGGTGAAGGTGTCGAGGCCATCGAAGGTCACTACCTCGACGACGGGAATGCCTGAACTGCCGGGAGCCGTCGATGTGGGATCCTTTGGCTATGATGCTACCCTCTTTGTAGCTTGTATTGCTACTAGAAGGCTATCTTCATTACCTTCCATGGCATAGACCACGGCCACACCAGTGCACCACTGCCACGAGGGGGGCCTTGACCCTCGGCTCTCCAACCCTCATGGTTGTGGCGCTCTTCTTTCGCTTTGAGGATAGGGTCATCTTCTTCTTTGATGCTATTTTTCTTGGGCACCTTTGCTTTTAGCTCGTGCCTCCTACTCAGTCCCCATGGACGGCACCAAATATTGTGGCTATAGGCCAAACAGTAGATACCAGAGCTTCAAGGAGCCCAAGAGGGGTACCCAGAACCTAAAACTCAAGAGAGGGGAGAGGTGTAGAGTGTGCGCCTGGCACTCAATTTCGGGTCAAGCCTTTTTCTTACACAAAATGTTCTCTCCCCCACCTCCATGGTACCCTAGGGTCATATTTATAGGGGAAAATTGAGTATATAGGACTGAGTTGAGTGTGCTTTTGTGAAATAGGACCAAGTTATTTGGACTTGTAAATATAGGACTGAGTTCACCACCTTCTTGCAAATATAGGATTTTTCCCATTTTAATTTCATTTCCATTTTTCAGGCATTTTTCTCCACGCGAAATGACTCTTTTGCCCTTCTTCTTCCTCCTCACCTGGCCGCGCCGCCGCCTGGCCGCGCCGCTGTAACATCCTGATTTTCAGAGCCTTTTTGAAGCTTTTAAAATAAAATTCACCATTTGGATTTTTCTGGAATTAATTAAAGCTTAATTTGAATTTTCATTAATCAAAAAGATTTAATATGATTAAATTAAACATTAATATTTGCCAAAAATATTTTATTTGTGTTCCTTGTGTCACAAGGAATTTTTCTGTATTTTCTGAAATTTTTTGGAGTTTGTTTGAGCTTAATTTGAAATTTCCAAAAAAAAAAGAAAGAGGAGAGAGAATAAACAAGATGCATGAGTCTGTTCATCCGTCTTCCCATCGCAGTGCGAGATCGATTCGATGCCCCTGCTCTGTCTGATTCTTTCCCGTTTTCTCTCTCTCATAACTTCCAATTCGGACCTTATCTCAATGTCTTCCCAAAAGGAAAGTTGTGCCAAATCACGCAAGGAATCCATCCCAACCGGTCTCTTTCCGCTTCGCTCATCCGTTTGCCTTTTATCTCCAATTTTTGAAACGGACTTTAAACCGAAATCCACGAATTGGAGTCGGTTTCTACCTCTTCTAAGCCTATAATACGACCCTTGGCTCCTCTAAACCCATCCCAAGCCGTGCCAAGTCCTCAATGCTCGTAACGCCGTCGCACCGAGCCCTCCGGTCCGAATTTGCTCGTCGTGTCTCGAGCTATTCGCCAATCTCCCGAATCGAGTTTTCCCAATCTAGGTCAAAGCGCTTCCGACGTCGATTCGCCGCCTCCGATCACACGCTCAAGGAGTCAAGCGAGATTCAAGATCAAGAATTCCTAATCGAGCAAGGCCAAGGCAAGTCGTGTCATTTGATCATGTTGAACCAGTTGCAATCTATTATTTAATTATTTTGTTTTAAATTATCTTGCATCGCTATTTTTATTCAAACCCTTGTATTGGTAGTTATCGTCCCAATTGGTTATTTCCTCCTTGATATTTGGAATACCTTGTTGCCATTGTCACCTTAGGTTGGGAATTTAATTAGTGATGCTATGCTATTTGTCACATTGGGTTGGTACGATTAGAATGCTTAGCCTTGCTTATTTTGCGAAAGGGTTCATCATCGCATGTGATTAATTAATTTGACTTAATGAGATATTGAATCGTGGTTGGTGCCATCGTTATAAAATTTGTGTGCCATGACATTGGTGTGTCATTGGTGTTGGTTATACAAAATTGGTTTTCACTCGGGCGAATGATCGTGCGATAAAGGGGTGCAGTCGCACATTGGGATGTGGATGCTTCACCGGTAATTCTTAAGGACTTAACTTTGTGCGCCATTGATCCGAGCCTTATCAGTACAACCACATGTCCAGTATGGGATGGACCTGGCTAATTAATTTGTGATGTTTCAATTTCGGTTCCGTCATTGCGATGAGTGTGGTGTGGTCGGAGCCATGGATCCACAATGGCGCAAGAGGGGGCAATTATCGACTAGGGGTTACCCTACTCGACGCGAAACCTTAGCGAGGCTAAACCGGGTTGAGATTGAACATTGTAAAGGCCTTGTTGTGATCTTCTTGGTCGGCATGCCAAAGGAAGCATGTTATACCGGTGACATTACAAGATGATCATATCGTGTGGGTAAAGTTGTACAACCTCTGCAGTGTAAAACTATTCGAATAGCCGTGTCCTCGGTCATGGACAATGCTCGGTGATTTCACACGAGGGGTAGAGTTTTCGTAAAATCTTGGTTGGATTAAGTGAATGGGTAGTTCACCGGTGGTTCCTTATGTGAATCTTGGATTGTGGGTGATTCATCGAGTGAATGACCGCCACTTGGGGTTTGTCTCAATTCCTTTGATTAATTACTTATTATCATTTTCAAAGTCAGCTTTTCAATCTATTTATTGTATTTACTTTAAATTGTTGCTTTCGCAAAATTAACTTTCCAACCTTCCATTGGTAAGCCTTGCATATTATATTGCATTCATTTGTTACAACGACTTGCCGAGTACCAATGTACTCACGGCTTTATGCCCCGTTGCTCGCTTGAGGAGGAGGAGTATCACCAGCAGGAGGTTCCGAATGATAGTACTTGACGTCTTGGCGGATTAGGCTTCGTTCTCCACTCGATAGCCCGTGGGCATGTCGATTGGTCTTTGCGCTTTCTTTTGGATTTTCACGCTAGTTTGTGTTAAGCCCTTCGGGCTAGTCTATTGTAAGCTTGACCATAAGGTCGCACTCGATGATTATTAATAATATTTGAGTCTTTTCTTAGTGAATCGTGATATGTTCGATATTTCATCTTTGTTTATACTGTGTGCACTAGCGTGATCCTGGACTAGTGCGAGAATACACGGAGAGTCCGGATTTGCATATTCGGGTCGACACACCGCCAGCACTTTGCGCTGCCGCCTGCTGCCGCCGCCGCGCCGCCGCTCGCTCGCCTCCCCCGCGAGCGCGCCGCTCCTCCCTAGGCGAGGAGCGCGGCGCGCGGGCGGCGCGCGCCAGCGGCGGCGGCGAGGCGGCGCAAGCGGCGCGCAGCCAGCGAGCGGCGGCGCGCCAGTGAGGAGGAAGAAGAAGGGCAAAAGAGTCATTTCGCGTGGAGAAAAATGCCTGAAAAATGGAAATGAAATTAAAATGGGAAAATCCTATATTTGCAAGAAGGTGGTGAACTCAGTCCTATATTTACAAGTCCAAATAATTTGGTCCTATTTCACAAAAGCACACTCAACTCAGTCCTATATACTCAATTTTCCCTATTTATAGCCATGGAAGAGGGTAAACAAATGCCTCTTGGGGTCTCTACTAGTAAGGGCAAACAAGTCCTTTCCATGGCATAGCCTTAGTGGGCCTACTTTGTAGTTACACATATAATTGGGATCACCCTAGTGGGCCAATTGGGCCAAGGTAGGGACCACTCTCCCAACAACACCCTTTAAAAAATTGCATGGAAAGAGATGATAGATACTTGGGCAAACCCCAACCTTGGTTTTCTTCTTTTGCCAAACTGTGGGGAGAGAAGAGGAAGAAAGGAAGGTGAAGGAGGAGTGTGAGAGTAGAAGAATAACAACAGGCGGTAGCTGCTTCGGTGGGTGTACATCCTATCGTTCATTGCAAAAGAGCGTTCAGGATTAGCTAAAGGCAGTGTGCCATAACAACCAGGAAACATAGGGGATATTTAGAAAATCGGTTGTTTGTAACAGACTTGCCCAAATGGTCCATCTGGCATGGCACGACACATATTTGGATATGGCACCACCCGATACGACCCAACAAGGCTGGTACAAATAAGTTACCGTGTCATATCATGCGGGCCCATGTGCCTGCCTTTCGACCTAAGCACGACACAGAGAGGGGTCGGGCAGTGCCGGGCCAGCCGAGCACACTTGGCTTAACGTATTTTACTGCTAATCATAAGTAATCATTACTATTATAAAAGAACGAGTTGGTGGTTGTACATCTATTCTCCTCCAACCGCTCTATTCTCTTAACTTCTCATCATTCTCTATTTTCCAACCGATCAGACCAACTATCTTCTATAGCACGATTCTCTATACATTCAATGAGTTCCGTTGCAACGCGTGGATACGTAACTAGTTTACTATCAGTTATAAGTAATTTTACTATCAAGTCACCTGTCCGTACTTAAAAAAGTGCAATAACCCTAACAAAACTAATTTTACTATCAACTGTAAGTAATTTTACTACACAACCACAGAAGAGTTATTATGTGTGTCATGCCAAGCTGGCCCACAGCGCTGAGGTGCCGGTCCAAGCATGGCACGTCCAGTCAGGCCGGTACAGGATGGTCTGTGTACTGTTCGTGCCGTGTTATGTCTCGGGCCGACACGGTTGGCCCAGTCCATTTGGCCAGGTCGAGTTTGTAAGATTATCTCTAGATGATGTGGAAAATTTTAAAGATAAACTATCATAGATACCCTTATAGGTGAGGGTCCATGAATCGAGCAAGATCCAGCCAATCAAAAAGGAAAAAAAAGAATCATCTTCTGTTCGTTATGAAAACCATGGGATTACATAAGAATACCAAAGAAAAAAGGAAAAAGTCCATTGAAGGTCCTTCAACTCTTCACTCCATCTAATTTTTGTTCCCCATCTACAAAAACCAGTTAGAACGCATACCCCGAACTTTGAAAACAAGAGCAACCAAGTCCCTCCTGCTTGTCCTCGGCGGTGATGACCAGCTTAGACCATGTGTGTTGCCAGCGGACCCGACGTGGATGAAGTAGCTGATTGGGATCCCCTAAATAGCCGCCCCGGCTCCTTTTGCGCGCGAACAAAAAAAGGGGCGGCATTGTTGGCGCAAAAAGGAGCTAGGGTTCTATCTAATACCTTGCGCGGGATAAATTGGCGTGGCATCCACCATGGATAGCAACAGGAGCTCCAGTTCGAGTCGGTCGATGACGGCCGCAGCCTCAATCGGGTCAATGGATGGGTCTTCGTTCTCTCCGATCCCCTACTGGGAGTGTCCACTGATTTACGCAGTAACAATTCAGTGCCATTGTGGGGGCGAAGGCGGCTCGGTGGATTTCGTGGAGCTATCTTGCTGGGTCTGTCTTGCTACCTTATTGTGGCAGGAAATAGCATTAGCAACTTTTTTTTTTTTTGCATGACATTACAATGTGGCCCTTCCGTATAGTAAATTGAGGCTGGTGATTTTATTCATTTTGCTGTAAGCAGGAGATCGTTACTTGATTTGTTATTACTTTCAACTGCACGGATAATTTGGAGCAATCTAAATTAGTTTTGTGATTCAGACATTCAGACAGTGTGCTCTCTTTCTATGAGGAGGAGGATATCAAGCTACAGCTCCCACAAAGGCAAGTATATGGTGTAATTGATGTAGCAGTAATCACTATGTGGTTTGCAGTTTCTCATCTTTATTGTTACTTTGACCACCATGCTTCTTTCTGGCACATCTTTGGACTTTTTTTGGGTGGTGTCGTGGCTACAGGCCAAACAGTCGAGAAGGGGACTAGTAGAGGAGGAAGAAGAGAGCTAGAGCTATGGGGGAGTTGGTAAGAATGAGAGGATGTCCCCCCTTTGCCCCTCCTGGGGGCTTATATATATGAGTGGGGTAGAATGGGAAACCCCCATTCTACCCCTTAGTACATACAAAGGATGAGGGTACATTGGTATATTTACAGTGGTATATTTCTCTACACTATTAGGTCTATTACATGTTTAACTAGTTGCACGGCCCAGTCGCGGGGGGTTGGGCCACCCCACAATAGTACTCCTCCACAAAGAAGCGAGGTCCCGATGGGCGGCCGCGCGATCAACTATCCCACCCCTGTTCCCCGACAGCAAGCGCAAGGGTGCCGACTAGTGAGCCGATGCAACTGGTAGTTTGTAGACCCCAGGGGCAATGCCTACGAAGAAATCAGTAAACTCCTGCGCTGAATCCCGCACCGTCCCGCCGAGGCGCTGCCTACAAGGCAGACGGCGCAGTCGAGCGCCGAGGACGTGCCGTCCCGCCGAGGCGATGGCTACGAGGCGGACGGCGGAGTCGAGCGCCAAGGACGTGCCTTCCCGCCGAGACGATGCCTACGAGGCGGACGGCGCAGTCGCGCGCCGAGGACGTGCCGTCCCACCGAGGCCATGCCTAAAAGGCGGACGGCGCAATCACGCGCCGAAGACGCGCCATCTCGCCTAGGCGATGCCTACGAGGCGCATGGCGCAGTGGAGCGCCGGTGCCGTGCCGTCCCGCCAAGGCGATGCCTACGAGGCGGATAGCAAAGTCGAGCGCCGAAGCCGTGTCGTCCCGCCGAGGCAGTGCCTACAAGGCGGACGGCGAAATCCTGCGCCGGAGCTGTGCCGTCCCGCCGAGGCGATGCCTACAAGGCGACGGCGAAGTCTTGCGCCGGAGCCGGGCCGTCCTGCTGAGACGGATGGCGGAGTCGAGCGCCGAGGTCGTGTCGTCCCGCCGAGGTGATGCCTACGAGGCGGACGATGGAGTCGAGCGCCGAGGTCGTGCCATCCCGCCGAGGCGATACCTACGAGGCGGACAGCGGAGTCGAGCGCCAAGGTAGTGCCGTCCAGCCAAGGCGATGCCTACGAGGCAGACGGCGGAGTCGAGTGCCGAGGTCGTGCCATCCAGCCGAGGCAATGCCTACGAGGCGGACAGCGGAGTCGAGTGCCGAGGTCGTGCCGTCCCGCAGAGAGGCGATGCCTACGAGGCGGGCGGCGAAGTCGAGCGCTGGTGCCGTGCCGTCCCGCCAAGGCAGTGCCTACAAGGCGGGCGGCGAAGTCCTGCGCCGGAGCCGTGCGGTCCCGCCGAGGCGATGCCTACGAGGCGGACGGCGCAGTCGCGCGCCGAGGACGTGCCGTCCCGCCGAGGCCATGCCTACAAGGCGGACGGCGAAGTCCTGCGCCGGAGCCGGGAGGCGGAGCCGCCATTCTCCTGTCTTCAAAAATAGTGCCCACGGAGAGCGGGCACTTGCGGCGTAGGCCGAGGGCGCTATGCACAGAGGCAGGGAGGCGACACCGTCGTTCCCCTACCTTCAAAAAGAGTGCCCGCGGGGACCGGGCGCTTGCGGCGTAGGCCGAGGGTGCTACGCACACAGAGGCAGGACGGCGACACCACCGTTCCCCTACCTTCAAAAGGGGTGCCGGCGGAGAGCGAGCGCTTGCGGCATAGGCCGGGGGCGCTACGCACACAGAGGCAGGGAGGCGACACCGCCGTTCCCTACCTTCAAATAGAGTGCCGCGGGAGCGGCGCTGCGGCGTAGGCCGAGGGCGCTACGCACACAGGCGGCGGAGGCGACACCGCTGCCCCTACCTTCAAAAGAGTGCCCGCGAGAGCGGGCGCTGCGGCGTGGGCCGAGGGTGCTACACACACGAGGCGGAGGCGACACCACCGCTCCCTACCTTCAAAGGGTGCCCGCGAGAGCGGGCACTTGCGGCATAAGCCGAGGGCGCTACGCACACAGAGGCAGGGAGGCGACACCGCCGTTCCCGTACCTTCAAAAAGAGTGCCCGCGGAGAGCGGGCGTTTGCGGCGTAGGCCGAGGGTGCTACGCACACAGAGGCAGGGAGGCGACGCCGCCATTCTCCTACCTTCAAAAAGAGTGCCCGCGGAGAGTGGGCGCTTGCGGCGTAGGCCGAGGGCGCTACGCACACAGAGGCAGGGAGGCGACACCGCCGTTCCCCTACCTTCAAAAAGGCGATGCACTCCCTGGTGCAACACGCGCGAAGGCACGATACCCTGGTGGTGCGTCGTTAAAGCGATGCACTCCCTGGTGTCTCGGCCATCGTGCAGTTTTTACACTCCGTAGAGTGCGTGGAATCCACATCCACGTCTTATTTATTCTCCAGAGAGTACGCATAAGGACAATGTCCATGCATGCGCGGCATCCGCGTCATGTTTATACTCCGTAGAGTGCGCAGGGACAACATCCGTGTCTTATTTATACTCCGTAGAGTGCGTGGGATCAACATCCACGTCTTATTTATACCTCGCATAGGGACAATGTCCATGCATGCGCGCATCTTGTTTATACTCCGTAGAGTGCGCAGGACAACATCCGTGTCTTATTTATACTCGCGAGTGCGGGGAGGTGAACCTCGACGCTACGCCTTATTTAGAGTCCGTTAATCGCGATGAGCCCCACGCGTGCGTCGTGCAGAGGCGAACCTCAACGCTACGTCTTATTTATACTCCGTAGAGTGCGCACGGAGGCGTCCCCCCGCTGCGTCTTATTTATACTCCGTAGAGTGCGTGTGGAGGCGGACCTCGACGCTACGTCTTATTTAGAGTCCGTAGAGTGCGCGCGGAGGCAAGCCTCCGCGCGTTGTGGGCGGTGAAGTTGCGTGCGGAGGCGGACCTCAACGCTACGTTTTATTTATGCTCCGTAGAGTACGCCGACGCTCAAGGCAATCATGCGATTTAAATCAAAAATGAGGACCAAAAACAGAGGCACGAAAGAAATGGCCGAAGATTTGCGACAATAAGACGCTCCAAAATGCAGTACCAAAAAAGCATTAAATGCTGCGATGGCCCAGAACAGGCCCAAAACTGGAGAAGCAAACACGGCCAAATCAAATGGGACTGCAGTCGCAATATAAATGATATGATGCACAACCGTTTCTTTGCTGCCATGCATGCAAGAAATGCAGCGGCGATTATTAAAGCATCGTACGTGATCACATGCAGTGCGTACCGGGCGGGATGGTGACGGCGCGGAGTAAACTCCGCAGGTGCGGAGGCCCTGGCTGCATGGAGCTAGCGGGGGCCTCATCGCGAGGTGCAGAAGCTCTACATCGCTTGCGCGATGTACGCGCTCCATCCATGCCTAGACGGACTTGGTCGATGCGGAAACAGAGGCCACCACCGAGGCCACCGGACTTCGCCTGCGGGTTGGTGCCTAACCTTGCCATGCCTAAACTTAGGCAATGTGTGGCTGCCACTGTGGCTAACAAAATCGCCACACTTATGGCAAAGTTTGGCAAGAAACCGAGTCTATGTCTGCTAAGAAAGTGTGACATGCCACGGCGGGAACCAAACAACTACCTAAAAGCGTGGCACGCCTAACTTGTGGCTAGGCAACTTCGTCATGAACGCCCTTCGCGCCCCGGTAACCGAGGTCTTCGACGAAGCGGGCCCCCCGGCCGAAGTGGTCTTCGCCTATGCGCCAAACCGAGACCAAACGCAGTCCAGCGAGTGTGCTAAGTGGATGCGTGCATGCATGCAGCACGGACGCATGCATGCAGAGTGTACCTCACTGATCGAGTGCATGCCCGTGTTGAGAATCTCACGCCTGCGTGACGTCGGTGGAGACTTCAGGGACTCAGCAGAGACTTCGAAGAGCTCGACGGGGACTTCGGAGCTGCCTACATGACGTCAGCGGAGACCCCAAGGGACTTCGGCGGAGTCTTTGGGGAGCGCGACGGAGACTTCGGAGCTGCCTGCGTGATGTCGGCGGAGACCGGGACTCAGCTGGAGCCGAAGCTCCCTCAGCCCCGACGGCGTCTCGGACGGCAGGTACGGCTTGTTGGCGAAGAAGACAGGCTGGGGTTGACGCAGGTGGACTGGACCCACGAGTTGTAGGCGAAGCGCGCGGACTCCGACGGGAAGCCCTCGACGACGATGCTCTCGATGAAGAGCTGGCGCTGGTGCCGATTGAGCACAGTGACAGCGCCAGGCTCGCCGGAGGCCGCATCGACGGTGAACTCCGCCGTGTACACCACCCGCTCCGACTTGATGTCCTTCTCGAACCAGCCCACCGGCCTTGACCTCTTGCTCTTCCGCGGCCGATGAGCTCAAGCCGACGCCGGTTCGCCAACCCCGCTGGTGTAGGCATCCACCGCTTGGTGACGCGCCTTGACGCCCTCCTTCCGCCGCGCACGGTCCTCACGGCCCTCGCGGCTACGCTCTGAGAGTGCGCATCCGGCCGCCCCGCATTCGGCGCGGAAGCTTGACGCGGAGAATGTTAGTTGTAATCTTGACTTGGTGTTTTAGCATTTGAAGTCTGCACGTTGGACGGGGTTGTAAGCTGAGAAAAGATGGGCCACGTCTTGCGCATATCTCCACGTCCGCGTTGTATGCAGGTTGTTAGCTGCATGTAGTCAGCGTCAGGTACCGAAGGAAATGGTCATAGTTTGTTACTCTGCATGTTTCTCTAGTGCTATAAATGAGCGATGGAAGGAAGCAAATAACAGGCAGCTCGCTCCCTCATTTGTGTTAGCACTGTGTTGGTATTGAGTAGATATAGTGTTGCTTTATGTGTTTGTTGAAAGCAGCAGCAGCGCTTGTATTTTAAGTGAATTTTCTGAGTTTCTTTGCCGTGTGTGTTTTGTGATTGCGTGAATATTTTTCTTAGGCTAACATTTGGTATCAGAGCTTGTGTTTGTGTACACCTTCATCCATGTCGTCTTTGAGCCCGTCGAAAAACGTCACCACCGAGGGGGGCGTTCAGAAGAACGGCGATGCGAACGCGCCGGCGTCGTATGCGAGGCGATATCTCCCCCGTATCCCATGCTCACGAGGAGCAACTACACGACATGGCCCGTGAAGATGAAGGTGTTCATGCGTGCTCAAGGCGTGTGGAACGCAATCGTGGATGAAGAGGTTAATGAGCGGCAAGATCCAATGGCGCTCACGGCAATCTTCCTCGCGGTGCCGGAAGACGTGCTGCTGCTCCTAGCTGAGAAGGAGACCGCAAAGGAGGCCTGGAACACCTTGAAGGTAATGCATCTCGGTGCCGATCGCGTCAAGGAGGCGCGTGTACAAAACCTCAAAAGCGAGTTTGAAAACTTGCGCATGAGGGACACCGAACAGATCAATGACTTCGCGATGAGGTTGACGACAATCGTCAGCAAGATTCGAGGTCTAGGCGAAAAGATAGAGGAGTCCTACATCGTGCGGGAGTTTCTTCGTGCAGTGCCTAAGAAGTTCTCTCCCGTCGTCACCACGATTGAGCAATTTGGTGACATAAAAAATATGTCGATCGAAGAGCTAATCGGGCGCTTGAAGACGCAGGAAGAGGAAGAACGTCGCTATGGCAACAACGACGGAGACGAGGAGCACTTGCTCCTGACGCGTGCAGAGTGGGAGGCCCGATCGTCGAAGTATGAAGGTGAAGGCTCCTCAGGTGGTTCTGGTGGCGGCGGTGGACGTCGATACCGACGAGTTGACAAGGCAAAAGTAAGGTGTTTTAATTGTAACGATTATGGACACTTTGCTTCAGAATGCAAGAAGCCCAACAAGAGGGAGAAAGCGCAGGCATATCTCATCGAGGTGGATGCCGACGAAGAACCAGCGCTGCTCTAAGCAACAAGATTAAGGGTGTGAAGTTTATCTTAGTTTTTTAAGTAGCATGTTTATTTGAAGTTTAGCAAGTCAAGATTAAGGGGGAGAATGTTAGTTATAATCTTGACTTGGTGTTTTAGCATTTGAAGTCTGCACGTTGGACGTGGTTGTAAGCTGAGAAAAGATGGGCCACGTCTTGCGCATAGGAAGAAGTCTCCACGTCCGCGTTGTATGCAGGTTGTTAGCTGCATGTAGTCAGCGTCAGGTACCGAAGGAAATGGTCATAGTTTGTTAGTCTGCATGTTTCTCTAGTGCTATAAATGAGCGATGGAAGGAAGCAAATAACAGGCAGCTCGCTCCCTCATTTGTGTTAGCACTGTGTTGGTAACTTGGTATTGAGTAGATATAGTGTTGCTTTATGTGTTTGTTGAAAGCAGCAGCGCTTGTATTTTAAGTGAATTTTCTGAGTTTCTTTGTCGTGTGTGTTTTGTGATTGCGTGAATATTTTTCTTGGGCTAACAGAGGCGAGGTCCTGCGCGGAGGCGAGGTGAAGCCGGAGGCTCGACGGAGGTCGATCCCGCGGAGGCGAGACGTCGCGAGGTCCATCCAGCGATCCATCCCGCGGAGGCCATCCGAGGGCGAGGTCCCGCAAGCGAGGCGGAGGCTCGAGGCAATCCCACATTGGTTGTGGAAGCACAATTTATAAGTGTGGGAGCCCCACCCATTGGAGTCTTTGGGGGAGAAGGCGTCGGATGTGTTCGCCCATGTGGACTGTGGCCCGGGAGTAAAACCACCTCCCGATCCAACATTTGGAGCCTACGGACCTCATGGTTGTAGATGTGTCCAACCAATGTGTGAGGGAGATTGTTGGGAATAATCCCACATTGAAGAGGAGAAAGCACAACTCCCACCCATTGGACTAGTCTTTGGGGAGAAGGCCCAGCGGTTGTTGTTCCGTTGCTCGTGGGCTTGGTTGTGTTCCGCCATGTGGACTGTGGCAGGGAGTAAAACCCGGTTGGACCTAGGTATGCGGCGGGTCCGATCCAGGTGTTGGGAAGCCAACTTATAAGGAGGCTAGTCTTTGGGGAGAAGGCCCAGACGGTTGTTGCTCGTGTGAGCTTGGTTGTGTTCCGCCCATGCGTGGCCCGGGAGACGGACCTAGCGCGAGATCTCACATTTGTCCATCCCATCTCTTTGGACCTCAGAGGCGAGGTCCTGCACAACTAGGCGAGGCGAAGTCGGAGGCCGCCCATGTGGACGACGGACCTAGCGTGATCCAACAGAGGCGCAGCGCTAGCCTGGCACGGAGGCATGCACGAAGTCCATCCTGCAGAGATGAGGTCCCGTGGAGGCGAGGTCCCGTGAAGGCGGGTCCTGCGCGGAGGCGCCGCGAAGTCGGAAGATGTCCTTGTTGGGACGCTCCCGCTGCGCGCTGTGTCCAGACCTCCGCATCTCCTCGTACGTAGGCCAGCGGATTCGCGCCAAACCTCATGTTAAAATCAGCAGCAGCGGCTTCGCCCAGATCTCCTTGGACAGCTCGAAAGGAGCTCGACCGGCGTCGGCAGCCGCCCAGTTGCTCTCTCTTTGCGGAGCACGGAGAAGATGGTGAGGACGGGGCCCTTCCCGCTCCTGTTGCTTGCCGCCTCGTCGGAGTCGGATGAGGAGGACGAACCAGCCGAAGACGACGGTGGTAACAAGCAAAACGAGCAGGAAGTGCGGTGAACCAATAAATTCATGCGAGCTTATCCTACCTTTGCAGACTTCAAGACCAGCCAGAACCCGGTATACGAGGCGAGGTACGCCTACCCTCCATGCGTATACACGCGTGCCTGGCAGCTGCTGCGTGTGTGATTGCATGCAATATATAGTGGAGTTCTTGCATGGATACACAGACGTACAGGCAGATACGTGAATGAAGACACGTATGCATGTGCATGAATGGATGCACGAATGGATACGTGGGAGGATATTTGGGGTTCATGTATGAATGGATATTTTGAAGCATGGATGGATGTATGTACCTGATAAGTGGTTCCTGGTACGCGCGGAGGTCAATACGGCGCGTATCTGTGCTGCGCCGAGGCCGACCTCGCCGTCGCGGAGGCTGCCGTGGGATCACGTAGCCCGGAGCGAAGGCGGGGAAGGCTCGACGCGAGGACCATGACGGCGCGGAGAGACGCAGCGGAGGCCGCGGCAAGACTTCGCCCAGGACCTGCTGATCGGATGGATGCTTGTATCATGCATGGATGGATACTCACGGATATCCCATGCATGGCTGCTGCGGAATCTCCGGTCGAGGTGGGCATCCTTATCAGCTTCGCCGCTGCGGAGACTGACTTCGTCACTGCGGAGACTGCGCTGTTGCGGAGGCCGTGGCGTAGAAGCGACCTCGCCGCGCGCGGCGTCACAGTGGAAGCACGTGAAGGCGGCGGAGACAACCAGCGTCCGGACTGTGCTTGCTTGCTTTGATAGATACTCAAGTGCTTGCATGGGTATATGCATGGATGGATATTTAAGCTCCAGTTTTGCTATTGCACAGGTGATTGAAATTTTTTTATATTTCAGTCACCTAAAATTGCACTCTCAATGAACTAAACTTGCAGCCCCCTAAAAAAACAGCTGCAACTTTAGGTGATTCAGAGTGCAACTTCAGGTGACCTGAAATTGCACTCTCAATCAACTGAAATTGCAGCCCCCTCCAAAAAAACATGTGCAACTTCAGATGATTCAAAGTGCAACTTTAGGTGACTGAAAGATAAAAAAAATTCAATCAACTGTGCAATAGTCTATCCCATAATCTATATTATTACTAGTAGATACCCCGCGCGTAGGGCTGTAAAAAAAGCTCGAGACTCGTGAGCTACTCGGGTTCGGTTCGTCTTAGACTTGACTCGAGTTCGCTCGAATTATAAACGAGCCAAGCTCAAGCTTGAGCTGAAGCTCGCAGTTTATCAAGCTCGAGCTCAAAAGTTCATGTAGGCTCGTTCTTTATTGCTAAGCATGACTCTTTAAAGTGTATACACATGTATTTCAATTTTTTTATCAATTGTATTGTCTAAATCACACCGGGCTTATAAATAAGATAATGGTTTAAGCCTAAGAACAAGATAGACTGCAGTTGGCTGCTTATGGTACATAAAAAGCTAAAGACTCGTGAATTGCTCGTGTTTCGCTCGCCTCAAGTTCGACTCGAGATCGCTCGAAAGATAAATGAGCAAGCTTGAGCCTAACTCTAGGCTCGGGTGATTCTGAGGCTCGGTTCGAGTTCGGTTCGATTCTCTAACAAACTCAAGCTTGAGGCAGTGAGCTCGCTCGAGCTCGCCTCATTTACAGCCCTACCCGCGCGTTGCTGCAGGCATGGATGAAGACAGTTTCGGTGAATACGTTTGCTGAATGGAATAAAGACTGATGCATTTATGTATGCTTCGTAAATAAATCTCTCACGTACAAGGGCAATTCGGCTGTTTTCAAGGTATGTAGACACCTGATTGGACAACAATCTCAAAAGCATGTCGGCAAAACGTTTAGTAGAGTTGAACCACAAAGACAAGGAACATATACAAGAAAAGGTTGTTTTTTGAACAAGGAACATATACAAGAAAAGGTAGTTTTTTGAAATCTTCTGTGATCTTAATATAAAAAAAGGACTAATGGATGTCTTCGTAATTCATACATAGATGGAACTAAAAAACATGAATTAGTTAATAGCTCTAGAAAAAGCGAAAATCCTCACTCACAATGATGACATCAGATGTACATCATTGGCCCGTTTTCTTTGTAATGCATTCAGTAAAATTTAACTGAGCAGGTAATGCTCTTGCTCGTTTCGGCTTTAGCTTTTAGCTTTCAGTTTATTTTTCACTATTAATAAATTTCATCTTTTTTTAAACTTTTGATTTTTTGTTGAGTTTTTTTGCCAGTTCTTTTTTCCTGTATTTGTTTGTATTATACGTAATGGGCTAACATTTTTATATATTTTTAATTTTTTTAATTTAATTATGCTAAATAAGCCTATGTCAGCTACAGTATTTTTTCAGCCAGTTACAGTGTTTTTCGGCCATAAGCCACCTGTTGTGGGGGTGGCCCAACCCCCCGCGACTGGGCCGTGCAACTAGTTAAACATGTAATAGACCCAATAGTGTAGACGAATGTACCGGTGTAAATATACCAATATACCCTCATCATTTGTATGTACTAAGGGGTATAATGGGGGTTTCTCATTCTACCCCACTCATATATATAAGCCCCCAGGAGGGGCAAAGGGGGGACATCCTCTCATTCTTACCAACTCTCCCATAGCTCTAGCTCTCTTCTTCCTCCTCTACTAGTCCCCTTCTCTACTGTTTGGCCTGTAGCCACGACAGATGGCGCCGTCCGTGGGGACTAGGTAAGAAGTCGCGCAAAGAAGAGTCACCACCGCCAGGAAGATTTGCTCCATGGTCAAGGCTGGGATACATCCTGGCATGCAAGAGAACCAAAAGCGCCACCAAAAGTAAGAAAAGGTAGAGCATCTCTGAATAATTCAATTGGCTCAGCAGTTGTTGCTGCGTGTGGGTCCTCGTGTGGATCTGATAGATCCATCAATCTTGTGTGTAATCTCCACGCGGATCTGTTAGATCCATCAATCCACAATCGTGAGTGCTACTCGAAACCCCGTATTGCAGGATGGCTGCGGGTATGTGCGCGTTTAATGTATGTTTCCCTCAAAACTGATTTTCATTAGTGTTATTGAGTACTGCTGGAGTAGCATAGTGCAGCACCGGGGTCTCCGCGCCAGTCTTCACATTGCAGCCTCCGAGCGCGATCAAAGAGCGGAGTCGCGGTCTCCGCCGCGCACGCGGCGCACATCCACGTGAAGACCAGGCACGCGGCGCAGGTGCAGAGCAGGGTTCGGGCAGCGCGAGGTCAGTACAGCAATTTCGTCTCAACCCAGGCGGATGAGCACGCATGTACATCCATTTGCGAAGCCATCAAGGGTTAAATAGTGTATACATGCAATTTCACGTATGCCTGCACCTCCCATGTCCATACATGCACTTAAATATCTATCCGTACATACACCCAAACATGAGCTTAAAAAACTTCAGTCGTCTGTGCAATAGCAAAACTGTAATATAAAACCTAGCAAATATGATGAGCCGTGGACATTTGCGGATTGCGCAGCACCTCTATTCACGGAATTACTCTTACCAATCGCATTTGTAAGAGGAACTTTGAAAAAACATATTCCTATATATCCACCAAAACAGATGAAATCGATTGAGAGTCTGTTTGGATCCCATGGGCTAATAACTAGTTGCTAATTTTTAGTCCTTGTGGATCCAAACAGGAGGGCTAATGAGTGGGCTAAAGTTTAGCCAAAGCCCCAACTAGTTGTTAGCCAACTAGTTGGCCAAACCCAGCTAATGAGGGCTAAAGAACCAGCAGGATGAAAAAAAGACGTTGATACCCACGCCAACCCTCCCAGACCGCCATGCATAGGGGTATAACAGATTTTGTACTGAAATAGTAGTACTTATTAGTCCTTGGATCCAAACAGGACTGGGCTAATCTTTAGCCAGCTAACTACTAGTCAGCTAACAACTAGTCCTAGCTAACAACTAGTCCTAATCCATCCAAACAGGCCCTGATATCCATTGCTATTGCTGTCCATTTCGTCGCATGTATATTCTTTGCTTGTTGCGAAATTCTAGAGTCAAATCACCAAACAATAGCCCCTACACCTACGGTCGTCTTTGAAGAAAAAAGAAAGAGAAAGAAGAACCTACGGTCGGTCCGTTTCTAGAACCTCCGGAGTCCGAGGGTAACATCCAAAACCCGAATGTTCTGTCTGTGCGTCACATGCGCGCGCCTCTGCTGTTGGTGGTGGTGGCGGTGAGCCCACGTCCCCAGCGCCAAACCCCGTCCAACCCCCGACATGCGCCAGCTCGTCGGTGGCATTGGGAGAGGTTGATGGGTTCTTTTTAGGCTTTGGTTTTGATTTTTAGTTTATAGTTTTTGAATTCTAACTATATGTGAAATATAGTGTATAGAGGAATAAAAACAGTCATACGATTTTAGTCAGTATAGCTGCTCTTAATACAAGATCTATTAATATATATATATATATATATATATATATATATATATATATATATATATATATATATATATAGGGCGAGTGTTTCATGCACCATGGTGCCTAGGCACCAATATCAATACCCATTGATTTGCTTTGAGATTCGCAACGTTTGATCTGGATATCTTCATATACCCATAAAAAGTATATTTGAGATGTCAAACTCAAAAAATTTAAATTCAACTTCAGTTTAATTAGTTTGAACTAGTTTTATGGTATATACTCATCAGTAGTTGCATTGAACTCAAAAGTAGTTCAAACTAATTTGAACCGAGTTCAAAACTTACTTACCATAAATATATCAAGGGTATAAAACATTTTCATACCCAAACTCAAAAAATTATCAATCATACACGTATCGGATGTTGGTGCCTTATGTAATTTTCTATATATATATATATATATATATATATATATATATATATATATATATATATATATATATATATATATATATATATATATATATATATATATATATATATATATATATATATATATATATATATATATATATATATATATATATACATTACAAAACATATCGTTTGAAAGTTAGTTACTCATCTCGTCTTTGGTTGCCGTTTAGGTTGTGATCAACATGGTTTTAAAGCCCGTGGCTTATGGTTGAAAACATTGTAGTCATTTGAAAAATCATGAGTGTGAGAGGCTTATTTTGCATAATTAAATTTAAAAAATTTTAAAAATAAAAAAATGTTAGCCCATTACGTATAATACAAACGAATACGGGAAAAAAAGAACCGACGAAAAAGCTCAACAAAAAGCCAAAATTTCAGAAAAGACGAAACTTGTGAATAGTGCCAAATAAGCCTCCAGCACTGTTCATCAGCCAAGTTGATCGTGCCCTTAATCTACTCCGGGGTGTCGCTGTCGTGTGCCAATGCAACGTCACTTTCTTAGAGGAGCGTGGCTGCTCCAAGCCTCTGATATTTCTTCTCATGTTTATCCGTGATGTCTGACAAAAAAAAAAGAAGAAGAAGAAAGGAATCAGTGATCACAGTGTGACAGTCACTAGATCGAGTTTCAGCAACAACAGACTAAGAGCAAGGCTAATAATACAGCCTTCAGCTGGCTGTATAGACATTTACAGCCCACTTATCAGCCTATTCATATAGTAGTTTACAGCCAGCTGAAGGCTGTATGACCTACCCTTTTCTCTCATAAAGTTTCTTGGTTCTTGTGCTTCAGCTGGCTGTAAACTTACAGCCCACCTCTCTTCTCTCCTCCACCTCAGCATACAGCCTACTAACAGCCTCTTATTATACTTGCTCTAATAGGTCACATTGATTCACCCCTGTTAATTAGATCGCAACATTTTGCTTTCAGTTCAACGGCATCAATTAAAAATTTTCAAATCTCCATCCACTCTGCTCACAAGCCAAACTCTTTTTGGTTACTACACAACATCACACATTTGCACTTTATTGAACTCAAAAAAAGAGAAACACCACAAAACCAAAGTATGTTTTTATATCAGTAACCTCCGTTTAGCAGATGTATTTGAAGGAAAATGCTATATACGTCTAATCCATCTAATACTTGTTGCCTTAAGTTTATCCAAAATATCATATTATTTATTTGTATGCCACACCATTATTTTTTTTAAAAAAAATGTAATACTACCGCTCACCTCAAACGAACGGAAGTATCATGTACGACGCTTCTTTGGTACACTCCTTAGTGCCCAAGCAAACCTCAATTATCAGGTTCTTTTTTCTACGGCTGATAGTTGTGACTGATAGCTTTTGATTTTAACGTGAGTATTCGTACGAACAGACTGAATGCCGATAAATTAATAAGCCACTTCAAAAAGACTGCTCCGATAAATAATTTTAAAAACAAAAAAGTTTATTTATTTATTTAAGAAAAACCATAGGCATAAAGTGAGTTCTTTTAAATTGTAGCTTATAGTTTAAAATTTTGAATTCTGACTGTTTATAAGAGGCGGTACGTAGATGAAAATAGTCGTATATGATTTTAGCCGGTACAACTGAACTCAATATACTTTTCTTTTTAATATTTTGTTAATTTTACTTTAAAATATACCATTTAAAAATTAATTATTATATTATAAACCGTTAACCATGGACCGAACGCAGCCGTCATAGACGGAAAAGAAGCACCCATCTGCTACCCCTTCTTCCTGCCTAGCTCATCACCCCTATCAACACAGCCTACCGTCATAGCTAAGCGGGAACACAAAATACGAAAACAAACACAAACACCCAAAAAGAGAGAGAAAAGGAAACAGAAGCCACCATCCAAATGCGAGCCATTAGCAAGTTTTATAATACAGCCTTCAACTGATTGTATAGATACTTATAATCCACTTATCAGCCTACTCATATAGTAGTTACAGCCAGTTGAAGGCTGTATGATCTACCCCTTCCTCTCACAAAGTTTCTTGATTCAGATTTCTTGGTTTGGTGTAAACTTACAACCCACTTATCTTCTCTCTCCTCCTCTCTCTCCTCCACTCAGCATACAGCAGCTTACCGCCTCTTATAATACTTTTGCTCTTACTCACCTCTACGGCTCGACCCCATGGCACAACCACCCTGACACTCACTGACCTGACCCACCGCCACCGCCGCCGTCCACCCTCCTCCGGCGACGGCCATGCCCCCCGTCGCCATCCAGCTCTACAGCCTCCCCTTCAAGCTCCTCCTCCGCCGCCGCCTCTCTTCCCTCTCCGCCTCCGCCCCCGCCTCCTCCTTCGGCGTCTCCTCCCGCCCCGCCGACCACCACCTCTCGCCGCCGTCCAACCCCTCCTTCTCCGCCGCCGCCCCTGACGCCGTCGCTACCAAGGACCTCCACCCTGACCCCCTCTCCTCCCTCCATCTCCGCCTCTTCCTCCCCAACCCCCACCACGCCGCCCCCGTCGCCGCCAACAACCCTCCTTCCGGCGTCCGCCGCAACGGCGGGTACCTTCCCCACGGGGCGCGTTCGCGACGGGCGCCGCGGACAGCGCCGCACGGCCACGCCCGTGGTGGCGGTCGGGCCAGAGCAGCAGTGCTGCGATGGATCCAACCTCGCCGCGTGCAGACGGACGATGGCGAGGGGGGCCGACTCGTTCGGCGCGGCGATGGTCGAGCCGTGGCTCGCCGCGCACGCCGATCCATCAAGGTCTGGTTTCTTTTGGTGCTTTCTTGGTTAAATTTTTGGGGTTTTGGTGTGGCTTGTAGATACGTTGTTCGTAGCCGTTGGAGCCTAGCGTTTGCATTTGGCACTGCGATATTTAGATTTATAACATTGTAGTAGTAATTCTTTTTTCTGGTTGCCCAGTAGTGCTTGGATGGGCTTATAGTAGTTGGGTTTTGGATTCAGCATGTGCGGAGTTGCATTGCAGAGCTTGTAAAGTTGTAATGTGTGTGATGAACTTTGCGAAATGGCAGTTTAGTTTGCTAGATCTAGTAGAGCAATGAGTACATAGATTTGATTGATTCCCTATCTGTTTACATATTTGCTGCGGTTGATATGGCAATTCTCACAATCGACCTGCCTTTTGTTTGAACTAGTCGAACCCTCACACAGTTGCATAATGCGGGGCATTCATGCTGGTTTACAGAGTGTAGCTAATTGCCACCACCCACCAACACATGGCCAACTCTACCATGATTGGTTCTCAACAACTTGGCAGTTAAATTTAGGAGGAAATAATACCAACTTATGAGTTCTGAATATCGAATTTACAATCTTACTCTGAACGGTGGTCACATGATTATTTCCATGTTGAAAACAGTTAGTTCCTTCTCAAGCCTTTGGACATAAATAATTAAGTTTACTTCAAATGTCCAAATGGATGGCTCTATATCTATTCTTGCTGATACCCAATACTCATTGCTTGATTAACATCGAAGTAGTACAAGCTCCATGACAGTCGCTGTGATGCACATGTTCAAAAATTTTCCCATGTCACCGTCCTTGTGTCTCAGGATCAGCATTCAGGGCTAACGCATTCTAGACGGGTGGTCTCAGTCGTGATAGAATTGATGTTCGTGCGGCAATACCATGAAGGAAATAGTAGCAGCTAGGAAAGGAGGGGAAGAAGGGTTGGAGAAGAGGCATCAGGTTGCATACATCCACAAGCTATTGGACATGGAGGGGAACAGGAGAAAGATAAAGATTAGGAGGGGAGTCCGAGCAGCACTGATATCGCTAACCAGTTATCTGGTCTTCAGAAAACAGGAGAGTAGAGAAGAGAAGTGAGCCATTACCAGTAGCTCAGTAGGGTAGGTAATTATGTTCATAGGAAGGGGATGTAGGAGTAGCATTGGTGAGAGAGGGAGAAGAGGAGCTGAAAAGAAAGATGGGGAGAAAAAAGTATGTTGGAAAGGAGTAGCATCGTTGAGGAAGCATGAAAAGGAGAAGAGGGGTGTGTGTGTTCATGTTGTGTTTTGTTGGGACATGGTGATGTAATCTATTGGGCTTCATAAGAGCCTTGTGGCTGGGCCTATTCTTTTTAGCTTATGACTTATGACTTCTCCCAAACAGACAAATTGGATGGCTTCTCCGCCGCCTTTTCAAAAAGGCTTATCGGGACAACCTTTTCTTATCGACTTATCGGCATTCGGTTTGTTTGTACAAGTGCTCGCTCTAGGGGTAAAAGCCATTAGCCGCAGCTGAAAAGAACATGCTAGTACAATGTCATTCTGGGTCATCTGTACAGTCGAATTTTTGTTGTATATATTTTTAGTTAGCTTTGCCCTGTCATGTAAAAAAGCTTTTCATCTGAAACCTCAAGTGCTCATGCTGTATTAGAACATGCTCTATTTGATGGTTATCATTTTTCTGTCAAATTAGCGAAGTCTGGAATCTTGATCAACTATTCAGTTTTTATTGATTCCTAGCAATTAGACCGAACATGAGGCTGTTAATGTGTCAAAAATGATGAAAGTATGAATGTGCACTGGCATCAAATTGTGGAGTAGGCTTAAGGTTTAGAGGGATGAAAGCAGAAGGTTGGCTAGGTTAAGGTTACAGGGATGACAAGAGAAGGTGTAGATGTTTTGTTTCCGTGGTTGCAGGGAACTTTTAATGCACTGAGATAGTCATGTATTACAATGTATTATGTTCAAGGAATAAAGTACGAGTTGATCTTGATTTCATTCATAGTTAAGTAGCAAGAAAAGAATAACAGTAACTCTTCCAGCGGAAAAAGTTCAAAATGGAGTTCAGCTCCGCAAGCCAAGGTAATATTTGTAATTTGGCTTCTGCACCTAGAACCATGCATAAATATACCAGTGAACTTCCATTCAACATCCTTTTATACCTTTGGCGTTCTTTATAACCTAGCTGTGACTGGTTCTTGGGTTTCCTTCTGTTGGATATTTTTGCCCTTTTTGTTTGGTTGGCCGTCTACAAACAGATTTTTGTGATGAAAACACACCCAACTTCAGTGAATGTTAGGAGATTTCTTTTCTTACAGTATGTTTATATGTGTAGCAACACTCTTTTGTGTTAGTTCAGTAAAAGCTTTTGCTGTGCCATTCTCTGTTCTAACATTAATTGAGCATGGTATGCAATATGAATCTATGTATCACCGATAGGGAATATTGGTATGGTGACACGGAAATTCCTAAAAACAAGGATAGGACGAGTATATATGTATTTAAAAATGATCTCAGATCTTCAGAGGAGAAGGCGGCGGTGGGAGCAGGGAGGCGGTGGCGGTGGGAGCAAGGAGGAGTAGGTGGTGGCAGAGGGAGAACCGGAGAAGGGAGGGGAGGCGGTGATGGCAAGGGCAGGGCACCGCTGAGAGCAGGGGAAGGGCGGCGGTGAAAGCAGGGGAAAGGGCTGCGGTGGCGAAAGCAGGGGGAGAAGGGACAGCGGGCGGCGGTTGCGTGGTGCATGCGTGCGAGTGAGGCCTCAGGAGGAGCTAGTATTTGGTTGGGAAGGCATTAGGGTTGGGAGTTGGACTGGGCTGTTGCTGGGCTTCAATATGAGATGTTTTGGTTCTGGAGTATCGGAAAGTATCACGGAGTTTCAGAGAAGTATCGGGATTATTTTTATTAATTTTAAAAGTAAAAAATTCAACGATCCTTCCCAATACCGTATCGCGAAGGATCGCGGTATCGGGTATGTATTGCGTACCAGTACGGCAGTTCAACGAAGGATCGGTGATTCATAAATATGCGTATCTTCTTTAGAAAAAAAGACATTTCTAAAATGAAGCAAGAGATTAGCTAAAATGCATGTGCTAACCTTTCTTTTTGCTGTTGTTTTCAGATTCTTGTTAAGTGAAATTTTAAAAAGGTTTTGTAAAACTCAGCAGCAAATAGAATACATACTTTTCCATTTATACATTTCTGTATAAAATATTTAAATTGGCATTTTGCCACCTTACTGCAGCAAATTAGCATAGTTAAATTTGCTGAACACTTTTGTTTAACCCAGTTTGATGATCTGTAACTAATGGACATGGAATTATTACAGTAGCATTTTTTGAATTTTTTTTGGATAATTTCAAAACTTGAATCATTAACGTTTTAAATGCTTGTAGAGTGTGATAATTTAGTTTAACTTAACGTAATGTCAGAGAGTCAGTTTCTAGTTGGTTAAATTCAATACAAGTAACCATTCCACTAGGTATCATCAGTTTTTTTCTGGGGTTGGTAGTAGTCTGTGCTTGTGGGGACATAAGCTTTCTAACTTCATTTTGAAATTTCAGTTCAAAGATGCAAAGTTAATTTATCAAGTTGTGTTGCTGAGATTGTTAACAACTTGAAGTTAGTATATTGCCCACCTTTGCTCAACGACTTAGCATTTGGGTGAATTAGTTGGTGCATGAAACTCAATAGAGATCACAATTGGCTCAATTTACTAGTTGAGCATAATCATAACAGTACCAGGCCAACTACTAGCCTTTTCAAACCCACTGGCCACTGCATGAACTTATTTTATGTTTAGTTCAATTACCCATTAGACTAATTTTGAATAAATACCCTGCCCTGAAAAAGAATCAACCTAGTTATACCAAGCACAAGCATGGTGATTGGTAGCCTCAATCTGTTAGTAGTTTGCACTGTTTTATAATTTATATTTATCTGTGGCAAGATTCTAAAAATCGGTAACTGGTACTCGACCGGTCACGCAACCTAGTATTGATTATACGGCATAATCAGCCTATTATACGGCATAACTAGCCTAATTATGCAGATAACAAGCTAATAGGTATGGGTGCCTGTTACTTGTATATGGCTGAGTATACGGCCTAGTAGACCTGTTTTTATAACATTGATCTGTGGTACATGTTATAGTGTGGTCATGACTTTGCTTATTGCTTTTAGTGTTCATAATCAAAGGCTAACAGGAACAGCAATATTTTTTTTTTTACATTAGTCATGACACATTCTCTGGGGGCTAAATTTCACTTTTACCTTTTTTGGGCAGTCAATAGGATGTGAATTTATGTTCAATGCGAGTTACTTCAGTGCCACTGTAACCCAGTGATCTAATCAATTCACCAGAAACAAAAGCTTGAAAAAATCATTCCCTACATCTATTTTGCTAACTATTTACTCCCTACATCTATTTTGCTAACTATTTAATTTTATCAATATATGCAGTCTCTTGTTACCCTTGTATATTCGTTTACTGTACCTGGCTTGCATGTGAAAAGACAGAAGGTTTGCTATGGAACCAATATTATTGATTTATGCATTGCACGTGCCTTATCTTGTAGATCCACTTTCTGCTCACTCCATTTCTTATATATCCTAGTTGTAGTAGGTTTGGAAATTAACAGATGCGGATGTGACTTGCAAGTGTCCGTGTTTTGTATTTTGTTTTCTGGACTAATAAAGCAGCCGATGCTAGTAGCTGACATGTATTTCCTCTTTTTTTTTCGTTAACAGGTGTGTTCTCCTTGGCGTCAGTTGTGGAGCGAACATTGCTGACTATGTGGCCCGAAAAGCTGTTGAGGCTGGGAAACTCCTAGACCCCGTGAAGGTTGTTGCTCAGGTTTTGATGTATCCATTCTTCATGGGAAGCAGTCCCACCCAATCAGAACTGAAGCTGGCGAACTCCTACTTCTATGACAAGTCAACGTGTTTACTGGCCTGGAAACTGTTCTTGCCTGAGGGTGAATTCAGTTTGGACGATCCAGCTGCGAACCCTCTCGTACCTGGTAGGGGGCCCCCTTTGAAGCTTATGCCTCCAACCTTGACAGTTGTTGCGGAGCTAGACTGGATGAAGGATCGTGCAATTGCTTACTCAGAGGAGCTCCGCAAGGTGAATGTGGACGCCCCTGTTCTGGAGTACAAGGATGCGGTCCATGAGTTTGCCACGCTAGACGTCTTGCTGAAAACACCACAGGCTCAGGCTTGCGCTGAAGACATAGCCATCTGGGTTAAGAAGTACATATCACTGCGTGGCCATGAGTTTTCATATTGACCGTGTTGGTGTGCTTCCATGAATTTTAATCTGAGTTGCCCGCCTACATCACGTCGTACTTCACGCCAGGCTGTTTGAATGGGGGATAGAGATTACGTTGAAGCCGACTGTAACATGGGTGGGTGGTCATCTGTAACATGGGCTCATATGTGATGGTAGGTGGTTACTCTACGGGCAGTTTATGCTGCCTGGGGTCAAGGGTGTTGTGGAATCTCTGGTATTGTACATTTCCACGTTCTAATGGCATTTGAAGCTTTCATGTATTGACCTCCCTCGTTGATCTGCTTGGGCTGAGAAAATTGTTCTTTTTCCTGGCAATGAGCTGACTCAGCTTGAGTGCACTTTGTTGTATGGATGTCTGCTCTGCTGCTAGGCGTTTCAGAATTGCTTTGCTGCTAACGAAGACGTTTATTACCAGACAAAAAGAATTGCAAAGGGGTGATTTACGCTGGATTGCATCAAATTGTTAATTTATTAATGATTCTATATAAAAAAATTGCATGATTTCAGACAAATCTGCATGAGTTAGCAAGTATCCTCGAAATGTTTTCTAGAATAAATGATCTTGTAATATTATGGAGCGGTCAACATATTCTGTAATGTTATTTCTCTAAGTTATTTGGGGATGTTCCTAGGTAATTTCCTCTTTGAAATATTATATCTATCCTCTGTTATTATATGACTAAAACAACACACTACGAGGGTAGAAATTTACATATTAATCTGAGAAAAAAAGAGAGGAAGATCTATATGTTTATTTGGTGAACATAAATCGTAATACTGTAGATTAAAAAGATAGAGATATTAGAGTTGTTACAAATACTACTATGTATGGATTACAGTGAATATAAAGAACAATATCCTAACATCTAGCCGTGCGCATGAAATCTATGGCTAGCTTATTATGATTGTGGTGCCAATGCCCTTTTTGTAAGCAACAAATGAAAATAACAATATAGTGGACGCGCCGTGAGATTCATGTAAATCTCGTGAAGTTGTCGGGGATTCAAATATGCAAATCTAGGCTATCTGCATATGCTGCACTAGTCTAGAATCACGTTAGTGCACACAGTGACAACATCATACAATATCATCCATACACGGTGTTAAATAAATGACAAGTTTTCATAATAAATAAGGGTTTTGACCTTATGGTTGATGTTACAATAATTTAGCCGTAGAGGGCTTATGCATTAAAGCAAATAAACTGTAGCGAAAACAAAAAAACCCTAAGCGATAACCCATCTTATGCTACAGCCAATCGACTAGGGTACAAGACTTAGCAATCAACTTCTTCGTAGAACTCTTCCTCCAGAAGCAGTGTAGACTCTACTTCTCTAGCAATTGGGTTGTGACTGTAGCAAGAGTAAGTACAAGAAGTACTCAACAAGTTGTGCACACAGAATGCAATATATAGATGCAAGGTTTATTACAAAGGAAATAACTATCCTAGTTTGTTTTGCATAAAGCTAAGTTGACATTTAAATACTATAAATAGATTGAAAGTATAATTTGAACATATAGTAATTAATAACAGAAGTAAAACATTATCTCACACAGCCCATTCATCTGACTCACGCAACTTTTCTTTCCCAGTTTTATTTTATAAAATCTGCCCCTTGTGTGAAATCTCCGAGAATGTCCATAACTGCAGGTATAGCTATTTGAATAGTTTTATTAATACTCTATAGAGGTTATACAACTTTCTTCACATGATATGACCAAGTTGCAATGTTTGTGCACTAACACGCTTTCATAGGCTTATGTTCAAAATGATCATATCAGAGCCTTTTGAAAACTTTGCTCTAGCAATGACCTCTCCCAACAAGCTTGAACACAGTAGCCTCACCCTAGCTAATGCGAGTAGGCTAATGCTCAATGTATGTGGTGTAGATGGGTGTCGACAGCATCCATCATGGCTAGAGCTGGGACTTGGGTCGTGCTTTTTTGGGCTAGCCCGAAGCACAGCCGGCCCGGCATAGCCCAAGCACTGCCTGGCCCGACACGTGGCGGGCCGTGCGGGCCCAGCATGAATAGTGGGCGGTGTTGGGCCTGCATTTCCGGCATAATGGGCGGCACGGCACAGCCTGGCGTGGTGTGCCGTGCTCGAGCCGGCCCAGCCCGGTGAGCACGATCGGCACAGGGGGCACGGCCGGCCCAGTGAGCACGGTCAGCACCGGTGGCAGCCACGCCTTCGGCCTCCCGTCGGCCGTGCGCCCCACACCGGCAGCCACGGCGTGCTGGCCGAGCTGTCTTTGGCCGGCCGAACGGCCTACGCCCTCCCACCGTTCCACACTCCCACAGTCATCCCACATTCCCACAACACAAGCATGAAGCATCCCACAAGCACAAGCAGTCAAGCACAGAGCAGAGCAGAGGGAGGGAGCAGACAGAGGGGAAGGACCGAAGGAGTGTACCTCAACCCTGAGCTCGGTGGCCACCGTGCGAGCACGGGATCCGCGAGCACGAAGGTGAGCCCGAATGAGTCCCCGGAGAAGAACCGGCTCACGACCCCTGGTGGCGCTAGCGCCGCCGCCTCGCCGCCACGGGTGACAGTCGGGTATGGCCGCCAGGAGCGAGTCCGGCGCGAAACCGTAGCGCGGCAGCCCCGCCCCCGCGCGGTGGGAGAGGTGAGGGGAGGAGGTGGCGGCAGGGGGGTGGGGGGAAGAGGCGGCGGCGGCAAGGGAGGTAGGGGGAGGAGGCGGCAGCGACGGGGGAGGTGGGGGAGGAGGGAGGGGCGGCAGGGGAGGTGGGAGGAGGAGGCTGCGGTGGTGGGAGACGTGGGGGGAGGAGGAGGCGACGGCGGGGGAGGAGGAGCCGGGCATGGGACGGGGGGCCAAGGGGGTGATAGACCATGTGGAAGTGACCTCGGGTGTGTGATGAGTAATTGACATCTGTTTTAGGAAAGTCGAGTTTGGTTTGTGTGGTTTGGACCATGTCGTTGCACGGTGCAATCGGATTCGGTCGGACTTGGTCAAACTTGGTCGAAGTGCTTAGGATGCCTATTCTCTTGATTCGACTGGTTTTGGCTGTTTCATGCTTAAGATTTCTCTTAATGCTATTGTTGATTACATTATGTCGAGCGATGTTGTGTGATGTGTTTCTTGTCTGTGATGGTTGCAGCACGTCGAGGCGAAGTCATGGCGAGGCACGGGATGATCGGACTAGGCACAGGCGGTGCCGAGGTCAAAGCGGTCGAGGTGTGCCAAAGACGGCGAGGACTCGAGGTGGTTGCGAGGCATGGATGGAAAGAAACAAGAAAACTTCCCGGAAGGTGCAGAAGGGGCGATTTGGTAAATTCGCAAGGCTGCACAAGTGGGAGCGGTTTCGTTTGAGATTAGCGGGCAAAACGGGTTGGAAACCCGGTAACCAAAGCCTATAAAAGGAGGGTTGTCTCCTGGTGCATGTATGACTTGTGAGAGGGGTTGATGGCTTTGAGAGTCTCTTTTGCTTTGGGCTTTAGTTGTTGAGAGTTGTTGGAGAGAGCAGGAGTTCGTTGTTCCTTGCCTCTCTGTGTATGGTTGTGAGATGAGATGAGTTCTTGTGATTTCTTTGAGAGGAGATGGTTGTAATCCCTGCTTAATCATTCATCTCTCTTCCTCAATATCAATGGGAAAAGGATTGTGATTGGATATCTCCATTTCTTGCCTTATGTGATGAACTCCATTTTCAGTTTTTCTCTCTGTTCTTCTCATTTTGGAATGAGTTTGAGTAAATTTCTTGCTTGCTTGTTTGATTCTTGGAAACTCTGAGATGGGGAGTGATTCAACGTCCCTTGGGCATTCCATTTTCAAGATCAAATGGAAGTTTCATTAATCTCTGTGCTTTCTTGGACCCTCGTCAAATTTGCTCTGTTCTTGTTATTTCTAGGGTTTGGGTACGGAGTTCTCTTGGTTTTTCTTTTACCCCTCATCAAGAGGCTTGAGACTTGGGCTTCCATGTGCTGAGATCTTTGCTAATCTAATTACAAAAGGACTTGAGCAAAGGATGGATGAGTAGTGGGTAATCTGAAAATTAGTGCTATCCTTCACTTCATTTTTAGATTTTTCCTCAATTCTTAATTTCTAGCCCCTTTGGTAAAATCCTTGACTCCAAAAGGTCCTAATGCTATTTGGAACTTGTTCTTGCACTTCTGGTTTGAAGAGAACAGAGAAAAACCACAAATTTCATTGAATTCTTCAAATCCCTGCATTTTTCAGGCTTCAGCCTGTTCTGCCCTCGGGAAGACCAGTCAGACTGGTTTGTGACCGGCCTTGAGGCGGCGATCAGACCGGCGGCCAGGCTGCGGTCAGACCGCCCCATGACCTGTGGTCTGACCGCCCAGCTGGTTTTTGATTGTTAATCTTTCTGTTTTTGCTTGCAGTCATTCTTGCTCGGTTCTGTTCTCGTGTTTGTTTTCCTGGATTTCCAGAGTGCATTTATCATCTACTTCATAGCTTTTCATAGCTATAGGAGGAGAGAGATTCGCATGTGGATACGTTGAGGGGACGTGATTTTAAAGAAGCAACATTCACCCCCCTTCTGTTGTCGATTTCGATTCAACAATTGGTATCAGAGCCAGTTAGCTCTTTCTCATAGATCTTAACCGGTCTCTAGAGCCATGGAAACAGACAAATACTCGACCAAGCCCCCGATCTTCGATGGGATCGACTATCCCTTCTGGAAGAGTCGGATGGAGACCTACATCCAGGCTCAGGGCTACGCCATCTGGCGGAAGGTCAAGGTCCGGTATGCTGTTCCTGCCGATGAGAACATCAATGCCGGAAACATGGCTGATGTTGAGGCGAATGCGAATGCAAGGAACATCATAATCCAGGGTTTGAGCCGAAGCGAGTTCGATCGCATATCTCATCTGACGTCGGCCTTCGACATCTGGGTGACCCTCAATGCATACCATGAGGGCACCACCCAGATCAAGACAGCTCGACAGGACCAGTTCAAGCGAGATTACAACAAATTTGAAATGCCGCTGGTGAGTCTCTCGATGAGTGCTTTGCGCGTTTTCACAAGATTTTGAGCAACCTCCGAGCGGTCAGTCTCACATACCCCGACTCGGACAATGCTCGACAAATGCTCACAGCTCTTGATTTGCGTGTTTGGGAGATGAAGGTGACTACCATCAAGGACACCGCCGATCTTTCGACCTTGACTCTTGACGCGTTGTACTCACGCCTCAAGACTCACGAGATTAACATAGTCTCTCGTAGGTCAAAGTCGCAGTCGATGGCCTTAGTCACCAATCCCAGTCTGGTTTCTGGAACTTCTTCCGAGTCGATTTATGGTTTCTCTCTAGCTGCTCTCTGTGATGCAACTGATGATCAGTTAGAGCAGCTACCAGAGGATCAGTTAGCCCTTCTAGCCAGAAAGTTTTCCCACGTGTACAAGAGGGTGAGGGATCGGAAGAGGAGTGGTCCTCTAATTACAAAAGGTCTTGAGCAAAGGATGAATGAGTAGCCGGGCGTGGGTGGAGCGGTGGGAGGAGGGATTTGATTTGAGGTTTGAGGAGCAGAGCTACAGAGGAAGGGCGTGGCCGCGTGGGACGTGGGAGCGGGCGACCGGGCCAGCATGGCCACGTGGCGGTCGGGGAGTGGTGGAACGGAAAAAGAGGAGGAGGACGGTTGATTGACAACAGTCACTTGCAAAGTTAGAACGGTCATATAACGTATAGAATATAGGGGCCAGGCAACGTTTGGATTCTGTTCTTTATAAATCCACTCTGTTTTGCCATTTTTTTTCACAGAATCACAACACCTTTCACTCCGCTTGACCATTTCTTCACAGAGCCTTCTCATTTCTTCACAGAGCCTTCTTATTTCTTCATAGAGCTTTCTCATTTCTTCTCATTTCACAGGCTTATTTCCTATATTTTCTGTATTTGTACTTTTTATTTATTTATTTGTTAATTCTCATTTCACAAGCACATTTATTGTATTTGTACTTCTTATTTATTAACTAATCACCATGTTACCAAGAAGTTACAGTACCAGGGAGCACTCAAGCAGTATGCAGAGAAATCGAAGCTCGAAAAGGACAGCAGGACGACTTAGTGTAAGCTCTCATCGTCGCTCCCCTAGTCCTCCTCCGACCCCCATTGATGCTCATCGGCTCTCGCCAAGCATGGGAGACACGGCATGGATGACGGTCATATGGACGGTACAGAGGGCTACGAGGAGTACTAGGGCGGTCCAGATGGACAAAGGGCGAATGGTTGGAAGCACATGACCTGTAGCCAGGAAATCCGAGACGGTGAAACGGTAGATATCGCAAGTTGTAATTATTGCAATGCTAAATTAAGTGGTCGTACAGCTGTAGGGACAGGACACTTGAACCGCCACTACAAAGCATGCTTACGCAAGATAGCGGCACAAGGCTGAGGGAGGAGGAGGAGTACAAACACAGCTAAACTTCGAGGCTGATAGCTCTGTAAGTACTTGGGTATACAACCCGCTTAATTCCCGTGAGGAAATTGCTAGATATATTGTTTCAGAAGATCAGTCGATTAGGATGGGTGAAAGTCGCGCGTTCGAAAGAGTGATCCAACGCGGCTTTTGCCCACAGTACCAACATGTTAGTAGAATAACTACTACATCCGATATTTTACAGATGTATCAAAAGGAACTGGTAGAGTTAAAAGAACTATTCCAACAAATTCAGTATTCTTTTCCATAACCTCAGATATTTGGACATTATCCCACCAAAGAAGTACATACCTTAGTGTTGTAGCCCATTATTTAGATGATAATTATAAACTAAACAAGAGAATCATAGAATTTAAAGTAGTAAATGAATTGTACACGAGAGAGGCCATTGTCAAGCGTATACTACTTATACTTGATGATTTTAAGATAGATAATAAAATTGCTTCTATAACTCTTGATAACGCATCGGCAAACACAACAGCTATGAGCATCCTCACCCCAAAATTACAAACATATATTGGTGGTTATGTCCTCCACCAGAGATGTGTATGCCACATCTTGAATCTTGTTGTTCAAGATGGTATGTGTTGTGGCTACAGGCCAAATAGTAAAGAAGGGGACTAGTGGAAGAAGGGGAGAGCCAACAGAGGGATTGTATGGAAGAGTTGGTGAGTAAGAATGAGAGGATGACCCTGCCTGCTCCCCCTTAGGGGTTTATATACATGAGTGGGGTAGGATGGGAATTTTCCATCCAACCCCTTAGTGCTTACAAAGGATGAGGGTACGTTGGTACATTCATTCCTCTATACTATTGGGCCTATTACATGTTGGGCCAGTTGCAAGGCCTAGACACGGGGGGTTGGGCCACCCCCACAACAGTACTCCCTCGACAGCAAGCGCAGAGGTTCCGATGGGTGAGCTAACGTGATCAACTATCCCGCCCCCCGTTTCCTGACAGCAAGCGCGAGGGTGCCGACTGGTGAGCCGATGCAACTAGTAGCTTGCAGCTTACAGCCCCCAGAGACAACGCCTACGAAGAGATCAACGAAATCATACACTGAAGCCCAGGCCATCCCACCGAGGCAATGCTTATGAGGCAGACGGTGAAGTCAAACACCGAAGACGGGCCGTCCCGCCGAGGCAATGCCTACGAGGTGGACGGCGAAGTTCTGCGCCAGAGCCGGGCCGTTCCCCTACCTTCAAAAACAGTGCCCGCGGAGGGCGGGTGTGAGCGACGTAGGCCAAGGGCGCTGCACACACAGAGACATGGAGGGAAAACTGTCATTCCCCTACCTTGAAAAACAGTGCCCGCGGAGAGCGGGCGCGAGCGGCGTAAGCTGAGGGTGCTACACACGCAGAGGCAGAGGCGAAACTGTCGTTCCCCTACATTCAAAAACAGTGCCCACGGAGAGCGGATGCGAGCGGCGTAGGCTGAGGGCACTACGCACACAGAGGCAGGGAGGCGAAACTGTCGTTCCCCTACCTTCAAAAACAGTGCTTGCGGAGAGCGGGTGCGAGAGGCGTAGGCCGAGGACGCTACGCACGCAGAGGCAGGGAAGTGAAACTGCCGTTCCTCTACCTTCAAAAACAGTGCCTCGGAGGGCAGGCGCGAGCAGCGTAGGCCGAGGGCGCTACAAACGCAGAGGCAGGGAGGCGAAACTGCCGTTCCCCTACCTTCAAAAATAGTGCCCGCGGAGGGCGCGCGCGAGCGACGTAGGCCAAGGGCGCTACGCACGCAAAGACAGGGAGGTGAAACTGCCGTTCCCCCACCTTGAAAAACAGTGCCCACGGAGAGTGGACGCGAGCGGCACAAGCCGAGGGCGCTACGCACGCAGAGGCAAGGAGGCGAAACTGTCGTTCCCCTACCTTCAAAACTGGTGCCCGCGGAGAGCAGGAGCGAGCGGCGTAGGCTGGGGCACTACGCACGCAGAGGCAGGGAGGCGAGACTGTCGTTCCTCTATCTTCAAAAACAGTGCCTGCGGAGGGCGGGCGCTTGCAGCATAGGTAGGGGCGCTATGCACGGGAGGCAGGGAGGTGAGACTGTCGTTCCCCTACCTTCAGAAACAGTGCCCGCAGAGGGTGGGCACGAGCGGCGTAGGCCGAGGGCGTACGCACGCAGAGGTAGGGAGGCGAACTTGTCGTTCCCGTACCTTCAAAAATAGTGCCCACAGAGAGCGCTGCAGAGAGCGGGCACGAGCGGCGTAGGACAAGGGCGCTACGCACGCGGATGCAGGGAGGCAAGACTGTCGTTCCCCTACCTTCAAAAATAGTGCCCGCGGAGGGCGGGCACGAGCGGCGTAGGCCGAGGGCGCTACACACGCAGAGGCAGGTTATCTAGGAGATGCGCCGCTAAAGCGATGCACACCCTGGTGGGACGCGCGCGAAGGCGTGATATCCAGCTGGTGGCACTAAAGCGATGCACCCCCTGGTGCAATGCGCACGAAGGTGCGATATCCAGGTGGAGCGTCGCTAAAGCGAGGCACTCCCTGGTGTCTCGGCCATCACGTGATTTTTATAATCCGTAGAGTGCGCGCGGAGGTGTCCCTCCGCGCGTCATGTTTATACTCCGAGGAGTGCGTGCGGAGGCTTGCCTCCGCGCATCTTATTTATACTCCGTAGAGTGTGCACGGAGACCACACGTCTTATTTATACTCCGTAGAGTGCATGTGTAGGGGTGAGCAAAATACCGCTACCGTTACCGTGCGAATTACCCGGACCAACCCAAATACCCAACCCGAGGTACCCAATCCCAAATTCGGATAGCGATTCTGATTACCCGAAATTAGTTTGGGTAGTTCGGGTAATATCCCCCGGTACCCGAACTACCCGAATTACCCGAACTACCCCGAAATACACTTGAACTTATCACTTTATTACCCGTACCCGAATTACCCGAACCCCGAAATTACTGCTGAAATTCTATGCAAATTCTGTGCAGTTTGCTGATTTTTTTGTGAATTCGGGTATATCGGGTATACCCGAACCCGAACCTGAATTATCGGGTACCCGAAATTGCGGGTAGTGTTTTTTTGTGCTAATATCGGGTAGCAGTTTTCATTACCCGAATTTTGAATTACCCGAACTACCCGACCCGAAAAATTCGGGTAACCCGAACGCCCAGGCCTATGCATGTGGAGGCGTCCCTCCACGTGTCTTATTTTATACTCACGAAGAGTGCGGGCGGAGACCGCGTGTCTTATTTATACTCACGTAGAGTGCGCGTAGAGGCCGCGTATCTTATTTTATACTCACAAAGAGTGCGCGCGGAGACTGCGTGTCTTATTTTATACTCACGAAGAGTACGCACGGAGACCGCGTGTCTTATTTTATACTCACATAGAGTGCACGCAGAGACCATGTGTTTTATTTTATACTCACAAAGAGTGCGCGCGGAGAACGCGTGTCTTATTTTATACTCACGTAGAGTGCATGCGGAGACCACGTGTCTTATTTATACTCACATAGAGTTGCTCGAGACGACAAGTTCCCGATGCTTTATACTCCGTAGAGTACGCGGAGGCTCGAAGCCGTCACGTGATTTTTTATAGTTCGTAGAGTTGCTCAGGATGACAAGTTCCTGACGCTTTATACTCCGTAGAGTACGTGGAGGCTCGAAACTATCATGTGATTTTTTATACTTTGTAGAGTTGCTCATAGAGGCCGCGCGTCTTAGGCGAGCGAAGTCGTCCTGAAGCCGAGTCGAAGGCCGGCGAAGTCGTCGTGAGGCCGAGTGAAGGCGAGCGAAGTCGTCGAGGTGGAGCCACTTCGATAGTCGGTGCAGCCGGGTCGAACTCTGGCGAAACGATGGCCGGCGAACAGGGCAATTGCGAAGGGCTGCGGCATGCATGCATCTCACTGCCGCACGTTGTATCTGTGCATGCACCTCGCTACTTGTGTAGCAAAGAGTGCGGACACTGCGGCGAAGGCTTCAGACAGCTCGACGGTGACTTCGGACACCGAGGCGAAGGCTACGGACACTGCAGTGGAGGCTCCAGACAGCTCGTCGAAGACTGCTCTCTGGCCTCGATGGAGACCACTCCGACCGTAGCGAAGACCATGGGCATCGCGACAGGGAGCCGCAGCGGCCGACTGGTGGGGTGAAGCCCCTTCGAGGAAATCACTGCGAAGCCCGAGCGGGCATAACCGTCGGTGCGCGAAGGGTGGAGTCGCGTCAAGGCGATCGCTGCGAACCTTGAGCGGGGCCGACACGGAGGCTGGCAGAGCCAACGCGGTTGGGATGTAGACGACACGGCGATCGAGATGGGCGACGCTTGGAGGCCCAACACGGCTATGAGTGACCGGTGAGGTCGAAGTCACTACTCACTAGCATGGAGGCGTGCTGGCGAAAACCGAAATGGAGGCGGAGGCAGGCGCGACAACGCGGAGGCCAACCTCGGCCTCTTGTGGTCGGCTAACTGCTCCACGCTCGGCGAAGACCGTAGTCGCGCGGAGCCGCAGTAGTTGATGGTTGACGCAGAGCGGCGAAGCCTTTAATAAGCGGAGGGTTGACGTTGTTGTTGATGGCGACGTAGAAGCTGGTGATGGAGGTGCAGGAGAATGCGATGTGGACACGAAGTCCGACGTGGCGAAGGCCGACGTCGGGAAGCGTGGCGTCGTGAGACCATGAGCAGTAGCGGGTGCATGCCGATGGTCCTGGCAAGCTCGGCGAGCGGCGGCAGCACCAGCGTCGCGGTGGCATCGTCGGATGTGAACTCCGTGATGACGCCGCTGAAGACGCATGACACGGGCGTGATGGCTAGTGCTGGCGCGCCCCTCAGGATGCCGAGCCCCTCCGAGAGGATGTCCGTCAGGCCACTCGCCTTGAAGTCGTCAGCGATGGTGAAGCCCACGCTGAGGAGGAGGATGATGTTCCGCTGCAGCTTCCGGCACTTGCCCCAGTCCATGAGCTTCTGGCCATCGTTCTTGCCGTTCGGGATTATGAATAGCAGCGTCGCCATCATGATGTCGACGTTGCTGTTGATGGCGACGCGACGCCGGTGGTGGAGGCGCAGGAGACTGCGACGTGGACACGGAGTCCGACGTGGCGAAGGCCGACGTCGACACCATTCTCAACTAGTGACGCCCGAGCTCTCATCTTGGTTTGCCGATACATACGAGTAGGGCTGAAAACGATCGGTAGGAGGTCAAATCACTTTCAGTTTCACATTATTTTTTCAAAAACGAAATCAATACGGTATTGTCGGAAACGAGAACGACATCGATATCCCGGTAAATTCGGAAACGAAACTATTCGATCAAAAGTGCATCGATAACGATCGAAAATCATGAAAGCGATACAATAAACACATTATACACCAATCTGCACAGCATGACAATAGCTGTATATATTGTTGTAAATATTGCGGTATAAGCATATTTATACATTTAATTCCAGCCAATACAAGCACATAAAGAGTATATTTCCAGCATAAGAAGAATGACATTAATTGCATATAAACATGAAATTCTAACATGCCATTCAACTCTACATATATATTCAAAGAATATAACTTATATGCTGCTGAAAATAACAGTGTACAGATCATGCATAAGAACAATGAAACAACTAAATCTAGCATATGACAAATTAATTGTTTCATAATTGCTCTCAGAACAGAGTTGCGCAAAATCAAAGATTTTGGCCTTCTCATGCAAACACCCATTTAATCACAAATGATCTACTATCCAGAATTGGGATTTGAGCTCACACTAAAGCTTTCTACTGCCACAGATGACCAAAACAGAGAAACAATAGTATAATGCTTTCGGAATGTATGATCACAGACAGTGAAGATAATTAGCAATAATCAGACTGTCCAGACTAAGCATGTAGCATCTACCAGAGAGATATTAATCAATTTAAATGGCAGAACTGAAAGAATAACAGCAGAGCCTCCACTGAACAACTACAAGACTATTGCACAGTAAGCAATCACTATCATATGAACATACCTAGTCAGCCGAAAGTAGATTACAAATGGACAGTAGAATACTATTCAAAGGAGCTCAAAACCCTAATTCGGTACAGATCAATTTCAGAGGGTCAAGTTCATCACTGAGCATGTATATGCGCCCACAAGCATTCACAGCAAATCCTCAATATTTGAATAGGAAAACAGATCAAGGAATACTGCAGTGAATAACAAAGAGATAGTAAAACTCACAAATTGGACAATACTCAAAATTGTCCAGAAGCCGTAGGCTGCAGGAGAAAACAATTCACGTGGCAAGGCACGACAAGTCGCTCACCCAGAAAATCTATCAACCTGCTATCATGCGCAAGAAGATGATTCACGGAGATACAATGCCGCTCTTCACTTCTCAGCCGAAGCCAAGAAACGAAGTCGAGATTCAGGGATATGCCGCACAAGAACACCAAGTACTCCGGCCAAGAATACTCAATCACAATAGGAGATGTCGCCGCCTCTTTGTCTCCCTCGAGTAGGCCTCCAACCTCTGATTCCCCTCACACCAGGAGTGGCGCACAGGGACCAAAGCAGGAAAGCCTCAATCGGAGGGACCAGAGCGGCGTTGAGGGAGATGGAGGTGGTTGGCCCGGCGGCGCAGTACAGAAAGGCGGTGTGGTGGTAGCCGAAGAGCGGCGATGCTGAGGGAGAGCAGCAGAGGGGACCAGGGGAGAGAAGCAAAAGGGGGCTAGGGGAGAGTGCTTGCGGCGGCCGGAGAGTAGGGAGAGGCGGCGGAGTAGGGTGGCGCGGTGGCGAACCGGAGAGGAGCGATGAGATGGCCGGTAGATGCAGAAGGGGAGGATGGCGCACCGGAGGGGGAGCGAGGCGGCGGCGCCGAGGTGGATCTGGAGCGGGCGGCGGATGGATGAAGGAGGTGGCGGCCGGAGGTGTGTGAGATGGAGAAGCGGCGGTGGCGCGCCGGTGAAGAAGTAAATGCTCGGGGGAGCAGTGGTGGAAGAGGAGGCGCGATAGAGGGGGCGGCCGGTGGATCTGGGGATGGAGGAGCGGTGGGGAGCGGCGCGATGGAGTGGCAGGTGAGGACGGCGGTGGGGTTTGGTGGCACGGTGGCGAGCCGGCTTGGCCTCGCCACCGGCCGAAGCTAGAGAATGGGGGAGGAAAGCACGCGGGGGCCAAGGGAGAAGTGCCAGGTTGAGGAAGTCGTCGTTGCCGACGGTAGGCGTCGATCTGGAGCAGGCGGCGGAGGGATGAAGAACAGGGGCGCCGGAGTAAGAAGGGATGGGAGTTGAGAGAAGAAGCAAGGGAAGAGGAGAAGAGGAGAAGTGGCGGCGGTGCTGAAGGGTGCTCTCAGCGGAGATGGCCTGGGGGTGCTACTGCTCTGTGCTCAGTCGGCGGTAAATACGGTAATTATCGACGGTATATTATCGGGTAAATACGGTATTTTTCGAAAACGATCGGAAGAGAGCTAAATCGTTTTCGTTTTCATTATCGGATTTTTTTACCGTTTTCGTTTCCATTTTATCGGTTACCGTTACCGTTTCCGTTTAGGGAGAAAAATCGATAATTTCTCAAAAACGATTTTCGGTAACTGAAAATTACCGTTTTCGTTTTCAGCCCTACATACGAGCCTCATGCCAGTGAGCGGAATGACCACGTCGACTTTGTCGGAGGTAGACACATGCGGCGCGAAACCCGGAGACGCCAAGTCAGAGGCCGGCGGAGCTTTGGTCAAGGCAGGGTGACCGCACCTAATGAAGGCAGGTGCAGACAAGGCGGAGCCCTAGCGTGCACGCCGAGTGAGGCCCCAGGCTACGCTTGCGAAGTCTAGCTCACGGAGGCGAGGTCCTGCGCGGAGCCAGACACACGGAGGCAACGTGAAGCCGAGACCGGTCGTGCTGAGGCTGAGCGGAGCTGGTCTCAGTACCGAGCTCTCCATGCTCATTATTCGCTCGTATCGAACGACTGGGAAGAAGGATGGCGAACTAATAAACTGATGTGAGCCGGAGACCGAATGCTATTTATGCATGCGTATCCAACTTCCATGCGACAGAAACGTTGAAGCCAACAAATACTCAAGCCTGTAATCTACAGCATGCATACGAGAAATGCCATCCCACTCAATTAGTCTAGATTTTTCTTACCTTGTCCTACCTTTGTAGCGTCTTCATTCCAGATTTCAAAACTAGTCAAGGCCCAGTATACAAAATCCAGTGCATGGATGGATACGTGGATGGATATTTGAGCGCATGCATGGATGAAGTTTGTGGATGGATATTTGAGTGCATGTGTGGATGGATATTTGAGTGCATGCATGGACGGATGCTTTGGGTGCATGCACGGATGGAAACTTTGGGTGTATGTATGGATGGAGTTCATGCATGCATGGGCGTCCCTTGCTCTATCGTGGTCGAGGTGGACGTAGCTTCTTGCGCAGTCAAGGCCGCGAAGCCTAGCTTGTTGAAGGCACAGCCCGGCCTCGACGCGGAGGGCTCGTTGTTGCGCGGCATCGCTCGGTGCGGAGATGAGTGGAGACTTGAGGACGGCACGGAGCCCCTGGTCGCACGGAGACGAGCGAAGACTCGAAACAATGCGGAGGCCACGGGTGAGGAGGCTCCGAGGCGGCCTTTGATGATGCGGAGTCCACAGTTGCGTGGAGACGAGCTGGTGCAGCATGAAGGCGTGTTGGAGAGGTGTACCACGTGCGGAGTCCGGCGTGGACAAGCCGAAGACGCACGTACCACCCTGGCTAGAAGGGTCACGCCACCAAGTCGTCCAAGACATCACTTCCCTGCATGAACACCCCCCAGCAGAGCGGAGATAACAGCAATATAAGAATGGGCGATTCAACTAGATCTACTCAATACACCATCTAAAAAAACATGGTGAAGTATACAGGCAAAGCCCATACGACTAAATCTATTCAATACACCATCTACAAAACATGGCGAAGTATACAGGCAAAGTCCATACGACTAGATCTATTCAATACACCATCTACAAAATACGCCATAGTTAGGATGGTCAAATTTTTATCGAGCAAACTACTCATCTGTCGCTGATGGCCTGCAAGATGGTACAGATGCCACGAATGAAGCAGTATGCTCCCAAGAATAAATTTTAGCGCCTTAAGCGACTTTTCATCCAGTCCCCACGGACAGCATCATCTGTTGTGGCTACAGGCTAAACAGTAAAGAAGGGGACTAGTGGAAGAAGGGGAGAGCCAACAGAGGGATTGTATGGAAGAGTTGGTGAGTAAGAATGAGAGGATGCCCCCTCTTGCTCCCCCTTAGGGTTTTATATACATGAGTGGGGTAGGATGGGAATTTCTCATCCTACCCCTTAGTACCTACAAAGGATGAGGGTACATTGGTACATTCATTCCTCTATACTATTGGGCCTATTACATGTTGGGGCAGTTGCAAGGCCTAATCACGGGGGGTTGGGCCACCCCCACAACAGTATGCAAGTAATTGGTTCATATCTGAACAGTATCTGTGATGATGTTCGTTATCTCACAAGTTCTCCACAAATGGTAGCCAGGCTCGCAGAGTACTGTGCAACTAATGGGAAAGAGTCAAGAAAATTTGGTCTTGACATGAAGGTAAGGTGGAACTCAACGTATATTATGTTAAAAAAGAAACAAGGTTACGAACATGTCATATTCGTTTTTGTCAATGCCAACTCTCAAAATAATGAATTGGTAGTTACTAATTCAGATTGGCTGATTGCTAGTCGTTTTCGAGAGTTTTTAAGACCTTTTTATAAATCAACTAAGGTTTTATCTGGTTTTTATTATCCTACCTCTTGTTTAGTTATAGAGTTTATTTGGTTAATTGCAGATAAAATTGCTAAATCTAGGGACGATCCTCTTTTAGGCCATGCCGTCGTAGCAATGGAAGAAAATTTTATTAAATATTTTGGTTCTATTTCACATTTGTATTGCTTTGCTATTATTTTTGATTCTACAAAAAAGTTGGCAGGTTTACAGATAGGTATGTAGAGAATAGGTGAATGCCTCGGCTTAGATTATTCAGAAGCTTTCACACATGTAAAAGAGGAGTTTTTTTTGTGTTTTTCGTTTGTATCATGATAACTTTGCCAGCAGCGGAAGATCGGAGGCCTCACAGCAGACGCAATATGGAAAGACAAGCATGACATCACACTTGTAGAAGAAGCTAAAGGGTAAGTCTACTTCTTCGTCCTCTCAGTCTCAGGCAGCCTCCAAGTGGAATTATGTCTTGGAGTTGAACCACTATTTGGAGCATGATTTTGCAAATATTGATCCTGATCTTACTGGTGGAGACAAGATAGACTTGCTCGAGTGGTGGAAGAACAATAAGCGGATCTTTCCTGTGCTGTCACATTTTGCACGGGATATTCTCCTGGTGCCAGTGTCTACAGTCTCTTCAGAAGCGACGTTCAGTACGGTAGGGAGAATAATAGAAGAGAGAAGATCATCCCTTACACCCAGGATGGTAGAGGCAATCACATGTGCCAAAGACTGAGAATTAGCTAAAGAGCGGCAATAACATCAACTGGAGGATCCCGAAATCGTACAGGCGTATGCTGACCTTGAACGCATGAACGACCTAGACATTGACGAGTAGATATTATCTACGCATGTTGTAATAGTTAGTATATACATATATTGTTACTGTACTCTTTTCCTTACTCGGGAAACCCCACTCTGGGGCTTAAGGTTTTTAACGAGCCAGTAGCATTGTATTTTTAAAATATCAAAGAAATTACACTTTTTCTCGAAATATTTATGTCATTGCGTGCCCATGTTTTTATGCAATTAATTCAATTTCAACTAGTTTACGAGGCGGGCACGAGAGAAAGGAAGATGACGACCATCGCCGCCGCCTTCACGTATAGTTACTTCGGGCTAGGCTTAGGTTGACACGGCACGAACGCTGGCACAGGGGGCTTTGGGCCATACTTGGGCCTAGTGGAGGCGACGCGAGTCGGCATGGCATGGTGAGATGACTGGATCGAACCGGCACGACACGAAGCGGCATGAAGCACGATAGGTCCGGGCCGTGTCCTAGCTCTAATCATGGCCTCGTTAGTCCATGCGCCGTTGGTAACGTAGCCTTAGCGTCGGCTCCGCCTACCTTTGTCATTTGGCCTCGTCGGTCTCGAACGGCAGGTAGAGGATGTGATTGGATGGAAGAGCATGCATTGTTGCACTCGGCTTGGCCGATTAACAATATCGCGCATCATCGGGTGGGCCGATCGGTACGAACGGGAAGTCGGTGGAGACTGGCTTCAGATATTGGTGACGCGGCGTCGGACAAGTCGTGCAGGTAGGGCCACCAGCATCAGTAGCTTGCTTTGTCGCGAGGGTTGCGCCGTCATGTCGCCACCGTATGGAGCCATAGCATCAGGGAGGAAAGGATGCAGTACGCCACATGCATGTATTCACATGTTGGTATATGCGTGCATGGCGCATGCAGACATGCATGGGGTTATGCTTTTGCATCTAAGCGTCTGGGGTTGGTGATGAGTATGGAGGTGAGAGTTGGACCAGACTATTTCGTGCCAACCTGAGGAGGCATGGTCTAAATATGACACAAACACATCACGTAATGGATCGGATTGACACGGCATGGACGGAGCGAGCGAGGCCAAGGCTGGAAAACCGGCCCGGTGGCATGGCCCGGCCTGGCACGTCCCCCGCGCGCCGTCTCGCTGCCTTGGCTCCCGTGCAGCACGGCCGCCTCGGCGCCTCGCCTCCCGCGCGGCCGTGCCCTCAAAGACAACAATTCAGTTTACACATTAACTTCTGAAAATCAATCGTCGAATCCAAGATCAAATCGAAGGATAAACAAAACAACACACGATCTGGAACCACAGATAGCATCAGGATCACTCAAACATCGACATACAAATACAAACAAAAGTCACGAATTGCAAAGTCAGCTTAGCAACGCAAACCATACCAACGTCAAATCAAGCACGAGATCAGTAGATCACTTGCATACTACGCAAAGGTGAGAGCTCCTGTCTATTACAGCACCTCACGGATCGGCTAACGAGCTCATCAAAGGCAATCCTATTTCCATCACAATATGGAAAACAACTCTATCGACAGCCTTTCGGACAAAAGGCACAATCATTCAAAAGCCGAATCCTTCGGTCGCTCCAATGGGGAAAAGTTTAAAAAAAATCAGGGATGAAAATGAGCTGTTTAGGCTAAGGAATTTGTCGACGGGAGGCTAAGGGAGACCTACAGGAATTTGTCGACGGGCGTCTCCTGCGCTGGCACGACAAGTTTGAGCTCCTTGAGCGGCTTCTTCCCCCTCATGGCCTCCTCCTCTACGGTTAGGGTTTCTCAGGTGGGAGATGGAGACGGAAGTGGCCAAAGGCCTAGTCGGGGAGGAGGAAGGAGACCGGAGTGAACCACTGCGGAGCTACGGAGCCTGAATCCCGCCGGATCTGGCCATGGCGTGGCAGCGAAGAGGGAGAGCAGCAACCGGCGGGGCGAGGGAGAGCGGGGACTTGGCACTAGGGGCTGGCACACCGTGATGGTAGAAAAAAATCCAGCCGAGAAGGGTCTCATATGAGGCGCTCTTCTCATCCATCGTTGATCTAGTGTAGAGCCCACTAGATCAACTATAAATATAAGGAAGGGCCTCACGGCACCTAAGATTCTCCCCACAGAAAAGTGCTTCCTCCTATAGCAACCAGCAACTGTAGCTATGATCCTTGCAACACAAGACCAAATCAACGTTCTGGATTGCTAAGTCCCACGGTCCAACCGCCCATGCTACCCCGTCCAACTTGTTGGCTAGTTAAGTAGAGTACGTTACAAAGGGCCTGTTTGTTTTGACTGCGGTTTATGGCTTTTGGCTGAAATTTTTGAATTTTGGCTGTTTACGGTACAAATTACGGAGAGATCGATACTCACTTGCAATTTTGGCTGGTATAGATGTTGGGCTTTTAACGTGTACTACGTTTAACTTATAGACCCCGTCTTGAGAAAATACTCCGTTTAAAAGTTAGGTACTGTAGCGGCTGCGAAAAGCCGACCGGCTTCTTACCAGCCGAATGGTCCCTTGAATCCCATGTGGTCTTTCGGGGCCATTCACATTAACTTTTACTAATAGTTTTTGCTGTGGCTTATATTTCTAGATAAAATAAATAGTAGTGACTAAAAGAAGTATTTTTTAAAAATGGAACAAGCAGTAAAAAAAGTGAGGGGAAGAATGTGTGTGCATAAAGGGAGCGAGAAAAGTGGCGTGAGTGATATACCTGTAACCTTCTGCTTTATCTCTAGAACGAGACGGTAGCAAGAGAAGTGAATAAGCTACTTAAGAAACCAAATGTTTATATTAGCTTTTGGTTTTTCTAACCAAAATCCAATACGAACGGTTTTGGCCTTGGATGGGCTGTTGGATCACAGCCTCTGTTTTGTGCTCTTTTCATTAGCTTTGTTCTTGGAGCCACTTATTCAAACAATGTAAGAACTCGTGTCTTTATTGTTGTCAATTTGCCGTTTGCCAACTTAACTTGAGGTCTCCGTAGATTCGTATTTCTCTGCGACGGTGTTGTTGCCTCTTGTTGTAGCTTAACTTGAGGGGTAAAACTTGGCCTCAATTTGCCATTTGCCAACTTAGCTTGAAGCCTCTATAGATTCATAGGAACTATAGCCTGCCGCAACATTGATTAACTTGAGGGGTAAAACTTGCCAACTTGGCCTCCGTAGATTCGTATTTCTCTGCGACGGTGTTTGTAACGCCCCTATTTTTGGGAACAGAGACGTCTTACCATCCGCAACAGCCCAGGAGTTCAGTTGCAGACAAAAGGTGTATCATGCCTGCTCACGAACAGTTAAAAGAAGTTAATTGGATTGAAATAAGACCTAATGGTCAATTTTAATAACAATACGGGCGTCCAAGCCCAAATCTTAACTTACATACAGAAGAGCCGAAGAAAACTCCACAGGAACACTTGAGTGTAGTCGTAACCCTAGCATGAAAACTTACTGCATCCGCTTTTGCTTCTGGTATCTGTTGGGGGAAAATTGTGTAAGTCTGAGTACCAACCACTGCACTTAGCAAATCACATGGGGAATTACTATATAATTAATTGCCAGGATTCTCAAGAGAAGGGAGTATAGTTGTTTTATTACGAGGTGGATGCAATTTTATTTGCAAACAAATAAAAGTTTAAAACATTTGCTCCTTAAGATCAGGGGGTTTTCTATTATCAGATAAAATCTCATCATTTCTCAAATTAACAATATCAGAAACACTACTTATGCCTCGTTGTTAGAATCACCCAAGTAACACAGCTTCATTAACCGGAAGCACGGCGTATTCAAATACCATTTATTTCACACTGCAGAGTTGCCCTGCTTTACCCACAAGATTTCTTAATTCCACGTTTAGCATTAAGAAAACAAGGCTTTTCACTGCTCAATTCTTTATATAGCCTCCACCTAGTAGGCCTCCCAATAAGCTCAGGCTGCCCCTGACTTATCTTAGCCTACTATTGTGCGGCACACATAACACATAATCGAAGTTCAGATCGATTGGTCAGATTGTTCAAATAAAATAACCAACTTACATACGGCCCTGCTTAACCCCTTCCGTATGGACTCGCACTTTGCCTCCAAACTGCTTTTGTAGAGGTTCAATCGAACTTGAGCAGTTACTAGACCAGAGTTGACGTATCAACACTTGTGGTTGGGCGATCACTGTGTCTTTTACTTGGCACAAGGTTCGTGTCCTCATATTTTTCCTAAGGTCCGCAACCTCCACTCTAGGGTAAAGGGGTGGGCGAAGGCCGTCTCGCGGTCTCCCACGACACCCTTACCCTAAACTGCACACCAGCATCACCGGCCTAGGATACGGTGTCCCATACCACCCTACCCTCTTCGGGTTTTCCAAATCTACTGGCCAACGGCCAAAGTCACTTAGTAGTGTAAAATGTTAAATGGAATGATCTTATATATATTTGTACAATATTTTAATTCTTACTAAGCTTGTCAAGGTGAATGTGGCCATCAAAGTAAACAGGGTTTTAATCAGTGGTAGGATTTATCTAGTTAACATGTCATTCTAAACATTTATTTTAAGCAATTATCATTTCGCAACTATCAATAATGAAAATACATTAAATAAATAATGTACATTTCATGGGATTCAATATGATCAAAAACATGTGACTTGCCTTCTTTTTGTTGCCCTTGATTTCCTTGACCAGCTTCAAATTTATCTGCCCTTGCTGTCCTTTAGTTGACCAACTCGCTTGGTCCGTTCACTAGCGTAAAAAATGAACTCAAATAAGTTCCTGCTTTGCGAGATGCAAGCTGGGAACAAAATGCAATTAAAAATAAGAAAGGGTACACAAAGAAATGGGTTGGGTTGGGAGGTCGAAGTTCAACGATATTTGGTGGCTGATAGGGCTAAAATTGAATTAGATAGGTTTAGGGTTATTAAAAAGATGTATATGTGTTGGACAAATTTTAGGAATAAAGGATAGACATTTAGAATTGGATTGTCGATCTTTGAATTGGGTGGATTTGGATTTTATCAAGATTTAATTTGGCGAAACAAAGTAAATTGAATTTATAAGATTTGAATCGGGTGGAACGGTGGAATTTGAATTTAAAGAGTTAAGGTTGTGAAATGGTGAAGTTTAAATTTTTAGAATTTAAATTTGGAAGAATGGATGCCAAATTTGAATTTGGGATATTGAAATAGTCAAAATGGTGTATTTTGGGATTTTTGAATTTTTTTGGGAATTTTTTGGATTTTCTAGGATTTTTAAACATTTTTCTGAATTTTATAACTCGGATGAACAGTGTAGCTACAGTACTGGGCTGGCCCGTTGTGCACAGTGCAGCCCACTCGGGATTTTAAAACTCACCGGCCGGGTGGGTCGGCCGGTTTGGCCCAACAGCGCGCGGCCAGGGAGGCCCGGGCGCGCGTGCGCATGAACTTGCCCGATGGGCGACACGCGTGTGGGTACGGGTGGCTCGGATGTGCCGGGGATGGATGGCCCAGATGAATGGCAACAAGGATCAATGACCGTGATGCGGCCACATCGCTCTCTCCCCAGTCATCTTCAACCTCCGGTCTCTCTCTCTCCCGGCTGAAACAGAGGGGCGGCGGTTCGGGCGGAGCGACATCGGTGGGGTTTCTCCGGAGGGATGGGTAGTGCACCAGGGAGCGGTTTAAGCTCGGGAACCCGTTTTGGTGGTTTGGAGAGTGAATGGGCAAACGACTGTGGCTAGCGGCAGCAGTGGAGATGGCGGCCCTCATGGCGGCGCTAGGGAACTCCGGTGGTTCTCCGGCAAAATTGGTTGGTTTTTCACCATCTAGGGTTGCTCAATATTGCTATGGTGGTATGGGCTTGGGTCGGGAGAAGCTCAAACAAGCTAGCCACGGTGAAGGCCTTTCGGCCGGCGGTGATCTCCATCGCTTGGACTTCCGGTGGAAGATCAAGCTCAATGGAGCATACCAATGTATTCAGCAAGCAAGGGAGGCCATGACATCGCGAGGAATCGAAAAGTTATTGGAAGAATTGAGATATCACCTTTAGGGTTCGCCGGGTGCAGGGGAGGCAATCAGCGGCGACTCAGTGGACTCAAGCTCAAATTGGCTGCTCGGTGGTGTTTATGGGGGTGCTAACAAGCTCAAGGCAGTAGCATTTGGGCTTTAAACGCAGTGGGTGTCGGTTATTGCCCTGAGGCAATTCGGAGGTGAGTTCTAGGGCACGGAGAAGGAAAGGGGGCGACCTCTGCTGCTGCGCACGGGATGGGGGAGAGGTGGCACTACAGCTCTGCCAGTAGTACTGACACTTTGACTTTGAAGCTCACGAGGAGAAATTTCAAGAGGGCGAGGGGCTGCGGCAGGGGAGGTGAACACGAATTCGGTGGCGCACGGGGCACGGAGCAGTGGGACCGTGCGTGCAGGCGGGTGTGAACAAGTTGGAAGCAGCGGCCGCAAGGTCTAGTGGCGAGGGAACGACGCGTGCGCCCGCAGGCAGGGAGAGGCGGTGGGGAAGCGGCGATTCATAGAGGCGCCAGCAAGGAGGAGAAAGCAGAAAGGCCAATTTAGGGAAGGCGGATTTCCAGGGAAGGTGCCAAAAAAAATAGAAATTCGAATTCAAAAGAAATTCGAGAAATTTCAAATATTGAAAATTTCTGGGTCGTTTCAGTGTTGTTGCCTCTTGTTGTAGCTTAACTTGAGGTGTAAAACTTGGCCTCAATTTGCCATTTGCCAACTTAGCTTGAAGCCACTATAGAATCACATGAACTATAGCTATATTTTCTAAATTTGGTCTAAGAATATCTGTTTTTGTAAATCTAGCTCCTTCTTTAAACTTGACAGGACATCGGCTTGCCGCAACATTGATTAATTGGAGGCCAAATTTAAAGAAAAAATGGCTGAACTGACATATCTGTTGACAGTGAGAGTATGAGACAAAGTTAGTTATTCTTCTTTCGGGCTTGATTTTGATGTGCTAACTATAGTTATATTTGCTGAGGCTAGATTTTTTTCTTGACTCCGCTACCGCTTGTACATGGTCATTGAAACAAACCAAAAACTTGAAAACAATTTTGATTTTCATTGAGAGTTGATTTCCTTTTATTCTAGCCAAATCCCGCACTCAATCTCACCATCTAAGCCCTAACTCCCTTACTGCATTGCTTCAATGGTAGACTTTTGCGCGCTCACTGTTCATCACCCGAAAATATCCCGCCGCCACCTGATATTTTGCCGCTGCCTTTGATATTTTTGCCACTGCCTCTCCCTTCCGTCTCACAGCCGACAAAGCCGCAAGGAATGCAACACCCGAGGTGCCAGCTCAACCTATTGGCCTTGCTGCCGCTAAGGATGAGCCTCCCTGAAGCCTCCCGAGCTAACTTGAATGGATGCCTCCCCTGTGCCGAACCACCCTAGCTCACCTATAAAAGGCCCCAAGCCCCTCCTGTGAATTCCATAGGTAACCAGTAGCCCTTAGCACACCCCAATTGCCCCGATGACCGTCGCTTTGCCGTTAATTCCCAGAAAAGCTCTAAGTAAGCCAATTTCCAATTCTCCTTGCATAGTCTATAACTTTTCAATTGCTTGCACCGGTAGCATCATCATGACCCCAGGAATCCCACCGAAGAATCGCCATAGCCAGCCAAACCTTATAGCTCATCGACCACCTTTTCTTCCGTCGAACAAAACCACCCTGTCGTGGGCGCACCACCACAAGCTACCCCAGCCCGAACCAACCATACCATTGACACCCCCTCACCCCAAGGATGCTCCAGCATGCATGCTCCCATTGGTTAGTGTCTCGGAGAGCCACTAAGCCATGGAAAACCGCCGCGGAGCTCCCTCGTTGCCGGCAAAACTCCAACCAACCTCGACCCTGCCCAAGGCCAAAATGGGTTCTCCTCAATCCCAAGAGTCCACCAAAATCCCTGGTTTTCATTTCTATGCACCATAGCTCAAGATTTTCTCGATTTTCGTTTCCCTTATTTCCCGATTACTGTAGCAATGCAGAGGAGGAAGACAATGACCAGTTTCCCTTGTTTCCCTGTTACTGTAGCAATGCGGAGGAGGAAGACAATGACCAGTGCCATCGATTATTGTTCACCTAAACGTAACCCAGTACTGTAGCAGCCAACTCGGTATGAACAGTAAATGACCCGGTATGAATAGTGACACTCCGCAATGAACAGTACCTTGACCCGGTAGTGAACAGTAAAAACCCATTAATGAATAGTGCCCAGACCCGACATGAATAGTAAAAGTTCGTGATGAATAGTAAAATACCCGTTACTGTTCATCCAAAACCAAAAAAACAAAATATATCCATTTCGATCGTTTTGAACCCATTTACCCATTCCTTAGTTCCATTTTCTCATATCAGATATCGATAACACTCAAAACCACTAAAAGACATTTCCAAACCCTAAACCCTAATACGGTCCGAACTCTTATCGTTCGCCGAAACCCTAAAAACACATGTGCCCTTTTTATCGTCTTGAGCCTGTCTACACCTTTCCAACATTACTCTGCCACCTTAGACTCTAGTAAAGCTCTAAACAACCCAGATAAATATTCTGATCCTAAAATCTAATACCATCCATACCTTCAGCCATTCACCGAAATCTATACCACACCTATATACATCCTCGATCATCTCGAACCCACCTAACCTAATTCCAATTCCGTTGAGCTGAACCACCCACTGCCTAAACCCTGACCACACTACCTACCTTCTTTATGTCTTTTTGGTTATTTAATTGTATTTTGTTCCCAGCTTGCATTCTGCAAAGCAGGAACTCATTGTATTCATCTTCCACGCTAGTACACGGACCACACGAGTTGGTCAACAGAAGGACTACAAGAGCAAATAAAGAAGTTGGTATCCAATCCGAAGACTACAGTAAAGATAATTAGAGACTATGGATAAAGAGGCAAGTCACATGTCTTTGATCATATTGAACCTACATTCCATTAATTATTATTTATCAGTACTTTCATTATGTTATTTACAAGTTGTTATTTTATGTACGGTAACTGTTTAGAGTGACATGATATTAGTTATGTCCTACCACCCGAAAAAGCCCAGTTAATTTGATGGCCATATTCACCTTAACAAGACATAGAAATATTAAATATATTAATAATGTAGTCATGATAGTGTAGGAACACAATGGATTCTCCACTATTAAGAGTCTTGATATTTTGTTGATAGAATTTTGAAAAGTGGTTCTAGGATAAGAAATGATCGCGGGAGACTATGAGATGACCAGATCCCATGACCTTATCCTAGAGTAGAGGCTTAGTTGTGAAATGGTGGCAGTGTTGTGGCACCGAATATGGTTATGTGGGAAGAAGTTGCCTCAGTGAAAATATAAGGACTAGACCCTTATGCTAAGTAAAGAACATAGCACCCGCCCAACCATAAGCGTTGACTTGTCAAACCTGATCTAGTAACTGCTCCAATTCATATGAACCTCTACAACTGGCGGGGGGAGACTGAGGGTGAGTCCGTATGGGAGGTGGTTAACCATACAACAGTAGGGCTGCGACAAGTCGAGTGAGGCCCGTAGGGTCACCGAGCTTGTTGAGATCAAAAACCTACTGGGTGGAGGCTATATAAAGAATTGAGTAGCGAACAGCCTTGTTTTCTTAGTTCTATCACAGGAGTTAAGAAATCTTGTGGGTAAAGCAGGGCAGTTCTGCAGAGTCATTGATTAATGGTATTTGAATACGCCGTGCTTCCGGTAAATGAAGCTGTGTTTAATAGATGAATCCAACAACGAAGTATAAGCAGATTTGGGAATGATTTGGAAATGTTGAAGTCTGGAAATCAAGTTTTGAAACCCCAATTCCTTAAGAAGTTATTGTTCTTTTGCGTCTAAAAAGTTTGCAAATAAAACTGCATTCATAACAGCTTAATCAAACCCATATATATTCCTATCCTTTGGAAACCCTGGCAAGTAGCTAAATGGCATTTCCCCATGTGACTTGTTGAGTATGGTTGATTGTACTCAGTCTTACTTTATTTTTCCTAACATAGAAATTAGAAGAGAACATGATGTCACAAGTTTTTGTGCTAGGGTTACGATCGCACTCAAGTGTTCCTGTGGAATTTTCTTTGGTTCTTCTGATTATAAATTAAGTTTTGGGCTTGGACGCCGTTAAAATTGTTATAATTGATTGTTAAGTCTTATTTTAGTCAAATTAACTCTTTTTAAATGTTTGTGAGCAGGCATGATACTTCTTCTGTCCGTAACTGAACTCCTGGGCTGTTACGGAAGATAATGACGTTCCTGTTCCCAAAAACGGGGCATTACATTCATGTTGCTTTAATCTTATACGATCCTCTGGAAGAACAAGAGGCTATACTTGCACAATTTCAAAAACTTCTATTCAATTAGGAATTAGAGTAGGAACTATGTGAGTAATAGATTATAGATGGAATTGTTATCGTTACGCACACAATGACAAAATAAAAGTTGAAAAAGCCCAATCTAATCTAGACCATATAACAGCTAGACTCGCCAAACACACTTTGCCCTCAACAATTGCTCATGTCCTCATGTCTGGTATACAACGAACCGTGGCTCCTAGCAACCTGTCACAACCCACATGAGCACTTACGTAACCACTTTTGGTTTGTCTTGAATTCCTGACCAATCCTCTCCTATAACAGCAAAAGGTTTTTCTCCAAGTAATTCACACAAAGTTCAGAGGTGGAATGACATGTGACAATGGCATGAAGTTTTAACTAGGTTTTTAACAAGGTGGGCACAAGAGGAACGAAGATAACGGCCGCCACTACTGTCTATAGTTACTTAGGGCTAGGCTAGGCTGGCACAGCACGGCACTAGTCCATCGGGCTTTGGGCCATGCCTGGACCTGGTAGAGGTGAGGCGGGTCAGCACGGCACGACATGGCCCGAAGCACACCTAGCCTATGCCATGCCAGCACTCTAGTGATGACTATGCCATCCTTGGCAATTAGCTCGGTGGATGGCGCTCTTGGTAGTTGCCCAGCGGGTGATGCAACGTCCCCAACGGTGGACCAGACAGCTCGGTAGATGGCAAGATCTTGGCATCTTGGCGTCGCGGCCACGCGGCTCATAGGAGTGCATCCCTTTTGGCATTAGGTCCTCGCTCGTGGTGGAAGTTTGGTGCGGTTGAGCCTACTTGTCATCTTCTTCTTGCTTGGTAGTGAGATGGTACATCTATGCACGTAACATGTATACATATAGTTGATACTATTAGAATTAATCTTGATAATTAGTAAGTAGTCGAAGCCATGGCCAAAGCAGTGGTCAAAGCTATGGTTGTAGCTACAGTGGTCGCAGCTACAGTGGTCATAGCTACAGCAGTCGTAGGTCGACAGTCATAGCTATAGTACCTAGTCGATAGTCAAAGATACCGTGGTTGAAGAGCCATGGTCAAGACGCCGTAATTGTAAGTCGTGGATTTGATCTAAGGAATAGTACATGACACGTGGGGACCACATGACAGTAGGACTTGGCTCACCATGGACGGAGTCCACAAAGGGTTTGGGATGACGATGTGTCGATGCTGGCGTTAGCGTTGACATGAGCAATGACAGAACCAAGGCACTGCGCTGCGTGCAAGCTAGCGAGGTGAGTGACTGGCAATGGAGATGAAGCAGCAGAAAAGGGTACACGACGGAGGACCGTAAGTCACTGATGGTGAATAGGGGTGCAATCGGGTCGGATTCGGACGGATATTGCTCATACCGTATCCTAACCCATATTTTTTTCTCGGATTCGGAGTCGGATACGGTAAAACCGGATACGAGTACGAATTCGGAGTATTCGAAATTTTGAATATGGTGCCGCCGGAACGGATACTTGACGGTTTCGGATCGGATACGGATAATGTAGACGGATAGTACGTGCATACGGAAAGGAACATATGCTTCCCGATCTTTCGATAGGATAATAACTATCGATTTTAATGGAGGTGACTCTTGCGATCCGACTACAACCGTACGACGTCGCTTGCGCCTTAACAATCGCTGAACCACACTCCAACCGTACGACGTCGCTTGCGCCTTAACAATCGCCAACCACACTCCAAGTCGTTATCAATCGTGCCAAGAATGCGGTTGACGACCACGAAGGTCTATTTCGCATGCAACCAAGAACACGCATGAACAAGGATAGTGAGCAACCTGAAAATTGCTAGATATAAAAGTCGCACAAGGATTGTTGAGAATCTGTAACACGAATCTGTTGGTCTAGTCGACACAAGAGACAACGTGGAGTTTGCACATGGGGCTAAACTGATCTAAACAAAACCCTAATCCTAAAGGCTATGAATATAAGGCTTATATAACCCCTTGGGATGTCCACAAGGTCCCCAAACTGAGTACAACTCAACCCGACATTGTATTAGACTCAAACTCATACAAAAAGGAAACCCTGATTTTTCCACCGTCACATTGTTTTGGATATTACGGCGCGACCAGAAGAGTTCTAAAGCTGGGGCCTTACCCATTGGATGGGCATTGAAATAAGCTTTCAAACAAGCCCAAGAACACCTGAATCGGACTCCGTTTGTGAAAGTTATGGCCGTTTTACTATAGGCCTGTCGGGCTGTCCCGAACCGAATATCCGACCAGATATCCGACCGAATATCCGACCAGATATCCGACCGGATAATTATCCGGTATCCGAATACCGAAACTATTCGGTCGGATAACAACTATCCCGAATCCGAATCCGAATCTGACATGAATTATCCGAATCCGAATCCGAATCCGACCGGATACCAAATTCTCTTCCCGAATCCGGTACCGACCGGATTCGGTACCGGATCGGTCGGAATTAACCCAACCCATTTGCACCCCTAATGGTGAAGGAAGGTGAACTGGCGGAGCACGTGGCGACAACTTCAGCGAGATGGTGAGGCGAAGGCAAGTAGCACGAGTTCCAGCACGAGAGCGAGGACGTCAAGGTGGCTCTAGGGATGCGGAAAATAAGGAGCTACTTGCGCCTTTATACCTAGAGAAGGCAGTGTCCGGGATAGTCACGGTGCGAGAGTCTAGAGTGAAGACGCGAAGCGATGGCGAAACAAACTTAAAGTCTGGATCAGCAATGATGACGGATCGTGGAGAAGATGAATAGCGCATGATACTGTTCATCTAACAGGTGGGGCCTACTTGGCTGCGATTGGGCGGAGGAGCGGGTGACACGTGGTAGGCGAGGCGCAAATTGGGTTGGGTTGAGCAAGGAGATGGGCCAAGGGGAGGAAATGTATGGGCTGGAGGAATAGGGTTTCAGCTTGAATCCAAAATCCAGATTTTCATAATTTTCTGAATTTTAGAAAATGGGATGCTTCAAATTGTGCTAAAATAAATAGCAAACAAACTCTAAAAATCCAAGAAAATAAGAAACCCAAATAAAATCAGGTTTGAATTAATTGAAGTTTATTTTATTCCCATTAAATATTTTTAATTTCCAAAATTTTAAATTAAGCTTTAATTAATTCAAGAAAAATATAAATGGTTATTTTTAAAAATTTTAGAAAGGGCATTGAAAACCAGGATGTTACATCAGCAGGCATCGTAAATGGTTATTTTTATTTTTATAACTTTTAAAAGGGGATTGAAAACTAGGATGTTACATCGGTGGGCATCGTAGCTTTGGCGTAGCATGAAGCAAAGCTTTATAGGTGGTCAGCCATGGTGCAGGTGCAAGTTGGAAGAAGAGAGCTGACGGGTGGGTCTCGGGCCCGTAAGACAGTGAGAGAGAAAGAGGAGGCGAGAGAAGTCTTCACTTGGAGGAAACGGGAAAAGCAAATGGCGCTAGCTGGAGGACATAGGCCAGAGTTGGGCCTGAATAGGAATGGGCCAGGCTGAGAGGATGAATTTCGCCCAAACGAAAGGGATTTTGAATTCATTTTCTAATTGATTTAATCGCAGAAATTATGTTCGAATTTTAAAATGGCCAAACCAACTTTAAAAATTATAAAAATTTTAGAGAGGTGCTTTAGAACATTTAGAACCCAAATAAATTATTTTCATTCTTTTTATTGTCTTAATTAATTTTAGAAACTTATTTTCAGCTGCTAAAAATTAGAGAGAACATTTAATAAATGCTGATTTTTGGAAATTCACTAAAATTCAGAAAATGATGATTTAAACCTAAGTTATTTGGTTTTACATTTTTGGGATATTACAGGGGAATCATTTGGAACTTGAGGAAATCAAATAAAATACCTTTGTATTTAATTGACATTTGGATTATTCATATGATATCATGTTAATTTTGGAAAATTCAAATTAAGCTTTATTTGATTCCATAAGATCATGAAAATTTTATAAAACCTTATTTTAAATAAAAGATTTTAAAAAATATAAAAATTGGGATGTTCCAGTAGTGTTACTAAGCCTTTCACCCTCGCCTAGGAGGTTTGGTGCAAATCCATCACACAAATATCACTCTAGTCATCTTTGTTTTTTTTTTCAAATTTGACCCCCCGAACACCCTTTATGCAGATCTAGCCCCCTCTTGTTGACCTACCGCGCGGCAGCAAACCTACCAAGCTACAGTAGCTCACTATAGTTCGACAAGTCTGCTGCCCACGCGATAGGTCGGCTATAGTGCTGCCACATGCGGTAGGTCCGCGGGAGGAGGCTAGATTTGCAAAACAGATGTTTGGGGACTAAATTTTTTAAAAATGTGGCTAAAGTGATATTTTCAAACTTAGTTCGTTGGTGCCTTAATAATGGAGCGCTAGGGCTAATAGTGGCATGCCCGCTGCTAGCTTCACTGAGGGAAGTATGCAGCGGTGGCTGATGACTGATGAGAAGTGTAACATGGTGGACGGTTGACGATGGCAACTTGGGTAGCGAACCCTGCAGCCACGATGCACTCTTGGGTGAGGGAGGATGGCGTGGAGAGGTAGGAGATATTGGGATAACACTAGGGAAACTATTTTCTTTTTGTTGTCTATACTCTAGTCCTAAAAATTATGCAACAAAAATTTTAAGATTAAGTGGTTAGTGAGAGAGAACTTGGTTAGAGAAGGTTATTGTAGGAAAGGAACGACATATTCCAACATGTTAGATCAAAACCTTTAACTAAAAAACTTTGAGAAACGTTTAAGCAAGTTAGCACTTTAATTCATTATAAAATATATTGTTTAAATTCAGTCTACTTGTTACGACTAAAACAAAGTTATAAAACATATGCATGCCTTTTATTTTCAAAGGGATAAAGACATTCTATTTGTTAAATATGCTAAATTAGTTGCGTCTCGCTGCACAATAGAGGCGTACCTTGCTATCATCCAATGTGCATAAACAGATTCAACAATTTCATTTTATAGGCAAATATTGAGGGCCTGTTTGGCAGAGCTCCACCAGCTCCAGATCCACCAAAAACAGCTCAACTCCACGAATTTTTACCCAAACACTCCAGCTCCACGAAATTTGGATCCACCAAAATACTGGATCTAGCTCCAGATTTATGAAATCCATAGAGCACCTCAAGGGGTGCTCCATGAAAACTTGTTTCGTATCTACTCGTGAAGTTAGATGATAATTACCCACCAATGCCACTGGTTACACATCCATCCGAACCGTTTTTTCTTTTTTATTCGGCTTCGTATCCATCCCAACCGAGGGACGAGCGCAGCGCTCCTCTCCTTAGGGGTGGGCAAAATACCCTTACCTGCTACTGCACTGAATTACCTGACCGAACCCAAATACCGAACCCGAGGTACCCGATCCCAAATTCGGATAGCGATTCGATTACCGAAATTAGTTTGGGTAGTTCGGGTAATATCCGATGCGAACTACCCGATTACGAACTACCCCGAAATACACTTGAACTTATCACTTTATTACCCGTGCGAATTACCCGAACCCGAACCCCGAAATTGCTGCTGAAATTCTATGCAGTTTGCTGATTTTTTGTGAATTCGGGTATATCGGGTATACCCGAGTATATCGGGTATACCCGAACCCGAACCCGAATTATCGGGTACCCGAAATTGCGGGTAGTGTTTTTTTAGGACTAATATCGGGTAGCAGTTTTTATTACCCGAATTTCGAATTACCCGATCCGAAAAAATCGGGTAACCCGAATGCCCAGGCCTACCTCTCCTCGCGCCGCCTCCTCGCGTCGCCACCTCCGGCGCTCCGGCGAGCCGCCTCCTCGCGCCGCCTCTTCGCGACCCTCCTCGCGCCGCCTCCTCGCGCCGCCACCTCGGCGCTCGGCGAGCCGCCTCCTCGCGCGCCTCGGCGCTCGGCGATGGCCGGATCTGGTAGATCCGGCCCCTCTACCTCCTCCATCTCCTTCTTCTTCCTCCATGGCGAAATCGGCCCCTAGGGTTGGGCTCGCGCGCTTTGGAACCAGCAGCGGCGCCGTCCGGCCGCCGTTGGCGCGCCCCACGAGAATGCCGCTCCTCCCGCGCCGTTCGAGCCCTCTCGCCGCCCTCCTCGCCGCCGCCGCGCGCGCGACCGCGGGTTCAGCGGGCGCTGCTCTGAGCGCCGCACTCGCTCGCCGAGCGCTCGTTCCTCAAAGATCGGCGCCGTCGCGCCGCCATCGCTGCAGGGCGGGGTGCGCCTTCTCCCACCGCTTCCCTTCCTCGGGTAATCCTCTTCCTCTCGCTCTTAGTTCGTGCTGGTTGATGCGAGGAAGACGCCGCGTTCGGATGCGTTCCGTGAAATGTTGCTCTCCCGCGGTTTGGATTGGTGTGCGCTTTGTGGAATCACTAACTAGTATTTAGGTTCCCATTTGTGAGGAATCCGCAAAATTCATAAGCGATTATACGTTCGTTGAGGTTTTTGGCTTTGGATTTGTGAATTGTGGCATCAGGAGAGTAGCTTTAAAAAAAATAAAATAGGAGAGTGGCTTATTGGACGAGCTTTGTAGGCTCAATGTTAGGCTGTTAGCTTATTCAATCGCCTATTCTTTTAGTGACATATAGATGCTATTTTTTGCAGGGCAAGAGGTCTCAGCTCTGCTCGGATGGAATCCGCTTCCACCACCGTGCCCTCCATTGTTGTGTATGTGACGGTTCCAAACAGGGAAGCAGGTAGTTTTTGCCCGGTTTTTCTCCTATTCTAGTGTTCTGCATTTCCCTCTTGGAATTTGCTAATCAATACATTACCTGTTTCCAAAGTCAGATTGTGTCACAGTTGCTCGTCTATCTTGTGAGCATCCAATATTGTCACTCGATTGATTTTGTCTGTTTCGTTTGGTGCTATTATTATTGCATCAATTTCTGGGTTTTGCTTTGGTAGTCTTAAAAGGATATCTACTGCAGGGAAGAAGCTATCACATAGCATCATCAGCGAGAAGCTTGCTGCTTGTGTCAATATAGTGCCCGGTTTGTCACCTCAGCTCCTCGCTTCCTTTTCATTTTCCATGGATGACATTATGAACAGCACATCATATGCCAATGTGATTCGCTATTTATATTAGGAATTGCTTTTTTTTAATAGAAAAGATCTTTGTTACCTTCAAGAGATAACGACAGCACTGAGAAGGTCTACTAGAGATGGCACTATAAACAAACTGTATAAGACAGACATAAACTGGATACACCGGATGCACAATTAAAAAATAGCAACGTGTAATGCCCGTAAACAAGGGTTGGTGGTTAAATGGCATTTAACCTGTTCCATGCTGTTCATACCTTACTCTGTGATCTTAGAATATTCTTGGGAACTGCTCCTGTTACTTTTTTAACTTACTGTTTCATGTATTCTCTAGTGGTGAAATGTACTAAAGTCCTTAATCTTTATTTTTCAGGCGTTGAATCTGTTTATTGGTTGGAGGGAAAGGTATTGTGCTAATATTTGTTTCAAGACCAAATAATAACTCTGTAATTCTAATTATATGTTCATCTCAGCAGTTTGTTGAAATCCTTTTGACGATGTATTTTCCCCTGCTTAGCAAAGCTATATATCAATAATATATGCTTTTTCAGGTGCAAACTGATGCTGAAGAGTTACTCATCATCAAGACTAGGGAAACTCTTCTAGATGCGTTGACCGAACATGTCAAAGCCAACCATGAATATGAGTAAGCTTCATTTAGTTTATCGATCTAGTTTAAGCAACGTTGGTCTTGTTGTGGGATTTACTGGTTAGTTGTTCATGCAGTGTTCCTGAAGTTATTGCTTTGCCCATAAGTGGTGGTAACACGAATGGATCAAGAACAACACTAAGGAAAACTGATCTGGTTTACACCCTGGTATGCGTACTGCAGTTCCAAATGGCCAACAATATGAAGTGAATGATCAATTCCAGAGGGTTGTGAGAACGACGTTTTCACCGTCAGCCTGTCACCTGTGTATCTCAATGACATTGCTGTATGGAATCTATGTTTTTACCATCTCCTATTGATGAATACCTTGGTGTCTTGTGTGATTGTGTGCATGTACACGAAACCTTATCATATTCATACGTGTACATTGTTACCCTTGATTGGTTTTGGTATAGAGTTTTCTGGCGATGTCTACTCACAGTGCAGCCGCAGCTGTAGAATTACCCTTTGATCTCTCATGCGCTTTCATCAGAATATCTTACCCCGATCATTTCTTGGTAAGCTCAGATACGGGAGAAGTGCACCATATGAAAATGAAACTAAAAAAAAGAACTAGTTCTAGTCTGTACTCTATAGTTTCTTCAGAACATAAATTTTCACTTCATAAACCTTCACTTGCATGGAAATTCTAGTCATAATGCATACTAGCTTGGTTCCTCACTCATTATCTGCAGAAACTGCAGGAGGACAAATCACAAATTAAATGGGCAGCAGCTCTAGGCCGAGAACGGGTCGGTTCACAAAAAAATACACCATTTTTTATGAATAAATATGAACAAAACACGTGTGCTATATGAAAAAAAATATATATATCATACAACCCCAAGGGCAAAACAGGCCATTCCCATCAAAAACTCAGTTTCGTGGATCTGGAGTTGCTGTGGAAGCCAAATAGTTTGTCCAGCTCCATGGTGGGATCCCAAATTCACGGTGGAGCTGCTCCACGGTGGATCTGGTGGATCTGAAGCTGGTGGAGCTCTGCCAAACAGGCCCTGAATCAAATGTTTAGAGCTAACTCTTTAAATAAAGTAAGTAACCTTAGTGAATGTAGCTACAATACCAAATTTTGGTCAACAAACAACACTTAGGTTTGTTTGGAATGCGGGAATTAATGTAAAATTCTTGCATTCTAAATGGGCCTTAGGTGTAACAGAAATTTTTACAGCAATCCGAACTACTCTGCAGTTGGTTATGGACAAGCTAAGCAAGTCAGTTTCTACTTATCTCCTCTTTTCAAAGGTGGCCAAATGGGGCCTGGCACAGGCCTGTTACTTAGCCGAGCTATGCTGTGCTGGGCTATGTGCTGAGGTACTAACTCAAGCATGGCCCAATAGTCTCACAGGCCGTGTCGGGCGTTCTGGGCACTGTTAGCTTGCACGGACCGGTGTCGGCTCATTTAGCGCATCTAGCTTGAAATTTTGAAAAATATAAAAAATCTAGAAAATATATATAATTCAAAAATTACAAAAAAATTATACAAACTTATACAATGAACTATATAGAATTCAAAACTTACAAAACAAAATCACAAAATTAAAAATTGAATAGTATAGAATTCAAAAACATACAAATATTAAAAAAATAAACAGTTTGTACCAGGCTGAGCTGTGCCGAGTAGACATCATACTGTGCATATCATGCCGGACCAGCCCGCTAGACCATGGTCTCGATCCAAACACGAACAGCCCGTTTAGGTGGTGAGCCGTGCCTTAGCTAGCAGGCCAATAGTATTGGGCGGTCAGGCTGAACGGCCCTGGCCACCAATACCACCTCTTTTGGTCTCTTGAAAAATCAAAACGACGTCGCCTCCAAGTTTCCCAGAACCCACAAAACCCCTCCGCCGGCCCGATGGCCGCCTCCGTCTCGCCCGCCGCCTCCCCGGGCCGCCGCCGCCGCCGCCACCACCACCGCGACAACTCCCCTCGCCGCCGCGACCACTGCAAGCCCCGCGCGTCCCCGCCCCCCTTGCCCTCCCCCGACCGCCGCCGGAGATCTGGGGATTCCCCGCCCTACCCCGACCGCGACCGTCTTCACGACTCGAAGCCCCCGAAGGAAACGGACTCCCTAAGTCTAGCAGGGATGAGGACCGCCCTCCCTGGCGCGCTAGGGTTTCTGATGCGGAAGAGGATGGTGACGGCCGGAGGGGGCGCTCTAGGGTTTCGGACGGCGAGAAGGAGGACGACCGTCGGCGGAAGCACTCTAGGGCTTCCGACGACGAGAAGGAGGACGACCGTCGGCGGAGGCGCTCTAGGGCTTCCGACGACGAGAGGGACGACCGCCGCAGCAAGCGCGACCGCGAAAGCCGCCGCCACCGCCGCCGGAGCCCCAGCTTGGAGTCGGGAAGCTCCCCTGATGACCGCCGCAGCCACCGCAGCCGCCGTGATGGGAGTTCGAGGCGGAGGGATGACAGGAGGCGCCGTGATGAGGACCACGACCGCGACGAGCGCCGGACGAGCCCCAAGAGGAAGGAACCGACGCCACCGCTGCCCCCGCCACCACCACTGCTGCCGGAGATGATCCCTGGACGCACGGGAGGGATCTACATCCCTCCTTTCCGCATGGCACAGATGATGCGGGAGGTGGAGGACAAGGCGAGCCCCGAGTACCAACGGCTCAGCTGGGATGCTCTCAAGAAAAGCATCAACGGGCTCGTAAATAAGGTGAATGCCACCAATATCAAGAATATTGTGCCGGAGCTGTTCGCTGAGAACCTGGTTCGTGGGCGGGGACTCTTCTGCCAATCATGCATCAAGTCGCAGATGGCTTCACCTGGGTTCACGGATGTGTTTGCCGCGCTTGTTGCTGTTGTGAATACCAAGTTCCCTGAGGTTGGCCGCTTGCTTCTTGTTCGTGTTGTGCTCCAGCTCAAGAGGGCATATAAACGAAATGACAAGGTGAGTTGCCTCATTCTATCTTTCAGCTTGTCATGTAAAATTGGTACTTACTGGCTCAAATAACTCATACGGAAATACTTGGTGTGTACTTGCACGTTATGTTAATATCATATTACTATTTTAAGAGCAACATATGCCTGTTTACCTACTCCCAAATCCCTATAAAGGTTTCTGCTATTGTTTTAACTTAAACCATTTAATAGATGAGCTATTCTGATTATGTTACTCTGGAAAAGGAACAAAATTGGCTACCGCAGCTGTAGCAGAATCCATGAATGAAATGGTAGTGCAACCACAAATGTACGCTTCCTCCATGTCTCGTAATTACAAACAGTAAACTGTTAAATTGTTTTCATGTCTTCACAATCCAAATGTAACATTAACTGTTGTTTGTAGTTGGGCTTATGAACCCAAATATATGCAGTTTCCATAATTACATAGGGTAAACTTTTACTTTGCATTCAGGATTCAAGTATAATAAATAACATAAATTGCTGTTTGAAATTGGGGCTTATGAACCCAGATGTCTGCCATTTCTGTACATAGGGCAAACTTTTACTTTATATACATGATCATATACATGATTCAAGTATAAGACCTAGTATAAATCGTTGTTTGGATGTGGAGCTTATGATGCTGCTGATATTTGTGTTGGGAAGAATTATATGTGCAAGTTTCTGCATAAAATGCTTACTACAGCTCTTGTTGATTGCAGCCCCAATTGCTTGCAGCAACCAAGTTCATAGCACACTTGGTTAATCAGGTGGTCGCGCATGAGCTCGTGGCGCTGGAGCTTCTTACAGTACTTCTTGAGAATCCAACTGATGATAGTGTTGAGGTGCACAGCTTGGTCCTTATGTACTTCTCATATTGCGAAGAACTTATTTTGTCATTTCTGAAGTATATGCTTATGTTTCTCGTCTGACAGGTAGCAGTGGGGTTTGTTAAAGAATGCGGGGCAATGCTGCAGGATTTATCTCCACAAGGGCTTCATGGTGAGTTGTTGAAATCAACTTTTATTGCAAGTGCTTATTTTGAGTACATGGCTTGCTGAACCTGTTAACTTGCACCACTATTTTATCCACCATATATATTTTGGATTTAAGACATGATATTCATTTCTTCTGTGGGCCATAAATCAAATTGTTTTACATAGGAGACATGAATATATCAGGTCTAAAATATTTTGACACAAAGAGGATGTTTAGCTTAATGATGTGATGCCGTGGATTTTGGCTGAAACCTAGAAGATGATTTGCTTTAAGATACATTGTTTCTGGATTTGGTTGTTCTGCAAAAAAAGTTCTAATTAGATTTGGTTGACACCTAGATATTTAGCTTTTAGTTGTGTTGTTCTTGATTTTGGACACTCCGGAAAAACATAAGTTGTAAACCTAATCTAGATAGTAAAACGATTGATATGAAATTATGAATCAAAGTGAATCTGACAACACTGACATAATGTGTGCTAGTTGTTGAACTAAATAGCAATTAGCAAATGTGCTGAATAACATAGGCTAGCTAAGTTTTTTTCCTCGAAAACGCAGGAGAGCTGCGCCTCATTAAATTAAGAAGAGAATAAAGGGCAAGAGCCCAAACAGTACCACAAACACCACACAAACACGCACTCACGCCCCAACAGGAACAAGGAATACAGACGCGCCCAAGACAAAACACACAAGGCAAACACTACTGAGCTAGACACTAACTACTGGGGAGGAGGGCAGTCAAGAATGATAGCCCTCGAGCCCCTGCCAACGACCACAAGCGGTGCTCCTCGCCGGCTATGATCAAAGCACCAGCTAAATTTGGAGCTGCTCCATCAAAAACACACCCATTGCGATGTTTCCAAATAGTCCAAGCTCCGAGAATAATGAGCGAATTAATTCCTTGCCTCATCAATCCATCAACGGTGCTGCTGCTAGCTTTCTCCCACCAAGCAAGGAAGGATAACTCTGTAGGCTGAGGGGACAAGATCTGAAGACCGACCTGTCTGAACAAAATAAACCAAAATTCTCTTGCGAACACAATGGACAAGGAGATGGTCGATAGTCTCCTCTTCTTGGTCACAAAGAGGACAAAACTCCAGATGAGGTAGCCCACGACGAGCTAGGCGATCAGCCGTCCAGCACTTATTGTGCGCGACCAACCACACAAAGAAGCGACATTTGGGTAGCGCCCAAGATTTCCAGATCCTTTCCCATGGTCCAAAGAGAGTAGAACCTAAAAAGAATCCTTCATAAGCCGACTTCGCCGAGTATTGTCCATTGGAGGAGAGCCTCCATAAGTGTCTATCTTCAACCTCCTTTGCAGCTGAAAATCCATCAATAAATCCCATAAATGAAGGTAGTCTACAATCACACCAAGCGTAAGAGCTCCTCAATGTCCAAATCCAAGTCCGGTTAGAGAGGGCATCCCGACGGTCGCGCCGCTTGACCCTCCTTTTGGGAGAGCCGCGAAAAGGCGAGGGGCAAGGTCTGCAATGCATTGCCCATGGAGCCACCGATCCGACCGAAAAAGAGTATTTGCACCATCTCCAATTATAGAGTTCATCACATCGAGAAGAAGGCTCACTTGCTCAGCACATTGAAAGGAGAGCAGCCCAAGGACGATGAGGCTCTGTTTTCTGCAGCCAAATCCATCTCATGCGCAGAGACCATCCAAGAGACTTGAGATCGAAATTCCCGGACCTCCAAGCTCGGTGGTCGACAAACTTTGACCAGAGCCACAAGACAATGCCCACCTTTTGCATCTTTACGGCCTCTCCAAAGAAAACCGCGCGAATTTTATCAACCGCATTGATAGCCCAAGGAGGAAAATCAAAGGCCATAGCCAAGTAAATGAGCATCCCAATGAGAACGGATTGTACTAGAACCCTTCTTCCACCCTTGACATTAAATCGCCTTCCACCCGGTAGTTGATCCGCAATGCGGTCAATAATGGGCTGCACTTGCTCTTTAGATAGCTTTCTTAGGAGAGGGCACACCTAAGTATTTGCAAGGGAATTCGAGAGCGGGCGGGCAGCAGATTTTGAATGGTAGCAAACTCCAAATTACCACACGATCGGGAGCACAATACTTTTCTGCAGATTAGTCTTGAGCCCGAAGCCTCACCGAAAAGATTAAGAATATCCATGGTTGTAGAGATATCCCAGCCTCGGGGAGAAAGAGAGCCACGTCGTCGGCATAAATAGAAATGCGGTCTTTGTAAGCCACGAGCCGACAGAGGTTGCAGCAGACCTTCACCGTGGCTTTAGCAATCATATGCCCCAACACATCCATTACCAAGATAAAGAGCATGGGGGAGAGGGGGTCACCTTGACGCAATCCTTGCCGATGATGAATATGATCCCCCGGCACCCCATTTAAAAGAACTTGGGTTGAAGACGAGGAGAGTAGCCCACTGATGATATCTCTCCAAACTTGCCCGAAACCAAGCTGCTGCAATACTTCCAGGAGGAAAGGCCACGACACAGAATCAAAAGCTTTTGAAATATCTAACTTGAGAAGAATCCGAGGCTGCTTTTGTTGATGAAAGAGCCTTGCCGTTTGCTGAACCATTACATCATTGAGGCACTGTCAAAACAACAACACTTGTATGAAGAGTAGAGGATGGTGGAAAAAGTGTGTAAAGTGCATAAAATTGTAAATATGAATAAAGCTTGTATTGCAAAGAGGCCCATAGGGCATATATATCGTACAAGGACTACAAGGACCCTAAGCCTAGACATATAGACGTGTATGCTATCTATGTGATGAGGAAAGCCACATGATAAAAGACTGATTTGAAGCAAATAAAGGGTGCCTGCTCAGTGTCAGTAGCAAAAGATGATTCGAATGTACTACTCATCAAACAGGTACTTCTTATTGATGGATATTAGATTTGGGTTGTTGCTTTCATATACGTTCAGCGAGGGAGATGTTTAACGAAGGATGTTTACATCCGGTGTATGAAACTGTTCACTTAGCGGATTGCAAAGAGTATGCAATTACTGAAGTGGGAACGATTACATTGGAGATGTACGATGGAGCACATCGCACATTGGCAGAAGTTCGGTATGTTCTCGGCTTAAAAGAATAATCTAATATCTATGAGGTTGTTTAAACTCGAAGGTTGTAAGGTATTACTTCGAGGTGGAGGCATGCGATTTACTTATAAATGGCAGGTGATCATGAAAATTATCTGGAGCAATGGAGGATACTGATTGATGGGTACGTCTAAAGGAAGGGCAACAAATAAGAGGTCTAATAAAAACCCTGGCCAGAAAAAGGAAATCGTGTTGTCAAAAGTCTGTACTTAGATCTCATCTGTAGTTATGTGCGAAACTGCAAAGTCGGTTGCAAAATGTAGCAGACAAAAAGGCGAAGGTGCAAGCTGTTAGAAAAAGAAAGACATAGTGGGACCAAACATGCTGTACTGGTAAGTAGTTGGAGCTTAGAGGCTATACAAATCTATGACGGAGAAGGCTATAAGAACAGGAGGTGTGGTTAATCAAACTACACAACAAATGAGCTCTCAAGTGAAGGGTTCTAGCAGGTTAGCCCGGACACTGACACACATATTACGGTAATGTGCATAAGCTCTTGTGGTGGGGGCACTCCTAAAGATGAGGAAAAAATTTCTAAGCCGACTTGGAGCGAGTTCTTGGAGGATAAGAGTCTAGGTAGAAATTGTTCAATATAGTAACTCATATCCTAGTTAGGATTTGGAAATGTGCTATAAGGAGCCCTAGAAGAATCCCAATAGAATTAGGATTCCTACTTTTTTGGAATAAATTCCTACTCCACTTTGGAGGAAGACTAGGAGCACTGTATAAAGCCATGAGGGGTGGTCATGGAGAACCCAAGCAACCAAGCAACAATACACAAAAAATCACTCATCCAAATGTAGATGTGCACGAGAGGATTAAAAGCTAGGTTATTTTTTAGTATTAGATTCTTTTAGAGTGCAAGGATCCGGGGTTCTAAAAGATTCAAGAGGGTTGTGAGAGTGATAATTTCTTGTACTCTTTTGAGGTTGTGCTTAAAGAATTTGTGGTCGATTTTGCCAAATTTTTTCTCTTATTGTTGTTGCTGCAATGTCATTATTTCTGTTCTTTCAACGTGATTCATCTTCTTTGTTTTTGATACCGTGCACGCTTGTGCCGTATCTCACAAATCTTGATTTGATCCAGGGCTTTTGTGCATGAAAAAGGTATTAGAGTGTAACATTTATTCTGAATGTTAAAGAGGTAATTTGTAGGAAACTGTATGGACGGTGTTAGAGTAGGGGCTCAAAGGACTAGGTTGGTGTGGATGGCACTAGAGCTGTTGTTAGTAGTGGAGGTGTGCCTTCTTTTTTCCCCTTCTGCGTCCCTTGTTTTCCTCTGGTGGTTGACTCGTGAAGACCTATGATGCACGGACACGGATACGTCGACACGACACCGACACGGGAATTCGCCGTTTTCCCAAAAATACCGATACGCCGACACGGCTATATATATTTAAATAATAAATAAATAATATATGTATTATTTTCTATGTTTCCACATGCTTATTATCTGAAATAATGTAAATTGTAAACTTGTAATTTGTAAAGTGTATACTCGGAATATGTACCTCATGAATTGTTTTGTTAATCCTGGCGACAATTATTGATGTGAATACCATTTCTAGAAATAAGAACTCCATTAATCTGGGAAAAAGAACATGATCGGATCGGCAAGACTACACAGGAGGAGATACGGGAGCCGGTGACGCACGGAAGATGTAGTCTGCGGCGAGACGCGGGAGATGTAGTCGGCGGTGAGATGCGGGAGATGTAGTCGGCGGCGAGATGCGAGAGATGTCGTCAGTGGCGAGATGCGGGAGCCGGCGGGCAGAGAAGATGCGAGTGAGGAGATGGAAGCGGCGGCGAGATGCGGGAGCGGGCGGCGGCGCGAGCAGCCGATGCGGAGAAGCGCGAGCGAGCGGTGGGAATGATGCGCTCGGGAATCGGCGCTTATGGTTAGGGTTAGGGATGGGCCGGCCGTGTCCTGGGCCATTCCTGGGCTGGCTATGTCTAGGCTGTATCCGACTCGTATATTTACTGTGTCTGACACGTGTTGAGAATTTTAATAATTAAAATTAATTCCAAAATCGGCCGATACGTCACCGACACGTGTCGGAGACGTGTCCGTGTCGTATCCGTGTCCGACACGTGTCGGTCACGGATACGGCGGTTTTGACACGTGTCCGTGCTACAGAGGTGAAGACTTCTTTAAGATCTAATGCAAGCATCACTTTTTAGCAATTCAGCTATTTATAAAGCTGTAGGCTTGTAAATTTTGAACTTCATAGTGAAGATGCATCTTGAAGCGCAGTACTAGACAATGAGCTTAATGTTGTTGACCTTTACAAAACAGATAAAGAATTGGACAGTTGAAGGGATGCAGGAGTGCAGTTCTCTTGGAGCTCGTCGCATTTTTTAGTTTCCTGGTAGTACCCATGCAGTTTATCTGTTAAAACTACAATAATTAATTTCATGGGTCATATTTGTGTGAAAAATATTATTGTTTTTAATCATTTAATGAGATAATGTTGTTTATCCCTTGGAACTAAAGCATTTATTTCATATCTGTTGTTGTTAAGTGTATTTTTTTTTCAAAAGTTAACTCAATTTTTTGGCGATAATAATTTGTTTGATCTCCGAATCGATTTCTGTTAGTCTTTTCCACCTTGTTTTCGTTCTCAATGGATTTACCAATCACTCAATCTATGCAGCTATTTTTGAAAGATTGCGAGGCATTCTTCATGAAGGTGAAATAGACAAGCGTGTGCAGTTTCTAATTGAAGGCCTTTTTGCAATTAGGAAGGCTAAATTTCAGGTAAATTCTTAGCTTTCCTAACTGGTGCCTTTTTAGTTGCATGCTCATATCAGATTCTGATAATATGATTTTCTTTGCCATGTATGTAAAGGGATTCCCAGCTATCCGTCCAGAGTTGGATCTTGTGGAGCAGGAGGACCAATTCACTCATGAGATATCCCTTGAAGATGAACTTGACCCTGAGACTAATCTAAGTATGGTTTTGTTTCCTCCATGGGCATGGCTCTCTGTTATTTTATTGATATGAGTGAAGAAACTTACACTTCTGTGTGGTATGGCGCTGACTTTTTTCAACCTGCAGATGTTTTCAGGGCAAATCCAAATTTCGTTGAGGACGAGAAGGCCTATGAGAACCTAAAGAGAAGCATCCTGGGAGCAGAATCTTCAGAAGATGAAGGAGGATCTGATGATGCTTCTGATGATGAGGATGAAGAAGAATCTGATGATGAAGAGGATGAAGAACAGATGGAGATAAGGGATAAAACTGAGACCAATCTTGTCAACCTTCGAAGAACCATATATTTGACAATCATGTCCAGTGTTGATTTTGAAGAAGCTGGTCACAAGCTTCTAAAAATTAAACTCGAGCCTGGTCAAGAGGTAAGTACTGTAGTTTGGCTGATTTTGGTATTTAGTATTGATTTCAGTTTTGTCTGGTAAAGTTGTTTCTTGATTCCTTTTTTGTGTGGTTTCTTTTCTTTCCTGCTATACAAAGCCTTCAGAGTTCAGATACGTGCATCTTGTAATAGGTACTAGTACTAGGTCATCATCTACCTATGCTGACCTAAGCTTTTGTAAATGCTCCAAATTGTGCATTGATTTTTTTCATCGGACAAGTTTATTTTGACTGATTACCATTCTTACAACTTTTACGCAGCTTCTTTTATGGAACCTGTGTGTACTTTATAATTTTAATCCCTGCTGTTTTCTGAGTGTGGATAACTGGATATCTCCTGTCATTTTGTATATTCCTACATTCGGATGTGACAGTTTAGAGCTTTCAATACGCAAGCATGTTACTATGTTAAAACAAATTGTTGTGATTGCATGAACTCTAGTGTCTCCACATACCATTTGGGTAGTTCCTGCAACTGGATTTGTTGCTGTGTACTTGTGAACCAAATTGTTTACAGGAGCAAAAGACTGCAAGGGGTGGTTAATGCATACTCCCTCCGGTCACATGAGGAACTTGTTTTGGACCTCGACATGATCCCCAAGAACACAACATTGACCACATATTATTTTATATTAATAAAACCTAATAAAATTATGATATTATGAAAGTACTTTTTGAGACAAATCTGCATGTACCATTTTCATGTGTACCAAAACGATATTGGCAGCCAAAGTTTAGAATGTTTGACTGCATGTATCCCAAAATGACCTCTTTTTCTGACCGGAGGGAGTATTTTACTTTGTAGAGTTTATTTGAATGTTTTGGTTATAGTGAGTTTATTAAAATGCTTTATACTTTATAAGATCATTTTGGTGTACATATGCTGCACCCTATATCAAACTAGTTATGCTTACTCGAGTTGCTAACACATTATATGTTTTAAATGTTTCTCTTGGAGATTAGGTTACTAAGGTTTGTAGAAAATATGTGGTTTGTTCATCAAATAACAAAGCTTATCACTTCCATCACAAATGTTTTTTCTTATAGATCTTTTTACGTTGGCTGGTGCTCAATATCCCACTTTATGTTGGGTCACTATTTTGCATTTGGGCAATTTGCTAACTTGAAAGTTCATTATAAGCCTATATGCTATTGCAAGCTCCATGATAAGGCTACTTTTAGAAGTTTCTTAAGGCTATGTGTAGCTCTGAACTGATGAACATATGCATTGACATGATTCATGTAGTGATGTCTGCTAGTTGGCACAACTAGTGTGATAATGGACTGTTAATACTTAGTGTATGATGAAACCAAAATTTAGACTGACCTGTGGGCTCAGTTGTTTACTCCTTATTTGTTGGTGTTTAGCTTGTTAGTTCTCTCTAAAATGTCTGAAATTGCTGCAAATTTTTGTACTATTTGTAAACTTTGGGAAATCCCTGAAGTAAAGTAAAACATCAGTACGTTCGTTGGTAATTACAACTTGGTGCTAGATCCTACTAAATAACATGCACAAGAACAAAAAAAAACCAATGGTGATGAAGCTTCCATATGCAATACTAGGTCACTAACATTTGTTTTTGCACATTGCTTGATACCAAATAAATCCTTTTTCTGAATATACATGTAATCTGGTTGATTAGTTTGGTCAGAATAGTATTGCCTTTAGAATTGTCTTTGGCTTTCCTAATGTATTCCTTCTGTAGTTGATTTATGTGTTCTATTGATGGCTTGATGCTGAATCTGCAGAATATGGTATTTTGCCCTAAGCTAAATCATTTGTTCCATTTGATAGATGGAGCTGTGCATCATGCTTCTTGAGTGCTGCAGTCAAGAGAGAACTTACCTTCGATATTATGGGTTACTGGGACAACGGTTTTGCATGATTAACAAAGTTCATCAAGAAAATTTTGAGAAGTGTTTTGTGCAACAGTATTCAATGATTCACCGTCTCGAAACAAATAAGTTGAGGAATGTTGCCAAGTTTTTTGCGCATTTGTTGGGGACTGATGCGCTCCCTTGGCATGTTTTGGCTTACATCCGGTTGACAGAGGAAGACACCACATCTTCTTCTCGAATTTTTATAAAAATTCTTTTTCAGGTATGTTGTAAATATGCCACTTTTCTTTTATAGGGCAATTTGTCCTTTGTCATATCAGACAATTAAATGATTTGTTTCTTATGCAGGAACTGTCAGAACATCTTGGTATACGTCTACTCAATGAGAGACTGAATGATCCTAACATGCAAGATTCCTTCGAGTCGATCTTCCCCAGGGATCATCCGAAGAACACAAGGTTCTCTATAAATTTCTTCACCTCCATCGGTCTTGGGGGTATCACAGAGAGCCTGAGAGAGTACTTGAAGAACATGCCACGCCTTATAATGCAGCAACAGAAGCCTTCCACGTCTGAGTCAGAATCAGGTGGTTCAGGGTCTAGTTCAGAAAGCTCTGGTTCTGTGTCTGGTTCTGAGTCAGAATCAAGCTCCGATGATAGTGACAAGAGGCGAAGTAAGAAAAGGAAGAAGTGAGAAGGAAGAGGAATCTAGCGCAACTTCCAACTGTGCTTAGGGGATGCAACTGTTGTTAGATTGGCATCTTAGGTTTTGTTCAGATTAGCTGTTTAGTCGTATGCTCCTATATTGCGAACGCATGTGCAATATCAGATCTAGCTGTTGACGCTTGTTGAATCCAGGATTCAATCATAATCCGAAAACAGTGATGTAAAATATTAACCGAGCTTGTACCGGCTGCTGCATACGTTGTGATCATGTGGCATGACATCGTCAAAGCAAACGAAAGCCCCTACCGGAACAACTTGTCTTTCATATGTTTCAGGCAGTACAAATTTTGTATCTTGAGAATTTGTTACCTTATGGGTCTGTAAGTTTGCAACAGCACAGATATTTTTAATGTTCGAAAAATGATATAAAAGCGGTAAGCACGAAGTCACCAACAGCTTTGCTTGCCTGGTATTTTGAAGGTTTTTACGTTTTACCCGTCTGAGGTGAGCTTCATTGCATGTTGTTAAGAGTGGGTAGTACATAGGTATGTAACTTACGCGTTTTACGTGCGTTTTTTCCACACTTTCTGATGAAATAACTTACAGGCGTGCAAATTGCTATTCTTTTGGTTGAATTACCGTCTCATTTTGCAAATTAGAAAAGGATGAAGGCTGACTGCAACACATGCCTGCTGTGGAGTCAAACCCAGCCCAAACCCAATCCAACCCACAACAATAAAAGCAATGTCCCCACCCCAACCCATTTAGAATTCCTTAGAACCCAACCCACATGGCATTTAAACCCAACCCAACCCACTTCCCTGGTACGGGTTCAACCCATTTTAAAACCCATTTCAACCCGTTCCCCAACCTACACACTACTCCAGTGCCCATGTACGAGTGTACCACTTCAGGCCCGTAGAGGTGAAGAGAAATTAAAAAAACAAGTCAAGCCCAGCATTCAACCTAGGACATCCAAATAAATAAAATAAGGAAAAATAAGGAAAAAACAAAAGATTTCTAAAAGAAAAAAATGTAAATCGGAAAATATAGAACAGTAAGAAAATTTCTAAAAACATAAAAAAATCAGGAAATTCACCAAAAAAAAGAAGGAAACCCAGGCGTACAAGCTTGAGCTGCCTGCGGATTTTGGGGTCAGTCCCACATTTAATATTGCATATTTGAAGCCCTATCTAGGAGAAGAGGATGAGCTTGAGTCAAGGACGACTCAAATGCAAGAAGGGGAGGATGATGAGGATATCCCTTCCATTGTTATAGCCATGCCTAATACACAGCCAGGACCAATGACGCGAGCTCGAGCACGCCAACTTAATTATCAGGTAAAGTCGTTCCTTGCTGATCAAACAAGTTCTCTGAATGGGGTGCTACTAACGACTTGTGATGATTTTCTTATGCTTAGGAACTTGGGAGTTGAACCGGCTAGGAGAAGCAACCAAGATAACAATCAAATGGATGTTGGTGAGAACAAGAGAAAGTTCGGACCAAATGTTCAGACTGAACGTTCGGACCCCCGGAAGCACCATCTTGTTTGGGCCATAACTTTTGACTCCGGAATGTGTTGGAGGCTCATGAGTACTTGTTGGAAAGATCTCGATGTCTACTTTCAAATGGATCCAAAATCACTGTCAGATTCCATAGGAGCTACCGAGAAAACTGCAGAAGAACGTTCGGACCTCCAACCTGAGTTTTGGGCCTTATATCAGAAGAGCCCATTAAGGGGGCGTCCAAGTTAGGGTTTTTCCACCCCCCTGGCTGCTTTCCCCCTATATAAACCAGCAACAGCCGCCAGGGAGGGTGGGTTTTGTTTAGATGCAAGTTAGCTTTTGGCTACTTCCTTGTAAACACGTGTGTTGGCTAGACCACCTGATTTACTTGTTTCAGAACCCCACTTTTGTGATTCAGATTCACCCTTTGGCTGGAATCCGTGAGTTTATGATTGTTCATCTTGTTCTTGCTTTGTTCTTCGATTGCTAGCAGGTTCAAAGTTGTTCTTGGCACCGCAAGAACAGCAACACATAGGAGTCGGTGTAACTGTCGCTAAGGTGCAGCGCCTGTTGGCCGTTGTAGTCGGGCAGCCCAACGTCGATTCCCCACCAAATCGAATTATCCCCACTCTCATCGAATGATCGGAAACATTTCCTTCGCTGGAACTCCATCAAGTGGTATCAAAGCTCAAGGTTGTTCGGTGAGAGATTTATCACTTCTTTGCATTTACCTACAGTCAAGAAAATCCCAAAACAGGATAAAACCGAAATCCCCAAAAAAAACAAGTTGAGCCTTCGCTTGTTCCACTTAGTCTTGCTTGTTGAGTTTTCAGTTGCACCTTCGGTTGAGTTGCTAGTCTAATCCTTTAGAGTTTCGGGTTCTTTTCACATTTTAGTCACCACTTGCACCACCAGATCTGCCACCAACAACATCACCACCATATTCATTTCCACTGCCACCGCAAAACACCTGTTCATTTTTTAGTGTTTTTTGGACCGGTCCGAATAGCCACTTGATTTGCAGAACCATTTAGCTTATCTTGTGGTTGTCCAACTTACGGACTAGTCCGAACCCCCCCAGGACACAGAACCAAGCATTCTTTCTTGTTCAGATTTGAGTACCCTTACTTTTGAGAGAGAGAGAGAGAGTATCTTTTAATTACCTTTTTACCCCTGGTAAAAAAAGAAGAGTTGTATGTTGGTAATATCATTGTGAAATCCCTGTGAAAGGTCTCAGATTGGTGCTCGTTGTGCAAAAAAATAGAGAGAGAAAAAAGAAAAAAAGAGATTAAAAAAATAAAGAAAAGAAAGAAGAAGGGGGTTCTCACTGCTGTTTCCTTGTGCTCTTTGGGTACTTGTGGTGCGTGACAACGCTTGTGTCTAGGCTCGCGTCTCTAGCATGGTTTAGCCTAGGACCAGCACAATACCGTCGTTGAACATTTATTCAACTTGCAATGACTAACGTGGTTCCAGTTGTACCTTGATTTTTCTTGCAGCCACCTATAGCTCCACAAATTTATCTACCACGTCACAGGTTTGTGCTTGTTGCCACCATTTGTTGATGTTCTTGCTGGTTGCCAACACCACCTGCATAGCGTGGTAAGAGCATGTAAGAGCTTGGTTGCATTGGTCTGAGTGAATTGGAATTTGCTGTCACCTAGTTCTACTATCTGAAAGACCATAATCTTTCTTGTGATTTCCTTGTTGTGTACTAACCATGTCAGGAGGTACGGGTGATACACCTCCCCCTTCACCACGGACGAAGGCCATGATACAACATTTTGAACGCAAAGTAAGGCTGCACGCTGAAGGCCTTGATGAGGATGTTCGGGTCACCAATGACCGCCTTGGTCAATTGGAGTCGGCCCAGATTGACATCAACTCCAAGCTAACCGCATTAGAGAGCTCCCTTGGGGCTGTTAACACTTCTCTTGCAGGTATCTTGGATCGGTTAGAGAGGATGGACCAGGTTGGTCGTGATGGCTCGGGTCGGCGCGACAACAACAGCCGCAACACCATGGGCAGTGCCGTGGGAGAGGATGAAGTCGAATATTCTGCGGACACCGAACTTGATGATGCAGTAAATGACCTTTCACGCAGACAACAACGATGCAGCCGCCGAGGTACGGGTGCTCGCCCACCACATCGAGAGGTACGTGATGTTAATGACTCTTTAGGCAAGATCAAGTTCAGCATGCCCTCTTTCAATGGGAAGTATAATCCTGATGCATACCTTACTTGGGAATTAGCTGTTGATCAAAAATTTAGTTGCCATGATTTTCCTGAGGAAAAACGTGTCCGGGCTGCCACTAGTGAGTTTACTGATTTTGCTTCTATTTGGTGGAGCGAGTACCATCGTAAGAAACCAAATAATACTCCTCAAACTTGGGATGCTTTGAAACGGGTCATGCGGGCCAGATTTGTTCCTTCCTATCATGCCCATGATTTGTTAAATAAATTGCAACAACTAAGACAGGTACTAAATCTGTAGAAGAGTATTATCAAGAGCTGCAAATAGGCATGCTTCGCTGTGGCTTAGAAGAGAATGAGGACGCTGCTATGGCAAGATTTATGGGTGGGCTGAACCAGGAGATTCAGGATATTTTAGCTTACAAAGAATACAATTCAGTCACTCGTTTATTTCATCTTGCTTGTAAAGCTAAAAGGGAAGTGCAGGGATGAAGAGCCAGCATGAGAACTAATGTCTATAGGACGAGCTAGCGCCTGGACACCTTCAACCGCTGCTGTACCATCAACTCGAACAGCTGCACCAACTCCCTCAAGCAGCAAACCGTGCCCCTCTACATCAAATTCAACACCTTGGGCAACTGAAGCAACAAAGGGAGCAGTAGCTACACCTACTAAGAGTTCATCATCAGTTGCATCCTCGGGTCGAACCAGGGATATTCAATACCTACGGTGCAAAGGCTATGGACATGTACGCAAGGACTACCCAAGCGCACGTGTGCTAATTGTGCGACCAGATGGTGGGTACTCCTCTGCTAGTGATTTAGATGAAGAAACATATGCTTTGCTTGCAGCTAACAATGCAGGGGAAGATGATGTGCATAATCAAGATGAAGAGCACATTGGGCCAGAAGATGCAGAGCGCTATGAGAGCCTCGTGGTGCAGCGAGTGCTAAGCGCACAAATGGAGAGGGTTGAACAGAATCAGCGCCACATCTTATTTCAAACCAAGTGTGTGATCAAGGAGCGTTCCTGCCGCATGATCATTGATGGAGGGAGCTGCAACAACTTGGCAAGCACAGAAATGGTGGAGAAGCTTGCATTGGACACACAACCACACCCGCAGCCTTACTACATTAAGTGGCTTAATAGCAGCGGCAAGGTAAAGGTAACACAGCTGGTAAGAGTTAACTTTACCATCGGTTCTTATCATGATTCCATTGACTGCGATGTTGTGCCTATGCAAGCATGTTCGATGTTATTAGGTAGACCATGGCAGCATGATAAAGATTCTTTGCATTTTGGCAAATCAAATCAGTACTCATTTGTGCATAATGGCAAAAAAATTGTGTTGCACCCTATGACTCCTGAAGCTATTTTGAAAGATGAACTTGCTAGAGTTAGCAAACTCAAAAGTCAGGAGCAAGCTAAGAGTGAAAATCAGATTGTGGCAAATGAACATGAGAAACATAAAAAGAAGAACACCAAATTTGTCCATGATAATAAAAATGAGATCAAGTTGAAAGGATCATGTTTCATTGCTACTAAATCTGATTTGGAGGAGATTGATGATACCACTCTTTGTTTGCTATGCTTTGGTTTGCACAGAAACCTTGTTCCCACTTAAAGATATACCATCTTCTTTGCCTCCTACAGTCATTAACCTTTTGCAGGAGTATGCTGATGTGTTTCCAAAGGAGGTGCCACTGGGGCTGCCACCAATTCGAGGGATTGAGCACCATATTGACCTAATCCCCAGGGCTTCCTTGCCAAACCGTGCACCATACAGGACCAACCCTGAAGAAACTAAGGAGATACATCGCCAAGTGCAAGAATTGCTTGACAAAGGATATGTGCGTGAGTCCTTTAGCCCTTGTGCTGTTCCGGTGCTTTTAGTTCCTAAGAAGGATGGATCATGGCGCATGTGTGTAGATTACTGAGCGATTAATAACATTACCATCAGATATCGTTATCCTATCCCTAGGTTAGATGATATGCTTGATGAACTAAGTGGCTCAATTGTGTTCTCTAAGATTGATTTGCGTAGTGGATACCACCAGATTCGCATGAAGTTAGGAGATGAATGGAAAACAGCTTTTAAAACTAAGTTCGGTCTATATGAATGGCTAGTCATGCCTTTTGGACTCACTAATGCACCTAGCACTTTCATGATATTAATGAACGAAGTTTTACGATCTTTCATTGGTAAATTTGTGGTGGTATATTTTGATGACATACTGATATATAGCAGTTCACTAGAGAAACACCTTGAACATTTGCGTGCTGTTTTTGATGCCCTACGTGATGCCCGTTTATTTGGTAACCTTGAGAAGTGTACCTTTTGCACGGATCGAGTCTCTTTTCTTGGATATGTTGTGACCCCTCAGGGAATTGAAGTAGATCAAGCCAAGGTTGAAGCCATCCACAGCTGGCCGGTTCCCACGACGGTCACACAAGTGCGAAGTTTCCTCGGTCTTGCTGGGTTCTACCATCGCTTTGTGAAGGACTTCAGCACCCTTGCTGCACCGTTGCATGAACTTACCAAAAAGGGTGTGGCATTTACTTGGGCTACAGAGCAAGAGAACGCCTTCGACACGCTGAAAAATAAGTTAACACATGCCCCTTTGGTCCAGCTTTCTTATTTCAATAAGACCTTTGAGCTTGAATGCGATGCTAGTGGGATTGGTTTGGGTGGTGTGATGTTACAAGAGGGAAAACCTGTGGCATATTTCAGTGAGAAGTTGAGTGGGCCTAGTTTGAACTATTCTACCTATGATAAGGAATTACTTGCTCTAGTTCGAACTTTAGAAACATGGCAGCATTATTTATGGCCCAAAGAGTTTGTTATACATTCGGATCATGAGTCTTTGAAACACATCCGAAGTCAAGCAAAACTAAATCGTAGGCACGCCAAGTGGGTTGAATTTATCGAGTCTTTCCCTTATGTCATCAAACACAAAAAAGGGAAGAAAAATATCATGCTGATGCTTTGTCTAGGCGTCACACCATGCTCTCCCAACTTGACTTCAAAATATTTGGTTTGGAAACAATTAAAGAATGATATGCACATGATGATGACTTCAAAGATGTATTGCTGCATTGCAAGGAGGGGAAAACATGGAACAAATTCGTTCTCATTGACGGGTTTGTGTTTAGAGCTAACAAGCTATGCATTCCAGCTAGTTCCGTGCGTATGTTATTGTTGCAGGAAGCTCATGGAGGCGGGCTGATGGGACACTTTGGTGTAAAGAAGACGGAGGACATCCTTGCTGGCCATTTCTTTTGGCCAAAGATGAGGAGAGATGTGGTGCGGTTCGTTTTTCGCTGCACGACATGCCAAAAGGCTAAGTCATGACTTAATACTCATGGTTTCTATATGCCTCTACCTGTTCCTAGTGCACCTTGGGAGGATATTTCTATGGACTTTGTTTTAGGACTGCCTAGAACAAAGTAGGGGAGGGATAGCGTCTTTGTTGTAGTGGATAGATTTTCTAAGATGGCACATTTCATACCATGTCATAAGACCGATGATGCTACCCATGTTGCTGATTTGTTCTTTCGTGAGATTGTTCGATTGCATGGTGTGCCAAATACCATAGTTTCTGATTGTGACGCAAAATTCTTTAGTCATTTTTGGAGAACTTTGTGGGCTAAGTTAGGAACTAAACTTTTATTTTCCACTACTTGTCATCCCCAAACTGATGGACAAACAGAGGTTGTGAATAGAACTTTGTCTACCATGCTTAGGGTTGTTTTGAAAAAGAACATCAAACTGTGGGAAGAATGTTTGCCTCATGTTGAGTTTGCTTATAACCGCTCACAGCATTCTACTACTAAGAAGTGCCCATTTGAGATTGTTTATGGATTTGTACCTCATGCACCCATTGACTTGCTGCCTCTCCCATCTTTGGAGAGATTGAATTTTGATGCTAAACAACGTGCTGAACTGATGTTGAAAATGCATGAAACCACAAAAGAAAACATAGAGTTCATGAATGCTAAGTATAAACTTGCTGGTAGTAAAGGAAAGAAACATGTCACCTTGAACCAGGTGATTTGGTTTGGCTACATTTGAGAAAAGATAGATTTCCTGAACTGAGAAAATCTAAGTTAATGCCAAGAGCTGACGGTCCTTTCAAAGTGCTTGAACAGATTAATGATAATGCGTACAAGCTTGAGCTGCCTGCGGATTTTGGGGTCAGTCCCACATTTAATATTGCAGATTTGAAGCCCTATTTGGGAGAAGAGGATGAGCTTGAGTCGAGGGCGACTCAAATGCAAGAAGGGGAGGATGATGAGGACATCCCTTCCATTGTTATAGCCATGCCTAATACACAGCCAGGACCAATGACGCGAGCTCGAGCACGCCAACTTAATTATCAGGTAAAGTCGTTCCTTGCTAATTAAACAAGTTCTCTGAATGGGGTGCTACTAACGACTTGTGATGATTTTATTATGCTTAGGAACTTGGGAGTTGAACCGGCTAGGAGAAGCAACCAAGATAACAATCAAATGGATGTTGGTGAGAACAAGAGAAAGTTCGGACCAAACGTTCAGACTGAACGTTCGGACCCCCAGGAAGCACCATCTTGTTTGGGCCATAACTTTTGACTCTGGAATGTGTTGGAGGCTCATGAGTACTTGTTGGAAAGATCTCGATGTCTACTTTCAAATGGATCCAAAATCACTGTCAGATTCCATTGGAGCTACCAAGAAAACTGCAGAAGAACGTTCGGACCTTCAACCTGAGTTTTGGGCCTTAAATCAGAAGAGCCCATTAAGGGGGCATCCAAGTTAGGGTTTTTCCACCCCCTGGCTGCTTTCCCCCTATATAAACCAGCAGCAGCCGCCAGGGAGGGTGGGTTTTGTTTAGATGCAAGTTAGCTTTTGGCTACTTCCTTGTAAACACGTGTGTTGGCTAGACCACATGATTTACTTGTTTCAGAACCCCACTTTTGTGATTCAGATTCACCCTTTGGTTGGAATCTGTGAGTTTATGATTGTTCATCTTGTTCTTGCTTTGTTCTTCGATTACTAGCAGGTTCAAGGTTGTTCTTAGCACCGCAAGAACAACAACACATAGGAGTCGGTGTAACTGTCGCTAAGGCGCAGCGCCTGTTGGCCGTTGTAGTCGGGCAGCCCAACATCGATTCCCCACCAAATCGAATTATCCCCACTCTCATCGAAAGATCGGAAACATTTCCTTCGCTGGAACTCCATCATCATGAGACAGTTCAGCCTTCACTAATAGGTGCCGCTAGTACCGTGTCGACCACTGTCTAGCCACATTCTCCTATAAGTAAATTTAGTTGTTACCTCGTTGCGTACGGTTCATTGTGTACCATTCATGTCTAATTTATTTCCCCATTGAAGTAACAATTGCATACCCTTTTCTTCCGGAAGCAAACGAAGAAGGTACAGAAGAGTGACGAGTGGAGAAAGACACAGGCGCCATGGATGCAGGCCTAGGAGCAGTCAATGAGGATGGAGGTCAAGCAGGAGCGATGGTCGTATGACCTGGACACGTACCCTGTGTACTTAAAGTGGTATGTGGCACGAACCCATTGCAGACTGATTCCCTATGCAACCCCCCATGTAGGCCACACACATAAACAAGCTAGCACTCGGGCCAGACCGACACTGTGCGGCACGGCAAAACAAAGCAATAAAAGGCTTAAATTTGATAGTTGCATCCTACTATTCGACCATACACACCTAACATGTTTTGTCCGTCTTTACAGGTCAATTAGCTGCTTTGCATTGTGTCCGTGGGTGGAGCCGCACTACACCACGGACGGTCAAGCACAATCGAACGCTTGCTGGGGTTCGTCCATAACTTTGTACGAGGATGCCAAACATGCACTAGGGGCCATTAGCTGTAGCTGTGCTAAGGAAGTGTTTATCCTAGGGGCAATGAGCCGCTACATCGTCCATCGGTAGCTTCGTCTGCACATCCTAACTGGTTAGAGTACCCCCTAGCCTCTGTTGTTTCCAATTTGCACAACGCACTGCCCATGTCTAATAATTTCATATTTTGCTGCAATCCACAAGATACCATTTTTGATTGTTCTTCATACATGTCGTCTTAGTGTAGGACATTCATGCTAATGCTGCTATGCTCCCATCTTCATCACAGAGGCAATCCGACCCCAGACCTCTCTTGCCTTGGGGAAGGGGACAAGAGACCACTCTACTTTTATCCTCATCATTGAGACAACTCGACACACAAGATACCCCAAGCAACAACATCAACTCCCCTGTCAGAGATTACAATTGGACATACGATAGCTACACGGTCCACCAGTATGATGCGGATAATGTGGCATTGGGCTTCATTGCAGCAGACTACCAAGGACTGGAGTACCTGGAAGATTCATTGTCTGCTCAACACGTAACACTGGTGCTTACAATTATAAGTTTCATTGCAGTTGTACCTTATGTCATCTTAACAAAATGTGTTTCCCTCCAGAGGAAGCCAGTAATTACGCGGAGAACTGGGTGCAGCAAATGTTCAATGCTCATATGATTGGGCCCAATCAATTGTTCTGTGCATTGGTTTCCACTCGGCCACCATCAAAATACGACTTGCGTAACGTACGACACTCTTTAGACAGGTCAACCTTCTCTTAGGACCAGCTTTGCCACCAAAGGAAACAGGCAGCCTTTGAACCGGTATTGCGTTCGGTGCCAGCTTTTCAGTCCAAGCGGATTGAACTTGATTATGTACTCGTCAATACTTTGTACACGTTGTAGCAGTCTTACGAGAGCCAAGTGAGGAAAGGCAATTGGTCAGCACAGGAAGTGATGAGCTGGATAGCCTAGTGTTGAAGGAAGTTATGGTGCAAAGCAATTGTGATTACATTGTGGTGATCAGCAATGACGAGTTTGATGAATTAATGGGCAAGGAAGATGATGTGAGTGCAATGAATGTGAAATCACCCAAGTTGGAAACAACAACATCCACCTTATGAGAGCCAAATGAGGAAAGGCAGATGATCAGCATAGGAAGTGATGAGTATGATAGCCCAGTGTTGAGGAAGTTATGGTGCAAAGCAATTGTGATTACATTGTGGTGATCAGCGATGACGAGTTTGACGAAGTAATGGGAAAGGAAGGTGAGGTGAGTTCAATGCATGTGAAATCACCCAAACTGGAGACAACAACATCCACCTTACGAGAGCCAAATAAGGAAATATAGCTGGTCAACACAAGAAATAATGAGCAGTACAGCTCAATGTTGAACGACATTATGGTGCAAAGCAATTGTGATTATAGGAATCAAGGTACAGCTCACCAGAGAGAGAAAGTCTTGAGGCGGTGTCCTAGTCAGAGATGAAGAAGAAGGTCTAGTTCGAGTGATCCACTACATGAAAGATCGATCAAATGAGTAGGGTGCTTAAGGAAGAGTAAGCGCATTGTGACTGAGTCGGGGAGGAGAGAAGCTCACGAAGTAGTTAGCACATGGTGGCGGGCTTGCCGGCGTCGTGTACAACTTTGGTTTCTCAACATTCCAGAGTACGGAGTGCTCAAGGATCGTGCGCAAGAGACCGAGACGGCGAGCTATGGAGAAAGGCACGATGGGGGTGGTGGTTTATAGGCACAGGAAGGCAACCAAGCAGAGTGTCAAAACTTGCCGTGGAATACAAAGCGCGAAAGGAGACAAGGGGTAAGATATCCGTCGTGTTTGAGGCGACGGGTAGGGGGAGTTGGCAGTAGCAGAGAGCGAAACTGTGGGCATGGCGTTTAAAACTGGGGGGGCATCTCAAGCCACGACCTCTGCGGAGCTTGCCCATGCATGCGAGATGGAAGACGAACCTTGTCAGCGGGGCCAGCGTGCCAGCATGCGTAGAGAGATGGCCTGACGGGATTGTTTGGTTATACACTTGACATGCAAAAAGGTTTAGGAGTCGTGTGTTCGAGTACTTGCGTTTTTGAGTACTCGTGACGGAGTTTGCTAGCTGGTCTAAGCTTCTTGGGCAAGTGCGGAGTGGTCGAGGGCCAACTTAACAGTTGTGATGCAAAGTTGGGCACCAAGCTGGGATGCACAGAGGAAAGGCGTGGCACAGAGCATGGCCACGTCGTCGCGACATAGGTGGAGACATGACGTGGTGGGAGCACAGGGCATGGGCTGTTAGTAGAAAGGAGAAACGACGAGCGTGATATCAAAAAATGAGCATGTCGTCAAAACCAATGGCCTAAGCTCATGCAACCTAGAGGTAGAAGAATGGTACTGCAGGTGGGCTACACTTGACAGTGAGAGAGAAAGAAAGAGGAGAGCTGAGATATTGAACAAAAGTTAGACTCATGAGATGAGCTTGAAGGGTTATAAAAATCTTTGCGAATGCTCTTGATATAGAGTTGATGATTGTGTAAATTTTTCAGAGTCTTATCTTCTCTTGATTTTTCTAGAAAAATCCGAGAAGACTTCTTGTTCATTTTAAATATATTTATTTGATTTAAATAATTTCAGAACTTGTTCCAATATTTATTTTTAGTGCCAAAATTATACTCATGGGTTTTTAGTATGGTTTCCACCATGAGTTTTCTCATACCACTTTTAACGATATTTTTTAAATATATGATTCACATTCAATTTGATAAGTATTTTATGTACTTTTGATTTTTGAAAATCATATTTTCTAAATAAACTCCATTAAAAACCAAGGGAACAAAATACATTTAAAAAATTTAAAATCTTTTTCATTTTTACATGCACTAGAATCTGGAATGTTACAGCCGTCATCCATGGCCTATCGCCACCTCCGCCTGTCGTCGCGGCCTGCTGCTGTCACCGAGAGAAGCAGTGAGGGCATCCTCACACGGCGGTGCTTGGGTAATGGATGGGTTGTCAGGGAGGCCACAACGGCGAGGACATCCTCACATGGCGGTGCTCAAAACTACGAACGGCGGTGAGGGAGTGAATAGGGTTGGCGGCGGCCCGATCCGAATCCTTTCCCTTGCCTCCTCTCTCTCTTTCTCTCTAAGTTCCTCTAAACTCGAGCTCTCTCGATCTGGATATAGATGGATGCCTGCTTGAAGTTTTAAGTGGTGGCGTACCCTACAGTCATGACTCTAAGGAGTCGTGGTGGAGCCATCGTGGCAACGCCACAAGGGAGATGGGCTGCCTCTTGGCTAGGCTAGGCTAGGCCGGTCTAATCAATCATCCCTCCTATATTTTTTTTCTTGATTCTTAGTCTGTACTGGTCAAAAGAAGCTAGACAACTAGTTCATTGCTCTACAATAGTCGACTCATAGGGCCTGTTCTTTTTGCTGCGGCTTGTGGCTTTTGGCTGTGGCTTGTGACTTTTGGGTTGTTTGTACGAAAGATTACAAAGTAACAAAAACTCACGTGTGGTTTTTGCTGATATAAATGAAGCCAGTAAAGTATGTACTACAATTAAGTAGTAGATCCTATCTTGAAAATTACTCCGTTTAAAAGCTAGTTACTGTAGAAAAGCCGAAAAGCAACTTTTAGAAGCTAAAAAGAACAGGGCCATAGTTTGTACTCATGTTAAATAGTTGAAGGTGTTCAATATATATATTCCTTTCTGCACGTGTGCATTATCCGCATGTATTATCCATTTTTGACATATTATCCGTATGTATTATTCATTTGTGACATAAATCCGTATTATCCAGTTTTGACATGAATCCATTATGTATCAGTCCCGATGGTACCATATATGAAAATCCGAATGCTCTAAATTCATATTTGTATCTTGTCTAATTGTATCTGACTCCGAATTTAAGAAAAAATATAGATTAGAATAAGGTACGGCAATATCCTACCGAATCCGACCCAATTGCACCCTAGGCATTATGGTATATTGACTATCTGAGTAATACTAACGTATTTTTCTCTAAGGCATTAAATCTACCACACCCTTCAGACGGGACCCATTGTAAAATAAAGTAGACTCCAATTCTTGGCGTGAGTTATGTTCCCCTTGTGCGAGAAATATTGCAGATGGCCTAACAAGTTTAGCAAAAGGATCACTTTGCTCCCTAGTCCGGTGGTCCCTGTTAATTGAGGTTTCAAAAGGGCCAGGTAAAAACATAAATCCTTATTAGTTTGCTCAAAATTGAAACGGTTCTTGGATACATCTCTGCATTAATTCACTACAATCCTCTAATATTAGCATAAATATTTTATTTTTGAAATTATGATGTTGCCAAGTCTGAATTTTGACAACATGCAAAAACGTCTGAATTTTGATGTATTGACCTTTTAACCTTTTGTAGATTCATTGGTTTCACAATATGGTATTCTTTGCTGAGAACAGATATGGTATTTTACATTTTAGAATTTGAGAATATCAAACATCAACTATAAATTTTAAAGCCATTCGCTACAGTGAACAAAGCATCTAAAAGAAGCAAGATGCATTGATCTCTTATTTGCACAAAAGAATACGATATGTAGTTGACATCAGCTATTTTGAAATTATCTAAAGGAAGCAAGATGCATTGATCTCTTATTTGCACAAAAGAATACGATATGTAGTTGACATCAGCTATTTTGAAATTTGAACATGTGACTGTCTAATCTGGCGTGTAGTTCTAAATCAAATTTTGTTCGATTCATGACTGTACGCAGAAGTATCTTTCCCATTATTTGCAGTTGGATAATTGGATTCACAAGCTTCATAGTTTAGAACCAGCAAGCCAACGGCTGTACAAAGCCAATGCTTCTTGTGGTTTGTATTCAGGGACGGTGTGCCCAGCACCCTGTGCAAAAAGAAACAATGAAACATGAGTATGGTTAGAGGCAATTTAACCTCGAAGCTTTAATTTTTCATGTTTTAATAATGCATTCACATCAGTTGATATAATTTGTTTTATCATTTTTGAGTAGGTACTAGGTGGGATCTAGCACAATATTGTTTCATTTGCAATACTTAGGCGGTTTTCACAGGATTTTGATTCTAAAATTTTGCATGGTTAAAGAACATCACCTCCCCTACATGTGGTATTTTTTTTTAGAATTTTGGAAAACTTCTAAGACCAGTTTTCACCGTAAGTTGCCTGGTTGTAATGACCAAGTTAGAAGGCTCACCTTAACAGTAGCAAAAGTGAGGCCATGCTCATATCCTTGGGTGTACCTGAGGAGTTCAACACACAAAAAATAGTGGATTATATATTGTTATTTTTTTTTGAACACAATATATTGCTAATTTCGTTTCCTGAACAACATACAAACATTATTAGTTTGAATCATGGCATGTAAAAACTAACATATATAGCAAGGCTTATTTGTTTTAATATATAGTTTTCCCTCATGAAAGCAACATCAACTTTCATTGAGTAGTGAATTCATATCCAAGGATATTTCAATTTGTACAATAATCAAATGCGGGAAAATATTTATTCAATACCCAGAAACTTGTTCGTTTAGGAACCATGGTCGCCATGAGTCAACAACTCCATAGCCCAAAGATTTCGTCCATGCTTCAGTCCCAGTAAAAGGCACACACATATCATGATCACCACTGAAAGATATGCAAAAGGAAATATCAACAAAAGCAGCTTCTTTATAAGAGCAGAGAATGTGATATCAATTAACAAAATCTGGCATCAAATTTGGTTCCTTCTACCTAGGATGATACTAGTTTTAATAATTCAAGAAGTATTTTTCACTACAAAAGACGGCGAATTCTCTTTAAGACAATAGACAACAAGAACACAAATAAGTGACGTACCTGTATATGATAGCACGATAACCCTGGCTTGTAAGGTTCTTGTGATAACTGATCATACTCCCAGCATCATGATGAAAACTCAATACATTTGTGCATATAAGCCATGGGCCAATTGAACTTACCTAAAATGTGCATGATAAATTAGAGTATGAAAATTGAATTATTTCCAAATTCCATCAAATGCTGAGAAGTTACTAAATGATTATCATACTGGTTGGGCATGAATTGCAGATCTGACTCTATCGTTGTTCAGCCATGCTGTTGCAACTTCATCACTCTGCAGATTAAGCAAACAAAAGGTGATCAGATACTGCAAAATGAGTCATGCATCTCTTGCAGCCAAAGCAACTCCTGTATTTTTCATGACAAAAAAATATGTTTAATTCAGAGCTGCAGAACTAGTTTAGATGCGGGAACTTGAAATGAACTAATTGGTCGTAATATAGTACTGTCAAATCTTAGGTTCCTATATTTTAGAATTGTTTTGTGGTTTCCAGCAATCTCAGTTCTGCCACCGAAACGCACTATACTTCTTTAATTTGTTGACTCAAGGAAAACTACAATATGGAACACATGCAGAAATTCTGGAATCATTGTGCCTGGATACTCTTTTGTAGTTATGTCATTTTTTCATGTTATGACAATCCCAGGTCAACTACGTTCTGGTCCTGCTTACATCAGCCGATATTTCACTCATATTGTTATTCCAGTAAAGCGACAGGTTTGGTTACCATAGTAGACATCCTAACAATTCTTTCAACATATGCTATAGAGTTGCATGAAAATCATGATATAATTGTCATTTTACACTCCTTTTGACAGATCTAGTGCATAATTACATTATGTGTACTATCTCAGGCTGACAAATATTAAACCAATATGTTCAGTAAGGGACTCGACGTTTTTATTCAGCATAAATTTCCTTTCATATTTGGACTACCCCTGTACCCAAATTTAAGTCGTTTTGGGGAATCTTCTGTCAAACGTTTTAAATTTTGACTACAAGTGAAAGGATACTGCGTGCTTACCATACATGGCACTCCACCGCCAAGTTCCTGCCAGGATGGGACACGCCCATCTCTTACAGGAGCTCTCAAAGGCCAAGCACGCCCAAGCATTCTCGTTCTTACCGGAAGGGGCTTGTCAGTTACACCAAGATCTTTGAAACTTTTAGGCAACCTGTTTTTATGTGGGATCGCTTCTTTGATATTTGTGCTGTGGTAGCATGGCTCAAGAATGTCATAAATATTTAGATTGTCGATTTCCTGCACAAAACAAAATATATCATAAGAGAACAGCACTGATTCTTCACTCAAAAAAGTGATACTACAATGCTTTACCGTATCAACTTTGTATAGTGTTTTTTCGCATTTATCACTGCTAGCATTCCAGTAATTTCCTTGGCAAGCAGTACTAGCTTCCTGCATTGTGAATAGAATTATAGAAATGGTGGTTATTTCAACTGACCACTTCTATAGCTAGGACTAATTATGACAAGAAGAATATACAGAGAAGTATTCTTCAAATACCACTGGAAACTAAAGAAAAGTTTTGAAGCGATATCCATAGGATACGAAAAAGGTGATCTGATTCCGTCGCTCAAAATGTGAGGGTAAGTAACTATCCAAATGGGGATTTCAGTCCGAAATACAGGCCTACCTGGTATATATCATCTGATATTAGACCCATTCCATGAGCAAATGGTACAAGAGCATTACCATCGAAAACAGTGTCACAAACACCATTCCCGACCATGTAGCCCTAACATGAGAGTACAGAGTAAAATATTAGACCTTGGATTTCCTTGACAACCAAGTTCAGAGTTCTCAATGAGGCAGCAAATCAAGAAAATTCATCTCATCAGTATGTAACCTTGAAGTTTATAGTTGGCTTAACTCCCCCTTGTATTCCTGTGGAATAATTCGTCAGCAAGAAGAATAGAAAGTGATTAGTAATTTTTGTAAGGTGAATAGGATCCCAAAGCCAGCACCTTTGACAACTTCATGTGAAAGAGTAGGAACATAAACCCCAGCATACGACTCCCCAGCTATATAAAATGGATTGCTCAGGAATTCAGGGTACAGCTGAAACCACTGCTTAGAAGTCACAGAACTTAGCTTTCTCTTGCACAACCAGATGATGAATTGACCATACTATCATGGAAGAACATATATATACCTTCAGAAGAAAGGTATGCGAATCCGCAGCAGTCTTAAAATCACCAGTTTTATAATCTGAAATATTCTTTGAGTATGACAGCCCCACACCAGCTGGGGAGTCTAAGTATATCACACTTGATACCTAAGCCACAGGATAAATAACATCACTACTCTCACTCAGACAGAACACCAAATGATTTCTGCTAATTACACAGGGCCAATGGAAATTTCCAACCTTGGACCAGCTATATGGGTTGAGATGAAGCTTTGGCAGGCTTCGAACTGACCCGCCTGACTCAAAATTGAATGGTCCTGAAAGGGAACTACAGATGAATTGGTATAAAAGGATCAAACTTGACAGAACTAACCATCAGCACATCATCAAACAGTTAGAATGAGTGGAAAGCAGTTAACAAACTACAGCGGCATTGTGAACTCATATAGATACATTCCTAACACCTCAAGGGCGAAATGTGTACTTTTCTCGCATGACTGGTATAAAAGAAGAACACAGATTTCCCCATAAATTCAGGGATGAACTCAAATAGGCAAATTAATTCCTGCAACTATATTATCTACCAAATAACAAGCTATGGCAATATACCCAGCAATAATGTGATAACAAGGCTACGAGCATGTGCTTAGAATTTACAATTAGTCATGTCAAATAAAACAAAGAATAAAGATATAATGAGACAGATGAAGTGAATGAAGTTGACAGTTTCCAAGAATCTCAATGTAAGCAATTAAAGCTTTCCTTCATGCCTGAATAAAACATTGTTCGGATATAGCACAGCATGATGGATAAGTCTCTGTGTTGGCTGGTGCTTGTGGGGCTGCAGCACATGGTGTTTTTGCTGCCCTTCTAGGACAGCATCTTAGACTAGCTTTAGGACAGCATCTTGACTAGCATCTAGGACAGCATCTTAGACTATAGGACAGCATCTTAGACTAGCTTTAGGACAACATCTTGACTAGCATCTAGGACAGCATCTTAGATTAGCATCTTAGCATATGCTTGGCTGGTTAACAGCCTATAAATTTGTATCCCCAACCCCTCAGGTTGGCATGGCATTGTGTGAGAAATAAACCTAGAAAATTGCCCCATCTCCAAATGTCATCCTCTCGATGAGAGTAAGGATCTTGCTATCACCAAGAACAAGAATCCAAATGACTAACAAGTGGTATCGAGCCGTACTATCCTCAGCTCGAGCATCTCCCGCTCAATCCCTTCTCCAATGCGCTTCGGCCTCGCAGCGAGCCCCAACTAGCGCAGCGGCAGCTCGGCTGCCTCTCTCGCTCCTCCCCGCTCGCAGACGAGCGGCAACTCATCGAGGCAGCTCTCTCCACGCAGCAGTCCCCATGGCGTGCCATGTCCGCAGACGGTCTCGGCCACTTCGTCGCCTCGAGCATGCGGCGGCGCAGAAGCCGAACTCGCAGGGGCGAGGAACGCGAGCAAGCGGCGGCACAAAGGCCGCGGCGGCGAAAGGGCGCCAAGGCCGGCAATGCGCAGGCCGGCAGCGGCCGAGCGAGGTGGAAGCAACGGCGGCGGATGCAATACGCGCGGCGGCAGCGCGAGGTCGAGGTTCTCGCGCGGCAAACAAAGAGCTCCATCTCTGCCGATGACAGCGCCGACGCGACCTTGAGCTGCTGGAGAGGGAGGCAGACGAGGGCGAAGCGGCCCGGTGGGCAGCCGCACACGCCCACGAGCGCGTGGCAGCCTGACAGCGCGACGCGCCGCGGCGGTGCTCTGGAGGAGGCACGCCGCGCGGCGACGACGGGGTCGACAGAGAGCGCGGCCTTCACAGCGACGCGCTCTCTCCCGGTTCGGTACCGTGGTCACCACGAGTACCAGTGTCGCCGCCAGGACGCCGGCCCGGCGACGGTGGCCTACCCTCACCAAGACCAACTACGCCGAGTGGGCTGCGGTGATGAGGGTAAAGCTCCAGTGCGGCATATGTGGGATGCGATCCGATGCGGGCGACGCCGACCAGATCGACGGCGCTGGATGCTCTCATCGCTGCAGCCCGCCCGAGATGCGCTTCGCTACCAACAAGCGGATCGCCAAAGAGGCTTGGGACGCCATCGCTGCAAAGACGCGCCGGCGCGACGGCGCGCCGCAAGTCTACATTACATGCACTACGCAAGGAGTGGGAGAACTCGCCTTCAAGCCGTGAGGACGTTGATGACTTTGCTCTCGTCTCAACACTCGCGCAGAAGATGGTGCGTTCGGCGACGACACCTACGGCGAGGAGAGAGCTGTGAAAAGCTCTTCCGCTGCATGCCCGAGAAGTACAAGCGCATGGCTCGCCGATCGAGTCTCGCTGGACCTCTCCACGATGACGATCGAGGCGTTGCGGTCGCCTCAAGGTCGTTGGCGGCGATGAGCCACGGCGCCTCTCGGGACTCGTCACCATTGGCGGAAGCTCCTCCTCACTGGGAGCGATGGGCTGCGGCCAAGGTGACAGGAAGAAGGGGAGCCTTCTTCCACGACAGCGCCGCAGCGTGCAAGCGCGGCAAGCCGCGCAAAGACGCCAGCAGGGCGCGAGGACGTCCGAGGTGATGACCGTGGAGGCGCCAGGCGGCGACGACGCAAGCAAAGCCGCACGAGACGACACTTGCCACAACCGCGGCAAGCCCGGTCATTGGGCCAAGGATTGTCGACGACCACGATGCGGCGAGCCCACGTCGCGCGGCGGAGGAGGAGGAGCAGCCGGCTCGTTCATTGCTCATGCGAGCATCGACCACCTCCAGCGGCACCGCCGCAGTGACTCTCCTCCACCTTGACGAGCCAAAGCACACGCCTCCTCGGCGATGCGCTTCCGCAACGACAAGACCGACGGGTGGTGCTCGACACCGCGCCACCCAACACATGACCGGCGGCGGAAGTTCTTCTCCGAGCTCGACTCAGCGCTCGAGGCACCGCTGTTCGGCGACGCCCGCCGTGGAGATCAAGGGCGTCGGCTCTGTCGTCTTCGTCGCCAAGACTGGCGAGCACCGGCTGCTCACCGGTGTCTACTACATCCCCGCGTTGAGGAACTCCATCATCAGCTTGGGACAGTTGGATGAGAACGGATCGCGCGTGGAGATCGAGCACGGGGTGCTGCGCATCTGGGATCATCGCCGCCGGCTCCTCGTCAAGGTCAACAGGAGCAACCGCCTACGCCCTTCACGCGCAGTGGCGCAACCTCGTGTCTTGCAGCCGCCGCGACGACGACGCTTGAGGTGGCACGAGCGCTGGGCACCTCAACTTTGAGGCCCCGAGGCAGCTCGGCAAAGAAGGAGATGGTGCGGGGCATGCCGCACGCCGACCACGTGGAGCGTTCATGCGACACCGCATCCTCACCAAGCCGCGGCGGCTTCTTCTCGCCAGCGAGCTTCGCGCCAAGGAGAAGCCGGAGCTCGTACACGGTGACCTCGTGGCCCCGTGACACCGGCTACACCGAGGCCGGCGCCATTTCCTCCTCCTCGCCGACGACGTGTCCCGCTACATGTGAGCTGTCCTGCTCGACGTCAAGGCAACCGCGGCGGACGCCATCAAGCGCCTTCAAGCTGCTGCGGAGGCGGAGTGCGGCCGCAAGCTTCGGGTCCTATGCACGGACAACGGCGGTGAGTTCACGGTGGCCGAGTTCGCGGCGTACTGCGCCGACGAGGGGATCCATCGTCACTTCTCCGCGCCGTACACCCCGGAGCAAAACGGTGTCGTCGAGCGCCACAACCAGACGGTGGTGGCCACCGCCCGCGCCCTCCTCAAGCAGAGAGGGATGCCGGCATTCTACTGGGGTGAGGCAGTGATGACTGCCGTCCACTTGCTCAACCGCTCCCCCACCAAGGCCCTCGACGGCAAGACGCCATATGAGGCCTGGCACGGGCGCAAGCCCGCGGTGAGCCACCTCTGTGTCTTCGGCTGCCTGGCCTTCGTCAAGGAGCTCAACCACGTCGGCAAGCTCGACGACCGGAGCACGCCAGGGGTCTTCATCGGCTACGCGGAGGACGCCAAGGCCTACCGCGTCCTCGACCCTGCGACACGGCGCGTGCGCATCACGCGTGACGTCGTGTTCGACGAAGGGCGAGGCTGGACGTGGGGCAAGATGGTGGATGACGGCTCGACTCCGACGACCAGCGATTTTGTCGTCGACTACGTCCACTTCGAGGAAGCGGGGAGCCGCACTTCGCCTTCACCGAGCTCGCCTACCCCACCACCTCGTTCGCCACGAGCTCGGCGAGTCCACCGCCAAGATCGCCGCCACGCCGCGCTCTACACCGGCGCCTACTCCTTCAGGCTCGGCACCGGCAGCTTCGGCCCACGACGAGCAGCGCACGGTGGAGTTCGCCACTCCGCTGTCCAACGACGAGGATCGCATCGACGCCTACCACGGCGGCGAGCCTCTGCGCTACCGTACCATGGACGACCTCCTCGGCGGCGGCGGTCCTCGAATCGGCGCAGTAGCGACTTCGAGCGGGCGCCGCACCGCACAGACGACGGCGAGCCTCGTTCCTTCGCCGAGGCGGAGAGAGACGCGGCATGGCGTGCCGCGATGCAGGAGGAGATGGACGCCGTCGAGCGAAACAAGACGTGGGAGCTGGCCGATCTTCCAGCCGGCCACCACGCCATCTCTCTCAAGTGGGTCTTCAAGCTCAAGAAAGACGAGGCTGGAGAGGTGATCAAGCACAAGGCGCGTCTCGTGGCACGTGGCTTCGTCCAGCAGGAGGGAGTCGACTTCGACGATGCCTTCGCGCCTGTTGCACGGATGGAGTCCGTGCGTCTCCTCCTTGCCCTCGCAGCCCAGGAGGGTGGTGCGCCCATCACATGGACGCCAAGTCCGCTTCCTCAACGGCGACTTGAAGGAGGAGGTCTACGCCCGCCACCGCCGGATTCATCATCCCGGCAAGGAGAGCAAGGTCCTCCGCCTCACGCAAGGCCCTCTACGGCTTGGCGCAGCACCGCGAGCTTGGAACGCCAAGCCGGACTCCACCCTCAAGCAAATGGGATTCCAGCAGAGCGCCACGAGGCCGCGGTCTCACCGGTGGGGCAAGGAGGCAATGCCTCGCGATAGGCGCTCACGCCGACGACCTTGTGATCACCGGTACCAAGGGGAGGAGATCGAGACATTCAAGGCGGAGATGAAGGCCACCTTCCGATGAGCGACCGGGCCTCTCCTTCTACCTCGGGATCGAGGTCCACCAGACAGCTCCGGCATCTCTCTTCGCCGATTGCCTCACGCCAGCGCATCGTGGAGTCGGGCGGCCTCACCGATCGCAACCCACCCACACTCCTATGGAGGAGAGGTCAAGCCGAGTTGTGAGAGTACGGCGGAGGAGGTGGACGCGACGCAAGATCGGCGCATTGTGGGCAGCCTTCGCTACCTTGTCCACACGCCGATCGACTTGGCGTTCGCCGTTGGCTACGTCAGCCGGTTCATGCAGCGACCGATGACGGAGCACCAGCAGGCCGTGAAAAGGATCGTCCGCTACGTCGCGGGCACCTCCGACTACGGCTTGCACTACCCAAGAGCACGACAGCGACAGCGACCACGCCGGCGACATCGACACGAGCAAGAGCACCCGGACGTCAGATTTCCTCGGCAAATGTCCGATCAGCTGGCAGTCGGTCAAGCAGCAGGTGGTGGCTTTGTCTAGCTGCGAGGCAGAGTACATTGTAGCCACTACCGCTTCTACTCAGGCTCTGTGGCTGGCTCGGCTGCTTGGCGATCTCTTTGGCAGAGACGCGGAGGCAGTGGAGCTCAGGGTGGACAGCAAGCCCACCTTGGCCTTGGCGAAGAACCCTGTCTTCCATGAGCGCAGCAAGCACATCCGGGTGAGGTATCACTTCATCAGAAGCTGCCTGGATGAAGGGAGTGTCCGGGCCAACTACATCAACACCCAAGACCAACTCGCCGACTTCCTGACCAAGTCTCTTGGGCGGATCAAGTTCCAGGAACTTCGCGCCAGGATCGGGATGGCTCAGATTCCTCACAAGGAGACACACAAGACTTAGGGGGAGAGTGATGGATAAGTCTCTGTGTTGGCTGGTGCTTGTGGGGCTGCAGCACGTGGTGTTTTTGCCGCCCTTCTAGGACAGCATCTTAGACTAGCTTTAGGACAGCATCTTGACTAGCATCTAGGACAGCATCTTAGACTATAGGACAGCATCTTGACTAGCATCTAGGACAGCATCTTAGACTAGCTTTAGGACAGCATCTTGACTAGCATCTAGGACAGCATCTTAGACTAGCATCTTAGCATATGCTTGGCTGGTTAATGACCTATAAATTTGTATCCCCAATCCCTCAAAGTTGGCATGGCATTGTGTGAGAAATAAACCTAGAAAATTGCCCCATCTCCAAGTGTCATCCTCTCGATGAGAGTAAGGATCCGCTATCACCAAGAGCAAGAATCCAAATACTAACACAAAGATAGTGAAGAAAAGTAAGCCTTCAATATTTCTCTCTCACTAATTGTACTAAAAAAATGAATAAATACGTACAAGCTACATAAATTAACAAATAATTGTCTATGATGTGATCACTATGTGAGAATTTCTCGAGTAGTACAAGTAACATCCCCTAGTGGCACCTTAAATGGTCTATCCAGGATAACGAATGCGCAAGATAAATCACATTTAACATTGGTTCGGGATTAATAGTTCTTTTTTGAAATTGATTTCGAAAAAGAATGGATTGGGTCTGGGTCCGAGGACCGAGGGTAGGACACTCACCCTCATATAGCCACTGGTAGAGGGCTCTTTCCTGACGCAGTAGAGAGACTTTGAGGTTTGATTTTATAAGAAGAGGAAGACTAGAAACTTTGTTTATTCGTTGATTGATTATAAATGGTGCGACTCCTGTCTTTATAGATGAGGTTAATCCCAACTAACACAATCTAATGCAACTAATGATAATACCATATCCATACTATCTAAACATATATATATATATATATATATATATATATATATATATATATATATATATATATATATATATATATATATATATATATATATATAGGAAGCCTCTTTTCTACACCCAGTGTAATTACACCCTATATCGTATCTCGCAATGTAGGGAGTATCTTACGTGAACTGGAGGGTATGTACGTGTAGTATATGAGTATTTAAGACCATCTAGGTGGTATGTACATTTTTCGACATACTCCTTTTTATGCGTGCATATGAGGGTATTTACAAAATACGTTAAAAACTATGAACTCCTTTACAAGTTTTTCGTGTGGTTTACATTGGAGTATCTTATAATTAGTATACAAATATATCTAAAGTGATAAAGGAGTATTTCAAGTTTGTTTAGGTGGTATATTAGAGGTGGGTGTAATTACACCGGGTGTAAAATGTTTTTTCCTATATATATATATATATATATATATATATATATATATATATATATATATATATATATATATATATATATATATTCCTAATATAAAAATATGCATGCAACTATTCCTAATATGAAGATATGCATCTAACTATTCTAAATATAAATACATGCATAAGATTCTATCCCTAAACAGGTAGTGTTGCTACAGTACCACACGAGTACTATTCACGTGCGGTAAAGTACCCATGGTACTGTTCACTCACATGTTGCATGTATCGCCTGGATCCTAGGCCATAACATTACACCTCTCGTGGTGAGACAGCTCGTCCTTGAGCTGTTAGGTGGCGACCATGATTGAAGTCCTTTGTAACCGTTTAATGCTCCACTTCCATTTAATTGAGCTCCGATGCCGTGCGCCGTCGTAACCACCACTCCCCTGTTCTGCCGCCACCCACGGTCACCGCCGGTAGATGCCCCGATCAAATTGGCTGTGAGACTCCGTCTTTGGGTAGGCGCGGGCGTGAGCAACCCATTTTAGGGGTGCTCAGCTCCGGTCGCCGTCTCCTCTGCTGGCGGCGAGCTCGCTGAGAGTCAGCTGGAGGAAGACGATGTAACTTGTTGAAGCCCAGTCCCACGACTACGAGTACCTGGTACTCATTACGACCACATAGTCGGGCTTATGACTATGAAGTTGTTTACGACCACACAGTCGGGCTTACGACTATGAAGTCGTTTACAACTACTTGGAGCTACGACCACATTGTCATCAGTAGCCGCGTGATTAAAACCGGTTAAGACATAGTTAATGCTAATGATGGGTAATTAATACTGATGATGAGTAGTTAATAACAAATGGCTTACTGACTTGTGGGCCTAGCCTTTTAAACTAAACAATAACCGGTCCCACCTGTCGTAGAAACAGAGAAAAGAAAATGAAAATAAAAGAAAATTTTAAAAACCTGCTATGGGCCCCACCTGTCAGATTTTTATTTATTTTCGGATTTATTTAAATTGAGAACTTTGAAAGGGCATAACTTATTCATTTTAACTCCAAATTGAATGAAACAAAATTTTAAATTCATATAAATTCAATATCTATCAAATGTAACTGAAACCATAATTTTTGGAGCTCATTTTAATTTTTGTGAGAATTTGTTCGGTTTACTAATTTTTATCCAAATCTTCACACAACGTAAAAATAACGTACGAGACCTAGGAGGAAGAAGCTGAAGCTGAAACAACTCTCGACGATCAAGACTAAGCCAATTGTGACCAAGGTGAGTCAATACTTTCATCATGTTGAACCTACATTTTTGGCAAATTAATTCCGTTTTAAATTATCAAATTGCGTGCTGTTATTTTATGTGCAAATTTATGTTGATTTCCAGCTTCTAGTTATATACCCATTAATGAAATTGTTAGTATTACATTCATTTGGAACACTTGAATGTCTGAGCCTTGTCACTTTAGCAAAAATTATAATGGTACGACTTTTAAAAATAAGTCTGTAATTATATGCCACTGCTTAGTACTACTTAGATAATCGGGAGCACCAGCATCACTTTTAATCATGAGAAATTGATTTGGGAAGTCATGGTGGAAATGACTGGTGTATTTTGATATGATTATTTTGTGCTCCCAAAACCCCAACTTGCTTAATTATCTGGGCGGATGGTATGGGGCTGGTATGTGGTGCAGTAGAAGCATAGTGTGTGTGGATTGTGATAGAACCGTCCAAATACCACTAAGGATTGAATCTTGTCATGACCTCTTGTGTAAAATAGTACAACCACAAGTCTGCAAATTGCAACTTGGCTAAGTAAATTTATTGAAACCCTCAGACTCATCTCACCGGTAGTGAAAAGGAGTAGAATATTGTAAGGGCAATGAGAGGCCTAAAGGGACACTGAGAGGAGGGTGAAGTAACCAGTCGTACAACGTTGTGGAGAATGGAGTCCGAATGCACTAGTATACATGGTTACATCTCGCGCAATGTATGGGACCCACCGCAAGTGGGAGCAGCCCATAGGGTGAGATGACAAAAGGGACTAGCTATTTTGAAAAATTACTGTGATGGTTTACTCAACTACATGACTAAGGAATCGTGTGGATCAACGAGTAGATTGTCTCTTGTGGTGAAAGTGTACAAACTCTGCAGAGTCAAAACTATTCGAATAGCCATGTCCATGGTCAAGGGTGGACATGGGAACTTAACCAGATATAGTTCTATTTCAAAAACTTTGTGGATGGAACTGGAAAAGTGTAGGGCAGTGGATGCCCTGATTTGTGTTGCCCTAAGTGTTGCCCCAGTGATTATGTAAGCGGTTATAACGCTGAAAAGTTAGCATATGGTGCAGAAATCATGTAACGGTAGATGGTATCTGGATCGCTATAATTAATACATTCTTTCACACATTATGTCTTAGGAAATTTCTATATATCATATTTTAAAATCAATTTATGGCAAATAAAATAACCCAAGACTTTCCTTGATAAACCATGTATATTATCTAATTGCATCCTGTGTATTGGCTTGTGGAGCACGGTGGTTTGTGCTCACCCACCCTCGCTCTCACAATTAATCCAGAATCAGGATTCATATCGCTATGCTACAACAATACATGAGAGACCATGTGGAGGTGACCCCGTGTGTGTGATGAGTAATTGACGCGTGTTCGGGAAAGTTTGAGTTTGGTTTGTGTGTTTCGTTCCATGACGTTGTGTAATTGGCGACGGTCATACTTGGTCGAAGTGCTTAGGATGCTTATTCTTTTGATTCGACGGGTTTGGGCTTTTTCGTGTTTAAGATTTCTCTAGTGTGATTGTTGATTACGTTATCTCGAGCGGTGCTATGTGATGTGTTTCTTGTCTGTGATGGCTGCAGGACCTTGAGACGGAGTCGTGGCGAGGCACGGGATGACCGGACTAGGCGCAGGTGGTGCTGAGGTCAGAGCGGTCGGGATGTGCTGAAGACGGCGAGGACTCGAGGTGGTTGCGAGGCATGGACGACAAGAAATGTGGAAGCTTCCCGAAAGGTACAGGAGGGGCATTTTGGTAAAAGCGCAGGCTGCACAAAAGGAAGCGGATTTGGTTTCGAGTTAATGGATAAAGCGCAGAGTGGTTGGTGCTATTGGGTAACGTGTCATGCAAACCTGGTAGTAGAGGGTATAAATAGAGAGGGTGCTCTCTAGTGCAAGGTGAGAGAAATACAGAGGTGTGTGAGAGTTTTATGTTTATTTCTCTCCATGTATGCAAGAGATGTGAGAGTTGTAGGCAGCAGTAGCTTATGAGTTTTATTTACGTATGTTGATCTCTGTGAAAGAGAGCGTGAATTGGATGTAAACTCCATCTTTTAATCATTCATGTCTCTGACTTATTCTATGAGAGCTGTTTTGTTCGTGTTTTTGTTCTTTCTATGTTGTGTCTTAGGACCGCTTCTCTGTTCTGTTGATCTCTGCTCCTCTCTATATCACTTCTTCTTTATCGTGTTTTAGCTCAAGTACTCCCTGTTTACTGTAGTTTTCAGCAAGTTTTCATCTATTACTTTCGGTCAGCTAGCAGCCGCACCTTTGTGTTTGCTATTCGGAAGTTCTTGTGGCGACAACACCTTCAGTCTGCTGCTGTTTGCTTTCTTTAGCCTTTTGTTTGCTTCCTTTTCTTGTCAGCATGCAGTTTTTATTGCTTTCTTGGCAGCAAAATTAGTCCTATTCCTTCTCTTTCCAGCCGATTGTAGGTCTTGTAAATCAGTTTTGGCTGCAGCAGCAAAAACAGATTTCGGCTAGCAGAAATAATCAGTCTTGTTTCACGCCTAGCTACAGTTCCCTTGTGTTTCCATGTTGATCTTTCTCGGGTAGCTGTAGTAAATCATTTCGGCAGTTCAGTTTTTTTGGAGAACACTTCTGTACCGACAAGAGTACTACTGCCATCCTCCTTTCAGTTGTCGTCCAAAAGGTAGCTCCAATCAGCAGACTGTCTCTTCCCATTTGTGATCTCTTTTTCTTTGCTTTCTCTTTTATTTTCTGTCATGCTTTCCTTTGGTTGCAGTCTGAAATTTGAGCAGTTTTCAGTGTTGTTTTCAGTGCTCGGCAAGGAGATTCTACAGCAGCAAGTTTACTCAGTTTAATTCCTTGCCAATCAAACTTTTGTGAGCTCTTAAGTGCTCTGCAGTCTTCAATTTCTTGCAATTCAATCTTTCCGTTGTTGAGGTTCAAGGTCTTTCATTTCAATCTTTTTTTCTGTCAATGGGAGGTCTTCCGCACAAGTCGGTTGATCTATGTTGGTTTTCAGTGAGCTTTGTATCTATTTCTTCGTAGCTTTTTGTAGCTATTGTAGAGTTGAGATTTTTGTGAATACTTTGGGGGCGATTTTTTAAGCAACATTCACCCCCTCTGTTCCCGTTTCCGGTCCAACAATACACCTGGTCAAGATGGTGAAGAAGACGAAGATGTTAAGAGCTAGGTCGTGAACCCCCAGTTGGCTGCCTGTGGGCACGTCCTGAGGGTCCCACCGGTGTGCTTCATTTCCACTGCTGCAATTTATTGATTTCGGCCTGCTTGGCCCATGAGTAAGTCTACTATTATATTTACTGATATGTATTTTGATGTTTAGTACTATATCTGTGAGCACTATCTACTGATCCAGGGAATACTGTGGTGGAATCACAGAGGATTTTGGATTGTAAAATCTGGGTCCGACACACACGAGTACTATTCACGTCTGGTACAGTACCCATGGTACTATTTACTCACATGCTGCATGCATCACCTGGATCCTAGGCCATAACATTATACCTCTCATGGTGGGACAGCTTGTCCTCGAGCTGTCAGGTGGCGACCATGGTTGAAATCCTCTATAACCCTATGTTGACAAAAGCCCGTGGTGCCGATGGATAGTCGTGTGAAAGAGAGAGTGCAATATTCTGATGGACATCAATGACAACTATGGTCCCTTAGCGTAACTTACCGTTGCAAGAGGCGTCGATGGCAATGACGCTCTTCGTACTAGTGCGGGGAAGAATGCGATGCTGTTATGGTCCTAACACCCGCCATGCCCCACAACTACGAAGGCACGGGATTGGCTGGTCACGTGGAGAGGACCGCCATTGGACAGCGGCAACCTTCCTCCTTGGCGAAGGCACTAGAGGTGCAACCAAGCATAGTGAAGCCTGTAGAGAGTCATCGTTGGTGAAGGCAGCAGCAGGACCAAGGCTAATGAAGGTGATGGCAGCGCCGCCGTTGTAGTAGCAGGTGTCGCCTCTTGCTGCTTCTCTATCTTAGACATGGTCACAACTGGTGATGATAGTGACTCAGAAACCATAGCAGCATGCTGCGCCTTCTTCTCTATGTTGTCTATGAACTCTTTCATCAAGGCCATCAAGTTGGCGTAGATCTTAGCGGAGGATAACTAGCATCGGAAGCCATGGTAGTTGGCTCGGTGGAGATGACGTGATGGTGGTGGCAAAACAAAGGTTGACGTGTTTAACACAACTTGGCTATGTCTGCACCTCGAGCGCACACACTCCAATTGCCGATATCACAAGGCGGCATTCCCCATCAGGTGATGCGATGCCAACCACTCTTTTTCTTCCTCTATCGTTCGTTGCTCCTTGGAAAATTGCTCAAAGCGATTCAACCAAGATTGTAGATCTTTCTTACCTTCGAAGGTCGAAAAGCCTAGGTAGTGGAATCGTGAAATTTGGGCCCTCATAGGATCGGAACACTTGCTACTTGCCATTGATGGCGGATCAGCAGTTAGCTCTGATACCAAATATTGTGGTATGGGTCCGAGGACCGAGGGTAGAACGCTCATCCTCATCTAGTCACCACTCTTCCCTAACGTGGAGAAAGGCTTTGAGACTTGATTTTAGAAGAAAAGAGATATTATGAATTTTATTTATTTATTACTTGATTATGGATGGTGCGGTTACTCTTTTTATATAGATATGATTAGCCCCTAACAATATGGAAACTAACACAATTTAATCCAACAAATCAACTAAAAATAATACCATATCCATACTATCTAAATATAAAGATATGCATATATTTATTTCTAATATGAAGATATACATCTGACTATTTCTATGAAGATATACATATAACAGTTCTAAATATAAAGACATACATAAGATTCTATCCCTAAACAGGTAGCGTCGGTATAATACCTTGTGAATACTATTCACACGCGCTACTTGTATACTGTATTTATTGTTTGAATCTTAGACCATAACATATACGTACACAAAGAGGGCAATAAATAAAAGAAAGAAGACGAGTTCATCTTCCTTATACTACTTAGGAGCCGTGCCAGATGACAGTCTGGTACAAGGTTTTGCACGAGAGAAGAAAAAGCAAGGAATCCTCTTTTCCACTGACTCATCACAGGACAACAGTATTTGGCGCAAGGCCTTAGCAAGTAGCAGCCACTGCTAGTGTGTCAATTCCGACTCACACTTTAGGCCGCCTTACACTGGAGAGAGTTGAAAACGGGACAGGGGATAGTTGACTCACACACAACTTGGAACCGTCGGATCAGTGGATTCGTAGGCTCCGCTCACTGCCAGGCGGGCCAGCGTCCTCCGTCATCGCGTGCTGGAGGCTCACCCAGGCCGGCCGTGCCCGCCGTACTGCCGAGACAGCGGCGCGTCCGTCCCGCGTCACCGTGGCGCCTCACCAGACGGGGAAATGAGGCGGGGCGGACAAATCGATGACGCAGCAGGGCGGCAATCTCGTGCGAGAAAGACCGTACGAGCGAGAGAGAGAGACAGAGAGTGTACGAGTGGGAGTGGGTGTGGCAAAGATGGAAAATTCTACGCCGCCACTTTACGCGACGAGCTGCCCTTCGTAGAAAAGGAGAGCAAGCGGAAATAGCAGGGCGGCAGGGGCCCCACCGCCCACCGCTCTACCTCCCTTTCTCCGCCCCCGGCTCAGGGAAAACAATTGCAGATAAAATTTTACGAAATTCGATAAATTTCGTTTATCTCAGTCTTCTTCCATAAAAGCTCATTCAATCAAAAAAAATTCTGTCTATATTAAAATTTTCAAGATTTGACCGAGATTTTGTTGTTTTTGTATTATCGTATTTCGTGAATTTGAATTGCATGTTTGAATTTTTAGACCAAAATTTTCTGCAAAAATATAAATTTTCGAAATTTGCAATTTTTGCATTTCTGAGAAAGGTTCTAAAAGTTTTCTACGTCGAAATTATTTTCCCTGTCCGCCTTACAGGCAGCGGGGAGGATGGGTGATGGACGCGGTGACGCACCGTGCTCGTAGACGAAGCCGTCGAAGCTGGAGCAGCCGGGCCCGCCGTTGAGCCACAGCACCACGGGGTCCCTCCCCGGGTCGCCCTCCGACTCCACCAGGTAGTAGAACAGCCTCCTCCGGTGCCGCTCGTCCACCGTCACGTACCTGCACGCACGCACGCCGCACAGTAGCAGCAGCAGCAGCGCCGGCAATTACATACGTACTCAACAAGGTTATGAACCTACGACTAGCTGTGGGCGCGCGTGCGTACCCGGCGTAGTGCTTGGACGGGATGGCGCCGTCGAAGCCTGGGACGCGCGTCACGAGCGCGCCCTGCGGCGCGGCGAGGCAGCGTGGCGAGCCGCCGGCGAGGAGGGCGACGACGACGAGGAGGGTGGCCGTGGCGCGGGCGGAGGAAGGGGAGCAGCAGCAGGCCATTGTCGTCGCGCGACGGAGTTCGAGCGCTCGACGGCTGGTAGAGCGGTTGCCGGGCGGGCAGCGCGTGGTTAACAAGCTCGAGCTGCGCGGATAGAACAGCACTGGCGTCAATGCACGGGGTGTGTGAGTGGTGACGACGACGCACGGGGACGCGGGTGTGGAGTGAGCTCTGCTGATGGAGAAGGAATGGCCGGCCTGCTGGGGTTTGGCCGGCTGCCACCGGCGCTTTTCACTGTCGTCAAGCGCAGGGGCGGATACTTTTGGCCTGTGCTGATATATGTACTAATAACATACAAGTCTACATTGTGTTTTCAGTATATATTCTCCGGGATGCCGATGTAGCGATGAATCCTACGATAGGATGGCAACAAAATATAGCTATCAGGGAGCAAATTTCCACAGGGGATTTATTAAGTGATGTGATGTTCATTTCATAAGTTTGTCGTATGGTTTGGTAGTGACGACTGACGAAGTAAGCCTGCTGTAACAATGCTAGTAGTCAAGGCAACAACCACTGTCTGGGTTACGCTAGCCCATCGTGGTGTGACTGAAATTGGCGCCTTATTTTTGACATTCAGGCTCCGTATCTCTTTGGCTTGCTCCTACCAAGCAGCCCTGTTTCCACCCTCATGACTCCTTTTGTGTGAATCACAAAAGTTCATGTTTCCCTTTCAACCACTGCAATTTAGCGATGAAACCTTGGTTTCATTACTATTCACCTGATTTATGACAATTCTACAGCGACAAGCTATCACTTTTGTTACTAGTGGCCGGCCAAATATTATGTCGTCACAGGACACCTTAGTAGTGACAATTCTATGGTGATGAACTATCAAGTGTTAGAAATTGGTCCATGTGAATAAAGCTCATTTCCTCAATTCCAAAGCATGCACGGTTTAGTACTATATTGTTAAGGCAAAAATGGATGGGACTAATTTATAAGGTGGAACTCTTGCCACTCCTTGAATCATGTGACACATGGATTGGGTTGGCACGAGGAGGGCTATGGTTAATCAGACACATGCGCACGCACGCTTACGTGTATTCGCGCATTTTCGCGTGAAAATCTCGTGACTTGTGAACCATGAATCATCCTTTCTCTCCAAAATATGTGAGAAGAATCTGATTGCCTCCATTCTCTTCCTCCTACGAATTTGTGTGCTGTTGTGCTGCGCCGTCTGAATTTCGTCGACTCTTCTTTCTGGAGTGCACCGCGAAGAAGAGAAGTGGTATCTCCAGACCATTGTTGCCGTGAAGACCTGCATAGGGGCGGCAATAAGGTTTCTGAGCAGCGCAAATCTGCACGACCGCTCACTTCACTGCATCACCTACGCTCTGCACTACATCAAGCCTGCGCTGCTTCTTGTTCTTCATCAAACTCAAAAGTAAGTCGTTCGTGCGTTCGTTTGACTTTGTTGCTATATTTTTCTTGTGTATATTCTGAACTAAAATGAGTAGCCTGCTGTTAGTAGTAAGTGTTGCGTCATTGGTTTATTGTATTTGTCTCCTAGTAAAACTTGGAATTAAAATTTTGCCGACTTTTTCAACATCAAGTTGTCACTACTTCATTTATAATTAGTGATAAAATATTATGTTATCATAAAACACTTTAGTAGCGATGATTCTACAGTGACAAACTATCACGTTGTTACTACTTCAATTATAACTAGTGCCAAATCGAGTAGCTGGAGCACCCTTCTTCTCTTGAGTCTTGATCTCATTCAACTTTAGTATGCTCCATATATATATATATATATATATATATATATATATATATATATATATATATATATATATATGTCAGTAGAAATAGAAGTGTTGATACTTATGGTGTGTGGGCTCGGATAGGTATGCCCCATAGGTAGAACTATCTCCAATTTATCTTTTGGTTCTGTGTGAAGCTTACCTTGCAGGGGATTAATTGTTAGTCAGCAACTCGACCCTTGAGAAGCACCACTCGTGAACCCATTAGCTTCTACATCCACGTTTAACACGTTTGGCCTAAAAATTCAACCAATAGTGTCTAATGTCGGTTTCTATTAGGGGCAGTGTAAGACATCTTAGGAAGGTTCTCAGGGGCCTCCGTTTACAACCCCTTGTCATCATCGTAGAAGGTGTTCTTCACAGCACAATCGGATACTTCAAAGAGAGGCACGCGAATGTGGCACTTCATGCGGCAAATCCCCGAGCATTGTATTCGTCAAAAATTATGACATACATGGAGATCAAGGCACAGAAGGGCCAATTGCACTCAGTGCAGGTCATGGGCAACAGGGGGTATCGTTTTGACGTGGTACTCCATGATAGAGCCAGATTTGGGACAGCTCGTTCCCTTGTTACCCATGAGGTATGCTTGGGAGATCATGCAAACAAACCTAGCTGCACATGCAACAAACTAAAGCTGTTACACAAGCCATGCTCCCATGTGCTCACTGCATGCGGGACCGTGGGTATGGATCCTTCGAACTTCATGTCGGAGTACTTTTTCAAGGAGAGGGTACTGCAAGCATGGTGTGGGGAGCTCTGGGGATTCCGGGTTGTGGAAAACTTCGCCACGTTGGACGTTGCAGGGAGGACATGGATTCTAGATGTTAACATGCTGAAAGGTGGGAAGGGTCAGCGACAGAGCCGACGTATTAGAAATGATATGGATGAATCGCAAGCCGGACCATCTGGTGCACGTTGCGGGCGATGCGGTCAGGAGGGGCACACAGCTAGACGATGCAATGCATGTGCTGATCAGTAGGCACTGGGACATTGCTGTGTAGCACTAGTTGTTGGAGAGTAGGAATAATTTGCATTGTAACCTATGTATTGTTTGTACGAATTTGTGACGTGCGTACTATCGTCATAAGTGTATCGTATATTTCATGTACCATTTGTGCAACTGCAAGCTTACATCCCACTTTTTAGTAATGTAGTATTGCTCTATTTATTTAATGAGAGTTCTATTTACTGTTACTTTACATGCAATTATTTTTGGTTTCATGTAAGTGATAAATTGAACTTTTTTTGCATGTATGGCTCATGATCTTCGTGGGCCGAAGTGGCCGTACGGCCTGTTAGACAAGCATGTGGATCGCATGCATCGCTCTACCCGTCGTGTTTCGCCTAGGGGGAGCATGGATGAGCCAGCTGAGCTGGAAGTGGTCTGGACACGCACGCCTCGAGTGCCTTGGAGACCGGACCCTCGTTGGACAGCCAGGTTCGCACTCCGCCAGCGTTTTGGTGCTACCGTATGTTTCGTGCTGACCAGAACTTTGTTTGCAGGATATGGGATGCTGGGCTACACCCTCTCATCCGGATGGTGCAGGCCACCGATGAGGACAGACCAGCTATGGCAGTGGGCGGGGATGACATCGTGGAGCGATCACGATGCTTCCCGTTTGACCGTTCCTTGCTAACAGCTTTGGTGGACCATTGGCAGTCCGAGATGCACACTTTCCATCTCCCATTCGGGGAGATGATGCCTACACTACAAGATGTGTCCCTGCTGCTCAGCCTTCCCATCGCAGGAGCCGCTGCCTTCCTACCGGAGACCCCCGTCGAGTGGCTCGCTGATTTGCTCGGCAGATTCGACAGGGTCCTTCCGCCGGGTGCCGCGGATGACTACTACATCTTCCCGGCGAGTCAAACACACGGGCCATCTCTAAGGTGGCTCGCACAGTTTCGAGTACTTTCTCTTTGTAATTGGTCATGTTGTGTAAGCTATGATATCTTCTATTACGTACTAATAGCTTTTGTTTTCCCATCAAGTGGAGCGAATGGATGTAGATGCGGACGATCATCAGGTCTCGCGCCACTTAGAGGCATACTTGATGTGGCTATTTGGTTGGGTGCTGTTCACCACCAGTCACGGCAACACTGTGGACGCGCGCCACATCTCTCATGCTAGGGCGATCGCGGACGGCGAGGCCCCCAGGTCAGCTGGGGATCGACCGCACTTGCCGCGACGTACCACGGCCTGTGCGATGCGTGCTCGAGAACCAAGGTGAACTTGGTCTTTGCGGGCTGTCCCCTGCTGCTACACCTGTGGTCGTTCGAGCGCTTCAGCCTCGGACGACTTTTGCTAGACGACATGGGTCCGTACGGGCCGGAGATCGTGCGGGACACGTATCCCACGCACCTCACGTGGAACATGCACATCGCGGTACGTTATACGTATTTTCAAACATTCGCTAATGGCAATGCTAGTTTGAATGATTAACCATTTTATGTCTTTCCCTTCAAGCTGACATCGGTGCTTCGATCTTCATGGAGGGCCAGAGTATTGTAAATAGGCTCGCCATAGGTGCCAAGGTGAGCCACGAGGACAACTTCAGCGCATGGCATCGTATCATGGACTGGGGTAGACGTGTCGTCACCCTACTGTCCTGCACGAGTGCGAGACCATGTGGAGGTGTCCCCATATTTGTGATGAGTAATTGACTCGTGTTCTAAAAAGTTTGAGTTTGATTTGGTTGGTTTGCGCCAAGTCGGTGCACGACGCGGTCTAGTACGGTTGGACTTGGTCGAACGCGGTCGGACGTGTTTAGGACGCTTGTTCTTTTCTTGATCGGTCATTCGGGATATTTTATGCTTGAGTATGTTTTGTTGATGCTAATGCTGGTTATACTGTTTCGAGCGGTGCTATGTGATGGTTTGCTTGTCCAGTGGATCGCAGGACTTGAGCTTGGTCATGGTGAGGCGGGAGGACCGACTAGGCACGGGGAGGTGTTGAGGTCCGCACGGTTGGAGACGTCGAAGATGATCGAGGCTGCTGAGGTGATTGCAAGTCGGGAGATGAGGAACCGGAGCTGGAGCTACCGGAGGTGGACACGACGGGCAACGAGGAGGAGGACCGAGACTAGGCTCAGGGAGGAGTTGAGGTCCAGATGGTCAGGATGCCGGGTGCGGTCGTGCGAGGACAGGAAGCTTCCTGGAAGGTGAGGCAGGGGCATTTCGATAAAATACGCAAGTCTACAAAATGGAAGCGGATTCGGTTGAAGATAACGGGTTGGAGACCCGTTAGTGGTTGGCAGTAGAGAGGTTAGGTTTTGGAGTGGAGTGGTTGTTTCCCTCCAATCCTGATGAGAGAGCTATTGACTTTTTGCCTCATTTGGGTGTGAGGCATGGAGTGGAATGGAGCTGCCACTTCTTGATTTTCTCCTTGTGACTGTGAGCCTGGAGTTAAAAGTAGCAGCAAGTATGTGAGCTAAAACAAGCAGAAGGTTGTGAGCTCAAGTGAGCATGTGTGGCTCCTGCGTGTGTGTTCATCTCTGTCTGAGAATCATGCAGTGAGAGGGTTGTAGAAACACCATTTGTAATTGCCCATGTCTCTGACTCAATATGAGAAATCTTATGCTTGAGATATTATGGATTCCTGAGTTGCTATGTGTGTTTGGCTCAGTTCCATTCTTTTCTCTGTACTTCAGCTTTGCTCTTTGGTTGAATGAAATGTTTTGAGTTGAGTAACTACAAAATCATGTGCTCTGAACTGGGAAATACCCCAAGGCTATTTGGCCAATCCCTTCCCGAGAGCAAAATGGAGATTCAAATGTTTTTCTCTACTCTCAGTTCTTCGCCTCATTTTCCTCTGTTCTCAAAACTTAGGGTTTGAAGGTAGGGGAGATTTGGTGCTTCTGATTTCTTGGCTAAGTTTTTGTTCTTAGTTTGTTTTTCTTGTCCTAAGGCTATCTCCTGCTAGAATCCAAAGTCTCATAAGCAAATGATCTCAGAATCATGAGTAAAATGGATTTTATCTCATCCTGCTGGTTCTTTTCGGCAAATGCAGTAATTCCTGTTCTCAATCACTTTTGGCTGCATTCTCTTCTCCCTGAGATCAAGTTGGTGATTGGATTGAAGTCCTGATGTGTTTGAGCTAAGAAGAGCAGTAAGCATTGGTTAATTTTCCTAGTTTGGGTGTATGCAGTAGTTTCTGTGCTTTCGGCCTGCTCTGCATTTCAGTCTGCTTTCATGTTTGCTGTTTTCGGTTGCAGCCTCTAGTTGGTTGTTTCAGTTTTGTTTCTTCTCTGCAGTTCCTTCTTGCTGTCAATTAATTTCCTGCTGTTTTCAGCCAAGAGTTCAAGGTTGAGCCGAGTATGTTTTCAGTTTTTTGTTGCCTGCTGTTCGGCTGATGGAAACAAACTTGAAAATCTATTTTTTGGTTGAACAGTCTGCAGCCTGCAGTGGTCAGTCCGAGTGTAAACTCTGCAGTTAGGTTTCAGTTTTCATCTTCCTGTGCTCCTTTGATTCTTGTCAGCAAAATCTGTACTATGCCTCTATTTTCAGCATTCGGTCAGCTCTGAAATTCTTGTTCAGTTTTGAGGCTAAAACTGATTTGTAGCAAACAGTTTTCAGCAAGGGCTATTTTATTTCTTTTCAGACTTTGTTAGCTACACTTTCTGTGGCAGCCACATATTGCCTAAGCTTAGGCATGGCAAGGTTAGGCACCAACCAAACAGGCCCTCAGTCTTGCAAGCCAAATGCTATTCCCTTCCTGTTGTCATCTCTGTTTTCAGTCAGAACAAGCTGCAGTTTGCAGCATTTCAAGTCATTCGGCCAAAGGTGTCTTAGTATTGATAGCATTTGGTCTCTTTTTTTTCAGTTAAGTTCTGCAGCAGCACTTGTTTAGTTGGTCTACATGTGTTTTGTTTTGAGCTGATCCTTTCAGTCTTTTGTCAAGTTTTTTTTGTAGCTGGTCTTCTCTGTTTTGCTCTTCTGTCTTGAGATGGTTTTAGGTTTCTTGTAAGCATTCATCTTCTGTCTTCATAGCTATTATAGCTATCGGAGAAGAAGTAAGTGTGGATACTTCGGGGCATTTTTTGAAGGCACCATTCACCCCGCTCTGTTGCTGTTTTCGATCCTACAACGAGGCTACCAGCGGCCTCCACGGCCACGCCTAGCACACGGATGGTTCGGCCACCAGTGGTGCCCCAACTGCATCCTCATTGTGTCTGCATTTTGGCCACACTGGTTGAGCACGCTTGCTGGGTATCAAGCGGTAGTTAGGACCAAAGTCCTCCCTCCTTTCCACGGGAAGGTCTTCCTTTGGTGACCCCACTCTGACTGGCCCCTCGGCGTCCGCCATGGTATGTATTTTCACGACGGAGAAGGTACTTCTTCGTTCAATTTACAGGGTTATCTACTCCTACTTTCATGGGACCCCAGCTGTGCTTTATATAGAACGAGAGAACTTAGTGCAATGACCACATGACAAAAGCGGGCAGCTTTGTGCAGAGACTTGACAAAAGAGGTCAGCTTTACGAAGTGACATGATAAAAGAGGGCAGTTTTACGTAGTGACATGACAAAAGAGGTCAGCTTTGCACAGAGACATGACATAAGAGTGCAGTTTTGCGTAGTGACATGACGAAAGAGCTCAACTTTGCACAGTGACATGACAAAAGAGAGCATCTTTACACAGAAATATGACATAAGAGGACAGCTTTGTGTAGTGATATGACAAAAGGGGGCAGCTTTGTGTAGTGACATGATAAAAGGGGGTAGCTTTGAGCAGTGACATGACAAAAGGGGGCAGCTTTGCGCAGTGACATGACAAAAGGAGGCAGCTTTGCGCAGTGACATGACAAAAGGGGGCAGCTTTGCACAGTGACATGACAAAAGGGGGCAATTTTGCGCAGTGACATGACAAAAGAGGGCAGCTTTGCACAGAGACATGACAGAAGAGGCCAGCTTTGCACAGAGACATGACAAAAGAGGCCAGCTTTGCACAGTCACATAGCATGATGACACAGCTTTTAGCAGTGACATGACAACACGGCCCAGCTTTACTCAGTGCTAGGACCACGCGCACCAGCTTTACACGTACGAGTAGAGGAAAAATAGACCTTATAAATTAGGGTGTGTTCCATTTCACAGGGAACACTACACGACCAAACCCCACACTACACCGCACTTCCTTCACTGCACCGAGATGGATAAAAGGTAGAAGAAACAATGGAATAAGATGGTGAAGCAATGGGAGGAGACCCGTGACCTAGAACGGTAAGCTGCCGCCTGCGATGAGAAAATATGGGCTATTGCGGCCCGGGCAGAACAAGCCCAGCGTGCTATGATGTCAGCTCCCAGAAATGAGGGGCCCCGTAGCAACAACCCCATCCCAAACGTTCCCACCGAGTGTTCGCCGTAACTCCCACCTGAGGGGAAGACATCCCCCTTTGTTGGTGTGGGGACACGTGCAAGTTCTTCAAGTCTAATCACCACATCAGCCTAGGTATGCGTTACTAGGGTTGCGCAATCTACTCCAGTGACTACCTCGACCGCTGTCTAGACACTGCAACCTATCGGCAGCCGGTAAGGACCACGTGCACCATTTTCCCCTACCTTTTCTCCTTCATAGCATGCACTAATAATATCTCCCCTGTATTTACAGCCCCAGAACCCCTATGTACCTACTGCAAATGGATCGATCTTAAGATCCACTCTGAGGACCAATGGGCCCTCGACTTCGAGGAGTGGAATGTCGCAAGGTCATCGGAGATGCGGGAGGAGCACCGCAAGAACGAGCAAATCCTCCGTATACAACGCGAGACGAAAGCTAATCTCGAAGCGTGCACACATAGAGAGTGGGAGGCTCACGAGAGGGAGCGCAAGAGAAAGAGGGAAATGACAGCTAAGGCAAAAGAGGCCGCCGAGGAGTTCAACGCCGAGTGGGCAAGGAAGGGAAAATAGCCCCGGTCCACACAGAAGGTCGTACGAGCAGTTGGGTGGGTTAGTCGCACATGATGCTATATATTATGCATGTAATCAAAAAGTACGTGACATGTTACAACCAACTGTATTATGAAGTTCTCGTCTTTTCGCATTCAATCATTCACATAGCAAGTCATCTAACAATATTGACTTACCGGTTTTCTCCATACATGAATTCTTAGTAACATCAAAATATCACTTACCATTGTATGTACTGATCGTTCTACGGTCAATCGTTCCTAAAAAGTATTTCCCAAAAATTTTTACGCACCTACAACATACAATGAACATAAACTTTTATTACAACTCCAGCAGATTATTTTCCAATTAAAAACTACAAAATTGACAATTCATGGGGGTTGAGTGCAGTCGCCCAATGGGGGGAGCGGCTGCACTTCAAGTTGCCCAATGGGGCGATCGTTGCGCCGCCTAAGGGTCAGCGATCGACATTTGTCACCCGCTGTTATGATTTGCTCACGCCCAATAGCGACTGGAGCCTATTTTTGTAAAAAAATTTTACCGCGGGTATATTTATGTAATTTTGAATAAAAAATAGATTATTCATACAAAAAATTCTAGTATCTTCTTCATAGCAGTAGAGTTCAAGAGAAGAAATACTTGAGCTAAGAAAATTTAATTTGCACCTATTCACCTCCTCTAATCATCTTAACCGATCCTTCATAACGACATGCTCGATTTTCTTTGTTGCCATTTTTATTTATCAAACTTATATCCTAATAATGACTAGTTCGAACTTAGTTGTATTTTCCACATTATTTGAGAATTTACTATTTAAATAGCAATAAGCTTCATGTTTTGCTGTTGTTTCCACACTTTATTTATTTGAAGTAAAAGGGCCCTCATGATACTTGGGGATATATGTATGTATGTATATGTATATATACAGTAGCGTTATTTTGTGCGTAGTTTTATGCTCTAGTAAGTTATCACTGGTTGTTTGAAAAATTATTATTGGCTATGAAGAAAGTTACCACTAGCTATGTACTGTGAGCATTGGCAGTCCAGTAACTTCGCTTGCTACCGATGGTAACTTCATGCAGAACTGATAATAACTTTTCAGCATTGTGAAGGTTTAATAATAATTTCATTCAGAACCGATGGTAACTTCATTCAAAAATGTCAGTAACTTGTCCACATATTCTACACCTCTGAATAGGAGAAGGGGAGGCATATGACGTTGGGCTCGCCAGTGGTGGGTGATGGCCGAAGAGGCAGGGGCAATCAAAAAAATGGGACCCCGGGAGCGGAAGAGGTCAGGGGAGGCGACGGTATGGCCAGAGAGGCACCATGGTGGGCGGTCGATGGCTGAGCGGTTGACGACAGGGCAAGAAAGGGGCGCGGTGGAGCGGGCGCGGTGGAGCCAGCATGGGAGAAGAAGGGAGAAGAGGGGCATGAGTAGGAGGAGAGCTGGGGGAAACTCACCGTGTAGTCTATCCATGGGGAGGAGCTCCGAAGGAGGCTGACAATGAGAGTCAATGGCGATGTGGGGAGGTTGACAGTGGCGGCTTGCCAGAGGGGAAAGGAACCGAGGATGGCGCCGTGGGTAGCTTCAAGAGGGTGCAGTGGTGCTCCACCCTGGAGGAATCGGGGCGAAGATGACCACAGACGCAAAGGTGGCGGCGGTGGCCACTTCTAGCCAGGAGTGGGGAAGAACGTAGTGCCGATGGCTTTTGTGGAGAGATCGCAAAATTGGTTGAGGGGGTGGGCGAAGGATGAGCAACCTTGGGAACGCATTTGGACATGGGTGGATTTTACCAGGAATCACCAGAGTTGTGGTTGCGCTCGGCGGAGCTTAGCTTGTGGGGAGGGGGGGATGGTGGGCGATGCCAGGGGGAAGGTGCAGGAGCAATGGGGAAGGCCGGGCTACTTATAGTGACGATGGAGGTGCTATGCTCCGACGTGGTCAGGACGTGGCACACACGATGGGACGACTGGCAAGGTATAAGCAAGGGCAGGGCATGGTGCAGTGTGAACGCAGACACAACATGGTGAGGTGATGGTGACATGTAGGCACAGGAGCATGCAGCAAAGATGTGGGGTATGGAGTAGCCGACGGGAGCGCCAGGCTGTGTCAGGCACCTGAGATAAGAAAACGGGGAGGAAGAAGAAAGAGAAAAGAGGAGGGCCTAGCTGTAGTGAGGGGAAAAGGAGACAAGAAAAGAATAAAGGGAGAAATGCTAGCAAATTTGAGGTTTTGATTTTTCTGAGATTCAAAATTTGAATTTACAGTTCAAATTTAGATTTTTTTGGAATTCAAATTTGGATTTACATTTGAAGTTTTGCTTACTGGCATTTTGAAGAGTTTAGCATTTTTAAGCTTAATTATTAAATTAAATTTTTAGGTAAAGATTTCCTTCTATCAAATTTCAGCTACATTTAGGTTTTGCATTTAAAGAATTAAATTTGGATTTAAGTCTTGTTTTACGGAATTAAGTTTGAACATATGTTTTTAGGTTTTGTTAGTCATAATTCAATGTCTCAGATTCCCCCCATTTGATTATTATGATTATTATTTGCATTTGGGAATATCCCCTAATATTAAATAGCACACAATCCAGAAGAAATTCGAATGCCAGCACGATGAAATAAAAAGTTTTAAAAATTCCACATTTTTGAACATTTTAATTTTCAGGATGTTACATATCATTCACAACTTCATTAATCAAATCATGGTTATCTAAATCTTCACATAAATCTCAAATTTATAAATCCAATCTCAGATTTGCTATTTGCCAACTTATTCAATTCTGCATCTTATTGGTAATTCAATATACTTATTTTAAATCCACCAATGTCATTTGTATTGCAATTCCCTTTTAATCCAAACATTTTTTATTATTTTTTACCATTGATTCATAATCACGTTATGCTCATTAAGAATTCCAACTATACTATGCACTATTTACTTCTAAATTAATTCACTATTGTAAACATTCATCGAGAATAACATCACTTATTATGGATATAATCCAATAATTATTATCACTTCTCCTATCTCCCAAAAATTTTGGTGAATCCATCTATCTAGTCAATCCAATTTGACAAATTCCACTGATTTATCCATTTAAATTTTACACTTCTAATTCTTCCTGATAATCAACATGATTCCACCAACATGTTTGTTTATTCATCACATCATATATCAATTCCTTTTGGGTTTATCTACCTTTGTTGCTTACAACTGTATGGTATAGATTAATCCACTTATTGCAATCAGGAATTAACGTTTAATTTATTTTATAGTTTAGAGTCTAATAGGTAAGAAAAGAATGAGAATAGAAAGACATAGGTAAAGATTGAGACAACATGGGGCAAAATCAGAAGGCTTTCAATATAATTTACATGAAATAGGAATGGTGCACAAATTGCTTATATAACAACCTAACAGGTTGATAGTATAATTTGGCTATTAATATAATCAGAAGAACTTCATTTATTCAAGTTGTTTAACCCTTAGCATCAAGAAATCAATGGGGTGTTATTAACTAACTATTCGAGCGGTGACCTTATAACTTTTCAAAAGGAAAAGCTTTGGTTAGGGTACTCGCACTATTCTTCTTGACAATCCTTAGTACTACTTTTAGTAAAGCTTTTGGTTTGGGTATTCGAGTTTTTGTTCCATTTGGTCCATGCCTACAACAAGAAATTAGTCTAGCTAGCTATATGAATTTTTGAGATTTTGATAAACTCAAAAGAAAGGCTTTTAATGCATGTTTAAGAGAGATAAAATAGAAATAGGAAAGACGAGATAGCAATAATACTTATGGTTTTTGCAATTCCTTTTGTATTAAAGATATAGGATTTTCTTAAACTCACATTCCTGTTTACTTAGGGTCACAACCTATAGTTAAGCCAGCTCTAATACCATTCTGTACCAACCTTATTTTTAGGAATAGGGCTATCGTATTTCCCGCAATAACTTAGGAGTTCAGTTGCGGACAGAAAGCGTATCATGTCTGCTCACGATCATTTTAAAAGGATTATCTTGAATAAAATATGACATAATGGTCAACTTTAGAAATTTTATAGGCGTTCAAGTCCAAAATTTAACTTACATTCAAAAGAATCAAAGAAATACTCACAATAATGCTTGAGTGCCGTTGTAACACTAACACGAAAGCTTGAAACATACTTTCGTTTTCTAGTATCTATTCTAATGAATATAAAGTAAGATTGAGTACACATGGAACTCATTGTAGTCAGCCGACGGCCAAGGGAGCTCTACAGCACTTGACCATTGCATAGGAGCAATCCGAGGGCTAAGCGGCGAGGGCAAAGGCAGTTTTAGTATCTCTGGGGCATGAGGAAGGTCATGGTGGAGATAGCTCGGGCTCTAAAGTTTTGTGGAAGGCCGTCCACAATGAGTTGGCTTGACCGGACGGAGGAAGTTGTCCCTAGAGGTTTAGAGGCTTAGGAAGACTGAGGCAAAGGAACAGTGAAGTTCGTGGGGTCGCACAGGTGCTATGATTGAAGGCAAGTGGGAAATAATGGAGGCTCAGAATTGGGTATTTGGGCTTACCGTCGGATTTCCAGTGGTGTCAGCGAAGACTTGGCTGGAGTTGGAAGAGAGGAGGTCAGTGGGTGATTGGGCACCAATGCAGGCGAATGGTGGAACTGGCAAGGCTTTATAACCCTCAGAGGCAGTGGGAGCAGTAGCGGATTGGGGTGATTGGGTGCCAATGCAGGTGAATGGTGGAACTGGCAAGGCTTTATAGCCCTCTGGAGGCGGTGGGAGCAGTAGCAGATTGCTTCGGGTGGTGGCGCGTGGCCGACGAGGTGGCAATCGAGAGGGTTTGGTGGTCTTCGGTGGCTTGGTCGGCAGCCATGGTGGTGCATTGGGCTTGGTGCATCCTTGACGCTAGTGAGCTCGCGAGTGGCTGTGGTCAAGAAGTGCGGGCACACACGTCGACCAGGGGCGATGTTTAGTGGTGGCGGTAAGGTGGGGTGGAATGGCCATGGCGTGTGGCCAAGTAATAGACTTTTATGGTGGGTGCCAAAGATGGTAGCATCATGGTACAGTTGTTGATGAAGGTGGCAGCAACGGTTGCAAATGACATGGGCAGCGAATTGAGCTCGGCCGGTTGGCATGAAGAGCAGGGGAGGAAGCGGGAAAAGGAATGGCGCCAATGGTTAGAGAAGACAGGAACAAACAAGGGAAAGCATATTTTGTTGAAAAACTTTTGAATTGTGAAATTTTTTAAATTTGGCCAAAATTCTTGAAAATTCAAAATTTTGCTAATTTTTGGTTTGTTTGAGTGACGCTCTGGGGGGTTCTGTGGGGTGGCCCCGGAGACGTATGATGCCCGTGGTGGTGAAGGGGGTGGTCGGCACGGCGGTGCTGATGCTGTATGGAATGGTGACCAACGTGGTTTTGTATATGCACTACCGTGCGCTACATGGGGAAGTCAGCGGGGAGATCTACAATGAATTTTCGGGCTCGTATGTCTTCCTGCCGTTCGATGAGGGCAAGGATCGGCATGTCGTGTCTGTGGTCACAGTGTGGCCGTGATTGGCTAACGGTGAGTTTGTACATTCCAAGAACAGTTTTGACCACATCCTGTATAACTGTGTGTGCATCACTGTTTTTTTGGGTACAAAAAAGACTCACATGCACCACATGCACATACACGTGTATGTCTCCAACACACGCTAAAAAATTAATCAGAGACTGCAAAGATCTCTGGAGTATGAAAACATACTGTGCCGCTTAACACATATGCATGTATATACCCATGAAAATTATTGGTGAGTGCATAGAACGGTGGAGGCGGGCTGGGATGCATGCTGACATTCCAGCCAAGTGAGCAACGTGCATAAGTGTATTTAATTGTGCAGATGTTAATATTATGTACTGCACTATTAGCATCAGACAGCTGTGCCCTTGCTTTTGTGCTGGGAATAGAAAATGATGTCTTATATGTAAACTATTATCTCAGTGTGATTTGAATAGTAAACTAATAACTGTGTGGACTTACCTGTAACAACATATAGGTAGATTAGATATAACAGTAGTTATATAAATTGAAAGAGTTTGAGTAGTGATTGCTTTAAATAATCTTAGAATGCATTTGTTTTTGTTTTGATGGCAGAGGGATAACCTAGAAGAAGGAATGACATTCTTAATGTGTTTGAAATACCTTTGTTAAACTGAAACTGACCTGATCCTATTGTACATTGCTGGAAAAAAAATTGTTCTTGATACTTTCAGAGTTACCAAAAGAACCTATTTTTATATAAAATTTACTATACATATGAAGAATTATTGCTAAGATTTCATATTCTGATTCTGTTGCATTACCCAGTCATTGATACGTAATGGAAATGTAACCTGCAAAACAACTTTGCCAGCGACAACTTATGTTTTCACTACAGGGAATCAGTCACCTGACTTACTTCTATTGTGTGCCTACTGCCTTATTCTTTATTGCAAGCTTTCTTCACCTAGATGCATGGCTGCTGTTATCCTTAGCATCACCAAATAAGTAAAATAGTTGCATCGTAAGTACTAATAGTCTAATACTCTCTAATGTCTGTAAAATAGGTCTCCCGTATTTCTGTATTGCAAAAGCTGAGAGAGATGTATGGCTTTGAATTATTTGCTAGGGCTAAAACTTTCAGACTCAGTCTATATCCACGTCAATTCACATATTAATATCTTATTATGGCAATATTTTAGGATGTGGAGGAGTAAAGAATTATCTGTAACTCTTCCAGTTTCTTGGTTCCCTTTTGCCTATCTACTGTGGCTTTTGAGTTTTGACTTCTCTTAGAAAAACTATGTTGGTTACTTCTTTTTATTAAAAGTCTTTGTTGGTTCTCACCCGGACAAGGGAGGCTATGGTGTGTTGTGTAGACGCTGTGATACAGGGTGTCTAATCTTCTCAACGTAGGATCGATGATTAGGGGTGAAAATGAATCGGATAGTACTCAAACTATATTCGTATTCGTATTTGTAAACGAATATAAACATGAATATGAATATTCTTGAATACAAATATGAATTGAATATTGTAACGAATACGAATACAAATTGAATATCTACTCAATTCGGTCATATCCGGATATCCTCATAACTTACGTAGTATGAAAACATTAATAACATTTTATCCTCATACAATCACGCTTAATCATTCTAGTTCATTTACTTCACCTAAAGAAACACAAATTCACGATCAACTAAAAAAACTTGTCCAAGTAATTAGTCGTATTGTAATAAAATATGCATATTACTTCGTTGAATACGAATATGGATACGGATAATCTGGATAAAATAACATTTCGGATGGTAAAAGTCCATACCATATTCACATCCATATTTTTATGTGAATTCGAATACGAATATGATAGAAATTATTAATTGGATGGAAAAATCTATACCATATTCGCATCCTATCGAATACGTTAACCGGATTATACGGATAATTCGTATCCACTTTTCACCCCTATCGACGATAACTTGCGTGTAAGTTTGACGAACCGTAGTTGATCCTCCACTGGCAATGCAATGGGATTGAAACTCTTTAATTTGCCTAATCACATGTGTGATGTTCTCCACCGACCATCAAATAAGGAATATTGATCTCTCAATTCCCAGCAGAAAGACATAACGATCTTTGGAAGAAGAACACTTGATTCCTCTGTAGATTGGGCTGCACGCGTTAAATCAACTAGGAAGAACAAGCGTGAACGCTAGTAGATGCAACATGTAATCTAAAAAATATTATCAAAAGTGGTCTGTACATAGGATGCACCCCTTGGCTATATGGCCCTCCTAAAACATGTAAACAAGATTTGGACTTCAATACAAACAAAAAAAAGGAAACTTAAATTTACAACCATTGGTTTGTTTCAGAGATTGCGATGTGACTATAAGGTTTCTAAGGCTGGCACCCCATCCATTGCGTGGGCCTTCAAATGAGCTTTCCAATGAGTATAAAAACTCTGAAATTGGACTCTGTTTGTGAAAGTTACAAATTTTTTAAATCGAGCCCTACTGGTTGTTCCGAATCGAATCCAAATTGTATCTATACTTTCTCGTCTTCAATTCACTTCTTTGGGATGAACCACAAACCTTCTTGTCTTCAATTCCCTTGTTTGGGATGAACCAAATCCATGAGAAACAAGAAAAAGAAAGTGCCCTAAACCTTTGGAAAGTCTTGGAATAGACGGATACCACCTAAAGATGCCATACAATCCACGAACTCCACAAGTTGTCAACTCTCGTGTGTCGTTCGGGACTGCCTACGCAGTATGTACTCAACTTGTCATATCTTTTCACAGGAAGTTCTAAATCATACACTGTTTGATCTGTTAGAAAATAAACTTGATACCCTTTTGAAATATGTATTTTGTACGAATTAAAAACCTTAGGATTGGTGCAAGAATATTTGTGAACATGATGAACAAAACAACGAGCCTCATGTATAGAATGCATACAAATTAGTGAATAGTTGTGGCTCTCCTTCTCCTCTACTATGTTCTCTTGCATGTGCTCTAAAACAGAACGAATGAGAGAGAGAGAGAGAGAGGAGGCAAGCACCGCATGGCATAACGCCTGGGTGTGCACATATATATAGCATCGGCAATCGCTGTGCATATACAGAGAAGTTGGAGTATAATCTGGGATTGATACAACTAGTGGTTAGCTTTGGAAACAAGGAAAGACTATTTCTATCTATAGCTAACTGTACGAGGAAAGTTATCTCTAATACCAGCCTGCAATCCTTGCATGGATGCAGGAAGTGACTGAACGCAAAGCCTGAATCGAAATTAGTGAACAGCTGTGTAGGCAACCCCTTCATCATGATATCAGCAAATTGATGAGAAGACGACACATGAAGAACACGCACTTCACCAAACGACACTTTTTCTTTAACAAAATGGATGTCGATCTCGATGTGTTTGGTTCGGCGGTGCTGGATGGGGTTTGACGACCTGTAAATGGCACTAACGTTGTCACAGTATACAACTGTGGCTATGACGAGGGGATGATGTAGCTCCTGTAGAAGCTGGCATAACCAGCAACACTCGACGATAGCTTGAGCGACAGCTCGGTATTCAGCCTTAGCACTAGACCATGACACAGTTGTTTGATGCTTGGAGGACCATGAAACCAAATTGTCACTGAGGTAGACGCAGTAACTTGACGTGGAGAGATGAGAGTCGAGGTGACTGGCCCAGTCGGCATCAGAGTAGACTGTCAGTGTCGAGGTAGGAGAGGAGCCGATGGAGAGGCCATGATCTAGGGAGCCCTTGACATAGTAGAAAATCTACTTAATCAAGGCGAGGTGAGGCTCACATGGAGAATGCATAAAGAGGCACACCTGCTGGACAGCATACGCCAAGTCCGGACGTGTGAGAGTCAGGTACTGGAGGGCGCTAGTGAGGCTCTGATATTCTGTTGGATCAGCGATAGGAGAGCCATCAGAGGTGGATAGCTTGGCACAACATCAATAGGAGTCAATGTAGAGTGACATTCAGCCATGCTGATACGCTGAAGTAAGTTGACAGCGTACTGGCGCTGAGACAGGAATAACCCATGTGCTGTCCAAGTGATAGAGATGCTGAAGAAGTAGTGAAGCTCGCCAAGGTCCACATGGAAAACTCAAAGTGGAGGTGATGGGTGATATGCTCCAGAATCTGTGGAGTTGACGTTGTGAGGATGATGTTGATGTAGAGAAGGAGAAAAGTGAGATGTGCTCCATCCTTTAACATAAATAGAGATGTGTCACAAGCCAAAGCAACAAACCTCATAGTACGGATGTGCGAGGCAAAACACTGGTACCAAGCATGAGGTGCTTGCTTCAATCCGTACAGGGATTTGTGAAGATGACAGACATGCTCCGGGTAAGAGGGATCCATGAATCCAGAAGGCTGCTGGCAGTACACAGTTTCATCAAGATTGCCATGGAAAAAAGCATTCTTGACATCCAACTAATGAATCGGCTAGGCAGGGAGGTGGCGAGGGTGAGGACGATGTAGATCATAGAGGACTTCACAATAGGGCTGAAGGTCTCGTAAAAGTCCACGTCGAGTTGCTGAGAGAACCCACGAACAACCCACCGAGCAAGGGAGACATCGGAATGGAAATTGTGCTTAAAAATCCATTTACCAGAGATGACATTAGTGCCGAGCGGCCATGGAATGAGTGACCAGGTACCATTATCCATGAGTGCACCATACTCATCGGACATGGCTTTACGCCAATTGGAGTATGCAAGGGCGCTTCAATAATTGGTGGGTATCGGAGTGACCGAGGAGTGCGTCATTGAGAGGTTGAGCCAGTGCACTGGCTTGACCATGCCGTCGCATGCCCGGGTGACCATGGGATGCAGTCCGGGGGTAGGTTGAGAGATTCGGCGCCAGGGGGGCCGGATGAGCGCAGAGTCGATGGCTCGAGCGTTGTGGGAACCAGCACAACAGTAGACTAGTCGTGGCCATCTGCCAATGGTTGATCGGTTGTGGTTGTCTGGCCATGGTCGATCAGTTATGGTCTATCGACCGTGGTCGTTTGGCTGTGTTTGTCCCACCGTGGTCGATCGGCCGTGGTCGTTCGGACATGGTCACTGGCCATGGTCAATCAGTCGTAGTCATCTGGCTGTGGTCGTTTGGCCATGGTTGATCAGTCATGGTCGTCTAGCCGTGGTCGACCGACCATGGTCAATCGATCGTGGCCGACCGACCAAGGTCAATTGGTCGTTGTCGTCCGGTTGTGGTCGACCAGCCATAATCGATCGGTCATGGTCATCCAGCTGTGGTCATCTGGCTATTATCGATCGGTCGTGGTCATCCGACCGTGGTTGATTGGCCGTGGTGATCCAACTGTGGTGAATTGGTCATGATCGTCCAGCATGGGGGCAAAAGAGATGCCGCATCCTGTACCTATTCCAACAAAAAATCTGGAGACGAAGTGGAATGTGTGGTGTTGGATGGCTGGTGGCCAGCAAAAGGAAAAGTGGACTCATTGAATGTGACATGTCTTGAAATATGGACACGACCAGTGGCAAGGTCAAGGCAACGATATCCTTTATGTGAGGAGGGATAGCAGAGGAAGACACAAACAATTGAGCGAGGGGCGAGTTTATGCGGTGCAATAGAGGAAGTGTTTGGATAGTAAAGACACTCAAAAACGTGAAGATGAGTGAGATCAGGGGATCTTTTATGGAGTTTGTGGTAGGGAGTGAAATTCCATCCTTCTTGCGCTCCTCCGAGTGCCAACGCATCAGTTTTGCCTCCTTTGGATTTGCAAAAAACCTTTTCAAACGGAGAATTATAGGAAAATATCATGCCACCTTAGCAGGAGGTCCTTTCTTCACTTCTGTTCCCTCGTCGTCATCTGATTGATTATTATATTTGTATCGGGAAGCGTTGCACAGCGGACATACATGCATGTTTGCATACTCTTTACGGTAGAGGATACAGTCATTCGGACATGCATGTATTTTTTCTACTTCCATTCCCAATGGACAAAGAACCTTCTTGGCTTTATACGTGGTTTTAGGCAACTCATTTCCCTCCGGAAACATGTCCGCTATAAGACCTAGCAGCGCCATGAAACTTTTGTCGGTCCAACCGTTGCTTGCCTTCAATTTCAGCAGTTCAAGCACGGTCGACAACCTCGTGTACTTTGACCTGCAGCACGTGAACAAAGGTTTCTCCGAGTCCTCCATCAAGCCCTGGAATTTAACATACTCTCTCTCATCATAGTTCTTTTCTACATCGCGAAGCATCTGATCCAGATTGTCATCGTGCAACCTATCCGAATCCGAACAACAATCGACATCATCCGGCGGCATGTCATTCACTTTACCGGCGATGTCATCCGACGGCATATCATTCACTTCACCGGCGATGTCATCCGGCGGCATATGATCATTGACTTCGTCATAACTGGTCCAACACGTATAACCCTTTTTGAAACCCCTCCGAATTAAGTGCGCTTCAATTTGCCCTCGGTTCTTAAACATCTTTAAATTCTTGCAGTCAGTGTATAGACAGTACATATATTCCACCCCCTTATTCAACATATCCTCCTCGGTAGCTCTTGTAAAAGCAGACATGCCATTAATGTACTCTTCACTCACACGGTTCGCGGCATATATCCAGCTTCGGTCCTACGTTATGTATATATATAACAACTTAGTATTAAAAATTAAATTAATTAATTATTACTACATATATACCACATGCATTTAGGCTTTGCTAGCTTAATTCATATTATAAACATAACAGCTATTTCCCAGCGATCACTGAAGGTATATAACCAACAATTTTGATAAATTTGGCCTCCCACATGACGTGAACTGATCATGTATGGTCAAGTAGATACAAACCATCTTCAATAACACTCACCAAAACTTAGATCTAAATTGTAATGCAAAGAAAAATAAATTTCATTACTAACCATATCTAGAGCAACTAGGAATGTATGAATCTTCAAAGTTCAATCTCTGCCTTCTCCCACCAAATTAATTGGCTTGAAATCGCCTAGCTTGCCTCCTGAGCGAAAGAGTGCAGCACCGGTTAGATCTGGATCGAAATGAAAACAGATGCGGTTCTGAACGGCACAATAAATGTCTAGCGCCATTATCATAGACGGTTTTTTATTATCACAGACGGTTTTTATTAAAAAACTGTCTGTGATAATTCCAAATTTTAATAAAAACCGTCTGTGATACTAAAATATCACAGACGGTTTATCAGTAAGAACCGTCCGTAATACTCATTTTCGCCGACGCCATCAACACAAACGGTGTCCAAATTAAAACCGTCTGTGTTAGTGTCGGTCACAGACGGTTTTGTCAAACCGTCTATGATTTGGCGTCTAGTATTAGGCTTTCTATAGTAGTTTTCGTTGTTACGATACAGTCATGACTGGTGCAGGCAAGAAAGATGAGTTCGTATCGCTGTGCATGCCAAGATCAGTTTTGGCCATGCCCTTGTATTTTTGTGTGCATTTGTGTGCTCCCGCCCTGTATATTTTTGTGTGCATTTGTGCTCTCCTGTGCAGTTGTTTAGATTGTATACTGTACTGTGAGCCTTAGATGTTGCGCTTGTACTTCTGCACCCCTAGAAAAGGATTTTTTACATGTACCCTGTTGACCCTATCAGAATTGGATAATTTGTATTGTGCGGTGCAGTTAGCATTCAATAATAGGGGAATACTTTTTTTTTGCTTCTCAGTTCACTTTTGAAATGCACATATATTGTTTAGGCGCACAGGCCGCATAGTTATAGGAAGTTGAAGTGATGGTATTCTGGTATGTCCTTGAAATGAATTTGCTTCACTCAAACTGGGCTGTTTCTATCATAATTGAGAATCTACTTTGAGCTTTGTTTCCTCTTGATGAAATGGTTGTGTTATGGCTCTCGTATCTACGATTAATGGCATCTCTTTTGATCAGCCCCTTGTTGTCAAGTAGACAAAGTTGAGCCAATTAAGTGGAAGGGAAACGATCAGTAGACAAATATTTGTCTCTGTTTCACTCTTTTGCTAATGCCTAATTGCCTATGCTCTCCGCATTATTGTGAGAAGCGGATGGTGGACACTGATTGCCCAAGGTGCCTCGAGCTCCAGTTTCATAGCTTGAGGTGGCCATTCTCAATTGACCAAAGCAAAGTGCTTCCATTTTTGTCATATGGTGCAAGTCTCTTGTGTACTGAGTTACCATTTTTTGTTTACGATATTTTCTTTCTATGCTGGATCTCGTGTAAATATTTGTCTCGTGGAAATAGTTTATCTCCATTCCAACTGAGACTCAATGTATATTAATCAATTGGGGGAGAACCTTTAGCTCGGATCTTTACTAGTGCAAATTTTGATTGGTTGATGGATAAAATAGTTGTACTTATTTTGCAAAAGGAAAAAAAGACTGTCTGAGCTGAGGCTCCTATTTCTCCGTAAAATTTTGCTCATGCATACTGAAGTATTTGCATAATCTGAAATTCGGTTGTATCATGCACTCAATATATCTATGTGAATCAACCACAATCTCTGTGCCTTTGATCTGCACTGTGCCTTGTTCATTATATCGACCATAATCATTGTTTAATCTTTGTTAGATATGTGCCTTTAGTAATCATCTACATTCTAATTTCTAGAGAAACAAAACAATTGCCACTGTATGCTTTGGTACTCTGTAGTGTCCAGTCTGAAGCGTGTTTGCCAGCAATTCAGCAAATGATGGGCATAGGTGAATATACGACATGAAATGATCTTTTAATACCGTTGATTCATTCTCCATGTGCACCTCAATCCATATAATCCAATGGTACCAATTATTTATCGTCATTGCACTATTGGAGGAAGAAAGAACGTTGTTGTTCTTTGCCTTCAAGGTTTGCCTTCTTTTGCTGACCTATGTTGTTCTATGTTGGCTTTTGACTAATGCTGATCTATGTATGTTTGCTTAATCAGCTGCCAAAGTGTGCTGCATAGGCGCCACATCATCATCACATTTTGCGTGTTTGATATTGCGATATCTATGACTGCATTGTTAAATACGTTTCTAAACTTGGTCGCTGTGAAGGCGCGGAGACCCTATTCATGTATATACAAGTAGCTTGTTGGGTAAATGTCTCTTTCTTTTTTGCGAGGTTACTTGCACAAATTTCTTATCTCTGGCAGGAACCAAAATTCTGACCTGTGTTTAATCATACACTAGTAATTCGCACGTTTTTTTTTCTTCAGTAGATTTCCATCTTTCATTTGACATGGCTGGGAAATGGGACTCCGCCTAGGCTAGATATCTAGTGTACAAGAACCGTCTTGTGCACATGGACAAATTTTTTGGTTTGTACATTAAATCAACAGAAAATTTTTCAAAAGAAATTCTAGATGTAATCTATGGTGTTGTGTTACCCTTTAAAATTTAAAGTTCAAACTCAAAGTATGTTAGAAGAAACAAAAAAAAGATAAGTTTGTTGTGAATAGTAACATTTACTGTTTCTTTCTTTGTTTTTGGTTTATCGTGTGCCAGAAATTTCTTATTTTTGTTACTCTAAATGTGGAATGAGTTTGAACTTGGAATTTTATATATAAGTAAAGTAATTTCAGAAGTGCATCTACAATTTTGTTTTAGAATTTTTCTATGTTAATTTGATATGGAAACTAAAAATTTGTGCACATATGCACCAAATGGTGCTTGTGCACGGGATGTCTTCTACCAACATTAGGCATCACGGTCATATGTTCACTCCGCGTGTTCTACACGATCTCTTTGATGGATTGAGATGGATGGGGCATCTTGGCTTTTATTTTTTTTTTCTAAAGAATCATATGAGAAGTTTAAGAATTATGTTGTGATGAACTATTGTCAATTGGGAAGACTGAAAATTTGAATTTGCAAATTGTCGACATTTTCTGGAAGTCAGCAAACCAGCCGGTCAGATCGGCCAAAGAGGAGGCGATCATACCAGACCTTGCCAGCAGTCTGATCGTCGGCCAATACCTATTAGACCGGCCCTTGTTAGCAGTCTGACCGGTATGGGGTCCGGTCAAACTAGCTGGCTTGTGTAGTTTCGACTGAGTTTTGTTTTGCGAATTTGGTTGCAGGATGAGTTTGTGTGAACTAAGTGCATATATGTTGCATGAGCCATGTTATAACTACTATGGGTCAAGTTGTAAAGAACTTATGTCCGAAAATAATTTCTTTGTCTTTGAATATGTAGAGTCATTTGGAGTTAACTATGGTTGACGTGGATAGAATAATTATCAAATTATTACATCATTATATTCCTTGAATATACCCTTTATCGATGAGGGGAAAATACGACAGATTGGTCGTAAGCTCGTCTACGACCACATGATTGTAAACTCTTTTACGACCACATGGTCATAAGTCCTTCTACAACTAGGCAGTCATAAGTCTTACTGCGACCACTCTATGGTCATGAGATTTTCTGCCGCGAGTCTACCACCAACCGACTTTCCTACGACAATGAATTGTATTGTCGGTTTGTCTGACAAGGTAGTTAGAATGTACATTAGTCCACTAACTGCACACGATCTCTCTCTGACAACAACCGCTATACGGTGAACTATCTCTTGTGTCTCTCTGACAGCAACCTCCATCAGGCGGTTACCATCCAAAGCATCAAAGCGTCTTTCGGCGCGGGATAACTGCTGTCGCTTCACCAGCTATTTAAAGGTTAACATCAGAGGGAGAGAGGGGAATTTGGTTAATCATTCACGCAAGATAGCACTAGCCATTTGTGTAACTCTCTGTTGTAATCCACTTTTTAGCAATTAGCAATGATACTAGATATAGGGTTGTTATTCTCTTAGGAGAAGGCTCAACTAGGATAATGTTTCCCGTGTCTCTACTTCACGGCCACATACGCCGAGTCTTCTTAGAGTTCCTCCAAATCCAAACAAATCATATGTAAGATCAATATTAAAACATCGATAGTTGGTGCTGTCCGTGGGGATCCTCTTCTTCCAAGACTTTGGTAATTTCCTTGTCGACAGGTTTCTCTTTTTCCTCTGATGTCCTCATAGCAGATGAATGGAATGAGGGGAACTGGTTCAACTTGGCCGACTACGCGAGTATCAACATGGAGGCCTGCTACGACTACGAGCAGGTCTTGCTTGCTTCTGATGGTGAACATCTCCGTGGAGATTCCTCCAGTGATCCTAGAGATGCCGCCGCCAGAAAGGCTGATGAGGGATCAAAATCCCCCACAGCAGTCGCCCAACAGAGGACTCATCTCCCCCAAGTGGTAAGGGTCAATCTGACTATGATGAGGGCTCGCAACGCGATGGTGGGTCCATCCCCAAGCATTTGAGTCCTACGGCCTCACCCCACGCAGTTTCACAGAGCTCCAGACTCTACTGATCGGGAAGCGCATCGCTAGCTCCTAGTGGCGACTCTCTAGATGATCCAGCGAAAGCCATGGGCAGGCACTCTTCATGTTCATCCGTATTCTCATAGGGAGCAAATCAGGCTAGGGACAGTTATAACCCAAACTTCCAGGCCATGATGCACACTCGTTGGATGATTCTTCAAGCGAGGGGCCCTTTGTTGGAAGTGGAGATTCTAGACAGGAGATTTTTGACCTGCCCTCAGATTCTCATCACCCTCTCGAAGGAAGGATTGAGGATGCTCCCCAGCGATCACACTCTCCCTCCTCTCATGGAGATGGTGACGAAACCTCTAGTGATGAGCTCGATCAGTACTCTAGTGAGCGTGGGAGAAATCCTAGAAATACTCACTCTCCTCTGAGGCAGCCCTAGTTTACTTCAAAGGTCGAAGATCCTAAGACTGCTCGACAAAGGTGACTTGCTGCCCAGGATGCTTTGCTTGGGCAGGCCCAGTACTAGTCTGAAGAGGCGTAGGAGCTTCAACGGATCAACGACTTGCTCGAGAACCCGACTCAAGAGCTTGCTTAGGTGTCGGGCTATGATCACTTTGCTGAAGACATTGCGCGAAGGCTTCATGATGTTATGGCCCGACTTGAGTAGCCTCACTGACGTCCCTCTGAGAGTCGACAAGGTACGACCATATCCAGTCGTTCATGAAACTTGCCTTGCAGGAGTCGGTATAGTGACGGGGTACATCGTACTCCCAACCGCAATACCAGCCGAAGAAGGGTGCCTTAGACTGCTTCGGATTGGCAAGTCGATGCTCGATCACCGCTTCAGGTAAGAAACCTACAACAACAGATGGATTACGAGTGTCAAACCCAAGTGGACGAGACATACTACAGGTCTAATCCACCTACCGTCGGGCATCGCCAAGTGCGTTCACCTAGCGATGCTAACTACCCATTTCCCAGAGGAGACAATAGGAGATCATTGTCGGATGCTGAGCATTTGTGTCCGAGCTCTGAGCAGTGCGCCAGCTGCTGTGGTTTCGACCAGTGAGCATGGAGAAATTCAAAGGGTCTCTGAATCTCATGGAGTTCCACCAGATTTACACGACCGTGGTCTAGGTAGTAGGAGGAGGCGAGCATGTCATGGCTAACTATCTTCTGATGGTACTCGAAGGGTCTGCTCAATCCTGGTTGCTTAACCAGCCTTTTCAGTCAATCTATTTGTGGTAGCACCTCTGCAACCTTTTGATAGCCAACTTCTAGGGTACATACAATCGCCCTGGGAAGGAGGATGACCTGCATCGAATGCGCCAAGGCAGCGACGAGACCTTACGGCAATTCATCCAGCATTTTAGTTAGGTTCAAAACTCTATTCTGGAGGTCTATGATGCTTCTATTATTAGAGCATTTAGACAGGGAGTGCACAATCAGAGGTTCACCGAGGACATCGCCCTAAACCCTCCAACCACCATCGCCGAGCTCTTCAAGATGGTCGATCAGTATGCAACCGCTGTCGAAGCTGTCAAATGGACCAGGACCATCGACTAGGCTGACCGCCGTTCCAAGGAGCAAGGTGATGGCGGCAATAGGAAGGGGAAGGCCATGAAATCCGGAGACAAGGCCAAGAGCGACAAGCCTCCCACCATATGATTGAAGGAGGTCTTGGCAATGGGCGATAAGGAGCCATATAACTTCAAACAATACTCCAACTAGGGTGAAAGTAAAGCACCCACGAGGAGGAAAAACAAGCCTAGATGGTGCTTTCTTCACAAGAAAGAGGGTTACAATCTTCGCAACTATGAGGTTTTCTAGTAAAAACTCGAGGATTACTACTATGGTAAGGGCCCACTTCTGACAATTGAGGAGTTGGGGCAATCAAGCGGTCGAAAGCACTTGGAAGAGGATGAGGACATGCCATTCCAGGATCCAAAGCACACTATCAAACATATATATGGAGGTTCATCCACGTACGAGTCCAAGCGACAGTATAAGGCCGTCAAGCGTGAGGATGAGGACGTGCCTTCCCTTGTCAATAACTTACCTAAGTGGTATGAAGTCACCATCTCTTTCGAGAAGGGTGATTGCCTGATCCTTTCGACTTGACTTGGTTAGTTTCCGATTGTGGTCGAGCCCACCATCAACAACTAATGAGTAAATCATGTGTTGATTGATGGTGGCTGTTCTTTAAATATTTTATTTGTTAGTGCCTTGGACGAGATGCAAATTCCTCGTACTAAAATAAAGCTTATACGATATTCATTTCATGGAATCATACTGGGTTCCTCGGCCAAGCCCATTGGCCAGGTCTTTCTGCTTATTATGTTTGGTTCTCCAAGCAATTTCAAGATAGAGAAACTCTTCTTTGATGTGGTCGATTTTGACTCAGCATATAATGCCATACTCGGATGACCAACTCTGGCAGGATTTTTGATAGTTGTTCATTATGCCTATCAATGTCTTAAGTTGCCAGGTCCCAAGGGAGTCATCATGGTCTACTGTGATAAGAAGATGGCACTGACGTGCGATTGCATGTCCTTCTAGATGGTTGGACAACTACCAACTTGAGAAGCCACCAAGGTGCGGCCTTCGAGCAAGCACTTGAGTCCTAAAGCTGTGCCGAAGCAGATCAAAGAAGTCAAAAAAGTCCCTCTGGATCTAGAAGAACCTTCGAAGATAGTTCGCGTCAGGATCACATTTGACCCTGCATAGGAAGATGCACTCGTCACTTTCCTCTGGGCAAACGTAGATGTGTTCGCTTGGTAGCCATCTGACATGCCCAGGGTCCCTAGGGAAGTGATTGAGCACATGCTAGCTCTACGGCCTGATAAGAATCCCATAAAATAAAAATTACAGAGATTCACACCAGATTAACGAGAAGCAATCAAGTCAAAATTATATAAGCTACTGAAAGTAACCTTTATAAGAGAAGTCGATCACTCAGAGTGGTTGGCTAACCCTGTAATGGTAAAAAAGTCTAACAGTTAAGTGCGTATGTATATAGACTATACTGATTTGAATAAATCTTGTCCAAAAGATGACTTTCTGCTTCCTCGTATTGATAAATTGGTAGATTCTACTGCTGGATGTGAAATGTTAAGTTTTCTAGATGTATACTCTGGTTAGCACCATATTAGTATGTCTTCAGAAGATGAAGAGAATACCGCATTTATCACTCCATTTGGAGTATTTTGCTATGTAAAAATGCCACTCGGTTTAACAAACGCTGGTCCAACTTTTCAGCGTTTGCAACAATTAACCTTCATACATCAAATAGGCCAAAACTTGGAGGCCTATATCGATGATATGGTTGTAAAAAGTATCAAATGGCTTAACCATATTTCAGACCTGCAGGAGACATTCGACAATCTGAGAAAGCATCACGTGAAACTCAATGCTGAAAAGTGTGTATTCAAAGTTTCCTCAGGAAAACTGCTCGGATTCCTTATTTCGGCAAGAGGTATCAAAGCTAATCCCAAGAAGATCAAGGCCATCGAACAGATGTACCCTCCAACCACGAAAAAAGAGGTCCAAAAACTCACTAGGTGCATGGTGGCTTTAAGTCGTTTCATCGCACGGCTAGGAGAAAAGGTCTTCCTTTCTTTAAGCTTTTGAGAAAATATGAGAGTTTTGAATGGTTAAAAGAGGCTAATTACGCTTTTGAGGATATCAAGAGATACCTTATAAGTGCTCATATCCTGGTTTGTCCGAAAGCAGGTGAGACACTCTTAGTGTATCTATCCGCCACACCACAGGTAGTAAGTGTTGTACTGGTTGTTGAGTGTGAGAGCGTTCAAAGACCAGTATACTATGTAAGTGAAGTTTTACATGGATCCAAGGAGCGCTACCCTCTGGTCTAAAAACTTTTCTATGCCCTCCTCATAGCTTTAACGAAGTTGAGGCATTATTTTCAGGTGCACAAGATAATTGTGCCGTTTGAGTTTCCTTTTGGAGGGATATTCCAAAATAAAGAAACAGCAGGATGCATGGCCAAATGGTCGGTTGAACTTGGGGCGTTTGATCTCCATTTCATGTCCCGAATGGCCATTAAATCTTAGATCTTGGCAGACTTTGTCACCAAATGGACAAATCCTGAACCTGTTTAGGATTCCCAACAGTACGATTCCCACGACTTGTGAATGATGTACTTTGATGGGTCACTTACCTTAAGTGGCTCGGGGGTTGGAGTAGTCTTGGAATCTCTAGTGGGAGAGACCTTAAAGTATGTCACCCAATTACTCTTTTCAGCGACTAACAATGTTACTGAGAATGAAAGTTTGTTGGCTAGCATACGAGCCGCTAAAGCACTCGGGATTCGACGATTACTCATGAGAGGAGACTCTCAACTAGTTGTGAATCAAGTTGGAAAAGAGTGTCAATGCTCGAGTACGACCATGTCTCAGTACTTGTCAGAAGTATACAAGCTTGCAAAGCATTTTTTTGGTTTTGAGTTACAGTATATCCCTCAAAAGGATAACTTTCTCGTAGACTAGTTGGCTCAGATAGCTTCTTCCCGATCACAAGTACCACTTGAGGTCTTCTTAGAACAACTCTAGAAGCCGTCTTTGGTCAAAGCACCGGAGACAACCTCTAATGAGACAATCTCTCTAGAGTACGAAGAGATATGGATGGCACCCATCTACTACTACCTTTAGAAGGGTTTGATACCTGACGGCAATCTCGCAATAGATCGTCTTTCCCACAAGGCCAAGATGTATACCTTGGTCGACAGAGTACTCTATAGAAGGGGTACTCAGGGAATTCTCATGAGATGTATATCGCAGAAAGAAAGATTAAAACTCCTTCAGTACATACATGGGGGCATCTTTGGAGCACATGCTTCCTACAGAACGAAGGTCAGTATGGCCTTTCGACAAGATTTCTATTGGACAATAGCTCTCAATGACGCCAATGATCTAGTTAAGAAATATGTGCAATGGGGGTCTTAACATCCTAGGGCCACTCCCAAGAGCACCTAGGGGGTTTGAGTTCCTCTTCATAGCTATTGATACGTTCATGAAGTGGATCGAAGCCAAACCGGTAGCCAGGATAACAACGGAAACCGCGGAAAGGTTCTTATTGATAAGTGTCATTACTCGATTTGGAGTCCCAAGTCGAATAACTACAGATAATGGTAAGCAATTTTTGAGTGCAAAATTCTATGAATTTTGCAACGAAGTAAGTACTAAGGTATGTTTTGCTTCAGTTGCCCATCCTTAGAGTAATGGGGCAATCGAGCAGGCGAATGACCAAATAATGTAAGGAATCAAAGCCCGAGTCTTTGACCAGCTGGTAAAGCGCTCAGGGGCTTGAGTTCAAGAATTACCTTCAGTATTATGGGTGATTCGCATGACTCTGAGTTAGGTGACAAGTGAGACTCCATTTTTCCTAGTCTTTGGGGCTGAAGCCATGCTTCCTCCAAAGCTAAATGTTCAGTTGGCACGAGTTGAGAATTTCAAGGACTCTAACCAAGAACAGCTTCAAGCAGATGATATCAACCTGCTCGAAAAAAAAGTGGAATCAAGCCTTAATCCGTTCAGCGGTCTATTAGCAAGCCATGTGTAAGTACTACGATCGTAAGGTCAAGCCTTGCAACCTTACTATAGGCGACTTGGTATTGAGGTAAGTCCTATCACAGTCTAATCGGAGCAAACTTTCTCCCAAGTGGGAAGGTCCTTATGCCATGGTCAAAGTCACATGCCTTGGCTCTGTACGACTTGCTATGGAAGACGGCCAGATTCTCTCAAATTCTTAGAATATCGACCAATTATGCAAGTTCTATGTGTAAATATTTCTATTATTTTTCAATAATAAATTCAGTTTTTACGGGTTTTCATTGTTATGTCTTGTAGAGCTTCTCTTATGTTAGTTCGACTACTTCTAGTGCATCCAACTTGTTTAACTGGTCAGATACGGGAATACCACTAGCCGAAATCTCTCCTCTCTGCATGTGGTCCTGCCCACTAAGAGCCTTCCTAGTGTCAGTCTATTCCTAACTCTTGCTATCAGCATACAACAATTACATTGCCTACGACTATGTTGAGCGAATATAGTAGAAGACAATCTGAGTGTTTATCCTTTGGTCATTCATGACTTCGATTAGTTTCAACTTGGTCAAAAGGGAGTAACATCACCTAGTCGGAGTCTCTCCTCTCTACATGTGGTCCTACCCACTGGAATGAGCTCCCTAGCATAGACTCGTTCCTCACTTTTGCTGCCAGTACGTGACAATCGAATTCTACAACGATGGTCGGATACATTACTCTGCTCTCTGCATACTTCATTTTGTACTATTTGCTTTGTTTCTTTGAGTAAACAAACTAAATAGTCGAGGGCTAGGATAGAGTTATCAAATAAATCTATTTCTTAGTCATAATTTCTTTTGTCTTTCTAATTGCTCAATGAGACAAGGTGCAGGATAAGAAAGAAGTCCGTCCATCATTCAAAAGTAAGTCATTACAAAGTTGTTTCTATTTACAAACTTTTTTAATTTGGAGGAGAGGAAGAGCAAAGTTCTATTTTTCATACACTTGTTGTCTAAATGGGTCTACTTCTTCAATCAGGAGAGACACCTTTTTCAAAGAGTAGACAAAGTTGTGCTCGATGGGATATAGTTTTGGTTCCGGTCGCATGCCTTGAGTTTTGCCAACGCATAGCTTACAGCACCCTGGACTGCATCCCTAATTGACTCTGTCTGATTAGCCTTCAAAGTAGCCAGATGCTTTTCTAAAGACTTGACTTGCAGCGCAATCGTACTCATGTGAGCGGATATGGTCTCCTCAGCAGGGATGATCTTTTCTACACCAAACTCACCAAGTAGATTGTTTAGAAGAAGGTCGCAGTCTTGAAGGTTCACCTTCATCGACTTCGCTACGAGTCATTGCTTTAGAAAGGCATTTCTTTTCGACCATGTACTCTGTGAAAGAGTTAAAGTTAGTCAAGGCAATATTCGTTACAGCTGTAAGCTTTTCTACAACCACATAGTCATAAGTTTTACTACGACCACTACATGGTCATAAGTTCTTCTACGACCACGTAGTCAAAAGTCCTACAAGACTAGTTTAAAGAACTAGTCGAAGGTGAAGGTTTTTCTTACCTAAAAACTGAGTTTCGAGCAGCTTAATCCTCTCGCCATTTTCCTTGCTGATACGAGTAAGCTCTCTGATCACTTTGGTTTTCTCTTCTATTTCGGTGAGCAGATTACTCGATTCAGTCTCTCATTCTGTTAAAAAAGAGAGAAAGGTAAAAAGAAAGGCTAGAAGGTTACATAAATAAATAGACTTGAGCTTCAGGGCTTATCCTTTATCCTTTCTTCTAGGTTTCTGCTAGCAGAGTTGGCTTTAATGAGGCTCATCAATAGATTGGCATTTTCTTCCTTTAGCCTCCTTGCATCAACTTTTTTATTTTTAAGTGCAGAAGCCAAGACTTCTGCATCTAGCCAGGACCTGCAAAGGTTAAAGGTAAACCTGAAATTCAGGTCGTGTGGTCAAGACAAAATTCGACTACATAAGTTAGATACTTATGATGCCGCTGCCATCTAGATTTCGACATTTGCTTGTCGAAGGCGCTCAAGCTGTCCATGATACTTAGTGATAGTAGCCATGTCTTCTAATGCTCTCTAGAAAAAGAAAAGCAGTAAGTAATAAGTAGAAGCAAAGTTTCCGAGCACCCGCCCGGAATCCCTTAGTTAGTCGAGCTCTTCGACCCTAGTCCGCCACACCTTCTTGAGATGATCGTTGTCGAAGATGTACCCCTTATTTGGGAGATCATTGGGGGTGTGGGACTAGGTTCTAAGCTTGACCGGAAGAAGATTCAACCACAAAGGATGGATTAAAGAATGAAGAGAAGTTATGATTTTCTTCTTCTTCTCCTGTAGCACTTTCTTTCACTACGACCACTCAAGTGGTCATAATCTTCGTAGGTTCGGCTGTAGCTTTTGTTACTACAGTGGTTGTTTCTTCGACCACCTTCTCCACTGTCTTTTTTATGGCGGGTAAAGCCGTAGGAAGTTTAGGTGATGGAGAGGCCGAACTACAATCGCAAATACTAAATCACTGGTTGAAAAGACAAAGGTACAAAACAATATACGTGCTTGCATTTTTACACCTTTGAGTCTTTGCTTTTATTGTGAATCTAGAAGAAATCTTCCCAGAAAGTGGTTTCTTTGACTTCTTATCCACAATCACGTTGGTTGCAGGGCAGTAAGGATCTCTTCGACCACGTTTGGTCGAAGGTCTATAGCAAGAATTGTTGTGCTTTCCTTCTCTTGTCCCTCCTGATGGCCAGAACCAACTTCAATCATCAGGACGATCTCCTCCCCGTTCACAGGTTTTGCCATCGTGGCAGTCTCCTTCACAAAAAACACAAAACCCTTCCAGTTTACCTCTTCAGGATGCTTGATAAAGCCTTCAGAAAGGCAAACTGAGTTAGTTTTGATGTTATGATAGAAAGATACCTTGATCTTAGGAGTTGATTGCTTCATTCCAGCTATCTCTATTTCACTTACCGCACCTATGTCCACAACAAATTGTTCGACAGGAGCGCTTGAAATAGCCGGAGGAAGAATTCTAAGGGGACAACATCATCTGTGCTCCCCCTTTTCTTATTGACTGTCTTTACCAATTGACGCCTTTTGGCTAGAAGAGTCATCATTTTTTCAACCCCTCCGACCACCATCAATTCGACCCCTTGGTCGTCTTGTCGGGAATCCATACCAACGCTCTACAGAAAAGAAAGATACCACTTGGTCATGCTCTACGACTAATAAATATTAAAGATGAAGTTGATTTTTGAATTACCTTTAAGCGTTTTCCCTCTCCTCGGCAGAAACATCCTCCAAGATACGAGGAGCCTCCACCTCAAGTGATGGAGCCTTCTCACAAATAGCTTTGACTCGAGAATTGATTTCCTCCAAATCAAGGTCTGTATAGGTAAACATGGTAGTTGATAAGAAGTACTCAGAAAATGTAACCTAGCTATGAATTCAAGTGCTAGTATCACTTACCATTCTTGTAGTCCCGGGTCGAATCTTAGACTCCCGAATACATCCACATGGGGTGTGCTCAACGTTTCAAGGGACTAATGTGGCATGTGATGAAGTCCCTCACCACATGCCAGCACATAAGCCCCTTATCCCTCAGCTCCTTCATGGCTGAGATGTAGGGGCTATTCTTGTGATGTCATTGGGGGCTGAGTTCCAAAGACCATTCTTCTCTGTAGCCTTCCCAATGAAGGAGAGGCTATCTTCACTGGTCATTTCCTAGTAGAACCACCTCTTCTTCCATCCCAGCCATGAAGATCAAGTAAATATTGGGATATAAAGCTCCGTCTTCTTGTCGTTGAGCTTCAATCCGCAACTTCCAACAATTCCCGCTTGCAGGTTCATATCATTATAGAACTAGAAGAGCTCGAGATCTGCTGGGATACCCAGATACGCTTCACAGAGGTATATGAAGATACTGAGCATCGTGATCGAATTGGGAACCAAGTTCACCAACTCGACCCTGAAATACTCGAGAACAGCCATCCAGAAGGGATGAGCGGGGAGACGGAGGCCACACTCACAGAATGCCTAGAAGACCAGAATCCCTCCGATCTGTCTAGATGGCCAGCGTTGCCTGGCGGCTTCGATCCATCTGATGAACCACCGTGGCGAAATCTTCTCTGCAGCCTCCAATGCCTTCATCTTGGCATGATCCATGTCCGATTCAGCCCAGGTTGATTCTTTCGGGAGATTGGAAGGGATTCATGCGAGATTGGAGATTGATTGGAGGCGGAGGTTTCAAGCGAGTTGAAGCAAATGGGGAAAGTGAAAATCAAAAGTCACCCATGGTAAGTCTTTATAACCAATGCACCGGTTACTTCTCTTGGGAATTGAATATTGCTTCAAGAACAGAACGTTTGCTTTGGGAATTGATTCGACGGACAACTTGAGGGAAATCGATTGTGTTTTTCTCTGTCCAATGTCTTTCTGCCTTCACAACTCAAACGAAATTAATAAGTTGACCAAGCCAATTCCTAGTCCATAAGGGCCAAGAAGGTCTTTGCTTTTGATCACTCTTTATCTACGACCATGCCTGGTGGTAATGAGTTATTTTCACTTTAAGTTGGGAGGCTAGATGACGAGGATAGAATAATTCTCGAATTATTACATCATTGAATTCCTTGAATATACCCTTTATCGATAAGGAGAAAATACGACAAAATGGTCGTAAGCTCTTCTACGACCACATGGTTGTAAGTCCTTCTATGACCACATGGTCATAAGTCCTTCTATGACTATGCAATCGTAAGTCTTACTGCAACCGCTCTATGGTCGTGAGATTTCCTACCACGAGTCTACCTCCAACTTACTTTCCTATGACAATGAACTGCATTGTCGGTTCATCCGACATGGTAGTTAGAATGTGCGTTAGTCCACAAACTACACACGATCTCTCTCTGACAATAATCGCTACACGGCGAATGGTCTCTTGTGTCTCTAACAACAACCTCTGTCATGTGATTACCATCTGAAGCGTCAAGGCGTCTTCTAGCATGGGACAACTGCCTTTGCTTCACCAGCTATTTAAAGGTTAACACCAGAGGGAGAGAGGGGGAATTTGGTGAATCATTCATGCAAGATAGCACTAGCATTCGTGTAACTCTTTGTTGTAATTCACTTTTTAGCAATTAGCAATGATATTGGACGTAGGGTTGTTATTCTCTTTGGAGAAGGTCTAAACCAAGATAAAGATTCCCGTGTCTCTACTTTGTAGCCACATACACCAAGTCTTCTTAGAATTCCCCCGAATCCAAACAAATCATACATAAGATCGATATTAAAACATCGACAATGGTAAACGGCAAGGAACGGGGCTACACTCATAGAGGAGCTGAGAACCAGAACAATCAAGGATGCCAAGTGAGATGGCTGAGCTCAAACATAGCACGCAAAAGGCAAAAAATATTAAAAGAAAGTTTGAGAGGTGGGTTGCACCATGTAGCTTGGTTAGTCTCAGTGAGGTGTGATCCTATGAAACCAGAAGGGAAGAGACTTGTCAACGTGTAGCAAGCCAGTGGTGCACCGACATATGGTAAGCATGTTGCTTACAATGGAAGATGAAGACTGGGTCAAGAAAGGGTATTTTGATAGTTTGACCAAAATACCGGAGACTACCTTGAAAGAAAACAGCGATGCTTGAGCGGCAATTGGGAGAGCGGTTTAGGTCAAGGAGAAATTAAGAAGATCAAGTTGAATCAATGTTAAGGACTTAGAGAATTTAGGTTTATGCGCTTTGAAAAACATGAATAAATGTGATGTGCGAGTTAAAACCTGTGTGTGGAGTTATCGGATATTCCCGTTGTGTGCTAAGCGAATAGTATCAACTTAAATAGTTGTTGGTAGCCCTATTTGTTTAATGGGGTGGGATGGAGACTTGTAGTTAACCATCAAACATTCTCTCATTGAGACAAGTGTTCTAGGGTTAGGGTTTGAGAGAAGTTGAGTGTTGTGATGTGCTCTTTTATCCTCCAGGTAGAGTGGTTGTAAAACCTTCATATTCAAGTAACAATACATCTATCTTTATTCACCTCTTATGGATTCATCTCATGTTGATTGATTTGCTCTTGATTTCGTTGGTTTTTGCTCTTCTCTCTCCCCTTCTTGATTTTGCTGTGCCAAGGATGTGTAAGAGATAGAGATGACCCCTGAAAATCAATCTCTATCCATCTAGGCACTTGGTTAGCAAGTTCTTGAAAAAAAATCTGATTTTGCTTGGATTTGACACTCATAAGTGATTTCTTGATCAGAGTATTTTTCCCTTGATTTCTTTGATGTTCTTACTTGCTGTGATATATAGAAATATATCTAGAGCTATCTTGGCCATCTTCTACCAACGAGCAAGTTATATTCACCATTTTTGATTTTGGCTTGGTTTAGGTGTAATTTTGCTTAATCTTGAAAAAGGTCTAAACTTTGATATGGTTTCTTACAATTCTTGGTTGGAATAGGTTCTTGAGACCTTAAGCAAAATGTGTGAAAATGTTCATTTCATTTGGACTTGTATTTTAGGAGTTGCACCAAAATAGATCGCGTCAGACTGTTCTAGGTAGAGTGGCCGGTCCAACTGCCTCCACCGGTCAGACCGGCTTGAAGCTGACAGTCAGACCGCTAGACCGGTTGGAGTAGCTGTAGTAAACTAGTTAGACCACTAGGAGTTTGATCTTCTTTAGAGTTTGATCTCTTGAGCATTTTAATTCAGGTTTTTGGCTATTGATCGTAATCTCTGTAACTCTGTAGTTATTTAAATAAAAGATCAAGAATACGTGGGGTAAATTTTGGATGACTTCATTCAACCCCTTTGTTGTCTTTCAGTCCTACAAGTGGTATCAAAACTTTGTTAGCTCTTTTTATAGATTTTAACTAGTATTATCAGCCATGGCATTAAATAAGTATTCAACCTAGCCAACTATTTTTAATGAAGTTGATATCTCTTATTGGAATGCTCTCGTATGCAATCCTACATCGAGGCTCAAGGGCATGGAATTTGTATTAAAGTCAAGAATCCTATGTCGTGCCGACCAATGACCAGGTGAATACACCGGTTGTAGAGGTAAACAATAAGGCACACAATATTTTGATTCAAGTGATTAGTCGATCTAAGTTTGAGCGTGTTGCTCACTTAAGGTTTACTCATGAGATCTGTTAGATCCTCGCTGGTACCATGAGAACTCTACTGTGATCAAAGAAGTAACACAGAACCAGCTGAAGAAAGAATACTCAAATTTCAAGCAAAGGCCTGGTGAATCTTTGGGTGAGTTCTGGGGAAGATTTTTCAAGATCATTCATGACATGTGTGTTGTTGCCCTTGTGCTTTCTGAATCTGAGAATGCACACCAACTGTTGGGTGCTCTTGATGTAAGAATTTAGAGAATGAAAATCACTTCTATTAATGACAACACTGTCATGAGTGAGCTTACCATGGATAAGCTCTTCTTGAGATTGAAAATGCACAAGATTGATTTTATCATGCATCTCCCCAAGATAGAGTCGATGGCACTTGTGGTTGACCCCTCTCAGAGAATCTCTTTAGGTTCTTTAGACTTTGGCACTTCTAGATTTTTCATTGTCTGCCTCGCATTCTTTGAGTGATGAGCAGCTAGAGAGACTCCCTAAGCATGATTTAGCCCTCCTATCTCGAAAATTCACAAAACCATACAACAAGGTGAGAAATAAGAAAAAGGGTGACCCAATCACTTTTTTTGGAGTGTGGTGAGTCAAACTACATTTAGCCTAAGTGCCATAAGTTGAAGGCAGGAGGAGAAGGACTTCCAGAGGTGTACTTAAGCTTGTGACGTAAATGCTAAGAAGCCCAACTACCGCAAGTTCATCAACCGAGTCCTTGCCGCTCTTGAGAATGTCAACATGAGTGGTATGGACTCGGGAACAGAGGACGACTCCCATGGCAAGAAGGCCCATAACTTTATCAGCATGTGCTTCATGGCCAAGGGTAGCACCGACATCGGTTCCTCCTCCAACAAGCCCTACAGTGATCTCAATGAGGTATGCCCCTCCTCCAAAGAGATAAAACATGCTCTTGTTTACGATGAACAAAAACTAAAGAAATAAGCTAAAATCATTAGGAATCAAGACATTATGATTGGAAGCTTGAATCTAGAAGTTGTTAGGCTCAAATCCTTGAATCCTGATGATCATAATTATGAATTTTGCTTATGCTTGCATGATGAAATGGCTAATCTAAAAAATTACTCATTCTTCTATTGCTAGTTAGCTTAAGGATGTTCTAGATGAGCTAGATTCTCTCAAGTCTAGTAATGGTCATGATTACTTAGATGTTGTGATAACCTCAAATCTACTTAACCAAAAGCATGCTATTAAGAAGTAATTAATATATTAAAGTGGGATTCAAACGTTAATCACAACACAAGAATTAAGATGAATAGATTCATTATACAAAAGTCCAAATCACATAAACTTAATTACAGAATTGAACCTCATAAATTTACAATGCTACCGGTCCAATATACAGAAATTGCAATCACATGAACTACAAAGGATAAAATTCTAAAGTAAGCATTTGAAATTACAACTCCATACATTTACAAGAATAGAATTTTACGAAAATAGTACATCAATTAAATCAAACACCTTCGGGTCTTCATAAGCCAACTCAAGTTGAAATGCCTACAAAATCATGTTAGCCAAAACCATAAAATATAAATCTAAAATGAATTTTGTTGGGGGAGGGTCCCCGCGCAACCTCGGGCCCACAACCACGTGAGAGCGATGGCACCTATCGGAGGGTCTACCCCGATTTAAATCCCCAAGTCAACCCTGGACAAGGTGCATAAGGCCAACCTGAAGGGGTCCGAGGCTAACCCTAGAGGAGGTATGCAAGGCCGACCCTAGAGAAGTCTGGGGCCAACCCCGGGCAAGGTATGTGAGGCCCACCCTGGAAGGGTCCGGGGCCTATCCTAGCCGACTACGCTAGGCCAACCTTGGAAGGGTCCAAGGCCAACCCTGGGCGAGGTACACAAGGCCAACCCCGGGCGAGGTCCGGGGCCAACCCTAGACCGACCCTGGAGTCTCGGACATGGTGGAGCCCACGCGGGGCAAATGACGTAGATACCCCTAGAAGCAAGCTAGGTCTTGAGAGCAAACGTATAACTTTGCTTGCCTGCCTCTCTCCTCCTATAAGTAGGACCCCTTGTAATGGAAGGGGAGAGGTCATTTGGTAACCCTAAAACACTCATATGGAATACACTTGGTGGTTGTGTGTTTGTCTTTGAGTCCCTTCACATCTTCAGCAGTCTTCGAATCCGACTGGAGGTGATTCTAAATTTACTGTCCAAATTTGTAACAATGACAATTGGCGTTTGTTGTGGGGGTGGCCCAATCCCCTGTGACTGGGCCATGCAACTAGTCCAGCATGCAATAGGCCCAATAGTGTAGAGGAATATATCAATGTAAATATACCAATGTACCCTCATCCCTTGTAAGTACTAAGGGGTAGAATGGGGATTTCCCATTCTACCCCACTCATATATATAAACCCCCAGGAGGGGCAAAGGGGGGACATCCTCTCATTCTCACCAACCCTCCCACAGATCTAGCTCTCCTCTTCTCCTTCTACTAGTCCCCTTCTCTACTATTTGGTCTGTAGCCACAACGGATGGCGCCGTCTGTGGGGACGACTAGAAGTTACGTATGGAAGAGATTTCTCCAATATTCAACAAAAGCAACGGCTATGTGGATCTTTTTTGCTCCTAAGGGCATGTTGCTTTGGGCCATCAATGACAGATAAGTACTTCGTTTTGTTTCATGCATGCTGTATTGAATAGATCTAGGATTTAGTCAAATCGCTCAGATGCTGAATCGAGTAGATCTAATCGAATCACTTATTTCTGTGTTGCTGTCGGATTCGTGCTGGGGGCATTCATGCAGGAAAATGATTCCTGGGATGACTCGGTGGTATGCTCACATCTGTGCATATGATTCCACGCCTCCGTGCTACCCTCTGCACAGGAAGTGGGCTCCGCGTGCCATCGAGGCCCACTGCGTACCACCGGCTTGGCTCGTATACGTCCAGCCTCGGGCCGTGCGATGCTCCGCAGCCTCCGCGCTCGTGGACTCTGCCTACGTCCGCGCGTAATGCACGTCGCCGGACCCTACGCTTCGCCGCGAGGCCTCCCCAGCGCCAAAGACGAGGTCGCCTGCTCTAAGCTTCCGAGGATCTCCGTGACTACGAGGTCGCTCCACGCCATGGGCTCCACTGCGAAGTCTCCGCGCTGCGTGTGTAATGAAATACCAGCCCAGCTCCGCGCCCGTCCCTGCGCGCGCCCCTGCGCCTCTGCGTGGGACTCCGCCTGCTCATCGCCGTCATGCAGCGTAACCGGGCGCCCAGCGGCTCCTCCGCGCCTGGTCTGGCCTTTGCACTGGCGCCCCTGCCCGTAGCTCTGCCGACGTCACGACTCAAATATCCCTCTGTACATGCAAAGTGCAAATCCCATGCCATACCCATTCGTACATGCAATCCCGCCAAGCATCCACACACTCCTAGCCACGTATCCATGCATGGATCCAGAGCATACATTTGTGCATGCGTAGCCACTCATACACATACCGCCGGCCACTGCAGTCTCCGGTGGCAGTCTCCGCCGGCTCGACGTGCGCGTACAGGACTTCGTCGAGCCCCCGCCTTCGACCCTGCGCCGGCGTCCGCCCTCGAGCCCGTGCAGTCGAGGCGGCCTCCATGTTGTCTCAAGATCTTGTGCGTCCGTCAGTGAAGACTTTGACGACAGGAGCCATCAGGGAGCTTTCCGCTCGCCCCGTACTACTGGAGCCTGGCTTCGGCGTCGCCTCCGCGCCAGGACAACCATCCGCGCTTCGCCATCGACCTTGCCTCTGTGCCGAGTCTTCGCGTGATGCCGAGTTCCCACGCCCGAGCCTCGGCGTGTCGTCGAGCCCCCATGCGACGTCGGCCGCGTGACGTCGAGTATGTACGTACGCATGAAATATCCCTTCAAAGTATATTTTGTTGGCCCAGCTCACTCTCACTCACACAGCACTCACGAGTTGAGTTGGAATTCTCAAGAAAAAGCTCAAGAGAACACAGAAAACTGGAGACACACAAGTAATTTTGGCACTGCACAACGGCACCTTTTCTCTGTTGTTTTCTTCACTTCACAATACCACACTACACCCTGCAGATTACAGACTTAAATAAACACTCACTGCACCATTGCTAAGCCACGTTTGGCCGCACACCTCAGCCAAACATGGACACACACGACCCCTAAACCTCCTGGCCGTTCGGCGACGTGTACCACTTGCCGCAGGAATGGGAACTCCATGACCAGCGCTCATGCACGATCGACGCCAAGCTCACAGGTATCTAGTCCACCGATGACCGCTTCCTGCTCCTGAACCTGCGCCAAACCAAGCACCTGGCCGCACAACACACACGCATGAACACCCTCATGCGCTCACCTCCACTAATTCCTTGCATGCAGGATCACCTCTTGACTATATCCTCCGTGCATGCAGTACATGCACGACTCCTTGCTACATGCACATACTAACCACACACTAACCAAAACTACGTAACAATAACTCAAATAACAAGATTAACTCTAACATATTTATCCATCCATGCATGACGCATGCATACGTAAAACTTGTGATCGCATGTGTAATCGCTTGTATGATTGCATTCATGTACGGGTGGAGGCAAGCCAACCTGTATGCATGCATGAAATACCAACGAGCGGTGGCGTTTAGCTCCGATTTCATCATCGCGGGCCTCCGTGTGCGCGTCTGAGCGAGCGAGCAGTCATGTCGTCGTTGGAGCCGACGCACGGAGAGTGCGTGTACTCGGCGAAGACGGCGGAGCGGGTCGTGACGTTTATGGAGCGCGTGGTGCGCACGGCTTGCGCCGGCGGCAAGCTTTCTTCTGGGCGGCTACAGCGCATGCCTCCGCGCCACGCTCCTCGGCGAGGTCCCAGCTCCACGTCGGTGGCGCTCCAGCAAGGTCCCCTCCGAGCCCCACGTCGGTGACGCTCTGGCGAGGTCCTGGCGAGGTCTCCTCCGAGCTCCACGTCGTCGGCGCTTTGGCGAGGGTCGCTGCGGGGCGCGATGCTGATGGCGCTCTTCGGCGTGATCTCCGTCGATGAGGCGGACGCGGCATACATACAGGAAGCATGCGTACAGGAAATACAAGCTGTCCATCCAGAGTAGGCCCGCGAAGCTACAGGCAGGAAATTCGCTCTCTCAACAGCACTTCGCGACGGCCTCCTGACCCACTGCGCCTTCGGTGAGGCGAAGGCGGAGGGCGCGGCGAGGTGCGCGGGGGCCGCGGCCGAGTCCGAGGTGCATGCAGGCAATACAAGGCGCCAATTCCACGTGTGCATGCAGCATAGGCTAACTACAGATTGAGGCTCCGCGCTAGCTGCAGATCGAAACTCCGCGCCGGCCTCCGTGACGCGCTCCATCCGGGCTCCACGCGGGCCTTCGCGACGGCCTCTGCGTCGACGAGCTTCGCGAAGCCTCAGCAGCTCCGCACAGCCGGACTTCATCACGCCTCCACGCCCTCATGCGGCTCCGCGACGCCCCCGCTGGCTCCGCCCGGACCCGGCCGAGGACGCTATTCGAGGAGGTGATGCCGTGCTTGCACTACGGGACGCGGGCGTGCGTGGGGTGCGCAGTGGAGCTGGTGAAGCGCGGGATGCTCGGTGCTAGGGACCTTCAGTTCTTCGGGGCCGTCGCGATGTCAAGTCGCTAGCTCCGTCGTCCCTGTGCTAAGCTCCTGCTTCGCGGACCCCGAGCGACTCCGAGCCTCCGCTCCGCACTCTCCGTGCCGAGTCCACGCTCCGCAGTCTCCGCGCCGAGCCTCCGTCGAGCCACCGGTTGCGCAGTCTTCACGATGGAGCCTTCGTCGAGCTTTTGCTTCGCGGACCCTGGCCAGGCGAAGTCCGCCTAGGTGGTGGCCTCCGCGTCGTTGACACCTTCCCCCGGCGTGGACTCCGCATAGGCGAAGGCCACTCCGACCGCGGGCTCCGCCCCATCGAAGTCCTCGGAGTCATGCTGCATGGCAGGCATGCGTTTAGGTACGTGACGTATACACCCATGTACTCACGCATGCGCATAGCGTATTTGCTCCATGTTCGCGCTCATGCAGCATGGACTCATTGTGCATTACGTCCGCGACAATGGTTTTTCATCGTATCATTTTCTGCGGCTGCAGTTCCATTCTGAGAGCATTTGATTTGGCCGTCTTTGCTTCTCCGGTTTTGGCCTGTTCTGGGCTACCGTAGTATCAAATATTTTTCCAGTACTGCGTTCTGGAGCGCTTTTGTTGTTGCAAGTCCTCGGCCATTTCTTTGATGCGTCTATTTTGGTTCTCGTTTTTTATTTAAATCGCACGACGGCCTTGCGCCTCAGCGTACTCCACGGAGTATAAACAAAGACACGCGTTCGCGCGCGCACTCTCTATAAAAAACACGGGCATGAGTATAAACAAAGACGCGTGGGGGCGGCGCGCGCTCTCTGAGGTATAAATAAGGCGTGGCGAGGTCGCCTCCGCACGCACCTTCACCGCCCGCAGCGTGGAGGCTTGCCTCGCGCGCAGTCTGAGACTCTAAATAAGGCGTGGCGCGAGTCCACCTCCGCCGCGCACTCTACGGAGTATAAATAAGGCGTGCGCGAGGTCCACCTCCGCCGCACCTTCACCGCCCGCAGCGCGCGGAGGCTTGCCTCATGCGCGATCTGAGACTCTAAATAAGGCGTAACGGCGAGTCGCCTCCGCCGCGCACTCTCGGAGTATAAATAAGGCGTGGCGTCGGTCCGCCTCCTCACGCACTCTACGGAGTATAGATAAACGCGGATGTTGTCCTTGCGCACTCTCGGAGTATAAAAAGCGCGGATGCGCGCCGCATATGGACATTGTCCTTGTGCGTACTCTCTGAAGTATAAATAAGACGTGGATGTTGATCCCACGCACTCTCTGAGTATAAATAAGCGCGGATATTGCCCTGCGCACTCTACGGAGTATAAACAAGACGCGGATGCCGTGCATATGGACATTGTCCTTATCGTACTCTCGGAGTATAAATAAGGCGTGGATGTTGATCCCACGCATTCTACGGAGTATAAAAACTGCACGATGGCCGAGACACCATGGAGTGCATCACTTTAGCGACGCACCACCTGGATATTGCGCCTTCGCGTGTGTTGCACCAGGGAGTGCATCGCCTTTTTGATGGTAGGGGAACGGCAGTGTCGCCTCCCTGCCTCTGTGTGCGTAGCGCCCTCGGCCTACACCGCAAGCGCCCGCCCTCCACGGGCACTCTTTTTGAAGGTAGGGGACCGGCAGTGTTGCCTCCCTGCCTCTGTGTGTGTAGCGCCCTCGGCCTAAGCCGCAAGGGCCCGCTCACCACGGGCACTCTTTTCGAAGGTAGGGGAATGGCAGTGTCGCCTCCCTGCCTCTGTGTGCGTAGCGCCCTCGGCCTACGCCGCAAGCGCCCGCTCTCCGCGGGCACTCTTTTTGAAGGTAGGGAGCGGCGGTGTTGCCTCCCTTCTTCGTGTGTGCGCCCTCGGCCTCGCCAAAAGCTCCGCTCTCATGGGCACTCTTTCAAAGGTAGAGGCGGCGTGTTGCCTCCCTGCCTGTGTGTGTAGCGCCCTCGGCGTACGCCGCAAGCGCCCGCTCTCCACGGGCACTCTTTTCGAAGGTAGGGGCAGCGGTGTTGCCTTCACCGCCTGCTGTGTGTAGTGCCCTCGGCCTACGCCGCAAGCGCCCGCTCTCCGTGGGCACTCTTTTCGAAGGTAGGGGAACGGCAGTGTCGCCTCCCTGCCCCTGTATGCGTAGCGCCCTCCGCCTACGCCGCAAGCGTCCGCTCTTCGTGGGCACTCTTTTCGAAGGTAGAGGCAGCGGTGTCGCCTCCACTGCCTGCGTGTGCGTGCGCCCTTGGCCTATCACGTGTCGCCCACTCTCCGCGGGCTCTCTTTTGAAGGTAGAGGCAGCGGTGTCGCCTCCACCTTACAGTGTGCATAGCGCCGCTCCTGCGGGCACTCTTTTGAAGGTAGAGAGCAGCGGTGTCGCCTCGGCTTTGCTGTGTGCGTAGTGCCCTTGGCCTCGCGCATAGCGCCCTTCGCGCGGGCACTCTTTTTGAAGGTAGGGGAACGGCAGTGTCGCCTCTTTGCCTCTGTGTCCGTAGCGCCCTTGGCCTACGCCGCAAGCGCCTGCTGCACGGCTCCAGCGCAGGACTCCGCCGTCCGCCTCGCGGGCATCGCCTCGGCGGGACGGCATGTCTTCGGCGCTTGAATCCGCCGTCCGCCCTCGGCCTACACCGCAAGCGCCTGCTGCACGGCTCCGGCGCAGGACTCCGTCGACTTCGCCGTCCGCCTCGTAGGCATCGCCTCGGCGGGCGGCACGTTTTCGACGCTTGACTCCGTCGTCCACCTTGTAGGCATCGCCTCGGCGGGACGGCACAGCTCCGGCGCTCGACTTCGCCGTCTGCCTCACAGGCATCGCCTCGGCGGGACGGCACGTTTTCGACACTCGACTCCGCCGTCCGCCTTGTAGGCATCACCTCGGCGGGACAGCACGGCGCCGGTGCTCAACTTCGCCGTCCGCCTTGTAGGCATCGCCTCGGCGAGACGGCACGTCCTCGGTGCTCGACTCCACCATCTCCGCCATCCGCCTCGTAGGCATCGCCTCGGCGGGACGGCACGTTTTCGGTGCTCGACTTCGCGCGTCGCCTCGTAGGCATCGCCTCGGCGGATGGCATGGCTCTGCGCGGACCGTGCGTGCGCGCCGTCGGCGCTTCGGCCGCCGTCCGCCTCGTAGGCATCGCCTCGGCGGGATGGCACGGCTCCGGCGCAGGACTTCGCCGTCCGCTTCGTCGACGCTCGGCTTCGCCATTCGCCTCGTAGGCATCGCCTCGGCGGGACGGCACGTCATCGGTGCTCGACTTCGCCTCTACCTCGTAGGCATCGCCTCGGCGGGACGGCACGGCTCCGGCGCAGGACTTTGCCATCCGCCTCGTTGGCGCTCGGCTTCGCCGTCCGCCTCGTAGGCATCGCCTCGCAGGACGGCACGTCATCGGCGGTCGAATTCGCCGTGTGCCTCGTAGGCATCGCCTTGGTAGGACGGCACGGCTCCGGCACAGAACGTCCCCGTCTGCTTCGTAGGCATCGCCTCGGCGGGACGGCACGTCGTCGGCATAGGACTTCACTGTCCGCCTCGTAGGCATCGCCTCGGCGGGACGGCACGTCTTCAGCGCTCAACTTCGCCGTCCGCCTCGGAGGCATCGCCTTGGCGGGACGACACGTCTTCAGTTCTTGACTTCACCGTCCACCTCGTAGGCATCGCCTCGGCGGGACAGCACGTCGTCGGCGCTCGGCTCCGCCGTCCGCCTCGTAGGCATCGCCTCGGCGGACGACACGTCATCGGCGCTCGGCTTCGCCATCCGCCTCGTAGGCATCGCCTCGGCGGGACGCCACATCGTCGGCGCTCGGCTTCGCCGTCCGCCTCGTAGGCATCGCCTCGGCGGGACGGCACGTCGTCGGCGCTCGACCTCGTCGTCTGTCTAGTAGGCATCGCCTCGGTGTGGCGGCGCGGGATTCAGCATAGGAGTTCGCTGATTTCTTCGTAGGCATTGCCTCTGGAGTCTGCAAGCTACCAGTTGCATCAGCTCACTACTCGGTACCCTCGCGCGTGCTGTTGGGGAACGGGAGGCTGGGGTGGTTGATCACGTCAACTCGCCCATCGGGACCTCAGCGTTTGCTGTCGAGGGAGTACTGTTGTGGGGGTGGCCCAACCCCCCGTGACTGGGCCATGCAACTAGTCAAGCATGCAATAGGCCCAATAGTGTAGAGGAATATACTAGTGTAAATATACCAATGTACCCTCATCCCTTGTAAGTACTAAGGGGTAGAATAGGGGATTTCCCATTCTACCCCACTCATATATATAAACCCCCAGGAGGGGCAAAGGGGGGACATCCTCTCATTCTCACCAATTCTCCCACAGATCTAGCTCTCCTCTTCTCCTTCTATTAGTCCCCTTCTCTACTGTTTGGTCTGTAGCCACAACAGCGTCGTTTATAAGGACTTGAGCAAGAAACCATGTTGCTTAGGTAGATGAGGGCACAAAAATATTGCTAGGTGGGTCTATGCCGTCTGTGAGGAGGTTCTCCGAACTTTGCCTTGACCCGACCCTCTGAACTCCGTCTGTGTGAAGACGTTCAAGACTCCGCTCCAGACTGTTCACGTGGAACTCCGCCAAGCTCCGCCACGGACCTCCTCCGGACTCCCTCTGCGCCAAGACCCTGCGTACCTGCCCCGGACTCCATCCGTGGTCTTATTTATGGAGCGCGCCTTATTTATGGAGCTCGCAGATCCCTTGTGGTTGACTCCCGAGAAGATCACCCAAATAATTGAGGACAGAGGGAGCCGCACTACCCAGGCATTCGTTGCAATGGTCAAGCCCTGCGTGGCCTATCCTCACATGCCGGCGACGCATGACCAGACAAACTCCCTAGCATCCCTGGCTCCCCAGCATTCTCTACTTCCTTTTGTTTCCACACGTTCTATCCTCACCCGTTCTTTACTTTCACTGCGTCCTCTTCTATAGCTTTGCACCTATTAGTGCGTTCAATGGTGCCGTCCTCTCCCACACATGCATCAGCTCCCTCCTTTCTCTTTCCTCCCCCATTTCATCCCCAGCTCTCCCTCCAGGCCTAGTGCCGTCGCTCTCCGCCAGCCCGTCCCTCTGCACCCGGCGCGCTCGCCCGTGTTGTTCCGAACACGCTTCGCGGCCGTCTGCTCCCGCCGAGTCTCCGTGACTCTTGATCATCGTCGGCCCTTGCCTCCAGACCTGGACTTCCACCCGCGTGGGTCCAGACATGCTCTGCGGTCATTCGTGCTCCCATCCCGCTCGCCTCCACCTTGGCGACAGTAAGCAGGATGTCCTGGCCTTCCCTTATGTCTTCCAGGCTGTCTGTCTCCCCTTGGGACCCCACAGTCAAGCCACCACACCCAGAGACTCCGGGGTCCTCCGAGCCATCGCCCGGGACCCCGAGGTCCAAGCCACGCGCCCGAGTCAAGGACTCTCGAGTCCTCAAGCGTCGACCCTCTGGACCCCTGGGGTCCGTCCCCTCGCGCTGCCTCGTTCAGACTGTGCCCCGGGCTTCCGCGCCATCGAGGTGCCGCGTCCACCGCCAGAGGTGTGTTAGAGCCGATCTAGGAACTCGGCTTGGATCACGCGCGGTTTCCTCCGGAACGCAGCGAGCGAGTTGAACACAACACACACAAAAGAATTAGATTTGGTGCTGCCTGAAAGTCGCAGCTTTTCTGTTCTTCAGTTGATATATTTAAAGGAAACCAAAATGCAGTACATGGGCTTCAACCGCCCGCTCTTTGCGCCACCCCACCCACGAGCTACGACGTGCCCATCTTGGTGCTGCAGCGATGCAAAAAACTTGGCCACGAAACGAACTCCGCGCATCGCCGGCTGCTATACTAGTGCACAAACACATGAAATAAACACTACGCTGCTATATGCTCTCACGGGCTGCATGCATACAATTATGGCCTACTGCCAGTGCTAGTAAAATGCAATCATTCGTACATGCAGTGCTACTACATGCACTCAAGGCTTACATGCAAGCACTCAGGAATACATGGAATACTGCTACGCTAGTACATGCATTTATTGCAGCTAGTACAAACAATCATTAGATGCAGTTATTGGATGCATGCAAGTACTCAGGAATGCATGGGTTACATGCAAGCACTCGGGAATGCATGCAACGGGATTATACCTCAACATATCACCCCCTAATCCCGGTGCACATCAACAATATTCAACTGCTAGCGCATCTCCACGATCTTGACTATGTCGAGTGCCTTCGTCAGAATGTCTGCCAGCTGCCCTTCAGTGCCGACGTGCTCAATGTCAAGTCTCCCTTCTTCATTACACTCGCGAATGAAGTGATACCGAGTGTCAATGTGTTTGCTCCGATCAAGATGAACTGGGTTCTTGCTGAGCTCAATCGCCGACTTGTTGTCCACAAGCAGCTTGAACTTCTGAACACTAGCACCGGTAAGCTCCCCGATCAACCTGCTCAGCCATACTCCCTGACGTGCGGCTGTAGCGGCTGCGATGTATTCTGCTTCACAAGACGAAAGAGCCACCACCTTTTGCTTCTGGGACCCCCAGGTGATGAGGTTCGGACCAAGGAAGAAAACCACGCTCGTTGTACTCTTGCGCTCATCAATATCTCCAGCATGATCACTATCGCTGTAGCCCACCAAGTCTTGATGCAAACCTCGCCCCTACGTGTACCGGCAGCCGTAGCCGGTCGTACTGGCTAGGTAACGGAGAATGCGTTTCACCGCCACCCAATGCTGCTCCGACGGTGCTTCCATAAACCGGCTCACCATCCCTACTGCGTGGGCAATGTCCGATCTGATGTTGACAAGGTAGCGGAGACTCTCGATGATGCTCCTGAACTTGGTTGCGTCTACAACGGTGGCACCGTCCCGCTTGCTGAGCCGTACTCGGTTCTCCATGGGCGTGTCGCAGGTGTTGCATCCTGCCAGTCCCGCCTGCTCGAGGATCTTTGCCATGTATGCACCTTGGCACATCATGATCTCCCCGTTCTTCTGCTTCACCTCGATCCCCAAGTAATAACTCAAGAGACCAAGATCGCTCATCTCGAAACGCTCCATCATCTTCTGCTTGAAGACGGCGATGTCGTCGTTGTTCAGCCCGCAGATGATCAAGTCGTCAACGTACACACCCACCAGAAGGAGAGAGTCACCGTCTCCCCTCTTGTATATGGCGTGCTCGAACGTGCTCCGCTTGAAGTCGAGATTGTCCAGCTCCTGGTCTAGGTGCTGAGAGACCATGTGGAGGTATCCCCATGTTTGTGATGAGTAATTGACGGTTGGTTTAGTGAGTTTGAGTTTGTTTTGGGTATTCTAGGGTTGAGTACCTTTACTTGTGCAATTATTGATTATGCTATTTCGTGCGATGCTATGTGACGGTTTGCTTGTCTGTGTGGCTGCAGGACTTCGGAGCTAGGTCATGATAAGGCGAGGAGGACCGGGATTAGGCACAGGAGGTGTTGAGGTCCAGACGGTCGGTGATGCCGAAGATGATCGAGGCTGGTGAGGTGGTTGCAGGTCGGGAGACGAGGAACTGGAGCTAGAGCTACCGGTGACGGACACGACGGGCGACGACGAGAGAACCGGGACTAGGCTCAGGGAGGAGTCGAAGTTCCAGACAGTTTGGAGGTCGGTTGCCACGGAGAGCATTTCGTTGCAACAGGATATATTGCTACGGGAGGCATTTTGTTGCAGCAGGTTTAATTGCCACGGGAGGTGTTTCGTTGCAATATGTTTTATTACCACGGAAGGCATTTCATTTGAGCATATGATATTTTATTATAATTTATTGCTGCAAATTAATAATCAAATTAGGAACACAGCTGGATCAAAAACACATATATTAATTCAACACATAATAATTTAAAAGTGCCACCACTCATGCAGGAATTACATATCAATCTCCAAACTTAAACTACAAAGTTTGTAACTAATAACAAAGTACTATCACTTCCATTACATTTGTCCTTGCTTCTTTGCCATGTTGAATTTCCTGACTCGTGCGCCCACGACTCTGTTTGCTCACGATCAAATTGTTTCATCTGATAGAACATGAACAATAAAGAGGGACCTAATGTGAGTATTGTCTGCAGCACATACTTAAGTACATCATAATGCAAGTTTAGAATCGAGTTACAGACTGAAAATAGCAATCCTGAATTCTCTAGTTGATTTGCGTAGCAAAGTATTTAGCAAGTGATTCCAGCGAATTATTTAATTTCATTTCATTTACCGATATATAGTAGCCCTACTTCACCTGGCATAATTTTCTAGTAGTTTAGAACAGTATGCTATATTTGATATAAGAACAATGACAGATGATGATTAGTCACATTTTCATTTCATACCTGCTGGTCCCTCCTTTTCTTTGAACGAGTTGTAGCAGTATTCTTCAATTGTGGTGAAGGAATGAAATTCGATGAACCATTATTAACAGCGACATTTTGGAAGAGGCTTCGGTTAAGATTAGAAGCTCGAGTGTTGCGAATAGGTAGCCTAGCATCTTTTTGTGTGGTCAGGATGCTTGCTGGGTCATTCTGCAAATGTAAAATTTAGAATAAAAAATATTAGCATCCTGATGTGTACTACTATTAAAATATGTTCAACATGCATGCATCAATTGAAGTTCAAGGAAGGTACACATTAGGAGGTCATCAATAGAATGTATAAAGTCCAAATCCCTTATGGCAGCAAACTATTTACCAAAAACACGGCCGCCGCTAGGGATGGCAATCGGGCGCGGCGGGTACGGGTAGTGCTCGCCCATACCTGTACCCACGACCCCGATTTACGCTCGCGGGTATACCCGCGAAGGACGACGGGTAAAAAACCTCACCCATACCCGTCGCGTGGTACAGTCACCGCGGGCATACCGTTTACCGCGAACGAGTGCATCACGAAATTTAGGAAGTTCCAAATCAAGTTCCGATTATTAAGTAATATAGCATATAGCTATCTGAGAATCATGACTTTGAAATTTGAATCTCTTCAAGATCGATGTCGGTATATATGATATGATGGCCCATCTCTTAAATCACTAAAAAGCGTGACATGTTCACATCTTGCATGAAATCAATGAAGTTTCCTACGCATATAGAACTAAATAACATATATTTCTGAGACCTTCAAGAAAAAATTACGACTTTGCCATTCTAGCTTCAAGCGATTCATAAGAACGTTAAGATAAAATTAGCTCAAATGACGGTAAAAACATACAAGCTCTAAAGCAAACCTTGGAAACACCCTTGCCCAAGTAGTCGGATCCACCGTCCCTCAATTCAAAGCTTCATAAACACACAGAAGAGCGAGGAGTCATATTCGATTAGTTTCTACTCAATGCATATGGTAGACCTCGATAATGATCACAAGACCAATGTGTGCATTCAGCCCAAGGCAAGATTGAAGAAGCGCAGTGATGACAAGAAAATAACCCACCGGTTGATGCACGCTCGGGACGGCCGCCTAGTAAACACATCGACACGAGGCAAACATCATGAAATCGAGTCAATGTTACTAAACATTTTTACGTCGCATTCGCAATGATCAAGAACTAACGTAAGGAAGGGCAGCAATCGACGGATCAAACAATGAAATCCTGAAAATGTCGAATTTAAAACTACGCCACATCACAAGCATATGGCTAGAATCATCCGTAAACACTACCGAGCAACAACGATTAAGCATCACCCACGATCCGTCTCCAACATCTGCGAGATCCTACAAACGAGCTACAAGTTGGCAAAATCTGTAGAGATCCTAAAATTGCATTAAATCCACGACTAAACCGACCAAAACCCTAAATATTTGGCGGGTGTCAGCGAATCTACATTCTACCAGCTCATAAAACCCTAAAAAACGGACCATAGAGCGGTCAAAACCCCCACGTTCCATTCCTAAAAATTCCCCAAAGCTTGCCTAGATTCCAAACCACATCCAACGAGCGTGTCAGTTAGATCGATGGCACATCGGGCCGGATTGAATCGGATCGGCTCAGGGCGGAGATATCGGCGAGTTACGTCACACGGTGCCATACCTCGACGGTCGGGTTGCGCGGTGTTGAAGATGCAGTGCGCCTTCACGGACTGGATCGTCGTCGACATGGCCGAGCTTGGAGAAAGGCTAAATCGGCGGAGAGGCGGTGGGCTTGGATCTGGAGAAAGGCTAAGCGGCACTAATTATGCGCGCACAATGAATAAATGGGCAGCAGGATGTGCCGTGGCGAGTGGATCGAGAAGGAGGAGCAGGCCGGATTCGGGAGCGAGAGGAGGAGGCCGACGGACCGGGGTGTCGAGATCCGGGGACGGAATCCAGGCGAGCGAAAATCGTGGGTTCTATGGTTGGAATCGCCAAGAACAGACAATCGCGAACAACTAAAGCTAGAGCTACGATGACATAAGTTTTTGGCGGTGAATGGATATCCCTTCATTCCACCGGAAAGTGTTTATATAGGTGCAGATCCACCATTAAGTGTTAAGACATGATTACCACTAAACACCAGTTACAACCAAACAGCACTTAATAACTCTAAGTAAAGTAAACTCACTCCTTAACTAACAAACATTAAGCTGGAACTAGTGTAGGCCGTAGATGCATCCATCACAAATTGAAAGGCAATCCTGACCGTCGATCCCTGCATTAGCTGGAACGCTGAAACGGTATTTCTTCAGACCAGCGATACTCTTCAGACGCCCCTCTTCTTCAGGTTCTGACATTGCCCCCTCCAAAGCAACACACTTGTCCTCAAGTGTTTGGATCAGGAAAACAAGACTGATAGTCTGAGCATAGAATTTCTGGAAATTTTACCCCTTATAAAGTCAGCATCTTTCCATGAAACTTCTTCCTTTTGCTTATCATATCCAGCAAACACACCAGCTCTAGCGTCAGCACGGAGGATGTTGGCCCCAGCAAGCAGGAAACTGGCAAGGAAATTGTCCTGAAGGGTACCAACAAGGACCACTGGCCTAAGAGAATCATACATTCCAAAATACAGACCATGGTATATAATAATTCCCACATAAGATATGTTAAATCCACCCTTCTCTGCAGCCGTAGCAACATTAGCCAGACGAGTACAAGCATAGTCCAGTGAATAGACAAAGAAGAAAGAGCAGGCATCAATAGCTCCTCCAGAAGCAAAATTTTTAGCAAACCATTCCCAGTAACCATCCTTGTCCTTCTTAAGTTGAATATGCGTTTGAAATGGTCTTTATAAGCAAAGTTCAAGGCTTGAGTGGGAAAGTAATGGATGACATTAGCAGTGTGTCCTCTCCACAGTAAGATCATACCTTCATCCTTAGTAGTAAACAGTTACCAATCTCCTTGTATGTATGAGAAGACCCACCACTCTTGATCATTCCGTCCTGATTTTGAATGAGAAGCTTGGTACACTCAATGGGAGCAGCAGCTGTCTTGGAGACAGCAGCAGAGACTCCTCCCATCAAGGAGTCAATCATAAATCCAGAAAATCCTTTCTCTTTTGGTACAGGGGAAAAGACTGGGTACTTTGCCGGGACAGAAGAGAGTCCCAGGGTTGCAACCATCCCACTATAAGACCTCAAGGGCAAACTATAAGCAGAATGGGCATTGTAGGATGCAGGATTCTTCATTGCAGAACAAGGAGAGAACTTACTGAATTTTACTGGGCCGTCGTCCATGAAGACCAAGAAGCCAAGGATGTAATAGAAGGTAGTTCTACTGCGGAAACATCTGTATTCTTCAAGAAACAGAAAATTTTCCTGAGAATGAATTGCAATGCGAAATTTTGTACTCTCCAGCTTGAGAAGTAGCTTGCCAGTCATATAGCCAGATGTAAGCTCCAGGAAAATGAACCGCGTATGATCAATAACATCCTCACACTCAGCGTAGCATTTCAGATTTGTAGCTATTTTCCCAACAATGACATTAAGTAAAACTAAAGGGTCATTCAGTCCAAGTAATTCAGACAATCTTGCATACAATTTTGCAGAATGCATTGCTTGCTCAGCCGGCAGCTTAAAGACTTCCACCTTGGTCATTCTCACTGGAATTCTCTTGTTTTGCCCAGACATAAAAATACCATGAGAAGACAGACCAAGCTCTGAAGAATGTACACTGTATTCCAGCATTGACTGTGGTTCCTTCCTTGCAAGAATGCCAAGTCTCCTTCCAACCTTCTGAGAAGAACCATGCAAAGGGGAGAGAGACCACAACCTCAGACCGTTAGCACTAGAGTTGGGTAAATCCACATTCATCCTTTTTCTGCTAAGGTATCTCGGATCAGATGGGAAGCCATCCTCCCTATCTTCATCAACTTCCTCATTGGAAAATATTGCCATCCTCCATATCTCCATTTCTAACATCTTTGCAGGGTCAAGTCCAAGATGAGTAGGCCATGAATGTGAAGGCTCCTGTTCTAAACCATTTGAAGGTGGATCTCGTAATTTAGCAATCAACTGCCGAACAACCTCCTTCATGTTAAATGGACAATACAGTAGCTCAAGGTGCACCTGACCCCGATTTTTCCTGTCCTTTTGAATTTCTAATTCTTGCATAAGCTTCAACCAGACATTCTTCACTTTGCCTGGTTGTAGATCCTTCAGCCCAACTTGAACACTGCCAATCAACTCAGATTTCTGAATACCAACATCATCATAATTCTTCACTGTCACACTCTGAGTACCAGCATCTTCAACAATAAACTCGAAGTGTTCATTCCAAATAGGGTTCAGATCGTTGTTAATTGTTTTACTTCTCTTAGTTCTGTCTGGTAAGGGGCGGACATACCTAATGGCAAAAGGATCAGATTTTTCTATCACATCTTTGTCTGTCAATTCTCTGACTTGCACAAGTTTGACTTCCACTGTTTCCCTCCTTGGAGATGATAGGTAACAAGCACCAGATAAAGCCAAAGATGAACTGATTTGATCAACCACTGCCTTCAGATCACCATTTTCTGACGAAAACCTACCAACTGGATTACCAGATTTGTAATCCTCTTCTTTTGTTACCCATCCAAAAATATACTTCCCATATGGTGCAGCAGTCTCAGCAAGTGCAGCAAAAGAAAGTGCAGTGATTGTCTTCACTTCCTGGTTCTCCTCACTCAGACTATGCTCAATGATCTCAAATAGGAACTTCAGATGAAGCATATTAGTACAGCCCATGAGAATAACAATTTGCTGTACAATCTTCTTACTCTGACATACCGCCTTCAAGAATGGCAGAAGGGCAGAGATATCCAAAGTAGAAGCTATCACACTGAATGCCCGAGCAATGGTATTCCTCACATACTCATCAAAATTATCAAAGTCTGATCTCTTGTCAGCAATCATAGTAGCAAGCCCAACTACTTTGCTAAGATTTGATATAATCTCCCTGCCCTCAACACGAGCATAGTGATCCTCATTCACAATTGACCATATTTTTATCAGCTCTTCAAATTTGACAGTGTAATCTAAGACACTATGATTGTTTTGCTTCACTGAGTAAGAACTCTCTATTACTTCATACCCGCAATGTTGAGCAAAACTATCACCACTCATAGCACAAAAATCAGGCCAAGGTGGAAGTTTCCAAAGCAATCCAGTGCTCCATAACCATCTGTCATCTCTTCCCACCATATACAATTGAGTTAAATAAAATTTGGCTTCATCTGGGACATTGGCCCTCACAAGATTGGTCTTCACAGCGATATCCTTGTTGATTTTATCTTCATCTCCCGATTCATTTACTCCTTTCTTTTCTTCTGCCTTGTCATCAATTGACCAATCAAGATCAGCAGGCACAATCTCTTTCGGATGATTATGTGTGTATGGATCTATGCCATATACCTCTTGCTCAAGAATTTCTTTCCAGTACCCATCTAGGTTGATACTCCACGAGCAAAGTTTGGCTTTCACTTTTGTTTGCTCCATCTGCTCTATCTTCATGTTGTTAGAGTATGATAAATCATCATCAACAGTGGATACACTAAGAACCCTCTTGTTACTAGGATTGGAACCCCATTGTTTAGCACAGTGCGAGGGTGAGGTTGACTCAAATTTTCTTTAGGGTTCAAGCCCTTTGCCTATCTAAGGTGGTTCTTGGCTAGGGTTTTGGTGATTCCCGGTGGAAGAAGCCCAAGAACACGGCAATGGATCTTGATCCCCACCAGTGGCAACTAGAGAAAGACCAGTGGAAGGAAGTTTGGAGTTACCTTCGGGTGTGCTCTTCAACTGAACTCCTTGAGTGCTACTAGGGTTGATCTGCCTCAGATCTTCAACTTTTCTTGACTTCTCATTCTCCAATTCGGCCAGTGGAACCAGATCTGGTCGATCTTTTGGCTCCTCTGATGGCCGCAAGTTGGATGCTGAAACTATTCTCCAGACCGCCGTGGGGTCGGTCGCCACCTCTTCGTACCTCACCACTTGCCTCACTGTCGTGAGCTCCGACATGGTGTTGGTCCTCCTCCCGCTGATCGACGCTGGCTTAGGGATTTTACCCGGAACGATGTCCGGAACCTTCACCACACACCGATCTGGTCCGCCGCCAAAACCGGATGAGGAATAGGGTCTCATCGGGGATCGGATCAGACGGGGAAGAGCCGCTGGGCGATGGAGGGCTTGGGCTCGGAATTCACCAACGGCGATTAATGGCGATGCAGCGTAATGCGAAATCGCCGCCATATTCCGCCGCCACAGGCCGGAAGAGATTTGGGGATTTTACGGAAACTGAGTTCCCAACCCAATCATTCCCGACCGATTCTTGCCGAGGATAGGCTTGCTCTGATACCATTTTGTCAGATCCCGGGGACGGAATCCGACCAGAAAATGAAAATCTGTGGGTTCTATGGTTGGAATCGCCAAGAACAGACAATCGCCAGAACAACTAAAGCTAGAGCTACAGTAGACATAAGTTTTTTGACGGTGAATGGATATCCCTTCATTCCACTGGAAAGTGTTTATATGGGTACAGATCCACCATTAAGTGTTAAGACATTATTACCACTAAACACCAGATTACAACCAGCTTAGCACTTAATAACTCTAAGTAAAGTAAACTCACTCCTTAACTAACAAACATTAACTGGAACTAGTGTAGGCCGTAGATGCATCCATAACAAATTGAAAGGCAATCCTGACCGTCGATCCCTGCATTAGCTGGAACGCTGAAACGGTATTTCTTCAGACCAGCGATACTCTTCAGACGCCCCTCTTCTTCAGGTTCTGACAGGGGGGGAGGAGGATGAAGGAGGAAGAGGAGGCCGGCGACCGGGTGGGGAGCTGGGGGCGGAGGAGGCGGATCTGGCCGGGTGGGAAGCTGGGGGCGGAGGCGGCGGATGAAGCGAGAGTGCGACAGGGGGACGGAGAGCCAGAGACGCGAGTAGGGTTTATTATTTTAGGATGGCCGCACCTGTCAGTTTATTTCACGGGTAAATGGGTGAGACGGGTACGGGTAGAGCTAACTTATACCCGTACCCGTTTACCCGATGGGCAGAGATTTTCCTCCATTTTCATACCCGTAAGTAAATAATACATCCCATACCTGGCTCTATTAGGGTATTTACCAACGGGCATACGGGTAAACGGGCATAATTGCCATACCTAGCCGCCGCTCTAATTTTTCTCTCTTACGAGTCACTGTCGCTTTGCCCGTATTTTTCACGCATAAGTCGCTTCGCTTTTCTTCGCTCAAAAATGGCCAACACAGACACGCGTCTCTATCTTTTATACAACCAACTCCCTCTCCTATTCAATCTCTATTTAAAATCCTAATCCTTCATAACATGGGTTTTTAAATTCTTTTTACGCTTTGGATTTTTTCAGTCTTCCACGTGTCGGACTCAAATAAAAAAACACAATACGTGACTAACTCGGCCGACTTCATCTTAGAAAAGAAGTTCAAGTAGTACTCGGCTAGAAAAGTTCTCTTTCCATTATACGTGACTAACTCGCGGCCAAACGTAATCCTAATGTCCGTCTCAAAACAAAGCGTTTAATACTCGTGTAATGCATGAAGCATTTTCTAGCGAGTCACGTATGAAACATGCGTACATGCATTTCTTTTCTCTTTGCTAGTCTCGTCTGAAGCTTCTTCCGTCTCCTTTGTGACATATGTGCATTTCTTCTTTTTTTATGGCTCACATGCACATGCATGATTTTCTTGCTCGCTAATTTCTTACGGCTTTGGCATCTCAACATCTCCTCATGCACAAACTCGTGACCAATTAAAATACTAACATTAGGTAGTAGCCAATTCTCATGTAAATTTAAGCTAAATTTAATTAGGAGCGAGTTCACCTGTTGATTAATCTTTTTAGCTCGTGCTCGCATAATCGGTCTGATTAGAATGTCCTCATTATTATGTACACTCGAAATGATGGACAATGGACTAATGTCGATGAGACCTTCTAAACGCATCTTTACTTTAGGCTTGTATAGATCGAGTATAGGCCTGTATATAATTAAATAAAATAGTAGTAACTCTATATCTCTAAATATAATAATTAAAGACACAATTAAATTAGAGTTCACATGATAATATTTAATGTGGCTCAATAATTTCTTCTAGTTAAATAATATATTTAACGAGAAGTGCAAGACATGGCGTATCCGCGTCATCACGTGGAGGCGGGCGGCGCTAGGTAGCGGCGTTTGCGCGGTGGCAGCGGATGGTGGAGGCGGGGTGATTGGCTGGGCGTGCGGTGGGAGGTGCCCAAGGTTTTATATGACAGTGCTTACCATGCTTAGATAAATAGAAATTTACAATTATAATTGTGATGGGGTACAATAGTCCGTGGTAAACGCCTTGGCCTCCGAGCTAGGAGGTTGTTGGTTCGATTCCTCCACTCCATGGTTTTGTTTTTATTTTTCTATTCTAATTTTTATCCTCTCTGTTTTGTCAAGTGAGACCTCCTCAATCTGCGTTTTAGTTGTCACTTTTCAATTTTTATCTCCTCTAGCAATTAATAACTATAGATAATATAATTCCTCCACACCAATTCGACCCTTGCGTTGAGCAGTTAGGCCCACGAAAACAAAGCGTTGCAATAACACATTATTGCCACGAACAATCATCATATATAGCAACAAATTTATTTCGTGGCAATACAAACTCATTTCATACGCATTGTATAGGAACCTTTTGCAACGCAATTGATGACTATGACAACGCAATAAAATTGTGGCAATATTGTCACCCACTCGCAACGAAATTCTATAAGGTGGCAATACCTCCTAACTATTGCAACAAAAATCAATATTATCACAGCGCAAGACAACCGTGGCAATAAAGTCATACTACTGTAACCATTTTCTAAATGGTGGCGATAAAGCCACCTTATTACAACGAATTCAATGACTATCATAGCATAATATTTTAGAGGCAATACTGTGCACATATCGCCACGATTTTGGCAAAACATTGCAATTGTACATACCTATTGCAACTAATTTAGTGTCGTTGCGATGCGTTTCGTGGCTAAAGGGTCAAAATCCAGTAGTGAAGGTTGGTACTCAGCTTGCTCTGTGATGGGAAATCCTCAAACCATTTGGCCAATCAATCCCTAAGAGCAGAAGCTAGAAGCTTTGAATACTTTCTTTTCTGAATCAAAAGATGCTCTTCCTCTATTTCTTGATTTCTAGGGTTTTCATGCAGGGGATGATGGAATCTTTTGATTCCCTCCAAAAGATGGCTTGAGGTTTAGGGTTAGAAGTCCTGAGATCATTGCTAAGAGAAATGCAAAAGCTCATGAGCTAAAAATTCAAGATTTGTGAGTAATGTGAAATCTGTTCATATTCAACTCATTTTTCAATTCTTAGCTCAAATCTTGAATTCTTGTTCCTTTCATGAGTTCTTTTGATTTCTTAGGACCTGCTACTATTTAATTCAAGTTCCAGCTTAGTTGGCTTGAAAAGATTAGAGAAATTCCCCAAATTCTTTTTAGTTTTAGTGGATTGCAGTTTCTGCTATTGAAATTCACACAGCTGAACCCGAGGGCCAGTCTGACCGGTTGAGCAACGGCGGTCAGACCGCTCAGACAGGGGTGGTCAGACTGGTGCACCTCGGGCGGTCAGACCGGCCCTTGACCGGCGGTTTGACCGGCCTTCTCAAAGTAGTCTGACCGGCCCCTGTAATCCTTGGTGCTCTCAGTTTCCTCTCTGATGTTTTTCTTGTTGTGCTTTGCTCTTTCAGTTTGCTGCTCTTTCTCTGGTTGCCGGTGATCTCAAGCATGCATTCTTCATAGCTCTATAGCTACCGGAGAAGAGTGTCTTTTGATGGAAACTTGAGGGGCGAATTTTTAAAGGGCACCATTCACCCCCCTCTGTTGCCATATCCGATCCTACAATTGGTATCGGATCCAGGTTAGCTCTTCTTGATAGATTTTTAACCGGTTCGTGAGCCATGGCAGCGGATAAGTATTCCACCAAGCCCTCGATTTTCGATGGGATCGACTATCCCTTTTGAAAGAGTCGGATGGAGACCTACATTCAGGCCCAGGGCTATGCGATTTGGCACAAGGTCAAAGTTCGCTTTGCTGTTCCTGCCGATGAGAACATCAATGCCGGAAACATGGCTGATGTTGAGGTGAATGCTAAGGCAAGGAACATCATTATCCAAGGTTTGAGCCGAAATGAGTTTGATCGCATTTCTCATCTTTCGTCGGCCTTCGATATTTGGGAGACCCTCGATGCTTACCATGAGGGCACCACCCAAATAAAGACGGTACGACAGGACCAGTTCAAGCGAGATCACAACAAGTTTGAAATGCTCGCTGGCGAGTCCCTTGATGAATGCTTTGCGAGATTCCACAAGATCTTGAGCAACCTCCGAGCGGTCGGTCTCACATACCCCGACTCGGATAACGCTCGTCAGATGCTTGTGGCTTTGGACTTACGCGTTTGGGAGATTAAGGTGACAACCATCAAGACATCACGGACCTCTCGACTTTGACTCTTGATGCGTTGTACTCACGCCTCAAGACTCACGAGATTGACATTGTCTCTCCAAGTCGAAGTCACAATCGATGGCATTGGTCACTGATCCCAGTTCGACTTCTGAGTTTTCCTCCGACGGTGTTTCTAGTTTTTCTCTTGCAGCTGTTTGTGAGATGAGTGATGACCTACTAGAACAGCTTCCAGAAAACCAGCTAGCCCTCTTAGCGAGAAAATTCTCCCATGCTTACAAGAGGGTTAGGGAGAGAAAGAGAGGAGGTGGTCGAGTGATTTGCTTTGAGTATGGTGGCCCCAACCACATTTGAGCAAACTGCCCCAAGCTGGAGGGCAAGAACGACTTCGGCGGTTCGAGCAAGAACGTCTACACCGACAAGAAGCCGCCAAGCAAAGACAAGAAGTTTCGCAACCTTGGCAAAGCCAAGAAGCTGTTCCATTGAGTCCTCACCGCCTTCGATGACCTCGACTTCAGCGAGGTGGAGGGGTGGAGTGACGACGATGGGAAGGACGAGTAAGACTCCAAGGGTGGCGACGACTTCTCTAGCATGTGCTTCATGGCCCTTGAGGGCGATGTGAGCGACAGCGAGCTGTACTCCGACTCCGACGAGGTATACCCCTCATATGATCAGCTTAATGATGCTTTTCTTAAGCTAGGTAAATTTCATGCTAGACCTAGAGCTAGGTGTAGCGAGTTGGAGAAGGAAGTAGATAGATTGTCACGAGAGCTTACATCACTTTTATCTGCTCCCTCCCATGACGAATGTGATACATGCTGTGCTTTGCTTGGTGACATGGAGAAATTAAGGACTTCTCATGATAGTTTGTCTTCTGAGCTTGACACGCTTAAGGTGGAGAATGTTAGTCTTTTGGCTGAACTAGAGATGAGTAGGATTGTTACTCCTGCATCTACTGTTGTTGAGACTACTTCTTGCACCTCATATGAGGATAAGGACAATGCGTTTAGAGGTCTTTATACCATGTTGCTTGATCTGCCCGAGACTTGTAAAAGTTGCAATAATTTGAAGATGAACCTAAAACGGGCAGATCATAAAATTGCTGAATTACAAGCTTTTCTTCTTGAGCCTATTGCTTCATGTGTGAATTGTCCCAAGCTTACTACTGAACTTGAATCTGTCTCCAAACAGTTTCAAGAATTAGTTGATGATAACAATAGATTGGCTCAATTTGCTTCTAAGGACCCTGTTAGCTCACCATGCAAAAATTGTGACAAACTAAAATTTGACTTGATTGCATTAGATGAAAAACGGGTGAAGCTAACTAAGGACCTTCTAGAGAAGCCACCATCAGTTGCTTGTAATATGTGTGCTGGTGTGGGGGGAAGCCCAAGGGTAAGGTAGAGACGCCTAGCGACGTGAACCAATTGGCTAGCAGTAGGACTGTCCCTTCTGAGTCGGCTGTGCATGCACAAGCCATTCGTTCCTCTGCTATTGGTTCTTCTTCTACTTCCTTACCTTCTGCTGTTCCCTCTTCTCCCTGCTCTTCTTGCACCTCTCTCTTTCGGGAGTGTCAGTATCTTATGAACACTCTCGAGAGATTTGTAGGAGGTAAAAAGAAGCTTAATCTTATTCTAGACCAATATAAGATTTGCAGATTCAATCAGGGTCTAGGATATGATTTCTATGAGGACATGAGGAAGCATCCACCTGCCGTGCTTAGACCCATAGCCGTAGGTGTGATCGAGGTCAAGCCCAGAACTGAGAAAGTTCAATTCAAGTCAGTGGGCTTTGTCCAAGGGATTTCTAACAGCAAGGTGATTCCCCCTGCAGCTTCGGCCTCTCAGAAGGCGAAGCCTCATCATGCTACTTCTACCTCTCAAAAGGTGTAGTATCATTGCACCTTCTATCAGAAGGATGGACACTTGATCGAGCGATGCTTTAGGCGCGCCAAGATCGCGCGGAGAGACCATGTTCGTGATCTTAGGCGTATTCAGGGTCAGCCCCAGACCTTGAGTGCACCTAAGTCCAATACGAGGTCTAGGTTTGCTTCAGCTGATGGGTTTGGGCAGCATCGAGGACTTGGTTTTTCCGAGTTTGCTGGTTTTCGTCCTCATGCTCCCTTTGGTCGTGACTTTCGTCGTTCTGAGGGTAGTTCTCGTTTCCCCCGTCGAGATGGCTACCCGCGGCGTGATCAGCGTGTTGCTGGTGCTCCAACTCGCTCTGCCATAGCAGTCGGACTCAACAACAGCTCCAGGTCTGCTCGTGGACCTTTTCTCTCTTTGAGAGACAGAGAGCGTTGGGTAGATAGAGGTCAGTCATGTGTGGCTACTTCTTCTACTCGACGTGTTACTCAGTATTGGGTGCCAAAATCATTCTTGATTTACCCTAGTACTGAGGCTTTACTCTCTCGTTGACTCAGGTTCGCCGGGCAGGGAAGAGAGAGGTTTGGCTCGTTGACTCCAGGTGTTCTCGACACATGACCGGAGACTCTCGTTGGTTCTCTTCCCTAGCCCGTGCTCCAGATGATGAGACGATCACCTTCGGAGATGCTTTATCTGGGCGCGTCATCGCCAAAGGTACAATGCGCGTTAATGATTCTTTCATTTTGAAAGATGTTGCCTTGGTTAGTAAGCTGCAGTATAATTTGCTTTCTGTTTCTCAGCTTACCGGTGACGGCTTTGAGGTGAGCTTTAAGAAAAACGCTTGCAAAATTCTTGATTCTTCGGGTAGTCTGGTTTGCGGGATTTCTTGTTATGGGAGGATCTTTTGTGCTGATTTTTTGGAGTCTTCTTGTGATCCTCTCCGGTGTTTAGTTGCTTCTGAGCCCTGCGATTTTACTTTCTGGTATAGGAGACTTGGTCATATTGGATTTGACCATCTGACCCGAGTTAGCGGTCATGATCTCATTCGTGGTCTGCTGAAACTCAAGATGGTCAAAGATATTGTTTGTGCTCCTTGCCGGAACGGCAAGATGGTTGCCGCTTCTCACCCTCCGGTCACAGTGACTATGACCGATGCACCAGGACAGCTGCTTCACATGGACACAGTTGGACCAGCTCGAGTGCAGTTAGCAGCAGGGAAGTGGTATGTTCTTGTCGTGGTCGATGACTATTCGAGGTATTCTTGGGTGTTTTTCTTGGCCTCGAAGGATGAGACGTTTACCCATTTCCGAGATCTTTTTAGTAGGCTTTTTGTTGAGCTTCTGGGTGCCTTACGAGCGATCCGCAGTGATAATGGCACAGAGTTCAAGAATTTCTGTAGAGCACCAGTTCTCTTCTCCGCACGTCCCACAGCAGAATGGCGTCGTGGAGAGGAAGAACCGTACCTTGGTCGAGATGGCCAGGACGATGCTTGATGAGTACTCTACACTGAGGAAGTTTTGCGCTGAGGCTATTACGACCGCGTGCCATGTTTCAAACAGAGTTTTTCTTCGAGCACACTTGCATCACACTTCTTATGAGTTGAGATATGGGCAAAAGCCCAGTGTCTCGTATTTTCGTGTATTTGGTTGCAAGTGCTTCATTCTGAAGTCTGGGAACCTAGATAAGTTCGAGTCACGTTCTTGTGATGGTATCTTTCTAGGTTACTCGGCTTCTTCGCGGGCGTACAGGGTCTAGAACTACGAGTCTAGTAAGTTGGTAGAGACCTGTGAGATGACCTTCGATGAGGCCAGTCCGGGGACTAGGCCCGATATCTCAGGTTCTTTAGAGAAGTCCGAGCCTATCTTTGTGGATGATGAGGACGATGGAGATGAGGGTTGTTTACCCGATCCAGTTCCTCATCCTCCACTCAAGGTGTCGTCTTCCACCGCACCTCCAGGCGATCAGCCCATGCCTTCTGCTTCCTCTGGAGCTAGTGGCTCTGTTCCTACCTCATCAGCTCATGAGGTAGAGGCCACTTCTTCATCTCATCCTGGACCTCCCAGACATATCCAAAAGACCATCCTTCAGAGAAGATTATTGGAGACCTCTTTGAGCGTGTCACAAGCTCAAAGTCTGGCATGTCATATTTCTATCTCCATTCTGCCTTTGTTGCCACCTTTGAGCCGAAAGATGTTTGTCATGCTCTTTCTGATGAGTCTTGGGTCAATGCCTTGCATGAGGAGTTAGAAAATTTCAAGAGAAATAAGGTCTGGTCGCTTGTTGAGCCCCCTTGAGATCACAATGTCATTAGGACTAAGTGGGTGTTCAAGAACAAGCAGAGTGGGGATGGGGTTGTCATTCGGAACAAGGCTAGACTGGTAGCTCAGGGGTTCTCCTAGGTTGAGGGTCTAGATTTCAAGGAGACCTTTGCCCCTGCAGTTAGACTTGAAGCCATTAGAATCCTGCTTGCTTTTGCGGCTTCGAAGGGTTTCAAGCTCTACCAGATGGATGTTAAGAGTGCCTTTCTCAATGGCTTTATTGAGGAAGAAGTCTATGTGAAATACCCAAACCATATCTACAAGCTTTCCAAAGCCCTTTATGGACTTAAGCAGACCCCTAGAGCTTGGTATGAGAGGCTTAAGTCCTATTTGTTGAGTCATTCGCCGGCATGGCGCTGACCTTCTGCTCGTCCAGATTTATGTGGATGACATCATCTTTGGCAGCTCTTCCCATACTCTTGTTTCACAGTTCTTGGATGTCATGAGCACCGAGTTTGAGATGAGTATGATGGGCGAGTTGACTTTCTTCCTTGGCTTCCAGATCAAGCAAACTCGGGAGGGTACCTTCTTGCATCAAGGCAAGTATACTCGTGACCTCCTGAGACGCTTTGACATGAGTGATGGTAAGCTCGTGTCAACTCCCATGGCATCCACAGCTTCTCTTGACCCAGATGAGGACGGCGAGCCAGTTGATCAGAAGGAGTATCGTAGCATGATTGGCTCCCTCTTGTACCTCACTGTCTCGAGACCGGACATACACTCTGCTGTGTGTCTGTGTGCTCGCTTTCAGGCTACTCCTCACGTATCTCACCGCCAGGCGGTGAAACGCATCCTTCGGTACCTTCGAGCTACAATTGACTATGGTATCTGGTACTCTTCCTCGTCTTATCTTTCCTTGAGAGCCTACTCGGATGCGACTTTGTTGGTCAGAGGATAGATAGGAAGAGCACATCGAGCACCGCCAATTCATTGGCACTTCTCTCGTTCCTAGTCTTGAGGAAGCGGCCGGTGTTACAGTCCACACCGAGGCGAGGTGCGTTCGTTGTCGCCGATTCTTTGCGATCAGTGCTTTGGATGGTCTCGACCTGCGGGACTATGGGTTAGTTATCGGCGATGTTCCACTCTTTTGTGATAATACTTCTGCGATTAACATTGCTAAGAACCCAGTGCAGCATTCTCGGACCAAGCACATTGATATCAGATATCACTTCCTTCGAGACCATGTGGAGAAGGGTGACATAGTGCTCCAGTTCATGGAGAGTGACCACCAGTTGGCTGATATCTTTACCAAGCCTTTGGATAGTTCTAGGTTTTCAGCTTTGCGGGGAGAGCTTGGGGTGGTTTGTCCTTATGGACTAATGTGAGGGGGAGCTTTGTGCTTTACTGCTTTATCTTGTTAATTATGCTCTTACTCCTTTCTGTTGCATTGCATATGGATGCATTGGGTTAGTCCTCCTAGCATAGATTAGAGTGCTTCTCTTGTCTAGTTGTTTAGACTTTTCTTATCTTGTGATTCTAGGATGCTGCTTATTAGCTGGTTCTCTTCTCACTAGGTTGAGCTCACTCGCTTCTTATAGGTTCTAGCGAGGGTTGGGCCATCCTCGGGTAGACAGGGTACGTGTTTGCTCCTTAGTGTGTTAGATAATCAGTTGATAGTCCTAGAGTCATATGGGGTAGATGAGAGTCAGACTGAGCCATAGTATCCTCTATATCTTGTCTATGCTTTAAGGACTGCCTGTTGATTTCTTTGCCAGCTTCTCGTCTTATTGCTTTGGTTCAGGGGGAGTTCATTTGGGAGCTTCTAGATCTTGATATTGACATAACTCAACTTGAACTAAAAGCTGCATCACATGTTGAGGGGGAGCTGGATTTTCTTGTATTTCAGCATTCTGCATTGTAATATAACTACATGGAGCCTTGATTATTATCATTTCATGACATGATTACAATGCATTACACCTTGTCATAACTTGTGCTTATTTGCTAGATTTATCATGACTTCATATGTGTAGACTAGCTTTTGCCATGATGAGTTAATTAAAATTGCTCAACTTGAATTGAAACTTGTCATGTTAGTTCTTGAGACTAGTCTCTCTTTAGTTATCCTTTTATGATTCATGCCAGGTCAAATAGGCTGAGTTGAGTCTTGAATCTTTATTGAGCTTTAGATCGAGCTATGCTAGTTCTTGATGTTGCATAAGTTAGTACAACCATTTATGAATGCAAAAAGATCTCTTTTTGTGTGAAAAAACTGATCTCGCCAATCCTTTCTCATGAGACTGCTTGCCATTGCACTTGGCATGAACTTAGAGGGAGTTCTGGATGACCAAGACTAGCTTCTTAAGCTTCTAGCTTGGAGTAGTCGCATAAGGCTTGAGATCTAGCACATGACTAAAATTGTTGGTTGGAAACAACCATGAGCTTTAAAAGAACATATGTCACTTGTGCTCAATTTGCTTAACCTACAAAAAGAACCCAGTACTTAAAACAAATGTCTCATTCCTTGAGCTTGTAGCACTCTAAATTGACTCAATACTAGCTTCTTGGTTCCGCTTAGCTTATTGAAATGGCCTGCATCATCTTTGGATACCTCTAGCTGGACTATAATCATGGTTGACGTGACATGCTAAGAAATTCCACTAATTTTTAGATTATGACTTTTTGGCTTAGCTTGACTATACATGTCTTGTCATGATCTTGATAGCATAATTATGTGTTATGGCTTGATGTAATTCTCATATGGTCATTTTGGATAATCTTCATGGCTCTAAATGCGTAGAATAAACCAACTTCAGCCATCTCATCCATTTTTATGACCTTATTCTCTCTTTTGCATCCTTGATGTGTTTATTGCCAAAAGGGGGAGAATAGCGGAGAAAAAGCCATTTGGGATCCTTCTAGAGCTTTGGAGAACAATTTGCTCTTTCTTTTGTAGCTCTAGTGTTCCTTTGTCAACATGGTCATAGCTTCCTTGATTTATCTTGGACCATGTTTGGCTCTTTTTCATTTTCTCTTTCAAACTCAACTTTATGCTTTTTCTGGTTTGTCAATATACTCATCAAGGGGGAGATTGAGAGACCATGTGGAGGTGACCACATGTTTATGATGAGTAATTGACAAGTATGTTGCAAAAATTGAGTTTGGTTTGAGTCGTTTGTGCCAGGTCGGCATTTGGCGCGGTCGGGTTTGGTTAGACGATCTTATTGCATATTCGTCTTCCTGATTGGTTGTTTTGGGCATTTTTATGCTCAAGTTTGATTCATTGATGCTATTTATGCTTTCATGTATCGAGCGGTGCTATATGATGTGTTTCTTATCTGTGATGGCTGCAGGACGTCGAGGCAGAGTCGTGGCGAGACACGAGGTGACCGAACTAGATACAGGCGGTGTCGAGGTTAGAATGGTCGGATGTGTCGAAGACGGCGGAGACTTGAGGTGGTTGTGAGGCTTGGACGACAAGGAATGCGGAAGCTTCCCGGAAGGTGCGGGAGGGGTATTTCGGTAAAAGCGCAAAGCTGCACAGGTGGAAGCGGTTCCGTTCGGGATTTAGCGGGCGTAACGAGTTGGAGACCCGTTAGCCAAAGGCTATAAATAGGAGTGAATTCCTGGTTGTATGCATGGCTTTGGGAGAGAGTTAGGGTTTTACTTGAGTAAAAAGAAGCTTTGGAGAGTTGGTTTTGCTTTGGGGCTTTAGTGGTTGAGAGTGGGTGGAGGAGACAGAGGGTGTTCTGCTCTTTCCTTCGTTGTGTTCTTGAGTGTTCAAGTGTGAAGCATGTAGTTTGTGTTCTCATTCCAAGCATGTATGGGATTGTAGGGATAATATGAGTTGATACTTCTTGTAATCATGTATCTCTCATCCTCAATATCAATTTGAGATGCCTTTGTTTGAGTTTGATTGAGTTCTTGAGCTCCCTGCTGATTCTGTGCTTCGTTCTTCTTTTGGGTGATTTCGTGATTTTTAGTTCTTGCGTTGTTTCTTGCTGAGAAGGGTTAAAATGAACTGCTCTATGTTGGGATAGTGCCTCAAGATCATTTGATCGATTTTTCCCGAGAGCAAATTGATTGAATCGAAGAATCTCATCTTCAGATTCCTCTGTTCTTATTTTCATTTCTAGGGTTTTGATGTGATTCTTGTTTCCCTCCTTGAGATGGCTTGAAACTTGGCATGTAAAGTCCAGAGACTATTAACTTGCTATCCTCAAAGTTTTTTAGTCAAAGGATCAAAGATGATATGGGAATTTTAGATTTAGTGTAGCACTTGGTGAATTTTTAGATTTTAGGGAATCTCCTCAATTCTTGGTTTTTGAGATGGATTTTCTTATTTCCTAGGCTCCTCTGGCTATTTTAGTTGCAGTCTTGTCTTTCTGGGCAGAGAAAATCAGAAGAAAATCCTCAATTGCTCTACGGTGAGAAGATCTGAAATTTTGCTGTCTGAAATTCCCTTCTGCAGCCTGCTGTGCTCGAGGGCCGGTCTGACCGGAGCTTCAATGGCAGTCAGACCAGTCTTAGGGGTGTGGTCAGACCGGCATGGTTTGGGCGGTCTGACCGCCAGCCAGGGAGCGGTCAAACCGGCCTGATGCCTGCGGTCTGACCGGCCTCCCCCTGCAGCTCCTGTATTGCTTGCTTTTTGGTGAGTTTTTGGCCTTTTTGATTTCTCTGTTTGCAGTGCTTATTTCCTCTGAGTGCTTAAGTTTCCAGAGAGCATTTCTCACCTTCTTCTTCATAGCATTGGTTGCTATTGGAGAAAGCTTAAGGTGTGTACTTGTGGGGGATTTTTAAAAGTCGACATTCACCCCCCTCTGTCGCCAATCTCGATCCAACAATTGGTATCAGAGCCGGTTAGCTCTTCTCGATAGATCTTAACCGGTTTCTAGAGCCATGGCGACAGACAAATACTCGACCAAGCCCTCGGTCTTCGATGGGATCGACTATCCTTTCTGGAAGAGCCGGATGGAGACTGCTTGCTATTGCACTAGGCATGAACTCAGGGGAGTTTTGGATGACCAAGATCATTTCCTTAAGCTTCTTGCTTGGAATGATCGCATAAGGCTTGAGATCTAGCACATGACTAAAATTCTGGTTGGAAACAACCTTGAGTTTCAAAGTAAAACTTGTCACTTGTGCTCAATTTGCTTAACTACAAAAAGACTAAAGTGCTTTAACCAATGATTCATTCTTGAACTTGTAGCATTCTAAATTGACTCAATTCTAGATTCTTGATTCCACTTAGATTATTGACATGGCTTGCATCATCTTTGGATACCTCTAGCTAGACTTTGATCCTGAATGGCTTGACATGCTCAAAAATTCATCTAATATTCAAATTCTAGCTTCTTTGAGTCATTTTGGATAATCTTCATGGCTCTAATTGCTTAGCATGAATAAAATTCTGCCACACCATGCTATATTTTCCTCCAAGTAACTTGATGACTTTATTGCCAAAAGAGGGAGAATAGTTGGAGAAAAAGCCACATTTTGGTAGTTTTGAGGAAAAATTGCTCTTTCTTTTGCTCCTTGTGTCAACATGGTCATTAGCATCATTCTTTTTCTCTTGGACCATGTTTGATTTCAAACAAACTCAATTTATGTGCTTTTTCTGTGTTTGTCAATATACTCATCAAGGGAGAGATTGAGAGACCATGTGGAGCTATCCCCACGTTTGTGATGAGTAATTGACGGTTGGTTTAGTGAGTTTGAGTTTGTTTTGGGTATTCTAGGGTTGAGTACCTTTACTTGTGTTGTTATTGATTATGTTGTTTCGTGCGGTGCTATGTGACGGTTTGCTTGTCTGTGTGACTGCAGGACTTCGAAGCTAGGTTATGATGAGGCGAGGAGGACCGGGACTAGGTACAGGAGGTGTTGAGGTCCAGCCGGTCAGTGATGCCGAAGATGATCGAGGCTGGTGAGGCGGTTGCGAGTCGGGAGACGAGGAACCTGAGCTGGAGCTACCGGTGACGGACACGATGGGCGACGACAAGAGAACCAGGACTAGGCTCAGGGAGGAGTCGGAGTTCCAGATAGTTTGGAGGTCGGTTGCGATCGTGCGCGATGGAACAGACCAAGACTAGACTCAGGTAGAGTCGGAGGTCTCGGTTGGTGTCAGGTGGACACGACGGGCAACGACGAGATGATCGGGACTAGACTCAGGGAGGAGTTGAGGTCCAGACGGTCAGGATGCCGGGTGCGGTCATGTGCAGCGGAGCGGACCGGACTAGACTTAGGGAGGAGTCGAGGTCCAGACGATCAAGTTATCGGAGGCAGAAGCTTCCGGGAAGGGGCTTGAGGGGCAATCTGGTAAATTGACCCAAGCAAATGAGTGGAGGAGGTGATTTCCCTCCAAAATCTGGTTGTGTGTGTTGACTTATTGCCTCATATGGTGTGTGAGGTGGGGGAGTGGGCATTGTATGCCACTTCTTGTATTTCTTCTTTGGGATGAGTTTTTGCCTTCAAAAGGTGGCATGGAGGTAGCAGGTTTTAGCTCATCTATTGCAAGAAACGAGTGGAGTGTGAGATTCTGTAGAACACATTATAAGGGAGTGAGCTAGGGTTGAGAGCTCTGAGCATGTGTTCTCGCCCAAGTGTAAGCATGTAGTGTGTATGTCCATTTCCAACTGCGTATGGGGATGGAGTGTTGTTTCCCTGTTGTAATCATTCATCTCTTTTCCTCTATATCAATGTGAGAATGATTATGTTGAGCTGGTTCAATTTCTTGCTTCCCTTCTGTGCTTTCTTGCTTGAAATGAATTTGAGTTGATTCTCTAGTTTGAAAGGTTGGTACTCAGCTTGCTCTGTGATGGGAAATCCTCAAGACCATTTGGCCAATCAATCCCTAAGAGCAGAAGCTAGAATCTTTGAATACTTTTTTTCTGAATCAAAAGATGCTCTTCCTCTATTTCTTGATTTCTAGGGTTTTCATGTAGGGGATGATGGAATCTTTTGATTCCCTCCAAAAGATGGCTTGAGGTTTAGGGTTAGAAGTCCTGAGATCATTGCTAAGAGAAATGCAAAAGCTCATGAGCTAAAAATTCAAGATTTGTGAGTAATGTGAAATCTGTTCATATTCAACTCATTTTTCAATTCTTAGCTTAAATCTTGAATTCTTGTTCCTTTCATGAGTTCTTTTGATTTCTTAGGACCTGCTACTATTTAATTCAAGTTTCAGCTTAGTTGGCTTGAAAAGATCAGAGAAATTGCCCAAATTCTTTTTGGTTTTAGTGGATTGCAGTTTCTGTTGTTGAAATTCAGACAGCTGAACCCGAGGGCCGGTCTGACCGGTTGAGCAACGGCGGCCAGACCGCTCGGACAGGGGCGGTCAGACCGGTGCACCTCGGGCGGTCAGACCGGCCCTTGACCAGCGGTCTGACCGGCCTTCTCAACGCAGTCTGACCGGCCCCTGTAATCCTTTGTGCACTCGGTTTCCTCTCTGATGTTTTTCTTGTTGTGCTTTGCTCTTTCAGTTTGCTGCTCTTTCTCTGGTTGCCGATGATCTTAAGCATGCATTCTTCATAGCTCTGTAGCTATCGGAGAAGAGTCTCTTTTGGTGGAAACTTGAGGGGCGAATTTTTAAAGGGCACCACTCACCCCCCCTCTGTTGCCATATCCAATCCTACAGTCGCGCGTTCCAGGCACGTGGGGCCTAACGCAGTCCATAGAGTGCTTTCTTCAACTTCAACACCTTGCCGGCTTGCTTGTCATCGATGAAACCCGAGGGCTGATGGACGTAGACCTGTTCGAGGAGATCACCATTCAAGAAAGCGGTTTTAATGTCCATATGGTGTACCTCCCAGCCACCGTGTGCGGCGAGCGCCAGTAGCAACCGCACAGTCTCCATTCGCTCCACCGGCGCGAACACCTCGCCGAAGTCCACCCCCTGGCGCTGATCAAACCCTTTAGCGACCAGTCGAGCTTTGTGCTTCAAGATGTTGCCGGCTGGATCTCTTTTCACTTTGAACACCCATTTTAGCCCAATGGCACGATGACCACTCGAAAGCTCAGACGGTGTCCAAGTCTTGTTCTCGCGGATCGACTCCAGCTCAGCCTCCATTGCCTCCCGCCAGCACGGTTCCGCTAGTGCCTGCTCAACGCTGCTTGGTTCATTTGCGGCCAGCAAACACAAGCCGCTGTACTCGAAATCGTGGATTTCGTCAGTGGTGTTGTAGATGTTCGACAGCGTGCGGTACCTGAGAACCGCGTTCTCCGAATCTGCTGCTCCATCTGTCGGTTGAGTTGCCCACTCAATGCTTGGTGACGTCGGTGGTGTTGTCGTTGTGAGATTTGGTGCAGGTGTAGCTGGCGATCCCGAATCTGACAACCCAGTTGAAGGTGATGTGCCTGGGGTCTGAACTTCTCCTGCCTCCATCTCCTGAAGATCTTCAGTGTCGCCTGTTATCGGATCACCAACAGTGGCCGGGATCTCGACATGGAACATCTCCACCTCATCTTGCTCATCTCCGGTGCTGCTCCAATCCCACGACTGATCCTCCTCGAACATCATGTCACGGTTAACGTGCAGTTTCTTTGCAACTGGATCAAAGACTTGGTATCCTTTTGTCCCCGGCTCATAACCAAGAAACACCATCTTCTTGGATCTATCTGTCAGCTTGCTCATGCCCAAACCAGTGTTCTTCACATGAACTACACACCCAAAGGTGCGCAGGTGATGAACACGGGGCTTCTTGCCGAACCACGCTTCATATGGAGTGATGCCGTCGAGGCACTTTGTTGGCGCGCGGTTCAGTACGTAGACGGCAGCCACCACCGCCTCGCCCCAAAAATGCGCCAGAACGCCCTTGCTTTTGAGCATGCAGCAAGCCATCTCCACCATCGTTTGGTTTTGACGCTCCACCACACCATTGTGTTGCGGAGTATACAGTGTGGTGGTGTAGTGCTTGACGCCAGACTCGGCGCAGAACATGACGAAGGTGTTGGAGTTGAACTCGCCTCCACGATCCGTCCTTAGTCCCTTCAGTCGCTCGCCATGTTCAATCTCTGCGCCAGCCTTGATCTTCTTGATGTAATGGAGTGCCTGATCTTTGGTACTCAGCAGCTCCACCCACATGAAACGGCTGAAGTCGTCGACAACGAGCAGGAAGAAGAGCTTGCCACTAGGTGTTGGTGGCGTGATCTAGCCACAGAGGTTCGCATGGAATAGCTCTAGTCGCCGCTCTGCATGGTACGACGTCGCCCACTTGAACGGAGCGCAATGTTGCTTGCCGAGGGTGCAGCCGTCGCAGACTTGTTCAACCCGGTTTATCACCGAAATGTCATCCACCATGCTCTTTGTGCCGTGGTCGCAAAGCGCCTTGAAGTTGAGATGCCCGTAGCGGGAGTGCCACAACCATGCCTCTCGTCGGCCTTTGACAACAGGCACACCGGTGGTGTCACCACCAGCTTAACTGTGTATAGCCTGTTGCCCATGCGGGGAGCACTGACAAGCAAAGCTCGTTCATGGTCGAACACATAGAGCCTGCCATTCTCTAACATGACCTTGCATCCCGCCTCCTCCAATTGCCCTAAACTCACAATATTGCTTCTCAACTTACGTATAAAATACACCTCGGTTAATACCTTGTGCTCGTGGTGGCGCCCTTCCATGATCATCGATCCAAGCCCGCAGATTTCCATGAGTGATCCATGACCAAAATGGACGGTGCCGCGCACAGTCTCATCAGCCAATGCCGACCGCCTGCCCGTCATGTGGTTGCTAGCGCCGTAGTCCAGGTACCATGTGTTGTCGTCGTAGTCGATCGGGCTCACTTGCTGCTTGTTGAGATGGACAACTTGCGACGCAGCCCGAGCCGTGACACTCGCAGTCGTCATCTGTAGTGTCGAGTGCTCGACGTCGGCTTTGGCCTAGTGCTCCTCCTCACAGTGCTCCTTCTTGGGCCTCTTGCACTCCTTAGCCCAGTGTCCGTAGATGCCACAATTGCGGCATTTACCCTTCCGGCGAGGAGTGCCCTCCGAGGTCAGCTTGATGGTGGTGTCGTGGCCCTCCGGCCGTGCTCCACCCTTGCTTCTCCAGTGGGAATTCACATTGCTTCCTTCCTTGCTCGACGAGGATTCTGGCATCAGCCTGTGCTTGTGTTTCGCCAACCAGTCCTCCTCGGTGAGCATGAGCCACCCAGCTTTGTCCGCAATTCGCTCGACGCCAGTCTCGAAACGGTCTTCCGCTGCACGCATCCTCCCAGCGAGTTCTTCGATTGAGAGTTTCTTGATGTCGCAGAACATCTTAATAAAGACCACAACCTGGTTGTACTACGAAGGGACCACGCGAAAAATTTTCTTGACAACACGTGTGTCATCTATGGACTCACCGAGTGCTCAAAGATTGCTGGCGAGACTAGAAATTCACATTACAAAATCGTCGACAGCCTCACCTTCCTTGAACGCAATGTTCTCGAAGTCCTTGAGTAGCTTCTGTGCATTGACCTCCTTGACACGCTCGACTCCGAGACACATCATTTTCACCGCCTCCCATGCCTCCTTGGCGCTCTTCTTGGCACCTAAGATGGAGTACATGTCGGGAGGTACGCCCCAGATTAGTGCGGCCAGCGCGAGCGATCCTCGCGCCGCTCCACCTTACCGGGCTCTATCGCTTCCCAGAGCCCCAACGCCTCCATGTTGATTTGCATGAACAAGGCCCATTCATTGTAGTTTGTCCGCGTCAACACCGGGTACACCACCGACGCGCTCGCCTCCTTCACCATTCGCTGCAGCCCGACATCACACAACCCACTGTCGCTGCTCCCGTCGGTTGGCTACTTGCCGGTGTCGAAGCGCGGCTTCTTAGGAAGACGAGATCGTAGCGGAACTGCTATCGCCGCTTATCGGCAGTTGGAGACCGCCTTAACCTTGGCGCTCTGATACCACGTGCTAGAGCTGATCTAGGAACTCGGCTTGGATCACGCGTAGTTTCCTCCGGAACGCGGTGAGCGAGGTGAACACAAACACACATAAGAGAATTAGATTTGGTGCTACCTGAAAGTCATAGCTTTTCTGTTCTTCAGTTGATGTATTTGAAGGAAACCACAATGCAGTACATGGGCTTCAACCGCCCACTCTTTGCGCCACGCCACCCACGAGCTGCGACGTGCCCGTCTTGGCACTACAGCGATGCAAAAAACTCGGCCACGAAACGAACTCCGCGCGTCGCCGGGCGCTATACTAGTGCACGAACACATGAAATAAATAAAGGATTGCGCGTAGGCTACAAAAGCAGAAAACAAAACTTTTCTACCGCGCACACAAGGACATCATGCTAAGGAGGGATCATGGATCGTTACCACTAGATGCGCAGTGCAGCGGAAGAAGAGTTGGAGAAACCGATCCAACCACGCGCGTCGAGGTAGTAATGGAATTAGCCGATCGTCCCGAACAAATCGTCTCCTCCACGCGATCAACCACACCACGAGTAGATCCAATCTGTAGGTTGTTGATGCCAATCAACACCGCAACGAGCAGCGCCTCCACCGGTATCCACACGTCCGGGGCTGGAACGCCGATCGTGAGTGTACTAGCACTCGTGAGCGGCTAGGGTTTGGCTTGGGAGGTGGCGGCTAGGGTTATGCTAGAGATTAAAAGAAGCGCATACCCCTCAGCCCCTCGCCACCATATATATAGACCTCCTCACTTGGGCCTTATGGACCGAGGCCCAATAGGAGTCTATTCGGATCTCTATCCGAATTGAGCCCACATCCGAATCATATTCGAATTAGTGTTCTAACCCGTTAAGCGTGCGACCCTGTAGGTTCACGAATACTTGGTCGTGACTCGAAAACGCCTTTCCGGTCACCCTGTTAATAGCGGCCTCTAGAAAGACATATTAACCCAAAAGTATACGTAAAGATCATATCGGCTGAACCTGTAATGTTCTCATGTACGAATCCCTTTGCCTCACGATATAGATTGAGCTCAAGGCGAGACCTGTGTCATCCCCTTAATAGCTCAATCACTCTCTTGATTCCGTGATGGATTATAAACTTGTGATTGACTCCTCAATCACCTTGGCATGGCCATGCACTTTCATAATCCATTACATCGAGGGGCCCAGAGATATCTCTCCCATAAGGAGGGACAAATTCTATCTTGATCATTCACATCCCACTACATGTTTCATGGCAAACCCGAAGACTACTTTTATGACTACCCGATTCACGGAGTAGTGTTTAGTAGTCCCAAAATAAGCTACTACGCATGTTGGGAACCATGATGATCTCAAGTCTAAGGATTCTACATAAACACTACTTGAGACCAACTGATGACACATGGAATCTCTGCAGTGTCTCATGGCGGGTCTATCCAACATATGTTCACTAACACATATCCATATTATTGATTTGGTATCACCATACCATGATCCATGAGACATGATCATCAATCAATACATATGCTGATCTTGGATCATATTTGTTCCTCATATGATATATGATCAGGGATCATTTAGAAATAGCAACATTTTAGCATTAAGAGTCTCATGAATAAGTCACATACTCATTGATCAATAATGATAATGTCTATTTCAAAGAACAAAGTAATGTATCATAAACATAGTATGTGATATATACAATATTTCCATGTTGCCTCTAGGGCATATCACTAACAGTCTCCCACTTGCACTAGAGTTAACCATGTAGTATCTAATACCCATTGCCCTAGTGTGAGCCTCATGCTTTGGCTGGGGAAGCGGCTTTGTCAACGGATCTGCAATGTTCAAATCTGTTTGTACTTTGCATATCTTCACATCGTTAAGCTAATTCTCACCCCTTTGGATTCAAGCTTATTCTCTCCTCCGGTGTCAAGCTAATTCTCCCCTCCAGGGTCAAGCTTATTACCCCCTTCGAGGTCAAGCTAATTCTCCCCTCTGTAAGTATTACATATAGCTACTGAGCTTATTGTTTACCCCCATCCATCTATCCCTGCTTGTACTAGACCTATTATGACTCCCCTCACCCTTAAACACATATGCCTTTTCTGCCCTCTTGTGGAATATATTCATGTTCACGTGAGCTGCGTGCCAAGTTGAGTCGGTGGTTTCCACCCATCTGGAGTTCAGTTGGCAATCTCCCTCGATCTAGGGTCGACTCAGTTGTTTCCTCCGTTTCAAGGTTGAGTTGGCAATCTCCCCTGATCCAAGGTTGAGTTGGTGATCTCCATCGATCTGGGGTTGAGTTGGTGATCTCCCCTAATCTGGGATCAAGTTGGTAATCTCCCCCGATCCAGAGTTGAGTTTGTGATCTCCCTTGATCCAGGGTCAAGTTGGTGGTATCCCTCTCCAGGGTCAAGTTGGTCCTATTCCAAAGCGAAGTGCCGCTCATGAGTTTTGTATCGAGTGCCAAGTTTTTTTGATGGGAGATGGCGACAGTCTCATCCCTCCAAGAGAAGTACCACTCGTGAGATTCGTCTCGAGCACCAAGTTTTTTCTAATGGGAGGCAGCTAAATTCTCACCTCCCGAAGTGAAGTGCCACTCATGAGCTTCATCTTGAGCACTAAATTTTTTTTCGATGGGGACAACGATGTTTTTGCCTCCCCAAGTGATGTGCTGCTCATGAGCTTAATCTTGAGCACTAAGTTTTTTTTTGGTGGGGGACGGTGACGTTCTTGCCTTCCCAAGTGAAGTGCCAGTTGTGAGCTTTGTCTCGAGTGTTGAGTTTTTTATGGGAGCAAGTGATGTTCTTGCCTCTCCAAGTGAAGTGCCACTTGTGAATTTTTTCTCGAGCGTCAAGTTTATATCGATGGGGGACGGCGATGTTTTTGTCTCCCCAAGTGAAGTGCTGCTTGTGAGCTTCATCTCGAGAGCCAAGTTTTTCCGATGGGAAACGGCAACGTTTTCGCCTTCCCAAAGCGAAGTGCTACTTGTGAGCTTTATCTTGAGTGCCAAGTTTTTTCCAGTGGAAGGCGATGACATTCTCATCTCCCCAAGTGAAGTGCTACTCCTAAGCTTCATCTCGAGCACCATGTTTTTTCCAATGGAAGATGACAATGTTCTCTCATCCCCAAGCGAAATGCCACTCATGAGCTTCATCTCGAGCATCAACTTTTATCTGATGAGAGACAGTGACGTTCTTGTCTCCCGAAGTGTAGTGCCACTCGTGAGCTTCGTCTGGAGCGCCGAGTTCTTTTCGTGGGGGACGATGATGTTTTCGCCTCTCCAAGTGAAGTGCCGCTCGTGATCTTCATCTCGAGCACCAAGTTTTTTTGGTGGGGGATGACAACATTCTCACCTCCCCAAGTGAAGTACCACTCATGAGTTTCATCTCGAGTGCCAACTTATTTTGATGGGGGACTGGGTAATGGAATACCCCTACTCAAAAAAGAGGGACAGCAAGTGAACATTGTTCGAGCATTAGGAGCAAGGGCTGTCACAGCCCCTCTATAGTTTTGCTAGAGAAGGCTAGTCCATCGTAGAATAAACTTTGGGTATCCTAGCTTTGCGCCGTACCAACCAGAGCACAAGCCAACATTACCTACATGCAAAAATGAATCCTAAATGCCAAGTTTTCCCTGATGGGAGACACACACCGTCATCTGGGCTCGACGTTCACCACGCATCACCACTCCGGTTCAGGTCAACTCCACCACCGCTACTACTGTTTGGGCTTGACCCAACGGGATCCATATGCAATGGTCTTAGATATCGCCTTAGTTTCAACTCTACCATGCATTAGGTGCAAGTTCAAACTAGGAAAGTAGATCTAGCCATGGTGTCATCGCCTTCCCTATCCTATAGGACGACACCCCCTATATCAAGTTCGTGCTTTGCCAAAAGACAAGGTCGGCGTCACTCTCGAGAAGGTGGCTCGCTACGCCCGCTGCCTCGGCCCTTTCAATGCGTCAGCAAAGCTTTTCGAGTGCTTTGAGAGCGATGGCTTGACCCCGATGTAGCTCGATCAGTTTTGATGGTTTTCCCCCCAACCAATCTTTGGTTTGCTTTAATTGCATCTCCCCGACTATGGACTCTCTATAGCTATTCAAATAACCAAATCACCTCCTTCTGTCGAGGGCTACACACCAACTTGCGGAGTACTCCATGCCTCGTAGTCAATGCCACGACGAGTCGGCCATGCAAGCTCTGAGAAATCGACCACCTTGCATTCAGGTGCATATCTTCTCACCTCGACAGCTAGCCCTCAGTGAGTCGAGAACTCCTCGTGAGATCATACCTTAGGCGAGTTATTTAGCACTTCTGTGCACACCCAGTCGCGCTGCAGGTGGCCCTCTGGGAGTCAGTTAATAGGTGCTTTGGTGTACATCTCATCATCTCAGGTAATTCATCAGTCTCTAATACTTCGTGCCCTAGCGCGCTCATGGACACACATGCCAAGATGGGCTCGGCGACCCGCTCACGGAGGTGGACTTGGACTTGGCTACGGCCCCAGCCCAACCTGGCCTGCAAGATTTTTATTTATAAATATTTTATCTCTCTCTCTAATTCTCTCTCTTTCTCTTCCATGGATATGGATGAAATGAAATATTACAGATTTATCCTGATTCCTGAGTAGCAGCCTATTTTGCACGGGAATTCAGATATTTGCTACTCCAAAGAATAGTGTTTCAGGAATTGCCACTCCGTGCCTCATGACATGTGGGTCATGTGACCACGTGTCAGTGATAAATGGAGTGGCATTTTCTGAAACGCTATAAAAAAATTCCTAAAAACAATGGTGTCATGGTGATGTACGTGCTCCTGCATTACAAGGAAAGTAGTCAGAAAATTAAGAAATGCTAAATCAATATGCTAGTAGATGGTGCCATCATCTAGACGCCAAGCTTAGTGGACTAAAGACCTTTGTTGTGGAATTCTGAACTATTTACGCTTTGCTCATTTCGAATTGAGTTTCTGACTTCTAGCTTATTTTTACTATTAATAAATTTCGTCTTTTTCTAAACGTTTGGCTTTTTTGGGTTTTTTTTCTGGTTCTTTTTTTGCCGTGGTCGTTTGCGTTGTCCGTGATGAGTTAACATATTTTTTATATTTTAAAATTTTTTAGTTTTAATTACATCAAATAAGCCACCTTTAGGTACAGTGTAATTTCAGTCTGCTACAGTACAATTTCAGCCATAAACTATTATTTTTCAGCCCAGCCGAGCGGGGCGTAAGAATCGTTATAAATTGCTATGCCAGTGCTCACAATAAGCCTACAGATCGATATATGTAAAATCGCAAGGTGGATATATATCACACTAGCTAGATCATGATGGTAACTTCAAATGCCTGATGATGCTAACAACCTCTTCCAAATATACCTGAGCCTTCCATCACGTCAGTGTAACTATTACAGTGCCAGGTCTTATGTGGAATAGAGAACTATTCTCATGCACGAGTAACAACAGCAAGAGCAATGCCAGGTATAGTTGTTTGGTGGTGGTATATACGTACTACGTCTTGAAGACATGCAAAAATCATACCTGCATCAGTTGTTTATTAATTAGCTCCCCATGCTGCAGATGATCATGATATCCGATGTCAAGAGTTCAGCAGCCGCACGCAACTGCTGACAAGGAGTGTCGTTGGGATAGGCTGCTGGAGTGCGTAGGACTTTATTGTATAATAGACATCATAGACGGTTCAAAAATATAATCATAGATAGTTTTGTGAGTCGTTTGAGTTTATAGATTAGTAATAATACGAGGTTATCATAGACGGCTTTTGAACTATTTGTGATGCAGACTATCATAGACGGTTTTTTGTAATTAAAAACCGTCTGTGATAGTCGAGTATAACAGACGGTTTGTAGTAGAAACCGTTTGTGATATATGGTTTATCATATATGGTTTCAACTACAAACCGTCTGTAATATATTAATATCACAGACGGTTTCTACTACAAATCATCTGTGATATATTAATATCACAGACGGTTTCTACTACAAATCGTCTGTAATAGTCAACTATCACAGACAACTACAAGTTAATAACCGTCTTTAATATTCTTTTCTGTTCCTAAATATATTTCTGTTTGTTGGCTAGCCTCAGAAAATGCTAGCCATACCCTCTGAAACAAGCAAATCAACATAGTATATATGCATTCAATTCACATTTATTCATTTCAGAAACAAGAATATCCATTTCACAAATCAATTAACATAAGTGAAACATAAATACATACATGAACAATTAAACTTAGTTTTATCTCGGTGAAATTCATTCTACATTGTGGAACTCTCTATTTTCTTTTATGACTTTAGATATCAAGAAGTACGTATACTGCCCTCGAATATGTTTAAGGTCCGCCTGTTCCAATGGAGTTGTAGTGATAGATGGAACCTGTCGGTATGAAGATCAATATTGTGCATACATATATAAATTGATAAGTATGAAATAATTACTGCAAGATTGACAAACCTTAGGATTGTTCTTTGTGGAACTGACGAGTAGTTGCATGTTGTGGCAAACATAGAATCCACGGGTGTTGTTGCCCGACGGCTACTGGTGGCACTGCAAAAATATAATTTATTAGTTCGAGATGCATTACTACGAAGTGTTGTCTAGGATTAATGTGTACTAGCAAATACTAAAAAAAATCTAAAACATGTTGTAGGGCGTGATCCCTCTCTTGGATTTCTGTACCTTTGCAACGTACGTGGCAAACTACCTATGTGGTTCCAAAAAGTTAACCTTACTCATTGGGAAGGAAGGAAAGACTACAACAGAGCTATCTATGGAGGAAATATGTTTACCTGTCGATTACTTGTTGGACAACTGTGTAATCAGTTTTTTCTCTTCTTTAGGGAATCAAAGTACATTACCCTATTCTATTTTAATATAATTACAATTAGAATCCAGCGAAACCTACACAGGTATGTCATGGTCATTAAATCTAAGTTTGTGTTACTTATAAAGTACAATTAACAAGATAGCCACTAGTGTGGCACTTACCCTTGGTTGTAGGGTATAAATATGAATTCCTTGTCGCGGTGACCCTCCAATGCCTTCGTAATGTAATTTTCAACGAATGATGCATCCTCCTTGATAATATTCATGACGACCAAGCGTGGGTTGAGGAAACCAATTGGTGATTTCATTAATCTGGCTTCACTCACCATGTATACACACACACACGAAAGCAATGAATTATATATGACATTTATCAGCATTACATAAACATAAACCGTGATTGTACACACTTAAAGTGTCCAACATCGAATGAGTGAGGCGTCAAGAGTGTTGAGTGTGAAGAGAAAGAATAAGTCCTCGAATGTCACCATGAAGATACAATCATGATATTGCACTGCAGATGATGCGGCATGAACTTGACGTTGAAACCCAAGCATCGTTGTTCCTCCAGCTTGTTGGCCTGTTCCATGTAATACATACGCAATCTCTAACAAGATAGTCCTAGAGTTAGGAGGCGCTCTTTCGGGATGACCAACAGCTCACCTAGCACGATTTTCAAGCCAAGTAGGGGATCTCATCATCCGTCTTCTTTGGTTTGCCCTTGCCACCTCGGCTATTGGTCGACTTTACGGTAGTCGATTGGGCACGAGATGTAGATGCACCACACCTTTGTTGCGTCTGTACAGGTAGCGTTGGTGTGGATCACACATGTGGAGTTGGCACTGGTGCAGATAGCTCTTGTGGACTTGGCACCGGTGCAGGTAGCTTGAGTGGACTTGACACCAGTGCAGATGGCTCTCATGGATGTGGCACAGACGTAGGAGCTTCCAGGCAGATGTCGCTTTTGAGCCACTAGATGAATATTCTTATGGCTTGCCCTAGAATCATGACCTCATTGTTGTGGGGCATCGGTAGAGGGACGGCCTCGAAATTGGCATGAATATCGTCCACCTTCACTTTTTGCGAGACCTCGCATTAGAGCTACACCGTGCACCAAGGCCCCTGACCTGAATGGATACGCTTGGCCCTAAGCAGTGCACAGGGCAACGGAGGTATATCTCACTTGGAGCTTGCACTTTGTAGAAACCTACATAACAATACAAAATTAGCTACTCCAACAGGCCTATCAATGGATAGAGCATTCCAAAGATAATAATTATTATCAGGATGTCATCAATAGGAAATCGGTGGTTGTTTTCCGAGGTAGGGCTGGACACGCAGCTACTCTGACGGTTGGGGGGCTGCCTAGCACAGAAGCGGCAGGGGCTTCCTGCTGATTTTTCCTATACCTTTGCATCTCATCTCTGTACAATCTTTGTATCTCATCTCTGATTTTTGCCGTAATGTCCTCTCGTAGCTATGCCTTGTGCTCGGCTTTGGCTCTTTTGCTACTCCGGTAAGATCGAGAGTCCTGTGGGAAACCTTGTCTTCGAGAAATATAAAGACTAAGACCTCTCGTGTGACCTAGGTGTTCCTTGTTTTTTAGGGCAACGAAGAGTAAATCTCTCTCCCTAACTGCCTCGAATGAGCCTTGTGAAGATTCTACACTTAGCACTTCCAAGCGGTAGGACACTTCCTCATTTGCGGAGTTTCGAAAGGAGATGGCCCCCGACGACATGGTAGATGACCTTGCCCTTATCTAGTTTTGGGCGCGCTCATTAGGGATCCCGGCAAATGGAGGGGAGGTCTCCAGCAGGATTGCTTGCGCATCCTCCTACCTCCATTGCGGGATTTTACCCACATACCCAACGGTGCCGAGTCTGTGGGGGTGTGTGTTTTTTTGCCTGGAGAGCCCTATGCGCCACACTTTCACTCCTAAAATTATTTGTCGTCTTCATTGCCACAAAATCTTGCCATTGCAGTTTCAGGAATGGATATTTGTTGAAGAGCATCAGATCCTTCTCCATGCCACAAAAGCTTGGCAAGTAGGCTTTTGAAGTTTTTCAACGTTTTACACGCCGCTAGCAATGCATGTCATCACACGGAGGCCTGTTGTTCTTCCGAGATCTCGAATGATCAAAAAACTTCCATCAGCAGCTGACTTTCCTGAACTTCGGTCACCTTCTTCCACGAAATAAATATGATCTCAATCCGTTCCCATGCAACTATTCTGACTATTCTTCGAAATGTGGACACTGCTCAGTGAGGATTGAGAGGGGTCCCAGACATATTGATATCTGTGATGGTAAACCGGCCCTTGGGTCTTTTTGATAGTCCTATTTATTTTTGGTATTTTCTAGAGGACGGTGCATCACACGCATTCGGTGGCGATGTCGAAGAATGAGCGGACAACATCTTCAAAAGATAATAGAAGTGAGCAATTCTTGAGCTTATTCATGGTGAATTTAGAATACGATCATGTACTTATGTGACAATTTTTCTAATTAGTCAAGCTTTGAACTCTATACTACCTTATCGAGTATCTGAAGACAAGCAGCAGTGTTATTTTGTCAAAACTATTTACTTCAAGCAAATCACATTCGTATCAATAATATATTTATGCTTTGTGATCTTTGAAATTCAGAATATATGCTCCTTTCGTTAGCTAATTAGGCTTATTTTGTCATTTAAATGCTGGTAGAATTATGCTTTAAACTAAGCAATGTATAGATATCAAACTATTATCTCTCAACATGAACAATGTAATCAAGCCAAAGGACAATATGCTAAACTAAGCACAAGTATAAGCATTTGTAATTAACATAATGCACAGAATACTCAATCTGACAAGTTATCCTCATCAAGTAATGATAAATCAAGACAAGCAAAATACTCTCTCATTAGTCACAGTGATCTCAATCTGATAAGTTATCCTCATCGAGCATTCACAAAGCCCATATTCTATTATGCAAAGTTCCCCAGTGCTAGACCTTACGAAGAGGGCTGCTGAAGTCAGGGGAGGCGGCGACATGCTCGGGAGGAGGAGGGTGACGGCCTTGGGGGAGGAAGGCCGCTGGAGTCGAGGGAGGCGACAACAGTGTTGGGGGAGGCAGTGATGGGCTCATGAGGAGGAGGAGGGCCACGGCCTCGGGGGAGGAGGGTGATGGGCTCGGGGGAGGAAGGCCGCCGGAGTCGAGGGAGGTGGCGACGGTGTCAAGGGAGGCGGCGACGGGCTTAGGAGGAGGAGGAGGACGACGGGCTCGGGCGAGGCGGTGGTGTTAGTGGGTAGTACAGTGGGGACAAAGCCTAGTGCGCAATATATATAGGAGAATAATCGTAGATCATTACAGATGATTCTTATTTAAAACTGTATGTAATAACAAAACAATACATATGGTTTTAATATAGAACCGGTCCATGAATATATATAACAGACGGTTTTACTTTAAAACCCTCTGTGATGTTCCCTATTGATATATCACACATTCTCATATACATAAATGCCTGGTCGGTTACATAGAAAACTTGAACAACTTGGTTAGCGAGTATGAATGGTTCGTCTTTGTATCCGACACGTTTGATGTCCACAGTAGTGACACCATACTTGTCGATCTTCACCTGTGAGAGATGGACCCAACGGCATCCTAATAAGGGGATCTTGAAAAGCACATAGTCGAGCTCCCAATATCCTCTATGAACCCATAGTAGGTGTTCCTCAACCCATCGGTATCGAATGCATCTATACGGACACCGCTGTTCTGGTTAGTGCTATTTACATCTTGCACCTGCGTATACAATATGTACCCATTTATGTCATGTCCTTTCCATGCCACAACTATAAATGTTGGTCCTTTTGCCAACCATGTCAGTATATCACTTGACGATCTCCTAGCGTGTCGCTCCTTCAACCACTGGTTGAACCAAATGTTGTGTTGTCACGTGACCGCTCTAGATTCTGTTGCCGAAGCACGCATATATTCTTTCTACTTATGGTAGAGGATACAGTCGTTCAAACATGCATATATTCTTTCTACTTCCATTCCCAATAGACAAAAAACCTTTTTGGCTTTGTAGATGGTTTTGGACAACTTATTTCCCGCCGAAAGCATGTCTGTTAAAAGACCTAATAGTACCATGAAACTCTTGTCGGACCAACCGTTGATCGCCTTTAATTTCAGTAGTTCAAGTATGGCTGACAGCCTCGTGTACTTTGACTTGCAGCACAAGAATAAAGGTTTCTCCAAGTCCTCCATCAAGCTCTAGAATTTAATATACTCTCTCTCATCACAGTTTTCTTCTACATCACGAAGCATCTGATCCAGATTGTCATCATTCAGTCTATGCGAATCGGAACCACAATCGACATGATCATCTGTCGGTATATTATTGACTTCATCAGCGATGTCATTATTACTACCTTCCTGTGTAATCTGCTCTTCACCATGATTGGTTCAATATGTATACTCTATTTTGAAACTCCTTCGAATCAAATACGTTTCAATCTGCACTTGGCTCTTAAACATCTTTACATTCTCACAGTCAATGCATCTTATTCAACATGTCCTCCTCAACAGCTCTTGAAAAAGCAGAAACGTCATTACTGTACTCTTCACTCACATGGTTCTTAACGTACATCCAAGTTCAGTCCTATATTACGAATATAACAATTTAGTATAACATATTCAATAAATTAATTATTATACTATATATGTACGATCTAAATTAAGCAGCTATATGTAGCAATAATAATTAATTGAATTGAATTAAGTTGAAATAGATATGAATTGACTAAACCCTAAACCATGCTAGATGTAAAATAATTTTCTCTCTACATTAGCTAGCTAGATCAACCATCTTCAATTCTCTTTTCATCAAAAGCTATAAATGTAAATTATAATGCAATTAAGAGCAAATTACTAACCATAGGTAGTCAAAAACTTAGTGGATCTACAATTACTCTTGCTAAATAGCCTCCTTTCACCAAATCGCCTCAAAGCCTTGCCTCCAACTCAAAGCAGCAGCGAAGATTTGAAATTTAAGACAGAGGGTCGATGGGTCTGCACGCAATTAATATAGTGAAATTATCACATACTTTTTTATACAGACTGTCTATGATAATTTAATTATCAGAGACGGTTTTTAATACAAATCATCTATGAAGTATCATAGACGATTCAAATAAAAAATCGTCTGTAATATTTGGAAATATCACAGAAGGTTCTTAGTAATAACCGTCTGTGATACTTCACAGTTGGTTTTAACCATGAATCGTCTGTGAGATTTCCTCGTTACAGACGGTTTTTAGAGCTTGCAGCAAAACAGACGGTCTCTAAACTAAATCTGTCTGTGATTATATTTAATACAGACGGTTTTAAGAAATCGTCTGTGATATGACGTCTAATATATAGCTTTTTATAATAGTAGGATCAGCATGCATCAACCATTACCCCACGTGTTATTACGAGAACTTAAACAAGCTTTGGCTAGAGGCTCACTTCTCATGATGACTCGATCAAAATTGATGTTAGGAAGATGCACCATGCAAAGTTATGCAGGTAACTTTAAGTCCACGGGAATAACCTTTTGGTGGGATAAGGAGTTATGAGTGCACTACCGCATCTACTAGGATTTAAATTTTAATATCTATCTTTATACATAAGCGATTATATTTCAGTATGAACTTTGTAGTGTCGTGAATTTACCTTGGCTCTGGCATTCTATGTGTACGGTAAAAAGGCGCAATCGTATATGTATGTGTGGTGTATGTGCGTAGTGACGTCTGTGCTTTGCATTTTCCTTGTAATTGGAAACGAAAAGTAAATTAAGTACACGTGACGAACACGTGGCGACCATAATTTTTTTCTCTCAGAAAAAGCTGTCGTCTTTACTTTACAGTTGTTTTAGGACTTCCCACTACGTCGAGCCCACAACATCACATTAGTCTAGAAAAGAATCAATATCTTGACTTTTTTTTCTGTTAGTGTTCAAACTTGAAACTGAAAATAGAAAGTAGTAGGAGTCCCTAAAGAAAATCATACCTTGAGTCGTCAAGGCATGCGCGCTTGACTTCACATATTGCTTAGGAAAATAAAATAACATAGGCATGTAGACTTTCTAACAATTAGTTTCCTCCATATTTATTTATTTCTACACATTTCTTTTCCAACTGAAAGACCATGTGAGATGGTCTAAAATATTGTGTTATGAATCATTGCCAAGTTTATCGAGTTAGATTTTGAATTTTACATGGTTTGCAGTTTTCATACCTGGTGGTCTAACCAGCTAGAGAGGCAGTCAAATCGATTGGGCTCAACGGTCTAACCAGCTGACCTCAACAGACTGATCGACCAGGTGTTGGCTTTCAGCTGGAATTTGGGTTTTTTTTTAAATTTAGTTGTGTTTTGGATAGTTTAGACCTAGGTTAGTGTATTTATGATGCATAAAGTATGTTTTAACTAACATGAGTCAGGTTATAAAGAACTTGTGTCCAAAAATAATTTATTTATCTTTGAATGTGCAGAAAACCTTAGAGTCAACCATGGTCAATGGTGGGAATTGGGGTTACGCTCATGGAGGAGCAGACGCCCAGAACGATCAAAGATTCGGGGTGAGATGGTTAAGCTCAAGTATGTCACAAGGAAGATAGAAAATATTGAAGAGAAGATTTGAGCGATGGGCTACACCAAGTGGCTTGGTTGGTCCAAGTGAGGAAGGCGGAAAATATCGAAAGAAAAGTTGAGCAATAAGTTGCACCAAGTAGCTTTGTCGGTCTAATTGAGATGTAGTCCGGTGAAACCAGCATGGGAGAGACTTTTTAATGAGTGGTAAGCTATTGATGCATCTACACGTGATAACCATGGCAATTACTTACAAGGGAAAATAAATATCGGGTCAAGAAGCGGTATTTTGGTAAGGAGGCTAAATACTAGAAAGTTCATTAGATCAAAACCATGACACTTAGGAAAGCGGTTTAAGTCAAAGCGATGGTGAGAAAATCAAGTGATCAAAGGCTGAAGACTTAGCGGATTCGGGTTCATGTACATTGAAAAGTATGCATAAGTTAAGTGTGTGAGTAAAACTTGTGTTGTGCGAGGTTAACGGGTTTTTTCCCAATTGTGCTAGTAGATAATATTCATTAGGGTTAGATATGGGATGATTGCCTTATCTATTTAATTGGTTGGAGATAGAAGCTTGCAAGCCAACCAACCATTCTAATCTTGTGTTATAGGGTTAGGGTTAGAGAAGTATGAGTGATATGGTGTATTATCTTGTCCTTTTGGTGGGGTAGCTGTGAAAACTTCACCCTCAAGTAGCAATAAATCAATTTTATTCATCACTCATAGTGTCTTCTTGATTTAGTTGATTTGATTTTGTTTTTATTGGTTTTAATGTCTTGTCGCCCCTTCTTGAACTTGATATGTGCTAAGGTGTGTAAGTGATGGAGATGACTCATGAAGATTAACTCCTATCTATCTAGACACCATATCTTACAAGATTTCGAAGTTGCCCAGTTTTATTTGGTTTTAATCTCATCTTGAAATTTGTTAATCCCAAGATTTTTGCTTTGAATATTTCGGAGAAATAGCTTTCTATGACATGTGAGAAGTCATCTAAAGTTATCTTGGATATTCTCTACCCACAAACAAGTCATATACCATGATTTTTGAAGTTTGGCTGGTTTTGGTGCAATCTTACTTGTCTTTGGGAAAGGTTAAAATTTTGATCAAGATCCTTGCATTTATTGGATAGAATAGGTTTCTAAGACCTTAAGCAAGGTACATACCAAGTTTTATCTCATTTGGTTAAGGATTTTGGGAGTTGCACCGTTTTTGGTTTTAGCTCAAGTTGAATTTCTAAACTAAAAACAGGGAAGCGGTTATACTGCCCTAGGCCTGGTCCAATTGGCCACCAGTCAGACCACCGCGATCAAACTAGTCAGATTGTAAGCTCCTTGCTGGTCAAACTGGCCACCAGTCTTATCGCATTCTCTATGGCGGTCAGACCGGTGAGGTGCTGAAATATCTCTCTCTCTTGGGTTTTTGATATTGTTACTTTGTTCTGTGAAAAATTTGTTAATTTCTAAGGCACCATTTACCCCTTTTTGCCAGTCCGGTATTGCACCAACGAAATAAAATTTAGTCAAATTTTGTTCTCTATAAATACTAGGCGTTGTTAGAAATATATGAAATTCAAGGCAACACTATGCATCAAAGAAAAAGTTCATTTGGAAGACGATAGGATTAAGTTATAGCTTCCATTTTTCCTAGTCAAACTCTTGGAAAGTATGTTCAGGCTCAAGAAGTAACACATATTAATTTATTTGGGCTTAAAAGCTTAGATTTTTTTACTGTAGCGGTTAAAAATACATTATAACTGTTGGTAATTTTTTTTAGCGTAATTAAATTTTAAAAATAAAAAAGTTATATCGTCACGGACAATACAAAAGAATAAAAGCACAAAAAGCACAAAAATAACAAAAAAAAGTAAAAAAAAAGACGAAATTAAAAAGTTATAAACCAGAACCAGAATCTCAAATGAGCAGTTTGAGATGATCTCTTAACAGATACGATTGTTCATGTAAATACAAATGCATTGAACTTACTGTTGTTTTATCTATAAGACCAATTTTTGCAGTAAAATTTCAACTCAACATGTGCTTTACTTACAGAGAAAAAAACTCGAAAATTACCTCACACGTCAGGCGTGATTTAGACGAGAACATTTTTGCAAGCTTGGAATAATAGAATATATTGAAATTATTCACCTTACCGAAGACCAAAATAATTGTCAGACATTGCATTTGTGTCTCGCATGTAAATTGTAGCATTTTTAAAAGCACGTAAGGAATCGAGGTTTGAGTCCTTACGTGCATGCACCATTTTCACTTTTAAGTGGTTGTACTACTTCATGCTTTCCAAAACCCGAGCTACAGATGTGGTAGATTCCAAAAAGAAAAGTGTCATTATTTGTAACAGTGGTGTAATAGGACGTTGTGAATCTGAGCTCAATTCGCCTTAAATATTATGTCATTCCTTTTTTGAGAAAACAAAAAGAGCTTTACAACTTTATGGATATACACAATTTACAACAACTATTATGTATCTTTCTCATTGTCAAATTGAGGAAACTAGCCAAATTGTCCACGCGAATCAACAACATTGCCTGGTGTTATGTAATTTGGCGAAGGATTGTGTAAATAGGTATAACAGAATATAAACCGTGAAAAAAAAAGTAGGCATAAGAGATGATACTCTCTCCGATCTTTCTAATTTAGGTTATTTTCTTTGGGATGTAACTTTGATCATTGCAAATTACAACTTTATATTAGGATAGATTAACAAATTTGTAATATTATGAAATTAATTTTAACGAACAATCTAGTGATATAAGTTTCACTTGGCCAATAATCATGATAAGTTTCAAACACAATAACAGACTCTAAAATGCCAAATAAAAAGGAACAGAGCAAAGGACTATGCTTATTAATGAAACGAGAGAAAAAGAGGGCACCATGTTTACTGTGAACGGCTAGAAATTCCCATATATATAAATCCGAAGCAAAAGAGAAAGATATATATCATTGATTATGGTTGCTCTAGATTACAAAGGTGCAGATTAATTAGATATAGATATAAGATCTATTACAATTGTATAAGGAATATAATTGTATTTCAATGATAAGCATGATAGTTATATAACAAGTACAATTCTATATTTCGATATGAGCATACGCATTGTAGTATTTATCAACGCAGTTACACGAGGAATTCGGCTAGTTATCATCTAAAAGGGTTGTAATTACTACTATAGGATTTTTTGTGGAAAAGTTGTAAGCAAGTGCTGTATAGAAAGGACCACACCATATATGGGGAAAAAAGTGAAAGATGAAACCTACATTTGTAGATTTTGCTGTAACGGGAATAAAATGCTGGGTTTGCATACCCTGCATTTCCTTTTACACAGTAAAGCTTCATTTGGAATGCAGGTTTTTTTTTCTGGTTCCACCAGGAATTGCGAACTGATTCATGTTATTCCTAGTTCCAAATGGGTCCTAAGCTTCGCCTGATCTAGCAATTTTAGGTTTATTTCGTCTCTTTTTTTGAGGAATCAACGGTGAGCCAAAGCCCATTTGAACTCATTATATTACTTCACAACTGCGATCACAATACACCAAGGCTGGTGTGCTGCAAAGCAGGTGCCTCGGAAGGTTTTCTGAAGGTTTGGATAACTCTCGATAACTTTTAGTTTTTATAACTCGGAAGGTTTTCTCGGAAGGTTTTATGAAGGATTATATAACTCTCGTATTACTACAGAAAACCGTATTACAGACGGTTCAGAAACGTCATCACAGACGGTTTTCTAAACCGTCTGAATTTATGGGTCAGTGATAATCGAAGGTTATCACAGACGGTTGTCAAACCGTCTATGATATATCAATATCACAGACGGTTTTTAACTAAAAACCGTCTGTGATATTGATATATCACAGACGATTTTGACTTACAAACCGTCTGTAATTATCACCTATCACAGACGGTTTGTAACTAAAAACCGTCTGTGATGTTATTTTCTACCCCTGAATCTATTTCTATTTATTGGCTAGCCTCAGGAAATGCTAGCCATGCCCTCTGAAATAAACAGATAAAGATGTACATGTATACATACAATTCACATCTCAATTCATTTCAGAAACATAAAATATCCAATTCACATCTCAATTCATTTCACAAACATAAAACATTGAATTCACATCGCACTTCATTTCACAAACATAAAGCATCCATTTCGCAAATCAATTAATTGAAATGAAATAAAATATCCATTAATAAATACACAATTACAAAAGATCTACACTGCATTTGCACTTAGATGGTAACATTGCATTTTTTATTGCTCTATCACTCCGGAATCGAGATCTCGCGAAAGGAACAAATCTATAATCAACGAACTTATCAGGCTGCACAAGCTATACTTGGATGGTGCATGATTGCCATTCAAGTATTGCTTGTGCAGCCAACAAGTTCGTTGAGTATGGATCCGTTCCTTTCGCGAGACCTCGATTCCGGAGTGATAAGAGCAATAAACAATCATTGTGCGCAGTGGAACTCTCCATCTGGTCTTATGACTTTAGTCCACAAAAACTAAGCGAACTCTCCTCGAATTTGTGCAAAGTCCGCCTGTTTCAATACAGATGTAGAGATGGGCGCAGCCTGTCGATAGAAATATCAACGCACGTACATATATAACCTGACAAGTATGAAATAAATGTGGGAAGGTTGACAAACCTTATAATTGGAGATCTTCGAGGAATCGAGGAGTAGTCTCATATGGTGGCACACGTAGAATCCACACGTGTTGCCTGGCTGCTACTGGTGGCACTGCAAAAAATAGAATGTGTTAAATCAAAATGCATTACTGCTAAGTATTGTATAGGATTAATTAATGTGTAGCTAGCGAATACCCGAAAATTGCGAGCATGTTTCAAGGGCTTGGCCGCTGTCGTGGAGCTATGTGTTTGTTGAACGTATGTGGCGAACGACCTTCATTATTCGAAAAAGTTAGATTAGTCATTCGGAAGGAAAGAAAGAGTACAATGTACAATGTACTTACCTATCGAATATTTGGGCGATAGCTGTGTACTTGGATTTGTTCTTACTTAGAGAATCAAGGTATATAGCCTTGTTCCATTTTGATATAATTACAATTAAAATCCAATGGAAGTGCTCATTGTATGGCATAAGAACAAATTCCTTATCGTGGTGAGCCAGCAGTGTTGTTGTAATATAGTTCTCGATGAAGGATGCATCCTCGTTGATGGTATCAATGGCGACCAAGCGTGGGTCCAGGAAACCAATTGGTTATTTCGATGATCTAGCTTCGGTCAGCATGAATATATATATACACGAAAAGCAACAAATTGTGACATATATCGGTATTACGTGAACAGAGATCGTGATTGTATAGACTTACAGCGTCGACATCGAGCAGTGAGCGTCGAGGCGTTGGCGTGAAAAGACCAAATATATTGTCGAAGGTCACTGCGAAGACACAATCTGAACCGTGATGGAAATGTTCTGCTGAATTTGGCGGTGATACGGCGCCGTTCTCCTGCGCCTCTTGGATCGTTGCATATACCAAGCGTGTAATGTTTGGCAACCAAGTCCTAGGGTTAAGAGGTGCTCTTCCAGGAATATCATCGGCTCGCCTAGCACGAATTTGCGGGCCAATGGAAGGTGCGGGATATCGTCATCATCCTTCGTCTTTGATTTGCCCTGGCCACTGCCTCGACTGTAGGTCGAGTTTATGGTAGTCAATCGTAATGGTTGCACCGAGTGCAAGTTGCTTTCGTGAGAATAGCACCGTGGAGATAGCACCGTGCAGTAGCTCGCCATGCACTTGCCCTTGTGGAGATAACACCGGTGCATTTAGCTCGTTCGCGCTGCCCTTCAGTCCGGCCAGCGATGAAGAAGCCTCTAGGGAGATGTCGCTTTTGGGCCACTGGATGAATGTTCCAATAGCCTGCCCTAGAGTCACGATCTCGTCGTTAGGGGCCTTCGGTGGCGGACGACCTCAAAATTGGCATGCACACCATCCACATTAACTTTTGCGTAGCTGGCGCTAAGGTTGACCGTGCACCATGGCCGATACTGATCGATATGCACGCCCCAAGTAGCGTACAAAGGAACGGAGGCACATCTCATTTGGAGCCCGTGCTTGTGGGCTCCTACATAATGATACAAAATTAGGTACTCCAATAGGCCTATCAATGGAGCAAGCATTCGAGAGATAATAATTATTACGGATGTTGTCCACGAAATCGCCACGCTTTCGTCGGATTGGGCGCACAACTACTCGAGACGGTTGTGCGGGCTAGCTAACACTGAGGCGGCAGCTGTTGACTTCAGATGCTTCCGCACCTCATCTCTGACTACATCAGCCAGCTCACCCATTAGCTCCTCTCTAAGAGATGCCTTGATCTCTTCTCGTAGCCGCTCCTCACGCTCAGCTTTGGTTCTCTTCCTACGTCGATACATTTCGAAGTCATCTTGGAAACCATGTTTCCAAGGAACGTAAAGCCCAAGGCCTCTCGTACAGCCAGGGTGCTCCTTGTTTCCCAAGGCCACAGAGAGCATATCATTCTTCCTTGTTCGCTGGAATGATCCCAAGGTAGATTCAAAACTCAGTTCTTCCTGCAAGAGCACGACATGTCATTTCAATTCGTATGAAGTTGTGGAGTAATTACAACCTCGTGAGTTTGATCGATATCTTACGGTATTGGGACACTTGCTGGTCCGCAGGTTTCGAAAGGAGACGTCCCCAGATGTCGTTGTAGATGACCTTGCTCTAATCCAATTTCGAGCGCGGTCATCCGGGATATTGCTAAATGGCGGGGCGATGTCCTGTAGGGCTGCCAGTTCATCCTCCTTCCTCCACTGCGGGATTTTACCCGCATACCCAGCTGTGCCAAGTCTGTGGGGGTGTGTGTTTTTTGCCTGGAGGGCCTTGTGCGCCGTACTTGTACTTTTGAAATCTTCGGACGTCTTCATCGCCTTGAACTCTTTCCATTGTGGTTCCAGGAATGAGTATTTATGAAAAGGCGTTTCGTCCGTCTTCACGTATTTCTTGACAAGCGTGCTCTTGAAGTTCTTCCATGCTTTGCATGCCGCTAGCAAGGTTTGTCGTTGCATGGCGTCTTGGTATTCGTTTGGGATCTCGAACGATGCCAAAATTTCGGTCCACAGCTCAGGTTTCCGAGTCTTAGGCACGTTCTTCCACGAATTAAATGTGATCTCAATTCGTTCTCGTGCAACTATTCCGATCAATCTTCGGAATGCGCTTACCGCTTTGCGAGGAAGGAGAGGGATCCCAGATCCATCGACCGCTGTGATGGTAAATCGGCCCTCAGGCTTCTTCGATAGCCCTCTTCCTTGGCGTCTTGATGTTGGAGCGGACGCCTCCGACGATGGTGTTGAAGAATGCGTGGATGATATGTTGCTCAATTTGTGGGTCTATTAGGATAAGATAAGAAAGTGAAACATGATGCTCAATGTTAGGAAGAGAGGAGAGGAGTAGAGGGGAGGGGGAGAAGGGAGGGGGTGATGTGGACAGAGAGGTGGTGTTTCAGTTAGAATTTGTTCTCAGAACTATGTTTCTTTGCAACAGTATCAGACAAATGTAAGATGTAAAGCAAATTCCACCTCAGATTGTCAGTTTGAAGAATCGCAATAGCACTATAGCAGTGGTCATACCATATACATTGCTTATTAGTTCTTGCAAATTCTAAAGGAGGAGAGGAGTAGAGGCTCAATATATGATATAGATCATATATTTTCACTAGTGAATAGAGAGGAGTGTAGGCTCAATATAGTAATGTACAAGATAACAGCACATGAAGCAACAAGTTAATAGTGTATCTACACTGAATATCTACATTGCATCTACAAGATAACAGAACATGAAGCAAACAGCAGAGAAACTACACTGAAAATCAACAAGAGCAACCATAGATTACTAATTGTCACAAGTAGTCTTTATAGATCACTAGTGTATCACCAAGCAATTGTTGTCTCAGCAATCAAATAAGCATAACTTACAACACAAGACTCAAACATCTTAAATGATATATATGAACTAACACTACATATATGAACTACCACTGCATATATATATATATACACTACTGAACCATATATGAACTAGCACTGCATATAGACTAAATCCTAATCCATGGGAGACAGTGAGCACCAGTGTAACTGACAAAATGAGTTGTACAATGCTTACCAATGACGGGGCTCAGGGAGGCGGCGACGAGCTCGGGGAGGTGGCGACGGGCTCAGGGACGCGGCCGACGAGGTGCTCGGGGAGGCATCGACGGGCTCGGGGAGGCGGCGACGGGCTCGGGGAGGTGGCCGACGAGGTGCTCAGGGAGGCGGCGACAGGCTCAGGGAGGCGGCAGACGAGATGCTCGGGGAGGCGGCCAGTGAGGGGCTCAGGGAGGCGGCCGACGAGGTGCTCGGGGAGGCGGTGACAGGCTCGGGGAGGCGGCCGGCGAGGTGCTCGGGGAGGCGGCCGACGAGGTGCTCGGGCGGCGGCGGCGAGGGCTCGGGAGGCGGCCATCGAGGTGCTCGGGAGGCGGCGGCGGGCTCGGGAGGCGGCGGCAAGGGCTCGGGAGGCGGCGGCGGCGGCGGCGGGCCGCGCGAGGAGGCAGCGGGATTTAGATCTAGAATAACTGCAGCATACGCGAAAAACCCTAGCCAGAGGGTATATATAGGGAGGCTTATTACAGACGGTTCTACACTTAGAACCGTCTGTGATAGTAAGGTTATCACAGACGGTTTTACATTTAGAACCGTCTATGATATTTATTATCACAGACGGTTATAAACTTATAACCATCTGTGATATCCGTTGCCCAACTGTAGTTATTAAGACAAACACCAACCAGCTGCATTTATATACAACACCAACCAGCTGCATTCACATACAACACCAACCAGCTGTATTCATATACAACACCAATAACCAACATACAACACAATGTATTTCTTCACACATTTGCCACATACATCACACATATACATATATGCCAATTCACATATACATAAATGCCAATTCACATATACATCACACACATGCATTGTTATATACATATATGCAAATGCCCACATATATGTCGCACATTCTCATTGTACTTGCTTATTTCCTTTAAAAATGAGCCCTTCATGATGATCAATGCTACGTAACTAGTTTCGTCACCTTGTTCGTCGTCGACCCTTATGCCATTTCCAAAAGAAGGTAACTCGTCAAATTGATTGTACTCTTCCTCGTCCACTACATTCTCTACTTCGACAATTCTCCTTTTTCCATGAAGAACTACATGGCGTTTCTTATTTGCCGGGTCGGTTACATAGAAAACTTGAACAACTTGGTTGGCGAGCACGAATAGTTCATCTTTGTACCCGACACGTTGGAGGTCCACGGTAGTGACACCGTACTTGTCAACCTTCACCTATGGGAGATGCACCCAACGACAGCGAAATAAGGGGATCTTGAAAACCACGTAGTCGAGCTCCCAAATCTCTTCTATGAACCCATAGTACGAGTTTCTCGACCCATCGGTACTGAACGCATCTATGCGGACACCGCTGTTCTGGTTTGTGCTCTTTACATCCTAAGACTGCGTATAGAATGTGTACCCATTTATGTCATATCCTTGCCATGTCACAACTATAAATGTTGGCCCTTTTGCCAACCATGTCAGCGTCTCACTTGGCGAGCTCCTAGCGATTTGCTCCTTCAACCATTGGTTGAACTGACTATTGTGTTGCCTTATGATCCAAACACCGGCCGCTCCGGATTCTATCGCCGAAGCACATTCTTGTGCTAGTCGACATAAGGCGCCACTTCAGTCATGTGTTGCAAGACCGTGAAATGGGCTTGAGTATACGTGTCCATATCTGCAGTGATTGCTTTCCTTCCGATAGTTCCGATACCCTTCAGCCTCCCCTCATGACGAGATTGAGACACACCTATCGGTTGAATCTGAGCCATATAATCGACACAAAACTCAATGACCTCTTCGCTTGCATAACCTTCGGCGATGCTGCCCTCCGACCGAGATTGATTCCGTACGTACGACTTGAGAATTCCCATGAACCTCTCAAATGGGTACATGCTACGTAGGAATACGGGCCCGCATATTTTTATCTCCCACACAACGTGAACAATGAGATGGACCATGATATCAAAAAACGAAGGAGGGAAATACATTTCAAGGTGACATAGAGTCATCACCACCTCGTCCTGCAGAGCATTTAGTCCTTCGGGATCGATAACCTTCTGAGCAATTGTGTTAAAAAATAACATAGCCTCATGATTGTCTCTCGGACTTTGATCGGCAAAATATTTCTAATTGCAATAGGGAGCATCTGTGTCATCAACACATGACAATCATGAGACTTCGTGCCATTTAACTTCAAATCTTGCATCGAAACAAGTTTCTTCACGTTGCCGGAGTAACCACACGGAACTTTGACACCATACAAGCACTGGCACAATTCTATTTTCTCAGCCTTGGACAGAGTGTAACATGTAGGAGGAAGGTACGTTCATCCATTATCTGTGCATGTCGGTGCTAACTCAGGCCTGATGTCCATATCAGCCAAGTCAAGCCGTGTGTTGACGCTGTACTTTGTTTTATCACGAATGTTCAATAAGAGACCAATCAAGCTGTTGCATACATTCTTTTCTACGTGCATGACGTCGATGCAGTGTCGAACATCTAGGTACTCACAATAAGGTAAGTCCCAAAATATTGATCTCTTCTTCCAGGTGTTCTTCTCATGAGCCCTCAATTTACGTCCCTTTCCAAGGACAACATCTAAATCCTTAACCATATCATAAACCTCGTGTCCCCTTAATGCCTTGGAGCTGAACCGTCTTCCTTCTCTCCGTCAAATTATTTCTTCATCTTGCAGTATGGGTGAGCCCTCCGAAGGAACCGGCGGTGACGCATGTAGACGATTTTGCGTGAGTGTTTCAGCCACACACTCTCCGTACCATCTAAACAGTGAGTACAATCTTTGGCACCTTTTGTACTATGGCCCGATAGGTTACCAAGGGCAGGATAATCATTTTTGGTGCAGAACAATAAGGAGCGCAGAGTGAAATTCTCTCGTTTATATGCATCCCATACCTGTACCCCTTCGTTCCACAGTACTTTTAGATCTTCCACCAACGGTGCTAGGTATACATCGATATCATTCCCAGGTTGCTTTGGCCCTTGGATAAGTATCGACAGCAAAATATACTTTTGCTTCATACACAACCAAGGAGGAAAGTTATAGATGCAGAGAGTCACGGGCCATGTGCTATGTCGGCTGCTCATGCTATCGAAAGGATTCATTCCATCTCAGACTCACCCAAACCTTATATTCCTTGGTTCTGCACCGAGGTCTGCAAAACTGCTATCGATGTTTCTCCACTGCGCGGAATCAGCAAGGTGTCTTAGCATTCCATCCTTCTTGCGCTCCTCCGAGTGCCAACGCAGCAGTTTTGCCTCCTTTGGATTTGCAAAAAACCTTTTCAAACGGGAAATTATAGGAAAATACTATGCCACCTTACCAGGAGTCCTTTCTTCACCTCTGTTCCCTCGCCATCATCTGATTGATTGTTGCGTTTATATCGGGATGCGTTGCACACCGGACATACATGCATGTTTGCATACTCTTTACGGTAGAGGATACAGTCGTTCGGACATGCATGTATTCTTTCTACTTCCATTCCCAACGGACAAAGAACCTTCTTGGCTTTATACGTGGTTTTAGGCAACTCATTTCCCTCTGGAAGCATGTCCGCTAAAAGACCTAGCAGCGCCGTGAAACTCTTGTCGGATCAACCGTTGCTTGCCTTCAATTTCAACAGTTCAAGCACGGGCGACAACCTCGTGTACTTGCAGCACGTGAACAAAGGTTTCTCCGAGTCCTCCATCAAGCCCCGGAATTTAACATACTCTCACATCATAGTTCTCTTCTACATCGCGAAGCATCTGATCCAGATTATCATCGTGCAACCTATCCGAATCCGAACCATAATCGACATCATCCGGCGGCATGTCATTCACTTCACCGGCAATGTCATCCGGCGGCATATCATTCACTTCACCGGCGATGTCATCCGGCGGCATATGATCATTCACTTCGCCATGACTGGTCCAACACATATAACCCTTTTTGGAACCCCTCTGAATCAAGTGCGCTTCAATTTGCCCTCGGTTCTTAAACATCTTTAAATTCTCGCAGTCAATGCATGGACAGTACATATATTCCACCCCTTTATTCAACATATCCTCCTCGGCAGCTCTTCTAAAAGCAGACACGCCATTAATGTACTCTTCACTCACACGGCTCGCGGCATACATCCAGCTTCGGTCCTACGTTACGTACATATATAACAACTTAGTATTAAAAATTAAATTAACTAATTGTTACTACGTATATATGTAATATCCCGAAAATGGTTTGAGAGATAATCGATTAATTGGAGGGAGGACCTTATAGAAAAGAATTAAAAACAATGATTTTAGAGGGGGAATTCTGAAAATACACGGCAACCTAGGCCTGGGCCTTGGCCTGCAGGAGGCCGGCCAAAAGGGGAGGCGCCTCCCCAAACCCTAGCCGCCACCCCTTTGCCCCTCCTCTCTCCCCTGGCCGCACCCTCCTGCCCCTGCGCCTCCACCATGTCCAGCAACACCTCTCCCCATTGTTGTCCCTTGGTGCTAGGAGAAAGCGAAAAGGAAGAAAGAAGAAGGAGGAAGGAGAAGAAAGGAAGGAGGAGGAAGAAGGGAAGAAGATGGGTGATTCCAAGGGGATCCTCTAGGTAACTCTCCTCATCTCAAATTCCTCTGTTATTGCTGTAATTAGGGTTCTTAGCCTAAGAATTGGTGGGGATTAGCAATTAGATTCCCGATTAGGGAATTCCTGCTGTCTGTCTGTAGATCAATCCGCGTATTGCGACTGTTTGCGCAGTTTATACCTACGAAACGATTTTTTCTGCGGGTCTACCCAAAAGGAAAATTGTAGAGGACGACGAGATCTATTTTATGTAAATTTTCCAGAATTTTAGGCTGCGGTATTTGGGCGCAGCACAGTCGGGAACATCGCTGTCTGTCAGGGGTGCAGATTGGGGCAGATTTCTGTTCAAGTGTGATTTAGGGGTAGTAGGTGATTTTTATGTTTTTGGTCGCAATTGAGAAAATTGTAGATAATTAAGTAATATAACTACTGTATAAAAATCATAATTTTTAGAGCCTTACACTGTGGTTGGGACGCGTTAGAATCTGGCTGCCCAGATTGCCAGAACAGATAGCGTCCTCTGTTTTGCACATTAAGTTACACCTTGCTATGATCAAAATAAAAATATGTGATATACATGAAAAGTGAAGGTATTTAAGTGAGGAATCCAGAAATATATCATTTTCTGTGAATGGCTTAATATTGTTAAATATATAAAAAAGTTAAGCAGCGCTGCTGCAGCGGACAGAGTGTAGAACCGTTAAGCGGAGAGGGAGTTGCGGGTTTTGGGCGTAGAGGCGTTTACTTCTCAGTTGTGAATATTGTATTATGGTTTTGTGCTGAGTGGTGCTTTGTGAATAGGTGGCTTCGCTCCTGATCGTGCTTGACCCCTTCGCTCCTTCGGTAAAGGCAAGTATAATGATGGTTTAAGATTGATAGTGTGGATTGTTGATGTTTGATGGATTGTTGATGTTTGATGAATTGTTGATATTTGATCTATATTATGAGTATATGTGTTCATGATTGTGGTAAGGAAGTACTGGTGATGTTTATGGTCGATTGCAATTTAAAGTGTTCATGAGTATTTCTGATGCATAGATGTTGTGGATGCAAGTTTTATTTATTGAGACATTCACGCATATGCATCATGTTGATTTATTGAAGTCTTGGTCACGAGATGACCAAGCGCCGAGGTCCCCGTCATGTTGATGACATGACGGGCTAAAGGTCCCTATATTTGTGGAGTATGGGCAATTGGTCCCTGTACCAAATGGTACAGGCATGGGTGTGCATTGATGGATGCACACTCCGCATTACCGGTAAAATGTGAAAGAGAAGAGATAAAGAGATTTTTGATCATCTTGCATAGCATGGCTTGTTTATGAGGTTGATGGATGAATTTGTGAAGTGATGTTCATGAATGTTCACGGTTTATTTATATGGTTGATGGATGAATTTGTGAAGTGATGTTCATGAATGTTCTTGTTACTATCTATTATATTTGCTGAGTCGTTGGACTCACTCTTGCTGTTGTTGTGTTTTTTAGGTACCTTTATGAGATCGGCATGCATTGGGAAAAGGAAAGATTAGCATTATTGCACTTTGCACGTTCTACTCACAATGGATGAAAGAGAGGAAATTACATAATGATTGCATGAATTACTTAAGTAGAAGATGATTATCGATTGTCGGATTAAAATTGTAATAAAGGATTAGAATTCTTTTATGATGCTTCCGTTCGTTATTTAAATTTTATAACCATGAATGTTCTAGTAATCTTAAGCCAATATCGCTTAGAATTGATTATATTACTTGAGGTTATTCATTTCTTTTAATTATGCTTGTTGAAACCTCTGACTTAGACAGTAAACAAAAGAGGTTCTGCCGGAATTTTGTGAGATGTATTTAGTTTATCCTCGTTATGTTACTAGTTTGGTAGCATTCCAGGTCATTGTTTGGCTGGGGTGTTACAATATACCGGCCACATGTATTGAGGCTTAATTTGCTAGCTCAATTCATATTATAAACACAACAGGTATTATATAACCAACAATTTTGCAAACCATCTTCAATAACAGTCACCAATTACTTAGAACTAAATTGTAATGCAAAGAAAAAATAAATTTCATTACTAACCATATCTAGAGCAACCAGAAAGTATGAATCTTCAAAGCTCAATCTCGCCTCCTCCCACCAAATTAATCGGCTCAAATCGCCTACCTTGCCTCTGAGCGAAAGAGTGCACACCGCGGCGATCTGGATCGAAATGAAGATGATGCGGTCGAGCAGCGCAATAAATGCCAGTGCCATTATCACGCAGCGGTTTTTATTAACATCCGTCTGTGATAAGCAGCTTATCACAGACGGTTTTTTTTATTAAAAACCGTTTGTGATAATCTAGGATTATCACAGACGGTTTTTAATACAGACCGTCTGTGATACTCCTTTTCTCCGACGGCGCCAACACAGACGGTGTCCAAATTAAAACTGTCTGTGTTAGTGTTGGTCACAGACGGTTTTGTCAAACCGTCTGTGATTGGCCGTCTAGTATTAGGCTTTCTGTAGTAGTGTCGATAACTTTTAATTTTTATAACTCAGTAGGTTTTCTAAACTGTTTTCTTGATTTGAGTAAGGGTAAAAACGGATCGGATAGTACCACAACCACATTCATATTTGTATTTATAAACGAATACGAATATGAATCCGAATATTCTCGAATACAAATCGAATATTGTAACGAATACAAATTTAAATCAAATATCTATTCAATTTGGTCAAATTCGGATATCCTCATAACTTATATAGTATGAAGGCATTAATAACATTTTATCCTCATGCAATCACACTTAATCTTTTAATTCATTTACTTCACCTAAAGAAACACAAATTCACGTTCAATCAAACAAAACTTGTCCAACTAATTAGTCATATTTTAATAAAATACACATATTGCTTCGTCGAATATGAATATGGATACAAATAGTCTGATAAAATAACAATTTGTATAGTAAAAGTCCATATCATATTTGTATCTATATTTTTTATACGAATTCGAATATAAATATGAATAGCCTTTGCCTGTTTTTCCTTTCTTTGTTTTTTGGTAATCATGCGAAGAGACGAGGAAAGTTACGGAAATGGAAAACAAACAAAATATCGGTCAGAGTAGAAGGAGGTAAGCAAAGCTGCTAGAAAGGGTAGTGGGGACCATTCTGCATTTTTTTTCCTTTCAATGTGCACTGGGATAAAATAAAATCCCCTAGACTAAGGAGATAATAACACAAATAAAATGGCAAAGAGAAATGACCATTATATCTAAAGTATAGTTGTTTTGAGGGCATGAATCATAGTTGCCACATAGGTCGCCTCTTCCTTGACATATCATCTAAAAACCTAAGTGGACCGGAGAGAAGGTTAAACCATCATGCAAGAGGGAGAATTGTGAAGGAGCCTAACAAGAAAAGGTTTGGTGAAAATAACAGAAAGGTAAGGGTTGTTTTGAATGCTGTCTCTAGATGACATGGAAACTTATATTTTGGTACGGATCAAGTACAGGTTTGCACATCTCTGATCTTGAATTTCACTTGGTACATTCTTAGTTAAGTTTAAATGCGTGGTGTTCAAGCCACCCAATTTCTCAGTAATTTCCTGTTAATGCTCAATTAATGCACGTAGAATTTTGAACCTAATTTTGTTGCATGTTGCTCCATACCATGTCGACGCTTACCTGTAAAGAAAACATTAAAATAATAAGGGCATGCTGAATGCATGGCAGTGCAAAGTCAAATATAATAATCTGTGGATCGATGGCCAAAAGTTTTGGACCTAGCTTCTAGTTCTTTGAACTGTGCATCACATGATAATCACACGTCGTAATCTCCACGTGGATGTCTCACCATATATATGATCACCATATTGGACTCCGATTCCCAAACTATGGAAAGTATAATATCTTGAAACCGTCAGTTTCTTCTACTCGATCCTCACCATATATATATATATATATATATATACATCGTATTTTCGTCGACTGATAGCGTGAACTAATAACCTTCTACTAACTAGGAGCATTGATTCGTCAACTCTCCCAACGAAATTCAAAACTAGCATGCATCTAGCCAGCCAGTAGAGAAAAAAAAAAATCAGCAAATCAACTTGGCTTCCTGTCGTGCACACTGTCGATCCATATAGTCTTCGCACAAACAAGACTTTTAAAGCAGTATATACATATCTACAAACAACTAGCAATATTTAAGGTACCTCCTTCGCATTAGAAGTCTAGATCAAAATCTGATAACATTTCTTATATTAGAAAAAACAAAATTCTTAGAAATTCATTTGTTAATCGAGAAAAAGAAAAGGTCTGCACTACTTATTTTAGTAGGATCGGATTATAACGGTGTAAATTAATTATATATAAAAAAATTCTCGTATTAATTGAGAGAAAAAGAGAATATTTACACCACTTATTTCGATGAAAGTAGATTATAACGGTACAGATTAATCATGTATAGACATTACAATTATTACAATTGTATAATAGACACAATTATATTTTTGAAAGTTAATAGAGTTATATAATAAATACAATATATTGTAATATCTAAACACGGAGTTGAGAGGAAAATTCCGCTAGTTCAATACAAACTAAACACGTCTCTGTGTGCCGGCATTCAAAGGCTGTTTTGTGTTTCCAAATGATTGAATTGGTCAGCCGGAACATCTCTATATATAACGACATTCCTGGACCTTCATATGATCACAAATCAATCAAATCTTCTGTCTTGTCTCGTTAGTTAGCCATTACTACACAACTACGTGACATGGCGAGGCCTTGGTCGCTTCTTCTGCCGATTGCTCTTGCCTTGGTTGCTTCTGTTGCTCACGCTGGTGTTGTAGAGCACACCTTCAATGTAAATACACTTTCATTTGTGCATGCAATTTTTTCCTACACTTCTCATGCATGTTGTCCAAGCACATATAGGTGCATGCCGGACTACTATGCAGGCAAGTTTATTAGTACGTCACCGGACGTACGCCCATGCATGGCGTCATGTCATTACTGCTAATTAATTTAGGCTCCTCCTCTTTGTTTAGTTTTGAACCAAGCCACCATGCAAGTTCATACTGATTGTGCAAAATGGCATAGTGTTTATGCATTGGGGGGGGCATGCTTGGTTGCCAGTGCATGCAAACTGAACAGATGTTGGTAATCTGCCATGTTTGATGTCACAGGTGGGGAACCTCTCCATTAGCCAGCTCTGCCAGCCTGACAGGATCATCACGGCAGTGAATGGCCAGCTTCCCGGCCCGACGATCGAGGCCAGTGAGGGAGACACCGTGGTTGTACACCTTGTCAACGAGTCACCATACAAGATGACCATCCACTGGTAATGGATCACTTGCGTCAAAATACATCTTCTCTTTCATTTGACCTTTTAGAATTCGTGCCATCAAATTTTCTAAAATTTAACTATCAATAGATTTAAAATTATCCAGACTAACTATAAAAAAATTATATCATTAATTTTATTATTAGAAATACTTTCATAATATTATAATTTTATTAATATATCTTAGCGTGAAGTTACAAAAAGTAGCCACGTGCAATGTATACAACGATGATCTGGCTACACCGTGCCATGGAGACCAATTCACGTTTTCCATGGAAGAATGAGGTGCCAAACAGAGTTTTCTGAAACACGCCGCGGTGCCAAACACGACCGACACAAGCTCCGCGAATTCTAACAGAAGTAAATCCTTTGAACTGTACATAATGTGTCCGTGGATGCAGGCACGGTGTCTTCCAGCGCGGCACGCCGTGGGCGGACGGGCCGGCGATGATCACGCAGTGCCCTGTCCGGCCGGGCGGCAAGTACACCTACCGCTTCAACGTCACCGGGCAGGAGGGCACGCTGTGGTGGCACGCCCACATCTCCTTCCTCCGCGCCACCGTCTACGGCGCGCTCATCATCCTCCCCCGCGGCGGCGCCAAAGCATACCCCTTCCCAATCCCGACAAGGAGGAGATCGTGATGCTCGGCGAGTGGTGGAACGACAACGTCTATGACCTGCAGCACAATGCGTTCCTCACCGGACAGGCGGCACGGCATGCCGACGCATACACCATCAACGGCAAGCCGGGGACTTGTACAACAACTGCTCCGCCCTAACCGTACGTACGGTGTTGCAAGTTAATCTTTAGTAGAGATGCACATATGGCGAGACTTGTGCTTATGTTAATATATGTGCACGCAGACACGTACAAGTTTGAGGTGCGGCAGAACAAGACATACCTGCTCCGGATCATCAACGCTGCGCTCAACACGCCCCTGTTCTTCAAGGTGGCAGACCACACCTTCACGGTCGTTGCTGCGGACGCGTGCTACACCATGCCGTACAAGACCGACGTCGTCGTGATCGCCCCCGGGCAGACCGTGGACGCGTTAATGGTCGCAGACGCGGCTGTTGGACGCTACTACATGGCGGCGTCACCCTACGACAGCGCTGTTGATGCTCAGGGCATATTGTACAGCCTGACCACCGCGACGGCTGTCGTGGACTATATCGGCGCGCGGGACATGACCGTGCGGCCTAAGCTGCCGCGCCGGCCGGAGTACAACGACACAGACACCGCGCACCGATTCCTCTCCAACCTCACGGCGCTGGTGCTCCCGGGCAGGCCGACGGTGCCTCTCTCCGTCGACACCCACATGTTCGTCACAGTCGGGATGGGCGACACCAACTGCCAGCCGGAGCAGAAGAATTGCAGTACGCCAACGATCTTCGCGTCGAGCATGAACAACGCTTCCTTCCTTCCCCCAAAAGCCACCTCCATGCTCGAGGCACACTACAAGAACAAGACGGACGACGTCTATACCCGCGACTTCCCCGACCGGCCGCCGGTCATCTTCGACTACACCTCCGAAGCGAGCGACAACGCCACGATGAAGCACACGGACAAGTTCACCAAGGTGAAGACGCTGCGCTATAACGAGACGGTGCAGATGGTGCTGCAGAACACGCGGTTGATATCTAGGGAGAGCCACCCCATGCACCTCCACGGCTTCAACTTCTTCGTCCTCGCGCAGGGCTTCGGCAACTACAACGAGACGACGGCGTTGCCGCAGTTCAACCTCGTCAACCCGCAGGAGCGTAACACCGTCGCTGTCCCAACCGGTGGCTGGGCCGTCATCCGCTTCGTTGCCGACAACCCCGGTACGCAAAAATTACCACTGGCACTCAGAATGTCATGCCATGTTGTTAACTAGTTGTGAAAAGTTTGACATATGACCACTTATCTTGTATCTATTGCAGGGATGTGGTACATGCACTGCCACTTTGATGCTCATGTTGAATTCGGGCTGGCCATGGTGTTCGAGGTTCAGGACGGGCCGACGGAAGAAACAAAGGTGCCGCGACCGCCGACGGACCTGCCTCAGTGCTAATCATCACTTTTAATCACGGTTGTTTGGATATGGTGCATGGATATGTCAATAAGAAGAACTGCAGGAGCTAGACTACCTTTGTTTGGGTTGCGTGGTATTTGACTAATATTTCTTCGTTGATTAGTAGCATGCATCGTTTGTTTAGCAGCATCTGTAAGTTGAGTCATGTTTCACTGATGTGTGTTTGTCCTGGTGGCTTTGGTGAATTGTTTGTTAAATTGCATGTTTGGTTGGGAGCGAGAGCAATAAGTCAATTATCGAATTGTATTCTTTTGTTGGAAAGATCAATAAACTTTACGTGGTCATATAACTCGTTTGTTCTTGAAAATGATCACTGTATCGAGCCATGAGATTTTGGCTCTGTTTGGCTTCTTCAGCAACTTGCATTGAATCTGTTTGGCTTTCTGTTTGGCAAAGTAGTAGTATACAAGTTCGAATATTACATTGAACCTCAATTTGTAAACTTGCATGGTTGCCCGATGACCCGCTCCAGCTCCTAGCTTCCTGTACTTGAAAATTAAATTCATAAATCCCAACTTCGTAATGTCAGCATTCGACGTCGTAATCTCGGTTATCAAACATAATTAGCTGATGTGGCGTCCAGTGAGCACAAGGTGGAGATGGAGGCGCTGATGTGGCGTATTGTAAGACCGGTATGGCAACAAAGTGGGTAAATGATGCTTTAGAAATTTTCCCTAAGTATTTTCAAATCCTTCACTCCAGTAGTTATAGAGCTATGAAGATCAGAATTAGAAGCTAAGAACAAATCAAAGTCACAAAAACCCAAATCAAAGTCACAAAAACCCAAGTGAGCGATTTTTCAACTTCTCACCAGCCTAACAGCCAAAGATCACAAGGATCTTGGTCAAAGTTTCAACTATTTCCCAAGACAAGTAATATTGTATTAAAACTGGAAACTTCACAATCTGAGGGTATGATTTGCTCATGGGTAGAGAATAGCCAAAATGGCTCTACATGAATCTCCAAATGTCATAACAAGTAATTTTCCCCAAAGATTTGAAGCAAAAAATCCTGAGATCGAGAAACCACAAGATAAAGTCAAATCTGAGCAAAACCAGGCAACATTGAAATCTTGTACGACTTGGTGTCTAGATGGATTGGATTTGATTTTTAAGGGTCATCTCCATCACTTACACATCATTGGCACACCACAAGATGAAGAAATAAAAAAAGAAATCAAAACCAACAAAAACAATTGCAAATTAACAAAATCAAGAAGACAACAAGGGTGATGAATAAAGTTAATCCGCTGCTACTTATGGATGGAAGGATTACACCCAGTCCACTTGGAGGACAAGAGAGCACACCACATCACTCACACATCTCTTATCATAACCCTAGAATACAAAGGTGGAATGGTTGGTTGTCTTAAAGCTTTCACTCCTAACCCATTAAATAGATGAGGCAACCAACCCATATCTAACCTTAATGGATATTGTCTACTAGCAAATTTAGGGAAAACCCGTTAACCCCGCACAACAAGGGTTTTACTCACACACTTAACTCATACAACTTTTCAAAGCACATAAGCTCGAATACACTAAGTCTTTAGTCTTTGATTCATTCGACCTTTTTAGTATCTCTTTGACCTAAACCACTTTTCCAAGCGCCGTTCAAGCGCTATGGTTTTGATCTAACATAGTTCTTGGTATTTGGCCTCCTTACCAAAATATCCTTCCTTGACCCGGTCTTCATCTTCCCTTGCTAGCAATTGTCATGTTTGCTATGTATTGGTGCCACTTGATTTTTGCCATCGTCCAAGCTCTCTCACGCCTTCTCGCACTCTCCCATCGCTGCCACTCTGCTGCAAGTGTCTGACAGCTGTACGCCTCGCTTTGACAAACCTACCAGCTCCCTTGACTCACGGCGAGCTTCCGGGCCGAAATTCGCCGCCGCCTCTCCTTTCCGTCTCACAGCCGACAAGCTGCACCCTACTACCAATTGACGCCGTAAACCTTCGCCCGAGGCGCCAACTCAACCTGCCGACCTTCCCTACTGCCAAAGACAAGCCTCCTCGAAGCCTCCTGAGTAAACTCGTATGGACGTCCCCCTATAGCCAACCGCCATAGCTGCCTATAAAACACCCCAAGTCCTCCATTGAGTAGCATTGGCACCGAGGTGAGCTTCAGACACCCATACACCCCTTGTCGGCCATCGCATCGATGTTAATCGCCGAAATTCCCCAAGTGAGCCTGTTTTCAAATTCTTTGTATCCAGTTGATTTTGCTTCAATTACTTGCTCCCGTAGCTCCCTCATAACCTTGGAAACATGATCGAAGCATTGCCATGGCTAGCCAAGTCCCACAGCTCGTCGGCCACCTAGTTCCTCGCTAGCCGAAAACACCCCGTCGTGGACAGCCAAATCTCGGCCTCCCCTGCCTAAACCACCATAACCTAGAGCTTGCCGTAACAGCAGAGATGCTCAAAGACCGTCGCTGTCGGCCGTTTAACCCTTTGCTTCCTCTGGAACCATTCAGACATCCCGTGGAGGAAAGAGCTCGCCGCCGGCGAACGCCGCCTCCCCAGCCACCGCCGACCCCAAAAGTGGACTCCCTGCATCCCTAGGAACCCAACCATGGTCGCCAATCCTGTCACAAATCACCGCAGCACCGTCGGTCGCCATCGCTTGTTTCTTCTATTTTGCGGTCGCTGGGACGTTCGGCCAAAGAAGAAGATGAACAGTAATGGTAAGTTACTGTTCATCCGACCCGATAGTGCTTAAACCCGACCCAATGTGAACAGTGAAATTAGGTTTGAACAGTACCCCCGCCCGATGTGAACAGTATAAACCTACAATAAATAGTAAAAATACCGGTCACTGTTCACATAGTCCAAAAATGCATATGTATACCTATTTCGATCGTTTCGAGCCTGCCAATCCAATCCTCAGCTCCGTTTCGCCTTTTCGGACTCCTATAAACGCAAAACCCATTTTTGTTCGAATTCCTTGGATTTTCTTTCTTTATTCCTAGCTCAACTCTTCAAGCAAGGAATTGAATTTGTCAACCAATTCAGGAAGGAGAAGCTCAAGATCAAGTACAAGAATCAGAAGAATATGAACTTGTGGAATATGTTGATCCGCAAGGCAAGTCACATGTCTTTGATCATATTAAACCTACATTCTGTTAATTATTATTTATCAGTATTTTCATTATGTTATTTACGCACTGTTATTTTATGTACATTAAATATTTAGAATGACATGATATTAGCTAATGTCCTACCACCCAAAAAACCCAAGTTTAATTTGATGGCCATATTCACATTGACAGGACCTAGTAATATTAAATGTATTGATAATGTAATCATGGTAGTTTAGAAACTCAACAAATTTTCCACTATTAAGATACTTGGCATTTTGCCGATAGAATTTTAAAAGTGGTTCTAGGATAAGGAGATATCATGGAAAGCCATGAGTTTGCCAGGGCCCATGACCTTATCCTAGGGTATAGGCTTGGTTGCGAATTGGTGGCAGTGCTGCGGGTGCTAAAATATGAGTTTGTGAATGGAAGTTGACTCAGTGAACATATAAGGACTAGACCTTTATGCCAAGTAAAGAACATAATTACCGCTCAACCACAAGCGTTGACTTGTTAAACCTAGTTTGGTAACTAGTCAAATCGATTAAATATCTACATAAGGGCATGATATACTGTTCCAGAAAAGGGAACAGCTAGCGTGGGATGTGGTATGGAAACGGTAAAAAATATACTTTCACAACGGTAGGCTCCACCCAGTCAAGCTGCTATATTCCGTGACAAGGGGTTCATAGTCTATCGGGTAGAGGCTACATAAAGAGATGAGCAGTGAAACAACCTTGTTTTATGATTTGTTAAATTTTATTTAAAAATAAAATATTTATAAATAAAATTGCATCCACAAATACTTTAACAAAACCCCTATACTTCCATCTTTTGGAAATCCTAGCAATTAGTTATATAGCATTTTCCCATGTGACTTGTTGAGTACGGTTGGTTGCACTCATGCTTGGTAAAATCATAAACATGAAATGCTTGTCAAGAAAATGAAGGAATCTATAAAGACGGTGCTGAGCTCTACGATATAGACGATGCCTGGTGTTAGGATTTATTCTACACTCAGGCATGCCTGTGGAGTTTCTTTCGCATTGTATTATAACTTTGGGTTGTATGCCCCGCCGTGTAAAACTTGGCTGCTAAGCCTTAATTTTGTAATAAAGTTTGGTTTTTATATTTAAGCTTGCATTTGCAATGGTGTACACTCATCTATAGTACTCATAGCTAAACAGTCCTAGGCAGTTATGAGGGTATCCTAACGGCCTCAAACATGGGGGCGTTACAACCCGCTCTAGCTCATAGCTTCCTGTAACATGAAAATTAAATTCATAAATTCCAAAACATCATAATGTCAGCATTCTACGTCGTAATCTCAGTTATCAAACATAATTTGCAGATGTGGCGTCTAGTGAGCATGAGGTGGAGATGGAGGTGCTGATGTGGCGTATTGTAAGACCGGTATGGCAATAGTGTGGGTAAATGGTGCTTTAGAAATTTTTCCCTAAGTATTAACAAATTCTTCACTCCAGTAGCTACAGAGCTATGAAGATTAGAATTAGAAGCTACGAACAAATCAACAATCACAAAAACACAAGTGAGGGATTTTGAGCTCCTCACCGGCCTAACAACCACTAAGAGTGCGGTCCGACTGGCAAGACACCGGCGGTTTGTTTGGTGGCTAGTATGACCGACTTGACCGTAGCAATCTGACCGGTGGCCAGTTGGACTGAGCTAAGGGGCGGTCTGACCACTTCCCTGTTTTCAGAATAGAAAATCAGCCCGAGCCAAGACCAGGAAAGATGCAACTCCCAAAGTCCTTAACCAAATGAAATGAAACTTTGCATGCACCTTGCTTATAGTCTCAGGAATATATTCCATTGAAAGACGCAAGGATCTTGGTCAAAGTTTCAACTATTTCCTAAGACAAGTAATATTACAGCAAAACTGGGTAGACTTCATAATCTTAGGGTATGATTTGCTCATGGGTAGAGGATAGCCAAGATGGCTTTAGATGAATTTCCATATGTATTAGCAAGCAATTTTTTTTCCAAAGATTCGAAGCAAAAACCCTGAGAACAAGAAACCACAAGATAAAGTCAAATATAAGCAAAACTAGGCAACTTTGAAATCCTGTAAGACTTGGTGTCTAAATGGATTGGATTTGATCTCTAAGAGTCATCTCTATCACTTATACATCATTGGCACACCACAAGATAAAGAAATGAAAAAAGAAATCAAAACCAACAAGAACAAGAGCAAATTAATTAAATCAAGAAGACACCAAGAGTGATGAACAAAGTTAATCCACTACTACTTAAGGATGGAAGGATTACACCCACTCCACTTGGAGGACAAGAGAGCACATCACATCACTCACACATCTCTAATCATAACCCTAGAATACAAGGTTGGAATGGTTGGTTGGCTTACAAGTTTCTATCCCTAACCCATTAAATAGATGAGCAACCAGCCCATATCTAACTCTAATGGATATTGTCTACTAGCATATTTGGGGAAAACCCATTAACCCCGCACAACACGGGTTTTTACTCACACACTTAACTCATACAGCTTTTCAAAGCACATAAGCTCGAATACACTAAGTCTTTAGTCTTTGATTCACTTGATCTTTTCAGTATCTCATTGATCTAAACTACTTTTCCAAGCGCCGTTCAAGCGCTATGGTTTTGATCTAACGTAGTTCTTGGTATTTGGCCTCCTTACCAAAATACCATTCCTTGACCCGGTCTTCATCTTCCCTTGCTAGCAATCGTCATATTTGCTATGTATTGGTGCACCAATGGTTTATCACACATTGGCAAGTCTCTTCCATTCTAGTTTCACCGGATCACGCCTCACTTAGACCAACCAAGCGACTTGGAGCAACCCGTTGCTCGAAACTTTCCTTCAACGTTTCCCACCATTCTTGTGCCATGCTTGGTCTCAACCATCTCACTCGGCATTCTTGACCATTTTGGATAGTTTAGAACTAGGTTAGTGCATTTATGTTACATATAGTATGTTTTAACTAACGTGGGTCAAGTTATAAAGAACTTGTGTTCGAAAATGACTTATTTGTCTTTGGATGTACAGGAAGCTTAGAATCAACCATGGTCAATGATGAGGATTGGGGCTACGCTTATGGAGGAGCCGAGGCCCAAAACGATCAAGGATTCTGGGTGAGATGGTTAAGTTCAAGCATGGCACAAGGAAGGCAGAAAATATCGATGGGAAGATTTGAGTGATGGGCTGCACCAAGTGGCTTGGTCGGTCCAAGTGAGGAAGGCAGAAAATATCGAAGGGAAAGTTTGAGCTACGAGTTTCATCAAGTGGCTTTGTCGATCCAAGTGAGGTGTGGTCCAGTGAAACTAGAATGTGAGAGACTTACCAATGAGTGGTAAACTATTGATGTACCTACATGAGGCAAGCATGTCGATTACTTACAAGGGAAAATAAAGATCGGGTCAAAAAGGGTATTTTGGTAAGGAGGCCAAATACTATAAAGTTTGTTAAATCAAAACCGTGGGGCTTGGGAAAGCAATTTAGGTGAAGGAGATGCTGAAAAAAAAATCAAATGATCAAAGGCTAAAGACTTAGCGGATTCGGGTTCATATACTTTGAAAAGCATGCATGAGTTAAGTGTGTGTGAGTAAAACTCGTGTTGTGCGGGGTTAACGGGTTTTTCCCAATTGTACTAGTAGATAATATTCATTAGGGTTAAATGTGGGCTGATTGCCTTATCTATTTAATCGGTTAGGGATGGAAGCTTCCAACCAACCAACCATTCCAACCTTGTGTTCTAGGGTTAGGGTTAGAGAATTATGAGTTTTGTGGTGTACTCTCTTGTCCTCCTGGTAGAGTAGCTATGAAAAGTCCTCTCTTGCAAGATTTGAAGTTGCCTGGTTTTATTTTGTCGAACCCGTATTTTCCAATCAGGAATCCCTTGTGAATCACCGCACTATTCCCTGGATTAGTAGATAGCGCTCACAGGTACATTGCTGCATCATCTCATACATTGCATGAAACAAACTAAACCATCATATTACAAACTAGAGTACAAAATTCACCGCATCAGGTGACAGTTTACAAAAGGGCCGAACAGGCCAAATGTCTACAATACAAAGATAACTGCGGAAGCAAAAACAGAACTAAGACCATAATCCACAGGCAAGCGACTGGGGGTAAATCTGTGCTACATATATTACCTAGACTTAAATAATATATGTGCGCACAATCTCCACTAAGTCTACTTGTCTTGGACCCAAAATGGAAGAAGTCACCCTAATTTCCTTCGTTGTTTCCTTCATCCACGACAGGGCATCTTCATAAGCATAATGATCCTGGATTCTTGTTTCTGTTTTTTTGGTAATGCGAGTGTGATCACAAATCTACCGTGCTCCGTGAGCCAATACACAATATGCAATAGGTAGCATGCAAGGCTTATCAAGGAAAGGCTCGGGTTATTTTATTTGCCAGGAATTGCCTTTAAATATATTACTTCGAAAATTCCCTAAGACCTAGCTATTTGAACTTAAATCATAATGTGTGAAATAAGGCAATAATAATAGTGATCCAGATGACATCCACTGTTACATGGCCTCTGCACCATATGTTATCCTTTCAGCATTATAACCGCTTACACTATCACTAGACAACACCCAGGGCAACACAAAACAAGGCTTTCCACTGCCCTCCCACTTTTTCAATTCCACCCACAATATTTTTTTTTGAAATAGAATTATATCTAGTTAAGTTCCCATGTTCACCCTTGACCGTGGGCACGGCTATTCGAATAGTTTTGACTCTGCGGAGTTTGCACACTTTACCCACAAGAGACAACCTGCTCGTTACCCCCACACGATTCCTTATTCATGTGGTTGAGTAGACCATCACAAGGCTGTTACAATACATTTTTCCTAGAAGAGTTACATCCGCTAAGGTTTCAGTCCCTTCGGGGTACGACCACCCTTCCAGGAGCCCCCTCTTGCGCCATCACATTGGAGGATGTGGCCATCCTCTGCCCACCCGTGGTCACACTGTCGCAACCCATACTAAGTTGATGCAAATTAGTTAGCCCTGCCTACAATTTGCCAGCTTGTGGTTGCACTGTTGTACACTGGGAGGTCATCACAAGATTCGGTCCTTAGGATTATTTGGACGGTTCTACCACTATCCATTTTGTGCTTCCACTACACCACACACACACCCTCGAACCATCCGCCCAGATAGTTAAGCAAATCAAGATTTTTGGGAGCATAAAATATCCATACCATAATTTACCAGTCATTTCTACCATGATTTCCCAAACCAGTTTTTCCATGATTAAAAGTATTGTTTTGGGGCATTTTTGGTACCCCCGAATATCTAAGCAACACTAAGCATGGTGAATAACTATAGACTTATTTTTGAAAGCTCTAAATTTATAGTTTTCGCTAAGGTGACAAGGCTCAGATATTCAAAGGTTTCAAATGAGAGTAATACTAACAAGTCATTAATGGGTATATAACTAGTAGCTTGAAATTGAACATAAACTTGCACATAAAATAACAGCATGCAATTTGATAATCTAAAATGAAATTAATTTGCAGAAATGTAGGTTCAACATGATCAAAGTATTGACTCGCCTTGGTCGTAGTTGTCTTGATCTTGATCTCCGAGGGTTGCTTCAGCCTTAGCTTCTACTTCCTGGGCCTTGTACGCTATTTTTACGTTACGTGAAAATTTGGATAAAAATTAGCAAACCAAACAAATTCTCACAAAAATTCAAATGAGCTTCAAAAATTATGGTTTTGGTTCCATTGGATAGAGCTTGAATTTAGATAAATTTAGAAATTCGTTTCACTCAATTGGAGTTAAAATGAATAAGTTATACCCTTTAAAAATTCTTGGTTTAATTGTGGGCTAGGGGAGTATCTTGGTGAGGTTAGAAAACTACTTCAGTGGTCACAGAGGATTGGGGAAGACGGTGACGGGCTGGCGGCGTGCGACGGCGAAGGGCGGAGGAGATGCATGTTGCAGGCGAAGTAGAGGCGACAGGAGGCCTTGAAGAGGTGAGGAACGGCTTCACGGTGCTCCGGTGGTGTTTCAGTGAAGGGGAATCAGACCATGGTGGCACGGAGCAGCGGGTTGCTCACTGGCCAGAATTAGGGACGAAGGCAACGTCGGCGAGCTATGGTGCCCGGGAGACCAATTTGTGGAGGTGGAGAACAGATGGGAACGATGCGGTGCGAATGGAGGGCATACGGGTTTTATAGATGGCGAAGAGAGGTCGGGGACTGATGGGGTGGCTCACTGGTCATTTCTATGTTAGGCGGTGGCGATAGAGCGGCTCCTACTGATGCAGGCTTTGCGCCGCGTGATCTGAGGTAGATGCGATGGGGCGGGGAGACAGTGGGCGGTGCGCGCGAGTGCTGTGGGTGGTGGCAGAGGAACTGTGGGTGACGGCGGTTTTCCTGGTGCGCTGACCGAGGCGACACGACAGTACGGACAACCGGTGGGCGGTGGTGGTGAAGACTGTGGGCGATGGCGGCCGGGGATTTCTCAGGCGCGGCGAGAGGCGACGGAGCGGGAAGGTGAGGCTCCGGTGCTGTCACGCGAGGGGGGAGGAGAAGGAAGAAGGTGAGGTGGGCCGGGCTGGCTTGGCCAGGCCGAAGGCTTTTCCCTGTTTTTCTTTTTCTTTTTATTTATATATATATACACATGTAGACACACACACACACATATATATATATTCTTGTTCACTTAATAATTTACTTATTTTTATTCCTTTGTTGTTGGCCTCACCTTTGCATTTAGTTATTCATGTAATATAGTAAATTTTAGGTATACTCATTTTATTCATTTAGCATGGTACATATATATATATATATTATTTATTTGTCTTTGTTTACTATTATTATTATTACTAAGCCCAAAGTAGATTTTAAATTTTTGGATTCCAAATACATCCCTCCCTTTTGGTGGATCATCTTTTCATATTCGAGTTTTAAAATATTAATTTCTATTATTTTCACATCTTTGCATTTTTATGAATTTCTTCAAGTATTGGAACCTTAACTAAAATTCAAGGAAAATCTATTAAAATCCAAATATCAAGAAAGTATATTTCAAATAATTCAAGGGCTGCACATTTCCCAATATTTAACATTTCAGGATGTTACATATTTGGATTTGACCTCATCTTGAGATTTCTTGATCCCAAGATTTTTGTTTTGAATTTTTCAAAGAAATAGCTTACTGTGACATGTGAGAACTCATCTAAAGTCATCTTGACTAATCGCTACCCACAAACAAGTCATATACCAAGATTTTGATGTTTGGCTGGTTTTAGTGTAATCTTGCTTGTCTTTGGGAAAGATTAAAATTTTGGTCAAGATCCTCATTCTTTGGATATAATAGGTTTCTAAGACCTTAAGCAAGGTGCATACCAAGTTTTATCTCATTTAGTTAAGGATTTTGGGAGTTGTACTGTTTTTGGTCTTAGCTTAGGTTGAATTTCTGTCCTGAAAATAGGGGAGTGGTCATACCACCCAAGGCTCAGTCCAATTGGCCACCGGTCAGACCACCATGGTCAAGTCGGTCAGACCACCGTGGTCAAGCCGGTCAAACTGTCGACTCCTTGCCGGTCAAACTGGCCACCAGTTCGATCACACTCGCTATGGCGGTCGTACCGGTGTGGTGCTAAAATATCTCTCTCTTGGGATTTTGATATTGTTATTTTGTTATGTGCTTCTAATTCTGATCTTCATAACCGGTAGCTATTGGAGTGACAAATTTGTTAATACTTCAAAACAATTTGAGGCACCATTTACTCCCTGTTATCTTACCGGTCCTACACCAACGAAATAAAATTTTGTCAAATTTTGTTCTTTATAAATACTAGGCGTCGTTAGAAATATATGAAATTCAAGGCAACACTATGCTTTCAACGACAAGCAAGCACTAGCTTTCATTTTTCCTAGTCAAACTCTTGAAAAGTATTTTCAGGCTCAAGAAGTACACTACTACAGAACAGAGCTATCGTAACAGATCACTGTAACACATAACGAATTGTGTTGCAGACAAATAACGGAGTACCACATGCTATGTGTTCCAAAGAGGGACTGTAACACATATTCAATAAGATGAATAAATGTTTTACCAACATATATTGTAGTAGCACATACATGTGATACAAAGGTGTCTTGTAACACAAAATACATTAATATTTACGAATAATCCATTTTCAATATTTTAGTACTTAATATTTAATTAATCATACTATATTGACATACATGTTTTTTCACGTCGGTATAATTTTATTTTTACGGTTGTAGAATCTAAACCGATCAAAATTTGGAGATAGGCGCGGCGAAAAATTTTGGAACGGCTGAAATTGCTTTAGCGCGGCTAGAAAATTTTGGAACAGCTAAAATCTTTGGCGCGGTGATAAAATTTCATCAGTCAAACAACCGATTTAAGTGCCACCACCTGTCCTCTTCCTGCCCCATCCCCAACGCCACCAGCTAGCCCACCACTGCCCTCTCCTCTCCTTTCCCCGGGCGCTGCAGCCCTAATCCAGCTCCCTCCGTGCCAGGCTAGCCCATCCGCCTCCCCTGCTGCGACCCTCAAGCTCATTCTTTGGCGCATGCCCTTCCGCCTTCCCTATGCAGAGCTTGCCTGCACATCGTCATCTAACTCCGGAGCGCTCAGCAATGATTCGTATCCCGTCGAGCTCACTGGCAACCAGATCTGCTCATCATTGCCCTGATCTGCTTGTGGGCATAGTTGCCCACAGCCAGATCTGACGGGTGCTCTCTGCCTTGGTCTCTCCATCTCCAGGTCCTCATTCTCTCTAATCGCCAATCCCTCTATGTAGAGCTGATGTCACAAATGTTTGTTTTGTATGCGTAGGAGTTTTGGCCCATGGTTGCAAGCAGAGAGGAGTGCAAAAATTCCTATGTACCACAGAAGGTTTAGCTGTGGGTTCTTTATTTATTATTTTTTCTGTATGTGCAGTAGGTTATTGCTCCTAGATTCATCACAGTACAATTTATATATCGGATATACGAACTTTTTTCTCCTACAGTTGGAATGGAAGCATATGCGGCCATGATTTTTTTAATCATTTTCTAATTAAGCAGCAAATGCAAGCATTCAAAGTTTATGTAGCATGGACATTGCACTCACTAAACTCTACCCACTTAAAAGTTTTGTTTTTCGGTGTCACGGAAGTTGTTATTTTTAGAGTGCTAGTGCATTGTTCCTCACCACAAGATTTATCTTGCTACACCGCCTAATTAGGATCAATGAAAGCATTGAACTCAGTCTGCTTTTTGATCGCTTAGGGCATTTTAGAAGGCACTCTTCCATGCATTAGGTAGATCAGTAACATGATTAATAACACTGAGTAACATATATAATTTTTATGTCAAACATATACCTTTGACAATTGATGATAATGTGATATTTGTCAAAGAACATAGTTGATAGTCAAAGAACAAAGTGAAGCAAGTTTCTGAGATCCTATCTTGATTGATAGTGCTATGGCGATACAATAAGAATTGGCATCGGTGTTTGCTTTTCGAACTTATCTCTAGTATGGAAGTACTTGCTTGATTCGATTATTTCCATGACTCACTGTTGTGTTTTGCTTCTATAAACAGCGGAGGGATTGTAATAGAAGCAGTCAAAATTCCATGTTATTTTGTAACTTACAAGGCTTTCTTCAGGATTCTAGTTCAGATGTTCAGGTAAACTAAAATATATAAATTAATGCAGATCGATATATGAAGATAGTTATCAAAGGTGTACATCCTGTACATTCTAATCATGAGAAGGCATTAACCTGATTTTGTTCAAACATAATCTAAGTAACTTAGTAATTTGCTTTTAGAATATCATTTACTCTGCTTTTAGTAAATAAGCTGCTAGTTCTTTCAAAGAGAAATATTGGTCAGTTGCTTAAATCATTAGCAAATAATTTTTAATCTTTTTCCTTGGTCCAATCATGTCGCCACAACATTTTCTAGATCTGTACTCTTGAAACCACAGCTATATATGCCTTACATATCTTCATTTTGATTCAACTCATCCTTTATTCAAGAAAAAGAAGTACAAGGTGTTTTGATCAAATTATTGGACCCGTCTTTGGATGTCACTTTTCATCAAGCCAATTACCTTATGTTTATAACGCTTATGTAGTCAACTAGCCACATAGGCGTGGCGCAACGCCACGCCAAGCACCGTGTGGACCGAAGTAAAAGAGGAAAAAATTCACAGAAAAAAGAAAGCGAAGGGGTTTTTCCGCAAAAAATCGTGGGCCTTTTCGCAATAAAAGGAGATCAGAGGGGTTTTTTCGAAAAAAAACCGAGGGCCTTTTCGGAAGAAGTAAGGGCCTTTTCGTAATTACGGGAAACCTCGGGTCGCAATCCAGCAAAAAAATATATGAAGGGGCTTATTCAAAAAAATACAGGGACCTTTTTGCGATAATAGAGGACCTATACGTAATTTTCCAAAAACTGAGGGAAAGTGCCTCGGCCGGCCGTACGCAGATTCCGCTGGACACGCGCCGGCCGGCCGAGGCTTTGGGCGACGTGGACGCGCTGGGGGGCCGGAATCCCCCCGGGAATGTTATTGTTATTATGTGACTTGTGTGGTACAACAATTATTAGGAAAAAATCGAGTTAGAGCCATATCAATGCGTGACGGGTTGATGAGAGGAATGGAAGTGATTGACATGGGAGCCACTCTTAGTGTTTCTGTTGCTTCATACATATAATACATGTTAATTTCTATCAGGTAATAACTATCTATCTTCTTGATAAACTGCAGGTACTTGTATAAAGTACACATTTATGACTTGCATATGACACACAATTCAAGTAAATGATCATTTGTACTCAAAAAGAAGAAATTTGATTGTTCTGGATGAGGACAAAGCGGCAAAGAGTTCAAGAATATAGAGATAGTTATATTTTTTAGCATTGAAAATTTGTATTTTAATGATACTTGTGTTCAGAATGAAGTCACTATGTATGATATGGATTGTTTTCAATAATATTATACTTCCTATGCAATACTGATGGCATGTGATGAGAAGCAATCGTATATTTGAATAGTGCTACTACTCATGGTATTATTGTGTGACAACTGAAAAATTGTTACCACGTAAAAGGATTTTTATTATTCTTGTATTATCTGCTGTAAAAATATGTGTTACAAGGCTATATGGCAACATATGGTTTCATGTTACTATAGCTAAATAAGGTGTTACTGCTATGTGTTACAGCAAAATGATTGTAACACATAATTTTATAAGTAGGAACACGTATTATGTGCTATAATAGACCATGAGGCAGTAACATGGGTAATAAGAACACATATCAATTGTGTTACTAGATAACGTAGTAACACTTTTTTAGGCATATAGTAGCACATGACTGTGTTACTATAACCCTGTTCTGATGTAGTGGTAACACATATTAACCAGACGGATCCCTGCGAGACAATAACTTACTATATATAGCTAGACTCGATGGTAATCATTTAGACTTAAAAGCATTGATGTTTTTACTATAGTGACTGAAAATACACTATAGCTATAATAGATTCTCAGCGTAATTAAATTTTAAAATTAAAAAATTATATCATCACAGACAATACAAAAAATAAAGGCAAAAAAGCACAAAAAATAACAAAAAGTAAAAAAAAAGACAAAATTAAGAAACTAAATGCCAGAAGCAAAGGCTCAAACGAGGAGTTTGAGATAAACTTTTAACAGATACGATTGTTCATGTGAATACAAATGCATGAACTTACTGTTGTTTTTTTCTATAAGACCATTTTTTGCAGTAAAATTTCAACTAAACATGTGCTTTACTTACAGAGAAAGAAACTCGAAGATTACCTAGCTCACACGCAGGCGTGATTTAGACAAGAACATTTCACAAGCTTGGAATAATAGAATATATCGAAATTATTCACCTTACTGAAGACCAAAATAATTGTCAAACATTGCAATTGTGTCATCCAATAATGACAGCTGACCAAACTGAAACCAATGTGATGATACTGACTGCCTAATGGGAAAGATGCTTTGTCTTGCATGTAAATTGTAGCATTTTTAAAAGCACGTAAGGAATCAAGGTTTGAGTTCTTACGTGCATGCACCATTTTCACTTTTAAGTAGTTGTACTACTTCATGCTTTCCAAAACCCGAGCTACAGACACTACTACGAAAGCCTAATACTAGACGACCAATCACGAGCGGTTTTGTCAAACCGTCGGATTGACACTAACACGAGCGGTTTTAATTTGGACACCGCCTCGTGTTAGTGGCGTCGATAAAACGAGTATCACGAGCGGTTCTTATCGATGAACCGTCAGTGATACTAAATATCCTGACGGTTTTATTAAAAACCGTCGTGATATCTGATTATCACGAGCGGTTTTTATTAAAAACGCCGTGTTGTGTAGACTATCACGAGCGGTTGTTGCTAAGAACCGTCATTAATGTTCACTGACGGTTTTTAACAAGAACCGCTCTGTGATGTCCTTTGTCTCATCATATTCATTTCATGAGCAGAGGTTAATATATAAGTACACATTGCTTCTAATAACTTAACTACGAACTATCGAGACAAGAGATCATAAATTAAAGGCAAATTTATTAGTTTCAATTAGAGGCAAATTTACTACAAAAGTCGCACAGTAAAGAGTTTCCCAGTTGTAATCTTTTGGGCTTCAGACGCTTCTTCTTCGACTTTGGGACTTGGAGGATCGCCACGACTTCTCGAAAGCCGTTAAGATTGTCCTTGTCCTCGGCACTTCCTCCTCCACTGGGCAAATAATCAGTAGCATAGCCCATAATGTCGTAGAGGTATGCATGGGCAGATTCCTCAGAATCTGTCGTTTCTGCTTGATCGGTAAGGCTATTCATCAGTCTCTCCAATGCGTGTAGAGCTTCTTCCTCTTTGCACACATTGTGGAGAAGAACCAGGGTAAGGGCTATTTCCCTTTCTTGAGCGGCAGCGAGACGCCTCCGTCGACGGCGGATGATCAGGTCAAGCTGACGGATGCAAGAAAGTCGGGGAAGGAGAGCAGGGCGTGTGCGGAGAAGCTGCTCCAGATGCAAATTGCTGGCCGCCTGTGTAAGGTTCCGACCGAACAATTCTTGATGAACAGATGAGAGGAAGGAGATGATCACAAGAATAGTAGAAGGCATATTATACGTACGTAGAAGAGACCTGGATTAGGCGCGCATATTTAACCTTTAGCACAGACGGTTCGTATACCCAAACATTAATGATATACACGCTTCGTATAACGATCGAGAGACGTTAATTATATGATCGAAACACGAAGCATTCTGGCAATCGAAACACGAAGTGTTCTGGCAATGGAAACACGCGCGCGTGGCATGAAAGCTTATGATGACGGTTTTTATAAAAACCGTCAGCGATAATATTTATCACGACGGTTTTAATAAAAAAGCGTGCTCGTGATAAACTGGTTATCACGAGCGGTTTTAGTTAAAACCATCGTGATAATGACTAAGGCATTTATTGCCTTTGCTCGCATCGCATTTGTCTTCATTTCGATCCGATCTAGCCATCTGCTGCGCACTTTTTCACTCGGGAGGAAGCTAGGCGATTTCGGGCGATTAATTTGGTGGGAAGAGGCGGATATTGAGCTTTGAATTAAGATTCAGACTTTCTGGTTCTTGTAGATATGGTTAGTAATGAAATTTATTTTTTCTTTAATTGCATTACAATTTAGGTCTAAGTAATCCATGAGTGGTTATTGAAGATGGTTAATTTGCAAAATTGTTGGATATATAATAGCTGTTGTGTTTGTAATATGAATTGAGCTAGCAAATTAAGTCTCAGTATAATAAATGTGGCCGGTATATATGTAGTTATAATTAGTTAATCTAGATTTTAATACTAAGTTGTTATATATGTAGTAACGTAGGACCGAAGTTGGATGTATGCCGCGAGCCGTGTGAGTGAAGAGTACATTAATGGCGTTTACGCTTTATAAGAGCCACCGAGGAGGATATGTTGAATAAGGGGTGGAATATATGTGATGTCCATGCACCGATCGAGAATTTGAAGATGTTTAAGAACCGAGGGCAAATTGAAGCGCACTTGATTCGGAGGGGTTTCAAAAGGATTATACGTGTTGGACCGATCATGGCGAAGTGAATGATCATATGCCGCCGGATGACATCGCGGTGAAGTGAATGATATGCCCCGGATGACATCGTCGGTGAAGTGAATGACATGCCGCGGTGATGTCGATTGTGGCTCGGATTCGGATAGGTTGCACGATGATAACTGGATCGGATGCTTCGCGATGTAGAAGAGAACTATGATGAGAGAGTATGTTAAATTCCGTGGTTTGATGGAGGACTCGAGAAACCTTTGTACACGGGCTGCAAGTACACGAGGTTGTCGGCCGTGCTTGAACTGTTGAAATTGAAGGCAAGCAACGGTTGGTCCGACAAGAATTTCACGCAGATGCTAGGTCTTTTAGCGGACATGCTTCGGAGGGAAATGAGTTGCCTAAAACCACGTATAAAGCCAAGAAGGTTCTTTGTCCGTTGGGAATAGAAGTAGAAAGAATACATGCATGTCCGAACGATCGTATCCTCTACCGTAAAGAGTATGCAAACATGCATGTATGTCCGGTGTGCAACGATCCCGATACAAACGTAACAATCAATCGGATGATGGCGAGGGAACAGAGGCGAAGAAAGGACCTCTGCTAAGGTGGCATGGTATTTTCCTAGAATTCCCCATTTGAAAAGGTTTTTTGCAAATCCAAAGGAGGCAAAACTGCTGCGTTGGCACTCGGAGGAGCGCAAGAAGGATGGAATGATAAGATACCTTGCTGATTCTGCAGATGGAGAAACATCGATAGGAGTTTTGCGAGTTTTGTGCGAGAACCAAGGAATATAAGGTTTGGACTGAGTACAGATAGAATGAATCCTTTTAGTAGCATGTGCAAACGACATAGCATATGGCCCGTGACTCTGCATCTATAACCTTCCTCCTTGGTTGTGTATGAAGCGAAAGTACATTTTGTTGTCGATACTTATCCAAGGGCCAAAACAACTGGGAATGATATCGATGTTCCTAGCACCGTTGGTGGAAGATCTAAAAATCTTGTGGAACGAAGGGGTGCAGGTATGGGATGCATACAAACGAGAGAACTTCACTCTGCGCTCCTTATTGTTCTGCACCATAAATGATTATCCCGCCCTTGGTAACCTATCGGGCCATAGTACAAAAGGTGCCAAAGCTTGTACTCACTGTTTAGATGGTACCGAGAGTGTGGGCTAAGACACTCACGCAAAACCGTCTACATGCGTCACCGCGGTTCCTTCGGAGGGCTCACCCATACCGCAAGATGAAGAAACAATTTGACGGAGAGAAGGAAGACGGTTCAGCTCCAAGGCATTTAAGGGGACACGAGGTTTATGATATGGTTAAGGATTTAGATGTTGTCCTTAGAAAGGGACGTAAATTGAGGGCTCATGAGAAGAACACCTGGAAGAAGAGATCAATATTTTGGGACTTACCTTATTGGGAGTACTTAGATGTTCGGCACTGCATCAACGTCATGCACGTAGAAAAGAATGTGTGTGACAGCTTGATTGGTCTCTTACTGAACATCCGTGATGAAACAAAGGATGGTGTCAACGCACGGCTTGACTTGACTGACATGGACATCAGGCCTGAGTTAGCACCGACAAGCACTGATAATGGACGAACGTACCTTCCCCCTGCGTGTTACACTCTGTCCAAGGCTGAGAAAACAGAACTGTGCCAGTGTTTGCATGGTGTCAAAGTTCCGTCTGGTTACTCCGGCAACGTGAAGAAACTTGTTTCGATGCAAGATTTGAAGTTAAATGGCATGAAGTCTCATGATTGTCATGTGATGATGACACAGATGCTCCCTATTGCAATTAGAAATATTTTGCCGATCAAAGTCCGAGAGACAATCATGAGGCTATGTTATTTCTTTAACACAATTGCTCAGAAGGTCATCGATCCCGAAGGACTAGATGCTCTGCAGGACAAGGTGGTGATGACTCTATGTCACCTTGAAATGTATTTCCCTCCTTCATTTTTCGATATCATGGTCCATCTCATTGTTCATATTGTGTGGGAGATAAAAATGTGCGGGCCCGTATTCCTACGTAGCATGTACCCATTTGAGAGGTTCATGGAATTCTCAAGTCCTACGTGACGGAATCGTTCTCGTGGGAGGCAGCATCGTCGAAGGTTATGCAAGCGAAGAGGTCATTGAGTTTTGTGTCGATTATATGGCTCGATTCAACCGATAGGTGTCCTCAATCTCGTCATGAGGGGAGGCTGAGCGGTCTCGAACTATCGGAAGGAAAGCAATCACTCCGGATATGGACACGTATACTCAAGCCCATTTCACGGTGTTGCAACACATGACTGAAGTGGCGCCTTATGTGGACCAGCATAAGGATGTGCTTCGCAACAGAATCCAGAGCAGCCCGATGTTTGGATCATGAGACAACACAACCGTTGGTTCAACCAATGGTTGAAGGAGCAAATCGCTAGGAGCTCGCCGAGTGAGACGCTGACATGGTTGGCAAAAGGGCCGACATTTACAGTTGTGACATGGCAAGGATATGACTTAAATGGGTACATATTCTATCGCGATCTCGGGATGTCAAGAGCACTAACGAGCACAGCGGTGTCCGCATAGATGCATTCAATCCGATGGGTCGAGAAACTCGTACTATGGCTTCATAGAAGAGATTTGGGAGCTCGACTATGTGGTTTTCAAGATCCCCTTATTTCGCTTGCCGTTGGGTGCATCTCCCACAGTGAAGGTTGACAAATGCGGTGTCACGACCGTGGACCTCCAACGTGTCGGTACAAAGACGAACCATTCGTACTCGCCAATCAAGTTGTTCAAGTTTTCTATGTAACCGACCCAAAAATAAGAAACGCCATGTAGTTCTTCATGGAAAAAGGAGAATTGTCGGAGTGGAGAATGTAGTGGACGAGGAGGAATACAATCAATTTGACGAGTTACCTCCTTTTGGAAATGGCATAAGGGTCGACGATGAACAACGTGACGAAACTAGTTACGTACGCATTGATCATCATGAAGGGCTAATTTTTAAAGGAAATAAGCAAGTACAATAAGAATGTATATGTGAAAATGTGTGACAATTTTGAGATGTATAGGTGAAAATGTGTGATGTAGTCAATTTTGAGATGTATATGTGAAAATGTGTGAAAAAATGTATATGTGAAAATGTATATGTGTATTGGCATTTATGTATATGTGATGTATATGTGTGATGTACATGTGATGGTTGATAGGAATCTCACTGGTTGGTGTTGTATATGAATGCATTTGTTTGGTGGTGGATATGAATGCAGTTGTGGTTATTGGTGTTGTCTTAATAACTACGATCAGGAAACTTATCACGAGCGGTTCTGAACTTAGAACCGTCAGTGATATCAATATCACATACGGTTATAAGTTTAAAACCGTCTGTGATAGTATAACTATCACAGACGGTTATAAACTTAGAACCGTCTGTGATATTTATCACAGATGGTTCTAAGTTTAGAACCGTCTGTGATAACCTCCCTATATATACCCTCTGGCTAGGGTTTTCCCTGTGCGCTGCGCAGTTATTCGATCTAGATCTAATTAAATCCCGAGCCCGTCGTCGCCTCCGCCTCCCCGAACCCTCGTCGGCCGCCTCCCCGAGCCCCTCGCCGGCCGCCTCCGTCGAGCCCGTCGCCGGCCGCCTCCCCCGAGCCCCTCGTCGAGCCCGTCGCCGGTCGCCTCCCCCGAGCCCCTCGTCGAGCCCGTCGCCGGCCGCCTCCCGAGCCTCTCGCGGCCACCTCCCTCGATTACCGTGCATTGTGAGCGGTTTACGTGATGGACTAGGGTTTTGAGTATTGTGAGCGGTTCTGTGATGGACTATGGTTTTGAGCATTGTTTATCGCAGTAGCTTAATTAGTTTGCTATTTGGTACATATTACATTGGTACATTGTTTACTGCAGTAGCTTAATTAGTTTGCTATTTGGTACATATTACATTGGTACATTGTTTACTGCAGTAGCTTAATTAGTTTGCTATTTGGTACATTGTTTACTGCAGTAGCTTAATTAGTTTGCTATTTGGTACATACTACATTGGTACATTGTTTACTGCAGTAGCTTAGTTTAATTTGCTATTTGGTACATACTACATTGGTACATTTTTAATGCAGTTGCTTAGTTTACATTGGTACATATTACAATGCTTGTTGTGTTAGTATATAGTATATAGTATAGGCATATAACCCCTCTCTCTGTCCACATCACCCCCTCCCTTCTCCCCCTTCCCTCTACTCCTCTCCTCGCTTCCTAACATTGAGCATCATGTTTCACTTTTCTTGCTTCCTCATCTTATCATGTTTCACTTTTCTTGCTTCCTCATTTAGTAGCGGGACGGCCAAGATTAATCTTGTGCAACCCTACAATTTGAGAGCACAAATTAACCAATCAAGGACCACTCTAGTGTATATGCCACATAGACCTTCAAGGGGCATGAAGCAAGTGACACATTCTAGTGTATCCAGTTCAATGAAACCTGATACACTAGTTTGTGTCATTTGCTTCATAGAACTTTGTTTAGAGACCTTGTAGTAATAATATATGCCACATAGACCTTCAAGGGGCATGAAGTAAGTGACACACTCGAGTGTTCCCGTTCAATGAACCGGATACACTAGTTTGTGTCATTTGCTTCATAGAACTTTGTTTAGAGACCTTGTAGTAATAGTATATGCCGACTACTGTCGAGATGTGATGTCCACTCCCACAATCCTTCTTTTTCCTTCTTAAATTCAAGGCAATTTTATTACAAAAGTGCAAAAAAAAAGACATTCCCAGATTCTTCGTGAGCAGCCGACATAGCCGACTTCTTCGATGAGCGACTATCCATCTGCTTCTTCCCACTTCTTTTCTTCATCTCTGGTCTCTGGATCACGTACGCCAGTAGCGATGATTCTGAAGCCCCCCAACGACTAGATCGTGACTCTAGGACAGGCCATTGAAACATTCATCCAGTGGCCTAAAAGCGACATCTCCTGGAGGCTTCTTCACGGTGGCAGGACTGAAGTGCGGTCGAACCACGACAACATGCACCGGTGCCATCTCCACACGCAGCGGTGCGGGCGAGCTACCGCACCGTGCTATCTCCACGAGTGCTATTCTCGCCAAAGCAACTTGCACCGTCTGTACCATTACAGTCGACTACCATGAAGTCGACCTGCAGTCGTGGTAGTGGCCATGGCAAATCAAAGACGAAGGATGATGACGATATCCCGTACATGCCATTGGCCCGCAAATTCATGCTAGGCGAGCCGATGATATTCCCGCAAGAGCACCTCACAAAGCTAGGACTTGGTTGCCAAAGATTCCACACTTGGTATATGAAACAGTCCAATAGACCAGAGGCAGAACGGCGCTCAGGTATCATTGTCAAATTCAAGCCGGAACATTTCTTGCACGAAGTTCAGGAATGTGTCTTCCGTGACCTTTGACGATATATTTGGTCTTTTCACGCTCAACGCTCTCGACGCCTCACTCGCTCAAGCTGGATCTTTGTAAGTCTGCACAATCACGATCTCTGCTCACGTAATACCGATATATGTCACAATTTGTTGCTTTTCTATGTATATATATAGATTCATGCTTGACCAAGCTAGATCATCGAAATCACCAATTGGTTTCTGGACCACGCAGGTCGCCATTGATACCATCAATGAGGATGCATCCTTAAATCGAGGACTATATTACAAAAGCACTGCTGGCTCACCGCGATAAGGAATTTGTTCTTATGCCATACAATGAGAACTTCCATTGGATTTTAATTGTAATTATACCAAAATGGAACAAGGCTATATACCTTGATTCTCTAAGTAAGAACAAATCCAAGTACACAGCTATTGCCGAAATACTCGATAGGTAAGTACATTGTACATTGTATTCTTTCTTTCCTTCCGAATGACTAATCTAACTTTTTTGAATAACAAAGGTCGTTCGTCACATACGTTCAACAAACAAGTGGCTCGACGACAGCTGCCAAGCCCTTGAAACATGATCGCAATTTTCGGGTATTGGCTAGCTACACATTAATTAATCATATACAACACTTAATAGTAATGCCACTTGATTTAACACATTCTATTTTTTGCAGTGCCACTAGCAGCAGTCGGGCAACACGTGTGGATACTACGTGTGCCACCATATGAGACTACTCCTCGATTCCAGCAAGATCATCACTCCTAAGGTTTGTCAATCTTTCCACATTTATTTCATACATGTCAAGTTTTACATGTGCGTGCGTTGATATTCCTATCGACAGGCTGCGCCCATCTCTACATCTGCATTGACACAGCCGGATTTCGCAAAAATTCGAGGAGAGTTCATTTGGTTTTTGTGGACTAAAGTCGTAAGATCAGATGGAGAGTTCCACTGCCCAGAATGATTTTTTATTGTAATTCTAAGTGCAAATGCAGTGTAGATCTTTTACAATTGTGTATATGTTAATGGATATTTTATTTCAATTCAATGAATTGATTTGCGAAATGGATGCTTTATGTTTGTGAAATGAAGTGCGTTGTCAATTGGATGTTTTATGTCTGTGAAATGAATTGAGATGTGAAATGTATTTGAAATGAAATGAGATGTGTGAATTGTATATATTTTATGTCCGTGATTATCTGCTTGTTTGAGAGGGCATGGCTAGCATTTCGAGGCTAGCCAATAAACATAAATATATTTAGGGTTGAAGGAATATCACGAGCGGTTTTGAGTAAAAATCGTGTGATAGCTGATAATCCTGACGGTTTTACTTAAAACCGCTCGTGATGATCGATATCACGACGGTTTTAACTAAAACCGCTCGTGATGATCAACTATCACAGCGGTTTTACTCAAAAACCGTGCTCGCGATAATAAGTATCATAGACGGTTTTAACTTAAAGCGATGCAGCGATTATCGCTATCACGCACGGGTTTTACTCAAAACCGTCGTGATAGCGATAATCCTGACGGTCCAAAACCGCTCGTGATGACCTTCGATTATCAGCGACCCATAAATACAGCGGTTCACAAAACCGTCTGTGATGACATTTTTGAACCGTCTGTGATGACCTTTTCTGTAGTAGTGAGATGTGGTAGATTCCAAAAAAAAGTGCCATTATTTGTAACAGTGGTGTAAGGCCAGTCTCAGTGGGGATTTCATGGAGTTTCATGGGCATTAAATACGCTGACATGGCGTTTCATGGGAGTAGAGAGAGTTTCATGGGGATGAAACTCTTCTGCACTGTTTCCAAAATATGAGTGTGTTGGAAACTGGGATATGAAACCTCCACTGAGACTGGCCTAATAGGACGTTGTGAATCTCAGCTCAATTCTCCTTAAATATTATGTCATTCCTTTTTTGAGAAAACAAAAAAGAGCTTTCTGGCTTTATGGATATACACAATTTACAACAACTATTATGTATCTTTCTCATTGTCAAATTGAGGAAACTAGCCTAATTGTCCACGCGAATCAACAACATTGTGTGGTGTTATGTAATTTGGCGAAGGATTGTGTAAATAGGTATAACAGAATATAAACCGTGAAAAAAAGTAGGCATAAGAGATGATACTCTCTCCGATCTTTTTAATTTAGGTTATTGACTTTCTTTGGGATGTAACTTTGATCATTGCATTTTACAACTTTATATTAGGATAGATTAACAAAATTGTAATTGTTGTAGGGGTGGCCTCCACCTAAGCCCAGCTAGCCTGTAGGAGGTTGTAAGGCCCTGATACCATCTCTGTCGGGACCCCGGATTTCCGAACCCGGACCCTCTGTGTAATACAGCACTAGTCCCAGATCAAAACTAGTGCACACAGTCAAACAATGATGATTACATAACCAACAACTTTTATTACAATAATAGAGAGTACAGACTGAAAGGTCTCTTTATTACAACTGAGGTTTCAAGACCTCACACACACACACAAACACACAGCGGAAGCAAAAGGTAAATCTAGCGAAGACCCCATCAGTACGCCACAGGCAATTGACTGGGGAAGTGCGACCTAGTACTCCGGGAATCCTTCGTCGAATCTGCACGCGAAGTAGTCGTAGTCTCCCTCTTGAGCTTCATATTCTTCCGAGATGATTTTTAGTGCAACATGTGAGTACATAAAGTACTCCGCAAGTCTTGGGAAAAATGCAATAGATGCAATGCTTAACAAAGGAAGGCTATATGGTTCTTTTGCGCAAAGATATGTTTTATTTCAAATAACATTACATATTTTCGAAGGCATTAACTTTGTAAAGTAATTGTTTTAACTGAAACTAATAAGCACACTATAGTGAAGGTTCTATCCACCAACACTAATTAACCAGCTCTAACCGTTAAGTTTCAAAACATCGGGTTCCATCCACCCGCATTGGCTCCAACCGCCAGGATACCCTTCCGAGATTTCCCTCCACTCTCGGAATACCAAAATTTTGTTTTTAAAACGAAAACCAAAGATCTACCATGTGAATGCATTCCTTGCCCGCCCTTGACCGTGGGCACGGCTATTCGAATAGTTTGACACTCTACAGAGGTTGTACAACTTTACCCCCAAGAGATAAATTATCTTAATAGTCACCACGCTTCCTTTGGCATGAGACACAGATAAAATATCACAAAGCCTTTACCTCACTCTAGTCTAGCTAGACACCACCCGCTGAGGTTTCACCGCTGAAGGGTTAAATCCACCCAGTCAGAAGCCCCCTCTTGCGCCATATGAGTACAGTAAATCCCTGGCACCCACTTTCCACTGGTGGCACCTAAACTAGACTATCGTAAGTTAATCAGCTAGGTCGTACCCATATAGACTTGGGGTTGTATGGTAGTGCTCAGTCTGGACAATCACAAGCGTCGGTCCTTAATTAACTAGGGCGGAACATACACTTTACAAAGTCTCGTGCTAACCGCACCAATCCAATCCAACCATCCGCCCCGGTCTAAAACAATTTTCTCATTTTATTTATTTTTAAAAGAACAGTGGCAACACCAATCGCCACTAATTTCCGAATACAAAGACTAGTGTAAAGAAACATAATTTCCCATTTTAAGGTTACAAAAGTTAAATAGCATGACTAAGAAATTTACTACCGTTCTAATATTTATCAAAGATTTAATAATAATCTCATTATTGAGACAAAGAAAATCCTAAGGTTACAAAGGTACATGGCATTCAACTTCAATCGTTGGCATAACAACAATTGGATTAACTAATACCTTACGATAGAAACTAATGTTTTTATGTAATTAGCAATGCAATTAAATTTAAAATAATAAAAAGCATTTCTCAAACATAGGTACAAAATGATCAAAGGATACTTGCCTTCTTGTGCGCTATTTGGTCCTTCTTGCTGCGGCTCGACAAACTCTTCGGCGACGTCGGGTTCTACGCGCAAAACGACAAAACAAATAAATAAATAAATACAAATAAATAAAATCACAAAAATATAAAATATGTACTGCAAGAAATTTTATGATTTTATACGAATTTAGAAATTTGAATCACTGGATTCGGAGTTCGGATGACAGAGAACGAGCGATTGGAAGATTGAATGAATTGGAAATTTCAGAAAATGCAAAACCGAGGGAATATTCTCTGGAATCTTATTTTTGGCTGATTTTTGGATATTTTTGGGTGTATGAAGTGTGGGGCCCGGCTGTCATTGAGTACAGATTTTTTTAATAATATATGACAAGTGGGTCCCGCTTGTCATTGACTAGAGTGTAACATTTATTCTGAATGTTAAAGAGGTAATTTGTAGGAAACTGTATGGACGATGGTAGAGTAGGGGCTCAAAGGACTAGGTTGGTGTGGATGGCACTAGAGTTGTTGTTAGTAGTGGAGGTGTGCCTTCTTTTTTCCCCTTCTGCATCCCTTGTTTTCCTCTGGTGGTTGACTCGTGAAGACCTATGATGCACGAACACGGATACGTCGACACGACACCGACACGGGAATTCGCCGTTTTCCCAAAAATACCGATACGCCGACGCGGCTATATATATTTAAATAATAAATAAATAATATATATGTATTATTTTCTATGTTTTCACATGCTTATTATCTGAAATAATGTAAATTGTAAACTTGTAATTTGTAAAGTGTATACTTGGAATATGTACCTCATGAATTGTTTTGTTAATCCTGGCGACAATTATTGATGTGAATACCATTTCTAGAAATAAGAACTCCATTAATCTGGGAAAAAGTAACATGATCAGATCGGCAAGACTACACAGGAGGAGATACGGGAGCCGGTGACGCACGGGAGATGTAGTCTGCGGCGAGACGCGGGAGATGTAGTCGGCGGCGAGATGCGGGAGATGTAGTCGGCGGCGAGATGCGGGAGATGTCGTCAGTGGCGAGATGCGGGAGCCGGCGGGCAGAGAAGATGCGAGTGAGGAGATGGAAGCGACGGCGAGATGCGGGAGCGGGCGGCGGCGCGAGCAGCCGATGCGGAGAAGCGCAAGTGAGCGATGGGAATGATGCGCTCGGGAATCGGCGCTTATGGTTAGGGTTAGGGATGGGCCGGCCGTGTCCTGGGCCATTCCTGGGCTGGCTATATCCAGGCTGTATCCGACTCGTATATTTACTGTGTCTGACACGTGTCGAGAATTTTAATAATTAAAATTAATTCCAAAATCGGCCGATACGTCACCGACACGTGTCGGAGACGTGTCCGTGTCGTATCCGTGACCGACACTGACACGTGTCGAGAATTTTAATAATTAAAATTAATTCCAAAATCGGCCGATACGTCACCGACACGTGTCGGAGACGTGTCTGTGTCGTATCCGTGACCGACACATGTCGGCCACGGATACGGCGGTTTTGACACGTGTCCGTGCTACAGAGGTGAAGACTTCTTTAAGATCTAATGCAAGCATCACTTTTTAGCAATTCAACTATTTATAAAGCTGTAGGCTTGTAAATTTTGAACTTCATAGTGAAGATGCATCTTGAAGCGCAGTACTAGACAATGAGCTTAATGTTGTTGACCTTTACAAAACAGATAAAGAATTGGACAGTTGAAGGGATGCAGGAGTGCAGTTCTCTTGGAGCTCGTCGCATTTTTTAGTTTCCTGGTAGTACCCATGCAATTTATCTGTTAAAACTACAATAATTAATTTCATGGGTCATATTTGTGTGAAAAATATTATTGTTTTTAATCATTTAATGAGATAATGTTGTTTATCCCTTGGAACTAAAGCATTTATTTCATATTTGTTGTTGTTAAGTGTATTTTTTTTTCAAAAGTTAACTCAATTTTTTGGCGATAATAATTTGTTTGATCTCCGAATCGATTTCTGTTAGTCTTTTCCACCTTGTTTTCGTTCTCAATGGATTTACCAATCACTCAATCTATGCAGCTATTTTTGAAAGATTTCGAGGCATTCTTCATGAAGGTGAAATAGACAAGCGTGTGCAGTTTCTAATTGAAGGCCTTTTTGCAATTAGGAAGGCTAAATTTCAGGTAAATTCATAGCTTTCCTAACTGGTGCCTTTTTAGTTGCATGCTCATATCAGATTCTGATAATATGATTTTCTTTGCCATGTATGTAAAGGGATTCCCAGCTATCCGTCCAGAGTTGGATCTTGTGGAGCAGGAGGACCAATTCACTCATGAGATATCCCTTGAAGATGAACTTGACCCTGAGACTAATCTAAGTATGGTTTTGTTTCCTCCATGGGCATGGCTCTCTGTTATTTTATTGATATGAGTGAAGAAACTTACACTTCTGAGTGGTATGGCGCTGACTTTTTTCAACCTGCAGATGTTTTCAGGGCAAATCCAAATTTCCTTGAGGACGAGAAGGCCTATGAGAACCTAAAGAGAAGCATCCTGGGAGCAGAATCTTCAGAAGATGAAGGAGGATCTGATGATGCTTCTGATGATGAGGATGAAGAAGAATCTGATGATGAAGAGGATGAAGAACAGATGGAGATAAGGGATAAAACTGAGACCAATCTTGTCAACCTTCGAAGAACCATATATTTGACAATCATGTCCAGTGTTGATTTTGAAGAAGCTGGTCACAAGCTTCTAAAAATTAAACTCGAGCCTGGTCAAGAGGTGAGTACTGTAGTTTGGCTGATTTTGGTATTTAGTATTGATTTCAGTTTTGTCTGGTAAAGTTGTTTCTTGATTCCTTTTTTGTGTGGTTTCTTTTCTTTCCTGCTATACAAAGCCTTCAGAGTTCAGATACGTGCATCTTGTAATAGGTACTAGTACTAGGTCATCATCTACCTATGCTGAGCTAAGCTTTTGTAAATGCTCCAAATTGTGCATTGATTTTTTTCATCGGACAAGTTTATTTTGACTGATTACCATTCTTACAACTTTTACGCAGCTTCTTTTATGGAACCTGTGTGTACTTAATAATTTTAATCCCTGCTGTTTTCTGAGTGTGGATAACTGAATATCTCCTGTCATTTTGTATATTCCTACATTCGGATGTGACAGTTTAGAGCTTTCAATACGCAAGCATGTTACTATGTTAAAACAAATTGTTGTGATTGCATGAAATCTAGTGTCTCCACATACCATTTGGGTAGTTCCTGCAACTGGATTTGTTGCTGTATACTTGTGAACCAAATTGTTAACAGGAGCAAAAGACTGCAAGGGGTGGTTAATGCATACTCCCTCCGGTCACATGAGGAACTTGTTTTGGACCTCGACATGATCCCCAAGAACACAACATTGACCACATATTATTTTATATTAATAAAACCTAATAAAATTATGATATTATGAAAGTACTTTTCGAGACAAATCTGCATGTACCATTTTCATGTGTACCAAAACGATATTGGCAGCCAAAGTTTAGAATGTTTGACTGCATGTATCCCAAAATGACCTCTTTTTCTGACCGGAGGGAGTATTTTACTTTGTAGAGTTTATTTGAATGTTTTGGTTATAGTGAGTTTATTAAAATGGTTTATACTTTATAAGATCATTTAGGTGTACATATGCTGCACCCTATATCAAACTAGTTATGCTTACTCGAGTTGCTAACACATTATGGGGCTGTTTGGTTGCTAGCCACACTTTGCCTACAAAAATTGTCACACTTGCCTAAGTTGAGTTGCTCAAATTCTTTGACACATCTTAGCAAGTCTAAGGGAATCTTGCCACACTTTTTTGAGTCATTGACGTGTGGGACCTAGTTTGCTGGAAGGGAATCTTGCCACAACTGTGGCTGCAACCAAACAGTTCCCACAGTTGGTCAAACTTGCCTAACCTTAGGCATGGTAAACTGTGGCTGGCAACCAAACACCTCCTATATGTTTTAAATGTTTCTCTTGGAGATTAGGTTACTAAGGTTTGTAGAAAATATGTGGTTTGTTCATCAAATAACAAAGCTTATCACTTCCATCACAAATGTTTTTTCTTATAGATCTTTTTACGTTAGCTGGTGCTCAATATCCCACTTTATGTTGGGTCACTATTTTGCATTTGGGCAATTTGCTAACTTGAAAGTTCATTATAAGCCTATATGCTATTGCAAGCTCCATGATAAGGCTGCTTTTAGAAGTTTCTTAAGGCTATGTGTAGCTCTGAACTGATGAACATATGCATTGACATGATTCATGTAGTGATGTCTGCTAGTTGGCACAACTAGTGTGATAATGGACTGTTAATACTTGGTGTATGATGAAACCAAAATTTAGACTGACCTGTGGGCTCAGTTGTTTTCTCCTTATTTGTTGGTGTTTAGCTTGTTAGTTCTCTCTAAAATGTCTGAAATTGCTGCAAATTTTTGTACTATTTGTAAACTTTGGGAAATCCCTGAAGTAAAGTAAAACATCAGTACGTTCGTTGGTAATTACAACTTGGTGCTAGATCCTACTAAATAACATGCACAAGAACCAAAAAAAAAACAATGGTGATGAAGCTTCCATATGCAATACTAGGTCACTAACATTTGTTTTTGCACATTGCTTGATACCAAATAAATCCTTTTTCTGAATATACATGTAATCTGATTGATTGGTTTGGTCAGAATAGTATTGCCTTTAGAATTGTCTTTGGCTTTCCTAATGTATTCCTTCTGTAGTTGATTTATGTGTTCTATTGATGGCTTGATGCTGAATCTGCAGAATATGGTATTTTGCCCTAAGCTAAATCATTTGTTCCATTTGATAGATGGAGCTGTGCATCATGCTTCTTGAGTGCTGCAGTCAAGAGAGAACTTACCTTCGATATTATGGGTTACTGGGACAACGGTTTTGCATGATTAACAAAGTTCATCAAGAAAATTTTGAGAAGTGTTTTGTGCAACAGTATTCAATGATTCACCGTCTCGAAACAAATAAGTTGAGGAATGTTGCCAAGTTTTTTGCGCATTTGTTGGGGACTGATGCGCTCCCTTGGCATGTTTTGGCTTACATCCGGTTGACAGAGGAAGACACCACATCTTCTTCTCGAATTTTTATAAAAATTCTTTTTCAGGTATGTTGTAAATATGCCACTTTTCTTTTATAGGGCAATTTGTCCTTTGTCATATCAGACAATTAAATGATTTGTTTCTTATGCAGGAACTGTCAGAACATCTTGGTATACGTCTACTCAATGAGAGACTGAATGATCCTAACATGCAAGATTCCTTCGAGTCGATCTTCCCAGGATCATCCGAAGAACACAAGGTTCTCTATAAATTTCTTCACCTCCATCGGTCTTGGGGGTATCACAGAGAGCCTGAGAGAGTACTTGAAGAACATGCCACGCCTTATAATGCAGCAACAGAAGCCTGCCACGTCTGAGTCAGAATCAGGTGGTTCAGGGTCTAGTTCAGAAAGCTCTGGTTCTGTATCTGGTTCTGAGTCAGAATCAAGCTCCGATGATAGTGACAAGAGGCGAAGTAAGAAAAGGAAGAAGTGAGAAGGAAGAGGAATCTAGCGCAACTTCCAACTGTGCTTAGGGATGCAACTGTTGTTAGATTGGCATCTTAGGTTTTGTTCAGATTAGCTGTTTAGTCGTATGCTCCTATATTGCGAACGCATGTGCAATATCAGATCTAGCTGTTGACGCTTGTTGAATCCAGGATTCAATCATAATCCGAAAACAGTGATGTAAAATATTAACCGAGCTTGTACCGGCTGCTGCATACGTTGTGATCATGTGGCATGACATCGTCAAAGCAAACGAAAGCCCCTACCGGAACAACTTGTCTTTCATATGTTTCAGGCAGTACAAATTTTGTATCTTGAGAATTTGTTACCTTATGGGTCTGTAAGTTTGCAACAGCACAGATATTTTTAATGTTCGAAAAATGATATAAAAGCGGTAAGCACGAAGTCACCAACAGCTTTGCTTGCCTGGTATTTTGAAGGTTTTTACGTTTTACCCGTCTGAGGTGAGCTTCATTGCATGTTGTTAAGAGTGGGTAGTACATAGGTATGTAACTTACGCGTTTTACGTGCGTTCTTTCCACACTTTCTGATGAAATAACTTACAGGCGTGCAAATTGCTATTCTTTTGCTTGAATTACCGTCTCATTTTGCAAATTAGAAAAGGATGAAGGCTGACTGCAACACATGCCTGCTGTGGAGTCAAACCCAGCCCAAACCCAATCCAACCCAAAACAATAAAAGCAATGTCCCCACCCCAACCCATTTAGAATTCCTTAGAACCCAACCCACATGGCATTTAAACCCAACCCAACCCACTTCCCTGGTACGGGTTCAACCCATTTTACAACCCATTTCAACCCGTTCCCCAACCTACACACTACTCCAGTGCCCACGTACGAGTGTACCACTCCAGGCCCGTAGAGGTGAAGAGAAATTAAAAAAACAAGTCAAGCCCAGCATTCAACCTAGGACACCCAAATAAATAAAATAAGGAAAAATAAGGAAAAACAAAAGATTTCTGAAAGAAAAAAATGTAAATCGGAAAATATAGAACAGTAAGAAAATTTCTAAAAACATACAAAAATCAGGAAATTCACCAAAAAAAAAAGAAGGAAACCCAGGCGTACAAGCTTGAGTTGCCTGCGGATTTTGGGGTCAGTCCCACATTTAATATTGCAGATTTGAAGCTCTATTTGGGAGAAGAGGATGAGCTTGAGTCGAGAACGACTCAAATGCAAGAAAGGGAGGATGATGAGGATATCCCTTCCATTGTTATAGCCATGCCTAATACATAGCCAGGACCAATGACGCGAGCTCGAGCACGTCAACTTAATTATCAGGTAAAGTCGTTCCTTGCTGATCAAACAAGTTTTTTGAATGGGGTGCTACTAACGACTTGTGATGATTTTCTTATGCTTAGGAACTTGGGAGTTGAACTGGCTAGGAGAAGCAACGATAACAATCAAATGGATGTTGGTGAGAACAAGAGAAAGTTCGGACCAAACGTTCAGACTGAACGTTCGGACCCCCAGGAAGCACCATCTTGTTTGGGCCATAACTTTTGACTCCGGAATGTGTTGGAGGCTCATGAGTACTTGTTGGAAAGATCTCGATGTCTACTTTCAAATGGATCCAAAATCACCGTCAGATTCCATTGGAGCTACCAAGAAAACTGCAAAAGAACGTTCGGACCTCCAACCTGAGTTTTGGGCCTTATATCAGAAGAGCCCATTAAGGGGGCGTCCAAGTTAGGGTTTTTCCACCCCCCTAGCTGGTTTCCCCCTATATAAACCATCAGCAACCGCCAGGGAGGGTGGGTTTTGTTTAGATGCAAGTTAGCTTTTGGCTACTTCCTTGTAAACACGTGTGTTGGCTAGACCACCTGATTTACTTGTTTCAGAACCCCACTTTTGTGATTCAGATTCACCCTTTGGCTGAAATATGTGAGTTTATGATTGTTCATCTTGTTCTTGCTTTGTTCTTCAATTGCTAGCAGGTTCAAGGTTGTTCTTGGCACCGCAAGAATAGCAACACATAGGAGTCGGTGTAACTGTCGCTAAGACGCAGCGCCTGTTGGCCGTTGTAGTCGGGCAGCCCAACGTCGATTCCCCACCAAATCGAATTATCCCCACTCTCATCGAATGATCGGAAACATTTCCTTCGCTGGAACTCCATCAAGTGGTATAAAAGCTCAAGGTTGTTCGGTGAGAGATTTATCACTTCTTTGCATTTACCTACAGTCCAGAAAATCCCAAAACAGGATAAAACCGAAATCCAAAAAAACAAGTTGAGCCTTCACTTGTTCCACTTAGTCTTGCTTGTTGAGTTTTCAGTTGCACCTTCGGTTGAGTTGCTAGTTCTAGTTGTCTAATCCTTTAGAGTTTCGGGTTCTTTTCACATTTTAGTCACCACTTGCACCACCAGATCCGCCACCAACAACATCACCACCATATTCATTTCCACTGCCACCGCAAAACACCTGTTCATTTTTTTGGTGTTTTTTGGACCGGTCCGAACAGCCACTTGATTTGCAGAACCATTTAGCTTATCTTGTGGTTGTCCAACTTACAGACTAGTTCGAACCCCCCCCCCAGGACACAGAACCAAGCATTCTTTCTTGTTCAGATTTGAGTACCCTTACTTTTGAGAGAGAGTATCTTTTAATTACCTTTTTACCCCTGGTAAAAAAAAGAAGAGTTGTATGTTGGTAATATCATTGTGAAATCCCTGTGAAAGGTCTCAGATTGGTGCTCGTTGTGCAAACAAAAAAGAGAGAGAGAAAAGAAAAAAAAGAGATTAAAAAATAAAGAAAAGAAAGAAGAAGGGGGTTCTTGCTGCTGTTTCCTTGTGCTCTTTGGGTACTTGTGGTGCGTGATAACGCTTGTGTCTAGGTTCGCGTCTCTAGCATGGTTTAACCTAGGACCAGCACAATACCGTCGTTGAGCGTTTATTCAACTTGCAATGACTAACGTGGTTCCAGCTGTACCTTGACTTTTCTTGCAGCCACCTATAGCTCCACAAATTTATCTACCACGTCACAGGTTCGTGCTTGTTGCCACCATTTGTTGCTGTTTTTGCTGGTTGCCAACACCACCTGCATAGCGTGGTAAGAACATGTAAGAGCTTGGTTGCACAGGTCTGAGTGAATTGGAATTTGCTGTCACCTAGTTCTACTATCTGAAAGACCATAATCTTTCTTGTGATTTCCTTGTTGTGTACTAACCATGTCAAGAGGTACGGGTGATACACCTCCCCCTTCACCACAGACGAAGGCCATGATACAACATTTTGAATGCAAAGTAAGGCTGCAAGCTGAAGGCCTTGATGAGGATGTTTGGGTCACCAATGACCGCCTTGGTCAATTGGAGTCGGCCCAGATCGACACCAACTCCAAGCTAACCGCATTAGAGAGCTCCCTTGGGGCTGTTAACACTTCTCTTGCAGGTATCTTGGATCGGTTGGAGAGGATGGACCAGGTTGGTCGTGATGGCTCGGGTCGGCGCGACAACAACAGCCGCAACACCATGGGCAGTGCCATAGGAGAGGATGAAGTCGAATATTCTATGGACACCGAACTCGATGATGCAGTAAATGACCTTTCACGTAGACAACAACGACGCAGCCGCCGAGGTACGGGTGCTCGCCCACCACACCGAGAGGTACGTGATGTTAATGGCTCTTTAGGCAAGATCAAGTTCAGCATGCCCTCTTTCAATGGGAAGTATAATCCTGATGCATACCTTACTTGGGAATTAGCTGTTGATCAAAAATTTAGTTGCCATGATTTTCCTGAGGAAAAACGTGTCCGGGCTGCCACTAGTGAGTTTACTGATTTTGCTTCTGTTTGGTGGAGCAAGTACCATCGTAAGAAACCAAATAATACTCCTCAAACTTGGGATGCTTTGAAATGGGTCATGCGGGCCAGATTTGTTCCTTCCTATCATGCCCGTGATTTGTTAAATAAATTGCAACAACTAAGACAGGGTACTAAATCTGTAGAAGAGTATTATCAAGAGCTGCAAATAGGCATGCTTCGCTATGGCTTAGAAGAGAATGAGGACGCTGCTATGGCAAGATTTATGGGTGGGCTGAACCGGGAGATTCAGAATATTTTAGCTTACAAAGAATACAATTCAGTCACTCGTTTATTTCATCTTGCTTGTAAAGCTGAAAGGGAAGTGCAGGGATGAAGAGCCAGCATGAGAACTAATGTCTGTAGGACAAGCTAGCGCCTGGACACCTTCAACCGCTGCTGTACCATCAACTCGAACAGCTGCACCAACTCCCTCGAGCAGCAAACCGCGCCCCTCTACATCAAATTCAACACCTTGGGCAACTGAAGCAACAAAGGGAGCAGTAGCTACACCTACTAAGAGTTCATCATCAGTTGCATCCTCGGGTCGAACCAGGGATATTAAATGCCTACGGTGCAAAGGCTATGGACATGTACGCAAGGACTACCCAAGCGCACGTGTGCTAATTGTGCGACCAGATGGTGGGTACTCCTCTGCTAGTGATTTAGATGAAGAAACATATGCTTTGCTTGCAGCTAACAATGTAGGGGAAGATGATGTGCATAATCAAGATGAAGAGCACATTGGGCCAGAAGATGCAGAGCGCTATGAGAGCCTCGTGGTGCAGCGAGTGCTAAGCGCACAAATGGAGAGGGTTGAACAGAATCAGCGCCACATCTTATTTCAAACCAAGTGTGTGATCAAGGAGCATTCCTGCCGCGTGATCATTGATGGAGGGAGCTGCAACAATTTGGCAAGCACAGAAATGGTGGAGAAGCTTGCATTGGACACACAACCACACCCGCAGCCTTACTACATTCGGTGGCTTAATAGCAGCGGCAAGGTAAAGGTAACACAGCTGGTAAGAGTTAACTTTACCATTGGTTCTTATCATGATTCCATTGACTGCGATGTTGTGCCTATGCAAGCATGTTCGATGTTATTAGGTAGACCATGGCAGCATGATAAAGATTCTTTGCATTTTGGCAAATCAAATCAGTACTCATTTGTGCATAATGGCAAAAAAATTGTGTTGCACCCTATGATTCCTGAAGCTACTTTGAAAGATGAACTTGCTAGAGTTAGCAAACTCAAAAGTCAGGAGCAAGCTAAGAGTGAAAATCAGATTGTGGCAAATGAACATGAGAAACATAAAAAGAAGAACACCAAATTTGTCCATGATAATAAAAATGAGATCAAGTTGAAAGGATCATGTTTCATTGCTACTAAATCTGATTTGGAGGAGATTGATGATACCACTACTGTTTGCTATGCTTTGGTTTGCACAGAAACCTTGTTCCCACTTAAAGATATACCATCTTCTTTGCCTCCTACAGTCATTAACCTTTTGCAGGAGTATGCTGATGTGTTTCCAAAGGAGGTGCCACCGGGGTTGCCACCAATTCGAGGGATTGAGCACCAGATTGACCTAATCCCCGGGGCTTCCTTGCCAAACCGTGCACCATACAGGACCAACCCTGAAGAAACTAAGGAGATACATCGCCAAGTGCAAGAATTGCTTGACAAAGGATATGTGCGTGAGTCCCTTAGCCCTTGTGCTGTTCCGGTGCTTTTAGTTCCTAAGAAGGATGGATCATGGCGCATGTGTGTAGATTGCTGAGCGATTAATAACATTACCATCAGATATCGTCATCCTATCTCTAGGTTAGATGATATGCTTGATGAACTAAGTGGCTCAATTGTGTTCTCTAAGATTGATTTGCGTAGTGGATACCACCAGATTCGCATGAAGTTAGGAGATGAATGGAAAATAGCTTTTAAAACTAAGTTCGGTCTATATGAATGGCTAGTCGTGCCTTTTGGACTCACTAATGCACCTAGCACTTTCATGAGATTAATGAACGAAGTTTTACGATCTTTCATTGGCAAATTTGTGGTGGTATATTTTGATGACATACTGATATATAGCAGTTCACTAGAGAAACACCTTGAACATTTGCGTGCTATTTTTGATGCCCTACGTGATGCCCATTTATTTGGTAACCTTGAGAAGTGCACCTTTTGCACGAATCAAGTCTCTTTTCTTGGATATATTGTGACCCCTCAGGGAATTGAAGTGGATCAAGCCAAAGTTGAAGCCATCCACAGCTGGCCGGTTCCCACGACGGTCACACAGGTGCGAAGTTTCCTCGGTCTTGCTAGGTTCTACCATCGCTTTGTGAAGGACTTCAGCACCATTGCTGCACCGTTGCATGAACTTACCAAAAAGGGTGTGGCATTTACTTGGGCTACAGCACAAGAGAACGCCTTCGACACACTGAAAAATAAGTTAACACATGCCCCTTTGCTCCAGCTTTCTGATTTCAATAAGACCTTTGAGCTTGAATGCGATGCTAGTGAGATTGGTTTGGGTGGTGTGCTATTACAAGAGGGAAAACCTGTGGCATATTTCAGTGAGAAGTTGAGTGGGCCTAGTTTGAACTATTCTACCTATGATAAGGAATTACTTGCTCTAGTTCGAACTTTAGAAATATGGCAGCATTATTTATGACCCAAAGAGTTTGTTATACATTCAAATCATGAGTCTTTGAAACACATCCGAAGTCAAGCAAAACTAAATCATAGGCACGCCAAGTGGGTTGAATTTATCGAGTCTTTCCCTTATGTCATCAAACACAAAAAAGGGAAGAAAAATATCATGCTGATGCTTTGTCTAGGCATCACACCATGCTCTCCCAACTTGGCTTCAAAATATTTGGTTTGGAAACAATTAAAGAACGATATGCACATGATGATGACTTCAAAGATGTATTGCTGCATTGCAAGGAGGGGAAAACATGGAACAAATTCGTTCTCATTGACGGGTTTGTGTTTAGAACTAACAAGCTATGCATTCCAGCTAGTTCTGTGTGTATGTTATTGTTGCAGAAAGCTCATGGAGGCGGGCTGATGGGACACTTTGGGGTAAAGAAGACGGAGGACATCCTTGCTGGCCATTTCTTTTGGCCAAAGATGAGGAGAGATGTGGAGCGGTTCATTTCTCGCTGCACAACATGCCAAAAGGCTAAGTCATGACTTAATCCTTATGGTTTCTATATGCCTCTACCTGTTCCTAATGCACCTTGGGAGGATATTTCTATGGACTTTGTTTTAGGACTGCCTAGAACAAAGAAGGGGAGGGATAGCGTCTTTGTTGTAGTGGATAGATTTTCTAAGATGGCACATTTCATACCATGTCATAAGACCGATGATGCTACCCATGTTGCTGATTTGTTCTTTCGTGAGATTGTTCGATGCATGGTGTGCCAAATTCCATAGTTTCTGATCGTGAAGCAAAATTCCTTAGTCATTTTTGGAGAACTTTGTGGGCTAAGTTAGGAACTAAACTTTTATTTTCCACTACTTGTCATCCCCAAACTGATGGACAAACAGAGGTTGTGAATAGAACTTTGTCTACCATGCTTAGGGCTGTTTTGAAAAAGAACATCAAACTGTGGGAAGAATGTTTGCCTCATGTTGAGTTTGCTTATAACCGCTCACAGCATTCTACTACTAAGAAGTGCCCATTTGAGATTGTTTATGGATTTGTACCTCATGCACCCATTGACTTGCTGCCTCTCCCATCTTCGGAGAGATTGAATTTTGATGCTAAACAACGTGCTGAACTGATGTTGAAAATGCATGAAACCACAAAAGAAAACATAGAGTTCATGAATGCTAAGTATAAACTTGCTGGTAGTAAAGGAAAGAAACATGTCACCTGAACCAGGTGATTTGGTTTGGCTACATTTCAGAAAAGATAGATTTCCTGAACTGAGAAAATCTAAGTTAATGCCAAGAGCTGATGGTCCTTTCAAAGTGCTTGAACGGATTAATGATAATGCGTACAAGCTTGAGCTGCCTGCGGATTTTGGGGTCAGTCCCACATTTAATATTGCAGATTTGAAGCCCTATTTGGGAGAAGAGGATGAGCTTGAGTCGAGGACGACTCAAATGCAAGAAGGGGAGGATGATGAGGACATCCCTTCCATTGTTATAGCCATGCCTAATACATAGCCAGGACCAATGACGCGAGCTCGAGCACGCCAACTTAATTATCAGGTAAAGTTGTTCCTTGCTGATCAAACAAGTTTTCTGAATTGGGTGCTACTAACGACTTGTGATGATTTTATTATGCTTAGGAACTTGGGAGTTGAACCGGCTAGGAGAAGCAACCAAGATAACAATCAAATGGATGTTGGTGAGAACAAGAGAAAGTTCGGACCAAACGTTCAGACTGAACGTTCGGACCCCCAGGAAGCACCATCTTGTTTGGGCCATAACTTTTGACTCCGGAATGTGTTGGAGGCTCATGAGTACTTGTTGGAAAGATCTCGATGTCTACTTTCAAATGGATCCAAAATCACTGTCAGATTCCATTGGAGCTACCGAGAAAACTGCAGAAGAACGTTCGGACCTCCAACCTGAGTTTTGGGCCTTATATCAGAAGAGCCCATTAAGGGGGCATCCAAGTTAGGGTTTTTCCACCCCCCTGGCTGCTTTCCCCCTATATAAACCAGCAGCAACTGCCAGGGAGGGTGGGTTTTGTTTAGATGCAAGTTAGCTTTTGGCTATTTCCTTGTAAACACGTGTGTTGGCTAGACCACCTGATTTACTTGTTTCAGAACCCCACTTTTGTGATTCAGATTCACCCTTTGGCTGGAATCTGTGAGTTTATGATTGTTCATCTTGTTCTTGCTTTGTTCTTCGATTGCTAGCAGGTTCAAGGTTGTTCTTGGCACAAGCAAGAACAAACAACACATAGGAGTCGGTGTAGCGTAAGCTAAAGCGCGGCGCTTTGTTGGCCGTTGTAGTCAGGCAGCCGAACGTTGATTCTCCACCAAATCGAATTATCCCCACTCTCATCGAAAGATCGAAAACATTTCCTTCGCTGGAACTCCGTCATCACGAGACAGTTCAGCCTTCACTAATAGGTGCCGCTAGTACCGTGTCGACCACTGTCTAGCCACATTCTCCTATAAGTAAATTTAGTTGTTACCTCATTGCGTACGGTTCATTGTGTACCATTCATGTCTACTTTATTTCCCCATTGAAGTAACAATTGCATACCCTTTTCTTCCGGAAGCAAACGAAGAAGGTACAGAAGAGTGACGAGTGGAGAAAGACATAGGCGCCATGGACGCAGGCCTAGGAGCAGTCAATGAGGATGGAGGTCAAGCAGGAGTGATGGTCGTATGACCTGGACACGTACCCTGTGTACTTAAAGTGGTATGTGGCACGAACCCATTGCAGACTGATTCCCTATGCAACCCCCCATGTAGGCCACACACATAAACAAGCTAGCACTCGAGCCAGACCGACACTGTGCGGCATGGCAAAACAAAGCAATAAAAGGCTTAAATTTGATAGTTGCATCCTACTATTCGACTATACACACCTAACATGTTTTGTCCGTCTTTACAGGTCAATTAGCTGCTTTGCATTGTGTCCGTGGGTGGAGCCGCACTACGCCACGGACGGTCAAGCACAATCGAATGCCTGCTGGGGTTCGTCCATAACTTTGTACGAGGATGCCAAACATGCACTAGGGGCCATTAGCTGTAGCTGTGCTAAGGAAGTGTTTATCCTAGGGGCAATGAGCCGCTACATCGTCCATCGGTAGCTTCGTCCGCACATCCTAACTGGTTAGAGTACCCCCCTAGCCTCTGTTGTTTCCAATCTGCACAACGCACTGCCCATGTCTAATAATTTCATATTTTGCTGCAATCCACAAGATACCATTTTTCATTGTTCTTCATACATGTCGTCTTAGTGTACGACATTCGTGCAAATGCTGCTATGCTCCCATCTTCATCACAGAGGCAATCCGACCCCAGACCTCTCTTGCCTTGGGGAAGGGGACAAGAGACCACTCTACTTTTATCCTCATCATTGAGACAACTCGACACACAAGATACCCCAAGAAACAACATCAACTCCCCTGTCAGAGATTACAATTGGACAACGATAGCTACACGGTCCACCAGTATGATGCGGATAATGTGGCATTGGGCTTCATTGCAGCAGGCTACCAGGGACTGGAGTACCTGGAAGGTTCATTGTCTGCTCAACACGTAACACTGGTGCTTACAATTATAAGTTTCATTGCAGTTGTACCTTACGTCATCTTAACAAAATGTGTTTCCCTCCAGAGGAAGCCAGTAATTACGCGGAGGACTGGGTGCAGCAAATGTTCAATGCTCATATGATTGGGCCCAATCAATTGTTCTGTGCATTGGTTTCCACTCGGCCACCATCAAAATACGACTTGCGTGACGTACAACACTCTTTAGACAGGTCAACCTTCTCTTAGGACCAGCTTTGCCACCAAAGGAAACAGGCAGCCTTTGACCCGGTATTGCGTTCGGTGCCAGCTTTTCAGTCCAAGCAGATTGAACTTGATTATGTACTCGTCAATACTTTGTACACGTTGTAGCAGTCTTACGAGAGCCAAGTGAGGAAAGGCAATTGGTCAGCACAGGAAGTGATGAGCTGGATAGCCTAATGTTGAAGGAAGTTATGGTGCAAAGCAATTGTGATTACATTGTGGTGATCAGCAATGACGAGTTTGATGAATTAATGGGCAAGGAAGATGATGTGAGTGCAATGAATGTGAAATCACCCAAGTTGGAAACAACAACATCCACCTTATGAGAGCCAAATGAGGAAAGGCAGATGATCAGCAATAGGAAGTGATGAGTATGATAGCCCGGTGTTGAGAAAGTTATGGTGCAAAGCAATTGTGATTACATTGTGGTGATCAGCGATGACGAGTTTGACAAAGTAATGGGCAAGGAAGGTGAGGTGAGTTCAATGCATGTGAAATCACCCAAACTGGAGACAACAACATCCACCTTACGAGAGCCAAATAAGAAAATATAGTTGGTCAACACAAGAAATAATGAGCAGTACAACTCAATGTTGAAGGACATTATGGTGCAAAGCAATTGTGATTATAGGAATCAAGGTACAGCTCACCAGAGAGAGAAAGTCTTGAGGCGGTATCCTAGTCAGAGATGAAGAAGAAGGTCTAGTTCGAGTAATCCACTACATGAAAGGTCGATCAAATGAGTAGGGTGCTTAAGGAAGAGTAAGCGCATTGTGACTGAGTCGGGGAGGAGAGAAGCTCACGAAGTAGTTAGCACATGGTGGCGGGCTTGCCGGCGTCGTGTACAACTTTGGTTTCTCAACATTCCAGAGTACGGAGTGCTCAAGGATCGTGCGCAAGAGACCGAGACGGCGAGCTAAGGAGAAAGGCACAATGGGGGGGCGGTTTATAGGCACAGGAAGGCAACCAAGCAGAGTGTCAAAACTTGCCGTGGAATACGAAGCGCGAAAGGAGACAAGGGGTAAGATACCCGTCGTGTTTGAGGCGGCGGGTAGGGGGAGTTGGCAGTAGTAGAGAGCGAAACTGTGGGCATGGCGTTTAAAACTGGGGGGCAGCTCAAGCCACGACCTTTGCGGAGCTTGCCCATGCATGCGAGATGGAAGACGAACCTTGTCGGCGGGCGGCGTGCGGCGAGCCGCAGAGAGATGGCTTTGACGAGATTGTTTGGTTATACACTTGACATGCAAAAGGTTTAGAGTCGTGTGTTCGAGTACTTGCGTTTTTGAGTACTCGTGATGAGTTTGCTAGCTGGTCTAAGCTTCTTGGGCAAGTACGGAGTGGTCGAGGGCCAACTTAACAGTTGTGATGCAAAGTTGGGCACCAAGCTGGGATGCACAGAGGAAAGGCGTGGCACAGAGCATGGCCACGTCGTCGCGACATAGGTGGAGACATGACGTGGTGGGAGCACAGGGCATGGGCTGTTAGTAGAAAGGAGAAACGACGAGCGTGATATCAAAAAATGAGCATGTCGTCAAAACCAATGGCCTAAGCTCATGCAACCTAGAGGTAGAAGAATGGTATCAGAGGTGGGCTACACTTGACAGTGAGAGAGAAAGAAAGAGGAGAGCTGAGATATTGAACAAAAGTTAGACTCATGAGATGAGCTTGAAGGGTTATAAAAATCTTTGCGAATGCTCTTGATATAGAGTTGATGATTGTGTAAATTTTTCAGAGTCTTATCTTCTCTTGATTTTTCTAGAAAAATCCGAGAAGACTTCTTGTTCATTTTAAATATATTTATTTGATTTAAATAATTTCAGAACTTGTTCCAATATTTATTTTTAGTGCCAAAATTATACTCATGGGTTTTTAGTATGGTTTCCACCATGAGTTTTCTCATACCACTTTTAACCGTATTTTTTTTAATATTTGATTCGCATTCAATTTGATAAGTATTTTATGTACTTTTGATTTTTGAAAATCGTATTTTCTAAAGAAACTCCATTAAAAACCAAGGGAACAAAATACATTTAAAAAATTTAAAATATTTTTCATTTTTACATGCACTAGAATCTGGAATGTTACAGCCGTCATCCATGGCCTATCGCCACCTCCGCCTGTCGTCACGGCCTGCTGCTGTCGCCGAGAGAAGCAGTGAGGGCATCCTCACACGGCGGTGCTTGGGTAATGGATGGGTTGTCAGGGAGGCCACAACGGCGAGGACATCCTCACATGGCGGTGCTCAAAACTACGAACGGCGGTGAGGGAGTGAATAGGGTTGGCGGCGGCCCGGTCCGAATCCTTTCCCTTGCCTCTCTCTCTCTCTCTTTCTCTCTAAGTTCCTCTAAACTCGAGCTCTCTCGATCTGGATATAGATGGATGCCTGCTTGAAGTTTTAAGTGGTGGCGTACCCTACAGTCATGACTCCTAAGGAGTCGTGGTGGAGCCGTCGTGGCAACGCCACAAGGGAGATGGGCTGCCTCTTGGCTAGGCTAGGCTAGGCCGGTCTAATCAATCATCCCTCCTATATTTTTTTTCTTGATTCTTAGTCTGTACTGGTCAAAAGAAGCTAGACAACTAGTTCATTGCTCTACAATAGTTGACTCATAAGGCCTGTTCTTTTTTGCTGCGGTTTGTGGCTTTTGGCTGCGGCTTGTAACTTTTGGGTTGTTTGTACGAAAGATTACAAAGTAACAAAAACTCACGTGTGATTTTTACTGATATAAATGAAGCCAATAAAGTATGTACTACAATTAACTAGTAGACCCTATCTTGAAAATTACTCCGTTTAAAAGCTAGTTACTGTAGAAAAGCCGAAAATCAACTTTTAGAAGCAGAAAAGAACAGGGCCATAGTTTGTACTCATGTTAAATAGTTGAAGTGTTGAAGGTGTTCAATATATATTCCTTTCTGCACGTGTGCATTATCCGCATGTATTATCCATTTTTGACGTATTATCCGTATGTATTATTCATTTTTGACATAAATCCGTATTATCCATTTTTGACATGAATCTATTATGTATCAGTCCCGATGGTATCATATATGAAAACCCGAATGCTCTAAATTCATATTTGTATCTTGTCTAATTGTATCTGACTCCGAATTCAGGAAAAAATATAGGTTAGAATAAGGTACGACAATATCCTACCGAATCCGACCCAATTGCACCCTAGGCATTATTGTATATTGACTATCTGAGTAATACTAACGTATTTTTTCTCTAAGGCATTAAATCTTGTTGGTGATATGCCCTAGAGGCAACATGGAGATGTTGAATATATCACATACTATGTTTATGATACATTGCTTTGTTCCTTGAAATAGACATTATCATTATTGATCAATGAGTATGTGACTTATTCATGAGACTCTTAATGCCAAAATGTTGCTATTTCTAAATGATCCCTGATCATATATCATATGAGGAACAAATATGATTCAAAGATCAGCATATGTATTGATTGATGATCATGTCTCATGGATCATGGTATGGAGATACCAAATCAATAATATGGACATGTGTTAGTGAAGATATGTTGGATAGACCCGCCATGAGACACTGCAGAGATTCCATGTGTCATTAGTTGGTCTCAAGTAGTGTTTATGTAGAATCCTTAGACTTGAGATCATCATGGTTCCCAACATGCGTAGTAGCCTATTTTGGGACTACTAACCACTACTCCGTAAATGGGTAGTCATAAAAGTAGTCTTCGGGTTTGCTATGAAACATGTAGTGGGATGTGAATGATCAAGATAGAATTTGCCCTCCTTATGGGAGAGATATCTCGGGCCCTCGATGTAATGGATTATGAAAGTGCATGGCCATGCCAATGTGATTGAGGAGTCAATCACAAGTTTATAATCCATCACGGAATCGAGAGAGTGATTGAGCTATTAAGAGGATGACACGTCTCTCGCCTTGTGCTTAATCTATATCGTGAGGCAAAGGGATTCGTACATGAGAACATTACAGAGTTCAGCCGATATGATCTTTACGTATACTTTGGGGTTAATATGTCTTGCTAGAGGCGCTATTAACTGGGGTGACCGGAAAGGTGTTTCCGGTCGCGACCAAGTATACGTGAACCTCTGGTCGCACACTTAACGGGTTGGAACACTAATTCGAATGTGATTCGGATGTGGGCTCAATTCGGATAGAGATCCGGATAGACTCCTATTGGGCCTCGGTCCACGAGGCCCAAGTGAGGAGGTCTATATATTTGGAGGCGGGGCTGAGGATGTACGCATCTGTTCCTCCCGAGCAAAACCTAGCCGCCACCTCCGGCGAAACCCTAGCCGCTCGCGAGTGCCGGTACACTCGCGATCGGCGTTCAACCCGGGCGTGTGGATACCGGTAGAGGCGCGCTGCGTTGCGGCGTTGATCGGCATCAACAAACTACGATTGGAACGGACTCGTGGTGTGGTTGATCGCGTGGAGGTGACGATCTGTTCGGACGATCGGCTACTTCCACTACTACCTCGGCGCGCGTGGTTGGATCGGCTTCTCCAACTCATCTTCGCTGCGCTGCGCGCGTCTAGTGGTAACGATCTATGATCCCTCCTTAGCATGATGTCCCGGTGTGCGCGGTAGAAATTTTTATTTTCTGCTTTCGTAGCCTACGCGCGTTCTAAAGTGGTATCGAGCCATCTTGCTTAGTTTGCGATCGGATCAGCGCATATGATGATATGCGGTTGTAGTAGATTGGATCTATTACGGTCTAGATCAGGTCGGTTCATGTGATGAATCGATGATAGCACGGGTTGATGAGATCAATCGGTGAATAGGGGTTGGATGAGGCATAGATTGTATCACTACTAGTGCCCTAGAGATTGTCTCGGATCGGCATAAGGTGGTTATGTCGAATACTAGTAGGATACGAATCGATAGCTTCGGGCGGTGGGAATACTAGTGCCCTAGAGATTGTCTCGGATCGGCATAAGGTGGTTATGCCAAATACTAGTAGGTTACGGATCTGATGGCCTCGGCCCAGTGGAAAAACTAGCATCCTAGAGAACGTCTCGGATCGGCATAAGGTGGTTGTGCCGAATAGTTTTTCCGTTGCGATTTCATAGATTGGATCTGTAAATTTCGTAGGGTGTATAGCGTCCCGCCTTGTATAGCGTCATGGGTTCACATCGTTAGGTAGAATACGATTCTACGTCTAACTTGTTTTTGCAGAGAATGATGTGAATAGTATGGCCCTATATCTTATTGGAATGTATGAGATGTATGTGATGCATGTAACATTCGTTCATGGCCTGCGTGTCATGATTATTTCAGCTATTGTTAGCTGTCTATATTGTATTTAACGACCTGCGTGTCGACCTTAATGCTTGAATCTATCTTTGTAATCTTCAATTTCTAGCTATTATAGGTAGTAGCCTAGTTTTGAGGTTACAAGCTTTCAAGCATGGTGGCCTAAAGGAGTGATGTGGAGGATGGAGATCGTCTACACCTACATGGAGATGGAGATCACCATTTTTTGGGCCATACTACTTACAGTTAAATGTGTTTATCTGTGATATTATCTATCTTATTCTTATGCAATGTTTTTGTGATATGTTGCTTTGGTAGGATAGAATCCTCATAAAATTAGGTGTTCATGCCCTTCCATATGTTGCACCAAAAGATAATGATCACCGCATGGTAGGTCTACCAAAGTAGAGTGCCGTCGGTTATCATCATTATTTGGGGTAGATGTCGGACATCTACATGCGGAAGCATTTGGTTTACTTAACAAGGTTATCAAAACAGTTTTGGACCTTGGGGCATAGGTTGGGGCAGGGCATATTGATGTCACCCAACAAGCAAGAGTCACATAGGGATGTGATTAGCAAGGTGTTGCTTACCCATGTCACTAGTTTTCTAGCCGTGATGCCAAAGCTCACTAGGAATTAGTGAAATGAGGATCTTGACCCACTATGTAACTTAGAGGGAGTTTTGTTGCAAAACACATAGTGGGAGTCTTTTGTTAAATAGTTTAATAAAAGATGAACATAAACATAGTGCTAAACTTTGCATATTCTTTGTTGTAGATCATGTCAACTAATGCCGCATCCAGTTCTTTTAATTTGCGATCTATTCTTGAGAAAGAAAAACTCAATGGAACGAACTTTATGGATTGGTATCGCAACTTAAGAATTGTTCTCAAGCAAGAGCGCAAGGAGTATGTCCTTGAGTCTCCTTATCCTAATGACTTGCCCGATAATGCTATCACGCTGCACGGAGAGCTTATGAGAAGCAAACGAATGATTGCCTTGATGTGAGTGTCTCATGCTTGCCACAATGTCCTCTCGAGCTTGAAGCAATATGAGAACACAGATGCCTACAATATCATTGTGGGGTTGCGTGGTATGTTTGAGAACCAAGCAAGGGTTGAGAGGTTCAACACTTCAAAGTCCTTGTTTGCGTGCAAAGCTTGCAGAAGGAATCCCGTCACCCTCATGTGATTAAGATGATTGGCTACATTGAGAGTCCGAAAAGCTTGGTTTTCCCCTTAGCCAAGAGTTGGCTACGATGTGATTCTCCAGTCACTCCCCAGAGCTTTGAGCCATTCATACTGAACTATCACATGAACAACATGGATAAGACCTTGGCGAGTTGCATGGGATGCTAAAAGTGCCGAGGAAAGCATTAAGAAAAGCAGCAATCATGTGATGATGATGCAGAAGGCAAGGGCAAGCCCAATGTCAAGAAAGGCGCGGTCAAAGAAAGTTAGCTCCCGATGAGATCGCGAGCGTTCTAAGGCCAAGCAAGTCAAGAAGGGCGCTGCTCCTAATGCAGATTGTTACTACTGTAAGCAATCGAGTCATTGGAAAAGGAACCGCCCAAAGTACTTGGAGGATCTTGAGAAGAAGAAGGAAGTACGACTTCCTCTCCGTATAAATGTTATAGAGATCAATCTTGCTACTTCATCCACCGATTCTTGGGTATTTGATACCGGATCGGTTGCTCACCTTGCAAATCGTTGTAGGGGCTAAGAAGAAGTAGAAGTTTGAGGAGGAGCGAAGTGGATCTTCGCGTTGGCAATGGAGCAAAAGTTGCTGCTGTCATTGTTGGCACCATGCCATTGTCTTTACCTTCGTGATTAGTTTTGGAATTGAATAATTGTTATTGTGTTCCATCTCTTTCCAAGAACATTATTTCGCTTCATGTTTGCAAGCGAAGGTTATGACTTTGATCCGTGAACAATGGTTGTTCTCTTTATTTCAAAGATATGTTCTATTGTCATACTCCATTGGTGAATGGGTTATATGTTCTTACTCTTGAAGAGTCACGGTCTATAACATTAATGCAAAGAGGCAACGTTCAATGATTTGAATCCCACGCTTATTTGGCACCGCCGCTTAGGTCACATAAATGAGAAACGCATGGAGAAGCTCCATAGAGATGGTATTCTGCACTCATTTGATTTTGAATCATTTGAGACATGCGAATCTTGTTTACTTGGCAAGATGACAAAGGCACCTTTCACCGGTCAAGGTGAACGGGCAAATGACTTATTGGCACTCGTACATTCTGATGTATGTGGACCAATGAGCTCAATAGCCAGAGGGGGTTTTCAGTACTTCATAACTTTTATCGATGACTTTAGTAGATATGGGTATATCTACGATGAAGCATAAGTCTGAATCCTTTGAAAAGTTCAAAGAATTCCAAAATGAAGTGCAAAATCATTTAGGCAAGACAATCAAGTTTCTACGATCCGATCGTGGAGGCGAGTATTTGAGCCATGAGTTTGGCAATCATCTCAAGGATTGTGGAATTGTTACACAATTGACTCCGCCAGAACACCTCAATGGAATGGGGTATCTGAACGGAGAAATCGCACCTTATTAGATATGGTGCGCCCATGATGAGCCAAAGTGATCTTCCGTTGTCTTTTTGGGTACGCTCTGAAATGCCGCTTTCACACTAAACAGGGTTCCATCAAAATCAGTAGAAAAGACACCATATGAGATGTGGACAGACAACGTCCTAGCTTGTCTTTTCTTAAGATTTGGGGATGTGAGGCTTATGTAAAACGTTTACAATCTGATAAGCTCAGTCCTAAATCTGATAAATGCTTCTTTATCGGGTATCCTAAGGAAACAAAAGGATATTACTTCTATAATCAAGGAGAAGGCAAAGTGTTTGTCGCTCTGCATGGTGTCTTCTTAGAGAAAGAGTTTCTCTCAAGAAGGGATAGTGGGAGCACGGTGCAACTTGAAGAAATTCGAGAAACACCGAAAACGTTTCAGCTCCTACTGAACCACAACAGGGATGAACAAACTGTTGAAGAACTCGTTGTGGACACACCGCACCACGTAGGTCGAGAGGTCACGTCGTGCACTGAGAGGTACATGTTCTTGACTACTCAACAACGGGACATATTGTTGTTAGACAACGATGAGCCTAAGACCTATGAAGAAGCGATGGTGGGACCAGACTCGAGAAATGGCTTGAAGCCATGAGATCCGAAATTGAATCCATGCACAGAATCAAGTTTGGAACTTGGTTGATCCACCGATGGTGTTAAAACCATTGAGTGCAAATGGATTTTCAAGAAAAAGATAGACATAGATGGAAATGTTCATATCTATAAAGCGCGATTGGTGGCCAAAGGTTTCAAACAAATTCAAGGTGTTGATTATGATGAAACTTTTCAGCCGTCGCAATGCTAAAGTCTATTCGGATCATTCTAGCGATTGCTGCATATTTCGACTATGAAATATGGCAAATGGATGTCAAAACAGCTTTTCTTAATGGAAATCTGAGTGAGGATGTGTACATGACACAGCCCACGGGTTTTGTCGATCCGCAATCACCGAAAGATATGCAAGCTGCAAAGATCCATTTATGGATTAAAGCAGCATCTCGGAGTTGGAACATTCGCTTTGATGAAGTAATCAAAGGGTTTGCTTTCATCAAGAACGAAGAAGAGCCTTGTGTTTACAAAAGGCTAGTGGGAGCGCACTCGTGTTTCGGTCTTATATGTGGATGACATATTACCGATCGGAAATGACATTCCTATGCTCGAATCTGTTAAGTCTTCATTGAAAAATAGTTTCTCTATGAAAGACTTAGAGAGCGGCATATATTCTGGGCATCAAGATCTATAGGGATAGATCAAGAAGGCTAATTGGATTAAGCCAAGATACGTGCACATTGACAAGGTGTTGAAAAGGTTCAACATGCAGGATTCCAAGAAAGGCTTCCTACCTATGTCACATGGTATAAATCTTAGCAAGAGTCGGTGTCCTAGTACACCGATGAGCGGGATAAAATGAATGCGATTCCATATGCTTCGCTATGGGATCCATTATGTATGCCATGCTTTGTACACGTCCGGATGTCTCGTATGCTTTAAGTGCTACAAGTAGATACCATCGATCGGTGAAAGTCACCGGATTGCCGTAAGAACATCTTGAAGTACTTGAGAAGAACTAAAGATGTGTTCCTCGTCTATGGGGGTGAGGAAGAGCTCGTTGTAAATGGTTACACCGATGCTAGCTTCCAAACCGACAAAGATGATTTTAGATCGCAACTGGATTTGTGTTCTTTGAATGGCGGTGCGGTGAGTGGAAGAGTTCCAAGCGAGAGACGGTTGCTGATTCTACAACGAAGCCGAGTACATAGCAGCTTCAAGTCGCTAAAGAGGCTGTTTGGATCAAGAAATTTGTTTCGAGCTTGGTGTGGTGGCTAGTGCCTCCAGCCCAATGGACCTCATCAGACAATAGTGGGGCCATTGCGCAAGCCAAGGAGCCTAGATCGCACTAAAAGTCCAAGCACATTCTACGGCGATTTCATCTCATCCGCGAGATTGTGGAGAGAGGCGATGTGAAGATATGCAAAGTACAAACGGATTTGAACATTGCAGATCCGTTGACAAAGCCACTTCCCACCAAAGCATGAGGCTCACACTAGGCAATAGGTATTAGATACCTACATGGTTGACTCTAGTACAAGTGGGAGATCATTTGGTGATATGCCCTAGAGGCAACATGGAGATGTTGAATATATCACATACTATGTTTATGATACATTGCTTTGTTCCTTGAAATAGACATTATCATTATTGATCAATGAGTATGTGACTTATTCATGAGACTCTTAATGCCAAAATGTTGCTATTTCTAAATGATCCCGATCATATATCATATGAGGAACAAATATGATTTAAAGATCAGCATATGTATTGATTGATGATCATGTCTCATGGATCATGGTATGGAGATACCAAATCAATAATATGGACATGTGTTAGTGAAGATATGTTGGATAGACCGCCATGAGACACCGCAGAGATTCCATGTGTCATTAGTTGGTCTCAAGTAGTGTTTATGTAGAATCCTTAGACTTGAGATCATCATGGTTCCCAACATGCGTAGTAGCCTATTTTGGGACTACTAACCACTACTCCGTGAATGGGTAGTCATAAAAGTAGTCTTCGGGTTTGCTATGAAACATGTAGTGGGATGTGAATGATCAAGATAGAATTTGCCCTCCTTATGGGAGAGATATCTCTGGCCCTCGATGTAATGGATTATGAAAGTGCATGGCCATGCCAATGTGATTGAGGAGTCAATCACAAGTTTATAATCCATCACGGAATCGAGAGAGTGATTGAGCTATTAAGAGGATGACACAGTCTCGCCTTGTGCTTAATCTATATCGTGAGGCAAAGGGATTCGTACATGAGAACATTACGAGTTCACCGATATGATCTTTACGTATACTTTGGGGTTAATATGTCTTGCTAGAGGCCGCTATTAACAGGTGACCGGAAGGTGTTTCGGTCGCGACCAAGTATATCGTGAACCTCTGGTCGCACACTTAACGGTTTGGAACACTAATTGAATGTGATTCGGATGTGGGCTCAATTCGGATAGAGATCCGGATAGACTCCTATTGGGCCTCGGTCCACGAGGCCCAAGTGAGGAGGTCTATATATTTGGAGGCGGGGCGAGGATGTGCACATCTGTTCCTCCCGAGCAAAACCCTAGCCGCCACCTCCCGAAGCGAAACCCTAGCCGCTCGCGAGCCTTTGGTACTCGCGATCGGCGTTCCCACCCCGGACGTGTGGATACCGGTGGCGGCGCGCTCGTTGCGGCGTTGATCGGCATCAACAAACTACAGATTGGAACGGACTCGTGGTGTGGTTGATCGCGTGGAGGAGACGATCTGTTCGGGACGATCGGCTACTTCCACTACTACCTCGACGCGCATGGTTGGATCGGCTTCTCCAACTCATCTTCCGCTGCGCTGCGCGTCTAGTGGTAACGATCTATGATCCCTCCTTAGCATGATGTCCTGGTGTGCGCGGTAGAAATTTTTATTTTCTGCTTTCGTAGCCTACGCGCGTTCCTAAAGACACACCCTTCAGACGGGACCCATTGTAAAATAAAGTAGACTCCAATTCTTGGCGTGAGTTATGTTCCCCTTGTGCGAGAAATATTGCAGATGGCCTAACAAGTTTAGTAAAAGGATCACTTTGCTCCCTAGTCCGGTGGTCCCTGTTAATTGAGGTTTCAAAAGGGCCAGGTAAAAACATAAATCCTTATTAGTTTGCTCAAAATTGAAACGGTTCTTGGATACATCTCTGCATTAATTCACTACAATCCTCTAATATTAGCATAAATATTTTATTTTTGAAATTATGATGTTGCCAAGTCTGAATTTTGACAACATGCAAAAACGTCTGAATTTTGATGTATTGACCTTTTAACCTTTTGTAGATTCATTGGTTTCACAATATGGTATTCTTTGCTGAGAACAGATATGGTACTTTACATTTTAGAATTTGAGAATATCAAACATCAACTATAAATTTTAAAGCCATTCGCTACAGTGAACAAAGCATCTAAAGGAAGCAAGATGCATTGATCTCTTATTTGCACAAAAGAATACGATATGCAGTTGACATCAGCTATTTTGAAATTATCTAAAGGAAGCAAGATGCATTGATCTCTTATTTGCACAAAAGAATACGATATGTAGTTGACATCAGCTATTTTGAAATTTGAACATGTGACTGTCTAATCTGGCGTGTAGTTCTAAATCAAATTTTGTTCGATTCATGACTGTACGCAGAAGTATCTTTCCCATTATTTGCAGTTGGATAATTGGATCCACAAGCTTCATAGTTTAGAACCAGCAAGCCAACGGCTGTACAAAGCCAATGCTTCTTGTGGTTTGTATTCAGGGACGGTGTGCCCAGCACCCTGTGCAAAAAGAAACAATGAAACATGAGTATGGTTAGAGGCAATTTAACCTCGAAGCTTTAATTTTTCATGTTTTAATAATGCATTCACATCAGTTGATATAATTTGTTTTATCATTTTTGAGTAGGTACTAGGTGAGATCTAGAACAATATTGTTTCATTTGCAATACTTAGGCGGTTTTCACAGGATTTTGATTCTAAAATTTTGCATGGTTAAAGAACATCACCTCCCCTACATGTGGTATTTTTTTTTAGAATTTTGGAAAACTTCTAAGACCGGTTTTCACCGTAAGTTGCCTGGTTGTAATGACCAAGTTAGAAAATGTAGGCTCACCATAACAGTAGCAAAAGTGAGGCCATGCTCATATCCTTGGGTGTACCTGAGGAGTTCAACAAACAAAAAATAGTAGATTATATATTGCTATTTTTTCGAACACAATATATTGCTAATTTCGTTTCCTGAACAACATACAAACATTCTTAGTTTGAATCATGGCATGTAAAAGCTAACATATATAGCAAGGCTTATTTGTTTTAATATATAGTTTTCCCTCATGAAAGCAACAGCAACTTTCATTGAGGGCCTGTTCTTTTTGGCTGCGGCTTATGGCTTTTGGCTGAAATTTTTGAATTTTGGCTGTTTACGGTACAGATTACGGAGAGACCGATATTCACTTACGATTTTGGCTGGTACAGATGTTAGGCTTTTAACGTGTACTACGTTTAACTTGTAGACCTCGTCTTGAGAAAATACTCCGTTTGAAAGTTAGGTACTGTAGCAAAAGCCAAAAGCCGACCGGCTTTTGACTTGCCAAACAGGCCCTGAGTAGTGAATTCATATCCAAGGATATTTCAATTTGTACAATAATCAAATGCGGGAAAATATTTATTCAATACCCAGAAACTTGTTCGTTTAGGAACCATGGTCGCCATGAGTCAACAACTCCATAGCCCAAAGATTTCGTCCATGCTTCAGTCCCAGTAAAAGGCACACACATATCATGATCACCACTGAAAGATATGCAAAAGGAAATATCAACAAAAGCAGCTTCTTTATAAGAGCAGAGAATGTGATATCAATTAACAAAATCTGGCATCAAATTTGGTTCCTTCTACCTAGGATAATACTAGTTTTAATAATTCAAGAAGTATTTTTCACTACAAAAGACGGCGAATTCTCTTTAAGACAATAGACAACAAGAACACAAATAAGTGACGTACCTGTATATGATAGCACGATAACCCTGGCTTGTAAGGTTCTTGTGATAACTGATCATACTCCCAGCATCATGATGAAAACTCAATACATTTGTGACTATAAGCCATGGGCCAATTGAACTTACCTAAAATGTGCATGATAAATTATAGTATGAAAATTGAATTATTTCCAAATTCCATCTAATGCTGAGAAGTTACTAAATGATTATCATACTGGTTGGGCATGAATTGCAGATCTGACTCTATCGTTGTTCAGCCATGCTGTTGCAACTTCATCACTCTGCAGATTAGCAAACAAAAGGTGATCAGATACTGCAAAATGAGTCATGCATCTCTTGCAGCCAAAGCAACTCCTGTATTTTTCATGACAAAAAAATATGTTTAATTCAGAGCTGCAGGACTAGTTTAGATGCGGGAACTTGAAATGAACTAATTGGTCGTAATATAGTACTGTCAAATCTTAGGTTCCTATATTTTAGAATTGTTTTGTGGTTTCCAGCAATCTCAGTTCTGCCACCGAAACGCACTATACTTCTTTAATTTGTTGACTCAAGGAAAACTACAATATGGAACACATGCAGAAATTCTGGAATCATTGTGCCTGGATACTCTTTTGTAGTTATGTCATTTTTTCATGTTATGACAATCCCAGGTCAACTATGTTCTGGTCCTGCTTACATCAGCCGATATTTCACTCATATTGTTATTCCAGTAAAGCGACAGGTTTGGTTACCATAGTAGACATCCTAACAACTCTTCCAACATATGCTGTAGAGTTGCATGAAAATCATGATATAATTGTCATTTTACACTCCTTTTGACAGATCTAGGGCATAATTACATTATGTGTACTATCTCAGGCTGACAAATATTAAACCAATATGTTCAGTAAGGGACTCGACGTTTTTATTCAGCATAAATTTCCTTTCATATTTGGACTACCCCTGTACCCAAATTTAAGTCGTTTTGGGGAATCTTCTGTCAAACGTTTTAAATTTTGACTACAAGTGAAAGGATACTGCGTGCTTACCATACATGGCACTCCACCGCCAAGTTCCTGCCAGGATGGGACACGCCCATCTCTTACAGGAGCTCTCAAAGGCCAAGCACGCCCAAGCATTCTCGTTCTTACCGGAAGGGGCTTGTCAGTTACACCAAGATCTTTGAAACTTTTAGGCAAACTGCTTTTATGTGGGATCGCTTCTTTGATATTTTTGCTGTGGTAGCATGGCTCAAGAATGTCATAAATATTTAGCTTGTCGATTTCCTGCACAAGAACAAAATATATCATAAGAGAACAGCACTGATTCTTCACTAAAAAAAGTGATACTACAATGCTTTACCGTATCAACTTTGTATAGTGTTTTTTCGCATTTATCACTGCTAGCATTCCAGTAATTTCCTTGGCAAGCAGTACTAGCTTCCTGCATTGTGAATAGAATTATAGAAATGGTGGTTATTTCAACTGACCACTTGTATAGCTAGGAGTAATTATGACAAGAAGAATATACAGAGAAGTATTCTTCAAATACCACTGGAAACTAAAGAAAAATTTTGAAGCAAATATCCATAGGATACGAAAAAGGTGATCTGATTCCGTCGCTCAAAATGTGAGGATAAGTAACTATCCAAATGGGGATTTCAGTCCGAAATACAGGCCTACCTGGTATATATCATCTGATATTAGACCCATTCCATGAGCAAATGGTACAAGAGCATTACCATCGAAAACAGTATCACAAACACCATTCCCGACCATGTAGCCCTAACATGAGAGTAGAGAGTAAAATATTAGACCTTGGATTTCCTTGACAACCAAGTTTAGAGTTCTCAATGAGGCAGCAAATCAAGAAAATTCATCTCATCAGTATGTAACCTTGAAGTTTATCGTTGGCTTAACTCCCCCTTGTATTCCTGTGGAATAATTCGTCAGCAACAAGAATAGAAAGTGATTAGTAATTTTTGTAAGGTGAATAGGATCCCAAAGCCAGCACCTTTGACAACTTCATGTGAAAGAGTAGGAACATAAACCCCAGCATACGACTCCCCAGCTATATAAAATGGATTGCTCAGGAATTCAGGGTACAGCTGAAACCACTGCTTAGAAGTCACAGAACTTAGCTTTCTCTTGCACAACCAGATGATGAATTGACCATACTATCATGGAAGAACATATATATACCTTCAGAAGAAAGGTATGCGAATCCGCAGCAGTCTTAAAATCACCAGTTTTATAATCTGAAACATTCTTTGAGTATGACAGCCCCACACCAGCTGGGGAGTCTAAGTATATCACACTTGATACCTAAGCCACAGGATAAATAACATCACTACTCTCACTCAGACAGAACACCAAATGATTTCTGCTAATTACACAGGGCCAATGGAAATATCCAACCTTGGACCAGCTATATGGGTTGAGGTGAAGCTTTGGCAGGCTTCGAACTGACCCGCCTGACTCAAAATTGAATGGTCCTGAAAGGGAACTACAGATGAATTGGTGTAAAAGGATCAAACAGAACTAACCATCAGCACATCATCAAACAGTTAGAATGAGTGGAAAGCAGTTAACAAACTACAGCGGCATTGTGAACTTATATAGATACATTCCTAACACCTCAAGGGCGAAATGTGTACTTTTCTCGCATGACTGGTATAAAAGAAGAACACAGATTTCCCCATAAATTCAGGGATGAACTCAAATAGGCAAATTAATTCCTGCAACTATATTATCTACCAAATAACTGTTAACGGAACTACATAACTGCATGCGTCCGCGCTATCTTCAGAAGGCTGCGCCACCTGTCCAGGAGATATTATCGGAATTGGTTTCCCTGTTTAACAGATATTTCCATTGATTGTATCCGACTCGGTTATTACCTGGAGTCTTCTCCTGTACGATATAAGCCTTTTGGCTGCTAATCAATATTAAGCGCAATCTCTAACTTGCCTTCATGGTATCAGATTGTTTCCGATCCTGAGTCCTCCTCCCATGGCGCCGACTGATCCCGACGCAGCCACGGCTGAAGCTCTCCGCCTCGCCGCCGAGAAAGAGCAGGCCGCCAAAGCCGCTCTATGGGCGCAGGCTGTTGCCGTCTCCAGCGTCCGGGCCGTCGTGCCGCTTACCCTTGATCTTCACTCCAATTACTCCCAGTGGCGTGATCTCTTCACGGTGGCCCTCTCAAGTATGCCCTCGAAGACCACGTCGCCGAGCCGCCGCCACCGGCCCCCGACTCCCAGTGGCTCCGTCTCGACGCGCTTGTTCGGCAATGGCTCTATGGCGCCGTCTCCACCGAACTCCAGGCCATGGTTGCTGCGTCCAGCGCCTATGCTGTTTGGACGAATGTCGAGGCCGTTTTTCGCGACAACGCCGACACGCGCGCCATCCTCCTCGAGCACGAGTTCTACGGCCTCCAACAGGGCAGCATGTCCGTCGGCGACTACTGCCGCCGCCAAAAGTCTCTTGCGGACGAACTCGTCGCGCTCGGCACACCCATCGTCGACAAGAGCCTCGTACACAACACGCTCCGAGGGCTTGCTGCTCGCTTCTCGCACCTACGCACGTTGTTATCCATGCAGCGTCCCCTGCCGACATTTGCTCAAGCGCGCTCCGCCCTCATGCTCGAGGAACTCTCCACGAGTTCCTCCGACACTGCGCCACCAGCCGTCTTCTACTCCAACACCACTGGCAAAAGCGCCTCTGGCCACACCGGGAACTCCGGCGGATCAACGAACAACTCCGGTGGATCTCGCACCGGACAAGGCCATGGCTCACACAGCGGCACCTCCAGCGGCGGACATGGCACCAACTCCCGGTACAACTCCGGCGGTAATGGCAACCACAACTACCGTCGCCGTCGTGGAGGCAATGGAGGCGAGCATGTGCTTAGAACTTACAATTAGTCATGTCAAATAAAACAAAGAATAAAGATATAATGAGACAGATGAAGTGAATGAACTTGACAGTTTCCAAGAATCTCAATGTAAGCAATTAAAGCTTTCCTTCATGCCTGAATAAAACATTGTTCGGATATAGCACGGCATAGTGAGGAAAAGTAAGCCTTCAATATTTCTGCTCTCACTAATTGTACTAAAAAAATGAATAAATACGTACAAGATGCATAAATCAACAAATAATTGTCTATGATGTGATCACTATGTGAGAGTTGCTCGAGTAGTACGAGTAACATCCCCTAGTGGCACCTTAAATGGTCTATCCAGGATAACGAATGAGCAAGATAAATCACATTTAACATTGGTCACAATAAAAAAAATCACTGCTGAAGGATTCTTCTAAGAGTTCGGGATTAATAGTTCTTTTTTGAAATTGATTTCGAAAAAGAATGGACTGGGTCTGGGTCCGAGGACCGAGGGTAGGACTCACTCTCATATAGCCACTGGTAGGGCTCTTTCCTGACGCAGTAGGGAGACTCTAAGGTTTGATTTTATAAGAAGAGGAAGACTAGAAACTTTGTTTATTCATTGATTGATTATAAATGGTGTGGCTCCTGTCTTTATAGACGAGGTTAACCCCAACTAATACAATCTAATGCAGCTAATCAACTAATGATAATACCATATCTATATTATCTAAACATAAAACTATTCCTAATATGCAGATATGCATCTAACTATTCTAAATATAAATATATGCATAAGATTTTATCCCTAAACAGGTAGTGTCGCTACAGTACCACACGAGCACTATTCACGTGCGGTACAGTACCCATGGTACTGTTCACTCACATGCTGCATGTATCGTCTGGATCCTAGGCCATAACATTACACCTCTCGCGGCAAGATAGCTCGTCCTCGAGCTGTCAGGTAGTGACCATGGTTGAAGTCCTTTATAACCGTTTAATGCTCTCCTTCCGTTTAATTGAGCTCCGGTGCCGTACACCGCCATAACCACCACTCCCCTGTTCTGCCGCCGCCCACGGTCACCGCCGGTAGATGCCCCGGTCAAATTGGCCGGCGAGACTCCGTCTTTGGGTAGGCGCGGCGTGAGCAACCCATTTTGGGGGTGCTCAGCTCCAACCGCCATCTCCTTCACCGGCGACGAGCTCGCCGAGCGTCAGCCGGAGGAAGATGATGCAACTTGTTGAAGCCCAGTCCCACGACTACGAGTACCTGGTACTCATTACGACCACACAGTTGGGCTTATGACTATGAAGTCTTTACGACCACACAGTCGGATTTATGACTATGAAGTCGTTTACGACTACTTGGAGCTACGACCACGTTGTCGTCAGTAGCCGTGTGATTAAAACCGGTTAAGACATAGTTAATGCTAATGATGGGTAATTAATACTGATGATGAGTAGTTACAAATGGCTTACTGACTTGTGGGCCCTGCCCTTTAAACTAAACAGTAACCGGTCCCATCTGTCTTAGGAACAGAGAAAACAAAATGAAAATAAAAGAAAATTTTAAAAACCTGCTATGGGCCCCACCTGTCAGATTTTTATTTATTTTCGGATTTATTTAAACTTAGAACTTCGAAAGGGCATAACTTATTCATTTTAACTCCAAATTGAGTGAAACAAATTTCTAAATTCATTTAAATTCAATATCTATCAAATGGAACTGAAACCATAATTTTTGGAGCCCATTTTAATTTTTGTGAGAATTTGTTCGATTTACTGATTTTTATCCAAATCTCCACGCAACATAAAAATAGCGTACGAGGCCTAGAGGAAGAAGCTGAAACAACTCTCGACGATCATTACCAAGCCAACTGTGACCAAACCGAGTCAATACTTTCATCATGTTGAACCTACATTTTCGGCAAATTAATTCCGTTTTAAATTATCAAATTGCATGCTGTTATTTTATGCTCAAATTTATGTTGATTTCCAGCTTCTAGTTATATACCCATTAATGAAATTGTTAGTATTACATTCATTTGGAACACTTGAATATCTGAGCCTTGTCACTTTAGCAAAAATTATAATGGTACGACTTTCGAAAATAAGTTCGTAATTATACGCCACTGCTTAGTACTGCTTAGATAATTGGGAGCACCAAAATACCCCAAGCATCACTTTTGATCATGAGAAACTGATTTGGGAAGTAATGGTGGAAATGACTGGTGTATTTTAATATGATTATTTTATACTCCCAAAAACCCCAACTTGCTTAATTATCTGGGCGGATGGTATTGGGGCTGGTATGTGGTGCAGTAGAAGCACGGTCTGTGTGGATTGTGGTAGAACCGCCTAGATAGCACTAAGGATTGAATCTTGTCATGACCTCTTGTGTAAAATAGTACAACCACAATCTACAAATTGCAACTTGATTAAGTAAATCTATCAAAACCCTCGGACTCATCTCACCGGTAGTGGAAAGGAGTAGAATATTGTAAGGGCAAGAAGAGGCCTAAAGGGACACTGAGAGGAGGGTGAAGTAACCAGTCGTACTAGCGTTGTGGAGAATGGAGTCCGAATGCGCTAGTATACGTGGTTACATCCCGTGCAGTGTATGGGACCCACCGCAAGTGGGAGTAGCCCATAGGGTGAGTGACAAAAGGGACTGGATATTTTAAAAAATTACTGTGATGGTCTACTCAACCACATGACTAAGGAATCATACGGAGCAACGAGTGGATTGTCTCTTGTGGTGAAAGTGTACAAACTCTGTAGAGTCAAAACTATTCGAATAGCCATGCCCACGGTCAAGGGCGGATATGGGAACTTAATCAGATATAGTTCTATTTCAAAAACTTTGTGGGTAGAACTGAACAATGTAGGGCAGTGGATGCCCTGATTTGTGTTGCCCTGAGTGTTACTCCAGTGATAATGTAAGCGGTTATAACACTGAAAGGTTAGTATATGGTGCAGAAACCATGTAATGGTAGATGGTATCTGGGTCGCTATTATTAATACATTCTTTCACACATTATGTCTTAGGAAATTTCTATATATCATATTTTAAAAATAATTTATGGAAAATAAAATAACCCAAGCCTTTACTTGATAAACCATGTATATTATCTAATTGCATCCTATGTATTGGCTTGTGGAGCACGGTTGTTTGTGCTCACCCTCGCTCTCACAATTAACCAAGAATCATGATTCATATTGCTATGCTCCAATAATACACCTGGTCAAGATGGTGAAGAAGACGAAGATGTCAAGAGCTAGATCGTGAACCCCCAGTTGGCTGCCTGTGGGCACGTCCTGAGGGTCCCACCGGTGTGCTTCGTTTTCGCTGCTGCAGTTTATTGATTTCAGCCTGCTTGGCCTATGAGTAAGACTACTATTATATTTAAACTTTTGCATGATATGTATTTTGATGTTCAGTACTATATCTGTGAGCACTATCTATTAATCCAAGGAATAGTGCGGTGGAATCACAAAGGATTCCAGAGTACTATTCACGTGCGGTACAGTAACCATGGTACTGTTTACTCACATGCTGCATGCATCGCTTGGAACCTAGGCCATAACATTATACCTCTCATGGTGAGACAACTCGTTCTCGAGCTATCAGGTGGCGACCATGGTTGAAATCCTCTATAACCCTATGTTGACAAGAGCCCATGGTGCCGATGGATAGTCGTGTGGAAGAGAGTGTAATATTCTGATGGACATCAATGACAACTATGGTCCCTTAGCGTAACTTACCGTTGCAAGAGGCACCGATGGCAATGACACTCTTCCTACTGGTGCGGGGAAGAATGCGATGCCGTTATGGTCCTAACACCCGCCATGCCCCACAACTACGAAGGCACATGATTGGCTGGTCACGTGGAGAGGACTACCATTGGACATCGGCAACCTTCCTCCTTGGCGAAGGCACTAGAGGTGCAACCAAGGATAGTGAAGCCTGTAGAGGAGTCATCGTTGGTGAAGGCAGTAGCAGGACCAAGGCTGATGAAGGTGATGGTAGTGCCACCATTGTAGTAGCAGGTGTCGCCTCTTGCTGCTTCTCTATCTTAGACATGGTCACAACTGGTGACGATAGTGACTCAGAAACCATAGCAACATGTTGCGCCTTCTTCTCTATTTTGGCCATGAACTCTTTCATCAAGGCCATCAAGTTGGCATAGATCTTAGCGGAGGATAACTAGCATCGGAAGCCATGGTAGTTGGCTCGGTGGAGACGACGTGATGGTGGTGGCAAAACAGAGGTTGACGTGTTTAACAATTGGCCATGTCTACACCTTGAGTGCACACACTCTAATTGCCGATATCACAGGGCGGCATTCCCCATCAGGTGATGCGATGCCAACCACTCTTTTTCTTTCTCCATCGTTCGCTGCTCCTTGGAGAATTGCTCAATGCAATTCAACCAAGATTGTGGATCTTTCTTACCTTCGAAGGTCGGAAAGCCTAGGTAGTGGAATCGTGAAATTTGGGCCCTCATAGGATCGGAACACTCGCTACTTGCCATTGATGGCGGAGCAGCAGTTGGCTCTGATACCAAATATTGTGGTATGGGTCCAAGGAGTGAGGGTAGAACGCTCATCCTCATCTAGTCACCACTCTTCCCTAATGTGGAGAAAGGCTCTGAGACTTGATTTTAGAAGAAAAGAGAGATTATGAATTTTATTTATTACTTGATTATGAATGGTGCGGTTACTCTTTTTATATAGATATGATTAGCCCCTAAAAATATGAAAACTAACATAATCTAATCCAACAAATCAACTAAAAATAATACCATATCCATACTATCTAAATATAAAGATATGCATCTATCTATTCCTAATATGAAGATATACATTTGACTATCTAACTATTTTTAATATAAAGATATACATATAACAATTCTAAATATAAAGACATATATAAGATTCTATCTCTAAACAAGTAGCGTCGGTATAATACCATGTGGATACTGTTCACACGCTCTACTCGTATACTGTATGTATTATCTGGATCTTAGACCATAATATATACGTACACAAGGAAGGTAATAAATAAAAGAAAGAAGACGTCTTCATCTTCCTTTTACTACTTAGGAGCCGTGGCAGATGACAGTCTGGTACACGGTTTTGCACCAGAGAAGAAAAAGCAAGGAATCCTCTTTTCCACTGACTCATCACACAGGACAACAGTATTTGGCGCAAGGCCTTAGCAAGTGGCAGCCACTGCTAGTGTGTCAATTCCGACTCACGTCGTAGGCAGCGATATTTGACTCACACAGCTTGGAACCGTCGGATCAGTGGATTCGTAGGCTCCGCTCACGGCCAGCCCAGGCGGGCCAGCCTCCTTCGTCATCGCGTGCTGGAGGCTCACACAGGCCGGCCGTGCCCGCCGTACTGCCGAGACGGCCGCGCGTCCGTCCCGCGTCACCGTGGCGCCTCACCAGACGGGGAAATGAGGCGGGGCGGACAAATCGATGACGCAGCAGGCCGTACGAGAGAGCGAGAGAGAGAGAGAGAGACGGCCGCGCGTCCGTCCCGCGTCACCGTGGCGCCTCACCAGACGGGGAAATGAGGCGGGGCGGACAAATCGATGACGCAGCAGGCCGTACGAGAGAGCGAGAGAGAGAGACGGCCGCGCGTCCGTCCCGCGTCACCGTGGAGAGAGAGAGTAGAGATGGCAACAGATAAAAACCTGCTGGGTTTTGCTATCCTAAATTCGTGTCTATAAAAGTTGAACGTGCCCGCTAAAAAACTTATGCCCATGATGGATGCAGTTTTTTGCCCAGACCCATACCCACTGGGTTAGCGGGTACCCACGGGTCGCCCGTGGGGTCAGTAATGCGAGCTGCAACAATGATTAATGGAGAGGAGGAAGAAGTTCACCGGCCATCTTCATTGGAGTCGTAGGGCAGCGCCATGGCGAAGTGCCTACTGTTGCAATGCGCGTTGGCTGCGGCGTGGGGGCGGCAGGCTGTTGCCATGGGGGCGGCGGGCTGAACTGGAAGGCGAGGCGACAGCGGGGGCGTGCGGGAGGACGAGCGTGCGGCAAGAGTGGCGGGAGCAGGAGCGGGAGCTGCGGGACGGGAGGGCGAGCGTGGAGACTGCCGGAGACTGAGCGCGGAGTGCCAGATGCGCCGCCGCTGCGGCGGCTGTTGAATCGAGGTGGGGACTAGGGAGGAGTGAGTAGCGACCGTGACCGAGTGCTAGCTAGGGCTAGCCGTATGGGTAATGGGGCATTGCCACATTGGATTTGGGAACTTGGGGCTAAATGGCTAATGGGCAATGGGCTGGGCAGGTTTGCCTGGAAGGCTGGGAGTCTGGGTTTATAACTCCTATGGATTAGGTTTATATTACCTATGGGTTTACGGGTTTGGGTACTATAGAAACGTACTCGAACCCGGCAGACCCGATGGGTTGGGCTTTTTGCGTATTAAGAGACCCATGGGTTAGGAAATTGACTCAGATCCATATCCTAATAGAGTAAAAACTCATCAGGTATTGGGTTTCGAGGTATCTATTGCCATCTCTAAGAGAGAGAGAGAGGTGCGTACGAGTGGGAGTGGGTGTGGCAAAGATGGAAAATTCTACACCGCCACTTTACGCGACAAGCTTCCCTTCGTAGAAAAGGAAAGCAAGCGGAAATAGCAGGGCGGCAGGGGCCCTACCCCCACCGCTCGCCCTCCCTTTCTCCAGCCCCGACTCAGGAAAACAATTGCAGATAAAATTTTATGAAATTCGGTAAATTTCGTTTATCTCAGTCTTCTTACATAAAAGCTCATTCGATCAAAAAAATTCGGTCTATTTTACAATTTTTAAGGTTTGACCGAGATTTTGTTGTTTTTGTATTATCGTATTTCTTGAATTCGAATTGTATGTTTGAATTTTTAGACTAAAATTTTCTGCAAAAATAAACTTTCGAAATTTGCAATTTTTGCATTTCTGAGAAAGGTTCTAAAAGTTTTCTACATCGAAATTATTTTCCCTGTCCGCCTTACAGGCAGTGGGGAGGATGGGTGATGGACGCGGTGACGCACCGTGCTCGTAGACGAAGCCGTCGAAGCTGGAGCAGCCGGGCCCGCCGTTGAGCCACAGCACCACGGGGTCCCTCCCCGGGTCGCCCTCCGACTCCACCAGGTAGTAGAACAGCCTCCTCCGGTGCCGCTCGTCCACCGTCACGTACCTGCACGCACGCCGCACAGCAGCAGCAGCAGCAGCGCCGGCAATTACATACGTACTCAATAAGGTTATGAACCTATGACTAGCTGTGGGCGCGCGTGCTTACCCGGCGTAGTGCTTGGACGGGAGGGCGCCGTCGAAGCCTGGGACGTGCGTCACGAGCGCGCCCTGCGGCGCGGCGAGGCAGCGTGGCGAGCCGCCGGCGAGGAGGGCGACGACGACGAGGAGGGTGGCCGTGGCGCGGGCGGAGGAAGGGGAGCAGCAACAGGCCATTGTCGTCGCGCGACGGAGCTCGAGCGCTCGACGGCCGGTAGAGCGGTTGCCGGCCGGGCAGCGCGTGGTTAACAAGCTCGAGCTGCGCGGATAGAACAGCACTGGCGTCAATGCACGGGGTGTGTGTGTGTGTGTGTGTGTGAGTGGTGACGACGACGCACGGGGACGCGGGTGTGGAGTGAGCTCTGCTGATGGAGAAGGAATGGCCGGCCTGCTGGGGTTTGGCCGGCTGCCACCGGCGCTTTTCACCCGTCGTCAAGCGCAGGGGCGGATACTTTTGGTCTCTGCTGATTTATGTACTAATAGCATATACAAGTCTACATTGTGTTTTCAGTATATATTCGTCGCGATGCCGATGTAGCGATCAATCCTACGATAGGAATGGCAACAAAATATAGCTATCAGGGAGCAAATTTCCACAGGGGATTTATTAAGTGATGTGATGTTCATTTCATAAGTTTGTCGTATGGTTTGGTAGTGACGACTGACGAAGTAAGCCTGCTGTAACCATGCTAGTAGTCAAGGCAACAACCACTGTCTCGGTTACGCTAGCCCATCGTGGTGTGACTGAAATTGGCGCCTTATTTTTGACATTCAGGCTCCGTATCTCTTTGGCTTGCTCCTACCAAGCAGCCCTGTTTCCACCCTCATGACTCCTTTTGTGTGAATCACGAAAGTTCATATCTCCCTTTCAACCACTGCAATTTAGCGATGTAACCTTGGTTTTATTACTATTCACCTGATTTATGACAATTCTACAGCGACAAGCTATCACTTTTGTTACTAGTGGCCGGCCAAATATTATGTCGTCACAGGACACCTTAGTACTGACAATTCTATGGTGATGAACTATCAAGTGTTAGCAATTGGTTCATGTGAACAAAGCCCATTTCCTTAATTCCAAAGCATGCACGATTTAGTACCATATTGCTAAGGCAAAATAGATGGGACTAGTTTATAAGGTGGAACTCTTGCCACTCCTTGAATCATGTGACACATGAATTTGGGTTGACACGAGGGCTATGGTTAATCACACATAGTGCACGCACGCGTACGCGTATTCGCGCATTTTTGCGTGAAAATCATGTAACTTGTGACTTGTGATCGTGCCGTGATGTGATGTGATATGATGTGGTACGCCACTTGACAGACCAAGTCTACCTTCATTTTTGCTGAACCATGCATCATCCTTTCTCTCTGTTTGAATGATATTTAAACATTTGAATGAACCTTTATTGGGTTTGATGACAGGCAGTTACCAGTGGGTAAATGGTTGGTTAAATATGTTAGTTATCAAAGGGTAAATGACTATTTTAATTATGTCAGTTATCAATCTGTCTATATATATGTTGGAGACATCCAGAGTATGTGAGAAGAATCTGACTGCCTCCATTCTCTTCCTCCTGCGAATTTGTATGCTGTTGTGCTGCACTGTCTGAATTTCGTCGACTATTCTTTCTGACGTGCACCGCGAAGAAGAGGAGCGGTATCTCCGGACCGTTGTTGCCGTGAAGACCTGCACGGGGGCGGCAATAAGGTTTCTGAGCAGCGCACATCTGCGTGACCGCTCACTTCACTGCATCACCTACGCTCTGCACTGCATCAAGCCTGCGCTGCTTCTTTGTCGGAACCCGGAGTAACGACTCCTGGATCCTCTGTGTAAATTGCACTAGTCCAGGATCAGCTAGTGCACACAGTAACAACAAAGATAAATACCAAGCACAAATGACTTAATATATTAAATAAAAAGGTACGGCCTTATGGCCAAGTCTTACATCAACGCTCATTGGCAAAACAAATAAAGGAAATAACCGCAGAAGCAAATGGATAAATAGTGAAGCCCAAGCCTGCCCACAGGCAAATGACAGTAAGACACGGCCTACTCGTCCAGATCTTCACCGTAGTTGACGTCTTCCTTCTCTATGTGGAAAAAGTAAGGTGAGTACAAACTTGTACTCCGCAAGTCACACGAAAAATGCACCATAATGATAAAGGCTTCAACGGAAGGCTTATGGGTTAGTTTGCATAAAACAACATTTAAGAAATACAATAAGTAGATTGAAAATGCTGAATTTAATACCGTAAGTAAAAACAATACTTATAATTGAAAATAATACCGTCAGTGCCGGCTCCGACCAAACACCAACCTATCCACGGGCATCCCACCCGGACCATCTTTTCCAAAAGCTCACGTATGGATTCCATCCATCCACACGCTTTCACTGCGCAACTCTAATGAATTTCATCCATTCACCAGATTTCAATCTCTCATGGATTCCATCCATCCGCAAGGTTTTTATCTCTCGTGGATTCCATCCATCCACAAGGTTTTCAAAAATATTTTTGGAAAATAAAGTCTAATCCATGAAAAACTTTTACTCAGCATGCCCATGACCGTGGGCACAGCTATCCAGGATAGATTATACACTCTGCAGAGGTTGTACAGCTTTACCCACAAGACACGATCATCCCATATTGCCACCGGGTTACACACTTCCTTAGGTGTGCGGTGAGGAGTCGTGACAAGGCCTTTACAATGCAAAGCCTTCAACCTGGTCGAGCCAACTCTAAGGTTTCACCCCAGTAAGGAATCCACCAGACCGGGACCCCCTCTTGAGCCTAGACGAGACTTCTCATGCTTAATCACGCTTGCCGAAGTGAGACTTCACATGGCACCAACCACGCTCACTTTCAACCTACGACTTGACTCAGGTTGGGACTTCGTAAATTATTCACCTGTGGTGTCCCATACCACCATGTGGTAGTACGATTAGGGCTTTGCAACAGAGCTCATGATCGGTCCTTAATTGACTTAGGCCCAACCACATACCCCTGTGCCCGACAATCAACCACTGCGGCTCCAACCAACAGGCATGCCTGCACCCACCAATCTAACCAATTGCCTAAGTCTAAACCAGGTTTTGATATTTTGTTTTCAAAATATTTCATAAACCTCCTTGACTCACCAAAGTCAAGAGTTCATAACAAAAGCATATCATTTCATGTGAAAGGTTCGTCATTTTATGTGAAAGATATCCCAAAACAAAATTATATGACTATGCAGGGCTAAGCATTTGATTAAACTCTCTAGCCAACACTAATTTATTAACTAGAGTTTGAATCTAGGGTTACAAGGTATCAACATATTTCAAAGTCAATGGAGATAATAACAAGTAGGTAATAGCTAAATTCAAAAATGAATTGAAATAATTGAATAAAAGTACGCATGCAGAATAATTTAAAAACAGCATAATTTTATTTTGAAAACTGGGATCAACATGATCAAGGAGTGTGACTTGCCTTGCTCTTCAACTTGGTTTGAATCTTCAGCGAAGAAATTTCCCGAATCGTCGAAGTCTACACGTGAAAATAACCCACTAAATTCAAATAAAATTCAAATTGACTTCAAATATTTGAATTGAGGCTAGAAATGGATAGAGGAGAATTTTGGATGAATTTAGAAATTTGAATGGGCTAAATTGGAGTTAAGACGAAGGAGAACGGGCTCTGGGAAATTTGAAAAGAGAGAAAAATGGAAAAAGAGGATTTTTGGAATTATTTTTCTACTAAAAAACCTGAATTAATGCGTCAGCAGGGAATTTCTTTTCGGCTTTATTGCGTCAGCCCTGGGGTAAACCCCACTGACATGCGGGCCCCTGGTCCATGGACCGGGTTCACCCACAGAGGCGCTGACGTGGCGGGGGTTTGAGGTGGCGCTGACGGGGGCGGAACGCGCCGAGGTGGCAGGGGTCGTGGTGCCCATGTCAGCTTCGGCCGCTGACGTGGCCAGGCCGGCCGGAGGGCGCACGGGGAAGCGGGCCTCGCCGGCGCTCTGGCGGGCGGCGGCCGACGGCCAGGGCGGCAACAGGCAGAGGAGACCGAGGGGGACTCGGGGGTGGGCACAGGGGTTACCGGGGGTGGCCGGATTTGGCCGGCGGCGAGCACTTAGCGGCGGCGACGCTTGGTTCTAGGCGGTGGGGACTCTCCGGACGCGAGGAGGGGCGGCCGAGAAGCGGAGGGGGTCGGGGGCGTCGCGGTGAAGCCGGGGGCGGCATCGGCAAGGCGCGAGGAGGGGCGAAGCGGCGGCAATTGCTTGCCGACGTTGGCGACGGCGGCGGGGGCAAATGCGCACGGCGCGGGGGCGAAGGAGAGCTCGGGGAGGGGGAGGAGAGGCGGAGCGAGGTGGAGTGAGGGACGAAGAACCTTGGGGCGGGTTTAAATAGGCGCGGCGAGGGGCGGAGCGAGAGGAATTTCTCGCCGGAGAAGTCGGGGAGTGGGCGGCGGTTGCGGGAGATGGGAAGTGGGGAGGTGGGCGTCGGGCGCGGAGGAAGTGGGAGGTGGGGGCGCGAGTCATGCGGGAAGGTGGCGCACGTGGGAGAAGGGGGCGGAGAAGACGGAGCTGACCGGTGGGGTCGGGGCGGCAGCGAGAGAAGGGGCGCGGGCAGCTGACGCGTGGGGCCCGCGAGGCAGAGAGAGGCGAAAGGGGGAGGCGCTGTCGGGCGGGGCCCGGGGCGCAGAGAGAGGAAGGGGAAGGGAGGCGGGGGCGGTTGGATGGCGATTGGGCGGCCACGGGAGTAAGGCTGGGGCGGATGGGCCAGATGGGCCGAGGGGCAACGTGGCGGGCATCGGGGCCACACACGCGGCGGGCAAAGGAGAAGGGAAGGCGGGATCCGGGCGACTGGCGTGGGACGAATCCGGCCGTCCACGTGGCGGCCGGAGGAAGGGGCTGAGTTTTGGATTTGTTTTAATTTTAATTTTCAGATTTTCAGAAATGCTCAGAAAATACATTAAGCCTCGAAAAAATGCCAAATGACCTCCAAAAAATTCCAGAAAAATTCCTAGAACCTCCTGGAGACATTTTGGACTTAAAGAAAATATTTCCAACTAATGTTAGTATTTAATTTTTATATTTTAAAATATTTTTTAATTTCAAAAATACATTTTAAGCTCCTGAAAACTCAGAAAAATCAAACAAGAGCCAAATAAATCCAAATGATTAATTTGACATAAGATTTTTATAGAAAATCAAAATATCATGTTATTTAATAATTTTAGGTTTTTCTGAAAATGCTTTTTCAAATCCAACTATTTGAAAAACAGAAATTCAGGGCAAATCCAAATTTAAAATTAGGCACAAAAATACTTATTTTAATCTAAATTTAATTTTAATTAATTAATTAATTATTTTTATTTTCAGAAACGTTTGATGTGGGTATCTTCATATACCCATAAAAAAAGTATATTTGAGATGTCAAACTCCGAAAAAAATTAAATTCAACTTCAGTTTAATTAGTTTAAACTATTTTTACGGTATATACTCACTGTAGTCGCATTGAACTCAAAAATAGTTCAAACTAGTTTGAATTGAGTTCAAAACTTACTTACCATAAATATATCAAAGGTATAAAACATTTTCGTACCCAAACTCAAAAAAATTATCAATCATACACGTGTATCGGACGGTTCTTGATGTGGGTGCCTAGGCACCCTGGTGCCTTATGTAATTTTCCTATATATATATATATATATATATATATATATATATATATATATATATATATATATATATATATATATATATATATATATATATATATATATATATATATATATATATATATATATATATATATATATATATATATATATATATATCAAACAATAGATGTGATACCAAGCAAGTAAATGCCTAAACCATATTCCAAATTATCCTATTTTAGAGTCATGACTGGTACGACACAAATTAGTGAACCCTAATTTATGCGCGAGTGGCCCGATCTTTCAAGATACAATCAATGAACAACAGCTACATCAACGACCAAATCAGATTAACTCTAGTAGTCTCAGTGTCTTTGATTCCCTCGGCTTGCTTCCAAAATCAATGCCACCTATTTTTTTTTTCAAAACCAACAGAGGCAGCAATAGTTGATGTAGCAGTCCTCCACACGCAGCAGCATTTGACTTGGCTCCCCATCTCTATTCTCCAAACAACAGCAACCACAGCAAGTAATAGCCACTACTACAGAAAGGCTAATAGTAGACGCCAAATCACAGACGGTTTTGTGAAACCGTCTGTAATGTACACTATTACAGACGGTTTTAATTTGAAGGCCGTCTGTGGTATTTGTGGCGGAAAAAGGAGTATCACGATTTATTCTTACCGCTGAACAGTTGGAATATCACGAGATGGTTTTTATTAAAACCGCTCGTGATAATTGATTATCACGACGGTTTTTAATAAAAACCGTCTGTGTTGTGTCGACTATCACAGACGGTTGTTGTTAAGAACCGTCTGTGAATGTTCACAGACGGTTTTTAACAAGAACGGTCTGTGATGTCCATTTATTTGTCATATCTCATATTCTAGATCAGAGGTTAATATATAAGTACACATTGCTTCTAATAACTTAACTACAGAACTACTGAGACAAGAGATCACAAATTAAAGGCAAATTTATTAATTTCAATTAGAGGCAAATTTATTACAAAAGTCGCACAGGTAAAGAGTTTCCCAGATTGTAATCTTTTGGGCTTCGTACGCTTCTTCTTCGACTTGGGGACTTGAAGGATCAGCCGCTAAATTCTCGAACGCCGCTAAGATTGCCCTTGTCCTCAGCACTTCCTCCTCCAGCCTGGGAAAATGATCAGCAACATCCATAATGTCGTAGAGGATAGCATGAAAAGATTCCTCAGAATCTGCCGTATTTGCTTGATCGGCAAGGCTATCCATCAGTCTCTCTAATGCGTGCAGAGCTTCTTCCGCTTTGCGCACATTGTGGAGAAGAACCAGGGTGAGGGCTGTTTCCCTTTCTTGAGCGGCAGCGAGACGCCTTCGTCGACGGCGGAGGATCAGGTCAAGTCGACGGATGCAAGAAAGTCGGGAAGGAGAGCAGTATGGTGCGGAGAAGCTGCTCAGATGCAAATTGCTGGCCGCTGTGTAAGGTTCCGCCGAACAATTCTTGATGAACAGATGAGAGGAAGGAGATGATCACAAGAACATAGAAGCCATGTTGTATTGTATATTGTATTGTACGTGCGTAGAAGAGACCGGATTAGCGCGCATATTTAACCTTTAGCACGATAGTTCGTATACCCAAACATTAATGATATAGACGCCAGATAACGATCGAGAGACGTTAACTAGACGATCAAACACGGCGCTCGCATCAAACACGCGCGGCGTTCAGTATGAAGCTTATGATGAGCGGTTTTTAATAAAAACCGTCGTGATAATATTTATCACGAGCGCTTTTAATAAAACCGTCATCATAGTTGAATTATCACGCACGGTTTTAGTTAAAACCGCTCGTGATAATGACTAAGGCATTTATTGCGCTGCTCGCATCGCATCTGTCTTCATTTCGATCCGATCTAGCCATCGCCGCACACTTTTTCACTCGGGAGGAAGCTAGGCGATTTCAGGCCGCTTATTCGTTCTAGATCTGATTAAATCCGAGCCCGCCGCCGCCTCGCCTCCCGAACCTCGCCGCCGCCTCCCGAGCCCGCGCGGCCGCCTCGCCTCCCGAACCATCGCCGGCCGCCTCCGTCGAGCCCGCGTCGCCGCCTCCGCCTCCCGAACCTCGTCGGCCGCCTCCCGAGCCTCGCCGCCGCCTCCGTCGAGCCCGCTGCCGCCTCCGCCTCCCGAACCCGCGTCGGCCACCTCCCGAGCCCTCGGCGGCCGCCTCGCTCGAGCCCGCTGCCGCCTCCGCCTCCCGAACCCTCGTCGGCCGCCTCCCGAGCCTCGCGGCCGCCTCCGTCGAGCCCGCTATCGCCTCCGCCTCCCGAACCCTCGTCGGCCCGCCTCCCGAGCCCCGCCGCCGCCTCGAGCATTAATTAGTTTGCTATTGTGAGCATTGTGAGCATTGTTTACTGCAGTAGCTTAATTAGTTTGCTATTTGGTACATATTACATTGGTACATTGTTTACTGCAGTAGCTTAATTAGTTTGCTATTTGGTACATTGTTTACTGCAGTAGCTTAATTAGTTTGCTATTTGGTACATTGTTTACTGCAGTAGCTTAATTAGTTTGCTATTTGGTATATATTACATTGGTACATTAATTGTTTACTGCAGTAGCTTAATTAGTTTGCTATTTGGTACATTGTTTACTGCAGTAGCTTAATTAGTTTGCTATTTGGTACAGACTACATTGGTACATTGTTTACTGCAGTTGCTTAGTTTACATTAGTACATATTACATTGCTTGTTGTGTTAGTATATAGTATTATAGTATATAGTATAGGCACATAACCCCTCTCTCTGTCCACTCTTGTGCAACCCTACAATTTGAGAGCACAAATTAACCAATCAAGGACCACTCTAGTGTATATGCCACATAGACCTTCAAGGGGTATGAAGTAAGTGACACACTCGAGTGTTCCCGTTCAATGAACCGGATACACTAGTTTGTGTCATTTGCTTCATAGAACTTTGTTTAGAGACCTTATAGTAATAGTATATGCAACATAGACCTTCAAGGGGCATGAAGCAAGTGACACACTCTAGAATTCCCGTTCAATGAACGAGATACTCTAGTTTGTGTCATTTGCTTCATAGAACTTTGTTTAGGGACTTTGCTATTTGGTATATAGTATTAGCAACTAAAGTAGGTGCTAAGATAGGCACATCGATTCCTCGAGGCTCACCAATCGCAAGGTTTGTCACTCTTCCCATAATTACTTCATACTTATCACGTTACATATATATGCACATTGATATTCCTATCGACAGGCTGTGTCCATCCCGTCAACTGCATTGAAACAGTCTGATTTTGGAGGGATTCAAGGAGAGTTGGCGTACTTTTTGCTGACTCAAGTCATAAAGCCAGGAGGACGGTTCCACTGCGCACCATGATTTCTTATTGGTCTTATCACTAAGTGTAAATGCAGTGTAGATCTTTTGTAACTGTGCATTTGTTAATGGATATTTCATTTCAATTCAATTAATCGATTTGCGAAATGGATGCATGCTTTATGTTTGTGAAATGAAGTGCCATGTCAATTGGATGTTTTATGTCTGTGAAATGTATCTGAAAGCAAATGAGATGTGTGAATTGTATGTTTTTTGTCTGTGATTATCTGCTTGTTTCAGAGGGCATGGCTAGCATTCCTGAGGCTAGCCAATAAGAGAAATATATGTATGGGTTGAAGGGAATATCACAGACGGTTTTTACTCAAAAATCGTCTGTGATAGCTGATAATCACAGACGGTTTTTAGTTAAAAACCGTCTGTGATAGCTCATAATCACAGACGGTGTTTACTCAAAAACCGTCTGTGATAATCAGCTATCACAGACGGTTTTTGAGTAAAAACCGTCTGTGATAGCCCATAATCACAGACGGTTCGAAATCGTCTGTGATGACCTTCGATTATCATTGACCCATAAATACAGACGGCTCACAAAACCATCTGTGATGATGTTTTCGAACCGTATGTGATGACTTTTTCTGTAGTAGTGAGCGGTAGAAGTTGAATTCACGAACCAGCAGTAGTCCTTGGCCAAGGCAGGACGACACAATGTTCCTCCTTGTCCTGCCTCATGAATGGAACCAGCAGAAGCAAAGTTATAGCTAGATGATCTCCTGCCCAAGCGCACCACCACAACACAAGAACCGGAGAATGGATCTCAGGATCAACCCCAAAGTTCAAGCACCACGGCAAAAACCCTTGAACGTAGATGAATTCTTAGGAAAAGAAATCACAAGAACACAAGAACAATCTTATCATCAAACATGACGATTTTTTTTTCTGTTTTTTTCAACTATTGATAAAACTTGACCTCCCCCTAAAAGAGCATATGACTTGGGGTTATATAGCAAGTCTCTCCCCCTTACCGTATGCCCAACTGAATATGGAACCGACACAGAACAAACCCATCTCATGCATGCACACAGACGCATGCCTCTGAGTAGGGGTGGAAAATGGTACCGGATAATTCGTTTTATCCGATATTCGTATCCGAGAAAACACAAATATGGTAAGCAAAAATCCGTATTCAAAAATATTCGTATTCGTATTCGAGAATATTCGTATCCGTATTTGAGAGTATTCGTATTCGCATTCGTATTCGAGAATATTCGTATCCGTATTCGTATTCGAGACTATTCGATTCATATTCGATCCGTTTCTAGAACTTTTGAAAAAATCGTACAAATTTTGTGATTCAAAATTTGAATTTAGGCGGTTTAAAACCGGTAACCGGTCAAAAACTGGTGAAAAATCGGTAAAACCGCTAGGAATCCGTTTTATCCGATATTCGTATCCGAGAAAATCCATATTCGAAAATATTCGTATTCGTATTCGAGAATATTCGTATCCGTATTTGAGAATATTCGAATTCGTATCCGTATTCGTTTGAAAAATATGGATTCGTATTTGAGACTATTCGACCGTATCCGATCCGTTTCCACCCCTACCTCTGAGTCTCACGTACATGCATGCAAGCACAACTCACGTACATGCAAACAACATGGACTCTAGGCTTCACAGTTGGACCCAACAACTCAGAAGACTAATCTAATTAAACACAGCACACCTAATTAAAAATCACATAGCTCGCATCCCCACACACATGCATGGAACAACCAACCTGAACTCACTTAAGGCAAGTAGTTGGGAATGAAGATCTTCCTGATTCGGCGTGAAGGATAGATTTGTTAGCTTCCAAATCAATCAAGATACGATTAGTTCCCACGTAAAACTCATTCACAAAACATTCAGGTGGATAATGATTTCTTGCGTCTGAGCGCGGGAATGCACACACACTCACGAGTCCTTGTGTACGCACTCACCCATGAGTTTTCCCTCTTTGGCCTTCCTCCCTCTTGGCCACTATAGATGTAGTGGTAGTGGTATTTGGCGCCGTATCATCCCCTCCCCCTTTAAGTAAAGCTGTTCTCGACTTTGGGATGACTTTTGGAGCCTTCTTCTTTGCTAAAATTTCTTCATCAACATAGATTGCACACTTCTATTTTGGATTTAGCACATGCTTCTTTTTCCCATGTACAAAAGTGTATGTGCTGGACCGGCCCTCATGTGTAGCATTGTAGTCATATTGCCATGGTCTTCCCAACAATAATCCACATGTATTCATTGGAACTACGTAACAATCCACCTTATCAACATAGTCACCAACAACAAACGGAACATGCACCTTGTGAGTTATCTTTAGCCTCTTGGATTTGTGTAGCCACTCCACGTGATGTGGTTGAGGATGCCTCTACGTGGATAGCCCCAAGCGTACACCAAATCCTTGCTAATCACATTGGTGTCACCATCTATGATCAATTTGCAAGCTTTATTTTTGATCTTACACTCCATTTGGAAAACACTCTGAGAGACCATGTGGATGTGACCCCATGTTTGTGATGAGTAATTGACACGTGTTCTGAAAGGTTTGAGTTTGATTTTGCTGATTCGTGCCAAGTCGGCGCACGGCGTAGTCGAGTTTGGTTAGACGTACTTGACGCTTGTTCTTCTTCTCGATCGATCGTTTGGGAAATTTCATGCTTGAGTACGTTTCACTGTTGCTAATGTTGATTATATTGTTTCGAGCGGTGCTATGTGATGTTTTCTTCTCTGTGATGGTTGCAGGACCTCGAGGCGGAGTGGTGGTAAGGCATGAGATAGCCGGACTAGGTACAGGCGGTGCTGAGGTCAAAGTGGTCGAGAGATGCCGAAGACGACGATGATTTGAGGTGGTTGCGAGGCTCGGACGGCAAGAAATGAGGAAACTTCCCAGAAGGTGCATAAGTGGCATTTTGGTAAATGCGCAAGGCAGCAGAGCGGAAGCGGTTTTGGTTTTGAGTTAACAGGTAAAAGGGTTAAGTTGTAATGGGCAAAGCAAAATTGAACCCACTAAATCAAGGCTATATATAGAGGGTTGTTCCCTAGTGGCATTAAGACTTTGAGGGTTAGTTTTGCTTTTCTCTGATGAGCTGTTGAAGAGTTGGTGGAGACAACAGAGGTTGTTTTGCTTTCTGCCTCCTCTCTCGGTCTGCATGTGTTGTAAGAGGATAGGCAGATGTAGTGCTCTTCTAGCATGTGTTCTTCTCAGGTTTGGTAGAAGGGGTTGAGATGATTGTAGTAAACTCTCCTATATAATCATTCATGTCTCTGAATCAATTTGAAATGCTTTTTGTTTGAGTGATCTGCTCTATTATGTCTCTGTGATTGACCTCTGGTCCTTTTGTGATTCTCTGTTCTTCTTTGCTCTTTTGATTTGGAGGTGAATCTCTCTTCAAGACGCCGCAAAACGATTTTGCTTTGAACTAGGAATGTTCTCGAAGCCCATTGGCTAGCCTTTTCCTGAGAGCAATCGTTTTAACAGCCGAAATCTTTCTAAGACTTGGATCGCCTCACCTCCTCTATTTTCTAGAATTCTAGGGTTCACTATTTGTCTAAACAGAGTATTCTTGGTTCTTGGTGGTCTCGGCTGTGGAGATCTTTTTCTCTTGTATGATCGCCTTCAGAAGTTGTGCCCTTGGAGAGTTTGAAGTCTCGCAGTTAAAAATAATCAAAATCAAATGATTTGAGAATATCAAGCTTTCGGTTCTTTGTTTCCCTGCTATTTTTGTTGGATCGAAATCAACAACAGAGGGGGGGTGAATGTTGCTTTCAAAAATCCCCCTAAGTATCCACTTAAGAAACTCTTCTCCGATAGCAACAGACGCTATGAAGAGAGAGTTAAGCTCACAAGGAAGAGAAAGCGAGACAAGCTATTAAGACAGATCAGAGAGCAACTAGCTAACAACTAGACAATAAAAGACAATCAAAAGCTAATGAGGCTGCTGACAAAATCATTCACCATTTGACAAAAAGACAGGACCTCAAAAAGCTTGAAAGAAAACTGAAACTCCCACAAATAGAAACTAGATTGATTTAGCCGACTGCACTAAAGACAGCAAAAGTATTTGGCTTGACAAAAAAATTGCACTGCTTGATTCCCTTGGTTGACAGCAATTTTCTAGCTGAAATGGACAGACCCTCTTTACAGAAAACCAACAGAAAGAAGGTGATAAAAAGAGAAAGTAGATAAAAGAAGAAGAATCGGCAAAGAGAATAGTACTACAATTCTTTTGGTTCGACTGTTAATGAGGAGGGCTGAAACCTTGGAATATATAGCCGGCTTCTTTAATCCAAAAGAAGGCACACAAAAGCAAACTTGATCCACCCATACACCACCAAATCTGCAGTCTCAACCGAAAGCATATGAAGCAAACAGTAACCACAAGATTGGCTGCTTGCTGGCCGAGAGAAACAAGTGAAATTCAGCTGAAAACTGCAGCAAAAAGGAATAGAGAAGAACCAGCTGAAAGCAGCAAAAATGAACTGATTTTACTGCCAGATGAAGATAAGAGCAGCAGCTAAATTAAAAGAGCACATGAGAGCTAAAACCATAAACTGAAAGATGATCAATTTCACATTGTTCTTCTCACGGCAAATTAGCAGGAAGACCAAGAAGTCTATTTAGAATTTGATTCCCAACTAGTAAAAGATTGAAATTCTCAAGAGAAGGCAAACTCAAGAAACCATCTCAAAACTGAAAAGGCAGACAACAACCAAAATAGAACTTGAGCAAACACAAAAGAAGTAGAACAACTCAATCACAAGACTTTCTTAGCTCAAGTTAGAAACATACGCGATTACATATGAGGGATTTCTCAGCTCATCTCTCTCTCAATCTCACACTAAGTCCGATACATGCTTGAAAAACAAGAACTCATAGCATACATGGATAGAAGACAAACTCACACCCACTCTCTCAAGCCATCTCTCACAAAATCTTACTCTCATTTCATGAAGGCTACTAGAGAACACCCTCTCTATTTATAGCCTCCACTAATGGGTTTACAACACACTTTACCCATTAGCTCTCAACAACTCATGGCGCTTTATCCACAATCCACTTCCTTTAGTGCAGCTTTGTGTATTCACCAAAACGCCCCTCGTGCACTTTCCAGGAAGCTTCCTCATTCCTTGCCCTCCAAGCCACGCAGCCACCTCGAGTCCTCGTCTTCAGCACACCTCGACCGTTTTGACCTTGACACCACCTGCACCTAGTCCGGTCATCCCGTGCCTCACCACGACTCCACCTCGACGTCCTGCAGCCATCACAGACAAGAAACAAATCACATAGCACCGCTCAAAATATTGTAACCATACAATAACATCAAAAGAAATACTCAAAGCCCAAACCAAACGAAACGAAAAATAAACGACTTAAGGCCGTTCGACCTAGTTCGACAAGGTCCGACCGAAACGATTGCACAGCGCAATGACAAGGTCAGTTCCGTTCGACCTAGTTTCTGTCAATCTCATGACTCCTGCTTTGAATTGTTTCTTCCCGGTCTGTTCTTTCAATGTATTTTCACTTTTTGAGGCCAGTTGGCTATTTAGGTTGTGTTTCTGTTTCTTTGGCCTGTGAAGAGCAGTCTTTCTGGAACAAGTTGGGTACAAAGTTGTTGTTCTCTACAACATGTCACCCACAAACTGATGGCCAAACCGAGGTGGTGAACCGCACATTGTCTACCATGTTGAGAGCTGTTTTGAAGAATAATTTGAAGCTGTGGGAAGAGTGTTTGCCGCATGTTGAGTTCGCATATAATCGAGCGGAACACTCCACCACCAAGGTAAGTCCTTTTCAGGTAGTGTATGGATTCAATCACCGTGCCCCTATTGATATTTTACCTTTGCCTACTAGTGAGAGAGTTCATAATGATGCTAAGGAGCGTGCTGATTTTATTATCAAAATGCATGAGACTACTAAGGCAAACATTGAAAAGATGAATGAAAAATATAGGATTACTGGTAGTAAAGGTAGAAAGGAAGTTAAACTTGAACCGGGTGATTTTGTTTGGTTGCACTTGAGAAAGGATAGATTTCCTGAGTTAAGAAAGTCAAAATTGATGCCTAGAGCTGCTGGTCCTTTTTAAGATAGTTGAGAAGATAAATGATAATGCATATAAACTTGAGTTGCCTCCCGAGTTTGGGGTTAGTCCCACCTTTAACATTTCAGATTTGAAGCCATACATGGGAGAAGAAGATGAGGCTGAGTTGGGGACAACTCCGCTTCAAGAGGGGGAGGATGATGAGGACATCACTTCTTCGGATACACACAACACTCCTCCACTTGACATTCAAGGACCAATCACTAGAGCTCGCGCCCGACAATTGAATTTACAGGTGAGCTCGTTCCTAAGTACTTCTTTTTGTTCATTTGAGAATCGATTGCTACGTAATGATTTAATTATCATTAGAAACCATGGAGAGGACCTGGAAGTACTTGGAGAAGGGCTACGAGGCGCACAAGTCCAGCAAGGGCGGTCGAATCATGTTGGAGGCCCAACTCAAGCCGACTTCGAATCCAATTCGGAGTCCAGGACCAGGCCGCACTAAAACGGACGCCCAGCTCGCATTCGGGCTCTGTTTTGGACGTTCTACATATGGATGGAAAGCGGAGAAGGTGACCTTTCCAATGGCTCTAGTCCCATGTCAAAATTCTTTTTGAGTCAACAGGAATCATCAAAACAAGTGGACATTCAGAATCTGTCAGGGTGCTGCGCCACCGTCTTTTGGGCCGTTCGGCTTTGTGTCGTGTTGGAGCCCATTAGGGCGCATCCAGGGGTTTTGCACGCCCCTCACTCCTCTATATCCAGCCGCCACCCCCACCATTAGGGTTTGGGTTTTGCTTAGATTATTCTGTCTTTGAACAGTTTCGCCGTTCATCGGTTTGTGAGACCCTCACTTTCGAGTGCTAAATCAATACATCTGCAATTCAGTTGTGTTCTTCCTTATTCTTGCTTGTGTTCTTTGATTCGCAGGTGAAGATTAGCCTTCTTGGCGAGGTCAACTGGGCTGCGCACGGTTGATAACCTAAGGAGACGTGGTGCTGCGATTGCGGGGTTCGGAACATGTTGTTCGGAAGCCGGATCGATTTGTGTCGCGCCTCCACCAAATCAAACATATCCAGAACCTGTTGGAAGATCGGGACCTCATTCCTATTAAGTGGTAATCAGAGCTTCAGGTGTTCCTTCAGGTTCGAGTTTACCCTACCTTTGTTGTTTTCGGTTTCATCCTAGAGTCCAAGAAAAAGCCCTACAAATTTTTTTTGTAGTCGTAGGTTGTTTCCTATCCCAGATCTTGTTTAGCCTTTTGCACAATTTGATTTCAGAGTCCGTAGTGTTGAGTTTGTGTCCTTAGTCGAGTTGTGTTGCTGGTTTAGATCGTGTTTTGTTTCGGGTTGTCTTGCTTCCGCTACCTCTCATACAAACCCTAGCCGTCAACTTTTGTTTTCCCACCCATATCGCACCCTCTGTTTTTGAGTCATCCATCACATCTCATGATCACCCAGCACCATCCCCCACCTTTCCCCGAGCTTCCGCCCCCAATTTCCACCAATTTCCTCTACCCGATTTTCATTTCGGCCTCCACAGCAACCATAACTCGGAGGCCCTCCTTCAAACGGCCATAACTTTCTCATACGGACTCGAAATCAGGCGATGTTTTTTCAAATTGGGTGAAATTGAATTGTGCATCCAAAACTCCCTAGCTTTGCTGGGTTTGGCGAATTTATTTTGCCCAAATTCGGCCTGGAAAGTTCAGTACTCGAGCTCCGAAATTTCATCACTGAATTTACAGCACATTCATCATTTTCTGTAGACCACACCTTACATCAGATTGAGGTGAAACTTTGTGTGGTTCCTACTTCTGTGCTCTGCTTTGTGGAAAAAATAAAAAGAAAAAAGAAAAAAAAAGAAAAACTGCGGCACCTGGGGTTATAGTGCTGATAGTGCTATCCGTGCCAAAAAAATCGTGACAGAGCACAGTTTTATGTGACATAACTTTATTTGTTTTGTGCTTATACTGAATTAAGTTTCTCATTGTCTGGCCATCTTTGTTGCTGCCTTTGCTTTACTATTCTGGTCTTGACTCCTTGTTCATCATATCATAACTGATATAGGACACATTTAGACCAGTAACTAGGACCAGTGCTTTGGACATTTATTCAGCATTACTATCTGTTATTGATTTGTATTCCACTAACATATTTGGCCTGCCAAGCTCCATATACCTACTGGATAGCACGCTTTTTGACCCTTGCAATCGCGGATCACACTCTCCGTATCCTTTGCCTTGCTTTGGTAAGAACACTTGTAAGAGCTTGGTACGTCACTTCCTTTGCGGGTTCCCACTGCCCTTAATTTGTAGTTGATAGGGATAATCCTTTTGTTTTCCCTATGTTTCCACTAGCCATGGCAGGAGACGAAGGGGACGGGACACCGGGCGATTTCAACGAGTGTGTTAGTCGCGCTCAGCTACAAGCTACGCTCGACAAACAAAATGCTTCACTCACTGATCTCGGCACGAGAATGGACACCATCGTCGCCGCCATTGCCCAGTTGAACACCACGAAAGGCATTGAGCGGGTGGAGTGGCGGATGGCTGACCTCACTGGTCGGATGGACACCTTGGAGGCACGCCTGCCACCTGTCAATGATGGCCATCAACATGATGATGACACAGTGTATGATGCGGATGGCAACATTGATCAGCGGGCAACACAAGATGCACGACTACGTCGGCGTCTTCAGTAAAACCGACATGGTATGGGAGGTAATAACCAGAACCGTCATGGTAACGACGGCCCTTTTGCTAAAGTCAAATTTACCATTCCATCTTTTTTTGGTCTTTATGATGCTGAAATATATCTTGATTGGGAGATGACGGTAGAGCAGAAGTTTAATTCTCACTTGGTTCCTGAACAACATAGAGTTAGACAAGCTACTAGTGAGTTTAAGGACTTTGCTATTATCTGGTGGAATGAACTGGGTACCATGCGCTTACAACCTGATACATGGGAGTGGTTAAAAGAAGCTATGCGTAATCGTTTTGTTCCTCCCTCATATAAATGTGATTTGAGAAAAAAATTGCAGCGCTTAGAACAAGGTGATAGTTCTGTTCAGAACTATTATGCTGAGCTTGAAAAGGGTATGGTGTGTTGTGGGGTTGTTGAGGAAACGGAGGATAAGATTTGTCGTTTTTGCGGGGGGTTACGGCGTGAAATTTAGGACATTGTTGATTATAAAGATTTTACTACTATCAACCAGTTGTTCCAGCTTGCTATGCTTGCAGAAAAAGAATTGCAGGGACGCAAGGAATCAGTGAAGGCTAGCATCGGACGACCCTTCTACACGCCGCGAACGACTACATCGACGGGACTGCCCAAGTCTCCTTCGAGTTTTCGTTCTCCTCCACCACCTGTGAACAAGTTTGCAGCAGCGCCACCGAAGCCGCCTTCCACGACACGCCTTGCAGATTCTACAAAACATTCTTTGCAGGGTCTAGCCAAGAGTTCTTTCGTGGCTTCAACGGACCGCTCCTCCGACATTCAGTGCCACCGCTGCCATGGGCTTGGTCATGTGCAGAAGAATTGCCCTAGCCAACGGGCATACATCGCCACAGAAGATGGAGGCTATATCAGCACTTCGGATGTCGAGGAGGATGATGATGTTGCTGCTGCCTCGGACGACAATGGCGGTGGTGATGACGACCTGGTCCTTGGTGGGGCGTCCACAGCGACGCTACGGAGCATCATTGTGCAGCGAGTCCTTAGCACACAGGTACAACAACCCGATAAGCTTCAACGCCATAATTTGTTTCAGACTTTCTTTGCAATCAAGAACCGGCGCGCACATGTCATCATTGATGGAGGAAGCTGCAACAACTTGGTGAGTTCTGATTTGGTCAAGAAGCTTGGCTTGACCACGCGACCGCATCCACATCCATACCATATTCAGTGGTTAAATGACTTTGGAAAAGCTAAGGTAACGCAAACATGCCGAGTCCATTTTTCCATTGGTGGTTATGCTGATCATGTTGATTGTGATGTGGTTCCCATGCAAGCATGCTCTCTTTTATTGGGTCGACCTTGGGAATTTGATAATGATGCTTTACACCATGGTAGTAGTAACAAATACACTTTTATGCATAAGGGAAAGAATGTTACTTTACTGCCTTTGACCCCAGCTGAGATTATAGAGGCCGATAGGGAGAGAGCTGCTGCTGCTAATGATCCAAAGGAACATGATAAATCTGAAAAACAGCAAGTAATCCATTTGAAAAATTCTGTTATGCTTGCCACAAAATCAGACCTTGCTGCAATTGATGATGTTAATGATACATGCTATGCTTTTGTGTGCAAAGATGCTTTATTTTCTCTTGATAATATGCCTTGCACTTTGCTCGCTCCCGTCACTAACCTTTGCGAAGTTTAGAGATGTTTTCCCCGATGAGATAACTCAGACTTCCACCCATTCGAGGGATTGAGCACCAGATTGACTTGATCCCTGGAGCGAGTTTGCCAAACCGTGCGGCGTACAGGACCAATCCCGAAGAGACTAAGGAGATTCAACGACAAGTCCAAGACCTTTTGGACCGTGGGTACGTACGTGAGAGCCTTAGTCCTTGTGCTGTTCCTGTTCTTTTGGTTACCAAAAAAGATGGTTCTTGGCGTATGTGTGTAGATTGTAGAGCCATTAACAACATTACTATAAGGTATTGCCATCCTATTCCCAGGCTAGACGACATGCTTGATGAGTTGTGTACCCACTACTAATTTTCAGGTCTAGGACAACGGAGTGAAATCGTTGCAATAGGGCCAAAATAGATGCAATATGTAACTATTGCAACACATCACTTCCGTTGGCAAGTGTGGCAAGTACTTGCGTGCTTAAAAGATTGTGCAATGGATTGTGGTTTTGTTGCAATACTTATGGTTATTGCCATGCAATGTGTTGTGGCAATTGTTTGTTGTTGCAACGAATGATGTCGTGGTGATATAGGCTATTACCACGGTCGACTCCGTGGCAATAGCTTCTGTTGCCACGAAGTTTGGTCGTGGCAATAGTATCATTTGCCACGAAAATATTGCGTGGTAATAGGTTCTATTGCCACGCCAATGGTTCGTGGCAATAGATCCTATTGCCACGGAGAGCATTTCGTTGCAACAGGATATATTGCTACGGGAGGCGTTTCGTTGTAGCAGGTTTAATTGCCACGGGAGGCGGTTCGTTGCAATATGTTTTATTGCCACTAAGGCGTTTCATTGCCATAAAGTTATTGCGATTTAAATATATTTTGTGGCAAATAGATCCTATAGCAACGAACATTGTTCATGGCATATAGTGGAATCGCAATATAGTAGTGGCGTTGCAACAGCCTATCACAACGAAATACCAATTTTGCATACAGGTTTATCGCAACGGTAAAATTTGCGGTAGCATATTGAGCATATGATATTTTATTATAATTTGTTGTTGCAAATTAATAATCAAATTAGGAACACGGTTGGATCAAAAACACATATATTAATTCAACACATAATAATTTAAAAGTGTCACCACTCATGCAGGAATTACATATCAATCTCCATACTTAAACTACAAAGTTTGTAACTAATAACAAAAGTACTATCACTTCCATTCCATTTGTCCTTGCTTCTTTGCCATGTTGAATTTCCTGACTTGACGACGCCACAACTCGTTTGCTCTAATCAAATTGTTTCATCCTCGATAGAACATGAACAATAAAGAGGGACCTTAATGTGAGTATTGTCCAAAGAAGACATACTTAAGTACATCATAGTGCAAGTTTAGAGATACGAGTTACAAACTGAAAATAGCAATCCTCGAGTTCTCTAGTTCAGTTATGAGCAAAGTATTTAGCAAGTGATTCCAGCAGAATTATTTAATTTCATTTCATTTACCGATATATAGTAGCCCTACTTCACCGGCATAATTTTCTAGCGCTTTAGAACAAGATGCTATATCCGACATAAGAACAATGACAGATGAAGATTAATCACATTTTCATTTCATACTGCTGGTCCCTCCTTTCTTCGAACGAGTTGTAGCAGATTCTTCAATTGTTGTGGAGGAATGAAGTTCGATGAACCATTATTAACAGCGACATTTTGGAAGAGGCTTCGGTTAAGATTAGAAGCTCGAGTGATGCGAATAGGTGGCCTAGAATCTTTTTGTGTGGTCAGGATGCTTGCTGGGTCATTCTGCAAATGTAAAATGTAGAATAAAAAATATTAGCATCCTGATGTGTACTACTATTAAAATATGTTCAGCATGCATGCATCAATTGAAGTTCAGGGAAGGTACACATCAAGAGGTCATCAATAGAATGTACAAAGTCCAAATCCCTTATGGCAGCAAACTATTTGCAAAATTTGTTACCTGTTGTAATGTTTTTTCCACATGTTTAGGTGTCTTTTCTGTGGTGTTCAATGTACTATCTGGGCTAGCCTTGTCCAATGTTGTCATGTTTTCGTCTTCCTCACTTGGATTAGCCTCGCTTTCCCTTGTGTTCAATATACTTCCTGGTTAGCTTTGCATATGGACCATGAGGAAAACATTAGGGCTGTTAGGGTGGGTGGTTGCTGCAAGCCATCAACAACAAACAGCAGCGTGTTGCTACTACGTATGTACAGGATGTATTACCTGTAATGTTGCTTCTCTCATGTGCTAGCAATGAAAGGAACTCTTGCCTAAGTTGTTCTCTTGCGTTCCTTTCCTTCTCCAGTTCCTCTTGCATCTCTCGCCTAGTTTCTTCCCTTTCAGCAACTCCATTTGCAATTTGTTCCTTTAACATTTGCACCTCATCTTCGAGCTCATTATTTTTTCACTGGGCTGCAATGAAGCACGGATTGTTCATCGAGTCCGTCTTTCAACGATTGGCTTCGTGTGGGATATTTCGCCATGTATCCATGACCATGAGCTTTGCATGATTTGGTACCGTGCTTTCCTTGTAACTTGATTGGAAAGCAATGTTTTCCTCTTCAACCGTAAGAAAGTCTTTATCCGCTCTGTTGATAGGTCGAGAATTTTGAAGGCTGCATCATCCTAAGTGTGATAAGAGAAAATAAGAAGTTAAATCAGTTAAGTTTTATGCACAAAATTCTGAAAAATGTACTAAGTCATGAACAAATTAAATTTACTACTCACATAGATATCCCTAGAAGCGTTGTTTGACCATTCCCTGTTCTTCGTGTGGGTAGTCATCCAAAGAGTCAGATCAGTTGGCTCTTCTCCAGTATTTGGGTCTCTCTAAGATGGCAAACATTGTGCCTTGTGAACAATTGATCATTTAAGAAAAGAATCAGATAAGTTTAATTTTTCATTACCTGCTTGTAGCTACATTGGGAGAACGGTTTGGATCCCATTAGATGCTTGGTCTTCTGTTTTTGACGGTTTTCAGAGTTTTGGCTGTTGACCCTCTGCAAAAAAGTTTACAAGTGCACTCAACAAAGCATTCTTGTCACCATATATGTATTAAAAAAATAAAGTAAGACAACAATGTTCAAATTCTTCGGCTAAGGTTTTTTGTGCTTGGGTTCTGCAATAGTTATGAGCAGCAATAGCTAGCTTTAGCTACAGGTAAGCCATTTAGTGATTTTGCAATAATTGGACATAAATATTTGGAGTAGACAATATAGTCTAGAAGATAAAATTATAAAACTACTGTTGTCACTAATCAAATAGGTCATTGATCGATAGTCAACTATTGATACAAAATGATGTATGTGCCTTATTTTAACTACTACTTACAAAGGTGTTCTGGAGCTAACTCCTATATGCCTTATGCAGCAATTGTTCAAGTCTAAATAAGAATTATATGCATCCTAAATAGTGGTAGTAAAAAGCATATATGTCTGTAACACATGCTGCTGCATATATTTTGTAATTGCTATTGCTAATGCATCAACTGTACAAGTCCATACATTAATGGTTACTATCTCAATTCCATTCACTAATTGGTAATTGCAGAGAGAAAAATTGAACCTTGAATTTTTCAGTTCCAAAATACATTATCAAATAGTGCCATTCGACAATGTCTATATCTTCAGGCTTATGTTTCATTCGCTCAGCGTAAGTGTTGTATGCCTTGTATGTAGAACTGAATGTTGATCGCCATCCTTTGTACCGCTCTTTAGCAATGTCCCATATCTTTTCCATTGCATTCTCAATGTTTGGAATATCCCACCTACTCTGCTTGTATTGAAACAGAAAGTGAAGGTGAAGTCGTACGTAATTACATAATTAACATGCTTATTTACCAACAAATAAAAAGATGCAACTTACTAGCAAATCCTCTGCTATTGTAATTTTGACATTTTGCTTTATATCTTTCCACTTTTTGACTCCAATAAGTGGAGCCCTCTTTCTTGTAAACATTACCACATCATCCACAAATGTTCGGGAGTTTTCTCCTACGGGGCCTCCTTGAAGGAAAGTGCGTAGGCTACGATAGCGTAAAATAAAAATTTCTACCGCGCACACCAGGACATCATGCTAAGGAGGATCGTAGATCGTTACCACTAGACGCGCAGCGCAATGTGAAGAAGAGTTGGAGAAGCCGATCCAACCACGCCGTCGAGGTAGTAGTGGAAGTAGCCGATCGTCCCGAACAGATCGTCTCCTCCACGCGATCAACCACACCACGAGCAGATCCAATCTGTAGATTGTTGATGCCGATCAACGCCGCAACGAGCAGCGCCTCCACCGGTATCCACACGTCCGGTGGGAACGCCGATCGCGAGTGTACCAAAGACTCGCGAGCGGCTAGGGTTTGGCTCGGGAGGTGGCGGCTAGGGTTTTGCTCGGGAGGAACAGAGCGTGTGTACATCCTCACCCCCACCTCCATATATAGACCTCCTCACTTGGGCCTCATGGACCGAGGCCCAATAGAGTCTATCCGATCTCTATCCGAATTGAGCCCACATCCGAATCACATTCGAATTAGTGTTCCAACCCGTTAAGTGTGCGACCTGTAGGTTCACGTATACTTGGTCGCGACCCGAAACGCCTTTCCGGTCACCACTGTTAATAGCGGCCTCTAGCAAGACATATTAACCCCAAAGTATACGTAAAGATCATATCGGCTGAACTCGTAATGTTCTCATGTACGAATCCCTTTGTCTCACGATATAGATTGAGCTCAAGGCGAGACTGTGTCATCCTCTTAATAGCTCAATCACTCTCTCGATTCTCGTGATGGATTATAAACTCGTGATTGACTCCTCAATCACCTTGGCATGGCCATGCACTTTGATAATCCATTACATCGAGGCCCAGATATCTCTCCCATAAGGAGGGGCAAATTCTATCTTGATCATTCACATCCCACTACATGTTTCATAGCAAACCCGAAGACTACTTTTATGACTACCCGATTCACGGAGTAGTGGTTAGTAGTCCCAAAATAGGCTACTACGCATGTTGGGAACCATGATGATCTCAAGTCTAAGGATTCTACATAAACACTACTTGAGACCAACCGATGACACATGGAATCTCCGCAGTGTCTCATGGCGGGTCTATCAAACATATGTTCACTAACACATGTCCATATTATTGATTTGGTATCTCCATACCATGATCCATGAGACATGATCATCAATCAATACATATGCTGATCTTTGAATCATATTTATTCCTCATATGATATATGATCAGGGATCATTTAGAAATAGCAACATTTTGGCATTAAGAGTCTCATGAATAAGTCACATACTCATTGATCAATAATGATAATGTCTATTTCAAGGAACAAAGCAATGTATCATAAACATAGTATGTGATATATTCAACATCTCCATGTTGCCTCTAGGGCATATCACCAACACTTCTAACCTTGCTGAAAATTGAATTGATAGTTTTTGCGATGCATTCTTCACTCTCTTGTTAGCTGCTGCTAAACCTTTAAGGCATCCACGTACACCTTTCTTGCACTGTTGGGAGCCACCTCCTTATGAGCAATTTAAATGTCATTTAATGCACACATTCAGCAAAAACCAATTGAACCTAGAAAATAGAATTGACAGAAGGATAGCATACCATTTTGTTGTTGCTTGTTTTTCCGAGCATGAGATGACCTCTCTGGTGGTGTTAGGCCGCTGTCTTGACTTTCCTATTCTGCTCAATCGCGGCACATTAACAGCCGCCACTATCTCTCTATTTTTAAGAGCCAAGACTTCCACCCAAATTTTTAGCACAGTAAGTATATCTGCCAGCAATGGGCTCACATAAATAGTGTTAGGAGTCCTTGACTTCATACAAATAGCTTTGGGACTGAACCACTGGAGAAGGCAACACAAACTATTGGAATGAAAGAAATGGTAGTGCCAATTATTGCTGGGATCTTATCCGCTTTGAGAAGAGTGTTAGCTCGGCGTGTTTCTCTCAAGGTACTCTCAGTTTCAATAAACTTATTTCAGTAATGAAGTAAAACCTTTCTATTTTCTTTCCTTGCTGTATGCTAACAAGAGCTTTATAGGAATTAACAATTACTATCATTTTATTCCTCCACAGAATCAACTTAAAAGGCGACTTCATGCAATAATTATTGCTTTTGCTGCATGTTTTCTTTTCCCTTTTGCAATGTGGGATACAATCCTGGTGAGTATACATTGTTTATGCCACAGTGTGTAATATTTCCTGTGTTTGAGAGGTTCTGCACATTAGTTCATACCTGGGGAGGGAAGCATCATCCGTGCCGTCTTCTTCAGCACCAGAAGTTCGAGGTGGAACCCGTCGGTCGGCCCTCGTGATGGCGAAATCCCGTCGGTGGCGTTGGCGGTGGCGAACCAGATGATCGGCGTCGCCGATGGAGTCATCGCCATCGCCTTGTCAACCTAGGCCTTCTTGAACCGACGCCTCGAATAGATTGCGCGTCGGCCTTGGGGTGTATAGAGGCGGCGGAGGCGAGGAAGACGGGATCGCGGTGGAGGGGGGAAGGAGGGGGGCGGGGGAGGCGATCGAGGCGGAGGGGCGGTGGCGCGAAGGGGCTGGGAGGCGGAGGAGGCGGAGGGAGATGGGGACTGCGGTGGAGGTGGGGAAGGCGAGGGGGCGGCGGGGGAGGCGACGAGGCGGGAGGGTGGTGGGCGCGAAGGGGCTGGAAGGCGGAGGAGGCGGCGGAGGCGGGAGGCCGGGAGGTGGGGGCGAGGCGGGCGGGGCGGCGTGGGAGGGGGTCCCATGGGAGCGGGCACCGAGCGGAGTGGGGAGGCCGGGAGGCGAGGGCGGAGGGGCCGAGGGGCGGAGGCGAGGGCGATGGGCGTCAAGGCCTCGCGGAAGACTTAGGGGTGTATATCCCGCGATGGTTTTGGACGGGGGCTGAGGAATTTGGGCGGGATGTGCGTATGGTGGGGAAGTTATTAGGAGGGAAAATTTTTATGATTTTTAAAATATAATAAAAATAAATAAATATCTGTTGTGGCTACAAGCCAAACAATAGAGAGGGGGACTAGTAGAAGAGGAAGAGGATAGCCAGATCTATGGGAGAGTTGGTGAGAATGAGAGAGTGTCCCCCCTTTGCCCCTCTTGGGGGTTTATATATATGAGTGGGGTAGAATGGGAAATCCCCATTCTACCCCTTAGTACTTACAAAGGATGAGGGTACATTGGTATATTTACACTGGTATATTCCTCTACACTATTGGGCCTATTACATGTTGGACAAGTTGCACGACCCAGTCACGGGGGGTTGGGCCACCCCTACAACAGTACTCCCACGATAGCAAGCGTTGAGATCCCGATGGGCGAGCTGACGTGATCAACCACCCCAGCCCCCCGTTCCCCGACAGCAAGCGCGAGGGTGCCGAGTAGTGAGCTGATGCAACTGGTAGCTTGTAGACCCCAGAGGCAATGCCTACGAAGAAATCAGCGAACTCCTACACTGAATCCCGCGCTGCCCCGCCGAGGCGATGCCTACAAGATGGATGGCGAGGTCGAGCGCCGCCGACGTGCCGTCACGCCGAGGCGATGCCTACGAGGCGAACGGTGAAGCCGAGCGTCGACGACGTGCCGTCCCGCCGAGGCGATGCCTACGAGGCGGACGGCGAAGCCGAGCGCCGACGACGTGCCGTCCCGCCGAGGCGATGCCTATGAGGTGGACGGCGAAGCCAAGCGCCGACGACGTGCTGTCCCGCCGAGGTGATGCCTATGAGGTGGACGGTGAAGTCGAGCACTGAAGACGTGCCGTCCCGCCGAGGCGATGCCTCCGAGGCAGACGGCGAAGTCGAGCGCTGAAGACGTGTTGTCCCGCCGAGGCGATGCCTACAAGGCGGACGGCGAAGTCCTACGCTGGTGCCGTGCCGCCCTGCCGAGGCGATGCCTACGAGGCGGATGGCGAAGTCGAACGCCGACGACGTGCCCTCCCGCCGAGGCGATGCCTACGAGGCGGACGGGGAAGTCCTGCGCCGGAGCCGTGCTGTCCCACCGAGGCGATGCCTACGAGGCAGACGGTGAAGTCAAGCGCCGAAAATGTGCCGTCCCGCCGAGACGATGCCTACGAGGCAGACGGCGGAGACGGTGGAGTCGAGCACCGAGGACGTGCTGTCTCGCCGAGGCGATGCCTACAAGGCGGACGGTGAAGTCGAGCGCCGGAGCCGTGTTGTCCCGCCGAGGCGATGCCTACAAGGCGAACGGCGAAGTCGAGCGTTGAAAACGTGCCGTCCCGCCGAGGCGATGCCTGCGAGGCGGACGGCGAAGTGGAGCGCCGGAGCCGTGCCATCCCGCCGAGGCGATGCCTACAAGGCGGACGGCGGAGTCGAGCGTCGAAAATGTGCTGTCCCGCCGAGGCGATGCCTACGAGGCGGACGGCGAAGTCGACGGAGTCCTCCGCCGGAGTTGTGCAGCAGGCGCTTGCGGCGTAGGCCGAGGGCGGACGGCGGAGTCGAGCGTCGAAGACATGCCGTCCCACCGAGGCGATGCCCGGAAGGCGGACGGCGAAGTCCTGCGCCGGAGCCGTGCAGCAGGCGCTTGCGACGTAGGCCGAGGGCGGACGGCGGAGTCGAGTGCCGAAGACATGCCGTCCCGCCGAGGCGATGCCCGCGAGGCGGGCGGCGGAGTCCTGCGCCGGAGCCGCGCAGCAGGCGCTTGCGGCGTAGGCCAAGGGCGCTACAGGCACAGAGGCAAGGAGGCGACACTGCCGTTCCCCTACCTTCAAAAAGAGAGCCCGCGGCGAGCGGGCGCTTGCAGCGTAGGCCAAGGGCGCTACGCACACAGAAACAGGGAGGCGACACTGCCGTTCCCCTACCTTCAAAAAGAGTGCCTGCGGAGACCGGGCGCTTGCGGTGTAGGCCGAGGGCGCTACGCACACAGACGCAGGGAGGCAACATTGCTGTTCCCCTACCTTCAAAAAGAGTGCCTGTGGAGAGCGGGCGCTTGCGGCGTAGGCCGAGGGCGCTACGCACATAGAAGCAGGGAGGCAACACTGCTGTTCCCCTACCTTCAAAAAGAGTGCTCATGAGAGCGGCGCTATGCGTAGGGTCGAGGGCGCTCGCACACAGAGGCGGTGGAGGCGACACCGCTGTTCCCTACCTTCGAAAAGAGTGCCCGCGAGAGCGGCGCTGCTGCGTAGAGCCAAGGGCGCTACGCACACGTAAACAGGGAGGCGACACCGCCGCTACCCTACCTTCCAAAGAGTGCCCGCGGAGAGCGGTGCTTGCGGCGTAGGCCGAGGGCGCGCACGCACACGAGGCGGCAGGAGGCGACACCGCCCTCTACCTTTGAAAAGAGTGCCCACGAGAGCGGGCGCTATGCGAGGCCGAGGGCGCTACACACACACGAGGCGGGAGGCAACACCGCTGCCTCTACCTTCGAAAAGAGTGCCCGCGAGGGCGGGCGCGGTGTAGGCCGAGCACGCTACGCACAAAGAGGCAGGAGGCGACACCGCTGCCCCTACCTTCAGAAAAGTGCCCGCGGAGAGCGGCGCTGCGTGAGGCCGAGGGCGCTACACACACAGAGGCAGGAGGCGACACCGCTGCCTCTACCTGAACGAGTGCCCGCGAAGAGCGGGCGCTACGGCGAGGCCAAGGGCGCTACACACACGTAAACAGGAGGCGACACCGCTGCCTCTACCTTCAAAAAGAGTGCCCGCGGAGAGCGGGCGCTTGCGGCGTAGGCCGAGGGCGCTACGCACACAGAGGCAGAGAGGCGACACTGTCGTTCCCCTACCTTCAAAAAGGCGATGCACTCTCTGGTGCAACACACGCGAAGGCGCGATATCCAGGTGGTACGTTGCTAAAGTGATGCACTCCCTGGTGTCTCAACCATCGTGCAGTTTTTATACTTCGTAGAGTGCGTGGGATCAACATCCATGTCTTATTTATACTCCAGAGAGTGCGCGTAAGGACAATGTCCATGCGTGCGTGGTATCCGCGTCTTGTTTATACTCTGTAGAGTGCACAGGGACAACATCTGCGTCTTATTTATACTCCGTAGAGTGCGTGGGATCAACATCCATGTCTTATTTATACTCCGGAGAGTACACACAAGGACAATGTCCATGCGTGCGTAGCATCCGCGTCTTGTTTATACTCCGTAGAGTGCGCAGGGACAACATCCACGTCTTATCTATACTCCGTAGAGTGCGTGAGGAGGCAGACCTCGACGCTACATCTTGTTTATACTCTGTAGAATGCGCGCGGAGGTGTCCCCCCGCTGCGTCTTATTTATACTCCGTAGAATGCGTGCGGAGGCGGACCTCGTCGCTACGTCTTATTTAGAGTCCGTAGATCGCGCGCGAGGCAAGCCTCCGCGCGCTGCGGCGGTGAAGGTGCGTGCGGAGGCGACCTCGCGCTACGCCTTATTTATACTCCGTGAGAGTGCGTGCGGAGGCGACCTCTCGCTACATCTTATTTAGAGTCCAGTAGATCGCGCGCGAGGCAAGCCTCGCGCGCTGCGGGGCGGTGAAGGTGCGTGCGGAGGCGGACTCGCGCTACGCCTTATTTATACTCCGTAGAGTGCGTGCGGAGGTGGACCTCGCGCTACATCTTATTTAGAGTCCGTGAGATCGCGCGAGGCAAGCCTCCACACGCTATGGCGGTGAAGGTGCGTGCGGAGGTGGACCTCGCACTACGTCTTATTTATACTCCGTAGTGCGTGCGGAGGCGGACCTCGCACTACGTCTTATTTAGAGTCCCTAAACTGCGCGCGGAGGCAAGCCTCCACGCGTTGCGGGCGGTGAAGGTGCGTGTGGAGGCGGACCTCGCGCTACGTCTTATTTATACTCCGTAGAGTGCGTGTGGAGGCGGACCTCGCGCTACGTCTTATTTAGAGTCCGTAGACTGCGCGCGGAGGCAAGCCTCCACGCGTTGCGGGCGGTGAAGGTGCGTGTGGAGGCGGACCTCGCGCTACGTCTTATTTATACTTCGTAGAGTGCGCGCGGGGGCGTCCCCCCACGCGTCTTTGTTTATACTCATGCCCGTGTTTTTCACAAAGAGTGCGCGCACGAACACGTGTCTTTGTTTATACTCCGTAGAGTACACCGAGGCGCAAGGCAGTCGTGCGATTTAAATCAAAAACGAGGACCAAAACAGAGGCATGAAAGAAATGGCCGAAGATTTGCGACAATGAAACGCTCCAGAATGCAGTGCCAAGAAAACATTAAATGTTGTGATGACCCAGAACAGGCCAAAACTGGAGAAGTAAATATGGCCAAATCGAGTGCTCTTAGAATGGAACTGTAGCCACAGTGAATGACATGATGAACCACCGTTCCTTTATCGCCATGCACGCAAGAAATGCAGCAGCGACTATTAATACTTCACACGCAATCACATGTAGCGCGTACCAGGCGGGACGATGGCGACGCCAGCGAGGTGGAGGCTACGGACACCGTAGTGTAGACTCCGTACAGCTCGGCGAAGCCTCCGAAAAACTTGTTAGCTGAATCATACTGTAATCCTGTCATGTATCTGCATTTAGCATGGTATTTTGTTTAGCGTAGAATCGCGGGTGGTTAGAGACGTGCCTAGACCACGCCGTGACCGCTCTGTTACATGCTCGCCATATCGCACTTGCCGGGCATGTCGCGCGAGCGATCAGGAAATTGACGATCGTGCAGCTTGTGTGGTGTGGCGGAAAGTCGGGCTTCGTGCCCATGTATGCATGTTTCCCTTGCGAAAATATATGACATCGAAAACTGAATTGCGCGGTTGTTGCGCGATGCAAATCGTCTCGTTTTTCATTCTATTCTGAATCTTCTTCACGTTCTCGAGTTCGCGGCAACGATCCAAGAGCTCGGTGGTCACCGCCGGCTCCAACAGGTGGTATCAGAGCTAGCTGCAGCGGCGTCCAGGCGTGAGAGAAGAAGATGACCGGCGACGGCTCGTCTGGCGGCAACGAGCACCACGGGGTCAAGGAGAGCACGCTCCTCTGGCCGATGCTTTCCCGCACCAATTATGCGGAGTGGGCAATGTTGATGAAGATCAACTATGAAGCGCTGGAGGTGTGGGAGGCGATTGATCCCGGCACTGGGGTGCGACGTTCGAAGGACAGACAGGCCATGGGCGCACTCATGCGTTCCGTCCCGAAGGAGATGTGGGCGACGCTGGGTGCCAAGGGCACTGTGAAGGAGGCGTGGGAAACGGTGAAGACGATGAGGCTCGACGCCGATCGGGTCAAGGAAGTCCATGCTCAGAAGCTCCTCAAGGAATTCGAGAACATCGGGTTCAAGGAAGGTGAGAGCGTCGACGACTTCGGCATGCGGATCACCAACCTCGTCGAAAATCTGAAGGCGCTCGGTGAGAAGGTGGACGACGCCCGGGTCGTCAAGAAATTCCTCCGCGTCGTGCCGCCCCGTTTCAATCAAATAGCTGTCTCGACGAGATGTTTTGCAACACCAAGGAACCGACGATCGACAAGCTTGTGGGGAGGCGCCGCGGCGGAGGATCGATTCGACGACAAGATGGAGCAGATCGTGGACAAGGCGGGGCGGCTACTGCTCGCCGAGGAGGATTGGCTTGAGAAGCACAAGCACCGCTTCCAATCCAATTCAAACAAGGAGGGCAGCAGAGGCGGTGGCGGCCAAGAAAAGGGCAAGACGTCCCAACGGCCCGAGGCGCAGCTCGGGACGGTCAAGCTCACATCAGAGGGCACGCCACGGCGAAAAGGTCGGTGCAGAAACTGTGGGATCTATGGCCGTTGGGCACAAGACTGCAAGCGCCCGAAGAAGCAGAAGAAGGAGGAGAAGCACGAGGAGGCGAATGTAGCCGTGGCGGATGCGAATCGGCGGCGTTATTCACGACGACGGCAAGCAGCGTCGTTCACGCGCCGAACAAGTTCGTGCACCTCACGGAGAAGAACGTCGTCCCGTTCGAGTGCGCCGACGAAATGTGGGTTCTGGACACTGGTGCCAGCAACCATATGACGGGCACTCGGTCCTCCCTCACGCAGCTCGACGAGGCGGTGACCGGCACTGTTCGTTTCGGTGATGGATCATGTGTCGAGATCCGTGGAATCGGTTCCGTCGTCATGGAAGGCCGTCGCCAGGAACATAAGGTACTCACTGATGTTTATTACATCCCCAAGCTAAAGAGCAATATAGTTAGCCTAGGGCAGCTTGAAGAAGGAGGGTGTAAAGTGGTATTGGAGAATGGCAGACTGAAGGTGTTCGATCGTGAGGAATATCGTTATCGCGCGCCACGCGACCGAATCGGTATGACACGATCAAACTTGGTGTAGTGCCCCCTATTTGCTTGCTGACAAAAATGGATGTTGAGGCATGGCGGTGGCATGCACGTTTTGGCCATTTAAATTTCAGGGCTTTGCGTGACCTTGGCAGGAAGCAAATGGTGGAAGGTATGCCGGTAGTGGACCGAGTTGAGCAGGTCTGTGATGGGTGCACACTTGGCAAGCAACATCGCAAACCATTCCCTCAGGCATCAGTTTTCAGAGCTGAGAAGGGATTGGAGTTGATTCACGCAGATTTGTGCGGTCAGATAAATCCACCAACTCCCGGTGGAAAATCCTACTTCCTGTTGGTCGTCGATGATTTCAGCAGATACATGTGGGTGGAGCTGCTGAAGACAAAGGATGAGGCTTTGGCTTATCTGAAGAAGATCAAAACCAGAGCAGAAGTTGAGCTCGGGAGCAAAGTAAAAGCACTGCGAACAGATAGAGGGGGGGAATTCATTTCCAATCTGTTCACAGTGTTTTGCAATGAGTCAGGGATCAAGCACTATACAACTACCCCATACTCCCCTCAGCAAAATGGAGTAGTTGAGCGTCGAAATCAGACGGTGGTGGAGATGGCAAGGTGCATGATGAAGAGCAAATCAGTGCCAGCTAAGTTTTGGGGAGAAGCAGTTGCAACTGCAGTGTATGTGTTAAATCGAGCACCTACAAAGAGCTTGCAGGACAAGACCCCTTTTGAGGCTTGGCATGGCAAGAAACCTCGAGTTGACCACCTGAGAACTTTTGGCTGCATAGCTCATGTGAAGAAAATAGGCCCTGGAGTGGATAAGTTGTCTGACAGATCAGCAAAAATGGTGCTGTTGGGTTATGAAGCAGGAACTAAGGGGTACCGGCTGCTCGAACCCTCAACAAATCGTCTTCACATCAGCCGTGATGTTGTCTTCAAGGAAGATCAAGGTTGGGACTGGAGCAGATCAAGAAGTGATCCTGGACATCCTGAGACTTTCTCAGTCGAGTTTGAGGATACTGTTACTAGTCCGACAAATGCTGACGCTGAAGAAAATGCAGAGAATGGGCAAGCAAGTCCCCAACTACCAGTTGATCAAGCTCATGATTTGTCACCACCACATAGTCCACAGTCTCCTGCCATGGTTGGATCACCTTCAACACCTCTAGCATCACAAGTACCTGGGATTCAGTGGGCTACACCACCAACAGATGCAGGTACAGATTCAGACGGGGTGGATCTCTGATTCAGAACTCTGTCTGACCTGTATGATGCAACAGAGGAAGTGCATGGTTTTGAGTACAGTGGCATGTGCTTACTAGCTGCAGATGAGCCAACAAGTGTTGATCAAGCACTTGAAGAAAAATGCTGGAGGAATGCTATGGAAACGCTGAGTTACAGTCAATCCATGAAAATAACACTTGGGTTCTGTCAGATCTGCCGAAAGGACAAAAGGCTATTGGTTTGAAATGGGTGTTTAAAGTGAAGAGAGATCCAGCAGGCAATGTGGTTAAGTACAAAGCCAGACTTGTAGCAAAGGGGTATGCACAAAGACAGGGGGTGGATTTTGATGAAGTTTTCGCACCTGTGGCAAGACTAGAATCAGTGAGATTGCTGCTAGCACTTGCTGCACATGGTAATTGGGAAGTACACCATATGGATGTCAAATCGGCATTTTTGAATGGAGACCTCCTTGAAGAAGTATATGTACATCAGCCACCTGGTTTCAGTGATCCCAAACATGCAGGCAAAGTGTTGAAGCTGAGAAAAGCCTTGTATGGCTTGAAGCAAGCACCAAGGGCTTGGAATGCTAGACTTGACCAAGAGCTAAAGGGCTTAGGTTTCAAAAGAAGCAATGTTGAGCATGCTGTTTACAGGAGAAGTGAGGGTAACTCATTCTTGCTACTTGGGGTGTATGTGGATGACCTCATTATCTGTGGGCCTGACAGCAACACAGTTGAAAAGTTCAAGCAACAGATGAAGAGGTTGTTTAGCATGAGTGATCTTGGGCTGCTGAGTTACTATTTGGGTATGGAGGTGAAGCAAAGGCCGGGAGAAATCACACTTTGTCAGAGTGCCTACGCATCCAAAATAGTTGAACTCAGTGGCATGAAAGGCTGTAATGCAGTGGATACTCCAATGGAACAGCATGTGAAGCTGCTAGCTGGCCAGGCAGGAAATGAGGTGGATGTAACCAAGTTCAGAAGTGTCATTGGGAGCTTGAGGTACCTAGTGAACACAAGGCCTGACTTAGCATACTCTGTGGGTGTTGCAAGTCGATTTATGGAAGCACCAACCAAAGAACATTGGGCAGTGGTCAAAAGAATTATCAGATACATTTCTGGAACAATTAACTACGGTTGCAGGTATGTGAAGGGAAGAAGTTCAGAGCTAGAATTGTTGGGTTTCTCTGACAGTGACTTAGCTGGAGACCTTGTTCAGCGCAAGAGCACTACAGGGATTGTCTTCTTCCTCGGGCCAAACCTAGTGACTTGGACATCGCAGAAGCAAAGAGTAGTTGCACTCTCCTCGTGTGAAGCTGAATACATAGCTGCAGCAGCTGGTGTTTGTCAAGGGGTGTGGCTAAGCAGACTTGTGGCTGAATTGACTGGAAGCGAAGTTCAGAAATTCAGACTGCTGGTTGACAATAAGTCTGCAATTGAGCTCAGCAAAAACCCTGTTTATCATGAGAGGAGTAAACACATTGATACACGGTTCCATTACATTCGTGAGTGTGTCAGTGATGGAGTGGTTGATGTCAGTCATGTTGGCACAGATGGACAACTAGCTGATGTTCTGACAAAAGCACTCGGCAGAATCAGGTTTGTCGAGATGAGGCAGAAGCTAGGCGTCATCAATGTTAGACAGGATTAAGGTGGTGATTTGTTAGCTGAATCATACTGTAATCCTGTCATGTATCTGCATTTAGCATGGTATTTTGTTTAGCGTAGAATCGCGGGTGGTTAGAGACGTGCCTAGACCACGCTGTGACCGCTCTGTTACATGCTCTCGCCATATCGCACTTGCCGGGCATGTCGCGCGGCGATCAGGAAATTGACGCATCGTGCAGCTTGTGTGGTGTGGCGGAAAGTCGGGGCTTCAGGCCCATGTATGCATGTTTCCCTTGCGAAAATATATGACATCAGAAAACTGAATTGCGCGGTTGTTGCGCAGTGCAAATCGTCTCTCTCGTTTTTCATTCTATTCTGAATCTTCTTCACGTTCCTGAGTTCGCCGGCAACGATCCAAGAGCTCGGTGGTCACCGCCGGCTCCAACAAAACTTGGCGGAGACTCTGGGGACTTCGGCAAGGGTTCCAGCGGGCTCGGTGGGGGCTCCGGACGATCTGGCGGCGAATGCTCACGACGCGCGGTGTGAACCCGCGCGGCGGCGGACCTCGGCGGTGTGGGGTAGGTTGAGCGTGCGGATGACGATGAGCCTGGCTGTCCTTGCGCGGTCATCCGAGCGGAGGCACAGCCGGGACCGTGGCGCCGCGGTCGTAGTGGGTCTTCGCATCATCGCAGAAGCGAGCGGAGAGCGAAGATGAAGCAGTAGCCGAAGCGCCGATGGTCTCAAATCGTGCCCATCCGAGCGGCCGATGGATCCTCCGGGGTGGCGTGGTTCTTCCAGGGTGGCTTCCCTGAGTTCTCCTACCTGCACTTCCGCTGTTGCTGCCAATGCGGAGACTCCCCCGCGGAAGGCTATGACGCGGAGGCCGGCACCGAGATCTCGATGCAGAAGGCCGCGACTCCGTGACAGCCATGCCAAAGCGCGTGGCATCACCGGTGAGAAGAAGCGTCGGAGCGTGTGCGCCGTGCGTCTCTAGCTCTGCTTGGCTTCTGCAGCGCGAAGACGAACGGGGTCGGAGCCAACCTCCGGCAGCGTGGGGACTTGCGGAGCCGGAGTAGGTCTTTGGCACTTTCGGAGAGGTCGCGGAGCTGGCGGCTGTGAATGCCCCAGGGCGCCTGGAGGAATCCCGGCCGCGTTGGCGAAGTCCTGCGGGTGCTCCGAGTGGAGGCCTCGGAAGCGTTGGCGAAGTCCTGGCGGGTGCTCCGAGCGGAGGCCTCGGAAGCGTTGGCGAAGTCCCGGCGGGTGCTCCGAGCGGAGGCCTCGGGGCCATTCTTTCCTGAGAGGCGCGCCACATAACCATCGCCCGCGGTCGATGTCTCGAGTCACGCACATTTCCTGTACGCATGCCTTGTTGAAGCTTGGCATTCTTTCACCTGATGTTTGCAGCGCGAAGGTCGGAGCCGCCGAGTCGGAGGCCAGCGGAGACCTGGCGTGGACGCCGAACACACGGAGGCGAGGTCTTGAGGCGCGGAGACGAACGCGGAGCCATCGAAGAGGCGAGGTAGGCGTGGCCAGCTCAGACCTCGGCGAAGCCGTGGTGAGGTAGACGACGCGGGGGCTCCGTAGACGCTCGACAACGCGGAGGCTTCCAGACGGCGAAGCGCTCATGAACTTCGGAGGGACTTCGGAGGTGAGGCGCTCGTGGACTCGATGACGCGGAGGCTTCCGAGGCGAGGTCTGGAGGCAGGCGCGGAGGCATCGGAGAGGCGGGGCGCAGAGCCGGTGGGCGCCAGCGGCGCCGCATGACTGCATGACGACGATGGCCGGACGCATGCGTACATGCGTAAACGCGTGGACGGATGGATACACATGCATACGTGAATGGATGGATACTCTGGACGTAGCACCATGTGTGGCGTGCATGGGCCATGCACGTGCACGAATAATGTGTGATTGATGTGCGTGCTTGGATGCATGGAGTTTGGTATTTTCGCATGTATGGATGGATGCATGCGGAGACGAATGACTGCCCGGCGCGCGCGGGGGTCTTCACGGCGCGTACCTGTGCTACGCCGAGGCCGCAACTGCGGGAGACTTTGACGCCGGAGAGTCGCGACTCTGCCTGCGCGGAGCCCGACAGACGAGCCGAAGGCACGCAGGCTGATCCGTGCGGAAGCCGAGACATCATTTCCCCGGGCGAAGACGACCCATGCATGGAACATGGAGAGAGAAGTTCCTGCACGGTGGATGGATGGAGACTTCGAAAGGATAAACAGGACTTCGCTGGGTGCATGCATGAACTCAGACGAATGGGGGCGCATGCACGGACAAATGCGTGACGGTGTAGAGGCTCCCCCAGACCACCTGGACGGACCTCGCCGACGACGCAGAGGTCACCACCCGAGCAGAGTACGCCGGCGCTCGACGCAAACTTTTCTTACCCTTTTGTTGAACATTGGAGAAATCTCTTCCATACGCAACTTCTTGTCGTCCCCACGGACAGCGCCATCTGTTGTGGCTACAGGCCAAACAGTAGAGAGGGGGACTAGTAGAAGATGAAGAGGATAGCCAGATCTACGGGAGAGTTGGTGAGAATGAGAGAGTGTCCCCCCTTTGCCCCTCTTGGGGGTTCATACATATGAGTGGGGTAGAATGGGAAATCCCCATTCTACCCCGTAGTACTTACAAAGGATGAGGATACATTGGTATATTTACACTGGTATATTCCTCTACACTATTGGGCCTATTACATGTTGGACTAGTTGCACGGCCCAGTCATGGGGGGTTGGGCCACCCCTACAACAATATCATTACTATTATAAAAGGAGTCGTGTATTGTGGGGAAGTTATTAGGGAGGGAAAATTTTTATGATTTCTAAAAATATAATAAAATAAATAAATAAATAAATATATCTTTACTATTATAAATAAACGGTGTTGCAGCCTAGTGATTCAGAGCTGAAACATTTATTAGCAAGTGTGAGTATAGAAGTACTCAGCAAGTGTTATTAGCAAAAATGCACAGAATGATTATTTATTCTATTCATCATAATTTGAGTACATGAACTTACATGCATGAAGGTTCAAAACAAATGAATACACCACACAAGCACAAGGTTCCCAATTTAAACAAAAAAAATCATCATCTCCATGTCCTCTGAATTCACAAAGTGCGACAATTCCATCATCTATGTAGGTGTCATCATCTTCATCATCATCGTCTAAGTCCTCATCATTGGGTTCAGTACAGAACCGCCTTATCTATGATGAAGCATCAACACTTACCCTTCCATGTCATTCCTTTTCCAATTTGTCAAGTCTTCATGTAGGCGGGATACATTCATGTCTTCCAAACCGACGACCAGCGACTCAACATCGGGTTCTCCTCCTTTTCGCACTCTACCGCTTCGGGCATGGAAAACAAATTCCTAGGTTTCATGCGAAGCATCGGCACCAATTCGGTTTTGTCGCACAAGGCACATAAAAACCTGCTTAGCTTGTGTCCCTAAAATGTAAGGCTCATTGAAATATCGAAACGAGTCTTATCAACATTGATGATCCGTATTGATCCTGCTGAACCCTCTTCCTTTCTTCGTAGTAGCAGCGGTACATCATACCATCCACACCGAAAAGTATGACTTCTTTTGGTTGGAAAAATCTAGCGTGATAATTTTTTAATCACGCCATACCATCCATGTTGCGGTCTGTCGCCATCGCCCTTCACAAAGAACACCACTGCTTTTTGTGTAGTTAGGTTCTTCTCTATGGCGGCCGTCCAAAACAGATATCCATTTATGTAGCATCTGTTGAAAATCGAGCCCGATGGTCCGGTCCCCTGAAAGGGCATACATTAGATCACTTGTTTTTCCTTCTTCATATAGTTTGGAGATCTGCAATTAGTTCAAAGAAAAATTATTAGACAAATACGTGACAAGATAATGAACCAATAAATAAAAATAGTAACTCACTTTACGCTCAAACCACCTACAAATTGCTCCTTGTGACGGGTTTCAACATTCTGTGCACTCATATTTCTAAGCTCATCCTTGTGCTTACTAAATTAAAACAAAAAAGAGGGCATCCATTAGTTGAAAACATGAAAAATAATATATACTTGAAATTTAGTACATCTAAAGTACAATTTACTTAATCCATGGAATGGCCTCATCACAGTTTGTAATTATGTAGTGCCTCATTCGATGCAACTCCAACCTAGAAAGTGACTCGATAGTACATTCTTTCTTACTATAGTCAATGCTCCCAAATATCCTTAGCCCAAATGGTGGTTCGTTCACAGCAGCGCTTTCATGCCGCTCTGGACGATTAAGCTTGGTGTCGACGTCTTCCAAGAAGTGAGAGCAAAATGTCATGCACTCCTCCGAGATATATCCCTCGGCTATTGAACCCTCAGGGTACGCTTTGTTCCTCACATAGCCTTTAAGCGTACGTAGATACCTCTCAATAGGATACATCCATCTCAGAACACACGGCCCCTCCAAGTCTAGCCTCCTCAGCTAAATGAACTGGCAAATGCATCATGATATCAAAAAAAGCTGGTGGGAATACCATCTCAAGCCGACAAAGAGTCTCTCCAATCGAAGTGTGTAACATCCCAAAAATTAAAAATTGAAAAATGGAAAGCTTTTAAATTATTTATGCAATGTATTTCATTTGAATTTGGAGTTTATGTATTTTTCTGAAAATTTGATTGAGATTTGCAAAAATTGAAGAAAGATTGAAAAACAAAAATTAGAAATGTCACAAAGAAAATATGCAAATAATGGAAACTCGAAATTTTTAAATGTGAATCTGAGGAGATGATCCAGAGAAACCTGAGTAAATGAAATATAAAAGTTTCATTTTGAAAATAATGGCATAAAAGGGAAACAAAAATAAATATATATAAATTATAAGCCAACATGTATACAAAAGGGCCTAGCAAAATGAGCAAAAACATAAAACCAGAAAATATATGTGTACAAGAAATAGCCCTAAAGGAAATATATACATGTATATAGAATGAATGTGCAAATAAATAAAAGTATATATGTATGTATATATATATAAATAAAATAAATATATACATATACAAAATAGAAATAAATATATATATATATATATATATATATATATATATATATATATATATATATATATATATATATATATATATATGAATAAATATCTGTATATACACATGCAAATATAAACAACAAATAAAAAGATAAAAGAAAAGAAAAGAAAAAGGAGGTCAGCCTGGCCCAACCCCCACCTGCCCCACCCTTTCCCCGCTTCCTCTCCCGGCCAAAGCGGCCCAGCCCGCTCCAACGCACGCCCCCTCTGCCCGCTGGGCCCCGCTCCCACTTCTGCCTTCCCCCTCTGCCCGCTGGGCCCCGCCCGCGCCTGTGCCTCCTTCCTCCTCCTTTCCTTTCTATTTCTCGCGTGCACTGCAACCGCCCCGTGCCATCCTTTCGCCATCGCCTCTGCGCCGCGCGCGCGTCACCTCTGTGCCGCGCCGTCACGTCCCCTCCGCGCATCGAGCCACACGCCCGGTCTTTGCCCTGCAGCTCCTCCCCTCCGCCGCCCGGTCCTTCTCCACTGTCCGGATAGCTACGCCCCATAAGAAGAACACCGCACCCCCAACCGCCTCGCCACAACCGTCTCAACTCCCCACCACGGTGAATCGCCCCAAAAGCCGAGCTAGCCGGAGCGATTTCTATTTTCCCGAAAGCAGCCGCCGCCATTAGCGCTGCCCTCCCCGCACCGGTGGACGCCCCTTCGATTCCTTCTGGGAGGAGTACCCTTGCCGGCTTCCCGAGCTTTCCCGACGGTTTCCGGCGCTCCTCCCCCACTCCAAACTGCTGGCGTTGTGCGCCACCGCCGCCCAACTCTGCCTCACGCCGCCGGCCCGCTCCGGAGGTCCCCGGCCCCCGCAACCGCCTCCACCGGCCTCACCTCAGCGCGCGCAACGCGTTTTAGCCCTCACCCGCCCTCATCAGCCACCCCACGCCGGCGACACCGCCAACCTCACCGCCGCCCTGAGCTTCCTCTGCTCCAACGCCCACCCGGTCGGTTCAAGTGAATTCCTTCGCCCCACCCCATCAGGTAACACTGTGTAACCGAGTGGCTAGCACCGTGCGATTCCACTCTGCTGGCCTGAGTTCGAGTCCCATGACCGCAGTAAAATGTGGATTTTTTAAGCTTTTGCTAAGTTGCAGTAAAGAGGCAATTAAGAGAGTAATTACTATGCAAAAAATGGTTAGAGTAGAGATAAGTATAATTAATGTCCAGACATGGTTAGTTAATGTAAATGACAAGTAATTAGGGATTACATGCATATTAATACTTGAGTGCTTAAAGAAAATTTTAAACTTTTAATTCATGATAGCTAGCAAAAACTGGAATAGGATATAACAACGATCATTTAAGAGTTCCTATAGGATTAATCAATCATAAACATGGCTTGAATATTCATTTAAAAGCTAGTTAATAATTAAAGGCACTAATAACCAATGACTTTAGTTAGGAGCTCAGATGTCAATTAAAAATATATATTCTGGACAAAGATAAAAGCAAGACCTTAAGGTAAAAGTTGTCCTTATAATCATAATGATCGACCGAAGCAGAGCCTCTAGGTATGGACGTACGGTGTTGGGCGGCCATGTACAATATGCCTGGCCCACAATGATCTATTGCCACGGAAAATTTTCATATTTTGCAACAAATTTATTGTGTGGCATAAAAACTTGTTTCATGCACAGTATAGAGTATCCTTTTGCAACGCAATCAAAAACTATAACTACCCAACAAGACCGTGGCAAAATTGTCAGCCATTTGCAACAAAATTCTATATCGTGGCAATACCCCATAACTAATGCAACTCAAATCAATATTATTGCAACACAGGAATATCATGGCGATAAAGTTATACTTCTTGCAACCATTTTCTAAATAGTGGCGAAAGATCACCTTATTGCAACGAATTAAGGTGACTATCGCAACACCATATTTAAGTAGCAATATGTGCGCATATTGCCATGATTTTGGACATAGGTTGCAATAACAGGTACCTATAGCAACTAATTTTGTGTCGTTGCAATGCATTTCGTGGCCAAATACCCGAAATCTAGTAGTGTATGGTGCTATAATTTTCACAAAGATTGACTTGCGTAGTGGATACCACCAAATAAGAATGAAACTTGGCGATGAATGGAAAACTACTTTTAAAACTAAGTTCGGCTTGTATGAGTGGTTAGTCATGCCTTTTGGTTTAACTAATGCACCTAGCACTTTCATGAGATTAATAAACGAGGTTTTACGTCCTTTCATTGGCAAATTTGTGGTCGTTTACTTTGATGATATCTTGATCTATAGCAAGTCCATGGATGAACATTTGAATCACTTACGTGCTATTTTTAATGCTTTGAGAGATGCACGTTTGTTTGGTAACCTTGAGAAGTGCACCTTTTGCACGGATCGAGTCTCTTTTCTTGGCTATGTTGTGACTCCACAGGGAATTGAGGTTGATAGAGCCAAGGTGGAGGCGATATGGAGTTGGCCCACGCCCACGACGGTCTCCCAAGTGCGGAGTTTTCTTGGCCTTGCAGGATTTTATCGCCGCTTTGTCAAGGAATTCAACACCATTGCGACACCGTTGATTGAGTTGACAAAGAAGGGCGTCGTGTTCCATTGGGGGCCATCACAAGAGGAGTCCTTTAATCTTTTGAAGGACAAGCTTACACACGCACCATTGCTCCAACTTTCGGATTTTGGTAAGACTTTTGAGCTGGAATGTGATGCTAGCGGAATTGGTATTGGTGGTGTTTTGATGCAAGAAGGCAAACCTGTTGTCTACTTTAGTGAAAAATTGAATGGTCCTGCTCTTAATTATTCCACGTATGATAAAGAATTGTATGCTCTTGTTCGTTCTTTAGAGACGTGGCAACACTATTTATGGCCTAAAGAATTTGTCATTCATTCCAATCATGAATCACTTAAGCATATTCGTAGTCAAACCAATTTGAATCGTAGACATGCTAAGTGGGTTGAATTTATTGAATCTTTTCCTTATGTCATTAAACACAAGAAAGGAAAGGATAATGTGATTGCTGATGCTTTGTGTCGACGCTATACCATGTTGTCTCAACTTGATTGTCGCATTTTTGGTCTTGAAACTATTAAAGCACAATATGCTTTTTATGCTGATTTTAAGGATGTGTTGTTGCATTGTAAAGAGGGACAAGCATGGAATAAATTTGTGATCAATGATGAGTTTTTGTTTAGAGCTAACCGCCTATGCATTCCAGTTGGATCCGTTCGTCTTTTGTTGTTGCAGGAGGCGCATGGAGGCGGTTTGATGGGACATTTTGGTGCTAAGAAGATGGAGGATGTTCTGGCCACACACTTCTTTTGGCCAAAGATGAGGCGAGATGTTGAGCGGTTTGTGGCTCGCTGCACTACATGTCAAAAAATTAAGTCTCGCTTGAATCCACATGGTTTATATATGCCTCTTCCTGTTCGTTCTATTCCGTGGGCAGATATTTCTATGGACTTTGTTTTAAGATTGCCCAGGACTAAGAGGGGGAGGGATAGCATTTTTGTTGTTGTGGATCGCTTTTCTAAGATGGTTCAGTTTATACCATGTCATAAAACCGATGATGCTGTTCATATTGCTAACCTCTTTTTCAAAGAGATAGTTCGTTTGCATGGTATGCCTTCTACTATTGTTTCAGATCGTGATGCCAAGTTCTTGAGTCACTTTTGGCGTACTCTATGGAATAAGTTGGGTACAAAGTTGTTGTTCTCTACAACATGTCACCCACAAACTGATGGCCAAACCGAGGTGGTGAACCGCACATTGTCTACCATGTTGAGAGCTGTTTTGAAGAATAATTTGAAGCTGTGGGAAGAGTGTTTGCCGCATGTTGAGTTCACATATAATCGAGCGGAACACTCCACCACCAAGGTAAGTCCTTTTCAGGTAGTGTATGGATTCAATCCCCGTGCCCCTATTGATATTTTACCTTTGCCTACTAGTGAGAGAGTTCATAATGATGCTAAGGAGTGTGCTGATTTTATTGTCAAAATGCATGAGACTACTAAGGCAAACATTGAAAAGATGAATGAAAAATATAGGATTACTGGTAGTAAAGGTAGAAAGGAAGTTAAACTCGAATCGGGTGATTTTGTTTGGTTGCACTTGAGAAAGAATAGATTTCCTGAGTTAAGAAAGTCAAAATTGATGCCTTGAGCTGCTGGTTCTTTTAAGATAGTTGAGAAGATAAATGATAATGCATATAAACTTGAGTTGCCTCCCGAGTTTGGGGTTAGTCCCACCTTTAACATTTCAGATTTGAAGCCATACTTGGAAGAAAAAGATGAGGCTGCGTTGGGGACAACTCCGCTTCAAGAGGGGGAGGATGATGAGGACATCACTTCTTCGGATACACACAACACTCCTCCACTTGACATTCAAGGACCAATCACTAGAGCTCGTGCCCGACAATTGAATTTACAAGTGAGCTCGTTCCTAAGTATTTCTTTTTGTTCATTTGAGAATCGATTGCTACGTAATGATTAGGAACCATGGAGAGGACCTGGAAGTACTTGGAGAAGGGCTACAAGGCACACAAGTCCAGCAAGGGTGGTCGAATCATGTTGGAGGCCCAACACAAGCCGACTTCGAATCCAATTCGGAGTCCAGGACCAGGCCGCACTAAAACGGACGCCCAGATCGCATCCGGGCTCCGTTTTGGACGTTCTACATATGGATGGAAAGCTGAGAAGGCAAACTGTCCAATGGCTCTAGTACCATGTCAAAATTCGGTCTGAGTCAACAGGAATCATCGAAACAATTGGGCATTCAGCATCTATCAGGGTGCTGCGCCACCGTCTTTTGGGCCGTTCGGCTTTGTATCGTGTTGGAGCCCATTAGGGCGCATCCAGGGGTTTTGCACGCCCCTCACTACTCTATATCCAGCTGCCACCCCCACCATTAGGGTTTGAGTTTTGCTTAGATTATTCTATTTTTGAACAGTTTCGATGTTCATCGGTTTGTGAGACCCCAACTTTCGAGTACTAAATCAATACATCTGCAATTCAGTTGTGTTCTTCCTTGTTCTTGCTTGTGTTCTTCGATTCGCATGTGAGGATTAGCCTTCTTGGTGAGGTCAACCGGGCTGCGCACGGTTGATAACCTGAGGAGACGTGGTGCTGCGATTGCGGGGTTCGGAACGTGTTGTTCGGAAGCCGGATCGATTTGTATGCGCCTCCACCAAATCGAACATATCCAGAACCTGTTGGAAGATCGGGACCCCGTTCCTATCACGGTTCTTTCTCTCCACGACGCCATTCTGCTGTGGGACGTGCGAAGAAGAGAACTGGTGTTCTACACCTGTCTCATCGCAGAACCTCTCAAAGTAGGAATTCTTGAACTCCGTGCCATTGTCTCTGCGGATCGCTCGTAAGGCACCCGGAGCTCAATAGAAAGCGTACTAAAAAGAGCTCAAAAATGTGTAAACGTCTCATCCTTCGAGGGTAAGAAAAAACACCCAAGAAAACCTTGACAAGTCATCGACCACGACTAGAATATGTTGGTGATATGCCCTAGAGGCAACATGGAGATGTTGAATATATCACATACTATGTTTATGATACATTGCTTTGTTCCTTGAAATAGACATTATCATTATTGATCAATGAGTATGTGACTTATTCATGAGACTCTTAATGCCAAAATGTTGCTATTTCTAAATGATCCCTGATCATATATCATATGAGGAACAAATATGATTCAAAGATCAGCATATGTATTGATTGATGATCATGTCTCATGGATCATGGTATGGAGATACCAAATCAATAATATGGACATGTGTTAGTGAACATATGTTGGATAGACCCGCCATGAGACACTACAGAGATTCCATGTGTCATTAGTTGGTCTCAAGTAGTGTTTATGTAGAATCCTTAGACTTGAGATCATCATGGTTCCCAACATGCGTAGTAGCCTATTTTGGGACTACTAACCACTACTCCGTGAATCGGTAGTCATAAAAGTAGTCTTCGGGTTTGCTATGAAACATGTAGTGGGATGTGAATGATCAAGATAGAATTTGCCCCTCCTTATGGGAGAGATATCTCTGGCTCCTCGATGTAATGGATTATGAAAGTGCATGGCCATGCCAATGTGATTGAGGAGTCAATCACAAGTTTATAATCCATCACGGAATCGAGAGAGTGATTGAGCTATTAAGAGGATGACACAGACTCGCCTTGAGCTTAATCTATATCATGAGGCAAAGGGATTCGTACATGAGAACATTACAGTTCAGCCGATATGATCTTTACGTATACTTTGGGGTTAATATGTCTTGCTAGAGGCCGCTATTAACAGGGTGACCGGAAAGGTGTTTCAGTCGCGACCAAGTATACGTGAACCTCTGGTCGCACACTTAACGGGTTGGAACACTAATTCGAATGTGATTCGGATGTGGGCTCAATTCGGATAGAGATCCGGATAGACTCCTATTGGGCCTCGGTCCACGAGGCCCAAGTGAGGAGGTCTATATATATGGAGGTGGGGGTGAGGATGTACACACGCTTGTTCCTCCCGAGCAAAACCCTAGCCGCCACCTCCCGAGCCAAACCCTAGCCGCTCGCGAGTCTTTGGTACACTCGCGATCGGCGTTCCACCCGGACGTGTGGATACCGGTGGAGGCGCTGCTCGTTGCGGCGTTGATCGGCATCAACAAACTACAGATTGGATCTGCTCGTGGTGTGGTTGATCGCATGGAGGAGACGATCCGTTGGGACGATCGGCTACTTCCACTACTACCTCGACGCGTGTGGTTGGATCGGCTTCTCCAACTCTTCTTTCATTGCGCTGCTGCGTCTAGTGGTAACGATCTATGATCCCTCCTTAGCATGATGTCCTCGGTGTGCGCGGTAGAAATTTTTATTTTCGCTATCGTAGCCTCGCGCGTTCCTTCGAACATACCACTTCCCTCCGTTGATCGCACTCGAGTGGTCCAATTGTGTCCATATGGAGCAATTGTCACGTGCATCGGTCATAGCCACTGTGACCGGAGGATGAGAAGCAGCAACCATCTTGGCATGCCGGCATGGAGCGCAAACAAGATCTTTGACCATCTTGAGTTTCGGCAGACCACGAATGAGATCGTGGCCGCTAACTCGGGTCAAATGGTCAAATCCAATATGACCAAGTCTCCTATGCCAAAAAGTAACGTCACGAGACTCAGAAGCAACTAAACACCGGAGAGGATCACTAGAAGACTCAAAAAAATTAGCACGAAAGATCCTCTCGTAACGAGAAATCTCGCAAACCAGACTACTCGAAGAATCAAGAATTTTGCAAGCGTTTTTCTTAAAGCTCACCTCGAAACCGTCATCGATAAGTTGAGAAATAGAAAGCAAATTATACTGCAGCTTACTAACCAAAGCAACATCTTTCAAAATAAAAGACTCATTAACACGCAATGTACCTTTGGCGATGACGCGCCCAGACGAAGCATCTCCAAAGGTGATCGTCTTATCACCTGGAGCACGGGCTAGGGAAGAGAACCAACGAGAGTCTCCGGTCATGTGTTGAGAACACCCGGAGTCAACGAGCCAAACCTCTCTCTTCCCTGCCCGGCGAACCTGAGTCAACGAGAAAGTAAAGTCTCAGTACTGGGGTAAATCAAGAGTGATTTTGGCACCCAATACTGAGTAACACGTCGAGTAGAAGAAGTAGCCACACATGACTGATCTCTATCTACCCTACGCTCTCTGTCACTCAAAGAAGCAGAAGGTCCACAAGCAGACCTGGAGCTGTTGTTGGGTCCGACTGCTATGGGAGAGCATGTCGGAGCACCAACAACATGCTGATCACGCCGCGGGTAGCCATCTCGATGGGGGAATTGAGATCTACCGTCAGAACAGCGGAAGTCATGACCAAAGAGAGCATGAGAACGAAAACCAGAAAACTCAGAAAAACCAAGTCCTCGATGCTGCCCAAACCCATCGGAAAGAAACCTAGACCTCGTGTTGGTCTTAGGTGCACTCACGGTCTGGGGCTGACCATGAATATGCCTAAGAGCCTCAACACGGGCTCTCCTTGCGATCTTGGGGCGCCTGAAGCATCGCTCGATCAAGTGTCCATCCTTCTAACAGAAGGTGCAATGATACTTCACCTTCTGAGAGGTAGAAGTAGCACTAAGAGGCTTCGCCTTCTGAGAGGTCGAAGCAACAGGTGAACTCACCTTGCTGTCAGAAATCCCTTGGACAAAGCCCGCTGACTTGAATTGAACTTTCTCAGTTCTGGGCTTGACCTCGATCACACCTGCGGCTATGGGTCTAAACATGGCAGGTGGATGCTTCCTAACATCCTCAAGAAAATCATATCCTAGACCTTGATTGAACTTGCAAATCTTGGACTGGTCTAGAATAAGATTCAACTTCTTTTTGCCGCCTACAAACCTCTCAAGAGTGTTCATAAGGTACTGACACTCCCGAAAGAGAGAGGTGCAAGAAGAGCAGGGAGAGGAAGAGACAGCAGAAGGTAAGGGAGCAGAAGAAGAACCAATAGCAGAAGAGTGAATGGCTTGTGCATGCACAGCCGACTCGGAAGGGACAGTCCTACTGCTAGCAATTTGGTTCACGTCGCTAAGCATCTCTACCTTACCCTTGGGCTTCTCCCCCACATCACCAATCACATCACAATCAGTTGGTGGCTTCACTAGAAGGTCCTTAATTAGCTTCACATACTTTTCATCCAACGCAATCAAATCAGATTTTTAGTTTTTCACAATTTTTGCAAGGTGAACTAACAGGGTCCTTAGAAGCATATTGAGCCATTTTCTTGTTATGATCAACCATGTCTTGAAACTGTTTTGAGACAGATTCAAGCTCAGCAGTTAATTTGGGACAGTTTGTGCAAGAAACAATGGGCTCAAGAAGTGAAGCATGCAACTCAGCAATTTTATGATCTGCCTGTTTTAAGTTCAACTTCAAATTATTGCAATTTTCACAAGACTCAGGCAGATCAAGGAGCATGGTATAAAGACCTCTAAACGCATTGTCCTTATCCTCACATGAGGTGCAAGATGTAGTCTCAATAACAGTAGATGAAGGAGTAACAATCCTACTCATTCTAGTTCAGCCAAAAGACTAATATTCTCCACCTTAAGCATGTCAAGCTCAAAAGACAAACTATCATGAGAGGTCCTTAATTTCTCCATGTCACCAAGCAAGGCAATACATACATCACAATCATCACGGGAGGGAGCAGATCTAAGTGAAGTAAGCTCCCGTGACAAGCTCTCTACTTCCTTCTCCAACTCGCTAACCCTAGCTCTAGATCTAGCATGAAATTTCTCTAGCTTAAGAAAAGCATCATTAAGCTAGTCGTAGGAAGGGTATACCTCGTCGGAGTCAGAATAGAGCTCACTGTCGCTGATCTCGCCCTCAAGGGCCATGAAGAACATGCCGGAGAAGTCATCGCCGCCCTTGGGGTCTTGCTCGTCCATCCCATCGTCGTCGCTCCACCCCTCCACCTCGCTGAGGTCGAGGTCGTCGAAGGCGGTGAGGACATGGTGGAAGAGCTTATTGGCTTTGCCAAGGTCGCGGAACTTCTTCTTGCCTTGGGCATGAGCTGAGGGCTTCTTGTTGCGGTTCTTGTCAACGTAGTCATTCTTGCTCACACCGCCGTAGTCGCCCTTGCCCTTCTCCAGCTTGGGGCAGTTTGCCTGAATGTGGTTGGGGCCACCACACTCGAAGCAGATCACGGGTCCTCCTCTCTTTCTATCCCTCCTTCTCTTGTAAGCATGAGAAAATTTTTTGGCTAGGAGGGCTAACTAGTCATCTGTAAGCTGCTCTAACTGATCATCAGTTATGTCACAGAGAGCAGCAAGAGAGAAACCACAAAGCAAATCCGAAGAAGGTCTAGAAGCCAGACTGGGATCAGTGACTAAGGCCATCGACTGCGACTTCGACCTACGAGAGACTATGTCAATCTCGTGAGTCTTGAGGCGTGAGTACAATGCATCAAGAGTCAGGGTCGAAAGATCGGTGGTGTCCTTGATGGTAGTCACCTTCATCTCCCAAACACGCAAGTCGAGAGCCGCGAGCATCTGTCGAGCATTGTCCGAGTCGAGGTATGTGAGACCGACCGCTCGGAAGTTGCTCAAAATCTTGTGGAACCGTGCAAAGCACTCATCGAGGGACTCACCAGCGGGCATTTCAAACTTGTTGTAATCTCACTTGAACTGGTCCTGTCGAACTGTCTTGATCTGGGTGGTGCCCTCATGGTATGCATTGAGGGTCACCCAGATGTTGAAAGCCGACGTCAGATGAGAGATGCGATCGAACTCGCTTCGGCTCAAACCCTGAATTATGATGTTCCTTGGCTTCACATTCGCCTCAACATCGGGCATGTTTGCCACATTGATGTTCTCATCGGTAGGAACAACATATCGGGTGTTGACCTTTCGCCAGATGGCGTAGCCCTGAGCCTGGATGTAGGTCTCCATCCGACTCTTCCAGAAGGGATACTCGATCCCATCGAAGATCGGGGGCTTGGTCGAGTACTTATCTGTCGCCATGGCTCTAGAGACCGGTTAAGATCTATGAGGAAGAGCTAACCGGCTCTGATACCAATTGTTTGATCAAAATTGGCAATAGAGGGGGGGGGTGAATGTTGCTTTCAAAAATCCCCCTAAGTATCCACTTAAGAAACTCTTCTGCTATAGCAACAGACGCTATGAAAAGAGAGTTAAGCTCACAAGGAAGAGAAAGCGAGACAAGCTATTAAGACAGATCAGAGAGCAACTAGCTAACAACTAGACAATAAAAGACAATCAAAAGCTAATGAGGCTGTTGACAAAATCATTCACCATTTGACAAAAAGACAGGACCTCAAAAAGCTTGAAAGAAAACTGAAACTCCACAAATAGAAACTAGATTGATTTAGCCGATGGAATTTCGCACTAAAGACTGAAACTCCACAAATAGAAAAGTATTTGGCTTGACAAAAAATTGCACTGCTTGATTCCCTTGGTTGACACCAATTTTCTAGCTGAAATGGACAGACCCTCTTTACAGAAAACCAATAGAAAGAAGGTGATAAAAAGAGAAAGTAGATAAAAGAAGAAGAATCGGCAAAGAGAATAGTACTACAATTCTTTTGGTTCGGCTGTTAATGAGGAGGGCTGAAACCTTGGAATATATAGCCGGTTTCTTTAATCCAAAAGAAGGCACACAAAAGCAAACTTGATCCACCCGTACACCACCAAATCTGCAGTCTCAACCGAAAGCATATGAAGCAAACAGTAACCACAAGGATTGGCTGCTTGCTGGCCGAGAGAAACAAGTGAAATTCAACAGAAAACTGCAGCAAAAAGGAATAGAGAAGAACCAGCCGAAAGCAGCAAAAATGGACTGATTTTACTGCCAGATGAAGATAAGAGCAGCAGCTGAATTAAAAGAGCACAGGAGAGCTAAAACCACAAACTGAAAAATGATCAATTTCACACTGTTCTTCTCACGGCAAATTAGCAGGAAGACCAAGAAGCCTATTTAGAATTTGATTCCCAACTAGTAAAAGATTGAAATTCTCAGAACTGAAAAGGCAGACAACAACCAAAATAGAACTTGAGCAAACACAAAAGAAGTAGAACAACTCAATCACAAGACTTTCTTAGCTCGAGTTAGAAACATACGCGATTACATATGAGGGATTTCTCAGCTCATCTCTCTCTCAATCTCACACTAACTAAGTCCCCATACATGCTTGAAAAACAAGAACTCATAGCATACATGCACAGGAGACAAACTCACACCCACTCTCTCAAGCCATCTCTCACAAAATCTTACTCTCATTTCATGAAGGCTACTAGAGAACGCCCTCTGTAACACCCCAGGACCCACATTATCCTAGGATGCCACAAAACCACTCCACAACTAGCCAATTTACAAGACAAATTAAACTGGCAACAATTACTAAACAAGATAGTATAAGCGGAAGCATAAACAACTAAGGAATAACAGGATAGTGATAACAATTCAATGTTTAAAACATCCTCCAACATTTTAATCTAACACATAGTTCACAAATTTAACATTATTAAGTTAATGTAAACAAAGCTATGCAAAGGTCTAGAATCCTTCCAACTTTATTACAGCATAAAAATATGATTCACGTGCATCAGTGTGGTGCCGCTCTACCCTTCCCATGCATGCTCAAAGTCCACCTGTAGGGAGAAGGAAACAAGGATGAGATAAAATCTCAGCAAGCAAACTGTTTAACAGGCTAATTAAACTACAATAGTTTAATCATCAACATTTAATCTTCCACAAATAACAATGTTTATATCCTCAACCTCAAATCACATCAACGACGGTAAAGCATTAGCAAATAAATCTTATTTGACTACTTTAAAACCTCAACCACTACCACTACCAAAGACAATAAAGCATATGTATGTTTTACTTCAATACTTTATTATTTCTCACATCCATAATTGCTATCCATAATTACTACAAGAGAAAAGAATCTCATGCCACAATCACAACCCTTACCATACACAAGGGACGAACCCCATTCCATGACCACATCCACAATCCTCATACCACAAATAGCTCACATGAGCCAATTCCACATCACAACTATGAAGTTGTATATTCCACATTACAACTATGAAGTTGAATATTCCACAAAGTAACTTCACCACAATATATTGCATATGTATGCAAATGATCTTTCCACAATGCAATGCATATGAATCCTTTCATGCTATGCTCCACATCACTCTTTCCCAGCGGGATAAGAGGTGCATCGTACTACGGCAATATACGATCTTTGTCAGTCTGATCGCGGCTAGGTGCGGCGACATCCACATATGCAAATGACATGATATGATATGAATGATATGATAATCATAAATCACATTAATCCATCCTCCAAGGAGCACCATCATGCTCACAACATATCCACATCCACAAGTTCACCACATGTTTATTTTCATATTCCACATTCGCACATTAAGCAAAAATTCCACATGATTACGAGCAAATTATCCAACATATCAATTGATCAATAATTGCTACCATCACAACCACAAGTATTCACTAAGAATACTACCACTTAGACCACAATATACTTGTAAAGGTTTCTACCCCACAACTATATAGATTCACCAAAAACAATCCCGCATATCCACAATTAATCCATCAAGATCATAAGCAATTGAATTCATAAGAATTCTACCATCTGGACCACGTTAAGGAAACATGTAACAAAGACATAGCATCACCAATTAATAGAATTAATTAATGTGAAGGTAGAATAATTAACGAGTTAAACAGTAGCACATCCGCTACGTTTACGTGCCTCAACCGTTGAAGCGAAGCAGTCACGTGCGCTCAGGAACAAAACCACCTAAATGATCCCTTGGGATCATCCCTCTTCTTCCCTCCTCTTCTTCTCCTCCTTCCCTTCTTCTTCCTTCTCTTCCCTTTCTTCTCTTCTCTTCCCTTTCTTTTTCTCCTTGGCACCAATGGACAACAGCTTGTGGGGTGATGGAGGAAAGGTGCGGCGAGGTGGAAAAAGGGGTGAGGGGCAAGGGAGGGGGTTTATAAAGGGGGTGCTAGGGTTTGGGAGAGGGTACGGGCCCCCATTTGGGCTGGCTGGCCCACCCCTCCGGACAGCCCAAAATATCCAAATTAGTTGTTTTAATTTATTTTTTTAAGTTTGGACAATTATGCAATTTAATTTTCACCTCCCGCGATTTACCGAAAAATCGGGAAACTTCGCGATTATTTTAGAAACCTACGCCGAATCGACGATCAGGATATTACGTCCTCTCTATTTATAGCCTTCACTAATGGGTTTACAACACACTTTACCCATTAGCTCTCAACAACTCATGGTGCTTTATCCACAATCCACTTCATTTAGTGTAGTTTTGCGTATTCACCAAAACGCCCCTCGTGCACCTTCCAAGAAGCTTCCTCATTCCTTGCCCTCCAAGCCACGCAGCCACCTCGAGTCCTCGTCGTCTTCGGCACACCTCGACCGCTTTGACCTCGGCACCACCTGCACCTAGTCCGGTCATCCCGTGCCTCGCCACGACTCCACCTCGACGTCATGCAGCCATCACAGACAAGAAACAAATCACATAGCACCGCTCAAAATATTGTAACCATACAATAACATCAAAAGAAATACTCAAAGCCCAAACCGATCGAAATGAAAAATAAACAACTTAAGCCCGTTCGACAAGGTCCGACCGAAATGATTGCACCGCGCAACGACATGGTCCAAACCACACAAACCAAACTCGACTTTCCTAAAACAGATGTCAATTACTCAACACACACATGGGGTTACATCCACATGGTCTCTCAGTTTTCATCTCGGCATTTACTGTTTAAATGTTGCTCAGTTTTCTTTCTCTTTAATCAGTGCTTATTCTAGTGCCTTGATCCTCTTCGGTTTTTAGGTTCAGTCAATCTATTTCTAGTATAGTCAAACTTGTGTTTGGCATCTTTGTTTGTCAAATTCGTGTTTCAGAGTTTCTGTCAATCTCATGACTCCTGCTTTGAATTTTTTCTTCCCGATCTGTTCTTTCAATGTATTTTCACTTTTTGAGGCCAGTTGGCTATTTAGGTTGTGTTTCAGTTTCTCTGGCCTGTGAAGAACAGTTTTCCTTTTGATCTCTCTCTGTTTTCGGTTGTTTACTGTAGTACTCGCTGTGCCGACAACATCTAGTTCACGACCTTCTGATTTCTGCTTCAGTTTGTTTCCTTGTTTTTTGTATAACCTTTTTCTTTTAGTTTCTGTCAACTCTTTTTGGCCTTGGGTTCGTTCTTTTTCTTTCCGTTTGGTGAACTGCTCTTAGCTGTTTCTTCGGTCCTCCCTATTGTCGGCAGTACTCCTCTTTTCAGTTCACTTCTTGCATTGGTCTGTTTTTCTGAAAACTGATTTGTGCTCACGGAATTGTTACCCGGTCTTGTTTGTGCTCACAGAATTGTTACCTGGTCAGACCGGCCACATTGCAGCAGTTTGACCACCCCCCTAACTCTCTGCTTTCTATTTGCCAGTTGAGTTTTCATCCTAGTCCTTGAAGCTTCGGTCAAACCGGAGCATCACTTCAGTCCGATCGGCGGCATCCTGGCAGTCAGACCGGGATCATACCACCAGTCAGACCGGGCTCAAATTTGTGTTGATTGCTGTCTCTGTTTGGTTCTGATTTCACTGCTCCGTTTTGCTGTCCGCAGCGCCAGATCTTCGACCTCTCTGAGATTACTTATTGCAAGATCGCTCTGGCGTTGTAGATAAGGTCACCTGGCTGTTTGGCATAAGTTCCTCAGATCTTTTGGATGTTTATCTTAGCAATCAAGTGCTCTTCTTTTGAGTTTTGCTCTATCTCACAGTAATTACTGTGCTGATTTTGTCGGTCGCTCGGTCTGTCCGTTTCAGTCACGACTTCTGAGTTGGTTTGTTTCAGTTCTGCGCCAAGCTGTGTACAGGCTGATGGTTCGATCGACCACGTGTTGGTGATCGAATCCTTGACTTTAGACAGTCTATTCTCTCGGTTGTATTATGCTCTCAGTGGGTTTCTTTGCTCTGTTTTCATTCGGTTGTCATTCAAACTTTCGGCTTCCAGTGAGCATCTGACTTTCTCGCCTCATAGTTTCTATAGCTATCGAAGTAGAAAGTTTGTGAGAATACAGGGGGGGTTTTGAAGGCACCATTCACCTCCCCTCTGTTGCCATTTCGGTCCTATAATTGGTATCAGAGCCGGTTAGCTCTTCTGGATAGATCTTAACCGGTCTGTGAGCCATGGCAACGGATAAGTATTCCACCAAGCCCCCGATCTTCGATGGGATCGACTATCCCTTCTGGAAAAGTAGATGGAGACCTACATACAGGCTCAGGGTTATGCCATCTGGAGAAAAGTGAAAACACGCTATGTTGTTCCTACCGATGAGAACATCAATGTGGCAAACATGCCCAATGTTGAGGTGAATGGTAAGACGAGGAACATCATAATTTAAGGTCTTAGTAGAAGTGAATTCGATCACATCTCTCATCTCACATCGGGAACCACTCAAATTAAGACGGTACGACAGGACCAGTTCAAACGAGATTACAACAAGTTTGAAATGCTCGTTGGTGAGTCCTTGGATGAGTATTTTGCGAGGTTCCACAAAATTCTGAGCAACCTCCGAGCGGTCGGTCTCACGTACCCCGACTCAGACAACGCTCGACAGATGCTTTCTGCTCTTGATTTACGTGTTTGGGAGATGAAGGTGACCACCATCAAGGACACGACCGTTCTTTCGACCCTGACTCTTGACGCATTGTATTCACGCATCAAGACTCACGAGATCGACATTGTCTCTTGTAGGTCAAAATCGCAGTCGATGGCATTGGTCACCGATCCCAATCTTTCTTCTAGTGTTTTCTTTGATAATGCTACTGGTTTCTCCCTAGCTGCTCTTTGTGAAGTAATCGATGATCAATTAGAGCAGCTACTAGAGGAACATTTAGCCCTTCTAGCAAGAAAGTTCTCCCATGCGTACAAGATAGTGAGGGACAGAAAGAGGGGTGGGCCGATAATCTGCTTTGAGTGTGGTGGCCCCAACCACATTCGGAAAAATTGCCCCAAACTGGAGAAAGGCAAGAACGACTACGACGGTGTGAGCAAGAACGACTACACCAACAAGAACCGCAACAAGAAGCCTCCAGCTCACGTCCAAGGCAAAGAGAAGAAGTTCTGCAACCTTGGCAAAGCCAAGAAGCTCTTCCACCGCGTCCTCATCGCCTTCGACGACATCGACTTTAGCGATGTGGTGGGGTGGAGTGACGACGAAGGCAAGGATGATCAAGATCCCAAGGACGGCGATGACTTCATCGGCATGTGCTTCATGGCCCACGAGGCCGACGTCAGCGACAGCGAGCTCTATTCTGACTCCGATGAGGTATGCCCCTCTTACGATCAGCTCAATGATGCATTTCTGAAGCTAGGAAAATTTTATGCTAGATCTAGAGCTAGGGTTGTTGATCTTGAGAAGGAAGTAGAAAGATTGTTACGGGAGTTTACTTCACTTATACCTGCTCCCTCCCGTGACAAATGTGATAGTGTACTTCTTTGCTTGGAGATATAAAGAAGCTAAGGACCTCACATGATAGTATGATTTCTGAGCTTGACATGATTAAGGTGGAGAATATTAGTCTTCTTGCTGAACTAGAGATGACTAGGACTGCTGCTCTTTCATCTACTGTTGAGACTACTTCTTGCACCTCATGTGAGGGTAAGGACAATGCTTTTAGAAGTCTTTACACTATGCTTCTTGATCTGCCTGAAACATGTGAAAGCTGCAATAACTTGAAAATGAACCTAAAGAAGGCAGATAATAAGATTGCTGAGTTACATGCTTCCTTGCTAGAGCCCATCGTTTCTTGCACCAATTGTCCAAAATTAACTGCTGAACTTGAATCTGTCTCAAAACAGTTTCAAGAAATGATTGACCGCAACAACAAATTGGCTCAGTATGCGACTAAGGACCCTGTTAGCTCACCATGCAATAGTTGTGAAAAACTAAAACTTGAACTTGTTTCTTTGGATGATAAATGTGTGAAGCTAACTAAGGACTTACTAGAGAAGCCGCAATCTTGTTGTGATGCTTGTGCTGTGGTGGGGGAGAAGTCTAAGGAAGTGGTAGAGACGCTTAGGCACGAGGACCAAATGGCTAGAAGTAGGACTGTCCCTCCTGGTTCTTGCGAATACCTCAAATTTGAGGTGGCTGTGCGTGCACATGCCATCCGTTCTTCTGCTGTTGGTTTCTCTTCCTCTCCTTCTGCTATCTCTTCTTTCACTGCTCTTCTTGCATCTCTCTCTTTCAGGAGTGTCAGTATCTTATGAACACTCTTGAGAGATTTGTTGGAGGCAAGAAGAAGCTGAATCTTATTCTAGACCAGTCCAAGATTTCCAAATTCAATCAAGGTCTAGGATATGATTTTCTTGAGGATGTTAGGAAGCATCCTCTTGCTGTTCTCAGACCCATGGCAGCAGGTGTGATCGAGATCAAGCCCAGAACCAAAAAGGTTGAGTTCAAATCTACGGGCTTTGACCAAGGAATTTCTGACAGCAAGGTGGTAACACCTGTTGCTTCGACCTCTCAGAAGGTAAAGTTCCATTGTACCTTCTGTCAGAAGGATGGACAAATGATCGAGAGATGCTTCAGGCATGCCAAGATCGCGTGAAGAGATCGTGTTTAGGCGCTTAGGCGTATTCAGGGTCAGCCCTAGACCTTGAGTGCACCTAAGACCAACACGAGGTCTAGGGTTGATCAGCTTGATGTGTTTGGGCAGCAACAAGGACTTGGTTTTTCTGATTTTCGTCCTTAATTTGCCTCTGCTCATGATATCCGCCGTCTTGAGGGTAGATCTTGTTTTCCCCATCGAGATAGCTACCCACGGCGAGATCAACATGTTGCTGGTGCATCGACTCGCTCTTCCATAGCAGTTGGACCCAACAATAGCTTCAGGTCTACTCGTAGACCATCTGGCTTTCTGAGCGACGGAGAGCGTAGGGTAGTTAGAGGTCAGTCATGTGTGACTGCTTCTTCTGCTCGTCGTGTGACTCAGTATTGGGTTCCAAAATCTCTTTTGATTTATCCCAGTACTGAGCCATCTCTCTCTTGTTGACTCAGGTTCACCGGGCTGGGAAGGGAGAGGTACGGCTTGTGGACTCCGGGTGTTCTCGACACATGACCGGAGATTCTTGTTGGTTCTCTTCCCTAGCCCAAGCTCCAGGTGATGAGACGATCACCTTCGGAGATGGTTCTTCTGGGTGTGTCATCAGAATAAAGCACTTGCAACCAAACACACGAAAATAAGATACACTGGGCTTTCGCCCATATCTCAGCTCATAAGAGGTGCAATGCAAGCGTGCCCTTAGAAAAAATCAGTTTGATACCTGGCACGCGGTGGCTATCACCTCAGCCCAAAACTTCCTCGGTGTAGAGTACTCATCAAGCATCGTCCTGGCCATCTCGACCAAGGTACGGTTCTTCCTCTCCACAATGCCATTTTGCTGGGGGGCGTATGGAGAAGAGAACTGGTGCTCTACACCTGTCTCATCGCAAAACCTCTCAAAGTATGAATTTTTGAACTCCGTGCCATTGTCACTGCGGATCGCTCGTAAGGCACCTAGGAGCTCAACAGAAAGTCTACTAAAAAGACCCCGAAAGTGGGTAAAAGTCTGATCCTTCGAGGCTAAGAAAAACACCCAAGAGTACCTCGAGAAGTCATCGACCACGACAAGAACATACCACTTCCCTCCTGCTGACTGCACTCTAGCTGGTCCAACTATGTCCATATGGAGCAGCTGTCCTGGTGCATCGGTCATAGTCACTGTGACCGAAGGGTGAGAAGCGGCAACCATCTTGCCGTGCCAGCAAGGAGCGCAAACAAGATCTTTGACCATTTTGAGTTTGGGCAGATCACAAATCAGGTCATGGCCGCTAACTCGGGTCAAATAGTCAAATCTAATATGACCAAGTCTCCTATGCCAGAAAGTGAGGCCACGGGACTCAGAAGCAACTAAACACCTAAGAGGATCACCAGAAGACTCAACAAAATAAGCATGAAAGATCCTCCCATATCTAGAGATCCCATAAACCAGACTCCCCAAAGAATCAAGAATTTTGCAAACATTTTTCTTAAAGCTCACCTCGAAACCATCAGCAGTAAGTTGGGAAACAGAAAGCAAATTGTACTGCAGCTTACTCACTAAGGCAACATCTTTTAAAAATAAATGAATCATTAACGCGCACGGTACCTTTGGCGATGACGCGCCTAGAAGAGGCATCTCCGAAGGTGATCGTCTCATCACTTGGAGCACGGGCTAGGGAAGAGAACCAATGAGAATCTCCGGTCATGTGTCAAGAACACCCGGAGTCTACAACCAAACCTCTCCCTTCCCTGCCCGGTGAACCTGAGTCAACAAGAGAGAGATGTCTCAGCGCTGGGATAAATCAAAAGTAATTTTGGCACCCAATACTGAATCACATGACGAGTAGAAGAAGTAGTCACACACGACTGACCTCTAGCTACCCTACGCTCTCTGTCGCTCAAAAAGCCAGAAGGTCTATGTGCAGACCTGTAGCTGTTGCTGGGTCCGACTACTATGGAAGAGCGAGTCGAAGCACCAACAACATGCTGATCTCGCCGCGGGTAGCTATCTCGATGGGGAAACAAGATCTACCATCAGGACGGCGGATATCATGACCAAAGGCAAATCGAGGACGAAAATCAGAAAACTCGAAAAAACCAAGTCCTCGATGCTGCCCAAACATATCAACATGATCAAACCTAGACCTTGTGTTGGTCTTAGGTGCACCCAAGTCTGGGGATGACCCTGAATATGCCTAAGAGCCTCAACACGGTCTCTACGCGCGATCTTGGCGCGCTTGAAGCATCTCTCGATTAAATGTCCATCCTTTTGACAGAAGATACAATGATACTTCACCTTCTGAGAGGTAGAAGTAGAATGATGGGGCTTCGCCTTCTGAGAGGTCGAAGCAACAGGTGGAACCACCTTACTGTTAGAAATCCCTTGAACAAAGCCCGCAGATTTGAACTCAACCTTTTTGGTTCTGGGTTTGACCTCGATCACACCTACTGCTATGGGTCTGAGAACAGCAGGTGGATGCTTCCTAACATCCTTAAGAAAATCGTATCCTAGACCTTGATTGAATTTGTAAATCTTGGACTGGTCTAGAATAAGATTCAACTTCTTCTTGCCTCCAACAAATCTCTCAAGAGTGTTCATAAGATCCTTACACTCTTGAAAGAAAGAGGTACAAGAAGAGCAGGGGAAGAAGAGACAGCAGAAGGTAAGGGAGAAGAAGAAGAACCAATAGCAGAAGAACGAATGGTATGTGCACGCACAACCACCTTAGGAGGGACAGTCCTACTGCTAGCCATTTGGTTCTCGTCGCTAAGCGTCTCTACCCTACCCTTAGACTTCTCCCCCACAACAGCACAAGCATCACAACAGGATTGTGGCTTCTCTAGTAGGTCCTTAGTTAGCTTCACACATTTATCATCCAAAGCAACGAGTTCAAGTTTTAGTTTTTCACAACTATTGCATGGTGAGCTAACAGGGTCCTTAGAAGCATATTGATCCATTTTCTTATTATGATCAATCATTTCTTGAAACTGTTTTCAGACAGATTCAAGTTTAGCAGTTAATTTAGGACAGTTGGTGCAAGAAACAATGGGCTCAAGAATTGAAGCAAGCAATTCAGCAATTTTATGATCTGCCTTCTTTACGTTCATTTTCAAATTATTGCAATTTTAACATGTTTCTGGCAGATCAAGGAGCATAGTGTAAAGACCTCTGAATGCATTGTCCTTATCCTCATATGAGGTGCTAGATGTAGTCTCAACAACAGTAGATGAAAGAGCTGCTACCCTACTCATCTCTAGTTCAGCTAAAATACTAACATTCTCCACCTTAAGCATGTCAAGCTCAGAAGACAGACTATCATGAGAGGTCCTTAGTTTCTCCATATCTCCAAGCAAAGCAGAACATACATCACAGTCGTCACAGGAGGGAGCAGATATAAGTGAAGTAAGCTCCTGTGACAATCTCTCTACTTCCTTCTCCAACTCACTACACCTAGCTCTAGATCTAGCATGGAATTTTCCTAGCTTGAGAAAAGCATCATTGAGCTGGTCATAGGAGGGATATACCTCATCGGAGTCAGAGTAGAGCTCGCTATCGCTGATGTCGCCCTCAAGGGCCATGAAGCACATGCCGAGGAAGTCGTCGCTGTCCTTGGGGTCTTGATCGTCCTTCCCATCGTCGTCACTCCACCCCTCCACCTCGCTGAGGTCGATGTCATCGAAGGCGGTGAGGACGTGGTGGAAGAACTTCTTGGCTTTGCTAAGGTTGCAGAACTTCCTCTCTTTGCTTGGGGTTTCTTGTTGCGGTTCTTGTCGGTGTAGTCATTCTTGCTCGAACTGGCGTAGTCGTTCTTGCCCTTCTACAACTTGGGGCAGTTTGCTCGAATGTGGTTGGAGCCACCACACTCAAAGCAAATCACACGACCTCTTCTCTTTCTCTCCCTAACCCTCTTGTATGCATGAGAAAATTTTCTGGCTAAGAGGGCTAGTTGGTTTTCTGGAAGTTGCTCTTGATGATCATCATCAATTCACACAGAGCAGCAAGAGAGAAACCAGAAGCAATGTCAGCAGAAGATCTAGAGGCAGGACTGGGATCGGTGACCAAAGCCATCGACTGTGACTTTGACTTGCGAGAGACAATGTCAATCTCGTGAGTCTTGAGGCGTGAGTACAACACATCAAGAGTCAAAGTCGAAATATCTGTCGTGCCCTTGATGGTGGTTGCTTTAATCTCCCAAACTCGCAAGTCCAAGGCCGCAAGCATCTGTCGAGCGTTGTCCGAGTCGGGGTATGTGAGACTGACCGCTCGGAGGTTGCTCAAGATCTTGTGAAACCTCACAAAGCACTCATCAAGGGACTCGCCAGCGAGCATTTCAAACTTGTTATCATCTCGCTTGAACTGGTCCTGTCGTACCGTTTTAATTTGGGTGGTGCCCTTATGGTAAGCATCGAGAGTTACCCAAATGTCATAGGCCGACGTAAGATAAGAAATGCGATCAAACTCATTTCGACTCAAACCTTAGATGATGATGTTCCTTGCCTTAACATTCACCTCAACATCGGGCATGTTTGCCACATTGATGTTCTCATCGGCAGGAACAACAAAACGAGTTTTGACCTTGCGCCAAATCGCATAGCCCTGAGCCTGAATGTTGGTCTCCATCCGACTCTTCCAAAAGGGATAGTTGATCCCATCGAAGATCAGGGGCTTGGTGGAATAATTGTCTGTTGCCATGGCTCACAGGCCGGTTAAGATCTATCGAGAAGAGCTAACCGGCTCTGATACCAATTGTAGGATCAAAAACGGCAATAGAGGGGGGGTGAATGGTGTCTTTTTAAAGCTTGCCCCCAAAGTATCCACTCAACATCTCCTCTCGAATAGCTACAGAAGCTATGAAGAAGGAGAGTACATGCTTACTGGCAACAGAGAATCAAAATCCAGACAAGGAATAGAGAGCTACAACCAAAGGGAAAAGATCATCAGAGAAAACAGAGAGAACAGAGCACAGTCAGCAAGAGGCCGGTCAGACCACCATATAAGGGCCGGTCAGACCGCCTAGCAATGGCCGGTCAGACCGATAGGCCACGGCCAGTCAGACCACAGTTGATTGGTCGGTCTGACTGCTAGGGTTAGCGGTCTGACCGCCATTTAAAGTCTGGTCTGACCGGGTCCCTGATAGCAGAGCAAGACTAACTAAAAATATTTCACAGAAAGAACCTGAATATGCAGAACCTAGGGAAACAGATCAAATGCTGTTGTTCTTCTCAGGCCAAAAGAGCAGGACCTTATTCTAAACAACATCAAGACCTCAGGGAACAAAAGAATTCATCAAGTGAGCAAGGGATCAAGATTTGAGCAAAAATCTAAAAATTGAATTGAAAATGTGACTGATTTCCAATTTGCTCTTCATTCTTGATTCTTTTGCTCAATCACCTTTGAATACAGTAGGGAGATGATCTCAGAGAAAGAAACCACACCCCAAAAACAATTTTGCACCTAGAGAATCAACAGAGCCAGTGTCCCCTGCCATCAAACCATAGATGTCCTGAGACAAATGAATTGGCCAAATGGCCTGGAGATTGATTCCCACCATAGAGCAAAAGAAGCTGAACCTTCTTTAGAAAGAATCAACTCAAAATCAAAGAGAAGCAGAGAGATAGCTGAAACTAAAAACCAACAGAGGGCGAAAAGCAAGACTGAAATTCTCAAATGGATTCATTTCTGGGAGATGAATGATTACAAGCCAGTGTTCTACAGCCCCATACACAATTGATAACAAGGAGAACACACACTACATGCTTCTCTCTCAGAGAAGACAACACACGCAGTACACACACTGAGTTCACACACTCTGCTACTTCTTGACTTGCTTTCCAGAGCCTCCTCCACACCACATATGAAGGCAAGAGCTCACCCTCTAATTGCAAATCAAGAAAGGTTAGCCCAAACCCACTCCATACCTCACACACAAATGAGGCAACAGTCAAAGCTCATGAATTGGAGGGAAAACAGCCCCTCCACTCATGGCTTGAGTCAATTCTCCAAATTGCCCCTCAAGCACCTTCCCGGAAGCTTCCCGCAACTGGTACCCTTGACTGTCTGGACCTCGACTCCTCCCTGAGTCTAGTCCCGGTCTGCTTCGCTGCACACAACTGCACCCGGCATCCTGACCGTTTGGACCTCCGACTCCACCAGAGTCTAGTCCTGGTCCACCTCGCCACTGCCGTCGTGTCCACTCGACTCCGATCGACTGGACCTCTGACTCCACCTGATTCTAGTCCTGGTCTATTTTGTCGCACATGACCACAACCGACATCCAACCGTTTGGACCTCCGACTCCTCCCTGAGCCTAGTCCTGATCCACTCGTCGTTGCCCGTCGTGTCCTCCACTGGTAGCTCTAGCTCCGGTTCCTTGTCTCCTGACTTGCAACCACCTCAGCAGCCTCGATCATCTTGGGTATCTCTGACCGTCTGGACCTCAACACCTCCTGTGCCTAGTCCCAGTCCTCCTCGCCTCACCATGACCTAGGTCCAAAGTCCTGCAGTCACACAGACAAGCAAACCATCACATAGCACCGCACGGAATAATATAACCATCATTAGCATAAGTAAAAGGTACTCAACCCTGGAATACCAAAAACAAACTCAAACTCTCTAACACAACCGTCAATTACTCATCACAAACATGGGGATACCTTCACATGGTCTCTCACCCGGTATCTCAGGTTCTGTAGAGCAGTCCGAGCCTATCTTTGTGGACGAAGAGGAGGATGGAGATGAGGGTTGTCTACCTGATCCAGTTCCTCCCCCTTGAGATGCTTGCTTCTACCACCGCACCTCGAGGAGATCAGCCCATTCCTTCCGGATCTTCTGGAGCTAGTGGCTCTGCTCCTACCTCATCCGTTCACGAGGTAGATGCCACTTCTTCATCTCATCCAAGACCTCCTCATCATATTCAAAAAGATCATCCTTCAGAGCAGATAATAGGAGATCTCTTTGAGTGCGTCACACGCTCAAAATCCGGCATGTCTCACTTCTGTCTCCACTCTGCCTTTGTTGCCTCTTTCGAGCCCAAGGATGTTAGTCATACTCTTTCAGACGAGTCTTGGGTCAATGCCATCCATGAGGAGTTAGAGAACTTTGAGAGAAACAAGGTCTGGTCACTTGTTGAGCCCTCTAGAGGTCATAATATCATAGGTACCAAGTGGGTGTTCAAAAACAAACAAAGTGAGGATGGGGTAGTCATTCGAAACAAGGCTAGATTGGTAGCTCAGGGTTTCTCCCAGGTTGAGGGTCTAGATTTTGAGGAGACCTTTGCCCCTGTAGCTAGGCTAGAGGCCATTAGGATCTTGCTAGCATTCACAGCGTCTAAGGGCTTCAATCTTTACCAGATGGATGTCAAGAGTGCCTTCCTCAATGGGTATATTGAGGAAGAGGTCTATGTTAGACAGCCTCCAGGTTTTGAGAACCCCAAATACCCAAACCAAGTCAACAAGCTTTTCAAAGCCCTGTATGGACTTAAGCAAGCCCCTAGAGCTTGGTATGAGAGGCTTAAGTCCTATCTGTTGAGTTATAGGTTTGAGATGGGTAAGGTAGATAAGACCTTGTTCATTTGTAGGTATGACAATGACCTTCTACTCACCCAGATTTATGTGGATGGCATCATCTTTGATGGCTCCTCCCATGCTCTTGTTTCCCAGTTCTCTGATGTCATGAGAACAGAGTTTGAAATGAGCATGATGGACGAGTTGAGCTTCTTCCTTGGATTCCAGATCAAGCAGACTCGGGAGGGCACTTGCTTACATCAGGGCAAGTACACACGAGACCTCTTGAGACGCTTTGATATGAGTGATGGCAAGCCGGTGTCCACTCCTATGGCATCAATAGTTTCACTTGATCCAGATGAGGATGGCAAGCCAGTTGATCAGAAGGAGTATCACAGTATGATTGGCTCCCTCTTGTACCTCACTGCCTCGAGACCGGACATACACTTCTCCGTGTGTCTGTGTGCTCGGTTTCAGGCTTCTCCTCGCGTATCTCACCGCCAGGCGGTGAAGCGCATCTTTCAATACCTTCAAGCTACCATTGACTATGGTATTTGGTACTCTTCATCTTCCTGTCTTTCCCTCAGAGCCTATTCCGACGCAGACTTTGCTGGCTGTAGGATAGATAGGAAGAGCACATCTGGCACCTACCAATTTATTGGCACTTCTCTTGTTTTCTGGTCTTCTAGGAAGCAGTCCGGTGTTGCACAGTCCAATGCAGAGGCCGAGTATGTTGCTGCTACCAGTTGCTGCAGCCAAGTACTTTGGATGGCTTTGACTCTGCGGGACTTTGGGTTAGTTATAGACAGTGTTCCACCCTTTTGTGATAACACTTCTGCCGTCAATATTGCCAAGAACCTAGTGCAACACTCCCGAACCAAGCACATTGATATCAGATATCACTTTCTTAGAGACCATGTGGAGAAGGGTGACATAGTGCTCCAGTTTGTGGAGAGTGACCACCAGTTGGCTGATATCTTTACCAAGCCTTTGGATAGCTCTAGGTTTCAGCATTGCGGGGAGAGCTTAGGGTGGTTTGTCCTTATGGACTGCTGTGAGGGGGAGCTTTGTGCTTCATGGTTTATCCTGTTTATTATGTTCTTGCTCCTTTCTGTTGCATTACATGTGGGTGCATTTGGGTTAGTCCTTCTAGCATAGATTAGAGTGGTTCTCTCGTTTAGTTGCTTAGACTTCTTCCTCTCATCTTGTGATTCTAGGATGCGGTTTATTAGCTATCTCTCTTCTCACTAGGTTGAGTTCACTCACTTCTTATAGATCTAGCGAGGGTTGGGCCACCCTTGGGTAGATAGGGAACATGTTTACTCCTTAGTGTGTTAGAAGACCAGCTGATAGTCCTAGCGTCATATGGGGTAGATGAGAGTTAGTCTGAGCTATAGTATCTTCTATATCTTATCTCTGCTTTAAGGACTGCCTTTTTTTGATTTTCTTGGCCAGCTTCTCGTTTTATTGCTTTGGTTCAGGGGGAGTTCATTTGGAATTTTCTGGATCTTACTGTTGACATAACTCAACTTGAACTAAAAGTGCATCACATGTTGAGGGGAGCTGGATTTTCTTGCATTTCAATTCAGCATTCTGCATTGTACTATAACTACATGGAGCCTTGGTTATTATCCTTTTATGACTTGTTTACAATGCATTACATCTTGCCATGCTCTGTGCTTAATTGCTAGATTTATCATGACTTTATATGTGTGGTCTAGTCTTTGCCATGTTAGGTTGATTAAAAATGCACAACTTGAATTAAGTCATGTCATGTTAGCTCTTGAGGCTAGTCTGTTTTTAGTTATCCTTTTATGATTCATGCCATGTCAAATAGGCTGAGTTGAGTCTTGAATCTTTATTGAGCTTTAGATTGAGCTATGCTAGTTCCTTTATGAAGCATGAGTTATTATTCTTAACTCCTTGTTCTTGAACTAAATTCAGCAAAAGCAAAAAGATCTCCTTTGTGTGAAGGAACTGATCTCACCAATTCTTTTTCATGAGACTGCTTGCATTGCACTAGGCATGAACTCAAAGGGAGTTTTAGTTGACCAAGATCATCTTCTTAAGCTTCTAGCTTGGAGTAGTTGCATAAGGCTTGAGATCTAGCACATGACTAAACAAACACCTGATTGGACACAACCATGAGATTTTATAAGGAAAAACATGTCAATTGTGCTAAATTTGCTTAATTACACAAAAAGACCAAGTACTTGAACAAATGATTCATTCTTGAACTTGTAGCACTCTAAATTGACTCAATTCTAGCTTCTTTATTCCACTTAGAATATTGATATGGCTTGCATCATCTTTGGATACCTCTAGCTAGACTATAATCATGGATGACTTGACATGCTAAGTAATTTGACTAATTTTCAGATTATGACTTATTTGGTTTAGCTTGATTATACATGTCTTGTCATGATCTTGATAGCATTCTTGTGTGTTATGGCTTGGTGTAATACTTCAAAAGTCATTTTGGATAATCTTCATGGCTCTCATTGCTTAGATTGCATAAAATTCAGCCATTTCATCCAAATCATGATATATTTTCCTCCTTGCCTCTTGATGATTTTATTGCCAAAAGGGGGAGAATAATGGAGAAAAAGCCATTTCAAAGGAAATTTTCTGGAGCTTTGGAGAAAAATTTGCTCTTTCTGTTTTTGCTCCTTCTGTCAATATGGTCTTGAATCTTCTTGTTCTTCTTTCAAACCATGAATGACTTTCAAAACAAACTCAACTTTATGTTTTTTCTGTGTTTGTCAATATACTCATCAAGGGGGAGATTGAGAGACCAAGTGGATGTGACCCTATGTTTATGATGAGTAATTGACACGTGTTCTGGAAAGTTTGAGTTTGATTTTGTTGGTTTGCGCCAAGTCGGCGCATGGTGCAGTCAAGTTTGGTTAGACGTACTTGACGCTTGTTCTTCTTCCCGATCGATCGTTTGGTAAATTTCGTGCTTGAGTACGTTTCGCTGTTGCTAATGTTGATTATATTGTTTCGAGGGGTGCTATGTCATGTTTTCTTGTCTGTGATGGCTGCAGGACCTCGAGGCGAAGTCGTGGCGAGGCATGAGATGGCCGGACTAGGCACAGGCGGTGCTGAGGTCAAAACAGTCGGGAGATGCCGAAGACGACGAGGATTTGAGGTGGTTGCGAGGCTTGGATGACAAGAAATGAGGAAGCTTCCCGGAAGGTGCAAGAGTGGCATTTTGGTAAATACACAAGGCTGCAAAGCGGAAGCAGTTTTGGTTTGAGTTAACGGGTAAAAAGGTTAAGTTAAAATGGGCAAAGCAAAATTGAACCCACTAACTCAAGGCTATATATAGAGGGTTGTTCCCGGGTGGCATTCAGGCTTTGTGGGTTAGTTTTGCTTTTCTCTGATGAGCTGTTGAAGAGTTGGTGGAGACAACAGAGGTTGTTTTGCTTTCTGCCTCCTCTCTCTGTCTGCGTGTGTTGTAAGAGGATAGGCGGACGTAGTGCTCTTCTAGCATGTGTTCTTCTCAGGTTTGGTAGATGGGGTTGAGATGATTGTAGTAAACTCTCCTCCTATATAATCATTTATGTCTCTGAATCAATTTGAAATGCTTTTTGTTTGAGTGATCTACTCTATTATGTCTCTGTGATTGACCTCTGGTCCTTTTGTGATTCTCTGTTCTTCTTTGCTCTTTTGATTTGGAGGTGAATTTCTCTTCAAGACGTTGTAAAACGATTTTGCTTTGAACTAGGAATGTTCTCAAAGCCCCTTGGCTAGTCTTTTCCTGAGAGCAATTGTTTTAACAACCGAAATCTTTCTAAGACTTGGATCGCCTCACCTCCTCTGTTTTCTAGAATTCTAGGGTTCACTATTTGTCTAAACAGAGTATTCTTGGTTCTTGGTGGTCTCGGCTGTGGAGATCTTTTTCTCTTGTATGATTGCCTTCAGAAGTTGTGCCCTTGGAGAGTTTGAAGTCTCGCAGTTAAAAAGAATCAAAATCAAATGATTTGAGAATATCAAGCTTTCGGTTCTTTGTTTCCCTGCTGTTTTCATCTTGGCAGTTACTATTTAAATGTTGCTCAATTTTCTTTCTCTTCAATCAATGCTTATTCTAGTGCCTTGATCCTCTTCGGGTTTTAGGTTTAGTCAATCTATTTCTAGTATAGTCAAACTTGAGTTTGGCTTCTCTGTTTGTCAAACTCGTGTTTTAGAGTTTCTGTCAATCTCATGACTCCTGCTTTGAATTTTTTCTTCCCGGTCTGTTCTTTCAATGTATTTTCACTTTTTGAGGCCAGTTGGCTATTTAGGTTGTGTTTCAGTTTCTCTGGCCTGTGAAGAGCAGTTTTCCTTTTGATCTCTCTCTGTTTTCGGTTGTTTACTGCAGTACTCACTGTGTCGACAACATCTAGTTCATGGCCTTCTGATTTCTGCTTCAGTTTGTTTCCTTGTTTTTTGTATAACCTTTTTCTTTTAGTTTCTGTCAACTCTTTTTGGCCTTGGGTTCGTTCTTTTTCTTTCCGTTTGGTGAACTGCTCACAGCTGTTTCTTCTGCCCTCCCTATTGTCGGCATACTCCTCTTCTCAGTTCACTGCTTGCATTGGTCTATGTTCTGAAAACTGATTTGTGCTCACGGAATTGTTACCCGATCTGGTTTGTGCTCACGGAATTGTTACCCAGTCAGACCGGCCACATTGTAGCAGTTTGATAGGCCCCCAACTCTCTGCTTTCTGTTTGCTGGTTGAGTTTTCAGCCTAGTCCTTGAAGCTTCGGTCAGACCGGATCATCACTACAGTCAGATCGGGATCACACCACCAGTCAGACCGGGCTCAATTTGTGTTGGTTGTTGTCTTTGTTTTGTTTTGATTTCACTGCTCCGTTTTCTGTCCGTAGCGCCAGATCTTCGACCTCTATGAGATTACACATCGCAAGATCGTTCTGGCATTGTAGATAAGGTCTCCTGGCTGTTTGGCTTAAGTTCCTGAGATCTTTTGGATGTTTGTCTTAGCGATCAAGCGCTCTTCTTTCAAGTTTTGCTCTGTCTCACAGTAATTACTGTGCTGATTTTGTCGGTCGCTCAGTCTGTCCGTTTCAGTCATGACTTCTGAGTTGGTTTGTTTCAGTTTTGCGCCAAGCTGTGTACAGGCCAATGGTTCGATCGACCACGTGTTGGTGATCGAATCCTTGACTTTAGATAGTCTATTCTCTTGGTTGTATTCTGCTCTCAGTGGGTTTCTTTGCTCTGTTTTCATTCGGTTGTCATTCAAACTTTCGGCTTCCAGTGAGCATCCGACTTTCTCGCCTCATAGTTTCTATAGCTACCGAAGCAGAAAGTTTGTGAGAATATAGGGGGAGTTTTGAAGGCACCATTCACCCCCCCTCTATTGTCATTTCGGTCCTACACACTCCACCGCTGTCCCCTTGTTTTAGTTTCTTTACTTTACACCTTCTAGATCAAAAGATTAACACCATTCAATTCTAGATCACAATAGATAACATCCTTATTGGAATCATCGGATTTTCCACTGGATCATTACTAGAACTCATTGAAGAATAGCCATCTTTAGTGATAATTACTCTCCATTCATTTGGACAATCACGCATCATATAGTCTCTTCCCTTGCACTTAAAGCACTCAATTTCTCTTGCACAAGCATTAGAAGGTAAACTTGAATCAACTTTAATTACTTATTTACCTCCTTTGCTTGCCTCCCTTGAATGAGCCCTATTTGAACGGTTTAATGTCACCATTTTGGAGTGTGAACCAACATTATTGCCTTGCTATAATGGACACCTCCATGAGCTTGTTTGCTCTTCAATTGTCGTTCGGCACGTTCGGTTCGATGCACTAAATCTTGGATGTTGTAGTAATGGACCATCTTCACCTATCTTGCACATCCTCTTTCAACACATTATAGAAACATGCCATAGTAGCCTCATCATGCTCCTTTGTCCCTGTACGGATCATCAATATCTCTATCTCTTTATAATATTTATCAACACAAGAATTACTTTGGCGTAGTTGTTGTAGCCAGTTGTACAAGGTCCTAGTATAGTGTGCTGGAACAAAACACCGCCACAAAATATTCTTCAATTGTACCCAAGTATCTGGACGAGCTCCTACACTACATTATTGGTTCTACCAAATAAGAGCGTATCCAGTGAACTCAATTGTTGCCAAATGAATCTTCTTGTCCTCAGTATAGTGATGGCACTACTACAGAAGAGGCTATACTGGACGGCTACATCACAGATGGTTCATACGGAACCATCTGTGATTAAACTGTCACAGACGGTTTATACTGGCAACCGTCGGTGATATTTTCACAGACGGTTATTAACACGAACGGTCGGGCAGAGATAGGGCTGTCTGTAGCAGTGTGGCTGCCAAAAATTTGTTTGACGTGCATCTCCCACTCTAAGTACACCCGTGGTTCAACTTTACCATTAAATGACGGGATATAAATTTTTACCCATCCAATACCATCATCCAAGGCAACACGCTGACCAAAACCAACACAATCATGCATACCGCCACCATGGGAAGCACCTCTATCACATACGTCTCTACCACATTCAGCACCACGGTAGTCCTGAGCAAGGCGCGGTTGTGGAGCAAAGCCCGTTGATCCGTCAAAGTCCTTGTATTCATCATCTTCGTATGGTGCATGCCGTTTGAGATATTGAGGACCCTATTTAGCATGCTAAAATTGTGGTGGCTAGTTTGTATCGCATTCATCAATACATCAATTCTCGTCCCTAAATCATCAACCTTGCCTTTAAGCTTTTAGTGAAAACCCAAGTAGTCACATGTTGCTTCAAATCTGATTTGAACCTTAGGCATCAAAGACACCACATAATGGGGTGCCTCTCCGATTGGCTCGGCATGAGTATTGACTGCCTGGCCATCTTCGGTCTTCATGAAACCCGCCATCAAGAGAACTTCATCAACCTTGTATCGTGATCAACCACTCTCTGATACCAAGATGGTATAACACAAATTAGTGAACCCTAATTTATGCGCGAGTGGCCTGATCTTTCATGATACAATCAATGAATAATAGCTACCTCAGCGACCAAATCAGATTAACTCTAGTAGTCTTAGTGTCTTTGATTCCCTCAGCTTGCTTCCTAAATCAGCATCACCTTTTTTCCAAAACCAAAACCAACAGCAACAGCAATAGTTGATGTAGCTATCCTCCACACGCAACATCAATTGACTTGGCTCCCCGTCTCTATTCTCCAAACAACAGCAACCACAACAAGTAACAACGGTAGTATTTGAATTCATGAACCAGTAGTAGTCCTGGGGAAAGGCAGTGCGACACAACGTTCCTCCTTATCCTGCCTCACGGATGGAACCAGCAACAACAAAGTCAGCTAGATGATCTCCTGCCCAAGCGCACCACAACGCAAGAACCGGAGAACGGATCTCAGGATCAGCACCAAAGTTTAAGCACCATGGCAAAAACCCTTGAATGTAGATGAATTCTTAGGAAAAGAAATCACAAGAACAATCTTGCCGTCAAACATGACGATTTTTTTCTGGTTTTTTCAACTATTGATAAAACTTGACCTCCCTCTAAAAGAGCATATAACTTGGGATTATATATCTAGCCTCTCCCCCTTGCGATATGCCAAACCGAATATGGAACCGACTTGGAACAAACCCGTCTCACGCATGCACACTGATGCACGCCTCTGAGTCTCACGTACATGCATGCAAGCACAACTCACGTACGTGCAAACACACATGGACTCTAGGCTTCACAGTTGGACCCAACAACTTAGAATACTAATCTAATTAAACACAACACACCTAATTAAACACCACATGGCTTGTAGGCACACACACACACATGGAACAACCAACCTGGACTCACTTAAGGAAACTAGTAGTTGGGAATGAAGATCTTCTTGATTCGGATTGAAGTATAGATTTGTTAGCTTCCAAATCAATCAAGATACAAATTGTTGCCACGTAAAACTTGTTCACAAAACTCTCAGGTGGATAGTGATTTCTTGCATTCAAGCGTGGGAACACACACGCACTCACGAGTCCAAGCGTATGCGCTTGCCCTTGAGTTTTCCCTCTTTGGCCTTCCATCCTCTTGGCCACCATAGATCCACCATAGATGTAGTGGTACTTGGTGCCATATCCGTATCAAGAACAGTCCAACACAACATTAGTTACAAGACTAACATGGTGAAATCACTCAATTTTTTGAAGTCCAAAGTTCAAAATGGCAAACTAAATGGGTTGACTGTGCGATCAGCAAGGAGTTAACACTAGGGAGAGACTTTAATGCTCCCTAGTCAGAAGAGCGTGTCATTTTGAATATCAATACGGTTCTCAAAATGTAACTAAAATTGAGTCCAAAGTTCCAAATGGCAAACTAAATGGATTGACTGTGCCATCAGCAAGAAGTTAACACTAGGGAGAGACTTTAATGCTTCCTAGTCAGAAGATCATGTCATTTTTGATATCGACATAGTTCTCAAAATGTAACTTTGACCACTAATTTGTATTGTAATATAATTATAAATCCTACAAAATAATAATACTATGAAAAGCACTTTTTGGGCAAATCTACACATACAATTTTCATGTATGCAATCCATGTATTTAAAAAGATATCGATAGCCAAAGTTTTGAAAGCTATGCACTCATTCCAAAACAATGTGTTTCTATGACCAGAGGGAGTACAAGATTAACCCCAATGCTAATCCTTGGACTCTGACAAAGAGATAAAGTCTGATAGGTTGTGTGAGGGTTGATGAAATTGCAGTAGTTAGAGCGGTGTCGTGAGACACGCGAAGCTAAACGTGATTGTGTCCTACTTGCGACTCCATGTTCACGGTCTTTTGCAGGCTACAACTGGTATAGGATGATACGAAACCCCTAAAAGTTTATTGTGTTGATGATGTCTTGCTCGTTAGAATTTCTATCATCTGCCTCCACCATAGCCACCACCATATTCTCCTCCGCTGCCGCCACCTCCACCCCATCCAAGTTAATCACCTGCACTTCCTGCCATTTCTGCTACTCCTCCTCCTCTTTCATGTCAATCATCACCACATCCTTCTTCTTTTGCTCATGTGCTAGGTCTATCATCGCCAACCGTTGCTTTGGCTTCTACCGCATAGTGATATCTACCTCCTTCAACTTGTCAATTTCAACTTCGCCCTCCTCATCATATCCTTCTTATGGAACATAGTTCTCATGACCACCTCTATCATCTTCTTCCACATAACCCTCGTCCTCATCATCATGTTGCTGATGCTGATGCTGCTGCAACCACTTTTGCAACAACAACAGCGATTGATCTTCCTCCTCCTTGTTGGAAAGTAATATAGACTTGCCAAGTAATAGGGTGTTAGGATCTTGATGCAATCGGCATTGGATCAAATGAGATAATTTGGTTCATATTATGTTTTCTTTCCAACTCTATTTTGAATCAATAAAAGGAGAGAAAAGGTATGGCTATGCAATTGTAGCCGTGCATAAAAAAAGCTTCATGTGTACATCTTCCTCCCCACCTCCCCGTCTCCCTCCGCCTCCCCGGCCCCTTCGCAGCCCACCGCCCCCTCCGCCTCCGTCGCCTCCCCCGCCGCCGGACCCCTCCGCCTTCCCCCACCTCCCCCCACCTCCACCGCAGTCCCCGTCTCCCTCCGCCCCTCAGCCCCTCCGCCCTTGCCCTCCCGGCCTCCCCCACTTCGCCCGGCGCCCGCTCCCACGGACCCCTCCCACGCCGCCCGGCCACCTCATCCCCCACCTCCCCCGCCGCCGCCTCGTCCCCACCTCCCGGCCTCCCGCCTCCCGTCTCCCTCCGCCTCCCGGCCCCTTCGCGCCCACCGCCCCTCCGCCTCGTCGCCTCCCCCGCCGCCTCCCCCCAACGCCTTCCCCCACCTCCTCCCACCTCCACCGCAGTCCCCGTCTCCCTCCGCCTCCGCCGCCTCTATACACCCCAAGGCCGACGCCGCGATCTATTCCGATCCCATACGTGAGAGGGAACGAGGCGTCGGTTCGGAGAAGGCCTAGGTCGACAAGATGATGGCGATGACTCCATCGACGACGCCAATCACTGGTTCGGCCGCTGCCAACGCCACCGACGGGGATTTCCCCCCACCCCTCCGCTCTGTCGCCGCCTCCTCCCTGTTGACATAATACATGATTACTTGTAGTAGATCTGGTAGAGTAGACTTGCTATTCGGTATGAACAAAAGGTAATGCGTGTAGATCTAAAAGAACAGAGAGTAAAGAGAGGGAGCAGGTGGTGTTACCGACCATCCGTGGTCTTGGTTGCGGGTGTAGTGGCGTCCGTCATGGAGTCGGTGGAGTTAGGAGACGTCGGTGGTGAAGTCCGGTGATGGCGCTGTCCAGGGGCGGCGTGGCAGTGGTGCATCCTGTCACTGGCTGCGCACCCTCTTGAGATCGGGTTAGGGTTTTGTCGGTGGGGAAGTACGGCTTCGTTCAACCTCGTGAAGTGAGCCGCCGGCCCCCCACCTATATTTATAGCGCAGTGTGACAGGGGCCCACCAACCATTAGGGTTGGGCGCCCCCGATCAGGGCGCGAGCTCAAGGCCCAGGTGGTCGTTGGGCCAACCGTGGGGTGGAGATCATCATCCTAACATTCTCCCCCTTGATCTCAACTTATACTTTAAACTCTATTCTTATTACTCATTGCTTTTCTCATTCCATCACAGATCAGTGCATAGCACGCGTTCCTCATCGTCACGGTCTTATGCCATTAGATTCAACAGCCACAATGCACTTCTCTATTTTGAAATGAACTCTCAACTGGGCCCTTATTGTCCAGGAATCATAGGCTTTCCGTAAACCCATGCCGGCTAAGTGTTCTCTGAACACATTGGGCGGTAAGCCTTTTGTGAGCGGATCCACGAGCATCTTTTCTGTCCTTATATGCTCAAGATTGATTATATGATCCCGGACTTTATCTTTCACAACATAATACTTTATGTCAATGTGTTTGGCAGCACCACTTGACTTATTGTTGTGAGCATAACATACTGCTGGATTATTATCGCAGTATAGCTTTAGTGGCTTATGTATGTCGTCTACCACCTTCAACCCGGGTATGAATTTCTTTAGCCAATTCACCATCCCCGTGGCCTCATAACATGCTACAAACTCGACATACATTGTGGATGATGTAGTGACGGTTTGTTTTGAGCTTTTCCACGATATAGCTCCTCCAGCGAGAGTGAACACATATCCGGATGTCGACTTTCTATCATCTCCCGCATAATCAGAATCTGTATACCCCACTATATGGAGTAAATCTGATCTTCTGTATGTCATCATGAGGCCTTTTGTTCCTTGCAAATAACGCAAGACTTTCTTTACCAATTTCCAATGTTCTATTCCAGGATTGCTCTGGAATCTGCCAAGTAACTCGGTAACAAATGCTAAGTCAGGGCGTGTACACACTTGAGCATACTGTAAGCTTCCGACAGCTGAAGCATATGGAACCGCTTTCATTTGATCGATCTCATATTGGTTCCTGGGGCATTGAAATTCCCCATACCTGTCGCCCTTGACTATAGGAGCAGATGAAGGCTTACAATTTTGCATACTATATTTCTTTAGAACCTTTTCTAAGTATGCCTTTTGAGATAAACCTAAAACCCCCTTAGTTCTATCTCGGTGAATCTCTATTCCCAGTACGAACGAAGCTTCACCAAGATCCTTCATATCAAAATTCGAGGACAAGAACTTCTTTGTTTCCAGTAATAGGCTAACATCACTACTAGCAAGTAAGATGTCATCCACATACAGGATTAGCAAAATGTATTTCCCATTCTTAAACTTTGCATAAACGCAATTGTCCTCTACATTCTCCTTGAAGCCAAACTTTCTTATTGTACTATCAAACTTCAAGTACCACTGCCTTGATGCTTGTTTTAATCCGTAAATGGATTTCTTCAGGCGGCATCCCATACGTTCTTTTCCTTCCACAACAAAACCTTTCGGTTGTGCCTTGTAAACATTTTCCTCCAAATCCCCATTTAGGAACGCTGTTCTTACATCCATCTGATGCAATTCTAAATCATAATGAGCTACAAGCGCCATTATTATTCTAAAAGAATCTTTACACGAGACTGGAGAAAATGTCTCATTGTAATCTATGCCTTCTCTTTGCGTAAAGCCCTTTGCCACAAGTCGCGCTTTAAATCTTTCTATATTCCCTCTAGAGTCATATTTGGTTTTGTAGACCCATTTACAGCCTACTGTTTTGGCTCCTTTAGGAATAGTTTCTAAGTCCCAAACACCGTTGGTACTCATTGACTTCATTTCATCCTGCATAGCTTCAAGCCACTTGGATGAATGAGCGCTTCTCATGGCTTCTTCAAAAGAGGTGGGATCACCCTCCATTTGAAATTCCTCAGTTTCATAGACTTCGTAATCATTAGAGATAGCTGATCTTCTGGCTCTTTGAGACCTTCTGAGTCCCTCGCTAGTTGACGCTTATTCTGTGTGAGGTTGTTGTTGCTCTTCCTCTTGGGTGACAATGGGTTCTATGGGATCCTGAAGGACAGGTTCCTCATGTTCACTCATCGTTTCCATAGGAGAACTAACAACAGGTGCTGTCACTACAGTGTCTGGTACTGTTGGTGTAGCAACAACAGGTAGCGTGAAAAATGGTTCCTGAACCATCGGAGTGGGCACATGTACCCGCTTTTCCTCTAGGTTAATTTCTCGCGCTACTCTGCTCCCCCTGATCATCTCTTCCTCCAAGAAGACAGCGTGTCTTGTTTTTATAAACTTCGTATGTCTATCAGGACAATAGAAGTGATAACCCTTTGATTTTTCTGGATAGCCAATAAAATGGCAGCTGACTGTCTTGGGGTCTAGCTTCCCTATGTTTGGGTTAAAAACTTTAGCCTCAGCAGGACAACTCCACACACGTAAATAGTTAAGTGAGGGTTCTCTTCCTGTCCATAACTCATACGGTGTTTTGGGTACCGACTTGCTTGGTACTCGGTTAAGAATATGAATGGCGGTTTTTAACGCCTCCATCCATAAACTTATCGGTAGCGTGGAGTAACTTATCATACTTCTCACCATATCCGTTAAGGTACAGTTGCGTCTTTCAGCTACTCCATTTTGCTGAGGTTCGCCCGGTGTAGAGTACTGGGCAACTATGCCATTTTCCTATAAGAACCTTGCAAAAGGTCCAGGAACTTGGCCCTACGGGGTGTGCCGACCGTAGTACTCCCCCCCACGGTCGGATCTTACTATCTTAATCTTTAAATTGTGCTGATTTTCTACTTCAGCCTTAAATATCTTAAATTTATCCAATGCTTCTGTTCTTTCTTTAATTGGATAAATATAGCCATAACGCGAATAGTCATCTGTGAATGTTATAAATGAATCATAACCATCCACACTTTTCACAGGAAATGGACCACAGATATCTGTGTGAATTATTTCTAAAATTCCTGCGCTTCGTTTGGCGTCTTTCTTTATTTTCTTAACGTATTTTCCTTTTATGCAATCAATACATTGTTCTAAATCTGAAAATTCTAATGGCGGAAGAAGTGTTTTCTTAATCAATTGTTCTATACTCCCCCTCGAAATATGGCCTAAACGACAATGCCATAATATCGACGAGACATCATGATTTCTCTTCCGCTTTTTACTTACATTCATAGACGAAGAGGTATTCTCATTCTCAATAGTCACATCATTCACATTCTCAGAAAGTGATAATAAAAAAAGCTTGTCTTGTCGGAAGGCAAGACCAACACATTTATTATTAAACACTAGTCTGCGTTTGCCATTACCAAAATGGCAATCATATCCATCATCATCTAATCTCGACACACTAATTAAGTTTCTGCGCAAAGAGGGTACATAAAGAACGTCTGAAAGCCTAAGTACAAAACCATCATATAATTCTAAAGAGAGATCTCCAATGGCCTCGACTTCGGCTTCAACTCCATTCGCAACTTTAATTGTTCTTTCTCCTCTTTGCAGGGTCCTCCTCGTATGGAATTCCTGTATTGAATTAGCAACATGAATAGTTGCACCTGAGTCAATCCACCAAGTAGATTTTGCATGACTTAAATACAAGGATTCATCTATAAATGTAATGACATCCTTACCATTCTTCAACAGATGTTTCAGGAATTCTGGGCAATCCCTCTGGTAGTGTCCCGCCTTCTTCTTACAGAATTTGCAGGTGTCCTTGTCTACTGTAAAGTGGTTGGGCTTATTAAACTGGGGGGCCTTTCCCTGTGACTTAGAGGAGGAGCTACCGTCCCACTGAGGTTTCCCTTGTGGTTTGGCATTAAAGTTCTTTCTTTTGTTGTTCTTCACAAGGTTTGTAGAGTCACCCTGTGAGGTTTTAAGCCTCTCCTCTTCTTGCACACACATTGCAATGAGCTTTTCTATGTCCCATTTGTCGGGCTGCATGTTGTAATTAACAACAAAAGTGTCAAATTCTTTTGGCAGAGAAGCAAAGATCAAATGAATTAGAAACTCATCCTTGAGCCCCATATCCATTGAATTTAGCTTAGCTGCCGTTGTGCTCATCTTTAGTATGTGCTCTCTTATTCCACCACTAGAGTATCTCTCATTCACTAGTTTCTTAATCAGCGTGCTTGCTGTGGCCTTTGAAGAGCCAATGGCCGATTCTTCACTTTACGTAGATACTGCGTGGCGGTGTCACGATGCAGGATGGATCCCTTATTGGATCTCGCAATAGTGGCCTTAGCCACCATCAGGCACTTGCGATTCGAGATGTCCCATTTCTTTTTCTCAAGATCATATTTCATTCTGACTTCTGCATGATCACGCTTTCGGGCAGTGAAATCCGCATTAGTCTCATTTTCTGCCCTCACCGGGTCCTCTGGCTCAGTAGGACACGGAGAGGTGAGGGCTAAGTCATTCTCGGACAGCGCAAGTGCCAAATCATACTTTTCTCGCCAAACCCGATAATTGTTCCCATCAAGTGCGGGGATGTGCGAGATGTATGCCATTGGGTTGAGTCCTGAAACAGTGTCGAAAAAAAATGAGGAAACATAATAATATAATAATTGCATGCCTTGATTTAATGTTGGTCAAAATTAAAACATGCAAAATTCTTGTACATTAATTCTACATCACCGTTGGGCAGAAGATAGAATTAATGCATAAATTCATAAATAAATCAATTTATAATGTTGCTATCATCAACTTTGGTCAGAAAATAGCAAAATTATAAACATGAACTGTAAATAAAAGTAACTATTCCTCTAATTTTAATTTTCCCGTTGGTTCCAATTAAAATTAGAGAAAAACATAAAAAAAAATTTCTGCTCTTCAAAATTAAATTCTCCCGTTGGTTCGAATTTAATAAGAAGATAATAAACTTTAGCTCGGAGCGGAAACATGAAAAATAATTTTGAGATTACCATTATTAGAAGCATTTCATTGTACTTAGCTACTTTCTGAAAAATTCTCGTCTTGATTCAAATTTGAACAGAGATTTTATCTCAAACTCAACAAAATTCATCAAAAGAATGCTTCTGAAAAAGATAAAGCAAAAACCATACTTTACTGTGCATTCGGCCCAAAAAAAAAATTTCCCGCGGCCCAGCAGCAGCAGTGCGCTTGCGGCCCAGCAAGGATGGCCCATTGCCCGCGCGCGCATTCAGCTCCCGCGCTCAGGCCGCAACCTGGGCCTGGGCCGGGAAATCCCGAACCCGCCTAGGCTCAAAGGCGGCCCGGCCATCGCCAGCCGTCCATCTTGATCCAACGGCGAGGCGTGCGGATTGGGAAAACAAACCCCCCCGCGCCGGCCGGAGCCAAAAACCCTAACCATTCCTTTCTCCCTCTCCTCTCTCTTAGCCGCCGCAGCAGAATAGAAGTCGGCGGTGCGACATCGGCCAAAGAGGAAGAGAGCGGCGGCGCCGCCGTAGGTCCCTTCGCCGATGCGCGCGTTCGCCCGAGGGTGAGCGCGCTGCCGTCGAGTGGTCCTTTGGCGGTGCCCGATCTGGACCTCGTGCGCGTGGCGACGAGCGGCGGTTCTTCCCGCGTGCCGGCAAGGCGGCGACGGGGTTTACTTCCCGCACGACGGAGAGGTCTACGGTGCGGGGAAAAACCGGTAGGTCCTCCCCCTTTCCTTTGTCGACGCACCTTGCGTTAGGGTTAGGGTTTGGGATTTCTCAGTTCGGGTGTTCTAGAGTTAGAGTTCCTCTTCCTTCTAATCTCTTTCTTTCTACTTAAAAGAACTAGATCTACTAAAAGGTAGGCTCTGATACCATTGTTGACATAATACAGGATTACTTGTAGTAGATCTGGTAGAGTAGACTTGCTATTCGGTATGAACAAAAGGTAATGCTTGTAGATCTAAAAGAACAGAGAGTAAAGAGAGGGAGCAGGTGGTGTTACCGACCATCCGTGGTCTTGGTTGCGGGTGTAGTGGCGTCCGTCATGGAGTCGGTGGAGTCAGGAGACGTCGGTGGTGAAGTCCGGTGATGGCGCTGTCCAGGGGCGGCGTGGCAGTGGTGCTTCCCGTCACTGGCTGCGCACCCTCTCGAGATCGGGTTAGGGTTTTGTTGGTTGGGAAGTACGGCTCCGTTCAACCTCGTGAAGTGAGCCGCCGGCCCCCCACCTATATTTATAGCGCAGTGTGACAGGGGCCCACCAACCATTAGGGTTGGGCGCCCCCGATCAGGGCACGAGCTCAAGGCCCAGGTGGCCGTTGGGCCAACCGTGGGGTGGAGATCATCATCCTAACACTCCCCACCCCGCGCTGCCGCCTCCTCCTCCCCACTCCTCCGCTCCGCCGCCTCCTCCCCCACTCCGCCGCCTCCTCCCCCGCTCCTCCACTCCGCCGCCGCCGCCTCCTCCCCACTCCTCCGCTCCACCCTCACCACCTCGCTCCTCTCACCGTCGCCGCCTCCTCCCCCCGCTCCTCCTCCCCCGACGGCGCCACTGGAAGCCCGGATCTATCGAGAGCACGCCGCCAGAGGCTGCGCCGGCCAAAGATCGGGAGCTGAAGCCGGTGAGTCTCCCATTGTTTCTTCATCTAACACGTACCTTGCCTCTCTAGGGTTACGTTCCCCTTTTGATTCGGTTTCATTTGCTCGCTCGCGCCAAAATCCTAGGGTTTTCCGTGCTTTGCAGATTCCGATCTTGAGACGGTCCCCTTCCGCGTCCGGCGCGCGGCGAGTACGAGATCGAGAAGTGGAGGTGATCGTTGTTATTATTCGTTGAATTGCTTGTTTTGTACTACGTTAATTAGGCATTATCCATGCGTGGAAGTGGAATCCATTGTGATACTTGATGAATGGTGCTATCTTTTGTTGTGAATTGTGATCACCATACCATGTTGCTTTGACGACGATACTGGAAGAACTGGATTTGATTTCAATGGATCATCTCGGTCATTCAACGTCTTTGGCGTCTTACTTATTCGGTAAGGTAGTTGATACGCTTCCTCCTGGGTCGAAATTCCTTCCGTGTTCCATTGAAATTTATATAATGCTTATTATTATTTGTATGCTTGCCTTCGAACACAATCTGCTGAGCAAATGGAAATGACAACCCTTGTTTTTACTCGAAAGGGTGAGCCCGATGGGAAAAAGATGGACATGACCGCCCGGTGATAACAAAGAAGGTGGGCATTGTATGGCTCTCATGAGCCATTGTTTTGATTGTATATGTTTGGTGATTCAGGTACTATGTTCTTACTAGTTAGAAAGTACTGAAAAGTGGTCTAAAAAAGAAAGTACTGAAAAGTTTTATGTTCCCCTTTAATTTGTGTGTTGTCACTTGCGATCGGTGATAAAAATCAATGGAAGTTGTCTTTTGTGATGCCATCAAAATATGGTTCAGACTTGCCCCTGCCGAAAGACCCTTCTGTGACCATCAAAGAGGTGCCCAGCATAATTGTCGCAGTTGCAGCCTTTTCAGGTCCATTTTGATTTTTTGCTTCATTTGCATACCCATTTGAACTTTGAAGGCAGTATTTAATTGTTATGAACTTTGAAGGCTGTATTTAATTGTTATGAACTTTGAAGGCTGTATTTAATTGTTATCATATGGACAATACTCACATTAAGGTCCCTCTTTATTGTTCATGTTCTATCAGGATGAAACAATTTGATCAGAGCAAACAGAGTCGTGGCGTCGTCAAGTTAGGAAATTCAACATGGCAAAGAAGCACGAATGTCGTAGGGGTGGCCCCCTCCTAAACCCAGCAGGCCTGGTAGGAAGTTATAAGGCCCAGAATAGGCCACGTGTAATAACACAAATACCCCTGAAGGGGAGGATCTGCTGTAAGGGTATAATTGTAAAAGCACTCCCCATGTGTATATATATATAGAATACCGGCCATGGGGAGGGAAGAGATCATCATACTCATTTCCACCACTCTCCACTACCATCTCTCTCTCTGTTTGGTCTGTGGCACTTTTAAATTATTATGTGTTGAATTAATATATGTGTTTTTGATCCAGTCGTGTTCCTAATTTGATTATTAATTTGCAACAACAAATTATAATAAACTATCATATGCTCAATATGCTACCGCAAATTTTACCGCTATGATAAACTCCGTATGCAAAATTGGTATTTCGTTGTGATAGGTCATTGCAACGCCGCTACTATGTTGCGATTCCACTATATGCCATGAACAATGTTCGTTGCTATAGGATTTATTTGCCACAAAATATATTTCGTCGCAATAACTTTATGGCAATGAAATGCCTTCCGTGGCAATAAAACATATTGCAACGAAACACCTCCCGTGGCAATTAAACCTGCTGCAACGAAACGCCTCCCGTAGCAATATATCCTGTTGCAACAAAATGCTCTCCGTGGCAATAGGGTCTATTGCCACTAACCATTGGTATGGCAATAGAACCTATTACCACGCAATATTTTCGTGGCAAATGATACTATTGCCACGACCAAACTTCGTGGCAAAAGAAGCTATAGCCACGGAGTCAGCCGTGGCAATAGCCTATATCGCCACGACATCATTTGTTGCAACAACAAACAATTGCCACAACACATTGCATGGCAATAACCATAGGTATTGTAACGAAACCACAATCCGTTGCACAACCTTTTAAGCACGCAAGTACTTGCCACGCTTGCCAACGGAAGTGATGTGTTGCAATAGGTACATATTGCATCTATTTTGGCCCTATTGCAACGATTTCGCTCCGTTGTCCTAGACCTGATACTCCATGTTCACGGTCTTTTGCAGGCTACAACTGGTATAGGATGATACGAAACCCCTAAAAGTTTATTGTGTTGATGATGTCTTGCTCGTTAGAATTTCTATCGTCTGCCTCCACCATAGCCACCACCATATTCTCCTCCGCTGCCGCCACCTCCACCCCATCCAAGTTAATCACCTGCACTTCCTGCCATTTCTGCTACTCCTCCTCCTCTTTCATGTCAATCATCACCACATCCTTCTTCTTTTGCTCATGTGCTAGGTCTATCATCGCCAACTGTTGCTTTGGCTTCTACCGCATAGTGATATCTACCTCCTTCAACTTGTTAATTTCAACTTCGCCCTCCTCATCATATCCTTCTTATGGAACATAGTCCTCATGACCACCTCTATCATCTTCCACATAATCCTCGTCCTCATCATCATGTTGCTGATGCTGATGCTGCTGCAACCACTTTTGCAACAACAACAGCGATTGATCTTCCTCCTCCTTGTTGGAAAGTAATATAGACTTGCCAAGTAATAGGGTGTTAGGATCTTGATGCAATCGGCATTGGATCAAATGAGATAATTTGGTTCATATTATGTTTTCTTTCCAACTCTGTTTTGAATCAATAAAAGGAGAGAAAAGGTATGGCTATGCAGTTGTAGCCGTGCATAAAAAAAGCTTCATGTGTACATCTTCCTCCTTGTGCAGGCATGCATGCATATGTGTGATGTGTGTGTTTGTGAAAAACACAAGAATTGAGAGATAGAGAAATCAACGATTGATTTCTATAGTTGAGTGTATCTACTCCAACAATTGGTATCAGAGCCAGAGGATGAAGTGCAGTGATGCAATGACTTCAAGCGAGGCGTGGGACACAACAACTTTGGGCCAGGGCAGAAGAGGATGCACGGCTGTGCCCGCCGCCATGACGAATCCCCTCGACGTCCGATGGGGCTCCGGACGTAGACACGGTCGCTTAGCCAGAATGAATGGCGACGACACCGCCCCAGTAACCGCTGCGAGAGAGGCCCCCGCGGCCACAGCACCCATCGGCGAAGGCACTACCCTGTCAACCTCCGCGCAGGGCACCTCGATCTCGGCCGCTGTCATTGGCAAGGACCCGGCTCCGCGTGCCCCCGCGGAGGGCGTCCTCGGCGTAATAACATTGAGAGACCATGCGGTCATACCCCATGTTTGTGATGAGTAATTGATTGTGTCTAAGTTTAGTTTGGTCGATTTCTGCTAGTCATAGCCTTCTGCCAGTGGTCGGAATTGAATCAAGTCATATACGACCACGTTGTGCGTTATCGGAAGACAGCCGTGTCCTGTACGACCACGCTATCCAAAGTTGAAACTGGGTAGAAGAGTTGAACGAGTGGTCGGAAGGCTTTATGACCACGATTGGGCATGGTCGAAAGCCATGCGCAGACCGCGTTTAGGGCGTATACGACCACCTTGGGCGTGGTTGAAGGTCACCCGAGAGGTTTACGACCACTCTGGCCATGGTCGAAGGGTACCAGAAGGGAGTACGACCATTTTGGCAGTGGTCGGAGTTCATCAGAAAGCTTTACAATCACTTTGGGCGTAATCGGAGAACATCAGAAGGGTTTACAACCGGTTACGACCACATTGGCCGTGGTCGAAGGCTATGGGAAGCAGCTACGACCACTTTGGCTGTGGTCGAAGCCTAGTACGACCATGTTGGCTGTAGTCTGAGGTCGTGAGTCGAAGCTACGACTGCTTCGGCTGGAAGACGGCGCTTGGATGATCGATCACATCGAGGAGTTGGCACTTTACGACCGCGTTAGCACAAGAGGTCGTCGGAGGTCGAGGCTTCGACTGCTGTGGTCGATAGTTGGTAGACTTCGATTTCGACCGCGTGGGAAGTCGGAAGACTTCGACCATGTTGTGAGGCACTCGAACGGGGTTGGCTCGGTCGTACATGGTCAGAAGTGGTCAAACGTGACCAGGAAGGGTTTCGACCACGGTGAAACTCAGTCAGATGTTCTCGTAAGCGGTCGCAAGCGCGCGAGAGACTTGAACGTAGTGGTAGACTCGTTGTATCTGGTCGTAAGACCTGGGATCTGGTCGTATGGCTTGGTATTGTGGTCGTATGTCGTGTGCATTCACTATTCTATATTTTCGACATGTCGTATGTGGTATACGATTTGGTAAGAGTATGATTTGAGTTTTGCTTTCTGGCACAGGTGGTTGGATACTATTTTTGTGTCGTGCTATGAATGTGTTTCTTGTCTGTGATGGTTTGCAGGACTTTGAGACTAGTCGTGGTGAGGCATGGATGGTCGAGACTAGGCACGGGGGTGCTGAGGTCATGAGCAGCTGGGAGATGCCAAAGACGATGAAGTCTGTGAGGTGGTTGCAAGCGTGATCGGCAAGGCAGTAGGAAGCTTCCGGGAAGACAGCGGAGTGGCATTTTGGAGAAATGCGAAAAGCTGAAAAGGGAAGCTGTGTCTCTGCCAATGCACAGGAGTTGTTGGCGCTAACGGGCAAAGCACTGGAAGCTTGTTCTCGCTAGTGGATAAAGTGAGTGGTAAAACCCGGTGTTAGGTGGGGGTTAACGGGTTCTCCCCCCGGTAGCAGAAGGCTATAAATAGAAAGGATAGAGCTCGGGTGCTTGGTGAGGTTGTTCCCAAGTCACTCTGAATTTTTCATCTCTATTTGTGTGAGTTATCTCTGGGTAGAGCACGGTTGCTCTTGTACCTCCGATGGAGTGGCTGTAGAAACCTCCATGATCAATCATTCATCTCTCTTCCTCAAGTTGATTTCTGTCGTTATGAGATGTTGTGATTGTTTTGTTTGCTATCTGTTTTGAGAGCTTGTTCTTCATGCTATCCTTTTCTCTCTTCTCTTCTTCGTGAGTCTGCTTTCGTTTTGGTGTGTTTTGACTTGCTCGTAATCGAATTGTCTCAAGGCCACTTGGCAGTTCATTTCGAGAGCAAGAGTCGATTGGAGAAGTTCTCTTTCTTGAATGGTCGTGCGCCTCAAGTCCTCTGTTTGAGTTCGACCTTGTCGCCTAGTGACCGTAGCTAAGACTTTGGTTTTCTTGGTAATTTCTCTTCCGAGGTTGGATTCTTTCAGTGCCTCAAGTTTAAGGACCAAAAGACCAGAGAGTCTTAGTTACTCGGAATCTGGCTTTGCGAGTCCTTCCGCTGTCAACCTCTCAGTATTCACTATTCTCTTTCTTTTGTCGGTTCGGGTAAGCTCTTAACTGGGGTCAGTCTCCCAGTAAGCTTTTCAACTCGAGACTTCATAGCTCAGTGGCTATTGAAGAAGTAGGGTTGTCTGAATTCTTGGGAAATTTTTCAAAAGGCTCCATTACCCCCCTCTGTCGCCATTTCCGATCCAACAATTGGTATCAGAGCCGGTTAGCTCTTCTTCATAGATCTTAACCGGTCTCTAGAGCCATGGCGACGGACAAGTACTCCACCAAGCCGCCCGTTTTCGATGGCATCGATTACCCCTTCTGGAAGAGCCAAATGGAGACATACATCCAAAGCTCGAAGTACGCCATCCGCGGAAGGTGAAGGTGCGATATGTTGTTCCTGCCGATGAGAACATCAACGTGGCAAGCATGCCCGATGTTGAGGCAAATGCGAAGGCAAGGAACATCATTATCCAGGGCTTGAGCAGAAGCGAATTCGATCGCATCTCTCACCTGTCGTCCACCTACGATATCTGGGTGACCCTCGATGCATACCATGAGGGCACCACCCAGATCAAGACGGTTCGACAGGACCAGTTCAAGCGCGAATACAACAAATTCGAGATGCTTGCTGGTGAGTCCCTGGACTAGTGCTTTTCGCGATTTCACAAAATCTTGAGCAACCTCCGAGCGGTCGGTCTCACATACCCGACTCGGACAACGCCGCCGATGCTCGCGGCACTCGATCTGCGTGTTTGGGAGATGAAAGTGACCACCATCAAAGACACGACAGACCTCTCGACCCTGACTCTTGACGCGCTGTACTCGCGCCTCAAGACTCACGAGATTGACGTTGTCTCTCGTCGGTCGAAGTCACAATCGATGGCCTTGGTCACCCATCCCGTTTCTTCTTCTGGTCTTTCTTCTGATTCGCTTTGCGGTTTCTCCCTAGCTGCTCTCTGTGACGTAACTGATGATCAGTTAGAGCAGCTAGAGGATGAACAGCTGGCCCTCCTAGCTTGGAAGTTCTCCCATGCTTACAAGAGGAGGAGGGACAGAAAGAGAGGTGGACCAGTCATCTGCTTCGAGTGTGGTGGCCCCAACCACATTCGGGCAAACTGCCCCAAGCTGGAGAAGGGCAAGAACGACTACGGCGGTTCGGGCAAGAATGACTACACCGACAAGAACCGCAACAAGAAGACTCCAGCTCAGATGCCGGGAAAGAAGAAGTTCCACAACTTCGGCAAAGCCAAGAAGCTCTTCCACCGCGTCCTCACCGCCTTCGACGATCTCGACCTCAGCGAGGTGGAGGGATGGAGCGACGACGACGGGACGGGTGACCAAGAGCCCAAGGATGGCGGCGACGACTTCTCCGGCATGTGCTTCATGGCCCTAGAGGGCGAACTCAGCAACAGCGAGCTGTACTCTGACTCGGACGAGGTATGTCCCACCTACGACCAGCTCAATCATGCTTTTCTTAAGCTAGGTGGTTTTCATGCTAGAGCTAAGGCTAGGTGTACTGAGTTAGAGAAGGAAGTAGATAGACTGCCACTAGAGATTATTGCTCTTACATCTATTCCCTCTAGTGATGATTGTGATACATGCTCTGCTTTGCTGGTTGATATGGAGAAATTAAGGACCTCGCATGATAGTTTGTCCTCTGAGCTCGATATTGTTAAGATGGAGAATGTTAGTCTGCTTGCTGAGCTTGAGATGAGTAGAGTAGCGCCTATTTCATCTACTGTTGTTGAGACTAATTCTCGTATCTCATGTGAGGATAAGGACAGTGCTTTTAGAGGTCATTATACTATGCTTCTTGATCTGCCTGAGTCATGTGAAAATTGTAATAATTTGAAGCTGAATCTAAAGAAGGCAGATCATAAAATTTCTGAGTTGTATGCTTGGTTGTGTGAGCCAGTTGCTTCATGCTCGAACTGTCCCAAATTAACTGCTGAACTTGAATCTATTTCCAAACAGTTTCAAGAAATGATTGACAACAACAACAAATTGGCTCAGTTTACGACTAAGGATCCTGTTAGCTCACCATGCATTAGTTGTGATAAACTAAAACTTGAACTGGTTGCTTTGAATGAACAATGTGTGAAGCTAACTAAGGATAAACTAGAGAAGCCATCATCTTGTTGTGATGTGTGTGCTGGTGTGGGGGAGAAGCCCCAGGGTAAAGTAGAGACGCCTAGCGACGCGAGCCAACCTGCTAGCAGTAGGACTGTCCATTCTGAGTCAGCTGTGCGTACACAAGCCAATTGTCCCCCTGCTGTTGGTTCTTCATCTGCTCCCTTACCCTCTGCTGTCTCTTCTTCCCCCTGCCCTTCTTGCACCTCTCTCTTTCGGGAGTGTCAGTATCTTATGAACACTCTCGAGAGATTTGTAGGCGGCAAGAAGAAGCTTAATCTTATTCTAGACCAATCCAAGATTTGCAAGTTCAATCATGGTCTAGGATATGATTTCTATGAGGATATGAGGAAGCATCCTCCTGCTATTCTCCGACCTATAGTTCACCACAAATCCGAAGCCCGTCACGTGCCTGATGCGACCGCGGTCATACAAAAGCCCGTCCCGCACGCTTCCCCATAGCCAGAGCTGAAGTGTCATGACGGTGTGCGTCAGACGCAACCGCAATACCGCAAAGGGCCGTAAGTGCACGACACCACAGTGGCCTCCCGCCACGTGGTATCCCCCCACCGCAGGAGATGAACGGGGGGCATATGACCCGACACGCGCTATACCTACGAAAGGAGACCCTGGCGGGCGTCACAGAGGAGCTGTAGGTCGTCGCACCCCCGAAGGCACGGCGTGGATTCAGGGGAACCGCGACTGTAGCGGCCACAGTAATAGTCTGCGATGATCGCACCAGGACCGCGCCAGGAAACGACAAGCACGCAATACGGAAAAATGGAAGGCGCACCCCTCAGCGCAAGGGGCACCTGGCAGTTCGAAGACATCAGCACCTGGAGCACAAGCACGGCAGGACGACCGGCAGCGGCAGGGGACGGCGGAGTATGGCTAGGCGCCGTATGACGCGCCAACCCTTGCCCGCCCCGTGTCCCCCTTCCCTGGGAAAGAGGCGAACGGCCGCGGGCACGCAACCGCTCACATACCATGACGCACCAATCACAAGTGACAAGTCAGGGGCCAGCGCGGTTCCAGGCACCACTAAAGCGCATTACCGGGCCGCGGGGCCACAATCGCCTACACGCACAATGCCGTTGGTGACACGAGGCCTGCCTTCGCTCCCACACTCACTCAAGACCCCGATACCGACTCCCCGACAGCGAGACTCAGCCCCGACTTCGGCTTCGACATGGAGCGCGCGCGTCTACTTCGACTAGGCGCCAGCTCCACTGCCACCCGTTTGAAGGGTAGGGGACGGAGCGCACGTGCATCTACTTCGACTAGGCGTCAGCTCCGCGGCCACCCGTTCGAAGCGTAGGGGACGGAGCGCGCACGCGTCTACTTCGACTAGGCGCCAGCTCCGCTGCCACCCGTTCGAAGGGTAGGGGACGGAGCGCGTGCGTGTCTACTTCGACTAGGCGTCAGCTCCGCGGCCACCCATTGAAGGGTAGGGGACGGAGCGCGCGCGCGTCTACTTCGACTAGGCACCAGCTCCGTTGCCACCCGTTCAAAGCGTAGGGGACGGAGCGCGCGCGCCTACTTGGACTAGGCGCCAGCTCCGCTGATACCCGTTGGAAGGGTAGGGGACGGAGCGCGCGCGCATCTACTTTGACTAGACGCCAGCTCCGCTGCCACCCGTTCGAAGGGTAGGGGACGGAGCGCGCGCGCGTCTACTTCGAATAGGCGTCGCCCGCGCCACCGCTCAAGGGTAGGGGACGGAACGCGCGCGTCTACTTCGACCAGGCACCAGCTTCGCTGCCACCCGTTCGAAGGGTAGGGGACGGAGCGCGCGTCTCGCCGACTAGGCGTCGGCTCGCGGCCACCCATTCGGCGGTAGGGGACGGAGCGCGTGCACGTCTACTTTCGACTGGCGCCAGCTCGCTTGCCACCGCTCAAGAGTAGGGGACGGCGCGCGCGTCTACTCCGACCAGGCGCCCGGCTCGCTGCGACCCATTCGGCGGTAGGGGACGGAGCGCGCGTCTACCCGACCAGGCGCCAGCTCGCGCCACCCGCTCGAAGGGTAGGGGACGGAGCGCACGCGCATCTGCTTCGGCTAGGCGCCAGCTCCGTTGCCACCACCCGGTCGAAGGGTAGTGGACGGAGCGCGCGCGCGCGTCTGCTTCGACTAGACGCCAGCCCCGCTGTCACCCTTCCGGAGGATAAGGGATGGAGCGCTCGCATCTATGGCTAGGCGAGGCCTGACCTTGATCCGATGTCGACTTCGTCTACGCCTTCGACCCCAACAGTGACAGGCTCCAGTCCCGACATTGACTTCGACTTCGGCATCAGGCCGCAGGCTTCGCAGGTCCGAACAAGCTCACAGGCCGCGGGGACGGAGGGGGCCAAAGGACTCACAACATGGCTTCGGCCTGTGAAGCCCTTCACCATGAGAGGCTCTTGTTGTAGGGGTGGCCCCCACCTAAGCCCAGCAGACCTGTTAGAAGGTTGTAAGACCCAGAGTAGGATATGTATAGCGACTTAAATACCCCTGATAGGGATATACTGATGTAAGGGTACAACTGTAAAAGCACTTCCCACATGGGTACCTGTATATATAAGACATGGGCTATGGGAGAGGACCCAAGGACCATCATTCTCCAACTCTCCACTACCACATCTCTCTCTGTTTGGTCTGTAACCACAACAAATATGACTTCTATAAGCTACGGTCTATAGATGATTTAGTGAATTAGTATATCTTTTTTTTAGATTGCAAAGATAAGTATATGATGTTATCACTTTGGCAAATGGCAATTGTTAATTTCTATTATGAGTAGTGTACATAATTACAGATGTCACCATGTCGGTATGTTTTTTTTCACAAATCACAACTACAATGTGACAAACTGATAATGTCTATGTTGTCTATATATGAACAAACCTTGTTTTCAAATACCTTTGTAAGATAATTACATTTGCTGCGTGCCTGTGTTGTCTACTTTTATCCCTTATCCTAACAAAGTTCAGATGAAGCTCAAACCCGTGAGATACTTGGCATATTTCCATATTGGGTACTCAAACTTAAAGATGTAGAGAATATGGATTTTAATTCGTAAGCAATAATTTAAAGATAACTGAGCCAAATCCACCACATCTAAACAAGATCTAAGCAGTAAGCACCGAAACAAAGAAGAAACATATGTCAAATCCACCACATCCATCCACGGATCCACTTGGCTTGAAAGTCGAAACCAGAAACCCTAGGAGCACAAGCAGATCTATGCATCTAGATTCTAGAGCAATCGAAGATCGCGAAGGGGGAGGGAATGGAGGGATATGGGGCCATGGGGGTCACTGGGTTGGGGACGAACATGTGCTGACGAGTGACAGTGGCGAGACAAACTATGAGACGGAACACTTGGAGCGAAGGAAGCATGAGATGGCAAGACCCGCACTACCCAGCTACCCCAGTGCTGCTGCCACAAGGCCACAGTGTGGCAGTGCCTTCTCAACCAGCGGCCGCTCCTGCGCAGTGCGCACTGCATAGCCTCTAGAACCCAGCCACCCACCGTCACCAGGTGCCAACCAAGAGATGGAGAGATAGGGAGAGTAGAGACTAAGACAATGAGACACAATCATAACTCACATGACACACAAATACACGACAGTGGGCCTGTGCCAGTTGGTAGCAATGGGTCGATGGGAGAGGGAATGTGCCAAAAGGATCCAACGCCAATTTGGTGTGACTAGGTATCAACAGGATGAATTTAGCCCAACTACTAATACATATATGTATTATACCTTGTATATAATATTTTTTTGCTAAAAATTTAGGGTATTTAGTTGCATACCCATGAATTATGGTGGGTCCACCCTTGCTACCTTGTAATCTAAAAAATGTAGGGAATTGCTAGATAGCATTTGTTCGATGCAAATGGAAGTTATTGGATGTTGTCACTACTTACAACATGAATTCACTCTATTGTGTTACGTCCTACTCAGAACACGTGTCCTACTACCATCATGTCATCCTTATCTCCTTCTCTGGCTCCCATCCACAAGTAGTCTTACTGTATTCACCTCTCCCTTGCTTCTCTCTCCATCTCTCTTGCTACACATGGCCATGGCTCGACTAGAGCTAGATGCTCCTCCATGCTTCTCTCTCTACCTCCCTTCCCTCTCTGTTGCCTCATGTTGTCGCAACCAAAGCTTGTGGGTAGGCCTCGCCTTCCGAGGACACCATCGCTTGTACTAGTGAGGAAAGGCATTGCGGTGAAGCGCTAGACAACAGTGGCAGGCCGAAGGAGTCTTGAGTGGCAAATAGCGAGTGAAGTGGGGTGGTGCACGGTGAGCCTGCAACAATCTCTAGGAGCATGAGGCTAAGCGTGCCACCAACGCTGAGCACGTTGCCGCCGATGCCAAGGCCAGTTAATCAAGTATTTGTTGTAACTACTTTTTTGTTTCTACAGGTGATTTAAGATGTTGGTATTGTATATTTTTATTGTTGTAGTATAGTTTTTTTGAGATGCTACATAGTGCTAACCAAAATGTTGGACCCTTCTCATCTAAATATTGATATTGGTATTTTTGATATTGTATTTTTTTTGGCGCAAGAATGAAATTTATTCAATTAATTTTGTCAATGTTGCAATAGTTGTTGTGCAATGTAACAAACACAAAATCAAATTGTTTCATCAGTTAGTTTCAATTGTTGCATGGATTTGTTGGTTTATGGATTTTATTGCACAAGGATTTTTTTTGTTGTAGTTGATTATGGATTTGTTGCACAATGAATTTTTTATTGCAGTTTGTTGTTAGTTTATTGCACCTTTTTTGTTTGTGTTTGGTTGTTGCAATTGTGGGATTTTTTTTGCATGTTCCTTAGATTGATATTATGCCCTATTATAAATTTGTTGTAAGCATCCCATAGAACACTATCTAGTTCCTCACTTTTCCTCTCTCCTCCTACATATCTTTCCTCTCTCCTACTTCGGCAAGCTGGATCTTTGGTGAGCCAGTGGCAGCAAGAGATCATCCTCTCCCTCTCTGCGCCTACTTCGTGGAAGCAACCTTGGACCACCGGTGTCATAAGCCCCACCACTGGCATCTCGAGCTCCAACGCTTGCTGCCGGTTTGAGGTCGTCGCCTCTCATACTCGAGGGAGGCCGTTTGCCATGGCCTCCTCCTCCTTCGGCAAGTTGGAGCTCCAGCAAGGCAACGACGGCGGGAGATCGAGCAGAGATGAGCTTCTCTGTTGTGCCAAATTGAGCGGCTGAAATTCATCAAAATTGAAGAGCCGAAATCCATCCAAGTTAGATCTAATGGAATGGGAAAAGTGCACGATAGGAAGCTTCTCGTTGTATGTATGGACACTAGCCACTCCCAAAAAAGTATCCACGTAGGATATGAGGTGACATAGAAGAGTTAGAAGAGAGAGAGGAAAGCCATATCTTGCATAACACTCAATTGGGAGAGAAAGTTGTATCTAAATCTTGCTTTCATGGGGCTCGTTTCTCTACACATGAAAAAGCTCCTTGGGTGTTGGGAGGGTCGTGCCGCCTCGCCAGAACTACTAGGCCGTTGTGCCAGAACCACCACTTCTAGCTACCACACCTCTAGCCGTCGCATCACCCATAGTTGTCGTCGAGCGCTACCGCATCGCTGGCCATCTCAGAGCTCAGATCTGGCTGGATCTGATTGGCACCAGCTTGGGGGCAAGCATGGCCAAGGAGGACAGCGTGGGAAGGACAGCTAGCAGAGGGGAGGCGAGCGCTGCTGGCAGAGGGGTGGCGGGTGGAGGGAAGCCAAGTGCCGCCGGTAGAGGGGAGGCAAGCGTGCGGCATCAAGGGAAATGTTGAGGAAGATGGGTAGAAGTTGGGTGGAGGGAATAGGTGACGCAATAGATAGAGATGGGAGGAGGTAGCATATACAAAGAGGGCACATGGCTGTGAAAGTATTATAAAAAGATGTTACTTACACTACTACAAAAAAGGTCATCACAGACGGTTCAAAAACGTCATCATAGACGGTTTTGTGAACCGTCTGAATTTATGGGTCAGTGATAATCGAGGTTATCATGGACAGTTTGAAAAACCGTCTGTGATATCTGATAATCACAGACGGTTTTTAACTAAAAACCGTCTGTGATTATCAGATATCATAGACGGTTTTTAGTTAAAAATCATCTGTGATATTCTTTCCTACCCCTAAAACTATTCCTGTTTATTGGCTAGCCTCAGGTAATGCTAGCCATGCCCTCTGAAATAAGCAGATCAAGCGATGATGTTATTACTACAAGGTCTCTAAACAAAGTTCTATGAAGCAAATGACACAAACTAGTGTATCAGGTTCATTGAACCGGATACACTAGAATGTGTTACTTGCTTCATGCCCTTTGAAGGTCTATGTGGCATATATTATTACTGCAAGGTCTCTAAACAAAGTTCTATGAAGCAAATGACACAAACTAGTGTATCAGGTTCATTGAACCGGATACACTAGAGTGTGTCACTTGCTTCATACCTTTTGAAGGTCTATGTGGCATATATTATTACTACAAGGTCTCTAAACGAAGTTCTATGAAGCAAATGACACAAACTAGTGTATCAGGTTCATTGAACTGGATACACTAGAGTGTGTCACTTGCTTCATGCCCTTTGAAGGTCTATGTGGCATATAGGGCATGTTTGGTTGGAGGCCACAATTTGCCATGCCTCAACTTAAGAATTTGCCACACTTGTGGCTAGCCAAATTTGTGGCAAAAAAAGGTGTTTGGTTGATAACTAAGGTGTGGCAAAAATTTTGTGGCTATTGTTTAGTTCACTGCCACAAAAGTGTGGCAAAAAACTATGGCAAGTGTTTGGATTACTCCATATGTAGGCTAAACACACTTGTGTAAAAATCATTATTGGAGTAACAACACCTAAAGTGATATAATACAATAGTATACCATACATTTCACCATTATAATACCAACAGTATGGACAATCCACCATTATACCATACATTTCAACAATACCATACAGTCCATAAGCAATATAATACAATAGTTCAACAATACCATATAGTACAGTTTTGTGGCCAAAGCAAACAGCAGTAATACATAAAGGCCAGACAAGGGTACCTTAGTGCTTATGCATCGGGGAGGTGGCCGGCGAGGGCTCGGGGAGGCGACCGGCGAGGGCTCGGGGAGGCGGTCGGCAAGGGCTCGGGGAGGCAGCAGCGACGAGGCAGATCGGGATTTAGATGTAGAATATAACTGCAGCATACGGGGAAAACCCTAGCCACAGGGTATTTATAGGGAGGCTTATTACAGACGGTTCTAGACGTAGAACCGTCTGTGATATCAATATCACAGACGGTTCTTAGTTTAAAAACCGTCTGTGATAAATCTTATCACAGACGGTTTTTTATAAAAAAAACCATCTGTCATAAGCTTTATGTCAAAACGTTTCGTGTTTCGATCGTCTAATTAACGTCTCTCGATCGTTATATGAAGCGTCTATATCATTAATGTTTGGGTATACGAACCGTCTGTGCTAAAGGTTAAATATGCGCGCATAATCCAGGTCTCTTCTACGTATGTACAATATGGCTTCTACTATTCTTGTGATCATCTCCTTCCTCTCATCTGCTCATCAAGAATTGTTCGCCGAACCTTACACAGCGCCCAGCAATTTGCATCCGAGAAGCTTCCGCACACGCCCGCTCCCTTCCCCGACTTTCTTGCATCCATCACTCGACCGATCATCCGCCGCGACGGAGGCGTCTCGCTGCCGCCAAGAAAGGGAAACAGCCTACCCTCGTTCTTCTCCACAATGTGCGCAGCGGAAGAAGCTCTACACGTATTGGAGAGACCGATGGATCGCCTTGCCAATCAAGCGTAAACGGTAGATTCGAGGAATCTTTTCATGCTATCCTCTACGACATTATGGGCTATGCTACGATTCTTTGCCCAGCCGGAGGAGGAAGTGCTGAGGACAAGGACAATCTTAACGGCGCTCGAGAAGTCACCACGATCCTCCAAGTCCCAAAGTCAAGAAGAAGCGACGGCCCAAAAGATTACAATGGGAAACTCTTTACCGTGCGACTTTTGTAATAAATTTGCCTCTAATTGAAATTAATAAATTTGCCTTTAATTTGTGATATCTTGTCTCAGTAGTTCGTAGTTAAGTTATTAGAAGCAATGTGTACTTATATATTAACCTCGATCATGAAATGTAATATGACGAGACAAAGGGACATCACGCATTTATTCTTGTCAAAACCGTCAGTGAATATTCATAGACGGTTCTTAAGAAGAACCGCTCAGATAGTTCACATTAACACGACGGATTTTTATTAAAAACCGCTCGTGATAATTCCAATTATCACGCACGGTTTTAAAAAAACCGCCTATGATACTAAAGTATCACAGCACGGTTCATCGGTAAGGACCGTCAGGATACTCGACCACTAAACACGCATTTGTGTCCAAATTAAAACCATTCAGCAGAATGTCAATCCTGCACGGTTTTGTCAAACCGTCTGTGATTGGCCGTCTAGTATTAGGCTTTCTGTAGTAGTGTTATTTCGTGTTCTGTATGTATTTATGTCAAAATACAAGGGGTTGAAGGGTAGTAACTAGTACTATTTATTGATGTTGTGGAAGCTTTTAGATATGACAATCAAAACCATGCACTGGGAATGCCCTTGGTAGGTAAAAACAATAATCAAACACATGTGTGGCCTGAAGAGGGCGTAACCATGACTAAAATAGCCTCTCAAAATTGGTTAATGCTAAATGTCGGATATGATTTTTGTTCGAAGTGTCACTTAGTTGTTGGACATGTTTAATTTAAATGATGCAATATTTCAATACAAATATTATGGGTATTGGTAACTTGTCCGTGCTTTACAACGTATCTCATCTCATGGTTCTACCTGAGTTTTTTTCCTGATTTTTTGGTTTTGTTTTTATGTTTTCCTGGTTTATTTGGGTTTATTTGGGAGGTTTTTTGCCTGTTTTTTAGGGTGGTGTACAAGTATGGTTGAATGGGGTGAGACTACGGATAAACTTTCCTTTTATATTAGTAGAGAAATTAGATAAATTATATTGCAATCATTCATAATTTGAGAAGTAACACTGAATGCCACTACATGTTAAATACTCTCAAGAATGTTGTTGGACCGAATATGCCCCCCTTAACAAATATATAGCTCATATTTTATTACATATTTTTCGTGTGGACGCGTTTGACCTCGACCCAATTTCATCACCCTCTCTTATTCTTTTACAACTTCTGTAACATTTCTCTCTCCCTCCATTTTCCGGATGAAGCTACCGTAACATTTCGTATGGACTGATGCAACAAATTATCTGATGAAGGGACATCGACACGCCAGTGCCAATCTAGCGTCTAACTGGATATGGCTGACACTAGCACAATAACATGAAACGAAATGACTGTTTGGGAATTACAATGTCATTTCGTCTATAGAAAAGACGCAGAAGCATCATCAATCGCGTATGTGCTTTTGGTTCACGCACAAGTCAACAAAATAAGCCTTTCCAGCACAAGGTTTCACATAAGCATACCACCGAACTTTCATCGCTTGACTATTATTTGGAAAGGCCGTCCTATCAAAATACCTTTAATTCATGCCTTGTTGGTCGAACCATGTACGAGCTGAAAAGAAAGAATTGGATCTGATGTTACTACTACGTATATGTTGCACCAGGATTGTAGTTTTTTAGTACTCCAAAAGCGTACCTAGAGAGTTCAAATTAAATTATAATGGTTTTTTAGACTGGCTTATGCCTTACGAATTTTAAATTCTAGTTATTCGTGAAAGATAATACGAAGAGAGAAATAATCGTATATGATTTTAGTCAGTATAGCTTAACTCGGTACAGTGTCTACTATAATTGGCTTATAGACTCACCTTAAAAAAATTGTACCGATTGAAATCAAGTACTGTAGCTAAAGAGTAAAAAGCAAAAGCCGAAGCCCTACCAAACCTAGACATATCGATGCCGTACAAACCTCACCTGCTCCTTGGTCTCAGATTTGGGCAATAGAACCACAGTGGTAATTGTTGAGGAACTGTCGCTGACGACCAGTCCGAGCGATTCCTCTGTTTAGAACAAGAACGAATAAATCACAGAATCACAGAATAATAGATTGAACACACAGAGAGATAGAGAGGACTCCTGGTCTTTCTTTATTGCTTTCATTCATGCGTACATAATGAGGAGGTATGGCTCTCTATTTATAGACTACAATGAGGTGCCCACCATGGGCCCTAGGCTGCCGGCCCAGGCCCAGGTTTTTTAACACTCCCCCTTGGGCACTCATCCGACGCGTTCATGCCTCACTAAAACTCCATAAAAACCCAATGGAAAAAGTTTGGAGAAAGAGCACATGATACATGTGATACTGCTATGCATGAATTGCCTCATTAAAAACCTTGGTCGAGAAACTTCATGGAAAACTCGTCAAGGGAAAAAGAGTACAATTCACCCAAATTCATTTGGTCCGCAGGACTTTATTTTTTGGGTACTTAATCTTCATGATCAAGATTTATTAGCGGGCTTGTGAGAATTCTCCCCCTGAATTCTGCACTTCTCTAAGTCTCGTCATTCCAATTCCACGCACGCACCTTTCAAAGCTAGATGCGGGAGTGACTTAGCGAACAAGTCTACATAACTTAGTGTACAGTACTTTAATCTTGTCCATCTCTGCAATTCATGAGCATAGAGGAACTTGGGGTTGATATGCTTACATAGCCTGTCTGCACTTGTGCAACGCAAGCTGCATTATCTTCGTGGATAATTGTGGGGGTTTGCACAATGTTCATTCCACATGACTGCTGGATGTGGTGAATCGTTCAGCGGAACCAAGCACACTCTCGTGCGGCTTCATATAGCGCTATAATTTCTGAGTGGTTCGTCAAAATAGCTACAAGGCTTTGCTTAGACGATTTCTAGGAAATTGCAGTTCCACCACATGGAAATACATAGCCTGTTTGCGACTTAGCGGTATGCGGGTTAGACAGGTACCCAGCATCTGCATAGTCAATCAAGTTCAGATCTTGATTCTTTCTGTAAAACAATCCAATGTTTTTGCTTCCTTGGAGGTATCGGAAGGTGTCCTTTATGCCCTGCCAATGCCTTTTGGTGGGCTCTGCACTGTACCTTGCTAACAGGTTCACGACAAATGCAATGTCCGGTCTAGTGCAGTTTGCTAAGTACATGAGTGCTCCCACTGTACTCAAGTATGGGAATTCTGATTCCAGGACTTCCTCCCCCTCTTCCCTAGATCGGAAAGGATCTTTTTCTTGCTGTAAAGACCTACCAATCATCGGTACTTTCGAGGGAAATGCCTTCTCGAAGCCAAACCTTTCAAGCACTTTCTAGGTGTAGGTCGACTGATGTACTAAGACTCCTTCAGGGACATGCTCAAGCTGCAGGCCTAAGCAAAACTTGGTCTTGCCCAAATCTTTCATTTCAAATTCTGACTCCAAGTAGGAGCTTGCTTCTTTTATGTCTTCGGCTGTCCCGATGATATTTAGATCATCTATACACAGAGATTATATAGAATCCATTCTGGTATTGTCGTATAAATACACAAGGACAGTCTTCATTGTTCGTGTAGCCTTTCTTGCAGAGAAAGTCGCTTAAGCGATTATACCACATTCTTCCAGTTGTTTGATCCGTCATGGTGACTTTCTGAGTTTCACACTGCATGATTTCTATTTGCTCTGTCTTGGTTCGGAAGAGATATTCCTTCAGGGACTTTCATATAAATCTCCGAATCCAAGTTACCGTAGAGGTATGCAATCACAACATCCATCAACTTTATTTCTAAGTTCAAATTCACTGCCATTGAGATCAAGTATCTAAAGGTAATTCCACTCATGACCGGGGAATAGGTTTCTTCATAATCAACTCCAGGACGTTGAGTGAAACCTTGTGCTACCAGCCTTGCTTTGTATCTCACTACTTCATTTCTTTCATTTCTCTTTCGAACAAATACCCACTTGTGTCCAACGGGGTGTATGTGGGGAGGTGTGCGGCATACGGGCCCAAACACCTTTCTTTTGTTCAGAGATAGCAATTCAGTTGCTATTGCCTTCTTCCAATCTTCCCAATTTGATCTTTTCTTACATTCAGCGAGCGATGCAGGCTCGGGATCAAGATCGATGATTGTGGCAATTTTCTTTTCGAAGTAGATATCGATATTGGCTGTTGTCCTATTCAGGGACTCTCCCGTGTGCATATAATTTATAGCTATTTTTCATGAGTTGCTTCTTCCGAGCGATTGCTTCGCTGGAGCTTTACCTTGCACATCACTTCTTTCAATTGCGGTGGCAAGTCCCTTTAGTTTTTCGGCTCCGATGTGTGCGCACACATCCATGCCGATGGGGATATTCAGATCCGGTATGCCCTTTTCTGAAGATGTCATACTTGTGCCAGGTCACAACTGGCTCCCCTTCTCATTCTGGGGACTTCAATGATCGGCAGTGGTAAATCCCTCTTAACCTTCTTCACCAGGCGTCCCCGGTTTTTAAGGATTCGAGGAACCGGAGTTCTTGTCCTCTTTTTTATTTTTCTGAGTCCTCTGGACGAGATTAGGGATACCTTCTGTTTCTTTGGTATTTCAACCCTCTCCTGTGCAGTGCGTGCAGGCACATGCGATTTAGTCACGCTCTTCAAATCACTAAAGTGATCAAGCAGTTGATTTGCTAGTTCTTGCAAATCGATTGTCTTCTGGACTTCTCTTGTCTTCTGGACTTCTCTATTTGCTTCACTAATGCGCGGGTCATCTACATGCATTCCCGTGGCTTAATGTCTTCGACTTCTCTAGTGCGCGGGTCATCTGCATGGATTTCCCAAGCTTGCCACGTAATTTCCCGACATTCTTCATCAAGAAGGGGTTGATTTCCTCCCCTAATGTTGGGAAATTTTCGGTGGTGACACTTTGCGCTAGTTGCATAGGTGAATGGATGTTGTAGGCCGAAGGTCTAAGGTTGATGAGATTCGCTGCATGAAGGACTGCGTGTCCCCAACATGTAGCTGGCAAATTACTTTTAATGCAAGAGGGGTCAGGCAATAAATTCAATTCTCTTAATTAAAGCCTCTGCCAGACCATTTTGGGTATGGACATGCGGTACCGAATGCTCAACTGCAATTTCCATCGCCATGCAATAATCATCAAATGCCTTCTGATGGACTTGATATGATGATCTGGAAACACATTTCTGATGCGAATGATCTGCGATATCAATTTTGCAAAGGCGTGGTTTCTTGTGGACAACAAACCCACATATGACCACTTCGAAAAAGCGTCAATGAGCACCATGAAATACTTAAACGGCCCTGAGACAGGCTGAATAGGACCGCAATGTCTCCTGGATGCGTTCCAGGAATGCAGTTATTAGTTTCCCGGTGGCACATGCAGGGCACACAAAATCTTCATGATTCGGGAAATTCTTCACATTAATATTATGCCCATGCGAGTTATTTATTATGTTTCTCATATGCCTAATCTATCATGCCAGAGATAGAATAATTCAGAGCTTCGAAATACCGTCTTTAGGACAGTGTACGCTGCAGGCGCTTTAATGTTGGTATAATATAGCCCAATTTCAAGTGAAGGAAGGTTTTCTAATATACTTTTCCATTTCATTCTCTTCGCGCTTCATAATGAGTAGGTATTTCTTACCGTACTCTTCTTTAGTCTTAACGTGGAAACCATTTGCGCGGATATTCTTAAAACTTAGGATAGTTCTAGTCGATTCTGGGTACAATAAGGCTTCTTCAATGACTAAAGTTGTGCCCATTATGGCTCTTTCTGAACCAGTTATACATGCATCGCTTCTAGCGATTGTCGTAAGGCTGCCAGTGCTCTTACGAATCGACTGAAAATACTCAATCTCTCTTAAGATGATATGCGTTGTGCCGTTCCTAGCTAAGCACACTTCCTTCATATGGCGCTACACATGTTCTAATATAGGGTATTTATTAACATGTATGAGAAGGCAATCAACACATAAATAAAATACTCCCCCTCAGCCGATGCAAAGTGGGCTTCATGCTGCACTTTGACATCCTGCTTTGGCTTGCTGGCCTTATTCTCTCGTGGAGCATCTGATTCGCCTTTCTGGGCTGCGGTCTTACCTTTCCTTCCCCTTTTTCTTTATCAAGGGATTTCGCACCTTGTAGCTCCCGGCGTTGGCTTCACAGCCAGCGGAGCTCCCAGTTGGCTAAGTGACGTAGTTCTTGCGGAGAACTTTGTCCTGATCCTCCGCAACCTGCATCATATCAATCAATTCGGCATATTCCTTATAGCCGTCATGACGATAATTGCATGCGGATTGCACTGCATTGGGGTGGAAGGTGGATAGGGTTCTTTCGATCTTCTGCTCGTCTGTGATTTGCTTGCCACAAAGTTGAAGATTAGTACAAATCCTGTGCAAGGCAGAATTATACTCCCCGACCGTCTTAAAGTCGGCAAACCTCAGTCTGATCCACTCTTACTCTGTTTGAGGAAGAATGATGTACTTTAGCCTCTCAAACCGCTTCTTGAGTGCAGTCCAGAGTGCTAGCGCGCTTTTCGTTGCCATGTACTCATTCTTGAGAGTGAGGCAGAGGTGATGCCTAAGAAAATGAAGTGCCTGATCATTCTTCTCAGGTTTAGGTTGAGCGTCATTTAGTCCGCCAATCCCAATAGCAGCGCAGAGCTTCCTGGCTCCAAGCACAATCTCGATATCGGATGCTTACATCAGATAGTTTTGGCCATGCTGGGCCAGCTCCTCGAACTCCCAGTTCGTGGTGGTAGTCAACTAAATGTATATAAGTCTACTGCTGGTAGACATGCATGGAATAATTTACTACGGGTAAATAATTGGTACAAAAGGTTCTCGCAATGTTCCAGAATTTTCTATGCATTTTCTATAAATTTTACTGCTAATTTAGTGATTAAAAGTAATCTTCTGTAATTACAATTAACCAAAACAGTAAATAAATACAGAAAATACATAAAATAGTAATGGCATAAATAAATAAACTTCAAATGCTAAAAAAATAATGCAAAATTCGGATTCCCGAGGCCCTTTTATGCTAAAATATGAAATTTCAGCAAATTCTACAATTCCAGAGGGTTTATACGCAAATTTCAGTCCAGAGAAAAATTTGCGGAATTTTCTGATTTACCGAGGGGTTTTCTGCAAAATTCTGACCCGCTCGTAAATTTAAGGGCTTATTCGTAATTTTTAGAATTACGAGGCCTGTTCTATAAAAATCAGGACTGAAATCAAATGTTTAAGGGCTCATCGGCAAATACACTAATTAGGGGGGGTTTTCTGCAATTGCGCCCCCCTCCACACGGGCCCCCCTTTTTTCTCTTTTCCCGGCCCACATCCTTTGGCCCATGCTTTTCCGGCCGGATTTGGCCCGTTAACCCTAGTCACCTTATCCCTTGGCGGCGGCTCATCCTGGGCGGGCGGCGAATGTGAGGCGGAGGGTGGCCGGCGCCTTGCGGGGCGCGGTGCGGCACGGGTGGGGTGGCCGGGTGGTGCGGCGCGGCGACCAAGCGCGGCGCTGCAAGCGCGGCGCAAGCGGCCGGCCGGCGAGCGCCGTCGCGCGCGCGTCGAGCGGGAGGCCCGTGGGAAGGTGGTGGCGCGGCTGCGAGCGCGGTGGAGGTCGTCGCGCGGCGGCGCGCGGCCACGGCAGCGGGCGGCGGCCGGAGAAGGTCGCGCGCTGCGGGGCGGGCGGAGGACACCGAGCTGCGGGGCGGCTCATGGCGCAAGGCAACGGCGCCATTCAGGGCGGCTAGCGGGCGTCTTAGGCCGAGGCGAACCCGGCGACGAGCTGGATGTGCGTCGGCCACGGTGGTGGTGGTCACGTGCGCGCGCGCTCGGGCAGCGTCGCAGGCATGCGAGAACCACGAGTCCGTGGCCGGCGGCAGCGCGCGCCGTCGCGGCGACGAGCTAACAACGTCGATTCGGCCGGGCGCGCGCCGCAGGCGGCGGCCGGTGTGTTGGGGTGCAGGAGGCCATGTCGCAAACGGAGCGGATATGGACGGATATTGCTTATCCTGTATCCTTTTCCATATTTTTTGTTGGAGTCAGAGTCGGACACGGATAGTGCCAGATACGAATACGAATGCGGATATTCTCAGTCACGAATACGGAGCGAATACATGCCGCTCCGAATATGGTTAGTTTCGGTCACGAATATTTAATTGGATAATACGCGAAAACAAATTTCGCATGGTGACAGAGACAAATTAAGCAAACTGATATCTAATATGAGTGTACCGACGTTGCAACAGCCACCGAAACAAGCAATCTTATATAAATAAATGATGCTACATTTCAAGAAGAGTTGGAGATCCCACCTAGCCGGTGGAGAGGCCAGGTATCCGACTCCGTTTCCGTATCTGGTAACTATCCAGGTAACTATCCGGTAACTATCGGGAAAAATATCCGGATAGTTCCGTATCCGTCGGATAATGCTTGTTCCGAATCCGTTTCCGTATCCAACAAAAAAATATCCGAATCCGTTTTCGTATCCGACAAAACCTTCGGATATCCAAAAATTTGCTTCGAATTGTATCTGTTGTGGTTACAGACCAAACAAAGAGAGAGAGATGGTAGTGGAGAGTTGGGAGTGAGTGATCGTAATGGCCTGCCTTCTCCCCATGACCTGTATTCATATATATACACACATGAGGAGTGCTTTTACAGTTATACCCTTACATGCAGTTATCCCCTCAGGGCACTTATGTCATTACACATGGCCTATTCTGGGCCTTATAACCTCCTAGCAAGCCTGCTGGGTTTAGGTGGGGGCCACCCCTACAACAGGAGCCTCTCATGGTAAAGGGCTTCACAGGGCCGAGGCCATGTTGCCGAGTCCTTTGGCCCCCTCCGTCACTGTGGCCTGTGAACTTTTGCAAACTTGACCAGTGGCCGCGCCAGAGTCGGCAGACGCGCTCCATTCCCTACCCTTCGAATGGGTGGCGGCGAGCTGGCGCCAGGCGGCGCAGACGCGCTCTGTCCCTCGAAGGGTGGCGGCGGGCGGCGAAGGAGACGCGGCGCTCCGTCCCCTACCCTTCGAACGGGTGGCGGCGGCCGCGCGCCTAGCCGGCGAGCGCGCGCTCCGTCCCCTACCTTCGAACGGGTGGCGCGAGCCGGGCGCCTAGCCGGGCGACGCGCCGTCCCCTACCCTTGAGCGGGTGGCGGCGAGCCGGCGCCAGCCGGCGCACGCGCCGCTCCGCCCCTACCCTTGAACGGGTGCGCGAGCCGGCGCCTAACCGGTAGACGTGCGCGCTCCGTCCCTACCCTTGAACGGGTGGCGGCGAGCCGCGACCAGATCGCGAACACCACCACGCGCGGCGGTGACTTGAGATCTCACGATGCGGTTCGCGGCGTAAAGATTCCCGAATCACGCCGCCCTCGGTCCGCGAGGTTAGGTTCCCATACCGTGCGACCCGCCTCGGCGCGCACAGGGCACGTGAAGGCTTACGACTGGTGCGCGGCGGGATGTAGATGGTTGCGTGCTCACGGCCGCTCGCCTCTTCCCTAGGGAAGGGGGACACGGGGCGGGCGATGAATGGCGCAACGCCAAAGCTCTTGTGATCCCAGGGCCCATTATTGCGCCTTTAGTGGTGGCTAGGGGGCGTCGTGCTGTGGTCATGGCCTTTCACCTTTGGTTATGGGGACTTGCGCTGGATGGGCATTTGTACGACCGCGGTCGCGTCCCGTACGCGGACCGTCGTGACGCTTCGGCATTGGGGCGAGGTGGCTTGAAGTAGCCCTCGTGACCGCGCTCCCGCAGTCATACGCCCCCTTCTTGCTTGCATCGCCTTCCATACTTGCGTAGTATTCTTCGCCGCTATCCTCCTTCCCGGAGAAGCAATGGCGTGTGACGGTAAGCGTAGTCAGGCGGGTGGTGTCTGAGGCATCCGCCGGTGGTCTTCGCCGTTGGAGGTGAAGTACGCGCTCAAAGAACGCGACCCGGTGGCAGCGGACAAGCAGTGGTCGGTGGCAAAGGAGGAAGGCGCGTTCTCCGGCGAGCTAGGCCCCTCGCTCATGACCGAGAAGACGATCCAAGGGCTTCTGCGCGCGGGGAAGCTGTCTGAGCGCCAGGCGGTGCGATTGCCCGCCGCCAATGAGACAGAACCGCACCCCGAGAGGTCAGAGGCGGTCGCATTTGTTGCCATTTTTGAAGCGGGGCTACGCATTCGGCGGGCGGCGATCGTGCGCGTGTCTCGCGGACCTTTCGGCCGAGTCGGCGCGCACCGACTCAACGCCGTGGCCCGGCTCGTGGTGTACAGCTGGGCCTTGCGCTCGGGGGCGTGCTGGCCCAGCGCCTCGTTGTTCGCCCACCTTCACGAGGCACGTTGCCAGCCCAAGGATCGAAAGGACGGGGCCGCCGAGCCGGCGGCGTCACCTTTGTTCTTTGTGCGACATGCAAGAAGCTCTTCCCTGCGAACTCCACTCGCGGGAAGTGGGAGTCTCACTGGATGAAGCGGTGGTTCTACCACCGTGTGGAGAGCGGGAGCGGTCTTGAGTGCACAAGCCGACCGATCGCGTTCAAGCCTTCGCCCGGCCAGACGCTCGATGATGAGGACAGGCGGAGGGCCCAGCGGCTCGTAGGCGTCGCCGCCCGCCTCAACATGCGCGACCTCGCCTAAGAGTACGTGATGTACGGCGCAGCACCGCTTGCCCGCGACTGGCGTCTCGCCGCCGAGAAGCGTCGAGACGACAACATTTTGCCATCGATCTGCTTGCTGCCGGCGCCCTCCAGTCTTCGTAAGCCGCGACCGTGTCTCTCCTTTGTTCACGCGAAATGCGTTGTATGCTAACGTTATCTCCTTTGCTTCACGGATTTGCTTGGAGGAGGCAGAGCAGGCCGCGCGCGTATTCCTGGGGTCGTACACCGGCAGGGATCACGAGCAATGCGCATCTGCTATCATCGAGGCGGGGCTGGGGTGAATAAACCGCGTGTGCGAGGCCCTGGGCCTTGCCGTGCCGGACCGTGTCGCTCCGGACGATGGTGCGGCGAAGAAGAAGAAGGCGTCGTCTCGGAAGAGGAGCGGCGGGCGCTGCTGCGTGCTCAGTGCGGCGGTGCTGGTGCTTCGAGGCGCGGCAGACGCGAGTCGGATTCGGCGGTATGCCGATTCGTGCTTGATGGCGCGACGCCCGAGCGAGGTCTTCGCGGCGCCACGACGGCGGGTTGCCGCGAGCGGCGAGAGAAGTCTCGCCGCCCCGGAGTCAACGAGACAGAACCGTGCGGACCGCGATGCGGAGGTGGAGCCTCGGCCCGTGGCCGCTTGGGTGCGAGCGCCCCGTGGAGCGCATGAAACCGTGCTACCTTCACCAACAGCGGCAGCAAAGTCGGCGCCCCGCAAAAAGCGCTCGGCGGAACCTTCGCCCCGGTGCCGCAGCAGCGAGGCCTCTTCGGCGGCGGCGAGGCGGCGTTGCTGCTGCCGGCCCCGGCTAAACGGTCGTGTGTACAGCCGGAGCTCCACCAGACGCCGCGGGGATTCGTCGTGGCGACGGGCATCGGCTTGTGGAACTCGATGCGTGATGCCGAAGACCTGCGGCGTCGCTCCCCTGCCTCCAGCCACGCCGCCACCGTGCGAGAACGGTCGCCGCCGCAAAACGCGAGGCTTCGCCGCCGCGGGACCATGCTTCTGCGGCCGACGCCACCGCAGCCCCGTCTGAAATAGGGGCGGGTCCTCAAGCCCTCCTTCGCTACCGAAGGTAGGGTAGCTTAGCTTACCCTGGCGTATTCTTTTATGTCTTGCGGTGCTTACCTGCCCCCCTGTTTGCAGTCTCGCTCATTCCGGAGGAGGAGCGCTTGGCGGAACGCGGGACCCCCGCGCGTGTGAGCCCCGCGGACTTCGTGCCTCCCCCGAAGACACTGAGGGCATGGCGCGGGATTGTGGATGACGCGGCCACCAGCGTCGACCAGCAAGCGCTGCAGGCCTACGGGGCGGGGCGCCTCGGGGATGCCTTCGAGGTGTCTGGGGTGAGGGTAAGTACTCATACGACCACGCCTGGGCCGGCTGAGCTTGCTAAGCCTTTCCATTCTGCGAACACTTGTCTGGGGGCAGGCGTGCAAGCGGCCTATACTTGTGCCCAAAGGCGCTTGAGGACAGGCGAGGGCGCGAGGAGGAGCTACGCGAGGCCTCGGGAGCCCGCTCTGCCCAGGATGCCCGCATCCGCCAGCTGGAAGCGGAGTGCGCCGAAGCGAAGGCGCACGCTGAAGGACTTGCTGCGTCAGCGCGGGAGTCGTCCGCAGAGGCTGTGCAGCAGGAGTTTGCGGCCGAGCGGGATGGCTTTCTGCAACAGGTCACCTCGCTAGAGAAGGAAAAAGGCGAACTCGCCCTGACCCTAGCGGAGCGGGATCGGACGATTGGCGAGGCGTCGGTGGTTGCATGGGATGCCATGCAAGCGCTGGAAAGTCATCTCCAAGGGCTTGTGGCCAAAGTGCCAGACCACGCCTTCGGCCCAGAGGAACTGCTGCGGACTCTCCGCTGGGTCGAAGATGCCGCCACCGTCGCGCGCGGCGCTGCGACAACCTTCGGCAACCACTGCGCGTACACAACGGCATGCCTGGTGTGCGCGCTCCTGCAACACCGTGGTTGCACACGTCGCGGTGGAGGACCCCACCGGAGATGCCCGCGGGTCGGAGTAATGTCCGGTGTCGTCCGCTCCGCTCGCTGCGTCATCAAGCCCTTCTATGAACGGGTCTGGGATTACGTCGGAGCAGACGCAGCGCGGGTCGAACTCCGGAAGTCACTTTACGGGAGGAGCCTCGGCCAATTCTGGGCGGGTCCTCAACGCGACGAGGCGGCGCCGAGGCCTCGGCGCGCCGAACTCGCAAGTGTGACGCCGTGGTGCCTGGGTGTAGGCGTGCGTTGTAATGCCCCCTCTTTTTGTGAATGAAGTGCACGCTTGCTCCATACATTCTGACTTTCGCCTATGTCCTGGGCAGCTTCCTTGCTGGGGTCGACTTCTTGCAGCCGACCTTGCCACCCGGCGATGCCTTCGACGCTGGCGAAGGGCCGAAGAATCGCTGAACTTTTGGGCAGGCCGATCTTCTTCCGGCGGAACCCCGTCCTTATCGCATGTTAAGGACGAGCCTGCCGAATAGCTACTTAGAGCGGCAGGGATGTTGTCGGGCCTCTGTACTTGGAAGATTTTCCCGATATATAGATCTCCTGATAATTAGGGCATGCGCGGTCGTACTGTGCGAAGCCGGGATCCCCACCTTCCAAGTTCGCCGTTGGTGTGAACTGTACGAGCGCTGCCTCCTGCTCGTCGCCCGGGTGCCAATGCGCCCGCGGGGTTTGCGCGTTGAGTACTCCGCGGAGCTAGCGCGTGCGGCGGTAGTTGTTAATACTACGACCTGCTGAAAGTCCATAGACTGGCGCGTGCGAAGGCGGACCTTCGTGCAACGGCTTGTTTAGAGTCCACAGACTGTCGTGTGCGAAGGCGGACCTCCGCACAACGACTTGTTTAGAGTCTCATGGACTAACGTGTGCGAAGGCGGACCTCCGCACAACGACTTGTTTAGAGTCTCATGGACTAGCGTGTGCGAAGGCGGACCTCCATACAACGACTTGTTTAGAGTCTCATGGACTAGCATGTGCGAAGGCGGACCTCCGCCCCCCCACCCTGGGGTGAGGGTGGCCTCTGGTGTATCGCCTACTCCACGTGCGCGCCGGCGCTGGGGCCAGCCTCTGGCGTGCAACGTCGGTACTTTGGAACTCCCGAACTTGGTTTCCATAGTACCCCCTGCGTACACCTCCCGGGATGTGCGAAGGCGAGCCTCAACGCGCCCAGGTGCGCGATTGGCAGCTGCGCAAGATTCACGTGGGATCGGCATCCACGTCTGATTTATGCTCGGTGAGTACGCACAAGGACAAAGTCCCTGGCGTGCGCGGGGTTCGCGTCTTGTTTATACTCAGTAGAGTGCGCAGGGAGAACCTCCGCGTCTTATTTATACTCCGTAGAGTACGCCCAAGGACGAAGTCCCTGGCGTGCACGGAGTTCGTGTCTTGTTTATACGCAGTAGAGTGCGCAGGGAGAACCTCCGCGTCTTATTTATACTCCGTAGAGTACGCCCAAGGACGAAGTCCATGGCGTGCGCGGGGTTCGCGTCTTGTTTATACTCAGTAGAGTGCGCCCAATGACGAAGTCCCTGGCGTGCACGGGGTTCGCGTCTTGTTTATACTCAGTAGAGTGCGCAGGGAGAACCTCCGCGTCTTATTTATACTCCGTAGAGTACGCCCAAGGACGAAGTCCCTGGCGTGCGCGGGGTTCGCGTCTTGTTTATACTCAGTAGAGTGCGTGCAGGGGGTCCCCCCACACGTCTTTGTTTAGACTCATGCCCATGTCTTTGACGGAGAGTGCACACGCGAACGTGCATCTTCGTTTATACTCATGCCCGTGTCTTTGACGGAGAGTGCACACGCGAACATGCGTCTTCGTTTATACTCATGCCCGTGTCTTTGACGGAGAGTGCACACGCGAACGTGCGTCTTTGTTTATACTCATGCCCGTGTCTTTGACGGAGAGTGCACACGCGAACGTGCGTCTTCGTTTATACTCATGCCCGTGTCTTTGACGGAGAGTGCACACACGAACGTGTGTCTTCGTTTATACTCATGCCCGTGTCTTTGACGGAGAGTGCACACGCGAACGTGCATCTTTGGTTTATGCTCATACCCGCACCCCTGGCTACGGAGAGTGCACACGCGAACGTGCGTCTTCGGTTTATACTCATGCCCGTGCCTTTGACGGAGAGTGCACACGCGAACGTGCGTCTTTGTTTATACTCATGCCCGTGCCTTTGACGGAGAGTGCACACGCGAACGTGCATCTTCGTTTATACTCATACCCGCACCCCTGGCTACGGAGAGTGCACAGCGAACGTGCGTCTTCGTTTATACTCATACCCGCACCCCTAGCTACGGAGAGTGCACACGCAAACGTGCGTCTTTGGTTTATACTCATACCCGCACCCCTGTCTACGGAGAGTGCACACGGGAACGTGCGTCTTCGTTTATACTCATACCCGCACCCCTAGCTACGGAGAGTGCACACGCGAACATGCGTCTTTGTTTACACTCATACCCGCACCCCTAGCTACGGAGAGTGCACACGCGAACGTGCGTCTTTGTTTACAATCATACCCGCACCCCTAGCTACGGAGAGTGCACACGCGAACGTGCGTCTTTGGTTTATACTCATGCCCGTGTCTTTGACGGAGATTGCACACGCGAACGTGCGTCTTTGTTTATACTCATACCCGCACCCTTGGCTACGGAGAGTGCACACGCGAACGTGCGTCTTCGTTTATACTCATACCCGCACCCCTAGCTACGGAGAGTGCACACGCGAACGTGCGTCTTTGTTTATACTCATACCCGCACCCCTGGCTACGGAGAGTGCACACGCGAACGTGCATCTTTGGTTTATACTCATACCCGTACCCCTGGCTACGGAGAGTGCACACGTGAACGTGCGTCTTTGGTTTATACTGCGGGAGCACACGCGTAGGCGAGGCCTCCACGTGCACTGCCGCGTGTTTTTGCACAGCGGTAATAAGTTGGCGGCAAGCAGAACTTTATTACATTCCCGTTTGCGCGGGTAAGCGATTACATACGAGGGTGGGGGGTGCACTAACCGTTTGTGCTCAGCGCGGCCGGAGCCTCTAGTAGCTGCACTATCAGTAGGGCCTATGGGGTCGCCTCCGGATTTCGCTGTGTGCCTTCGTACGGCGGTGCCGATCCTAGGGGTGCCGCTGCCCGCCGCGACGGGGGCATCTGCTGCCGTGCTCGATGCGCCGGGCCATGTCCTGGTCGCCCCGAACGGTAATGATGGCTCGCGGCCCCGGAAGCTTCATGCATAAATAGCTGTGATGCGGTACCGCCCCGAGGGCGTTGAGGATTGGACGCCCCAATATGGCATTGCATGTGTATGGGAGGTCGACGACGTCAAATGTGGTGTCTTCGACCCTTTCATTATCGCCCTGGCCGAAGGAGACTTGCAGGCATATTTGGCCGAGCGCCCATAGAGGTTGTCCTCCGAAGCCTTGTAGCGGGACTCTGATGGGCGAGGCGACTTGAGATCCCCATCTCGGTCGAAGGCTGCGCGAGCGAGAATGTTTGCGAACCGCCGCCATCAACCAGGCGCGTCCCACATCGCAGCCCGCTAATGCGACCCGGACGACGAGGATCATGGTGAGGAAGCTCCGCGCCTTGGCGCCGACGGGGTGAACGTGACCTCATGCGTGCCCGATCCGCGGTGCTGTGCCGATATGCCGCCACGTGGTGTAGCCTCCGCACGTAGGCCTTCCGCTGCCGTGCCGAGGCAAACTCCAATGAGGAGCCCCCAGAGATGACGTTGATAACCCTTCGGTGGGTGGCCTCCGGAGCCTGTAGCTGCGGAAAGCCCTCCTGAGGCTGCTGCACGTGGGCACAGATCCGCAGAGGACCCTCATGGGGCTCGTCCCTTTGCCCGAATGTGCACGGGGGCTTCGTATGGGTGCTGTTGTCGTGGCCACCACGGGCGGGCGTGCTTCCGTGTTCTGTCCTCGTGGCGCTTATCGCGGGCGCTGCGATAGAGATGCACGTGCGGGTGTCGTGGTTGCCGCGACCGTGGATCGCGCACTACGCCCTGTTGTTGGTCGTCATAATCTCGCGCCTTTGTCGTCGCGGCCCCGCCACGGCGCGCGCACGCCTCGGCGCCCCGACCGCCCGGCCCGCGGGGAGCGCCGTCGGAACCGCTTTACGATGTCGAGGACGTACGGCCTCGCTGCGACCTGCCGCCACGCTTGGGCCTGTCGGACGACTCCTTGTGCGGGCGTCCCTGCGGTCGAGCGCATCCTTGGGCGACTCCGCCATTTTCCTTGAAGAACCGTCCTTCGCGGATCTTGGCTTTGCCGAGGCCCCGCCCGGTTGGTGTCGGAGTCGTCACCTTGCCTTCGCCGCGTCTTCTTCCGCCTGGCGTATTCCTCCATTTTGTCAAAGAGCCGTCCATTGCTTTAATTGGCTTCCTTGCGTTGCACTCGGCCATCGGGCGGCGAAGGCCCCAGATGGCGCATTGACAACGGTAGTTTCATTAACATCTTTGACTTGACAACGTATCTTCGCGGCGCTGAAGTAGTCCCGAGCTTCTCGAAGGTTTTACGCTACGGCGAAGAGCTGGTCCGCGGCAACCCGCTCGACATAATTTCCTTGAAAGTTGTTATGAAGGCAGTCGCGGATCTGCTCCCACGCGCAAATGGAGTTCGGTTCTATGGTAAAAAACCAGGAGAGCACCACTCCTTGCAACGCAAGAGGGAGTCCCTTCGCCTTTGTGGTGTCATCTCCGCCCGCGGCCTCGATTGCAGTTTTGTACACACGCACGAACTCGCGGGGGTCCGTGTCACCTTTGTAGGGCTCGATGACACTGGGGTATTTGAAGTCTTCGGGCCACGCCGCTTGCTGTAGTCCTGCCGAAAGTGGGGACTCTGGATCGACGCGCTGTAATAGAACGCGGCTGGATGTAGGGGTGTCGCGACTGTCCGCCCTTTCCGGCGTGGGCTCTGGCACGACCACCGGCGTGGCCTGTTGGCTCTGAGCCTCTTGTATGTCTCGGACAGCCCCGCGAAGGTCCCCCAGCTCCTGCTGGAACGCTTTAAGGGCCACCAACAGGGCGCTTTCCACCGCCTGTGCGGGCGGGGTCGCCGGCACGCCCAACGGACGGATCGGCGTGGGCACGACCGCGTCGTGAGCTCCCGAGCTGCCGGTCGCTTCGTTGTGGCTACCTCGAACGGCCCGGTCCGCGCTACCGACGAGGGTTGCGGCGAGGGCGGCGAGGTCGGCTGCCGTCGCGTCGGCGGGGTCGGTTGTTGCCGCACCAGCGTCGACGTCTTCGACCACGGGGTTCATTGTCGTCGCGCCGGTGACGGGGTTGGTCGTCGCAGTGCCGGTGACGGGGTTGGTCGTCGCAGTGCCGGTGGCGGGTTGGTCGTCGCAGTCGCGACGTCGGCGTCTTCGGCCACCGCGCCTGCATTGCCACCCGCGCTCGCCGCTGCCGATGCCGAAGCCCTCGTACCCATGCGACGCTCCGACCCGGCCGCCTTCTTTCCCTTCGCCGCTGTTGACGAAGCTTTTTTCGGTGCCATCCTTTTTCAGGTTTCGGGCTTACTCCTGTCCTCCCCACGGACGGCGCCAACTTTGTGGTTACAGACCAAACAGAGATAGAGATGGTAGTGGAGAGTTGGGAGTGAGTGATCGTAATGGCCTGCCTTCTCCCCATGACCTGTATTCATATATATGCACACATGAGGAGTGCTTTTACAGTTATACCCTTACATCTGGTTATCCCCTCCGGGGGCACTTATGTCATTACACATGGCCTATTCTGGGCCTTATAACCTCCTAGCAGGCCTGCTGGGTTTAGGTGGGGGCCACCCCTACAACAGTATCCGAATTAAAACGGACAGACGGTCGGTCGGGAAATATCCGCTCCATTTGCACCCCTAGCTATTTGGTGTCAAACGGTGAGACATTAATGGTGGGGTTAGGCATGGTGACTGTCAGCGGCAAGGGATTGGGAGGAGATTGGGAAAGCGAGTGCTGTGGAACATTGATATAGTACTAAGGGAGTGTTTGTATTGCTTTGTTCTGATAGCTTTTGACTAGAAATAAATAGTAGCTGAGATGTTCATATTAGCTTTTATCTTTTGACTGAATGCAATATGTAAGAAAGAAAGCAAACGATGATGCAATACATAATACTACAACTTGGGACCACCATGCGATGTACCGAATTACGACATATGAAATTACGTAGTTCGTTACAATATGGGAAAGCTTAACATAGAAAATTACAATATAGGAAGGTACGACACGGTAGGATTTCTTACAACACATTGATTCATCAATAGTGCGTACTACCGTAACTTGGCCTATCAAAGTGGGCACAATGCTATCTCGGAGCGTGTCCATAGGTCTGTTTGACCTCTCAAGACTGCCATCTGGAGACTCCATGTCCCTGCCCTCACCTAGCATGTAGCACACATCGTTGTCGATGTCTAAGTAGTCATCTGGTTTTGCTGTGTCGATGATGAAGTTAAGCAATGCCAATGTCACCACTATAACTTTTTTCTATGTCTCAACATCATAGCTTGACATGCTCAATAGAATATGCCACCTATTCTTTCAAATGCCAAATGCGTGATCGATCACATTCCAAAGGGAAGAGTGATGGTAGTTAAAATTTACTTTGATCCCAACATGCACCTTGTGCGAACTCAAGTACGTGGTACATTTGGTTCTTATATAGAATGTCGGACGCTGGGTTAGCAAAACCAAGATCCTCTGTGATTCTACCGCACTATTCCTTGGATCAGTAGATAGTGCTCACAAATACATTACTGTATATCAAAAACATATCATGCGGAAACATAAACAAAACAGTAATAACTTACTCAGGGGCCTAATAGGCCAAAAATAATAAAATACAGCAGCGAAAACTTCACACAGGTGAACATGTGGGACTTGCCCACAGGCAGCCAACTGGGGTTTGCGACCTAGTCTATGGCCTCTTTGTCTTCCAGCTCTGTCGACCCTTTTTTAAAAGCCGCAGGGCTTGATTTTCTTTTCTTTCTGACTGAGTAATGGTAATTAAGCAAAAGTGAGTACGACAGTTGATGTGACCATGCCACAAACGCATACGACCATAGCACCTAATATTAAGATTGAACAAAAGGTGAATTCGTTTTTATCTTTTACTACCAATGTTATTCATGAGAATAAAATACTACCTCATGTCACTACTTTGTTCATTCTCATGTTTGACAAATGGAATACTTTCGAACCGAGAGGGAGACCGGCGCCAAAGCAATGGAGAAAAACAAAGAAGAAGAAGGCCAAAGAGAAGCCATGCAGTGGGAGGGCAAAAGGGGAGAGGTCCAAGAACTTAAATCCCAAGTTTCGGATGAGGTTTCCAAGCCCAATTTGGAATTTCCTCAAGCCCAACCGAAATCAAACTCGGAATCAACTCAGAACTCAATTCGGATTTGGTTCGGGACAGACACATAGGCTTATAATAAAACGGCCATAACTTTCACAAACAAAGTCCGATTTAGGTGTTGTTGTGCTTGTTGAAAAGCTTATTCCAAGGCCCATCTAATGGGTAAGGCCTTAGCTTCAGAAACCTTTTGGTCACGTCACAATCTACAAAACAATATGACGTTGATTTACCCTGATAGGACTGACTTCCAACATGCATAAAATTCGCATCTAGAGTCCGTTTGGGATGGGTGAGTACTTGATGGAAAGCTTATCTTATCTTATTTCCAATGGATTTTGCCTCACCTCAAAATTCCTTCTGTGCGAAAAGATATCACTGAAACAAGTCAGAACTATTTATGAATCCGTGTCTAAAGGTGTTGCGCCACCTCCAATTGGGCCCAAGTGCTTTGTAATTTTTCTTAGGGTGGGTGTCCAACCCTAAGACGACCCTTGGCCGCCCCTCTCTCTTCTCCAACTCATATATTCACCCTTTACCCCCTTTGAACTCTTTATATTTTGTTTGCTTAGTTTTTTCCATTCTGAAAACTCTTGTTCTTCAGTTGTGTTGAACGACCACCTATAAAGAACCTCTGTGGAATCTCACCTTTTTGAACTCAATATAAATAATTGCATTTTCAGATTGCTTGTTATCTTATTTTTGCATGTTCTTCAATTGCATGCAGGAATAGACCTTCATGGTCAGGTCAACCGCGTTCTTGGCACGGTTGATAACGACTTGGAGTGTGGTTCATCGATTGCTAAGGCGCAAGCGATGTCGTGTGGTTGTAGTCGGTTCGCAAGGGTCACCTCCACCAAAATCGAAGATATCATCCTATCGGAAGATCGGGACCCCATAGCCTCATCAACAGTACTCAGCAAGCCACAACATAGGATACAATAAAAATAGATGCAAGGTTGTCAAGTGAGGCTTGAGGTTCTTTTATTTGCTTAATGCGACATTTTCAATAATCATGCTTTAAAGAGTTTGACATTGTGCAGTAGTTATAGCGGTGTAGGTTCCACCCACCGATTATATGGTTCTATCCACATATGCTAACTTTTGATCATTAGCTTACTTCCACCTTATCAACAACGCTGGAGTACGTCCCTCCAGGAAAATTTCAAAAGTCAGGTTTACATCCGCCTGAAAGTTTTCTTCCCACCCTCAAAAATTTTGAAATAGAACTAACTCGAGAAAGTTCCTATGTCCATCCTTGACAGTGGGCATGGTTGTTCGAACAGTTGTATACTCTGCAGAGTTTGTACACTTTATCCCGTGTGATTCCTTTAGCATCTCACCCATATGGGGTTGCCCCCACACACAGTGGGCCCATATGTTGTGTAGGATGTCCACTATAGAGTAGTGTAGAAGGACTCCACTCTCCTCGAACGCTAGTCTTGATGATATCACATTTACTTGGTGTCCCATTTCAACCAGATTTTTATTATCCGCCGACACCAGTCTTCCATGAGATTACTAGAGGGTCTAGCAAATTATTCAGCCTAGCCTACAGTTTGCCAGCTCGTGGTAGTACTGTTTTATACGAAGAGGTCATCATAGGATTAAGTTATTAATGCGTCCGGACGATTCAATCCACAAACCACAAATTCTCGTGCTACCTCCTCACTTACCACTCTTACCACCCGCCCAGACAGGTATAGTAGATTTTTAAGGTTTTGAGAAGAATAAAAAAAGTTGTTGCAAAATATTCAGCCACGTACATCCTGTGACTGTCCCAAAGCAAGTTCTTATGTTTTAAAGGTTGATGATTTGGGCAACTGGTGCCCTAGACTTAACAAGACTAGCATGACACATTATTATGACGTATAACTATTAGGGTTATCAATAACATCTAGGGTGACAATGGCCAGGCCATTCAAGTGTCAAGGAATGGAATAATAAAATTATTACAACATCAAGTGAGCATGTAACTACCTTAAGTTTCGACATATATTTGCGTAATAAATTAAGCATGCAAGTTGATAATTTAAAGGAACATAAATTTTGCATAAAATGTAGGATCAACATGATTGAAGTGATGACTTGCCTTGCTTAGTTTACCACGGCCTTGACTGATCTAATTCAAAGCCCTCTTAGTCAGTGATTTTAAATCCCTGGTCTTTACTTTTACCCAAGTCTTGATCTTGTTCAAATCTGTTGCCTCGTCGAGTCTTCAAATCCAAATACGTGGCAAATAAATGAAAGACCAAATAAATCCAAACACTTTAAATGCCCAATTAAATTTAAATTATAAATTTATTACGATTTGAGGATAGAAAGATGATTCAAGTTAGTGTGCAGTACACACCGCGGTAGATGAATTGAGCAAAAGAATGAAATGTTTGAGTAGCTTTACCGTGAGGGAAAATTAGGATAAGGAGGAATCAGAGGTGAAGAAGTATCCACAGGAATTATCTACTTTGGGAAGAAAGTTGCCAAACATAGATTGGGGACAGGCAAGGCTTGATCTTTTATTTGATGGCTTTCTCCTCACTAATTTATCTTTATCAAGGAAGTTCCATGAGTTAGGCATGACTTATGGACAGATGTGAGAGGTTATTAGAGATATTAAAGAGGGACAGGGCACAGTTATTTTAGGAGGCGAGTTTTACCTAAGCATAGTTTTAATTACTCAATGTAACTTTGATATTTCATGAAGCAATATTTGTCTGAGATTGCAACTGCCAATTTAATGAACCATTATTTTTAATTACTTAATTAAAATATGGAGTTGGTCATTTTAGTCCAATTTTTAAAGTTGATTATTCTGCTTGATTAACAACATTATTAGAAATGGCCAACGATTGCGATTTACTAGAAAGGGGAGTTATGATTTACCAATGACCTTCTTGAAAAAGAAATTTCTTGTATTATTAATTATTTTTGACCATTAAATTTAAATCCTAAGATAATGATTGGAGATTTGGATGTGACACCAAGATTAATGGTTACTCATTCTTGTTGAAGAATTCTTAATCATAAACATCTGTCAGTTTAAAGCTTAGTATTTTAAGGTAAATGTTGAAGTCTTCATTATGATTAGTTTCGGCACTTTTGAAATCTTCATTATGATTTTAGGGATGAGCAATTCATGATTAATATTTTATGTGGCAAAGTCTTGCTATACCAATTATCTACTAAACCGGCGAAATGTCAAAACTGCGAAATATTTAGACTACGTGAGCTTTCGATGGAATATGATATTAGTATCTAACTTGTTTGAAAGTGGAATTTGAGAGTGTTAACATTATCTTTATAATGAGAGAATCCTTTAGTTAGACTCACATTTAATCCATGTCGATTTCTTGTCATATGAAAATAGATCATGTATATTTTTGTTTTAGTTTTACATGAGGATTAATGTATTAATCTCAATTGGCATATAATTAACCAATGTTAAGTTTTTAATTTAATTGATAAACCTTTTTGTTATGAATTCACAAGTAACTTCTTATTACTATGATTATTCACAATTTATTTTTTTGTGTGCATGAATATTTCTCACACAAGAATTGATCATTTAGCCAAAAGGGTGAAAAGTTTTGCAATTTTTCTAGTTGGGCCCACTTGATAGAAGAGAGAGAGACACAGAGGGAGGTCGACTTCTTGGCTGAGGCAGAGTCAGAATAGAGGAGGGAAGGTGCCGAGGCATGGCAGCGGCGGCGCCGGCGGGGAACAGCCGGGGAGGTGGCGGCGGCTAGCAAAATGGAACCCCATGGAGGAGAGGATGGCTCTGGGGTAGCAACTCCAGCCGGAACACACTGTGGCAGGCTGGCGGCGGTGGAAGGCAGTCGAGTGAGGGGAGCCGGCTAGGGCGCCGGTGGCCGGAGAGAGAGATGTTAGTGATATGCCCTAGAGGCAACATGGAGATGTCATATATATATCACATACTATGTTTATGATGCATTACTTTGTTCCTTGAAATAGACATTATCATTATTGATCAATGAGTATGTGACTTATTCATGAGACTCTTAATGCCAAAATGTTGCTATTTCTAAATGATCCCTGATCATATATCATATGAGGAACAAATATGATTCAAAGATCAGCATATGTATTGATTGATGATCATGTCTCATGGATCATGGTATGAAGATACCAAATCAATAATATGGACATGTGTTAGTGAACATATGTTGGATAGACCCGCCATGAGACACTGCAGAGATTCCATGTGTCATCAGTTGGTCTCAAGTAGTGTTTATGTGGAATCCTTAGACTTGAGATCATCATGGTTCCCAACATGCGTAGTAGCTTATTTTGGGACTACTAAACACTACTCCGTGCTCGGGTAGTCATAAAAGTAGTCTTCGGGTTTGCTATGAAACATGTAGTGGGATGTGAATGATCAAGATAGAATTTGCCCCTCCTTATGGGAGAGATATCTCTGGGCCCCTCGATGTAATGGATTATGAAAGTGCATGGCCATGCCAATGTGATTGAGGAGTCAATCACAAGTTTATAATCTATCACGGAATCGAGAGAGTGATTGAGCTATTAAGAGGATGACACGTGTCTCGCCTTGAGCTTAATCTATATCGTGAGGCAAAGGGATTCGTACATGAGAACATTACAGTTCAGCCGATATGATCTTTACGTATACTTTGGGGTTAATATGTCTTGCTAGAGGCCGCTATTAACAGGGTGACCGGAAAGGCGTTTCGGGTCGCGACCAAGTATACGTGAACCTCTGGTCGCACACTTAACGGGTTGGAACACCAATTCGAATGTGATTCGGATGTGGGCTCAATTCGGATAGAGATCCAGATAGACTCCTATTGGGCCTCGGTCCACGAGGCCCAAGTGAGGAGGTCTATATATATGGAGGTGGGGCTGAGGATGTACACACGCTGCTCCTCCCGAGCAAAACCCTAGCCGCCACCTCCGAGCCAAACCCTAGCCGCTCGCGAGTCTTTGGTACACTCGCGATCGGCGCCCACCCGGGCGTGTGGATACCGGTGGAGGTGCTGCTCGTTGCGGCGTTGATCGGCATCAACAAACTACTGATTGGATCTGCTCGTGGTGTGGTTGATCGCGTGGAGGAGACGATCCGTTCGGACGATCGGCTACTTCCACTACTACCTTGACGCGCGTGGTTGGATCGGCTTCTCCAACTCTTCTTCTGCTGCGCTGCGCGTCTAGTGGTAACGATCTATGATCCCTCCTTAGCATGATGTCCTGGTGTGCGCGGTAGAAATTTTTTATTTTCTGCTATCGTAGCCTACGTGCGTTCCTTCAAGAGAGGGGGGGGAAGGAGGTGAGGCACGCATGAGCATGAGTTGGGTGCTAGGAGCTCACCTAAGCGGTTGAATTGACCTAAGCCGGCTAGGGCAGCGGCGTGGTCGGGTCACCGCGGCGGGAGAGCTCGGGCTACTGTTGACAATTGGGGTAGCTTCGGGGTGCCGAGGTGTCGCTCTCACGGCAATGAATCGACATGGGACCGACCGAGGAGAACACGACAGCAGAAATGGCGACAGCCAACCGGAAGTGAAGAGGGAATGGGCACAGCGTGCTCAGGTGACGATTCTCCAATTAACCGTGAGGGGAGTTAGTAGACGTTCGGGGGCGCGCTGTGACCCCGTCAATTTGTGGAGGGGATGGTCGGAGTGACAAAACAACATGAAGTGGTAGTGGTCAGCGCAATCTCACGGGCGCCGCTCTAGTGAGCCTGGTTTAAGCGACGAAAAGGGGTGAAGGAAGGCACTGGGAGGCTCAAGCCTTCTTATAGGCGAGGGGGAGGCAATCGTCCAATGGTGCATTGAAGGCATGCGCTCGATGGAGTAATTCGAGGCATGGGTGAGGAGTAATGCCGGGGCTTGGGTGCCATTGATGCGGCGGCAGGGCTAGCAGTATGGTGCCAAGGCTAGGCCGGTGGTAAGGTTACTGGCGCAGATGCGACGGGGGAAACTAGGGACGGGGCTGGGTGAAATCGGGCAGAGTCGGGCGACGCAGGCTGGGCCGGCTTGGCGCAATGGGCGGAAGAGGGAGGAGGAGGAAGGAAGAAGAATGAAGAAGGCATCAGCTGGGCCAGGGGCCAGGGAAAAAGAAGCGACCGGACGGGCCGGGGGGAAGAAAAAGGGGAAACGGCCAGGAAAAGAAAAGAGATGTGGGCCCAAGAAAAATTTTGGGAATTTTAACAATTTCAGAATTTTGATTTGTATTTAGATTTTGGATTTGAAAGCTTTGTTCAAATTTTTGGATTCAACAATTAAATTTTAAGATTGTCGAGTTTTAAGAGTTAATTCTTAAATTTTAGAATTTGAATTTTTGGATATGAAAATTGGATGGGAAGGATTTTATATTGGTTTTCATTTTCCATTCTTGGTTTTTGAATATCAGGATTCCAATTTTAAATTTGAATTTAAGACTTACAAGGAGATTTTGATTTTCTAAATTTTAAAATTTTAATCTTGGTTCTTGATTCCAAGGTTTTGATTGTTAATAATCAAGTTTTTTTGGCAAGAACCCAAATTAAGAAATTTGAATAATGCCAATTTTTTTGAGATATACTGGAAAACAATTAAAATATTTTTATATTTTTGAAAATGACACTAGTACCCTTTTTGGGGTGTTACAGATTCTACCCCCCTTAAAATGAATCTCGCCCCCGAGATTCGGGTAGAGTAGAAAGGATGTAAGGACAAGCTGGCTAGCAATGGATTCCAGGATATTGCTTGATACTACGCCCTTTCTTGGAGTCATCCAAGAGAGGATATCCAAACAAAAGCAGGTCAATGCCACATAGGAGAAATCTTGTTCTTTTAGATAGATTGCAACTGGCTTCACCTCATTGAGTGATATTTTCTGGGGCTTGCTACTCTTCAACGCTGGTTGCTGACTTTCCTTTACACTGGAGTGGTAGCAGTGGCCTATCATCTTGGTGCTCCGACTCCTGTTGTTTACTCTGGCTACCCCTCTTAAAATGACGGGTAACCGATACTAATTACTCTTGTCATCTTTAGTCATGACAAGTTTGATGGCGGCTTGGAGGCTCAGTCTCTATATCTCGGCTGCTTTGGTTAGCAACAGGTTCATGGAGCAGTCTTGGGGCAATGATCTTGTCCTTCACAGAGAAAACATGTGACCTTGCTCATTGGGCATTCTCTGGGCTGATGGTCTTCATCACAATTGAGGCAGCTTGCAGTGCATTGATCTGCCTAATGTCCTTTTTCTCCTTAGTGTCTAGATGCCACTAGGTTCTTGAGGTATCCTCCTGGTAGATGGTGTTTCTTGTAGTAAGGACAGTAGGGAACTGGGTATTTGTAGTTATAGTTTCATGTTTGTCCACAGGCAAAACATGTAACCTATCATAGTGGAGGGCATGATTGGGTGTCATGTCTTGTCTTGCCGCATTCAATGCATGTAGTAGTTGGTAAAGCTTCTGGACCGGGTAGTCGAACTTTGACACGGGCAGTTCGTTCCTCGATGGGGTACTTGAAGTTGATGATTTCTTTTGTGCTGAAGCTGAGGTTGGTGGTGACGGCATCCCAGGCTAATCCTTCTAGATTCCATTAGGGACATTCTATCATGCAGTGTCCTTTGTTGCTACAAAGGGAATAAGCACCCTTACCATTCATTTTCTCAGGGCACCTACAAACGTTAGGCCCCTTCCTTCTGCAATAAAAGTAGATGTATCCTTTCGGGGTCCACCTGAGGTAGTGGCACAGGTATCCATCATGTGACGACTCTTCCTCAGTAGTCTTTACGGAATGGATCTGAGTGTTGGCTTGTGCAGGTGGTGAGAATTGAAGCGAGTAGAAACCGCTAGCTCCTTTTTCTTGTTTCTAGCCTTGTTTTTGGCCATTGACACTGTCTTGATGATGACTGGAATAGTGAATCTACTGTGAGATGGAGACTTGAGTCTTGATCCTTTCGCGAGCTAAGGCCTCCTAGTTGTTGTCCTTTTAAAAGATGTTGTCTCTTTCAACTTCAGAGCTTTGAGTGTCTTGACTTGGCTATCTGCTACTTCTTGCCTGTTGACCTGACGAGGTTTTCAGCAATAAGGTGAGGGGGAAATGGCATAAGACGCGCAAAGAATCATGGAGATGAGATACTCTAACCCATTCTAAGGATAGCACACCCAGGAAAAAGGGGCGGCACACAAACCACACATAACAACCAAGCTTTTGAAAACATACTTTTCCTGTGACTACGAAATACAAGGCCCGAGGGTAAGAAGGCAGTGCACAAGGCCAATAAAATTTTTTTGATCAAGCAACGCCTAAGCATAGAGACACACACAAGAGGGCACAGGGTTTCGAGCACTAGGCTTGTTGAAGCTTCACGAGCATCCTTGACGTTTTCAAGCTTAAGCCTTCGAAGTAAGGGAAAGAGAAAGGAAAACCAAATTTCCTTATTGCAGATGGAAGTAGAGGAAGGAAAGTGTCGAGAAGGGCTTTGGTGACGAAGCTCAAGCTTCTTATTATTATTTTGAAAACAGAGCTTTTTGGAAAATGGTTTTCAAAAATGCTGAGGTTGAAAACTTTTACTTTTCTGAGATAAGCCCCATAAAAGTTTCTAGAGCAAGTAGATTTCCAAGTTTTGGTTTTGAAAGCAAGTTCTTGGGAATTAAATTTTTAGGGTTTCAAATACTAGGGCCAAGTTTCAAAGTAATTTTGAATTCAAGTTTATTTACAAAGAAGGTACATACATTTGATATAGAATCTTATAGCAAGGCCGATTTTTTGAAAATGGTTTTGAAAAGAATTGAATTTTGCAAAGAGATCCTAGAATCCTCCAATATTCCAATATCAATCAACGGACTAATTCATTCCCATAATCTTTCCATTCGTAGGCTCTTTAATCCAAGGCCTTGTAAGGTCTGCTTCTACTTGATTGATTCCAGGCTATCTCCCTTCATTGCTTAGTCACAGCACGACTGTTGTCTAATATTCCAAACAATCAGTGTTATCATTTATCCGATCCATAGATCATATAAATTTCAGAGTATCATCCATAGTTTCATTCACCAAATTAGGATCACCTGTTCCTCACATGAATCTCAATTTCCTTCATAAATTCATAAATCCAATCTTGGGTTCATTATCCAACAATCCCATTCAACTATATATTTGAGCAATACTCCAATATCCTTACTTTTAAGTCCACCTGTACCATTTGTATTATGGTTTCAATATCTTTATATTTTAAATCTACCTGTTCCATTCAACATCTTTTACATTTTAATCCACCAGTATCACTTGTATTATAATCCAACCTTTTCTACCATTGATGTATATTCATAATATATTTATCAAGTAATCAGTCTTACCACCCGAAATTTTCTTTCAAGTGACTTCATTATCATAAATGTCCACCAGGAATAATGTTATTACTCATATCTATAAATCAATAGTTACTATAACTTCTTCCAATTTTCTTAGAATTTCCAATAATACATCCAGTAGTCAACTATATTCTATTATCCCACCATTGCAAACATCCACCTAGAGCCATAATGTTTATTAAAGCTGCAAACCAATAATTGTTATTATACTCCATATTTCTCTAAAGATCCCATTGGTCCTGTCATTTAGTCGAATCAACTATTTAAACTGATCCACCCATTTTAACTAATCTAATCACATAAATTGGTCCACCTATTTAGTCAATTTAATCATCCAAGTTGGTTCATTTATCTAACCAATCCAATTATTTAGCCCATCCAATCATTTAAATTGGTCCACTCATTTAGTCAATCCCATCATTAAATTGATTCACTCATATAGCCAATTCAATCATTTAAATTGGTCGCTCATTTGTCCTCCGGAAATTCACATCATTGTCTCTTCCAAATGATTGACATAGATCCACTAAGATTTTCACATATTTGAGAATCCGAAGCTAATTTTGGGATAAAGTTGGTAGGAAGTTAAAATTTTGAAAATTCTTCCTCAGAAGATTAGGTTTGTTGAAATGAACATAGAAACAAGCTTTGCAAATAATTTTGATAATTTAATCTTCCAAGGGAGAATAAATAAACTTTCGTGCTGAATTTTATAATTTTGGCCCAATGTAGGTTTTCAGAAGAATTTTTGAGAGGAGTCTCGGACCTCTTGCTAGTTTGAATTCGGGAGAAGAGAGCCTTAGAGCTAAAAATGGCCAGGGCAGCATGTAGGTGAGAGGGAATCATCTAAGAGAGATGAGAATAGTAATACTAATTTTATTTTGCAATTAGATTTTGAAGAAATAATTTTAGCCATAAAACTAACGGCCATGCTAACTAAGGTCACGACTTACAGTCGATATACTATGATACCAGCTCTGTTGGATGCCGGGTTAGCAAAACCCAGATCTGCTGTGATTCCACCACATTATTCCCTGGATCTGTAGATAGTGCTCACAGATACATTACTGTATATTAAACACATATCAAGCGGAAGTATAAATAATACAGTAATAATTTACTCAGGGGCCGAATATGCCAAAAACAATAAAATACAACAGCGGAAACTTCACACAGGTGAACCCGCGGGACTTGCCCATAGGCAGCCAACTGGGTTTCGCAACCTAGTCCATGGCCTCTTTGTCTTCCAGCTCTATCGACCCCTTTTTAAGCGCCACAGGTCTTGACTTTCTTTCCTTTCTGAATAAGTAATGGTAATTAAGCAAGAGTGAGTACGACAGAACTTAGCAAGCCACCACATAGGATGCAATAATAATAGATGTAAGGCTGTCAAGTGAGGCTTAAGGTTCTTTTATTTGCTTAATGCGACATTTGCAATAATCGTAATTAAAATTCCTATGACTTGGTATTTTACAAACATGCTTTAAAGAGTTTGAAATTGTGCAATAGTTATAGCGGTATAGGCTCCATCCACCGATTAAATGGTTCCATCCACCGATGCTAGCTTTTGATCATTAGCTTACTTTCACCTTATCAACAATGCTAGAGTACGTCCCTCTAGGAAAATTTCAAAAGTTAAGTTTATATCCGCCTGACAGTTTTCTTCCCACCCTCAAAAATTTTGAAATAGAACTAACTCGAGGAAGTTTCCATGTCCGCCCTTGACCGTGAGCACGGCTGTTCGAATAGTTGTATACTTTGCATAGTTTGTACATCTTTACCCACAAGAGACAATTAATCCGAAGGGCCCACACAATTCCTTAGTCACGCGGATCGAGAGATCGTCACGAGGCCTTTACAATACCTCGCCCTTTAGCATCTCACCCATATAGGGTTGCCCCCACACACAGTGGGCCCATATATTGTGTGGGATGTCCACTACAGAGTAGCGCAGACGGACTCCACTCTCCTCGAACACTAGTCTTGGTGACATCACCTTTACTCAGTGTCTCATTCCAACTGGATTTTTATTATCCACCGACACCAGTCTTCCATGATGACTAGAGGGTCTAGTAAATTATTCAGCCCAACCTATAGTTTGCCAGCTTGTGGTAGCACTGTTTTATACGGAGAGGTCATCATAGGATTAAGTTCTTAATGCGTCCGGGCGGTTCAATCCACAAACCACAGATTCTCGTGCTACCTCCTCACTTACCACTCTTACCACCCGCCCGGACAGGTATAGTAGGTTTTTAGGGTTTTGAGAAGAATAAAAAGAGTTGTTGCAAAATATTCAGCCACGTACATCCTGTGACTGTCCCAAAGTAAGTTCTTTTGTTTTAAAGATTGATGATCTGGGCAACTGGTGCCCTGGATTTGACAAGACTAGCATGACATATTATTATGACCTATAACTATTAGGGTTATCAATAACATAAAGGGTGACAATGGTCAGGCGATTCAAGTGTCAAGGAATGGCATAATAAAATTATTACAACATCAAGTGGGCATGTAACTACCTTAAGTTTCGACATATATTTGTATAATAAATTAAGCATGCAAGTTGATAATTTGAAGGAACATAAATTTTGCATAAAATGTAGGATCAACATGATCAAAGTGATGACTTGCCTTGCTTATTTTACCACAGCCTTGACTGATCTAATTCAAAGCCCTCTTAGTCAGTGATTTTAAATCTCTGGTCTTTGCTTTTACCTAAGTCTTGATCCTGTTCAAATCTGTCGCCTCGTCGAGTCTTCGGATCCTAATAAGCAGCAAATAAATGAAAGACTAAATAGATCCAAACACTTTAAATGCCCAATTAAAATTAAATTATAAATTTATTACGATTTGATGATAGAAAGATGATTTGGGTTAGTGTGCAGTACACACCTCGGTAGATGAATTGAGCAAAAGAATGAAATGTCTGAGTAGCTTTACTGGGAGGGAAAATTAGGATAAGGAGAGATCAGAGGTGAAGAAGTATCCATAGGAATTATCCACTTTGGGAAGAAAGTGGCCGAACATAGCCTATTGGGGACAGGCAAGGCTTGATCTTTTATTTGATGGCTTTCTCCTTATTGATTTGTATTTATCATGGAAGTTCCATGAGTCAGGTATGACTTATGGACAGATGGGAGAGGTTATCAGAGATATTAAGGAGGGATAGGACTCGGTGATTTTAGGAGGCGAGTTTTACATGAGATAAGTACAGTTTTAATTACTCGATGTAACTTTGATATTTCATGAGGCAATACTTGTATGAGATTGCAACTACCAATTTATTGAACCATTATTTTTAATCACTTAATTAAAATACAAAGTTGGTCATTTTAGTCCAATTTTTAAAGTTGATTATTCTGCTTGACTAACAATGTTATTAGAAATGGCCAACGGTTGCGATTTATTGGAAAGGGGAGTTCTGATTTTACAAGGATCTTCTTGATAAAGCTATTTCTTTTATTATTAATTATTCTTGACCATTAAATTTAAATCCTGAGATAACGATTGGAGATTTGGATGTGAGACCAAGATGAATGGTTACTCTTTCTTGTTTAAGAATTCTTAATCATAAACATCTGTGAGTTTGAATCTTAGTATTTTAAGGTAAATGTTGAAGTCTTTATTATGATTAGTTTAGGTGTTTTTGAAACAGTAGTTTTCATGATTTTAGGGATGAGCAATTTATGATTAATATTTTATGTGGCAAAGTCTTGCTATACCAATTATCTTTAACCTCCTTAATAGATTTAGATTTAGAGATAAAGACATGGCGTAATATTTAGACTAAGTGAGCTTTCGATAGAATGTGATATTAGTATCTGACTTGTTTGAAAGTGGAATTTGGGAGTGTTGAAATTATCTTTATAATGAGAGAATCCTTTAGTTAGACTCACATATTAGATTTTAACATCAACACCCATTTAATCCATGTCGATTTCTTGTCATATGAAAATAGATCATGTATATTTTTCTCTTAGTTTTACATGAGGAATATGCATTAATCTCAATTGGAATATAATTAACCAATGTTAAGTTTTTAATTTAATTGCATAAACCTTTTCATTATGAATTCACAAGTAACTTCTTATTCCTATTATTATCCATAATTTTTTTTGTATGCATGAATATTTCTCACACAAGAATTGATCATTTAGCCAAAAGGGTGAAAAGTTTTGCAATTTTTCTAGTTGGGCTCACTTGACAGAAGACAAAGAAACACAGAGGGAGGTTGACTTCTCGGCTGAGGCAGAGTCGGAATAGAGGAGGGAAGGCACCGGGGCATGGCAGCGGCGGCGTCGGCGGGAAACGGCCGGGGAGGCAGTGGCGGCTGGCAAAATGGAACCCCATGGAGGAGAGGATGGCTCTGGGGGTAGCAACTCCGGCCAAAAGGTACTGTGGCAGGCTGGCGGCGGTGGAAGGCGGTCGGGTGTGCGGAGCCGGTTGGGACACCGGTGGCCGGAGAGAGAGAGGGAAGGAGGTGAGGCGTGCATGAGCATGAGTAGGGTGCCAGGAGCTCACCAGAGTGATTGAATTGACCAGAGGGAGATCGAGGCGAGCTGGCGATGCGCATGGGTAGTGGTGCGGTCTGGTCGCCGCGACGGGAGAGCTCAGGCAGCGGCCGACAGTTGGGGAAGCTTCGAGGTGCCTCTCTCACCATGACGAATTTTCTTGGGACCGACCGAGGAGAAGACGACGACAGAAATTGCGGCGGCCGGCCGGAAGCGAAGAGGGAATGGGTGTGGTATGCTCAGGCGATGATTCTCCAATTAACCATGAGTGAGGTAGTATATGTCAAGGGGCACGCCGTGGCGTGGTCAATTTGTGGAGGGGATGGCTGGAGAGACGGAACAGCATGAAGTGGCGGCCGGCGGCGCGAGCTCAGGAGCGCTGCTCGAGTAAGCCCGGTTTGAGGGAGGAGAAGGGGTGAAGGAAGGCACTGGGAGGCTCAAGCCTTCTTATAGGCGAGGGGGAGGCAGTCGTCCAATGGTGCATTGAAGGCGCACGTTCGGTGGAGTAATGCTAGGGCATAGGCGAGGAGTAACGTCAGGGCATGGGCGCCATTGAAGCGGCGGTAGGGCTAGCGGTATGGCGCTGGGGGCTAGCGGTATGGCGCCATGGCTAGGTCGGTGGCAGGGTTACTGGTGCAGATGTGACAGGGGAAACCGGGGGTGAGGCTAGGCAAAACTGGGTGGAGTCGGGCGGCGCAGGCTGGGTCGGCTTGGCGCGATGGGAGAAAGATGGAGGAGGAAGGAAGAAGAAAGAAGAAGGCGTCGGTTGGGCCAGGGGCCAGGGAAAAAGAAGCGATCAGACATGCTGGGGAGAAAGAAAAAAAGGAAATGGCTGGGAAAAGAAAGGAGATGGGCTGGGCCCAAGAAAAATTTTGGGAATTTTAAGAATTCCAGAATCTGGATTTGAAAGCTTTGTTCAAATTTTTGGATTCAACAATTAAATTTTATGATTGTCAAGTTTTAAGAGTTAATTCCTAAATTTCAGAATTTGAATTTCCGGATATGAAAATTGGATGGGAAGGATTTTATATTGGTTTTCATTTTCCATTCTTGGTTTTTTAATATCAAGATTCCAATTTTAAATTTGAATTTAAGACTTCCAAGGAGATTTGGATTTTCTCAATTTTAAAATTTTAATCTTGGTTCTTGATTCCAAGGTTTTGATTGTTAATAATTGAGTTTTTTTGGCAAGAACCCAAATTATGAAATTTGAATATCACCAAAAAAAATTTTGAGATACACTAAAAAACAATTAAAATATTTTTATAATTTTCAAAATTACACTGGTTACCTTTTTGGGATGTTACATAGAACTAGGAACCCTTGTTCGGGTAACTAAAATCCATCAAGTAGTACTTGCCTGCAATGAAATAAAAGTGGTGGACTAGTTAATGACTGCATCCAAATCCATTTAGAAACGTGTACCATTCCAATGAGAACAAACACATCTGGGAGAGGGTGTGGGAAGCAGTCTTGGTAAGTCACTATGGAATCCTGCAGGACATGTGTGTCATGGGCTACCCCACCCTACCTAGCACACACAAAAGTAAAACATTGGTTGAAGTCACAAATCATGATCACGTTCTAATTTGTGTATCCATGTTGGTTGTAGTGTCTCGGTGCTACACGACTAGGTATGTATACTGTCGCATGCGTACCGTCAATCGCCCCAATACAGTTGTCAAAATGTAGATGAAAACGTGGCTCCTACAGCCTCCTATGGACCATGTGGAATTGTGGGTCTACTAGCCGTACAATATCCCTTGCCATTAATGCAACCACGTCCAATACGCTGTTGAAGTGATTGCTAACGTGACCTGCAGAACACTCAAATCTATTTTGTGCATGCCGATTTGACTACGGGGTGGCACACGTCCAATGGAACAGTCCAATCACCTCTTTAGAGCCGTTCTAATGAGTCAATCAAAGACCATAGTCTCGCCCATTTTCTCATAAGAAATAATTAATTTCTATATTTTCTATATTTTTATTATATCTATATAAATGTATTGTTGTATCGGTGTTTTGTGTGAAATGGTGTGTCGCGGTATCGACGTATCAGTATCAACGTATTTGAGCAACCTAGCTCTGAAATCTAAATACCTATTCTAAAAATCCTGGGTTCGCTACTACAAGGCAGACACAAACTCAACACACACCACTCACACCACCCATGCCCACACACACGTGTGTGTCTCCTACACACAAATGGAAATTATGGGAGGCACCTAAGGCCTCAAAGAGCATGGGCACATGTTTTCGCATTAAATGCATGTATATATGTGTACTCCTAAAATCAGTAGACACCAGCGCCAAGTCAATTGAATCCTAGTGAACTTGGTGCACACCTGGACGTCTAGCCGTCTGGTACTAGCTTCCCATCCTACATGGATACTCTTATATAGGGGTGTCAAATGGATTCGAATTATCCGTTTTATCTGGCATCTGTATTCGAATGGTAGTGAATGTGGTAAGCAAAAATGTATTTGTATTGTAAAACGAATATGAATCCCGATAGTATCTGGATTTTTTTGTCGAATACGGATACAAATATGGCATGTTGTTGGATCGAAATCGGCAACAGAGGGGGGTGAATGTTGCTCTCAAAAATTCGTCCCACAATACAAGTATCCACTTAAACACGTTCTTCTCCAATAGCAACAAGTGCTATGAAGAAAAAGAAAAAGAAAAAGTTATGCCCACAGAAAATACAAGCCACACACACAGAGAGAGAGAGAGAGAGAACAACTAGGCAAGGGACAGCTGAAAAGAACAAAACTCACAAAGAGACTCAATAGAAGAAGTCTCAGCCGGGGCCGTTCGAACTGCCCAGGGCCGGTCAAACCGCCCTATAGGGGCCGGTCAGACCGCTCTATAGGGGCCGGTTAGACCGCCTTGTAGGCGCCGATCTGACCGCCCCTCAAGTGCCGGTTTGACCGCCATACACTACCCGGTCTAACTGGTCCCCCCGAAAAACAGAACAGCAGACTAAAATTTTCAGATTGCAAACTCAAAGTTCCATACAACAAGAAATTTGATACTTGCTTCTTGATCTCTCAGTCCAGAACTGTAAGTTAACTTCCTAAATAACCAGAGGAGCTAAGGGAACAAGAAAAGACCAACTCAAGAGCAATGATTTCAGATTTGGGACAAAAACCTGAAAACCTACAGAGGCAGCACCAAAATCCAAATTCCCCTCCAATCATTGAATCTTTGAACATTAAACTCAGAGATTAGCTAGGGAATAGCCTTAGGCCTCTGAGATTCAACCTTGGGCACACTCTTTCAAGAGAAAACGAAAATGGCATCAAACCCTAGAACACGAAAACAGAGAAAGAACTGAGCACTGACTGAAAAAGAAATGGATTCTCCCGATTCAATCATTTTGCTCTTGGGATTAGCTGACCAAAGGGTCTAGAAATACAATCCCATCACAGAGCAATCCATTTTGCCCCTTCTCAGCAATAAACAACAAAAAAACAAAAATCTCAAAGATCAAGCAGAGAGAGCATCGAAGGAAAACTGGGAGACAGAAACATCTTCAAATGAAATTGATTCATTCCTAGAAGCAAGAGGATCACAAAGGAGTCCCCATACGCAATTACAATCAAAGGAATGATTACATGAAGTCTCAACTCATCTCCATCCTCTCAACAACACAAGAAACCCAAGAACTCACCCAAGAAACAACACAAGAACAGAGAAGCTACGGGAGACACCCTCTGTCCATCTCACTTGCTCTCAACAACTAAAGCCTAAAGCAAAAACAACCTCCCAAAGGCCATTTTGACTAAAGCAAAACCCTAAACCATCTCTCAAGTCCGACAGATACATTTTGACCACACCCGACTGAGCCAAATGCCATCATGGCACGAAACGCACAAACCAAACTCAATCTTTTCAGAATACTCGTCAATTACTCATCACAAATATGGGGTCATAACCACATGGTCTCTCACATGTAAAATGGTTGTCCAATCGAATACGAATATGGATAATATCTAGATTCGACAGATACAGTAATAGCAACAAGCTAATACGTATCTTTTACATTTGACTTTCAAATTGGGCATATTATATATGCATTACAGTCATCTTGGTGAGCCCATTGTCATGGTGGAATCTAATTTGGCATTTCATATTTTTTTTATTTTAGCACATCCCCCAATAAAACTTTTTTGCATGCTCTTTCTAGCCAAATTCAATATGTTTATAACTGATTTATTTGCAATACATCTAGAACTTATTAGGATTAGTGGTAAAATGGCACTAATGATAAATGATTACATGCTAAACTAGAGAAAAATGGGCATAGATATTACTATAAAACTGGTATCAATTTGCTAAACTTTATTGTGCCATAGGATATTCACATCTGATTAAATTGAGTAGGCATTTGCATTCTTTATAATATTTGATTCGTACTCAAGTATATTCGAATTCATTTAAAAAATACGAATATGAATATAGCAAAGACCACTACTCGATTCGTATTTGATCCATCTCTACTCTTATATAAGCTACATGGTAGAGCGTTTGTAGTGCCCTAGACCAATCTTTCATTTCAAATTTACATGAAACCTTCTCCGTGGGGTCAATTGCCTCTTAAACATGACTAGAACTGCGCTGTCAAAGCCGTCGATCGTTTCCATGTCAAATGGTAGAGTGCTGCTTACGGACAGGAATTCCATACTTGGATTGAACAGTCTAAGAGCAATGATGAGTGATGTGATGTCCAGGCACGCTTCGCCGTGAAACTGAACCCGCCTGTCGGGCCTGCTCATTTCAGCCTAGCCTTCTGATTTCTAACTTATTTTTTATTATTTCTAAATTTAGCTTTTTTTGGTTTTTTGATTTTTTGTACCTTTTTTGCTGTTCTTTTTTGTATTTGTTTGTATTGTTCATAATAGGCTAATCTATTTTTTTATTTTTAAATTTTTTTAAATTTAATTATGCTAAATAAGCCATCATCAGCTATAGTAAAATTTCAGCTAGCTATAGTGCAATTTCAATCATAACCCAACTTATTTCGGCCCAACCAAACGGTACCTATAACAGGTAATATAATTGTCTTGTGCAAGACATGCGGATATAATAAACATGAGATGTACACAGAGCACAGACTGTGTGGCACTACATCTAATTTGGTAGACAGGGATAATAATAATACCAGCGAAGAAGGTTTTTCATGTATACGTGCTTTATATATTTCATTCACAACATGTTAATAGATACAAAAAAAGGGGGAAAGGAGCTAGGTACCAAAGCAATCCAGCTTAAAGACCCTAGATCAGATCAGAGCATCTATGCACTATAACTGCTTACCTGTTAGAAGTAGTCAAAGCACACCAACTGGTGCTTGTAACTGAAATACCAAGTTGTGCTACAAATTGAAGGATGAAAGAGTGTAGCAGAATTTCCAAGAAGCAATTCTTTTTTGTACATCTGCATGCACTGCATAGTAAAATTGAATCGATGATCAAGTTAATTAGAAAAGGCTAACAAAAGTTTCTTGGAGGACAAACAATAATTCACAGGTCATAAGTTCTCTATTGTTTCTGAAGTTACTTGTACTGTTAATCTTAAGTAGTTAACAAATAAAAATCTACAGAAATTATGATCCTCGTTTGTTGATTCACCAAATAGTTACCAACGCGCAGAATACAGGATAAAGAAATGCATGATCAATCCCTTCTTGTACAACAACTATTAGTATTGAAAATGGCTCTGACAATACAATCGGTCATGATATAAATGCATTAGTTCATGACGATTCCAATCTGCAGCAGCAAACTATTCTTTCTTGGGAAGAAGAGGCTAAGAAAGAGATAAGTTCAATGAGCTTTTCTACAGCAGTCCCTTTTCTGGTTGTAGTTAAAAATGACAAACGACGAAACTTGAGTACAACAATCTGAGAGAATAGCAAGTTGAGATACATGTGACCTTCATGGGCAGGGGCGGAACCAGCCCAGCTCTTGGGTCAACTCATAGGCAAATTCTGTTTTTTTTATGATTTTTCATGAATTTTACATGGGATTTAGTTGCCATGCCTCGGGCTACAGCCCAGATAGTCCGAGGTCTGGTTCCGCCACTGTTCATGGGGAATATAAGGACAAATATAACATGTTCCTTGTTCTAAATATGCATAATATATGCTCTTCAAAGACTTTAGTGGAATCAAACAGCCTTAAGGATTATATTTATATATTTTTTATGTACCTTGATCAACCATTCAAGGAAAGATTTTCCTTTGGGGGCCATATTACAGCACAACATTCCTTATCACTCTCCATTAAAACTTGGCCGCCTTTGCAAGTTGTTGCTTGTTTCATGACTTCAGGCAGCAGAAGCAAGATATATACCCGCTAAACGAAAGTTTTATACGTAACTTAGATATAAGTATAATTGAGATATTTACAGCAAACAGTAAAAATGAAAAAAGGAGATTAATTATGGACATTGGGGGCTTGGGGCTAAGCGACACTACATACTATTAGTTAGCCTTTAGCAGTAGGGTTTTCCCAATGCCTGCTACTTAGTGTGATTCTAATGAAGTATGGCACATCCTGTGGCGAAGATAATTCAATAGGCTTCACTTGGAACATTATGCTGTTTTGTTTAACATCCATGGACTTTCCATCCTTCCAGCCTCACCAAAACCTTTTCATAGTTGATCCCATACCTATCACATAGTCCGCGACAAAGGCAAAAAACAGAGCAGGTTCAGACTTCCCTTGCGACTAATATCCACCTTGGTAGGACATACATATAGCAATGCCTTTTACTGTGCAATTTAACTGGTTAAAAAAAATGGAAATCCACATATCCTAAAGAATACACCTAACCCTCAGAAATCTCCATCATAGCTTTGAAATCCGCATGGACAGGTAATTTGTTTCGAGAACACCTAAAAGGCTTACGCGTATCTCATTAAGCAGAAGAGAGTTTACCGCTACAGAACCAACCGATTACAATGACCAACACTCACAACAACTTACGGAACTATGACAAAATTATGATGGCAGACCTAGCGCTACTTGCGACAAGAAAACAGAACATCGCCCAAGGGAAAACGACAGCTCCTGTGCGCATGATAAAAGTAGAGGCCCTTTATTCTAATATAAATATGTAATAATACATTTTATATCAATTGTAAAAGCTAAACTTCAATATAGTAATCATTAGACAGTATATTACAAAATACAAAATACTCATTGATAACAATCCATTGGCATGTTAATATTATGAATAAGTCTTAAAAAACTATAACATGTTACTAAGGACAAAACAATTAAGGAGAAAACTATCTTAGCCAAAACACACTAAGGGAGAGTCATGAGCTATTATCTACCACCTGCCGAACAAGCAAGCAAGCTATAAATAGAATGATCACAGAAAGCAATTTCTTGTAACATTTCTAGATGCAAAGCCATTGATAATAGTATCAACATCAATCTGATCTAACATACCCTTCTCAATGCATAAAGTGGTCAGACCATTCAACCTTTCATGTGATATTGATGACCTCAAATAGTTTTTCAACCTATCTCTCTTAAATCTAATGGATATCTTTATATAAAAAAGAAACTGATGTTACAAGAAAATCCAAGATTTTGTTCTAAATAGTGTAGATATTACGTTGGAGGCTTGGAGTGGCATTTAACAGATAATCAAGGAACAAAAATTCAGATAAACGTACCATGTATGCAACTTCTATATGAGGGGATTTCAAATAGAACCGTTGCAAAGTGAAGAAATTGAAAGCGAATTGGTTGATAATTCATGAAATCGATTCTTCTCCTCCATTAATGATGACAACGACGGTGTTTGTTTTGGGGAAGAGAAAACTGGAAGAGGAGTGGAGAGGTCAAGGGGCGCAAGTGGTGTGCGTGGTCGATTGGATCTGATGGATGACTCACTCAATGCGTTCACTATGTGACTATCCATGCTTGGATATTTAGGGAGTACTCAGCGCGGGATGCATAGTATGTATGAAATAGGCCATTACTTGACTTTGGCAGCTGGCCTAACTAATCATTACTCAACTATGTTCAGTATTCCGTACATAGGCTATATCATACATGTATACATACTAACATATATGGGCTAGGGGTCCGTAGGGTTCATGGGCCTTATGCAACCGCCCTTGCTACCTAGGCCCAGGGTCGGCCCTGCTCGGATGGCTGCGAGAATAGTGGCAGCCCATATCTAAGTTACTAATCTTGGACAGTTCTTCATGAACATGGCATAGATGAGTAATGAAGGAGTAAAGGAGGTGAACCTAGAATCACATAGATTGTGGTTCTCTTTCACCAGCTGTAGAGGGGTAGGGAAATAGGGTGTTCTCACCTTCTTACCAAATACCCTTTTTAAACACACACCCATCCAGCCAATAACAAAATGGACTGGCCAAAGTCGCTTTGTGTAGGAGGGGCCGATTGGATGAGTACTGATCAATCGCAAAGAATAGTACAAGGAACATAAAGTAGTGGAGCTAGGAAAATTTGGCGCCCTAATGATATCCAAGACGCCATTGCCAATACACCTTGGCGGATGTAGGGTCCACCTCCAACATCCACGAAGTGACAAAGCCAAGAGTGAGAAAAGCCGCTGTATAGATGTGCCCATCTCGGAGGGAAGAGAATGATAAAGAGCCATCCCTGCTATTATGAAAATAGTTGCACCATTCTTGGAAGGAAACTTTACCATCCACTACAAGATTGTTCCATACATCTAAGAGATGGGACAAGAAGTTGGGATATAGCAGTAAAGATGGGTCAAGCTCATGGGTTGGTGGTATATACTCCTCATACTTGATGCATGTCGAGAAGGGTAATGGTGCGCTCGCCGCAGCGGAACAGAAAGGTGTTGATGTATGGGTTCCATTTTTCTAATAGGGACCTCAGCAAAGAAGGGGAGGTGGAATATTCACCCAAAGAGCAATTGATGGCACCATAAATGTAATCGGCATCGGCCTCACCCCCTTTTAGAACCAAAGAATAGTTTCTTAGGACTTCTGTTCCCCATTCAACATACCCAGTTGGATATGAAATATGTTCAATGTCATGATTTTCCCAATCGAGGCCTTCTTCAATCATCCTGGCTCCTAGGGTCACAGCTTTGTCAAGTCTAGGCAAGGGTGTTGGAGGATAATAACAAAGACGTAAGAATGAAGAACCTGATTTCCACCCACGACGATTGAAATCAATGATCCCCTAAGGCATCTCCTGTTCTTTTATTATAGGGTTGACAGCCTCACCAAGATTAGGCTAAAAAAGTTGCCTTCTTACTACCCGTGAAAGTGACATTAAGTGGGACAAAGGGACTGTTGATCCCATGCCATCTAAAAATATATACACATGTAGTGCGGTTAAAAGAAATGCTTTAACAAAATAAAAGATAATGGCCTTAAAATGTTAGCACTCGCATAGAAAAGAAGGGTTGGTCATCTCCAAATATTCGATCCGAGATGATGTGTATACATCCAATCTACGAAAGTACAACGCAATCAGCTAAAAATGGAGAGGATTGAGAAATCTCACCTTCTAAAGAGAAGTTCATGCACTAAACCTAGTTAAAAGATAGTTCATTGATTCCATGCAGCATCCAATCCTTCAATGGTGAAAATCATAAAGGGCTATTACACATAGTTGTCATTGAAAAGATGCCTTTGCAAAGAAGGTAGAGGTTGACTAAGTAATAGCCATGCATACCGAGTGATGAAGAAGTGTCGATCACTCAATCAGAGAAGAAGAAGACTCCGAATATTTGACTCAAGAGGAAATCAAAAGGAAAGAATAGATGACCACAAAGACAGAGGTTGATAACGTGAGTGCTCAGTTAGTCCATAAATCACGAGCAAATCAGTCAAACAGCATGACAGAAATGCACGTCTCCTACAGATCAGCTAAGGTCGATTTAATTAGGATAAGCACTAATGACCTGAGGGCCTGTACCTTAGATTTTGTACATGCATGGCTGTATGGCCCATGTATATTCACGACCCTGAAACGTGTTCATATATCCACATCCAAATACATATGTTGGATGTATCCAAAATATACTAAAAATACACATGATGCATATATACATGTCGAGCTCCAGAAAAAAATAAATATTTTTTGCACCCAAAACTCGAGGGGGCATCTGTTGACACCGATTTTGTCTTGAACTTAAAAACATGAATAAGTAAAAAATATAATAATAATCAAATTAATAAATTATGTTGACAGCGAAAGTCCATTACAATATATGCCTCTTCCAGAACAACTGGATTAAAGAAACAATATACAGGAGAAAAGGAAGGAAGAGACTTGAAAAGATACATGTGGTTAGTGGCACGTAACGACCATGGCAGGTCGACCACGACAGGACAACCAGGGCCGATCAATGATCGTATGCAGATATCTAACAAAAAGTTTAAATCCGCTGTAACATACATGGGTCTTGAACACGCTGGTTTCGACCACATTGTATCAACCACATGGTGTCGACCACGTTATGTCAACTACATTGGTCGATCACGCTGGTTTCAACCACATTGTATTGACCACGTGGTGTCGACCATGTTATGTTGACTATGTTCGTTGACCACGCCGGTCTCGACCACGTTGGCTTGACTATGATATTTTGACTACGTTGACCGACCATGATGTTATCATGATGGTTCGACCATGATATCTCGATCATGATATGTCAACCATATTACGTCAACTATGTTGGTTTGATCATACTATTTTGACCACGTTGGTTGATCATGATATTTCGACCATGATATTTTGACTACGTTAGCTGACTATTATATTTCGACCACATTGGGCGATCATGATATTTCAACCACGTAGGTCGACCATGATATTTTAACCACGTTGGTTGACCATGATGTTATGACCACGTTATATCGACCATGTTATATCAATCACATGTTGTTAACCATGTTGTTTTCTTTCACATGCATTGAACGACGTGCTAGCCAGCCAAATGCATGCACGGATACCTTTCCAGTGTCAATAGGAAAGTGGCACCATGTCACAACCCAACTATTTATTTCAATTTTTGAGTAAAAAATTATTAAATTAAAATTAATTTGGTTTTAAAATAAAAATAAGTGTTTTGGTTGCCTGAGTTTTGAATTTGATTTGCCCTAAATTTTTTGCTTTTTAAAAAGGCCTTGATTTTGAAAACTAATTTAAGTAAAAACCTAAAAATATCAAAGAAAGGATATTTTGAATTTCTGTAAAAATCCTAATTCAAATTAACTATTTGGATTTATTTAGCTTTTATCTGAATTTTCTATGATTCTCTCGAGTTTAAAATCTAATTTGAAAATTAAATAGTATTGAGAGACCATGTGGAGGTCATCCCATGTGTGTGATGAGTAATTGACATCGGTTTAGGAAAGTCGAGTTTGATTTGATTGGTTCGAACCTTGACGTTGCGTGGTGCAATCGGGCTCGGTCGGACTTCGTCAAACCTGGTCAAAGTGGTTAGGATGCATATTATGTCGACTTGTCAGGTTTGGGCTATTTCATGCTTAATGTGGTTTCATTAATGCATTTATGCTTACATGTATCGAGGGGTGCTATGTGATGTGTTTCTTGTCCGTGATGGCTGCAGGACGTCGAGGCGGAGTCGTGGCGAGACACGAGGTGACCGGACTAGCCACGGGCGGTGTCGAGGTCAGAACGGTCGAGATGTGTCGAAGACGGCGGAGACTCGAGGTGGTTGCGAGGCTTGGACGACAAGAGACGCGGAAGCTTCCTGGAAGGTGCAGGAGGGGCGAATTGGTAATTTCGCGAGGCTACACAAGCGGAAGCGGGTTCCGTTGGATTTAGTGGGCGTAACGGGCTGGAGACCCATTAGCCAAGGGCTATAAATAGGAGTGAGTGGCTGCATGTATCCTATGGCTTTTGGAGAGAGTTAGGGTTTGCTAGAGTCAAAAGAAGCTTTGAGAGTTTGTTTTGGCTTTAGGCCTTAGTGGTTAGAGAGTTGGTATAAAGTAGGTGAGAAGAGACAGAGGTGTGTCTGTGCTCTGTCCCCTTCGTAGTCTCTCTGTTCTTGTGAGTTCATGAGTTGTGAGAGGGAGAGATGAGTTCTTGATCATTCCAAGCATGTATGGGGTTGTAGGGATGGTATGAGTTGATACTTTCTGCAATCATGTATCTCTCTTCCTCATTATCAATCCAAGATGATTTTATTTGAGATTGACTGACTTCCTGTTCTTTGCTTCGATGCTCTCTTGGCTTGATTTTTGGTTTTTGTGTTTTGGCTCGATTCTTGCTGAGAAGGTCCAAAATGGATTGCTCTATATTGAGATGATGCCTCAAGATCATTTGATCGATTTTTCCTGAGAGCAAATCAAATGAATCAAGGATTCTCCATTTTCAGCTTCTCTGTTCTTCATTTCTTGTTTCTAGGGTTTGAGGTAGATTTTGATTCCTTTCAGGAGATGGCCTGATTTTTGGTCTGAGAAGTTTTTTAGTTATTGCTAACTTGTCTCCAAAATCTCATAATCAAAGGACTTAAGACCATTGAGCAATTTGGGTTTTTTTGTGTTGTCACTGTTTCAGTCCTTGTTTTCCCTTCTAGGGTTTGGAGAGGTTTCTTGTTTCCCTTCATGAGATGGCCTGAAATTTGGTATCTAGATTCCAGAGGCTATTAACTTGTTATCCCCAAAATTTCATGGCCAAAGGATCAAAGGTTGGATGGGAATTTGAGATTTGGTACTGCTCTCTGCATATTTTCAGTCTTTAGGTGAAGTCTAAAATTCATGCCTTTGAGATGGATTTTCTTGGCTCTCTAGTCTCCTCTTGTAATTAAGAATGTTATCTCTCAGTTTGGGACTGAGGAACCCAGAAAGAAAACCTTATTTCTCTTGCAGTGTGAAGTTTAAAATTTTCACCTGAAAAACCCTGCTTGCTGCCTGCTCTGAAACCCGAGAGGCGGTCAGACCGCCCCTCGGTAGCCGGTCAGACCGGTGTTGGCCGACTGGTCAGACCGGCCCTAGACCGGCGTGGTCTGGGCGGTCTGACCGGCGGCAAGGTGGCGGTCAGACCGGCCTCAACACTAAGGTCCGACCGGCCCCTTCAGTGCATTCTCTGTTGGTGCTAGTTTTTTCCTTCTCGTCTTTTCGCTTGTTCATCTGAAATGTTCTCTGTGTATTTTATGCTTGCTCAGTAGAATCAACCAGAGAATATCAACCTTTCTCTTCATAGATTCTATATCTCTCGGAGAGAACTTTTTGATTGAACTTCTTGAGGGCTAGTTTTAAAAGTCGACATTCACCCCCCTTTTGTTGCCGATTTCGATCCAACAATTGGTATTAGAGCCGGTTTGCTCTTTTCAATAGATCTTAACCGGTCTCTAGAGCCATGGCGACGGACAAGTACTCGACCAAGCCCTCGGTATTCGATGGGATCGACTATCTCTTCTGGAAGAGCAGGATGGAGACCTACATCCAGGCTCTGGGCTACGCCATCTGGCATAAGGTCAAAGTACTTTATGTTGTTCCTGCCGATGAGAACATCAATGCTGGAAACATGCTTGATGTTGAGGTGAATGCGAAGGCAAGGAACATCATAATCCAGGGGTTGAGCAGAAGCGAGTTCGATCGCATCTCTCATCTTTCGTCAGCCTTCGATATCTGGGAGACCCTCGATGCTTACCATGAGGGCACCACCCAGATTAAGACGGTTCGACAGGACCAGTTCAAGTGAGATTACAACAAGTTTGAAATGCTCGTTGGCGAGTCCTTGGATGAGTGCTTCACTCGTTTTCACAAGATTCTGAGCAATCTCCGGGCGGTCGGTCTCACATACTCCGACTCGGATAATGCCAGATAGATGCTTCCTGCTCTTGACTTGCGGGTTTGGGAGATGAAGGTGACTACCATCAAAGACACCACGGACCTCTCGACTTTGACTCTTGATGCGTTGTACTCACGCCTCAAGACTCACGAGATTGACATTGTCTCTCGCAAGTCGAAGTCACAGTCGATGGCCTTAGTCACCGATCCCACGTTGGCTTCCGGTTCTTCTTCTGATTCTCTTTGCGGTTTCTCTCTCGCTGCTCTCTGTGACGTAACTGATGATCAGTTAGAGAAGCTTGGAGATGAGCAGTTGGCCCTCCTAGCTCGGAAGTTTTCTCATGCTTACAAGAGGAGGAGGGACAGAAAGAGAGGATGACCCGTGGTTTGCTTCGAGTGTGATGGCCCCAACCACATTCGGGCAAACTGCCCCAAGCTGGAGAAGGGCAAGAACGACTACGGCGGTTCAGGCAAGAACGACTACATCGACAACAACCGCAACAAGAAGCCCTCAGCTCACGCACAAGACAAGAAGAAGTTCTGTGACCTTGGCAAAGCCAAGAAGCTCTTCAACCGCATCCTCACCGCCTTCGACGACCTCGATCTCAGCGAGGTGGAGGGGTGGAGCGACGACGATGGAACGGACGAGCAAGAACCCAAGGGCGGCGACGACTTCTCCGGCATGTGCTTCATGGCCCTTAAGGGCGAACTGAGCGATAACGAGCTGTACTCTGACTCCGACGAGGTATCCCCCACCTACGACCAGCTCAGTCATGCTTTTCTTAAGTTAAGTGGATTTCATGCTAGAGCTAGAGCTAGGGTTAGCGAGTTGGAGAAGGAAGTAGATAGATTATCACGGGCGCTTACTTCACTTAGATCTGCTCCCTCCCGTGATGACTGTGATACATGTTGTGCTCTGTTGGGTGACATGGAGAAATTAAGGACCTCGCATGATAGTCTGTCCTCCGAGCTTGACATGATTAAGGTGGAGAACATTAGTCTTCTTGCTGGGCTTGAGATGAGTAGGGTAGCTCCTTCGTCATCTACTACTGTTGAGACTATTGCTTGCACCTCATGTGAGGATAAGGATAATGCTTTTAGAGGTCTTTATACCATACTCCTGGATCTGCCTGTGTCTTGTGAAAACTGTAATAATTTGAAATTGAACTTAAAAAGGGCAGATCATAAAATTGCTGAGTTGCATGCTTCTTTACTTGAGCCTGTTGTTTCTTACACCAACTGTCCAAAATTGACACTTGAGCTTGAGTCCGTTTCTAAGCAATTCCAAGAGATGGTTGATCATGACAACAAATTAGCTCAGTTTGCGACTAAGGATCTGGTTAGCTCACCATGCATTAGTTGTGATAAGCTTAAACTTGAACTCGTTGCTTTGAATGAACAATGTGTGAAGCTAACTAAGGATTTACTAGAGAAGCCATCAACTCATTGTGATGTGATTGCTGAGGTGGGGAAGGAGCCCAAGGGTAAGGTGGAGACGCTTAGCGACGTGAACCAACTGGCTAGTAGTAGGACTGTCCCCTCAGAGTTGGCTGTGCGTGCACAAGCCATTCTTTCCTTTACTGTTGGTTCTTCTTCTGCTCCCTTACCTTCTGTTGTCTCTTCTTCCCCCTGCTCTTCTTGCACCTCTCTCTTTCGGGAGTGTTAGTATCTTATGAACACTCTCGAGAGATTTGTAGAAGGCAAGAAGAAGCTTAATCTTATTCTAGACCAATCTAAGATTTGCAGATTTAATCAGGGTCTAGGATATGATTTCTATGAGGACATGAGGAAGCATCCACCTGCCGTGCTCAGACCCATAGCACCAGGTGTGATCGAGACTAAACCCAGGACCGAGAAAGTCCAATTTAAGTCTGCGGGCTTTGTCCAAGGAATTTTTGACAGCAAGGTGATTCCACTTGCAGCTACGGCCTCTCAGAAGGCGAAGCCTCATCATGCTACTTCTATCTCTCAGAAGGTGAAGTATCATTGCACATTCTGTCAGAAGGATGGACATCTGATCGATCGATGCTTTAGGCGTGCGAAGATCGCGTGTAGAGACCGTGCTAAGTCTCTTAGGCGTATTCAGGGTCAGCCCCAGACGTTGAGTGCACCTAAGACCAACACAAGGTCTAGGGTTGCTTCAGCTGATGGGTTTGGGCATCATCGAGGACTTGGATTTTCTGAGTTTTCTGACTTTCGTCCTCGATATGCTCCTGGTTGTGACTTCCGCCGTCCTAAGAGTAGATCTCGTTTCCCCTGTCAAGATAGCTACCCGCGGCGTGATCAGCATGTTGCTGGTGTCTTGACTCGCTCCTCTGTAGCAGTCAAGCCCAACAACAACTTCAGATCTACACATAGACCATCTGCCTTTTTGAGTGACAGAGAGCGTAGGGTAGATAGAGGTCAGTCGTGTTTGACTACTTCATCTGCTCGATGTGGTACTCAGTATTAGGTGCCAAAATCACTCTTGATTTACCCTAGTACTGAGACTTTACTCTCTGTTTGACTCAAGCTCGCCGGGCAGGGAAGGGAAAGGTTTGGCTCGTAGACTCCGGGTGTTCACGACATATGACCGGAGACTCCCGTTAGTTTTCTTCCCTTGCCTGTGCTCCAGGTGATGAGACGATCACCTTCCAAGACACTTCTTCTGGGCGCGTCATCGCCAAAGGTACAGTGCGCGTTAATGATTCTTTCATTTTGAAAGATGTTGCTTTGGTTAGTAAGCTGCAGTATAATTTGCTTTCTATTTCTCAGATTACCGATGACGGTTTCGAGGTGAGCTTCAAGAAAAATGCTTGCAAAATTCTCGATTCTTCAGGTAGTCTGGTTTCCGGGATTTCTCGTTTTGGGAGGATCTTTCGTGTTGATTTTTCTGAGTCTTCTGGTGATCCTCTCAGGTGTTTAGTTGCTTCGAGTCCCGTGACCTTTCTTTCGGCATAGGAGACTTGGTCATATTGATTTGACCATTTGACCCGAAAGTTAGCGCCACGACCTCATTCGTGGTTTGCGAAACTCAAGATGGTCAAAGATCTAGTTTGTGCTCCTTGCCGGCACGGCAAGATGGTTGCCGCTTCCCATTCTCTGGTCACAGTTACTATGACCGATGCACCAGGATAGCTGCTCCATATGGATACAGTTGGACCAGCTCGAGTGCAGTCAGCAGGAGGGAAGTGGTATGTCCTTGTCGTGGTCGATGACTTCTCAAGGTACTCTTGGGTGTTTTTCTTAGCCTCGAAGGATGAGACGTTTACACATTTCTGAGGTCTTTTTAGTAGGCTTTCTGTTGAGCTTCCGGGTGCCTTACGAGCGATCCGCAGTGACAATGGCACGGAGTTAAAGAATTCCTACTTTGAGAGATTCTGTGATGAGACAGGTGTAGAGCACCGGTTCTCTTCTCCGCACGTCCCACAGCAGAATGGCGTCGTGGAGAGGAAGAACTGTACCTTGGTTGAGATGGCCAGGACGATGCTCAATGAGTACTCTACACCGCGGAAATTTTGGGCTGAGGCTATAGCCACCGCGTGCCATGTTTCGAATAGAGTTTTTCTTCGGGCACACTTGCACCGCACTTCTTATGAGTTGAGATATGGGCGAAAGCCCAGTGTATCTTATTTTCGTGTGTTTGGTTGCAAGTGCTTTATTCTGATGTCCGGGAACCTAGACAAGTTCGAGTCACGTTCGTGTGATGGGATCTTTCTAGGTTACTCGACTTCTTCGCGGGCATATCGGGTTTGGAACTGCGAGTCTAGTAATATGGTACAGACCTGTGAGGTGACCTTTGACGAGGCCAGTCCGGGGACTAAGCCTGATATCTCAGGTTCTTTAGAGCAGTCCGAGCCCATCTTTGTGGATGATGAGGATGATGGAGATGAGGGTTGTCTACCCGATCCAGTCCCTCATCCACCCCTTGAGGTGCCTTCTTCCACTGCACCTCGAGGCGATCAGCCCATGCCTTCTGCTTCTTCTGGAGCTAGTGGCTTTGTTCCTACCTCGTCAGCTCGTGAGGTAGAGGCCATTTCTTCATCTCATCCAGGACCTCCTAGACATATCCAGAAAGACCATCCTTCCGAGCAGATTATTGGAGACCTCTTTGAGCGAGTCACTCGTTCAAAGTCTGGCATATCGCATTTCTGTCTCCATTCTGCCTTTGTTGCCTCCTTTGAGCCCAAGGATGTTTGTCATGCTCTCTCTGACGAGTCTTGGGTTAATGCCATGCATGAGGAGTTATAGAACTTCGAGAGAAACAAGGTCTGGTCGCTTGTTGAGCCCCCACGAGGTTACAATGTCATTGGGACTAAGTGGGTGTTCAAGAACAAGCAGAGTGAGGATGGTGTGGTTATTCGAAACAAGGCTAGACTGGTAGCTCAGGGGTTCTCCTAGGTTGAGGGTCTAGATTTCGAGGAGACCTTTGCCCCTGTAGCTAGACTTGAGGCCATTAGAATCCTGCTTGCCTTCGCAGCTTCTAAGGGTTTCAAGCTTTACCAGATGGATGTCAAGAGTGCCTTCCTCAATGGCTTTATTGAGGAAGAAGTCTATGTGAGACAGCCTCTAGGTTTCAAAAACCCTAAATACCCAAACCCTGTCTTCAAGCTTTCCAAAGCGTTGTATACTTGTATGGACTTAAGCAGGCCCCCAGAGCTTGGTATGAGAGGCTTAAGTCCTACTTATTGAGTCATGGTTTTGAGATGGGTAAAGTAAACAAGACCTTGTTCATCCGCGGGCATGGCACTGATCTTCTGCTCGTCCAGATTTATGTGGATGACATCATCTTTGGCGGCTCCTCTCATGCTCTTGTTTCCCAGTTTTCCGATGTCATGAGCTCAGAGTTTGAGATGAGCATGATGGGCGAGTTGAGCTTCTTCCTTGGCTTCCAAATTAAGTAGACTTGGGAGGGTACCTTCTTGCATCAGGGCAAGTACACTCGAGACCTCCTGAGGCGCTTTGATATGAGTGATGGTAAGCCGGTGTCCACTCCTATGGCTAAATCAGTTTCACTTGACCCAGATGAGGACGGCGAGCCAGTTGATCAGAAGGAGTATCGTAGTATGATCGGCTCCCTCTTGTACCTCACTACCTCGAGACCGGACATACACTTCTCCGTGTGTCTTTGTGCCCGGTTTTAGGCTTCTCCTCACGTTTCTCACTGCCAGGCGGTGAAACGCATTCTTAGGTACCTTCGAGCTACCATTGACTATGGTATCTGGTACTCTTCCTCGTCCTGTCTTTCCTTGAGAGCCTACTCGGATGCAGACTTTGCTGGCTGTAGGATAGATAGGAAGAGCACTTCTGGCATTTGCCAATTCATTGGCACTTCTCTCATTTCTTGGTCTTCGAGGAAGTAGTCCGGTGTTGCACAGTCCACCGTAGAGGCCGAGTACGTTGCTGCAGCCAGTTGCTGTAGACAGGTGCTTTGGATGGCTTCGACCCTGCGGGACTTTGGGTTAGTCATAGATAGTGTTTCACTCTTTTGTGATAACACTTCAGTGATTAACATTGCTAAGAACCCAGTGCAGCACTCTTGGACCAAGCATATTGATATTCGCTATCACTTCCTTAGAGACCATGTAGAGAAGGGTGACATCGTGCTCGGCCAGTGAGAGTGACCACCGCTGGTGATATCTTCACCAAGCCTTTGGATAGCTCTAGGTTTTCAGCTCTGCGGGGAGAGCTTGGGATGGTCTGTCCTTACGGACTGTTGTGAGGGGGAGCTTTGTGATTTACTACTTTGTTATATTGATCATGCTCTAGCTCTTTTCTATTGCATTGCATACGGGTGCATTGGGTTTAGTCCTTCTAGCATAGATTAGAGTGCTTCTCTTGTCTAGCTGTTTAGACTTCTTACTATTATCTTGTGCTTCTAGGATGCTGCTTATTAGCTGGTTCTCTTCTTACTAGGCTGAGCTTACTCACTACTTATAGGTTCTAGCGAGGGTTGGGCCACTCTCGGGTAGACAGGGTACGTGTTTGCTCCTTAGTCTGTTAGATGACCAGTTGATAGTCCTAGAGTCACATAGGGTAGATGAGAGTCAGTCTGAGTCATAGTTTCCTCTATATCTTATCTATGCTTTAAGGACTTCTGATTTTCTTGCCAGCTTCTCAATTTTATTGCTTTGGTTCAGGGGGAGTTCATTTGGGAGCTTCTGGAGCTTAATATTGACATAACTCAACTTGAACTAAAAGTTAGGGGTGCAAACGGGTTGGGTTAATCCCGATCGATCCGGCACCGAATCCGATTGGTACCGAATCTGGAGAAAAAATATGGGTTAGGATATGGTAACAGCAATATCCGTCCGAATCCGATACGTCTTCAAGTTTGATTTCAGGTTAGTGCTACTATTTGATGTTTCATTTTCTTTTGCAATGGTAAAATAAAATCTTCCACATCAGCTATTAAGTAGTAACATCATGTTCTTGACAGTACGTCCTCCTACTCCATTTGCTGTATTGCATGCATTCCTTACAAACAAGTAGGGGTGCAAACAGATCGGGTTAATCCCGATCGATCCGGCACCAAATCCGATTGGTACCGAATCCAGAGAAAAAATATGGGTTAGGATATGGTAACAACAATATCCGTCCGAATCCGACCCGTTTGCACCCCTACTAAAAGTTGCATCCCATGTTGAGGGGGAGCTGGATTTTCTTGCATTTCAGCATTCTGCATTGTAATATAATTACATGGAGCCTTGATTATTATCCTTTCATGACATGTTTACATTGCTTTACATCCTGCCATAACTTGTGCTTCTTTGCTAGATGGATCATGACTTCATATGTGTAAACTAGCTTTTGCCATAATGAGTTAATTAAAATTGCTCAACTTGAATTAAAACTTGTCATGATAGTTCTCGAGACTAGTCTTACTCTAGTTACCCTTTTATGATTCATGCCATGTCAAATAGGCTGAGTTGAGCGTTGAATCTCTATTGAGCTTTAGATTGAGCTATGTTAGTTCTTGATGATGCATAAGTTAGTACAATCTTTTATGAAAGCAAAAAGATCTCTTTTGTGCGAAAAAACTGATCTTACCAATTCTTTCTCACGAGACGGCTTGCCATTGCACTAGGCATGAACTCAGGGGAAGTTTTGGATGACCTAGATCATCTTCTTAAGCTTCTTGCTTGGAGTGGTCGCATAAGCCTTGAGATCTAGCACATGACAAAACAAAAATCTGGTTGGCAACAATCATGAGATTTCTAAAAGAACAACTTGTCAATTGTGCTCATTTTGCTAAAATCACAAAGATTACAAGTACTTAGACAAATGTTTCATTCTTGAACTTGTAGCACTCTAAAATGCCTCAACACTAGCTTCATGGTTCCACTTAGCTTATTGACATGGCCTGCATCATCTTTGGATACCTTTAGCTAGACTATAATCATGGATGACTTGACATGCTACGAATTTGCACTAATATTTCATATTGTAACTCATTTGTTTAGCTGGCTTATATGTAGATAGCATGTTTATGTGTTATGGCTTGATGTAATTCTTCATGGTCATTTTGGATAATTTTCATGGCTCTAAATGCTTAAAATAAACAAACTTCAGCCTTTTCATCTTTTTTTGTGACCTTATTCTCTCTTTTGCATCCTTGATGTGTTTATTGCCAAAAGGGGGAGAATAGCGGAGACAAAACCATTTTGGGAGCTTTGAGGAAAAACTTGTTCTTTCTTTTGCTCCTTGTGTCGACATGGTCATTAGCATCATTTTCTTCCTTTGGACCATGTTTGACTTTCCCTTCAAACTCAACTTTGCGCTTTTCTGGGTTTGTCAATATACTCATCAAGGGGGAGATTGAGAGATCATGTGGAGGTCATCCCATGTGTGTGATGAGTAATTGACATCGGTTTAGGAAAAGTCGAGTTTGATTTGGTTGGTTCGAACCTTGACGTTGCGTGGTGCAATCGGGCTCGGTTGGACTTGGTCAAACCTGGTCAAAGTGGTTAGGATGCATATTATGTCGACTTGTTAGGTTTGGGCTATTTCATGCTTAACGTGGTTTCATTAATGCATTTATGCTTACATGTATCGAGCGGTACTATGTGATGTGTTTCTTATCCATGATGGCTGCAGGACGTCGAGGCGGAGTCGTGGCGAGACACGAGGTGACCGGACTAGACACGGGCGGTGTCGAGGTCAAAACGGTTGAGATGTGTCGAAGACGGCGGAGACTCGAGGTGGTTACGAGGCTTGGATGACAAGAGATGCGGAAACTTCCCGGAAGATGCAGGAGGGGCGAAATGGTAATTTCGCGAGGCTGCACAAGCGGGAGCGGGTTCCGTTGGATTTAGCGGGCGTAACGGGCTGGAGACCCGTTAGCCAAGGGCTATAAATAGGAGTGAGTGGCTGCATGTATCCTATGTCTTTTGGAGAGAGTTAGGGTTTGCTAGAGTCAAAAGAAGCTTTGAGAGTTTATTTTGACTTTAGGCCTTAGTGGTTGGAGAGTTGGTATGAAGTAGGTGAGGAGAGACAGAGGTGTGTCTGTGCTCTGTCCCCTTCGTAGTCTCTCTGTTCTTGTGAGTTCATGAGTTGTGAGAGGGAGAGATGAGTTCTTGATCACTCCAAGCATGTATGGGTTGTAGGGATGGTATGAGTTGATACTTTCTGCAATCATGTATCTCTCTTCCTCATTATCAATCCAAGATGATTTTATTGAGATTGACTGACTTCTTGTTCTTTGCTTCGATGCTCTCTTGGCTTGATTTTTGGTTTGTGTGTTTTGGCTCGATTCTTGCTGAGAAGGTCCAAAATGGGTTGCTCTATGTTGGGATGATGCCTCAAGATCATTTGATCGATTTTTCCCGAGAGCAAATCAAATGAATCAAGGATTCTCCATTTTCAGCTTTTCTGTTCTTCATTTCTTGTTTCTAGGGTTTGAGGTAGATTTTGATTCCTTTCAGGAGATGGCCTGATTTTTGGTCTGAGAAGTCTTT